>JACCLO010000007.1:0-1254158 GCA_029448655.1 Wolfiporia cocos | reverse complement strand
GCGGGAAGAGAGCAGTCGAGAGCTGGCTAAGACCGAGGTCGACAAGGCTGGAGCGCTTTCAAGTTGCGTAGCATTTTCGATGTCGACCCACTTCGTTGGATTTCTGGCTTGTGATATTCTAGCCTCTGAGAAAGGTAATGAATTCTCTCACGATAAAGGGCCAGATGTAAGGGGTAGGACAGATGGAAGCGAAGGTCGAGGATGTAAGTCGGCATTAGGCTGGTCAAGACCTCGTATATCGCATTTGAGCTAGTCTGCTATAAGATATGCAATCACCACAGCTTTTTTTGATCATTCGCACCCGATATCCCGGGCCGAAACTGCTTCAGGACCATAGTCCAGCATCCACCACAGTCGGTTCGAGATGAAAGCAGGCGGTGGTGATAAGTTCATCTGAACTTGGACTTGGCTAGCAGCACACATGTATCTCATAAACATGATTCTGCTCATAAACTAGCCAGGGCCGTTGCCTGATGTTGCTTCGATCGCGAATCGAAGCCCGAAGCCACATATATCACGTGCTCTAATATGTGTGAAAGCATTTGCATTTGGGGGGCAGTAAACTTGATACAAGCGCGGGCGCGAGAGGCGGACAGACGTGAAGTATAATAGATCAGAGAGTAGGAGATGGAAAGTCGAAAGGTGAAGGACTCAAGGAGTAGGCCAACGTGACATCACGTGGTGGTCTAAGCAAAGGCTTTGATCTAGCTGCTTATGGCTGCTCTCCAATATGTATTCGGACACGCTCTCTGCTCTGAAGACTTTGCTGCCGCTGGGCCGACCCGCGCGCACAAATGCACGGTATATTTTCTGAGGCGAGTCCTCACATCATTCGTTTAATTTCAGATACATAGACATCATCTGTATTTTTGCCTTCAGGTCAGCAAATATGTCCTCAGCTTTAGGGGCGAGATGTACAATGGTCATCACATATTCTGTAGATCATATCAGGCGGGGACTTTGGGTGAAATGCCAAGGCTGTCAATCCTGTTTTAGCATCCCCTACGCGAGGGTACGGGACGCGTTGTCCACATTCAGTCCCAACTAATGCAACCTTTAGTGCTGAATGGCGAGATCGAACTGGGGATATCGCATCGATCTGCACTAAGTGGATCATTGTCACTCAACTGGGCATAGCCTCTGCATGAGGTTATATAGCCTATGCAGTATCCAAGGAAGCCTCATAAATGTCTCTACTGAGCTCACATGGCTACCAAAATGTCAAACCCGTACGTATTCTCCACGTCAGACAGAGGCAAGACCTACACTCGCAACATGCACGGGTTGGAATCGCTGTGCGCCTGCTTTGCGTATGTTCTTCGAACTCATTCACCTGATATTTGCAGCTTATAGCATTTGTAGTGAAGCGGATATATTCTTCTACCAAGGCCTTTGCTCTGTTCAGTTTCCTTCTTGTTTGATCTCCCGAAGAACTCAGACCAGCAGTTCGCACTGCGTGGATGCAGCTAAGGCACCTCGCCCCCCACATTGCTTTGAGAACATCCCGACTGCCCGACAAGACTTGGCAGTTTCATTACGACGTCCCGGTCGGGCTTACATCGGTGGAGGCTTGGGCGGAACCAACGATCGTGGAGCATTTCAACGAAAAGTCACTTATTGATAGACATACCGAGCTAACCACCCGCATCTGGCCCGCATCCTCCGGGAAGCATGTTTTGGAACTTCATTTCGGACCGCAGAAGATTCGTGAAGGTGTATGGATATTCGGATATCTTAGACCAATCCTTGGTAGTATTTGCAAGTGACGACCTCCCGTTGCAGCGTACGCGGTCCGCACTGTGGCTGTGATTCTCGGATTGCCATGGCACTTCTCAATCAATTTCTCCTGTACTTTTGGGTGGCGCTAGAGAACCCACATTCTCAGCGTTCTTCCATATTCTGGGGGGAAGAGATTAGTCGGCTTTCACCAGCACCTATAATCATTAATGGTGAACTCGACTCAGCCGACGCAAGTCAATCGGCTTTCGGAGAAGCCGTGCAGACCTCTAACGTGGTGAGGACCACCACGCAGCCAGCGCCAATCGCGCGATCATGACAGCTTTGTGTTGGCAATATGCCGGTAAATTGACGTTCAGCTTCGAGAGCGGAATCTCGTATTCAGACGAGATGGACATGTTTTGTGGTGTTTTCGAGGAATGGGTAGACTTACTTTTAGCTCAGAAAGAGGTCCCCCTGTCGAAAACCTTATGTTGATTGAATATTGCCATATCATGAACTAGGCACTCAGCGCTCATCGAATAACGGTTGTGTGGACACGATGAACCCCGCGCAGGTATAAATACGTGCGATCGTGTCGGTGATGGGCTTCAAGACTCAAGTACTCAATAGGAGCTCTATCAAAAACGAAGCTGTTTTTCAACAAGCGAATCATTGTCGATGATCGTCTTGATAGCCTCTCGCGATTCCACTTCTTCCCTGCTCTAGCAGGCTTGGGGCATCCTCCCCGATCCTCGTCTCCAAGCCACGGAATGTCCGCGTTTGAAGGAACTCCCCTGCGATAGTGTTAAGTATTTGCTATATTACAAAAAATGGACATGATACTTACCGGCTGCGCTGTCAGCTAGTGTCGCCACAACATTGTTCTGATTGCGAAGGACCATGGCTGAAGAGTCCACTTCGCCAACGATGTCACTCTGGCTTTCTGCTCCAAGCGCAAAATTCACTACTGTCTGATAGAAATGAATGCGAAACACATACCACCATAGCGCTTTGCATGTCGATACTTTCCAGTCACTAGAGAGAAAACAGGCTGATCGATGTCTTCGTTCTCCTGTTCGTGATCTATTGTAGTTGGTAATTAGCGAAGGTTACACGAAAGTACGGATGATGATGTACCATCTGGTCGCTGGCGGTGCTCGGCAAGCAAATTGTCAAAATCCAGGACATATCTTCCATTCCAACTCTGTTCCGCCTGGAGAGCGACTTCTAGTTCATATGGGGTAGCAATCGGTCGCAGAAAATCCTATGATGTGTGAAGCGTGACTGAGCTGGAGGATAAATGCAGTAGTAAACACACCTTGGCTTCTATCATACTATTCTCTGGGCACGCGACAAGGACAAAACACTCAATCTCCAGGAAATTCGCCAATTTTGCAGGATTGAGTTTTCCCACGCTGATAGTGTAGCTTTTCTTGTGAGCGCGTTTGAGGATCGTACGCAAATGTGATATGAGCGGGAGATACGAGGCTATATACCGCGCCGTGTCAAAGGCGTGCGGTTAGGATAATGACGGTGTAAACCTCACCGACACCGAGTGTTCCCACAAGAATACCGAACACATCCGCATCACGAGCTTTCTGCATGACAGCATATCTCCGCATGAGCATTTTGTTTGTACGCGAAGACTCCACCCGCGCTGTTTGTGTCCTTGGATCATATGAATGTACCTGCAGAAGTGATGTTTAGTTAACGACCGTTCAATCAAAGTTGGCAGTAAGTTTGAGTACCTCCCAGGACGCATGAGTCACAAGTAAGTTGGTAAGACCCAAGCTTTCACCCCCGATGTAGAAGATAGCGCAGTTTTCTGAAGGTGTATCCACAGCAACATTATCTTCATGTCGCCCTTGACCGTCTAGTGATGAAGGTGGCGATTCAGTTTCAGGCTCTGTGATATTATGCGATGCTGGAAAGGTCATCGATGGCAACGGAGAATATAGTAGCCCTGTTGTCGGTGGAAGTGTGGCCTTCAACTCTTCCAGTAACGCACCTGGAAGTAGTTTGGTCCTAGCATTGCGGCCCAGAAATTATAAAGCTCACTAGCATGATGAGCATATGTAACGTCGTGCCGGAGAACGATGGCATGTGGATCCGGATTTGAAGAGTCATGCAAAGACTTGAATAGCCGCTCGACGCAATCAGGAATATTAAGGTCTCTTTTTCCGAAGACGTATATAACCGGTAATCTGGATGTTCTGTAGTACCAACCGGTTAGCACATGAGATTTGCACCAATGCTAGAGCGCCCGATGAACGACTCACGTACTGGCTCATGCATGCATGCCCATAATGTACCATCGCATCTGCGCTCACATGCTGGGCTGCGACTTCGTCAACGCAGCAGCTTAAATATGAGAGTTCATGTTAGAAAAAGCCGTGCTAATGGTTGCTTGAGAGAAGTCGGGCTTACCTGCCATAGGATGTATCGGCAAGAACGTAGAGTTCTCGACAATCTCCTATCCGTGATTTTAGCGCTCGGTAAATCGGTACCGAGTATTTGAGCAGCTCGTCCGGGAATTGTAGCGCAATCTATATGCCGTTCATTGAATACATGTTGGGCTGCTTCAACTTCAAACGAACCCGCTTGTAATCTCCTGATACGATCTCTTTCGCGGTTCGGTCGATATCGTAATATTCAAGAAGCTTTGATGCAGTCAGTTCTTGGGGTACCGCCTCCTCCTCAAGTTGAATGGTTCGCGTAATCGCGTCTTCTCCGGAGGCGGCGAATGCGGTAGTGTCAGCCATCTTGGTGCAACAGGTATAGAGATATCAGCCTGGTTTACTGATCTGTGCGGCAAAGATTGGTCACGTTGTCACACTCGACTTTTCTGAGCCTACTTTAGGAAACTTGTAACGTTTGTGCTTACGCAGTATATGAGCTTGTGATAGTCCGCTACAACTTACGATGATGTCCACAAGAAATGTATTGGCGGCATTGAGACAGAAAATGGGGGATTTTCGGATGGCAAGGGTGGACATGTTGTGGTCACGGGCGCGTACAGTAGACTCCGTTACCGGCGCCTACAGGAGCTTGATCACATCGTAGTCATGTCTCGCCGCATTGTTCTCGCCGCATTGTTCGTTAAACAGTATTAAGATGTCCACTCACAAGTCTAGCACGCTGCTTGCATTGTTGTGAGTATGATCGCGGCAATACACTCAATAAAGGCAAGCCCAGAGCGAAGCGTGACATTCATGGTCACCCCTTCGCTCTTTCTTCTTTGTCACAGTCGAACCCGTGCCTCCGACGCTCACGCCGGCGCGCCGACCATATCCGTAATGTCTTCCTCCACGTCGTCGCAGGGCGTTGTCGACCGGGTGCAGGCGTTCGTTGCCGAGAACAGGCGGGCTGTTCTTATTGGCACTGCGGCTGCCCTCGTTGCCATCGGAGGTGTCGCGTACTATGCGTCATCGTCGCGCGAACCCGGCAGTGGCGATCCCGAGAAGGGCGGGCGCAAGAAAGACAAGAAGAAGAGCAAAAAGCGCAAGACGGTGAAGGATAAGGATGGCCCTGTCCTCGAGGAGCGCGCGCCGAAGGCTGAGGACGTCCCGGAGGAAGGTGTGTTGCACGTTCTCACCGACTCGGACGGCGGGAACTCAAGCGCGCGCAGACGATGTCAGGTTGACGGTCGAGCAGATCGTCAGCATGCCCACAGAGGTATGTTGCTTATTTTGTCACCGGGGTACAAGCTGACATCGTACAGGAGCGCCAAAAGGCGGCTGCGTCGCTCAAGGCGAGAGGCAACAAGGCGTACACGTCCCGCAACTATAGCACGGCTATCGACCTGTACACGCGTGCGATAGAGGTTACGCCGAAGCCGGACGCTGTCTTCTACAGCAATCGTGCGGCCTGCTACATGAATATGAGCCCACCTCAATACGACAAAGTGGTCGAAGACTGCGATGCCGCCATGAAGATCGACGGAAGTTACGTGAAGGCGCTGAACCGACGAGCAAACGCACTCGAGCACCTCGATCGACATGATGACGCATTGCGGGGTGCGTTGTCGCTCGTGCGCCCGTGCGCATCTGGTCATTACTGACTTGAAGCAGATTACACGGCGGCAACGATTCTAGGGAAATTCCAGGACGAGGGAATTGCCCAGTCTGTCGAGCGCGTGCTTAGAAAACTTGCGACCCAAAAGGCGCAGGAGATCATCTCCGTAGGTCCCTCTGACGTACGCTAGAAATGCGACTGATGTTTCTTAGACTCGCGCCCCACATTTGCCCTCGCAAACCTTCGTCTCGGCGTACTTTGCGGCGTTCCGCTCACGACCGCTACCCGAGCTTCCAGAAAACGCGTCACAGGGTGACCGAACACTCATCCTGTCGCTCGAGGCGCTCGCCGCGTGCGACTACGCGCATTCGCTTTCGCTCGTCAACGAGGCTCTCGAGCAGGGTATCTCATGGGATACTGGACGGGCAGAGGCGCTGAATTTGAGGGGAACATTCAAGTGAGTATTTCCCCTGACATTTGAGTTTTCGCATGCTGATCGTCTGATTAGGTTCCTGATGACCGACATTCCTGGAGCCAAAGACGACTTCCTCAAGTCGCTTGAGCTGCAACCGTCGCTCACTCAGACATGGGTCAAGATCGCAAGCATTCACATGGAGCAGGGCGACCCGCAGAAGGCGTTTGAGGCGTTCGATGAGGCGATCAAGCACAACGCGGACGACCCGGACATCTACTACCACCGCGGACAAGGTCGGACTGTCTCTCTGTGTGCCCATGTACCTCACTGACTTGCTCTGTAGTGCTCTTTATCATGAACGAGTTCACGCAGGCCGCGGAGAACTACACAAAGTCAACCGAGCTCGACGACCAGTTCGTTTTCAGCCACATCCAGCTGGCGGTTGCGCACTACAAGGCGGGTAACGTTGCTAAGAGCATGGCCACGTTCCGGTCTACGCTCAAGGCGTTCCCGCAACGCAGCGAACCGCACAACTATTACGGCGAGTTACTTCTTGACCAGCAGCGGTTCGAGGATGCGATAGACAAGTTCGACCGGGCGGTCCAGATCGAGGGGGAGCGTCCGAAGTGAGTATATCACGGTACGCGCAACTTGGCTGATCTGACGAGATCGCCTCTCAGGCCCCCACCGATCAACGCGCTGCCGCAGGTCAACTGGGGCCTGGCTATGTACCAGTGGAAGCAGGACATCAGCGCAGCCGAGCGTGCCTGTCAGGAGGCTCTCAAGCTCGACCCTCAGTGCGAGGCCGCAGTGGCGACACTCGCACAACTGAGCCTGCAGCAGGGCAAAATTGACGTCGCGATGGAGATGTTCGAGCGACAAGCGGAGCTCGCGCGAGGCGAGGTCGAACTGGTGAACGCGCTGACGTATCAGCTTGTGAGTGTCGTTGTGCAGAGCATGTGTGTTATGTCTGACGAGCCGGATTCCCCTCGCACAGGCGACAGGGGCACAGGTTGAGTTCATGAAGAATTACCCAGAGATGGCGAGCCAGCTGAGCCAGATGGCAAGGGCCATGATGTGAGGAGAGACGGCTCACATTGTTAGATTAGGCCTTCAATGGGAGATCGACATCCGTATGAATTAATCCTATTGCCACGCATTGCTGCGTTAACTTCGTTCTCGTATTTACTCTTAATGAACTTGAATAAAAGCATCATCGCTCTCCCCAATGTTCGAAAATTGATCATGATGCATGATGCATGATGGCATGGCAGACGATTGAATGAACGGCTGCGCGGCCCGCTAATAGATATCGCTTGGCTCACTACAATTATGATCTGAATTGGTGCAACACGCTAGCCTCATCGACCTCGCTCGTTCAGTCTCTGGCATCTTGCTTGGATATACGTGTATACCACTTAATCATGGATACCTCGGAAATGTCGACAGATTTCAAGTTCCCCGGGCCCGCCTCGGACACGTCAGACACTGGCAGTGCGCCTGAATCACCTGCGCTGCACCACAAGCCGTCCCGGCAGTTTGCCTACTACCCTAACATGAAGTCCTCCAACAAGCCACAGAAGCCATTCAGCCGCAGCGCGGCCAAGCGGGAGAGTGTGATGGCATTGGGGAGCATAGAACACCTCCAGCACTACTTCACCAAGTCGGGGATCGCGGCGCCGAGCAAGTGAGTACTGCGTACAGCTGCGTCTTAGTCGATTTGAACATCCAGAAGCCCTTTGAACAAGCCAAACAGCGGGATGGTCCCCGCGATTGGTGGGCCGTCGAGTCTCACCATCGCGCCGTTCGCACAGAAGGTGCGCGACTTCGAGCTGCCGCCCTCACCGGTCGTGCCGCACATCGTGCAGCCCGCCTTCCCGCCGTTCGTCAAGACATACGAGACCGACGCCGAGCACCTACGGCCAGGCGTGATTAACGATCTTAACGCGGTCGCGGCAGGGTGGAATCTCGACGGCGGACATAGTGCGCAGGATCCGGGCCTGCTGGGTGCAGGCGAGAAGGGGCACCTGGACGTGCTAGAGCTACTCAAGGCGACGACGCGTGCCGTGCGCTCTGTGCGCAACTACCTTGTCTCGTTGCCCGACGAATCTGCTACACCGATGCTGCAGACGTACTTCCGCCCGCAGAGTCTGCCCAGTGCTCCCCCGCCCCGACGCGCTACGCATCCTGATCCGTCATCGGAGCCTCTGGCTCGCATACGGCGCGGTGCGCTCGACGTGCTCACTGTACTACGCGATCTGGAAGAACGTGCTCGGCTGCCGCTCGAACATGATGCGTACGATGCGCAGAGCGAGCACAGCTCGGTGCCCGATGCAGGCGTGCAATCGCGCGGCGCATCGCCTACGTCACATCTGGAAGAATCTGAATTTGTGGACGCAGATACATCGATTTCGATCTCGTTCGTGGAGATCGGTGGCCGGCAAAAAGCAATTCCCGTGTGGGATGATGAAGCGACTTCCTTTGACATGACGGAAGAGGAGCGGGAGAAGCGGGAGCGGTGGGACGAGCGACTCGTCGTCGGGGGCGGCTGGCTGTACCGCCAAGATATACGCCTATCTGATCTTACCCGTGAGAGAGAAGTCGTGGGGAGGTATTTGGACATTGTGGATGAAGTGCTTTTTGGTGGCGTAAACGACGGTCAGAGAGGGTGGGTCAGAGAAAGAGAACGCGCCTTGAAACTGGAGAGGGCGAAGGTACGGAGGTCAACTGCGGATACTTTGAGTGGTACTCCCACAAGTGCGAGGAGAGCGTCTCGGAGGGTGGTTTCAGCCAATATGATGGATGCCATGCGTAGTATGGCAGTCACGGAAGAACCAGAAGAGATGGAGTCGATGACGGAGGAAGATACCGTCGACGACGAGGACCTCCCGGATTGGGCAAAACGCTCGACATTCGAAGGCAATCCACTTGGTACGTTTCGCAAACTCTATGACAGAATGTGCTGAATTGAGACATTGTCTGGTGCTCAGGTCGACTGCATACTCTTCTGGTTGCGTGTCTTCCAGCGAATTTGCTACCGTTACTCCCGCCATCTTCTTCAGGTCGCGCAGCCATCCTCGAGGCACTCTCCTCAGGGCAGCTTCTCTGTATAGCGTATAACATGGGCGTACGACGTTCACGAAAGCCATGGGGCTTCGTGAGCAAAGACGCTATCCACGACATTGCCGCCCTCGAGGCTCAGTCGCCCGACGACCCCCAGCATCCCGAGAACTCCAAACGCGGATGGACGTTCCGGAGAACGGATAACCTCCGTCTGTGGGCTGCGTATGTATTACGTCAGTGTTCGAATGTGCGCTCTCTGACTACGTGAACTTGCAGTGCTCTGAAAATTCGCTATCTCCTACCAATCGCCTCTCCTGCCAAGCCCGGTGCCCCTCAAACATCCCCATCTACTAGTATGATGTCTCTGTTGTCTCCAACATCGCCGTCATCACGAATTCGTGCTGATGAAGACCCGATCATGTTTGACGCGCCGCTGGTGGCGCGGCAGGATAACGGATGGGAAGATATGCTGGAGACAACCGTCTTGAAGTGGGTGGATGCCGTTGTCGGTGAGAAGAGGGGGGAGCGGTGATGTAAGGGTGCGCGGGGGGGCTTTGTGGTACTGCATGATCGTAGAGTAAAGCATCCATATACAGCACTAGTATACTTGGATGCATTTTCGCTCCTTTACAGCATTCTATTCTGAAAGTTTCCTCTGGAAATTGTTGTGAAACTAATACTAGTGTACAAACCATAATGACCGGACGCGCTAATAGTACAATCCAGGTATGTACGTGCCTATTGCGAAGGACTCGCAGGCGGTAGACGATCTAAAGACAGAACATCGTGGCGCTATCGACTCACAAACAGCAGAATCACCATAGTTAGTGTTCAAATTGAGGAGCGGGTCCAGAGTCCTACTGGGAAATGCGGACGCAGCCGTATGCTAAGCCCCGCAAGACTTGAACGGGTGTTGTGCGATCATATGTCTCTTCAACGAGTCTCGACGCCCGAACTTCTCGCTGCAAGCAGGACAGGTACCTACGTCTGCCTTCAGATGTGTGATGGCAATGTGCTTGACCAGGCTGCGATGGAACATCTTGCGACCGCACATGTAGCCGTTGTGATCCCACTGGCAGGTGATCCTTGTCGAGGAAGACGCAGAAAGGGAGATATCATGATGAGAGCGGAGGTGGTTTTTTATCTCGCCCGCCTTTGGCAACTGCAATTGGTGCCGACATCCGTTCCAGAGACATTGAACAGGTTTCGCTGTCGACTCGCCTCGCCCACAGTTGCGAGACCAAGAGGGGATGGAATCAGTTGTGGCGCTGCACTCGCGCTTGTGCTGAATGGACTCGCCACCATCGTGGTCCCAAGAAGCCGACTCTAACGTCGTCAGCTCAGGATCTGGCGCGGATTGGGGCGGATGAGAGTATGCAACATTTGTCTCATTCCATTGATACCAATCCACTAAGTCAGCGGGCGCTAACCATGAGTGATCCTACCTCTAGATGAGTCTATCGCCGCTACTGTAAGGAAAGTGCAGCATACCATGGCGGTTGAAGTGCATGTTTCCATCTTCCATTCTTGCATCGTAGAGTCACCCGCTGCCAGCTCCTGAATTAAGATATCTGAACGCCAGCCTGCAGTGGGAGGTTCGAAATCTGGAGGCTGAGGGTGAGCGGTGGAAGCAATGGATGGTAAATGCGGAATTCCGAATCGGCGGAACCAAGTTTGAAGCCGGAGATGAGATCAGGCCAGAACACCTGGAAAGCGAATGGAGAATACATGGGCATGGCCTGAGGGGTTCCATGTAGTAGTGATTCGCTAAAAGTGCAGGAAACGTATGTATAGGGAGGAAGGTCCAATGCGTAATATTCCCGTGACGTATCTCCTTCCACCGAAATAGGGGAGCAGGTGCCTGCTTGTGTACTGGACACTAGGAGCTCGGTGCTTGGGGAGTCCATTGAAGAAATGAAGAAGTCGCTAGCGTCCAGAGCGGGATTGATGCCGTTGCGGTAGGGCATGTTTCGCCATGGATCATCCAATGATCTCTGAGTTGCCCAATCGAAGAGCGACTGGATGCTCCTAGCCCATCGCAAGTCACCATCCATGAGTCAAACCACCACGACAGCCTACCCGTGCATCATTGGAGACCTACGTCGTCTGATCTCCGTTGTGTGTTGCCATCTCTCTGGATGAGCTTGCGGTTCGCAGCAAGAAAAGAATGACAGAAACCAGTGGGCTTTAAAGCACAAATCGAGCGGAAAGGAGGGAGAGCAAAATGTAGGTGGTAAATGATCAAGCCCTGTGTGTGTGGCTATTTGAGAGGCCCGGCAGCAGATATCGAGGCATTGGCTCAAGATTATGCCTGGAGCCAGTGCCCCGGAGTCAAGAAGGCAGGGTAGGACAACTATATTGTCCTCGTGTCAAGGATACAAATTTGCAACAAAATCCTACGATATTTTGGGTAAGACTTGCAAGTGACGCGTGAATTGCGCTTTGTTCAGCTAGAGCCATAAACCAGGGCTTCAGTTAGCGATTTATCAATCACGACCTGGGCATCCGAGTAATTGGGGTGGATAGAAGTAAGTCGCGCAGTTCAGCATTCGCCAATTCATTCTTATCCCGCGGGCTGTGCTTGCCAAAACAATGTGGCGGTTGCTTACAGCTATTTTGGAAATTCATGACACAGCGCGTTTTTCTCGATCGTGTCAACCAATATGGAAGCTACTAAATAGCTGTAAATGATGTCGGACAAGGTTCTGTGGACGGACCACCGTGCACCAGGAGAGAATATCCAAGCGGCGCAGATGGACATGAAGCGTGAGGACAAGTTGCCTGTTAGAGTCTTATATGAGAGACATCCAAAGCGTGGGAGTTGATGCAGTGAAATAGACCTTCTGTCGCGAGGGCAAGACAGCAGCTCGCAATGGGACCAGTCTCACGTCGAAGCTTGAAAGCTTGACCGGGGACCGGAGACCACTTGGCCCTGACTGATTGCGCATGCGCAAGTCTTTGGCTACAGGCTGCATGATAGTTACATAAACGGTATCTGAATCTGTAGCTCATCGGGCTCGTGACTGGTCTGGCTCGCCTTGTATCGACCCAGGGGTGGGTCTCTGCACTACTAAGCTGACATCTGAAAACCAGTCATATCGTGCTTAATGCCAACTTGGGTAGCTTATATCCTCATAAGAAGAGCTCCGTTTACTCGGGTGTCTATCACTGCCACATTTATCCGTCACACCAGATTTCGTTCAATGTCAAGGTACACAGCTGATCGAACCAGAGTGGGGGGGGGGATTTCGGTATCAATGTGAAACACCCTCGTTCTCCAGGTCCTTCCGCTCCTGTTCGCTCTGTGGCGGTAGCTCCTCACCCTCGGGATTGAGCGACGCTCCGCGTCCTCCCTCACCATCCCTCACGCTCCAGAACCCTACAGGCGCGTATTGAACATTTTATGGCAGGACCTGGTATGTCGGGTTTGGACTTACCGAGAACACTCCCGAGCCACGCCTGAATGACGCATGCCCAGGCACCGAGAAGGAGGAGAGTATGGACAACGGGTGCAAATGGCGGGATAACGAATGATACGAGGTCCTCTGGGTGATAGAAGTCCTCTTGAGCTGCAATAACGTACAGATTTGAGGGGAGCTTGCGCAGGTTGATATGGGTGATCAGACTGTGTGCGATGCATCGTTACGTTTTGAAACAGAATCAGCTACGGCTGCTACTTGCCGAGACTCTGCCGGTGGTAGCGGATTCCACCGTATGTGGAACGTTTGTACGACCTCGATGAACATCTCCTCCTTTTCGCGGTCGTACGTGATGTTCTTGACGCGCACGACCAGCACGGGCGAGAGCACGCGGTACCACTGGTACACACGCAGCACCGTCTCTCGCGACGAGCGCGTCAACCACCCAGTTGGCGACAACCAGGTGGAAATAGAGGAGTGCCAGTACCACGTCTTATCTGTGAGCGAAGGCGAGGCTTGATTGGCAGGGAATGGCGACGGAACGAGATCCGTGGATGTCGTGTGTGGCGCGGCAAACTTGAGTGAGGAAGAAGGAACTGTCGTCAAGGGATGGCGGAATGTTACGTCTGGCGCGAAGTATCTGAGAATTGCAGCTTTCTGGATTTCCGGATTGACGGCGGAAGTAATGGTAAGGATAACATTCTCTATTTCCTTCAACGGGTCCTCCATGGTGAATCGATACTGTAACGCGCCGAGACTTCTAAATGTCCGCACTCTATGGGGTGGTATGAGGACAAGATATGAGTGCGAGAAAAGGGGGAATCCAACATGTAGTACTCCATGACGTCATATGTGCGGCTCTGTCCACTTACAATCACATGGTGAATGCTCTGTTTGTCTCTATTGCGCAAGGACTTCATCAAAAGTCCTATTTGGGTATTTCCCAGTTTTTCTGCGTCGACTCGTCTTCTTTCGTTGCAATGGCCGGTCTCCCGCACCAACGACTCTTACTGCGCGAGCTTACTACGAAATAAAAAATGAAGTTGCTTCAGCCCAACGAATCAAGTGGAAGAGGGCCGGGCGCTGCTATCCCAGGCCGTGGTGCTAATGGCCTTTCACCATTCTGCGTAGCGTTTATGAAGCTGTCTTGCTCGAAGTGGACCGCAGTGGGCTGACGCATCTACATTTCTATGTCATAAGTACTTGCTGTGGAGTCTTGTAAGGTACTTTTCTCTCTGCTCTTTCCACCTTTGAATCGCACACATGGCTTGGTCTATCGAAATACACGTGCATGCCTTGCATCACATAGCTTCTCTATGCAATTTCGCTGTCATTGAGATAGGCACCACATGCATTTCGGAGAAGACGGCGCAGGCATGTATCGTAGGTGAGTGTCTCCCTCTCGAGACGTGACATCGACTTGTCACAGTCGATGGAACCCGATGAGTGCATGTAGGTTGCATTGCCACGGTTATTTGAAACACTTGGGACATTGTCACTGAATGTATGTGCGCCAATCTCAATGACCGGTACAAAGGTATGTAGTCTATGTATTGGCCATTCTCTAGCTCGCATAGTATGGGTTTGAGTTTCGTTGTGACCCACTCATATACCATACTCCCTGCTTATAGATGGAATGTGCTAACCTTCTCTGATCCACAAGCGTTCATGTATGCATCCTAGATTCCTCGTTGCTCTGCGCGGAGCAGCATCAGTCGACCATACGGCGATAGTGCATAGATCCATCGTGCACTCGAAAGTTTAGTGTCGAGCTTATCTTCATCTGGGTTGCTTTCTGGCAGTTCTCTGTACCACTAGAGCTGGAACTGGACTCAGTCTTGCGGGTGTCATGCATGACACGAAGCTGGATAGCTGCGTGGCTGGTAAAGCGTCATCTCTGCCTCTGGGTCTGGTGCTGCTCCTGGTGAACCTGCGGTCAACTGACCATGCGACATTGTCGCGATGGGCCGAGGTCCCATACATTCTCGGTCTTCTGGTTGCTCCGCTCATGGTTCCTCCCGGCCCGTACTCCGCTGCTCGCAGGCCCGGTCGTGGACACATGAGACTGGCCTGTACCATCAGGATGTTCCATGAGAACTCGATATTTGCCTACCCACACGCAATGCACAGTATTTAGACCTCTTTAGTGGGATGTTTTTGCATTCGCATCTCTGTGAGCTTTCAATTGACACCGCATCATGCGGTACTCATATCTTCTGCCTGCTATCATACCCCTGTGCGCTGCTATTACGTCTTCAGTGAACGTCTCAGTCCCAGTGCTTGCTCCTGCCGACTCCCAACCACTTTGGTCGACGCTGTTATCCTTCTCCATTGAGCAAGACAGATGGCCTGATTGGAGCGGGATTGACAAGCGCAATGACTTCGTGTACAGTGCGCTTACGACCTACGCGAACTTGACTGGGAAGCCGCCAAAGCTCCGAGTTGGTGCAGACTCGGAAGATCGAGCGGTCTGGTCCCCTACTATTTCGGTAAGAATTTAGTGGATGCGCAGCTGACGCTATGCATGAACTGTGTGACTTTTCAAGGTAAATGAAGATGTATTTCCGCCTTCGACATCGAGCACACCCTACCCAGTAGCTTCTAACATCACCGTTGGCGATGAATACTACTCCCTTGTCAAGTGGTTGCCTACAGGTATGTATCACGTTCGGAATTTCAACGCAGGAGGTATGTCGGTACCATATGCACACCATTAAGGCACCCAAATGGTATGGGGAGTCAACCTCGGTCTTAACAATGCCACAAACGCAATCAATATGGCAAAGGCTATTTTCCGTGCTTTCGATTTGCCAGCGACTAGGTCTGCTGGTGTCACGCTCGAGCGCATCGAAGTTGGTGTGTTGTCTCAGATAAGTTAACACAGACACTACGACATGGTCTACTCGGATCCTAGGCAACGAGGCGGACCTGTACGGCAGCAACGGGCTACGCCCAGCGGATAATTGGACCGTAGAGGATTATGTGCCCGACTGGGAATCTATCGCCGACCCGGTAGTCGAAGCAGTGGGGATTGGTAGCAAGGATGGACCAGCATCATTACAAGGCGCGGCGTTTGTGTCTCAGTTATTCACACCTAGAGAGATACTCGCGCTTGGTATCCTAAATAGCACTGCGGGCAAGACGATCTCTACGTGGGTGTCATTTATTTCGTTTGATCCGAGCGACATGTTGATGCAAAAGCTCCAGGATCTCGCAGCACCAATACTCGGCCGCGTTCTGTAATGGCGGGGTCTTTGACCTGGAATCGCTCATGAATAAAATTAACATTCGAAACAATCTTACTATCTACGAGAACGATATTGCAGCAACCTATGAGAGAGATCTGACATATGTCATTGGGTAAGATAACGTTCAAATTCATCCTGAGATCCGGCTGAATCCGCGATTTACAGAGAAACCAATAGCATCGCTTGCGAAGGTGCACCGGGAGTGAGCAACACAGCTGGCGCTGCGCTGTGGGTGATCGACGACGCCCTTTTCGCGGCAACGATCGGAGTCCGCGAGCTTTACTTCCATGAGGGTGTTGGATTTAAATATAATCTTGTCGGTACCAGCTTGCTCGCTATCATAATTGCGTTTGCCAACTTATTCGGTTGCAGATACAACCAGTCACCCTCTACAACTCAACGGTCAATGGTGCACCCCTGGATCCACCGGAACCGCCTCATATTCAGCCTCCCTATTATGGGGGCCTGGTCGTTGATACATTTGTGGGCTTTACAGGGTCCGCTGAGATAGTGGAATTGGACGTAGCGGACGAGAACATCAGCGGCTACGCAGCATTCGAGAGCGGACGTCTTGCCCGGGCGGTATTTGTGAACTTGCACGCATGGGTCGCCAATAGTACGGGCACGCGGCCTGTTGCGCGTATCAAGCTGGGATTCGTTGACGGCAACGTCTCAAGTGCCACGGCGAGGAGACTAACAATACAGCATGCGGATGACACCATGAACCTCACATGGGCGGGGCAGAGCTATGAGAACAGCACTAGTGTCAGTCCGACTGGGCAGAGGGTCGTGGAACAAGTTGTATTGAGCGAGGGTGTTGAGCTTCGAGCTACAGAAGCACTATTGTTAGACTTCGCTGTTGACAACTAGCGTGGACCACATATACACGAATTGTCAAGGGGATGCCACTTGCTTAAGAAACGCGAACAGGAGATTGGCGTTTATGCGCATTTCTCAACAGACTGATGGTCGATTGCACATGTTCCGCGACTTTCACCTCAACACCGCGTCGTGAATGCGGGTGCACTAGAATTTCCATGACCATTTATTACCATTCCAACATCAATTGATTTGGCCGCAAGCGTATCTCACAGATCAATCTTTCAATCTCAAAGTGGCGTTGTATGTGTGGCATTAAGCAAAAAATGAAACAGGCGGTGACAGACATATGTAATCTGTGAATTCTCGCTGACTCCGAACAACAGTATAATGTCAGTCATTCAACATTTGATTGATGTTCACTATTGAAATATCTTTGACGTGTCCATAGAACAGTACTTGTCAAGGCCGAGATGTAAAACTGAACCTTACGGCCTACCAAAGCACGATAATCAATTTCCGCCCATCAAACTTCTCCTAACCCCACTGCTCTTACCTTGCATAGGAAGCCGCGCATACATACACGACAAGTTGGTTGGATCGATCTATTCTGTGCCATCTGCAAGCAGGAATGATTTCATGGCGCATTGTGTAGTTCGTCAGCAACAAGGCTAGTTCATCCTTTATCGAAATTGACCTGTCTCTGAAGCTTCATCAGGCTGCAAGTCAGTAGTCACTCTACACGGCCCAACCGTCGGCATTCAAGTTCTGGACACTCGATGCCCATCTTCTGTATATGTACAAACTGTTGTTCAATGATGTCACTAGAACAAGAGGAAATGCATATCAAGTTAGATATTTACTAACTGGCGAACAAGTCGTGGAAGAATGAAACGCTTTTGTAATTGACGATAGTCAAGGAGAAGTACACGAACGAATAATGTTTGCCCACAAACAGTTCTTGGGGATGCATGCAGTTTAGAAGACCAAACCAAGGATACAGCTGCAGATCGGTACAGCCGCGATATATGGTCACATTACTTTATTCGTGTGCCTATCTGATTGACCGGGTCGCTGTGGTCGTCGCTCAACTGGATTTGAGAGTCGAATCCTACACTCTCTTTCAACGCACTGCTTGTATACAATCTTACTTTGTAGAGCTTCGCGGCCTGAAGCAAAGCCCTGAAGAGACGTAAACATCTCAGAACAAGTTCCGATTACATTCCAGCAGAGCTTCGCCGCTGAACTTTGCCTACGACGTTGTCATTGTCAAATGGCTGCGTACTTGGTTCTCACCCATGCGGATACTTCAAATGCCCACTCCTCTCCCTCTCCAGTCATCAGCGCCCAGTGAGGACTAATGTGATTGTGCGCTTTCATCAGCGAAAACGGTATGTCCTTGCCCAACTTCTCCTTCAGCGTCGCAGCAAAGGCTTCGTTAGCTGCTATCACTCCTTTCGGCTCCCACTCGCTCGCCAGCAAGAAAACCTCTGGAAAGCTTCCCAGGATGTCCTCCGATGCGTTACGGAGCAGCGGGAATGGCATCTTAACATTGATATCATCCCACGACCCGTAGAGTTTAAGAAGAATGCCTTCCAACGCTCTGTTGTCCTCCGGAGAGAGCTCGTAGGCACCTCCGGTGAGGATTACGCCCCGGATTCGGCTACGCAAGTGGTGTGGGAGTAATGTGGGGTGCAGCACAACCGTCGAGAGCAGAATTGATCCAGCGGAATGGCTCATCGTGAAGATGTTCTGGGTGTCTACCTGCAGCTGGCCCTCGCTGTCAATCTGCTCGGCATTGCGTACGACCCAGCTGATGGCATCCCTTAGGTCCTCGAAGGGCTCGGGGAACTTTACGTGCGGCACCAGGCGATAATCGGCAATGACTGTGACGAATCTGCAGACCGTACACCAACATATCGGATCATGCATGCGCAGCAGAACGGAGTTACGAACCCTTGCTTCGCAAAGAATGCCCCCACGTTTCGATATGCCAGGTCATGCGGTGGCGGAAAGACGCGGTTGCCCTGCACGAAGCCACCTCCGTAGATGAAGAACAACACTGGTACCTTCCCGGTAACATGCGGATAGTACACATCAAGCTGGTACACATTGTGGTTGTAAGTACTTGACCGCCGTATCAGGCAAATCGGGGTGCACACCTCCTGCCTATCCTTGTCTCCGTACCGGTACGTCTTCCGCTTGTAGCTCTCGATTTCCGCACGACGTGCCTCGAGGAGTGGTACGAAGGCGTTTCTGGCTGTACTTTGATCAGTATCCCGTCAGCACAATAACTTGGGTACAAGACGGACTATAGTCGTAGATCAGAGAAATGTCTGTTTCCTTATTTGCAGCGACTGCGTTCATCTTCACAGTCCGCGAGGTGCAGGACAAGGTCTCAGTTGTGCAATGTGTAGAGCTGCAGGCGATGGGCGCCGAGAGGATCGTCGATGTGAATCAGTCAATCGGAGGCAACAGCGTTTTATAGTGTTGTAAAGCCACCGACAGCCTGGTGGGAGCTTCGTCAGACTATCCACAGCATCGGTGGAAAGCGGCGATCTGGTGTGACTGCGCAGGCTGAGAACCCGAATTGAAGCGCAGGGTCATCCCACCGAGGACTGGCCGAGCAGCGTACGCGTTAATCGAATGTCTTGAAGATCCGCGAGGTTGGCGACTAATCACAGTGGTGTCGCAAATCGACCTACAAAAATCAATGGATTTTTGGACTGTTCGTTTGCCGTCTTGCCGATTGCATCGCGTTTCTTTACTATGTACGACCACGTGATCGCATTCTATCGGAATCGCTATCGGAATCGCTTACCGAGGCTAAATTTCCGTCTCTGATTATGCTGTGCTTGACTGGAATTTCGGTGACGGCCATACCTCGGCTTGCGTCTCAAAGCATCACGCCTGCTCTTTTCCGCCAGACAACAACTTCACCTTGCACGTCCGAGCAATGTACTTTACAAGCGATGAACCTGCTGGTGGACAGGACCTGTCGACCTATCCTCGTTTTCCATCGCTGATTCTCCATCATCATTCGGTGGTCCTCATATTGGATCTGGTTCATAATGCCCGCAGACCTGACTGGCATACTTAATGCGGAGGCTTCGCACATCTGCTGACTCTCAAACACGATATTCGAGGTGTTTCATGTTTGGCGATCAGCGTACGATCATGTACTTAATCGTGCTGATTTCATTCGATGGCTCGACGAAGCGTGCTTGTGATGCGAGGATGGAAGGGATGGTTGCGCGCTTCAAGATATCAGATCAATGAAACCGATTCTTTATGATTTTCATATCAAGCGCCACGATGCTGCAGGGCGTTACACAATCAGCATCATTGTATTGTAGTGAGCGTCTATATTGTGCCACGAGATGGACCCACATGGCCTGTGTACCGTGCGAGCCACACAGCGGTTAGTTACCATACAAATGTCGCAGTATGCAGTCCCTTGTCACCTTCTGACAAAAAAATGAAACCATTTGGGGGTTGTACTAGAGAAAATGTGCGCGTGATCAAACATGGCTATGCATCTTCCAAGTTCTTCCCCCCAGCCAGCTCACCGTTGATGCTTACGTCTCGGCTTGTGGAACATGGCAGGACCTGATACGATATCAACCCACACCGATTTCTTGTGCTAATAAGACACACATCATTTCCCCGCCTTTGATAACTCATACTTAGCTATAGGGAATGCGAGATCTGACTTAGTATCCGAGTGCTCTTACGGCTAACTTTGCTCATCAGGTAGTAGGTTTCTTGCCAACCTGTCAATATGCTGCTGTTCTCCTCCAACTGAGATGATCAATTCAACCGAGTGTTCACGCTGTATTAGGTTTCGCAGCAATTAATCCAAGTGAGAGTTCAAACTACGTTTCTGATCTGCATGTCTTTCAACGAACCATTAATGCATAACTATATACCGCCCATATGACCGTGTTCTCAATGCAGTATACAATTTACTTACATAATTGCCCCGCAATGTTGCAAACGGGGTCCGTGAGGGCTTTCCCGAATTACACATATGAGTGTCTTGATACTCGATGCAGGTCTGGTCTCACCTTGCCCGCCGAATTAATTAAATGCGTCCAGGTAAGCGTCCGTGCTCTATCTAGCAATGCGATGCTCGTGGTGCGGGCTAGACGGGATATGAAGAAAGGAACTGATACTTGATGACCAGGCTGCTGCCTATTAGGTGTTGACTCCCATGGTTTGGAATGAACTGCAACCTACGCTGCGCTTCTCGGCCACCGGTGATGGTCCTGGGGCCAATGTGCCGAGAAATTTCGCTGTCGACCAAGTGGCAACTTGCACCACTCGCATCAAGGCTACTGGTACCTCCTATGCAACTGCGACTTGGCCAAGGCTATCGCGAGCCCAACGTGACCAGTACTGTGCTGAATCGCATTCGGCAAAGTCACGACATACAGTCAGCGTAGTCAGCTGTCAAATTAGGTGAGTACTTGAGTCCCGGACCGTGGTGGTGCGGTCAGTCCTCAAAATTGCTCCACCTTTCCCCACCTTTCCCCGTGCAATCAAGAGCTCCACAACCCGCCGCTGATGGCAGGTTCAAACGCATTGCAAAACCTGTTTTCGCAAGCACTGGAAGCGCCCGAAATTGCCTTTTCCAATGGAGTGTTCCGATTGGTTTCGCGGGCGCCTTCCAGCTTTGCGAAAACACTCTATTGTAAACGCTGTCCAGCGTCGAGATATTGACGCGCATTTGGCGCGCGCTGACTCTCCCAGCCACAGGACATCCGGGAGATCCCGTTGGCGTAGGATTGCCAGTTCCAAAATACTTGTACAGCAAGCTACTAGCCGTGACTATTGCCCTCTGTGTGCCTTTAGGAATGCTGTTGATAAAATGTCCGGCATTTCATGATCTGATCACAACGGCACATCAGTGGCGCTAGCTGGCAGCCGGAGACTGCCGGTCCCCGCTGCTATGTTTGTACGTACTAGCCAGTCAGCACGCAGAACATGTTGTGATGTGCGTACGAACTCTGTCGCTCATCTTGTCAGAACACATTCAACGTGTTATAGAGTTGCTGGAAAACCTGTACATAACATGCTGGTGATGTGAAGGGTGGTCAAAGAGGCTTTCTGTGGACACATTCGGCTCCACTAACTGCAGGCAGATTGCGAGGTTTCAAGCTCAAGCATGGAGCGCAGTGCATGCTGTCAACGCATGTTCATGCTGTCAGCACGGAGATAATCAAGTAGTAACGACGGCTTCCGGTAAGAAATGCAACGACATCCCAAGATGCACCTCGTTGACACTGATTTCTCTGGCTATTCTGGCCAGCATTCTGCCATATTTATTGCTTATCCTTCTATGAGGAGCCAAGACAGTATTTGAGCTTCTACACAGCCTCATACATGTTGACCGTCATGCATATCCCAGAAAGCGCGCATTCAGATACCACATTTTCACGCCCCAGGATTGATTCTGCTCCCGTACCTTCTCCAGACATGCTTTCAAGGTCAATGTGCTCCATGCAGTTGTCATGTCGCTGTCAAAGCGTGGTCGTGGTTTTTGGTTTGCGGTCATTGTGGTTAGCCCACCTCCGATATAAATGCTAGGATCAGACGGGGTCGCTCTAGCATGCATTGCTCTCACTCGCCTCGGATGTTACCTTCCATGTACCCAACACCAGCCGTAGTGCGAGCCATAGCAGTCCTAGCATGTCTCGCCATCCCCGTATCATCCCTTCCCATTGCTGACTACGCCCTCTGCGTTTCCGATGGTCAAAAATACTGGAACCTCGCCGTATTTCTATTCCTCAACTTTTTCGCGCATGCTGCAACTGTCCCCTCCATCAGCGGGGCAGACTGGAGAATCAATGGTTGTCACACCTTGTTGGTCCTCCTCTTCCCATACATTGGGCTGTACTACTCTCTCTCCCTGATTGCTCGGCGTCTCGTTTTTGACGAGAATGACCTACGCCAAGCAATAGCTGCGAATTCTGTCGTAGTTGTATCCAGGACTTCCGGTTGGAAGCCGCCAAGCGATAGAAGACTACGTACATGGGTCGTACTTCCCGAGAACTACGATAACTTGGATGCTAAGTAAGTAGATAGTTCTTGAGCATTCTGTCTTTTGGTTGACGTATGCAACTATTGAAGCGCTCAGATTCAGATTGAAGTCGTCCCTAGGCCAAAGTATGCGGAATCCCATCACACACTTTATGATAGGGCATATACCATACAGGGCCTAGCAAAGCTGCCCAAGGGTTATGCCTTGACAAAGATTGATGCAAACTGGATGGCGAATGTCCTCCGAGAACCACTCTGTAAGGCAGTTGGTGTCAAGCTAGCCAGGCACCAGAATCTCCTGAAGATGACGGTATCCATCATCCAGCTGTCATCTGCCACGTACACCTTGTACCGTGCTCGAGGGGACCAGCTTGGTCGGTACGGCTACGCAGCTTACGGCCTTTCAGTAATACCATTCGCGATCATGTCACTCGTGAATCTGATCGCGATAGGGATTGGTGGGGAATATCATTACCTACATCTCCTCAAAACCGACATTCTAGAGGAAGCAATTGGTTTTAGAGGCTTATTCGACGGGACAATTGGGGCGATTAGTGTGGAGGATAGCTCTGAGAACCGTTCTCAGGATGATGCTGACTCCCAGGGACAATGCACTAGCTCGACAGCGCCATCTGTCAGCGTCCAGAATCAGGACTTATTCATCAGGGACGTTAGTCCAGAGGATAATCCCGAGCATCTTCCTCATGATGATGTTGACTCCCAGAGACAACACACAACCCAACAATCCTCCGCGCAGGACGACTCAATAGCACGATCTAATATCCTGACTCCCCAGAATCACCTCGGTGACCATCCTACAGCACCATCTCGTTCCTCCTACACTTCCCCCCTGATCCAACTCGTCCGGTCCCTACAGAAAGGCGCTCGAATTATGCTCAACGAATTGCTCTTCAGTGGGTATTGGCGGATTCCTGCCAAGCCTGATGCAGCTGGGGAAGCGGTCGAAGCGCAGCTTCGCATGCAAGGCGAGCGAATCGAAGTTAGGACCAGGATTGATGGGGAAGCCACGACGTTTAGCTGGTTCGTCTCCCATGCATCAGACGAATGCCCTGATCCCGGGGTTTCATTGCTTCGGGTCGGCGCTATTAGCAATGAAATCTCCATGACAGACAAGCCACTCTCATTGCGCTGGTACACTGAAGAGCTTCGCAAGAAATCGGACCGTGTTGAGGAGGGGCTTCCCGTGCGGGTCAAAAAGGAGGAGCTCTGGCTGAGGATCCACACTGTTATATTTATCTCCTCCTCACTTGTAGCGTGCGCTCTGCCCTACATCCTCATATCTGCCTTGACTGGGTTCAAGGCTGAGAGTAGTAGCGTATATCAGCGTGGGTTCACACTGGCATGGCTTTGCGTGGGACAATGCTCGCTTTTAATCCGCGGCGGACAGTTTTTCCCTCAATGGAAGAGCTCTACAGCACAACCAATGACAGAATCACAACAAGGTTCGAATCTATGGCCGCAACTGACAAACTCGATTCGATCGCGTAAAAATATACTCCGTGCTTATATCGCAGCAAAAAAGGGCTGGTTCGGGTGGATGCTCAAGAACCTGTATGCACTGTGCATACTCATAATCTTTGCGTTCCTTGTAGGGCTTCTCCTGTCGGTACCGGTCGGTGGGTATGTCACGATTTCCAAGATGTTCCTCGATGACTCCAGATCGGCTGCTGCGTTTTGCATCTAGCTAGTTACTGCACGTATGCTGCCATACTATATCTCACACGTTGTTACAATAGACTGCCGGATCGGTCCCTTCGGTCGTCTAGCATTTTACGATGGCACGTACCGAGGCTCCGTAACTATATATGATAGTCTGTGTGTGCTTAGACATCTATGTACAGTGGATTTTTGGCCAGTCTCTAGAGCTAACTTATGCATCGCATAGTCGCACCATGGCGCAAGGATAGGCTCGACAATTGTATGGAACCATTCGTTTGAATCAATTTGGTAACCACACCTGCGTGCCACAGTCAGATGCTGATTCGTGAATGCAAGTTCTATGCATGACGTCTCTGTAGCGCTCGTTAGTGTCAAAAAAGTGAGTTGTACCGTATCACTATTCAAGAATTTTGATCAAGCGACGAATATGCGTTATCTACGAATTACAGCTGGATCCAAGCCCCAGCAAGCCAGATATAGCGCGTCCCCGCTCGTGTTGACATCTAACCCACATGACATCAGCAGCACGCTATCCAGAATTACGAAGACAAAATTGTCGGCGCACAAAAACAAATGCTGATGCCACAATAATGGAGGACGCGGAGAGCGCGTTCATGCCTTGACGAGTCCAATCTTCATCGTCATCTGTGCTTTTAGGCTCTCCCTCCTGATAGAAGGGTACTGGATGGCCGCGATGTTCCAGATGATATCCTTGTCCGATGGCGCGAATGTGAATGCCGGAAGGAGGACGGCCAGGACAATCTCTGATATATATGAGTGAACGGTGTGTCCAGTTTAAAGGTGATGAAAACTCACTCATCTCAAGCTGCGAAAATTTGAAGCCACTATGATGAATGTAAGCAACGAGTCTTTGCGAAGTGGACCGGGAGGATACTTACATGCATGCACGTCCCCCGCCCAAGAACGTCATCCTTGACACATAACACGTCATCACCATCTCTACCAATGCCAGACGCAAGTGCACTCACAAATGCGAATACACTCCAGGAACGTTCCCCTTTGCGACGGACTCGGGGAGGGGCGCGAGCCAGCGCTCGGGGCGCCACTCCAATGCGTCCGCGCCCCAGAGCTCCGGATTGCGGTTGCACGCGAGGATGCCAACAATGATCCCCGTGCCCGCCGGGACGGGCACCTCGTTCATCAGCGTGCCGTCCACGCCGCGGATCGGCGCGGAGAGCGGCAGTATCATGTCCTTGCGCGCTGGCGTGTTATGTGAGCGGCGGCGTGCGCGAGGGCGAGCGGGCAGACACTCACGTGCGCGTCAGGAAGGGCACGGGCGCGTACAGGCGGAGCGTCTCGCGGCACACCGCGTCGAGGTACGGCAGCTCGCTGAGGCGGTCATACGGGATGTCTCCGCCCGCGTCCGCGCGCGCGGCGACGAGCTCCGCGCGCAGCTTCGCCTGCACGTCCGGGTGCGCCGCGAGCAGCTGCAGGATGCGCGCGAGCCCCGACGTCGTGTCCATGCCCGCGAAGATGAACGTCCTAGGGGAGAGTCAGACCGCGCGGCGCTGAGCACGGGCGGGCGGCACGCACGACATCTGCCCGAGGAGCTCCGCCTCGGGGAGCCGGTCCTCCGCCGCGAGCATGTTTGCCTGCACTGCGCGTGGCGTCAGCGCGCCCCACGTCGGATCGGCGGGGAACGAGGGACACTCACTGACAGGGTTGGGCGGGTCAAGGCTTGACCGGGTCAAGGGTCAAGGGGTCAAGCGATTAGGGACCGAACACAATGTGTAATTGAATGGAGCCCACTTGGACAATTTGTCCAACATCCTCGAATTAATGGCAGAGGCTGATGAGCATGAAGAAGTCTATGCTCAGCTGTCTGCTCCAAATCTGCCAGAGCACTCATCTACTACACCAATTCCGATGCACGAGGGACTACTACTGCGAAATCTATTTCAATATCCTTCAGATACACAGATCTTTCTGCATTTTGGACGAGAGGAAATCAACATTTAGACAGAGAAATGGATTACTCGACTTGCTGAATCTGAACCCTTGATCATCTTGTATCAATCGCATATTAATTACATGCCAACTCACACCTCTACGGACATCTGTGTTGTCTACACCCCGCGCGACTTAGTGCTCAAGCCACTCAATTGACCAATCACAATCATCTGTTGAGGTCATGCACAAGTCACGCCTTGACCCCATTGTAGTGATGTGCAAAGCCCGGCTCGGCTCAAAGCCTGGGGCTTGGGCCTGGCTTTGAAGGGCTCGGGCTCAGCGAAATGTCAGGCCGGGCCCTCCATGACGGCTCAGGCCGGCTCGGGCCCGGCTCAGGCTCAGGCCGGGGCTTATAGGCAACCAGGAAGGACCTCAAAGTTATTGGTTTGTACAGCTCTTAATTGCAGCACAACACATTCAGAATGCACAAATGTCCGCTATTTATTGTTGTCCTGATCTACAAGTACTTTTAAAGCTTCCCATGACACTGACGAAAAATCTAGGTCTCGATCACAACCCCGATCGCAACCCTGATCGCAATAGTTACAAAGTCCTGCACCAGTCAAAGTCCTGCACCAGTCAAAGTCCTGCACCAGTCAAAGTCATTGTATGGTTGTTGAGAATATTTAGGATGAAATTATGCAAAATCTTGTACCAACGGACCTATTTTCACTCATTACAACAAAGTTACAGTTGCACGCCTAAAGCCGCCGGCGCAGGCCCAGTGAAAGTACCACATATCCACGAAATATCGATATATACTAGAGTGTACCAAAATATATCATTGAGATATCCATATATACTAGAATGTATCAAATGCTATTTGCCAAGAGTCTGGGTGGTATGATTACCGATGCCAAGACTTTCGTTCTACCCATACATACTCATTGATATATCCTCATCAATAAAAGTCGCATATGAGTTTATTTTGAGCTGGTGTCAAGTTGAGTTCGTCACTGACTGAGTCTGTTGTCCTGTCTCAAGCTTGTCATGTCGTCTGTCAATTTTCCTCATTTCTACCTCATACCTTCACCATCACTCAAAGTCTTCATGATTCTGGTAGGGTGATCATAGAGGAGATCAGTCGCTTCATCACGAAATTGAAAAGCTTCGAACAAGTAGATGCACATACAACACTTACCTCCACCAACCTCCGTGCTGTAGGTACAAATGGCAGAGGTGTGTATATCCCCCCTTCTTGCCTAAGTACCTTATCTACCCCTCACACACAAACTAAGGCTGCACCAACAGCACTAAGCACATTTTAAGTGGTACGAGCATGCTGCTGAAGTACGTGAGTACAAAAGTCTGCTCTGATTCAGCTGCAGGGAGTGAAAGCAATTCAATTGCTTAAGTACGCGAATACAAACGTTTGCTACACTACGTAAGTACACCAGTCTATGCTACGGAAACTAACCAGCTCACCTAAACCTCAACCACAAGAAGCAAAAGCGATTGAGATGGAGGTGCGTACATCTTGTCTTACATTTACATGCTAAAGTTCAGTGGATAACAGTGAAAATATTTCAGCACATACCAGCTCCTGCCATTGGGCACAGCGACCTGGCAGCAACTGGCGCCATTGGCCTCGACCTCCCGCAGATCGTCCACTGCTCGATGTACCCTGGCCACCACCTTTCAACAGCACCACCAATTGCACAAGGCACTGCCTCACTCACAGATATCAGCGGCGCAGCACATGCTATTTCACCAGGAGCTTGGTATTCTCTGCCGGGTTTTGGGTACACGCAAATGGTGGGTGAGGGTAGATTTGAGTATTTTCTGGTACAGTGCAAAGCCTGCACCAATACGTTTTAGTAGCTTCTGATATATATTGATACATTCTGATTCGTTCGTGATGCAAAGGCCACTACATATAAGATATTTTTGGGTATATGCTCTATATACTGAATGGTACCCAGGATAGGCTCTAATATCTTATGGTAACGTCTGCAATGTATTTGGGCGCCTACTGACATATCAAAAGCTAGTGAAAAGTCGGAATTCCGATCTAAACCTATCCGATATATTTCAATAGCTTCTGATAGGGTGATTCTTCACTGGGGCTCAGGGCTCAGCTATGGCCAGCTCACAATCCAAGCCGGGCCCTAAGCCATTGTAAGCCGCCCCCAAGGCTCGGCTCAGCCCGGCTCAAGTCGGCTCGGCCAGGCCCGGCTCACGGCTTTGAGCCGGGCTTTGCACATCACTACCCCATTGACCTTTGGGTCAACACTTGACCCAGGTCAAACCGGGGTCAAACTGGGTCAACCCCAACCCTGCTCACTGAGGCGGCTCATGATGCCCAGTGAGAATCCAGTGTATTTAAATGTAGCCAAATGTACCAGATGTCACAGATTTATCTGGGACTTACAGCATTTTTCCTATGATTATAGCAATTTATCCGGGATTTATACGTCTAACTACAAGTTATCTACGGGTTAACTCCCATTGCCATACGACAAGCTCTTAACTGGGCTTATCAACCACATGACCAGCTTACATAACGCTACGGTACCTACCGGTCCAATAGCAACACTACAGCTACGTCATAAGGTCTCGCCCGTCATAGCAAGACCAGCCACATCATATGATCTTAGATCATAATGATAGGCCGAGCGTGGCACGCTCGCATAATAATGTCCACAACACCAAACATCGCCACCAGGCAATGTTCTATTGGGTCGGCCTCATCGGCTTCCCACACGTCATAAGATCCTTGATCATAATGACGCCTCAGGCGCGCCACGCCTTCGCATAATAATGGCAACACGGCCAAACAGCATAATATTAGCAACAAGGCAAATATCGCTATAGGTCCGGCCTTCTCAGCCATCTATATCCGGGCTGTGCCCACGTTTATCCAAGATAATAATAAACCTCCTCTCTTACCATTGGTGCGGCCATTACCGGCCCACACGGCCATTGTAGATAGGATCATAAACATATAGATAAGATAAGCTTCGCCCATTGGCAAAGCCGCATAACCCGGAAAGGTAGTACTATACAGTAGCACATGACCTCTCCGCAAAAATGTATTTAAGTAGGAGCCAAGCGCTCCATACTTCAGTTCTATTCTATCGTCGTTACCTCGAATGCCCACACGCGGAGTACCATAGGTACTCCCAGTGGACTACCATCGGTAGTCCCAAGCTTCGGTTGGTTTGCGGCTGCGCTACTATTCCACTAGCAACTGCTGCGCTGGCTCTATCTTCCTCCTCTAGCCGCCCTAATACCTAAGGATAGCGACTAGGTGAGTCCCACAGGATAGATCTGTGTCACCAGATACATATGGTGAGAAAATTTGAACCCTAAGCTACATTAGGATACATCGTAGGTGCCCATATAATGTTTCTTATGTATTCCAAGTGAATCCAGAATAGATTTTGATATGTCCAATGTATTTGAATGTATCTCAGGGTTGCATAGGAAGGTCCCGCAATGTATCTGTGGAACGGCTCATTGTATTCAGATGTATCCTAATCTACTCAAGATTATTGACACAGAGTATCTGAATGCACCCAGAAATATTCTAATATACCCTCCCAGTCTCTGCTCCCAGTCTCCACTCCCAGTCTTCATGCGTAAGGAAAGCAGCAACTGCTGCAATGCAAGGTTTGCCAATTAGTGGTGGGGACAGCAGATCCCTCATGCAGGGAGAGGCTGGTTCCAATGCATGGGCGAGCAAGCAAAAATTTTCGCGTGCTTGTGTGCCTGCGCTTGCGCTTCTCTTTTCCTTCTGCGCGTCACTCACCAGCCCCCCACCGCTGACCTTAGCAACGCCGCCAGTCTGTTTTCAGCCCTCCCTCCATACCCTTTGTAACTTATCTACTGTGTGTCCATTTGGACGGCGATGGTGATTGGTGGTGTGTGCAGAGGTCCAAGTGGGCAAGCTAGTGGGGTAATTAGTTTTGCCAATAATGTATATGAGAGCGGGGCACAAGCAGAGCGGCTTGTCGCCAGTTTGTAACCCACCTACGTTCACTATCCTTCTTGAAGTTTTGAAGCTTGAGGGGATGTCGCCTCGCCAACTCAAAGCCAAGAAAAAAGTGCAGAGATAAGATTGACTGCAGTGCGTTGTGAGCCTAAGCAAGGAAAACAAAGTTCAAGAGGTGACAGAATAAGTGAAGGAACATAAAATAAAGCCATCAATGGCAAATGACGTACTGATGTTGGGTAAGAGTGTTGCCATAAAGGGATGTGGCTACAAGGGGAGCCGTGTAGACACATACCTTCTCTTTGGCTTTGGGAATTATTATGTAATCAAAGCCACAAAAAAAACCTTGTTACTTTATTATCAAATCTATAGATATGGAGGCTCGATGCTTTAAGAAAGCGTAATAATGTAAGCGCATGAATCCGAAGCAATCTACATACAGCTCTAATCGGAACTATTTCACATGTGTGAAATCAAATGTTCGTGTCAACGTGATACGCAGTACACAGAGGCCATATGGTAAGATCTGTCATTCATTGGCATATGTTAATCTAAACAATAGGTCATATGATCTGCTGGATACATTTGGATTACACTGAATAGATTATGATACATCGAACTTTTCAGGATACACTTAGATACAGTAGGACTTATTTGGGTACTTCTAAATACCTCAGATTTTCACTGGGCTTCATGGCCCGTGGTCGCACTCTGAATCATTACAAGGCATCAGCAGCTCGAGCTCGTGGAGCTCGGTGCACCCAACGTGCTGCAGTTGTCATCAGTAGTGGCTTGGAGGTCGAAGATGGCCCACCGCCAGTGCCGTCTGTGGATTCTGAGGAAGAATGTATATCACAATGGTCTTTCAGCCAAGAATGCCCAGCTTAAAGTGAAGCAATTTAGTTTGAGATGTTACACTTCGCACAGGTGTGTGCCGGAGACTGTCGTGTGCCAATTTGATCTGTAGTTACCGCATTTGTACACTTCATGTGCTTCACTTTCCATAACAGGTGTTCATCACGTGGTGTGGCCAATTTATTGTGACCACTTAGAATTACTCATTCAATTTTGAGTTTTACTGTTACGGGTCAAATACCCGTTCGTATATTCGAGTCGCGAATATAGATCGTTCTTCTGCACGTGGGCGTATAGCCGTATGCAAGGCAAATGCTCGTTAGATGCCTTCAGGTCCTAGGTGAAGTTCCTAGGAGATCGTATAATATCCAATACACGTTAGAGGATATAATCTGTTCAGGTGCGAGTTTAATAGAGTATAAGACTCGCCTAAGTCCGAGAAGTCAGTGTGCACTTCGAGGACTTAGTCGTTCGGTTGCTCGAGCGAGAAATACTGAGCGTAGTTTCCTACGTTTGAGAACGAGTATAAGACTTCTTGTTATACAACAAGGTCGAGCTGAAGAGCCTCGACAGTAGGTACATTAGTTTATATACTACGTTGGGTTTTCGGGGGTCAAGTCTGTCCCAGATGCCACCAATACTATCTACGCTATAGCACCAAACGTTTGATAGGTATGTAGTGATATATCTGAGACGATAGATATGAATGATGGCGGTTGAACGCCATCTATCAGCTAGTAAATGATTAACATGAAATGGTGGCAGAGTTGGATCTGCCAAAGATGAAACGCGCCCTATAGACTAGTACAACTGGGGATGCGCCCAGTAGAGTCACGAGTAGCCAGGGGAGTTGGTTGCGCAACAAGTCCCTGTATCGTATTCGCCCTGTGGTGAGTTCTGCCTATATTTGAAAAACCAAAATAACCGTAACATTTACAGCTATTTCGGAAACTCATGACATGACGCGTTTTTCTCGATCATGCCAACCAATAAGAAAACTGCTGTTTTCAGAATGTGGCTGCAGCACGCTGCAGCCTGCTAGCCAAGTCTCCCAGCTCTATTATGGTCTGTCGACATATCAGTGTGGATCTTAAGGCTCATGCACCAAGGCTATGGGAATCTGAATGGACTTTGAATGATATCTGTGATGCTCTGTGGGTATCCTGCTCCAGTAACATACACTGCAGAAATTAGCTAGAGGTCTCTCACATGGTATTGGCGCTCTAGCCACATACCCTAAACCGTAGCTTCCTTATTGGTTGACACGATCAAGAAAACGTGTCGTGTCATGAATTTCCGAAATAGCTGTAAAAGAAATGGTTTAGCAGAGTTGTTCCTCTACCTAAAAGGAGTCAATTGGCTAGAAATTGAAGGGATTGTGCATGTGCTATCTCTGTTGTACAAAAGTAGCGGTGACTAAGCGTCTCGCACCATAGCCAAATGCTCTAATTGAAGGTAGAAACAAAATAGCTAGGTGAATTTGTCTGAAAAATCAAAATTGAGAAATTCTTTTGTCTGAATTTGGCCAGTGGTGGGAAAACAATACCATATATGAAAGGTAGTGACAATTAGACCCATCTGACCATTCCAAATATGGTATATAGTCAAACTGACAGTCTCTGGAACACGGTGGTGAGACTAGGGCACCAAATTGTACCATATTTTATGGAATATGGACCATACAGATACAGATACAGCTGTATTGTTTATGGATCGGTGATACCCAGATACAATATGGATAGGATATGGTTCAATGCCGTATCAACACAGTATTTGTACACACATACAGCTGTATGTACTGTGCACTGTAGTCCATGCACTTGCAATGTGGCCTGTTCCACTGTGCACAATATACATTCTGCCTGCCCCACCCACCTTGAGATGTGTGAGTATAGACACTCTGATCACACTGACATATGAATTTCAAGCATGATATGCTATTGGGGCCAGTCATGAGTGATATCAAATGGTTGCATTCCTCATTCTATGGTGATGTGAGATACTCACAGACAGTGGCATGTCACATGTCAAACACATTAGTGTTGGCTATAAGACATGTGTACTCATCTACTGAGGCACGCAAAACATATATCTACAGCTCCATCATTGCCAACTGGCAGTACTAGCTTGCATCACACACATCAATGACAAGATGAGTTAGCAGATTCATGACAAGAGTTCGGTGAGTGGTAACAATGCATCAGCAGAGTCTTATATCTCAATTACTGTGTTGCTAGAGGAGCTCCAACAGGCACCAGCTGTGAGATTGGCCTCAGGATCAGCACATATGTACGAATGTCAATACTGACACTGCTAGCATTTACCAGCTCTCCGAAAATCAGGTTGTGCATGCAGGCTTAAGCAATGGGATATCTGAGGAGCTTTCAACTGATTCAAGTTACTTGGATGGAAATACTGGGACAGCCAGTGAGGATGAGGTTGATCCAGATGCAATCGATGGCCAAGAGGTCCATTATCGTCTTATGATATGCAATTCATTCGGTGCATCATTATGTATTTCAGGTCACAAGCATCCTTCCATGCATGACTAACTACAATAAAGTGTGCCTTTTGCATCGTCAATGTCACGGTTTTTATCCTCAAAGACTCACGTCTCAGAGTTTCTTTTGCATTTTGCGCCTGAACCATCACATGCTGCACGAGCACTCAAGCATCACATGATAGTTCCCTTATGGGGCTACAACATTGCACAAACATACATGATTGTGGGAATAGCTTATATAAGCAACTGCCGTCATGCCGGACTATATAGTTACAAGCCACAAGTCACAAGACCCTACCTAAGGTCACGGCTATAGTCCAGGCTCTATGGATTAGATCGTGGAGGAAGCACATGATCTTAGTTGAATCACATGACCTCAATGACATTATTGAACCCAGGCCGTCACCCTCAGACATGGGTCGGCCTTAGTCACTTACCAGTAGTTGTCACATGTAGAGTCAAGACATATATCCCATTGGTTGATTTACGTATGACACCATTACTGGTTGTCCAATCACAATTGTACCCATAAGTACAGGGGGTCTCACTTTAGGGGCCTATACAACATGTATTTAACACACTATCCTCTGAGCACTTACTCTCAGAACTAGCAACTTCATCATTATCACCTCTGCTTGCCACATTGTAACCTCGTTACAACCTTGCCTCATAACACCTTGAGTTGCATACCAGCCCACAAGTAAGTAGTTTGTGACAGTCAAGCAGCTGAGAAGTTGCAACAAGCAATCAACAAAACCTTACCCAAGCAGAAGCGCAGGAGGAAATCAGGCAAGCACAGCAAATGCACTGCCAAGCACTGCCACACAGCTTCTGGGAAGAACAAATTAGTGGCACATGCTGATGCACAATACACATCGTATCAACAATTGTGAGTATCATTCTTACTTGAGTTCTGATATTGACATATCTATCTTTAGTGCAACATCAGCTATGCATTCATGCTGACAAAGCAGTATTACTCATAGTGAAGGTAGCCAATTAGTGCAGCGCAATATGGCGAAGGTGAGCCATGCATAATTTGAGATTTTGGCTGGTGCATTCAAGGCTAGATATCATTGCTCACAGAAGCCAAGCCTGCCAATATTTTTTTTTTACACAGAAGTCACCAAAAACCAGTTGCAGCACCATCCTAGCTGGACACATGGTGACAAACTTTATAAGTGCAGGCATAGTGATTACAAAGTACTTTGAGTCACTCAGGCAATGCACAGCTCACATAGTGGCCTACAAAATCATCTAAAGTCCATTAGTGATAAATTGTATGCCCTGTTTGGAGTTCTTGAGCATAAAACATAAGAATGGGGTTTGTCCAACCCCAGGCGAGCTCATGGTTGTGAAGGGTGAGTTGCCACTTGATTGCCTTGAATATGATCCCGAGAAGTCACCACACAGTAGCTTGTCACTCAGCAAAATGGATGGAAAATCAGTACATAGATTCGCTTTAATTACATTTTATAGTATTCTCTGATACCATATAGGAGCCATTTGACCATGCAAAGTATGAATGATATCTTGCAGAATGGATTGCAGCATGTGATCAGCCTTTTGATGCTGTTGAAGCACCGGAATTTGTCTGTCTTCTACAGTATGTGAGCCGACTTGGCAAAGAGTTCAAGGTACCTAGCTCTGAGACTGTGAAGAAGTGATTGATGGAGATGGGTGACGATATGATTTCTGATATTAAGACAATGCTTGCAGTGAATTTTAGCTTTATGGATATCTTGATAAGACAACTCACTTCACCAATCAGGATACTGATGGTGTCACAGAATATGTGAAAGCACATATCATAGATGTTACAGAGCAATAACTAGGGTACATTACCCGTATGTAGTGTCGGCATACATGGCCTACACGAAAAGTGTCTAATAGGCGCCTAGCATGGGAATATGAACTGCAGATATAGCTGGACCCTTGATAGCAGCATGAGCTGTTATCGTAGCCCTTTTGGGGGAGTGGCTATTGCGCCACTCATAAGCACATTGCATTGGGTCTGCAGCACGTCTTGTGATAGATGGCAAATTCTCACTCATCCTGGACTGTTGGACATCAAGCAATCAATGGGCATTCATGTGTATTATTCTGACTTATGTGACAGAGAGCTGGGATCAAGGTAGAATGTTGTAGATATGATTCAATGCATATGACAGATACTGACTGTCTTCCTGACCTAGAGGAGATAATGCTTGACTTCTGTGACCTTATCAGTGAACACTCTGGAGAGAATCTAGACGATGCTGTCTGGCAAACAATTGAGTTCTACAGACTCAAAGAATGGGTACGCTGACACAATCTTCTTAGTTTCATTATTGAGCTACCTTACAGATTCAGGCTATTGTCAGTGACAATGCCACAAATAATGACATGATGATGCATGCACTTGAAGAGCACTTCACCAGGGAGGGTATTCCATTTCATGCAATTGAAGCACGATTGCAGTGTACGCCCCATACAATTCACTTGTCCATCATTGAGGTCTGCTTGCGATTCTCCGTGTCATGGATATCATAGCTCACCAATTTATATAGCTCCTTGTGGCCATTGGTGCCTTCCCTTGTGCAAGTGCCACAAGTGGCAGCTTGGTAAGTCAAGAAATATTGGATTTACTTTTGCTGATCATTGGGCACAAATGTGGCCAGTGGTGCATACAGGAATTATCAGGCAACACCTGACAACTATCAAGAGTTGGTCCAAGAACCCTTATCAACTGCAGCTGACAACTTAAGAAGCCAAACCAGTGACCTTGAAAGGCATGCTGAGTCAGACTCCAAGAATTGCAATTCAGAGGTATCATTGCATGTTTTGCCCACTCTTGACAAGGTATGTTCTGCGGCACAGATGACCAATTGAGCACTTATCTCCTTGCATGCTCAGATCTGCAGAATCATCCATGTGGTGCAATCAAGCCTGCAGCACAAGTGCCAGTGGCTCGATGAGGTTACACTTTTGCTGAGGTGTCAAGCTGGCACATCCGAAGAAGCATTGATGCTAATTCTTGATGTTAAGACCTGCTGGTCATCGACTCATCAAATGCTACGTAAGATTCATGTCTCATTCTGGCCATATCCTTGATCTGATATATTTCAACAGGCCATGCAATTAAATATCAAGAAGCTATCAAGTCTTTCATTGCAAAGCATTGTGACCTTTGCCAGCTCGAGCTTGATGAAGCAGAATGGGGGGCTTTGAAATTAGTTGCAGACTGGCTATGGATGTTTCACTCTGCCACAGAGCAAATGTCCTCTTCCTGTGTGGTGACACTATCCTTTGTCCACACAATATTTCATTTACTGCAGGATCACCTCAAACAAGCAATAGAGCACCTTCCACCTCGTTTGCCTTTGCAGTTATGTGGTGGCTTGATCAAGGTATATGTCAAACTTCCGGAGTATCATACATTCCTTGAGGAGTCTCCATTTTATATTTGGGCATGCTGCAAGTATTTAATAGCAATTCATGCATTCTATTTGACTCACAAATCTGTTGGTGCAGTGCTTGATCCTCATATCAATTACAAGGGTCTAAAGATGGTAGCTTCAAAGGATACTAATCTGGAGAGTCAAGAACAATACATGCAGCATATTGAGGATGCAAAGGAATCACTCAAGGTCCACTTCTGCAGACATTTTGTGCCTCAATCTACATGTGATTCATTGACAGTGGTATCAAACAAACATGATGAACAAACAGATTCTCAGAGCACTCCTGCTAATTTCAACTTCTCCACTGCATATGCAGTGGATACTTCACCCATAGATGAGATTGACAAGTACCTCAGCTTAAAGCCCTTGGGCTCCCCACATGATTGTAGCAACCCCAGCATCAACCCCCTGCATTGGTGGAAAGAGCACCGACAAATGTTTCCAAATGTGTGTTGACTTGCATGTGACATTCTCTGTATCCCTGGTATGTTATCCCAGATATCTATGGCTATGATCTACTCAATGATTTCTAGGTTCTGCCATCGCCATTGAGAGGGCATTCTCATCTGGCTGAGACATCATCTCACTTCGCCATGCCAGTCTCAAGCCATCCACCATCCACAAACTAATGCTGATCAAGCATAAGCTTATACAGGCATGGAGAGAGATGAAACAAGTGGTGGGACGGGAGTTAGTATTTGCGTAGACTTTGTATGCTACATGCTGTATTTATGGGTGTAATACGGATATGGACTGAAATACAGCCGTATTGTATACAGCAGTACAGCAATACAGGGTTAAATATTAATATGGCCATATCCATATACTGTACAATTGGTGCCCTAGGTGAGACTTATACTGACAAGAACTGCAAGCTTGCACCTGTAATTGAGCATCCTCATTAGTGCCGTGCATTTGACTTGCAATGTTGGAAGTATATCATCATGGTGACTGCAAAGGTGTACTTGAGAAAAATTGATAAATTCAGCTCACAATGATATTTGGGTAAAATATGTATTCTTTTGCTGAAGAAGAGTTTTCTGTTTGTGAAGTCCAGCTAGTTCTTTCTCAAGTATGCATTTGACACAGCAACCAATTGTGTCTGGGTCACATCCTCCATGATACTGCACTTGCAGTCTGTCAACCCAGAGATTTTGCTTAGTGAGAATTTGTCACATTTCTTTGGGAAGATTGGGATAATCAGGGTGATTAACGGGTAATTCATCAACTGGATAACCTTGTTGAAAGCTTTCTGTATCTTATCTTATTTAAACATGGAATATAGTAACTATATTGGACTCTGTTACGATTTTACCAGGTACACTCGAATATTCTCTTCGATGCCTCACTGAGTACGAGGACTTAGCGTGCAACCGTTGTATTCAGCACTTTATTTCTAGGGGCCTCCGTTCAAACCGTAGGCCCTGTTTCATGTACAACAACCCTATGCCCACTCTCTGCGTTTGCATCGCGTTCTAGCTGATATTCTGTGTCTAACCACAGTGGTTCCCTGTTTCATCCCTTGTTGCGCTCAACCGCAACACTTCTCCCTTATTATTTATATCGTTAGCCCGACGGACTTAATAGTAGCAGTACCAAGGACACTATGACCCCGATTAACAGATCGTAGTATATAACCTGATGTAAATACCGGTCGAGTTCCTCAGCTCGACCTTGTTGAATTACAAGGATCTTATACTCGTTCTCAAAGGCTTGAGCAATTAAGCCTGCAGCTTGTATATCGACGCTCCGACTCTAAGGAGTCCGACGGGTAGTGCGCTACTCGATACGCTGAGTAACTCGACTTAGTTATTTTGTGTTGGATGGATATTCGATCCGTAACAGACTCACACCATATCTACATCACTTCTAGCATCATAGCTATTTCGGAAATTCATGACACAATGCATTTTTCTTGATCGTGTCAACCAATAAGGAAGCTACTATTTAGGGTTTGTGCACATGGCTGTAGCATGCCATAGCCTGTGCTTGTGTCCCAGCTCCAATATGGTCTGTTGACACATCGCTCGATGCTTGTGCACTTAGGCTATGAGGCTTTGGGTGGTACATAATGCAATGCTTGAAGCCACCTGCATTTATCTGAATTTTCTGCAGAGTGAAAAATCGTGAGAATTACTCACGAAATTTGCTTCCCACACTCAGCTATGGCACATCATAGTCCTCAGGCTCATCAAAATGATAGAAGCAGGACCATCAGCAGGCAGTATTGAGTAGCAGAGTCAGCGAACGCAAAACAATAAGTTAGCCAGAGCTAGTCTCTCACATGGTATTGACACTCTAACCACATACCCTGAATGGTAACTTCCTTATTGGTTGACATGATCAAGAAAAACACGTCGTGTCATGAATTTCCGAAATAGCTGTAAAATCTGCATCTCTGGTGTACTATACCCAAAGTTTTCCAAATCAGTGCACCGTAGGTACTGGCGCTTGTATAAACCCTACTGTAGGGCTACGCCAAGGATTTGGCCACTGTACAAAAGTAAGCGGTGACTAGGGCGCCGGCACCATAGTTGTGCTTAAGCGCTTACGAGTGACCTTCTACTCGCATCAACGTCCAACGCTTCTTGGGGGATGACGTCGTCTCTCCAGAGCTAGATGCGAGATACGAGAAAAGCGCAGAAGATGGCTTGCCAATCTGTCGCGAGGCTGTTTATGTGTTACATGGGAAATGAAACTACAGAGGCGACCGAATGAGTGATAGAACCTGAAACGTAGTAATAGCCACTACTCAAAAAACGACGTAGTGATATTGCCAGGCTAAAGCTCACGCAACGCACCAGCGGGACGACCTGGTCAATCAGATAGGCGCTCGAGTAAAGTGAAAATGAAGCGTGCATCACGTGCAACCACCTACTTTAAAGTGATCGGGTAAATCTGATACCAATCACGATGATGGAATTGTTAATCCCTTGTACATTGAACATACAGCACATTTGCATCTTAGTGCGGTGCAATTAGATAAGCACAATATACAATCTGATGTCCCATATCATAGCTTATGCTCTCGCTGTATAATGTCAGCCGCTAAAGAATGAGCTCAGGCGGATCAGACCATAGAGCTCGACCTACCCATTTCAGCAATCCCGTATGCGATAGCTAATTCCACATGTTAGCTGCACATATACTAGGACACTATGCAGAAAAAAATACCTTGCGTGTGTGCAGACACCTGTAAAGGAATCACGGACAGATCAGCCACACGAATGTTCTTGGTCTCGTATACCTTTCATGAGCATCAGAATCAATTTTCAGTAACATAACTAATCAACACCAGACCTTGAGCTTCGGGTCTACTACTCCGCCCTTGTCACGAGGCAGCATGGAGAGTGTACCAGTAGTATCTAAAATGCGATAGTCAGCTTCAACGTAACAAGCGGCTCGATACTGTGTGTATGATGCTACTTACGCCACACGGTCATGAAATCCTTCTTGATATGCTCTGCATGTGATGGTTCAGTCAACAAATTAGCATCATAAACACTGAGAAAGTGCACCTCTGATGGCCACATCGTCCGCGACATCGGGGCCAGGAGAGACCTCCGCGACTACGAAGCTTTTGAATGGCTCTGTGTCCGCTACCTTCCGTGCGAATTTCATCGTTTCAACCATGATCTGCATATCAATATCCTCCTCGAAGTAGTGCGGGTCAATGGTTGGTTTAGCTTTGGGGTCTGCAGAGCTGATATGCTACGGTTGGATGTAAGCGCAAGATTCGTACGTAGATCGTGCGGGGTTACTCACTACTGCTCCGCGCGAGAATGGGTGGTTGACGGCGGGTAGCAACATAATGTGCGGTTGACCAGAAGCTGAGAGCAGTCAGGTGCCAGATAGCACAATTTCAGTCTGACTCACTATCAGGGGCTAAACTGAATGGGAACAGCATGATCTCTACATTGGGGACCTTCTTATCCTCGTACAACTTCAGCTGCATCTCATACTGCTCCTTCAGACCTGGTGGATACGTGTTCGACTCGCGCTCAATTTTTCTGCGCTGCTTCTCAATGAACGCATCGGCTTTGTCTGTCACGGTATGAAGTGACATCATAGTAGTCCCAGACCAAACAAGCGAGTGCTGGCCATCCACATCCGGGCTGCCAAGAGATAGCATAAGGGATAGGTGTTGGGGCGGGAAACGATGAGAATCATACTATGCTTTCTTCAGGTTGTCTCGGAAGGCCGGGTCTCGCATCAGATCGCCCGTGGCAATGTCATAGCCATCCTTCATTCCTGTGCGATCGTCAAACTTTGTAGTGGGTGTAGCGAAGGGCCATTCGCGTACGGAAGACGAGGCCAATATATGTTACATGCTCCTGGACGTTGTTTCCGACTGCAGGAAGATCTAGCTGGACTGGAATGCCAAGCGGTTCCAGAACGTTCCGGTCGCCAATCCCACTATGCTCAAGAATGTTGGGCGACTTAATTGCACTGTTTGCGAGTACATCAGAATACCGATGCAGAAGATTTATGCACGTACTGACCCTGCAGACAAGATGACCTCCTTAGCCACACTAATCTGAAATATTTCTCCTCCATGTTCGAATTCGATGCCAGTAGCGACCAGCTCATCTCCATCCTTTGAAGTAAGAACCTTGGTAACGTATGCCTCGCTGAGTACAGCAAGGTTTGGACGACATAGAACGGGGAAGAGACAGTGCTAATCGGTAGTTTTTTGAGCATACAAAACGTCTTAGAAGGTGATAACATACTGAAGCGGAATACGCCCTCTTCCCACTTACGGGGTCAATACTGGAAATAACCTTTGAAGTCCCGAGAGTCTATTGCATGATTATGATCAAAAGCTTGTCGCCCATGAAATCAAATCTCACGTTACCGCTCAGCTGTAAAAGATAGTAGGCATGGGATCGAGCAACGCATAGAGTGTTCAATGTGCACTAACCGTGTCACCAGATATCTGAACCCCAAACTTCTCCAGGCTCTGGCTCATATTCAGCGAGCTGCTAATCGATCATACTAATCAACGCTAACCTTCTGGAACGGATACTCAACCCCTGAGCATATGCGTGCAAACGAGAGAGCGACAGGCCCTGAAGATAGCGATTAGTCTCGGCTATATATGTTTCCTACACGTCTCACCTTCGGAACCTAGTGAACTGATATTGTAGAGATCCTCGTACCCTCTCCAGGGCTTGATCTCCTCAGTAGGCAGAAATCTATATCGTCCGTTAGTCCAGATGGTAACGATGTGGCTAGATACCTCACTTCTCTGTCTTCTTAGAGTGTTCAAAGAAATTATCAAAGTTCCACTCTGGGTTACCCAGCTTTTCAATGGCTACACGTGCCTCGTTAGATGGGGAAAAGCATAAATCCTGTCAGAAGTACCATCAAAGTCCTCACGTTGCGGTCTTGTCCAGCCCAGGCAGTTCATCGCTGAGCTCCCACCCAGGCCTTTACCGCTGCAGGTCACCGTAAATGTTCATAAGACACATAGATCGTATACGATATACACACCGGTTCCAGAAGATACTGTTGCCTCCTGCATGTTGCTGAGGCACGATAGGGAAAGTCCAATCATATTCAGGATTCATTAGTTGTTGCGACCAGCCATCTGAACGTTCTGTGAGTACAACGTTAGTCGTGTCCTTAGTAAATGAGAACACACGAACCTTTAACAGGATCCTCAACATGAGCCTTGCCTGCCTCGAGCACGGCGACTGAAACTCGACCATTCTTGCTCAGGTTGTTAGCGAGAGCAAGGCCTGCCGTCTAATCGGCAGCAGAGTGTTAGCAGTGTTATGTAAAAAATTTCAAACCCGTCGTACTCCACCGCCTAAAATCAGACGACACTCAGCATTGCCTATTGCATGTCAGGATAAACTCACCAACGATCACGAAGTCGAAGCGCTTGCCAGCAATATCCTGAACAGTAGCTAGATTTTGCTCCATGGAGAAGTGCAGTTAGAAAGATGAAGCATCTCATTACTTATACGCGGTAATTCAAAGTTCATGATGAGCGCCATAAGAGAGGTCCGCGGGCTCCGCCAAACGGACACAATTGCCAGGATACCCCTCTGTTGGTATGCGCCGAACTGAGTCACTCGGCGGCTATTGTAGGTGATTAGTCTGCTGTTATTTGCATTCTATGAACCCAGAGCCCGAAAGCTGATGCGATCAGTGAGGGCAAGGGCAGTAATGTGTGGCCGACAAACATGCCCTTGCAGAAGTAAAAAAATTCGGTGGCTTCGTTTGACAAGCCAAGAGTTGCTAGGGATTTACTAGGTTGCCTGGGCGTGTCTGCGGTTTGCTAATCGTCCGACCGCGATGTAGGTAAGTGGAACGCAGGAACAGGCTCATGGATCAGCCTCGCAGAATGAATATAGTCACTGGTCCTTCCTTAGGGTGCAGAACCTAGATTTAGCCCGGTCTGCGTAAGTTGGCGCTCAGGAATAGGACCTGAGGATAGCAAGGCGCCTTCGCGTGTTTTCAGTCCCTACACCGCCATTCCACGGTCAGTTGGCAGTAGGGATTCTAACACTGCTCGGGCATCATGACGAAGCGTCATTGTAGGCTGCCATCCTATCACGGAAATCACCCCTTTACACTCCGCTTCGGTAGATTCTAGCGCTGTTAGTGAGTACTCCCACTAGAGAAGCTCCTCGCATTGCCGAGAAGTCGCCTGGCTACTGCGACAGCGGTAGGCCAGGTACATCGTGATTAATTGTGTCAAAGATGGGCATTAGAAATGTCTTGCGTACCGTGACTTTGCGCGCCCGGCGCGCAGTGACACGGTAGAGATCGGGGTATATTTGACAGCTATCTGAAACGGACCTCTGAGAGGGCCTAGTCTACGCATATAGTTTACAGGTACTTAGTAAGGGGGTCTGGGACTTTGCCCGGGGACCCTGCGCTGATTAGCCGGTAAAATGGGCTAGTTAGTAGTTAGCGTCAATCCGAATGCAATTTCATATCTTAGGGATAACATTCTTTCCAGGCCCGCAAGTGAGCCGTCTCTCTGTCATTGTTACAGATAGAACATGCTAGAGCGCTGGTGACTGCATGTCCACGATTTCTGGCGCTATGTAGGTGTGTCTCTCTGCACGTTCGTAGTCGTAACTATCATACATACCTGTAGGACGTCCGCCGCTGACAGTGGCACTTTTGATGTTCCATTGTCATGTTCGTCAGATTCTGCTTGATAGCGATAATCATCACGAATAGTCTTCTGGATCACGCCACACCACTTAGCGGGGCCGAGCGAGTCTACTCTGGACCCTGGAGCGATTCCATGGAGACAGCGCTTTGTAGACAGATGGCGCCCTCGAACGATATTTCCTGACATATAGCGCTCGACGGTAGTGATCCGCCGTCTAATTTTGGGCCCATCTCTATTGAGTTGTTGATAGCAGCTGCTCCGCTTCATTTCACCGTGCCCTAGCACGTCGGTGTCAGCAATGAGATATATGAGATCGTGAAAGCTCAGCCCGCCATAAGCTTGCTGCTCAGAGCTCAAGATCCTGAGCTATAATTTCCAGATTGTCCGGTGGTGATTGGTGCGCGTATCACTGAGTGACAAAGCCATGATCACCCACAAAGGGGTAGATCCCGCCGCTTTCCGCATCCTACGGATTACCGCATTGCTATATGAACGAAGCATCTGACAGAATGCGAGAACATATTGTAACATCTCGAGAGATGCTGTGTGGCTGATCTGACTAGTACCCGGTCAATCCAAAGTGCTGTCTTTGTCGACATCAATCTGGTTGTCTGTTGCTCGATGTTTCGGTCTGCCCATAACTGATACCCAACGGCTCCGTCGGTCGAGAATCTGATATTATGCAATTCGAACGGGCTCCGGAGCTGCAGCGAGAGATAACTGGCGGGCACGTCCGTGAAAGAGCGTCGCCTTAGCGAGCAGAGATAAGGACGCGATTCACGGACAGAAGCACTGAAGGAATCGAAAGCAATCCAGTATAGCATACACACGAGAGCAATGTAGCATGATTCTGGAATAATTATCAACTGGTTGAACGGCAAGATTGTGTTGTTAGACGTACACAGCAATACACAGATTCGAGGTGTTTCAGTAACTTGGCTCTAAGACGTGTAAATATTAGGCATGATGGAAATATGACAACAAGACCATAATGTATACCTGATCAGTTTACAGGCTCTGAGCCTCGGCAGCGTTGTTCTCGACGAGCTTACCACAGATGATGTACTTTGTGGAGAAGTGCTCCTGCCAGCCTACGCAAACTTCAGCAGGCTCCTTGCCTAATGATATGAAGAGATATACCTCGCATGTTCTCGCTGGCGCAGAATTAGATCCGGAAGTTAGTTACGCTAGTGTCCTGCGACAGTGAAGAGTGAAACGTACATCTCCTCCTGTGTGAGATCCTCCAGTTTATCCAAGGGTTGGTCGATCGGGGTCAGCATCTCTATATGCGATCGGTCAACTCGCCTGCAGAGCCTGATACTATAATGATGCTACACACCGAGGTCAAAGGACTGCTTCGCCATTCCGCGCGACGCGTCGCGACCCGCGAAATTCGCGTACATCCCATCTAAACCCGCCATCAGCTTCCCTTTTCTGTGGCCATGCTGCAACAAATTACGATGTCAACACTCACTAGGCCCATAGAAGTTCCTCCCCGCGGTCACGTCGTACACAACGCCGTCGATCGCGAGCAGGATACGCTTCCCGTCCTCACCGTTAAAAGGCTCAAGCGTGTGCGGTGTGTACGTCTTGAAGAGCAGCGTCGGCGGGTGCGCACGGGGCATCCATGAGTAGCCGCGCTTGAACTCGGTCGGCGGCTCAGAGGGGAGCGTCGTCGACGGAAGGAGGATTCGCTGTAGAGTATACAGGATGTAGAGCAAGAGCGCGGTATTCACAGGGGTGCTCAGTGCGAAGGACATCGTATGGGTATGCGGGGAAGAGAGATAAAAATGGTGGTGGTCCGAGAGCGTGGTGGGCGTTTCAATGGAGGCCGAGCGGAGGTCATGGTGCTTACGTCTGTCGCCCGATTAGCCGCGATATGCAGCGACGCTGAGTTCATGCATCCCTTCGCGGATGTGCACTTTAAGGTGCAAGCATCCTATGATAGACGAATTGAGTCAGTCAGTTTACAGAGCGGGAAAGCGAGAACCGTATATTTTGTGAACATGAATGTCCCGGCATTCTTTTACATTCAGATACAAGGCGATATATATCGTGGCGGGAAATCATGACAAAGGAGAAAGACGACGTCTATGTGAACAGAAAAAGGCCATCGCTGAAGTCTATGTCTATGGATATCAGTACTACAACTTTGCGTCAGAAGTTCTGCAATATATGCAAGTGCGTCGTGTCATTGTCGTGTGGCCAACGCGGAGATGAGGATATCGTAGTCCAGCTTGGCCGCTGTAGAAGGGATGTGAAATCAGCCATGGCCAGAGTGCCAGTCGAACGCATGCCAGACGCCGGTAACGCTCACCTTTCAACACTAGCCTCGTGAACTCCCTCGCCAACACCGACTGCTCGACCTCAAGCCGCGTCAGGTTCTCGGTGCTTAGCTTCCACAGCACCGCCTCGCGCTCAACGACGCACGTCGCGTTGCGCGGGAGCCCGCTCAGCGCGGACAGCTCGCCCGCGAGCGTGCCAGGTACCATGCTCTCCTCCGTCGGCGGCGTGTGCGCGTTGAACGCGTACACCGCGCGCAGCACACCCGCCTCGACGAGGTACATCCCGTCCGGGGAGTCGCCCTGCCGCCAGAGGACCGCGCCCGCGGGCAGGCACACGCGCTCCAGGTAGGAGAGAAGCGGAGCGAACTGCACCCGGTCGATAGGGCCGTAGGAGGCGAAGGCCTTCACCAGCGTATTGTAGGGCTCGGGCGCGTCGGCGATGTCAGCGTCGGGAGGTGAGTGGTCTGTAGAACAGAATGAGGAGGACGGGTGGGGCATTTATGGGAACGGCGTACCGCGGGCAATGGTGTTCCAGCCGGCATCAAGGAGCTGGGAACGTCTGGGCGTTGCCGTTACCGACTGCTGGAAGGCCAGGATATCATCTTGGCGGCCAGGTAGAACTGCATGGGATTATGAAGATGTCCCGTGAGGTGATCATTGGTTGACGCTTACCAACTTTGCGCGGCTCGGTTTTCTGCGCACTGAACCATGTCCTAAGATAAACATTCTCGGTCCCTACATCAAGCCACATCGGAGTTCAGCAGTGCCCCGCAGTTTCCGCAATGAGTGCTCACACTCCAAAGCATCATTAAAGGTAGAGAATGACTCAACGCCCTCCGTGTCGAATAGCCCGACATTGCTTAAGGACTTGCCCACGTTGGACTCCATGCCGACACCACAGAACACGAGGACCACTCTCTTCGAAGCTAGCAGGCGCTGTATACGCACGAACGCCTCCGCCGCAGACATGTCGACACCTGCGACCAAGGTGAGGTCGAGTACGAGGAAGCGCATTGGACTCTGGCGCCATGCAGGCCCGTCGACCAGCGTGCGGATCGTCTCCTCCACGTGCGTGATCGTGCCAAAGAACAGGAATCCTGTGACACACGAGCGTAAGCGTGGAGTGTGCGATTACGCGATAATATAACACCGACCTTGCAGTCTGAGGATGGTGGTCTGTTTGGAGACCTCGCGAATGTATGCGCGGTGTGCGCCTGGACGCCGAACGGCTGACATGGCCGTTTCTCCTGTGTGGAGAGCGCGGATGCTCCGTCGCTGGGAGCTTTGCACGACAAAGAAGAAGCCTGCAACGATGCGTAAGTCATTCCGGTAAATGCTATCTTCAGAGCAGTGCATACAGCTGACAATGATGCCGAAGAGCACGCCAATGACGAAGTCCCACACGGTCATGCAGATCATGATGGAAGCGATCGTGATATACTCCGTTCTGCGTTATCGTGTCAGTATTTGAACAGCAGCAATGTATGTCCATTTACTGACCTGCTCACGCGATGCCGTGTGTCCCACAGTGCTTCCTTGACTAGGTCAATACCCAATACGAAGATCAGGGCACCGACCACCATGATGGCTACGCGCTCTGGATTAGCGTAGCTCTCGCAGCCGTGGTGATCGAACATACGAATGTAAGCAATAGGCCCCGTCCCGATAAAGAGCAGGACAGCTGTAGCGCCAGCGAGCAAGAATCCGGAGATGCGTGTCGTCCCACCAACGCGGTAGAATCTACACCGATGCTGTTAGCTCGATGCAGATTGAACGTTAACATCTGGGGTCGCACAGCAGCGTGTTGACGTATACCAAGTAATTCGGTCTGGTCAAAAGATGAATGAGCTTGCGGTATATGCATTGATGACGCAAAGCCACATACACGGTGCCTAATGCTCCCGCAAGGAGATTGGAGCACCCATGTGCAACAAGCTCTTTGTCGGTGTCTACGTCATGGTCCAAAGATACAGCTAAGAAGAGATAGTGTTCGGCATCACTGACGCCGGACGAGACCAACATAGATCTTACCAAGCGCAGGGACATTCAAAGGAGGGTGTAGGATGTTAAAGAACAGTCTGCAGCCACTCATCAGACTATACTGGACCCGAAAGAGATATCTACTCACAGCGCGAACTGGGTCGGCAATGTTGACCATAGGACGTTCCATTGCGTAGCCTTGAAATCTGTAGCAAATGTCTCATCGCCTCTCACCATTCAACGCACTCATTGACGTACCAAAGAGTGTGTAAAATTGATACCACGGTTCCTTCGTCGGACCCATATCAAATAGCCACCCATGCTGCCGCAGGTCCCCAAGATCCAAATGCGCAGCGGCGACGACGGCGTAGAACAGCGCCGGGATGATCATGAAATCTGGCCATGCATCACTGATCATGTCTGATCACTAAATCGAGCGTACTTGACTTACACACAGGGAAGATGAGCTGATGGTCAAACTTGTGCGTGATCACACGGAGGAGAATGGCGAGGCCCAATGCCGGGGCCCACAGCGCGAGGTTACCTGCATCAAAGAGGAATTTGAGCGTGCCTAGAGTGAGATCGAAGTTATCCTCCGCCATGCGTGTGCTGACGGTGAGTCTGCCGGTGAAGGATTGGCGTTTGTAAGTAAAGCGATTACGTCTCCCGACGCATGACTGCCGCCTAGAAACGCATCTGACGTACCCCGTGATCAGGAGGAATACACCGACTCCACCGATGCACCTGCGTCGAATGTATGAAACACGTCCATCAGGCGGTGCAGGCGAGCCGGACATACCCTACTAGAATGTGCCTCGGGAAGAACCCGATCAAGGTCCCCAGTCGGAGAGCGCCGAGCAGAAAGAACGTAAGACCTGCGCCAGTTGATACAAATAGACAATTATATTGTCATGGGACTCACCGGTAAGGATCGACGAAAGCGCGAATGCGAGGATGGTGGTCGCGAGCACTTCATGTGGCTTGTCTTCGCCGATGTCCGCTGCAATCTTGTTAGCTAGGATGTGAAAGAAAGGCTGTATGACATCCGCATTCAGCATCTTGTAGCCACAGCTAAGGAGCCTGACACACCACTACTTCAATCATCATGCTGCCATTGGCACCTGCGAATCCACTGCCTCCGAACGAGTATACCAGCTGGGAGATGACAGCACTGATGATCTAAACTTCAGCCTTCTCAGCGTCTGGCGAGGACACGTGAATACGCACGAGACGAAGAACATGGAGACACCAGTCCCGCCGAGATTCGCGAATACGCCCGCAGCAGGAAAGATGATCATTCCATCTGCAGATGTCACGGGTCAGTAAACAGAAGTGAAATTCAGGTGCTTCTTACAGGAAACGCCGTCGAGAATATTCAACAATGTCCCGAGAAGCACGGCAGGCAGAGATGTGACCGCGGTGGCGACAGCATGCCGCAATCCCTTTGAGGTAGACCGGGCTCGGGTACGAAGGCCAGAACGTATAGTCGTGATGTGACCATTACCTGCGCCTTTATCCGGTGAACAGCCATTACCATTATAAGAGGGGCGGGCAGCCTCTAAGTCCGCGAGCAGAGGCGCTTCTTCGGGCGATTCAACGGTCGTATCGAGGTGTATCGCATCCCCGTGCGCAACCATGGACGACAGCGGGGATAGTGAAGGCCGGTGTGCGGTGTGCACAGAACTAGACGCTCTCCTGAGGCTCACAGGCGATCGAGCAGTGGGGTTTTCCGCAATTGGTGTCGCCATAGACGTTTCTGGTGGACTGGACGAGCTTGCACGTTCTTGGCGAGCCAACAGCAGAGACAGACCTGATGGCCGCGTTGGACCCTTCGGAGTCGCAGCACCGGAGCGATCAGATCCTTCCGTCATTGACGACGAGAGGTCCAAAATGCTCTCAGAGCGATGGGAGGAGGCGACGGAGAACATCGAAACAGAGGGTGCGGACATAGGCTCGGGTGCCACTTCCTGTGGTGTGCGCTGTATATCAGGAAATATGAAGGTATCATGGGACTGAGGTGTAGTTAGGCTAGGGGGGCGAAGAGGCATGCTGGAGAGGTCCATCGTGCTGTCGCGAATGTCGGTCGGTGCATGAGGGCCGGCTACGCAAGGTTTTGAGGACTTTAAGCTTGAGGATACAGTACTTCTCGGTTGAAATAGACTGGTCACAAGAATGGACCGCTGATTACGTCCGTTCTTCCTTTATGGAATTAAAAAAAACAGCCTCTTACCCTGCGCGACTTATGCTGGGAGATACACTCATCCGCAAGGCGTCCAAATGTGAGGGTGATCCGGCATCATTGTTGCCCAAGATGACGTCGGCGCTCCCTGGAGGTTCAGTGGGAGAGAGGGGAGACATGCTCGAACTCATCGCATGCGAATCAAAAGCTTGTCCCCGAGTAGTTCGCGGATCCCGTCAGGATCCCGAAGAGATGAGAGTCATTTGCAAAGGAGCATTGGTCCCGGATAATGTTTCGTCACGGCGTTAATTAGGGGACGGAACGCGCTCACGTGTTCAGGCAACGTCCGCGTCGCGTAACGTCGCGTCCCATTCCAGTGCAGTATTCCGATGTCAGTGAACTGGTATTTGACATCTGTCGGCAATAGAGCGTACTTGTACATTTCTTTGAAGGCGGATACTATGAAAGACATCGGAGGAAATGCTGGCGCATCGCATCAAGTATTGCTCTCCGTGAAATTAGTTCACGATCGCTTTCTGAATCGGTGGATTCATGCTATACAACACTGAGGTATCAAGCCTCTCTTCGCTGGATGCTCATCACTGAATCCGGACATTAGATTCGCTACAGAATGCATGTTTGTAGCTGTCGCGAGGAGACGGGCGAGAACTGAAGGACTGACTACCAGACTGCGTGAGTCTACCGTACTATTCAGATATATGAAGATACAACCAGACTACTTGAGCAAACAGAAGGATAGAAGTAAGAGTAAGTGAGTGAGATTCTGGGTTTAGGGCAGGTCAAGACGCGTTCGGCGCTTGCTTCCGCAGCGCGTTTCGGCCACTCATCCGCATTCCACAAACCTGTTGAGCTGCTCATGGCACAGTCTTGGCTCGACGAGGATTTCGACATTCACGCACCTCGAGCGGGACCGTCCGTCACCGAGCGCAAGCGACGCGCCCAGGATGACGATGACTTTCCTATGCCTGATGATTTTGGCGGACCCAACATCCTGCCGCAAGAGGTAGCAGAAGAGACGGCCTTCCAGCAACTTATTCGTCACTGGATGAATGAGAGACACTCGCCCGATATCCTTCCTGGGCAGGAGCTGCTGCTGGGCCGGATCCTCGATCATGTCAGAAAGCAGGTGAATATACCTCGGCTTGGTCTCATGGTTGCTCACTGTCGAGTGGCTCCCGATTGCTGATGACTTCAGCTTTAGTCCGACGATGTCCAGCTCTTACGCGCGGATCCTGATTCATCGGAAGACGAACATTTCCGAATCATGCTGGTTCAAACTGAGGTGGAGCGCGTCAAGTTTGTGGTCCGCTCGTACGTTAGGACACGTTTGCATAAAGTGCGTGCCGTCCCCTGTCGTAAATCTCGAGAAGCCTTTCCAACGTGAACTTGAGCTATTGCCGCTTTCATGCAATCACTATATCATCTTTTGCATAAAAGAAGTGGCTTAGCTCATTTTTACGATACGAGGGCTGCTTGAGATTGATGGCATCATCATTTCAGTTATTACGCGGACGACAGATAGACATCGTATCTGCAGGTGGAAAAGTACGCACGGTGGATAGCAAAGACGCCTGAAGTTCACGAGAGGCTTTCAAAAGCGGAGTTAGATCACGCAAAGAGGTATATCTGACATACATTTGGTATATACCACGCTCACCAGACCCTTGTAGGTATGCGCGACTGCTGGAGTACCACTTCACACAATCTGTGCTGCAGAGTTTACCTCCAGACCAGCAGTCACTCGAGGAGGAAACGGCTTTCATGCCGCCTATGAGTACGAAGGTTCACTCATTTCGTTGATGTTCGCTCATCCGTACGTGATACCGCAAGTTCCGGAGCCAGACAAACTACGCCCAGTGTTTGTGCATGCACTACGAGACTGTCCGCATGTGCAGCTACCCGAGTACGCTTTATATTCCCTTCGCCATTTCCAGAGGAATTGACGGTATCAATGTGATAGCGGCTCGACCATCACCATGGAGAAGGGTCGCATATCGCTGACGCCATACTATGTCATCGAGCACTTGCTGGCCAGAGGAGAAGCCGAGCTCGTATGAAGCCGAATTTGATGGTCGTTTCAGCCGTTGTCATATGCATGAGGCTTTGCGAGATGTACACTGCATGTAGAGTAGATTTCACATTAATGGAACGATTACAGGAAGGGTACATGTTGCCACTGCGCACACACGCCAATCGCACAAGATCTTACGTAGAGTACAGCATACAGAATAATTACCGGTCAAAGCAGAAAACCTAACCCTCCCAATCGTCGTCATCGTCGTCATCTCGCCTAACCACGCCGGACATGCCGCCATGCGCGTCGTCGTTCGCGCCCTCCTCCTCTTCGTAGTCCATCTCGGCGTCCTCATGCTCTTCCTTGTCCTTCTTCCTCCCGCGCCGCCGGCCCTGCGGCTGCGAGTCGCCGCCTTCCTTGGCCTCGCTCTTCCGTCTCCGTTTCCGGGCGGGCGTCGCCGATGCATCGCCCTCCGCGCCCTCCGCGGGTTTCTTGCCCTTCCCACTGCGCCGTTTGCGTCCGCTCTCGGCCGCCTCAGCCTCGAGATCGATCGTGCCGCCCGCAGACGGATCGGGCACCCCCTCCACCAACTCCTTGAGGAAGTCGAGCATGTCGACGGTCTCCACGGCGTGTTTCCTGAGGCAGGGGTGGAAAAAGAGACGCGTCAGTGTGCACGGACGCGCGCGAGGACCATCGGTGCACACGCACAGATGGTACGCCTCCACTCGTCTCGAGCCGCGCTCAGCAGTGACCTTGTTGGCCTCATCGATGATCATCGCGAGGAACAGCTCCAGCGCCTTCGCTATCCGCGTAGTGTGAGTGTATAGACGGTCCGCACAGAGAGAATGGACGCACAGATGACTATGGGCGTGGCCTGCGCGACCTTGCCAACCTCCTCGTCCTTCTGCATGATGCGCTTGATCCGTGCCTGTGACCACGGCAGGTGGGACGAGATGCCATACTCAGGTCAGTTGGAGTGAGCAGTAGCTGAACCTACGACGGGGAATTTGGTCGTCTTGTTCTTGTTCTTCATAGTGACTTGTCAGACAAGAATTACAGAGGGTGCCGGGATTGGAAGAAGGAGAAAGACAAAACACTGGGTGACTGGATATATATTCGGACCTGCGGGTAGCGCTAGTGGAGCTTATATGCTATGCATCCCGAGTTAATAATGGCTATAACCGATATGTACATTTACTGTTCATCGGTCACTTAGACACTGATGGTGAAACGGTATCATGCTTGCCTTCCACTCCCGATAGCAAGCGGCGTGGGTTCGACTCCCGCTCAGTGTACATTTTATCACCGCTAGTTCTTATTTTGTCAGTAAATTACGTAATCTAACACGACGTAAGTACCGGCGCGGTAGGTAGTTCTGCCGCTGTGCTTCCTTGTGGTTTATACCACTCGGAACCTCGCCACCTTGGGGCTTCATCACACTCAATGTTGGAACACGTTAGGCGACCTGCAACAAAGCGACGCAAGCTCGCATCAAATGGCCCTGATTTGAACAGTCATCATGACTCTGCACTGTCAAAATATATCCCTTTGACAGAGCAGAGGCCGCAGGAACTTTCGGTAAGACCGTCGGTCTGTGTTTCCTGCAGGAAAGCCACGTACGGGATGCTTTCACAGCTTGTTGAATGTTCTAGGTTCGAGAATTCGGCGACATCATGTGCTTATTTACTGACAATGACTCGGCGGGGTAATCCACAGATGTCAAGAACTGACCTGCGTAGTATGCTCGCGGACATGCACAGCTTGCCCGGTCTCGATGCCTCCCACTCCTGCATTGACAAATACGTCTACGCCGTCGGTGTCGCCCTCGCCGAAGCGGACGGCGCTGGCGCTCAATACGTTGAACACGACGAACGCGAGGGCCGTGGTCGCGCTCTCTCTGGCGTCTCCTGCTCCGAACAAGAGGCGCAAAAGGTCTTCTGTGGTCGTGGACGAGGACGATGATGGCCATGACGCGGATAGCGAAGACAAATACTTCAAGGAAGGGTTGTTGCCGGGCTGCGGGCGGGTGATATGCCGCAATTGTTGTGTCGAAAGTCCGCACAGGTGCGCCACACATCTGCCCTTGTTTCACGAATGTCGACTCGCTCATTTATCTTTGCTTGTGTGCACAGCGTGACGACCACTTGCTATGACTGTTTTGCCCGGCCATATGGACTGCAAGACTTCTCTCAAACATACGACCAAATGGAGACACAGAAGACTGAACAATGGCAGTAACACGTCTTCGGGCCCACAAATTAACATGCTCTCTCACATCTTCACGTTCTAGCTATGTAATCAGTGCACATCTATGCCTTCAGGTATCTTCACGTTGCGGTTCGTTGCTTTACCGTGATGAGAGCCGTCTGCATACTGGCCACATGTTGAATTATCATACGTACATGGCCGCCGCTTCGTGAGCTGCTGTACTCGTCGTGGCACATTTCACAGAACTCTTCACATTGTACAATACCAATAATTGTTCAGTTAAGTGAGGATGATCCATCCGCGTAGAAGGAGGCATCTGGTCTCGCAGTGATTGCAGGTTTGAGTGCAGGTATGCGCGGAGACATTCGCTATCTGTGAGAATCTGGAGGACCTCGAAGAACCTAGGACCCTCGCAATATGGTGACTTTAACGGGAGAACATGTTATCGCTTCCGACGCGGTCCTAGACAAATTCTCTGACGTGCGCACGATATCTATTGGCAGGAGGCCGGGTCGCGAGCGTCGGAGTCTCATGCCAATTGCATATCGAATAGGTTTTTGAGTGGCTATTGCAGATACGATAATGGGAATACACACAGCATGCACGGCCATTGCAGATCTCAGAGTGTGATGTTACACACCAATATCAGTGCGCTCCAATCGCTACGGCTGCAAAGGACTACCACAGACGGTCGCCAGGACATCGATAGTATAGGGGCAGCGCGAGCTCAGGATCTTGGCGGCAAACAGAAGGTCGAGATACCAGTAGTTGGCTCCGTACCTCGCACTTGACCCGATCCAGGCTGATCAAGGGTTAACCGGTAACTTACAAGGAATCCCTTCCAGGCTATTGTCACGGAGCGTGCCGCCATTGTATGATGTATGATCGTGCGCATTCAGGTCGATGTCAATCGGAGCAAATGAATTACTCGAGCTTTCCTAATGAGCAGCAGAGTCTAGGTGGGTTTATCGAGCACCAACGCTAGAAGCCTAAGCAACAACGTTACACTGTAGCTGAACATGCAAAATCCTCATGTTGCTAAGACAATGATGGAGCAGGCTCGCTTAGAGCAAGATGGAGGAAGAGGAAGAAGCGAGGGACAACTTCCGAACAAGTACATAATGTAACAGTATAACTATCCAAAATAAGGGTTATCCGAAGAACATGGATACCTCCGCTGTGACCGGTTGACCTCCCACCATCCTCGTTCGTTCGTTTGCACACCTTCCTTTGGTTCCTACTTCGTCTAGGGTGTAGAGCAGCTGAGCTGATGCTTTTCCAGACAGTCCTTCACCTTCACTGTATTCGGTCAGACTGAATACAGCCTCCGGTCCATCACGTTCCCTACTCCATCGTGTCCACTAGCGACTATCACTTCTTACTTTCTCCACGCACCTCGAGACATGTCTTTGACACCTACCGCACGTCCTCCGCGAGAGCGCGGAGTAGAAAGCCGCGACTCGGGCTTGCGCGCGTCGATCCTCGAGAGCGCGCTCCAACTCGGTGTCGGTAGCAACTGCACAGTCACGAAATGGATGTTTAACCCCGTCGCAGAGGAAGAAGAGGACGCTGACTCAGAGGTGATTCCAGACCGAAGTCCGGTTAGAACACGCTCACAGATAGAGCTTACCCCACAGAGCGTCGTCTCGCCGAGTCTGACCTACGCGTCGACAGCAGCGTCGGACGACTCGTTTTTGTCTAACAGCGTGTCACCGCGCCTTCAGCCCGGTGCTGGAATTGTTGCTTCACCAGAATTATTTGCAAAGAACCTCGCGCCGAGCGGCCTTTCGACATTGCCACCACCATTTGCGCGGGACCGACTGTCCCCCGCGGCAGTTCCCGTCGAGGGTCGGATCCAATTTGATCTCAGCGCAACTCCTGAGCCACGCAACGTGTCCCCGATCCCTCCGAGCCCGCGAAACAAGCTCCGGAAGTTGCGCTCGAACGGCAGCGAGAGCGACGGCGGCTACCTCAGCGATGCAGGGAAGAGCAAGAAAGAGAAGAAGGACAAAAAGAAGGGCAAGAAGGAGCGAGGCGATCGGAACGGGAGCGAATATGAGACAGACACGGGATATTTATCGGAGGCGAGCCGGAAAAAGGGTAAGAAGAAGGATACCGAGTCTCCCACGACCGACTACGAGACCGACGGCGGGGGAAGTCGTGGACGCGTCAAGAAGCGCAAGGGCACGTTCTTGTCCTCGTCGCCGGCCGACGAGTCTGACGGTGGCAACTTGTCCGAGTCGTCGGGTAAGCGCAGGGGCTTCTTCCGTCTCAACTCCCGCTCGCGCGTCAAGAAGCGCGACTTGGAGGACTCGCAGCCCACGCAGAATATCCCCCCTGTACCGTCCCTGCCGCTGCCCATCGCTGAGCGCTTCTTGCGCAGCCCCACACCCAACGCGGCGGAGCCATCAACGCGGGCGGTGACACCGGCATCGAGCCAAACACTGGTATCCAACCAGACACCGCTGGTTGAGAGCGAAAGTTTAGCGTCTTTGACTCCCGCGGAGCGAGAGGAACGTGCAGGGTCGGTGATCTCGCGCGAAGGCCTCACTAAGGCCTTCCGGGACGCCCAGTCTGTGCACCGACCAAGCATTGACATTCTGGCGACCTTCCGAAATGTTGGACAGATGCCGAGCTCGCCTCCTCCCCCCAAGGAGAGTGCTACCACGTCAATGCCGTCCGATCCCACTGCGTCTGCGCCCCAATCGAAGTCTCCGAAGTCATCTGCACGTTCGCCATCGCGCTCTGGGGGCCCGCGCCCGACCATATCGGTGCCGACGACAAGCATGCTCACCACAAGGCACGTTCCGGCGCCTCTCGTACTACATTCACCGAACTCTATGCGTTCCCTTGCCGCGGAGCAGTATCCTGGCTCCGCATTTGGCGAATACGTTCTGGTCACTCCGCAGATCACGCCCACGCCCAACTTGCAAACCACACCTATTTCGCCCCCACCCCGGAGTCCTGCGAGGCCCGTGTACGATCCCTCGGCACCGTCTTCGTCGAACCAAGTGCCGCCCAGCCCGCCGTCTAGCCAGTCCGCTCTGCGCCCCCACGTTCTCGCATATTACGGCATCCCCCCGCCGACTCCCCCGCCATCGGGCCCCCTTCCAGATATACCTCCTCCGCTCAGTCCTCGATCTCCCGCGCGCCTACTCAACAAGCTGGTGTCGCGCTCTGCGTCCGCTGATGTGCTAGATGGGTGCGGAACCCCCACTCGCCCGCCCGCGTCGCCGGGTCCCCCACCCACTCGCGCCCTTCCCGCGCTTCCGATGCCCGCACGCTCCGCATCAGAGTCCGACGCCCAGCCGCAGCGCGCGAAGCAGTCTGTGCCTCTCATCTCCGAACCCGTCCCGCGCACACAACGTGGACGCGTCTCCCCCTTCCCCGTCGCTCCCATCCTCCCGCGGTCCCCGTCGCCCGGCCTCCCGCGCAAGGCGTCGAACCTGCTGCCGGCGGGAACGAGCCCCGTGGCGGAGCGGATCGCTCGACTTACCAAGCCTTCGTCCGCAGACGGATACAGCCCTGCGAGCGCGCGTGGCTGGCGCGACCCCGCACGCTTGGATGTGCAGTGGCAGCCACGCTCGGCGTCTGCGCTCGAGCGGCCGCGCCCCGACGTATTCGGCGGCGCGCGACTCAAGAAGCAGGTGTCGTTCGAGGACGACGACGAGGGCTCGCGCGAGTCAGAACCCGTCTCGGTGCTTGACATGGACGACGACGACGACGAGTCAGTATACCAGGGCGCTGGTGATCGCTTGCAGTACCAGGAGACGGACGAAGACCGCTCGCAATACCTGCCGACAGATGATGACCGCTCGCAGCACGAGGGCGAGAGGCTTGCGGCGGCTCAGGAAGACAGCGAGGGCGATAGCGCAAGCATGTGGAGCCAGCCCGAGTCGCGACACAGCTTCTTCGACGAGGAGAAGAGTGCAAGTGCGCGGGAACGCTTTGTCAAGCAGGTCGAGGCGATGTACGGCGAGTACAAAGTGCCGCCCGTGCCTTCACTGAACATCTCGAAGCCAACGCGCAGTCCAGCTGTTAGCTCATGAGTCTCATATTGCATGGCGTGGTAGCTTCACGACGGACAGGCGGGCACCTGTCGTTGTCCTGACCCCATATTCTGTTGATCGTTATTCTTATCGCTCACTCTCATGTTATCTTGTCGCTGATATGTTTTCGCAATGGACAGCTATGGGTGTACTGTGTTTCTTGTCCTGCCTGCGATATAATGGCGGTGATTCGTGTAGATTAGTACTATTGTTCGGTATGGTATGAGCGCTACGTATATGCGTCCGTATCCGGGTCATAAGATGTTGTCGTGAATGAACATGCAAGACCATTAAGACCCAAGGAGAATAACTTAGCAAACTGTCCAGATCGCCCTTCCCGCCACACTACATGATAACGCAGTTCCCAACCTCGATGCCAAGCTCTTGTAACTCCTCTTCAGCAACTTCCTTCTCATTCTGTCTGAGCTTCTTCCGGGATTCAACCGGAAACCAATCCTTCATGAAGTTCAACATTGCCCAGTCCACATTCGCTGTATGCACATCGTGAATGGCGAGCGCGACATAAAGATACAGAGACTCACATCGGTCAGCCGAGAGGACAGTTGGCGCACGGCACATTGGACAATGTCCCTGGCCACGCTTCTGCATCTTCACCAGACACCTGCCCACGATATCAACATCCCAGTCAACGGTCAACTCGTTCCTGTGCAGCACTCACCTCACACAGAATAGATGGCCGCAAGAAAGACGGATCGGCTTGAACGCGATACTGGTACAGATCAGACATGCGTAGTCATCAATGTGCGGGATGATGGGCAGGATGTTCTCGCCGATAGCCTGACCGAGTAGAAGGGACAAGGTAATACCGGAGCTCGTCGGGAGTTGAGGGCGTCCGGAAGGAAGTATGACCGAGAGAGAGGTTGTAGGAGATGTTCTATCGGAGACAAAGAAGGGGGAGTTCAGGGTAGGAGTAAGAGGAAGTGCAGTCCGTTTGGCGTGTTTCTTGAGGATTTTCCGCGTTGCTTCAGCGGTGGCATGTTGGAACTAGCGTATAAATGACTTAGCTAGATCGTTAGCGGTAATTTACACTAGATTTACCTTTCTCAAGTCGAGGATGAACGTGTTCAGCTGTATAAACGTCTGCAGCGCCTCTCGGCTTTCCTTCACTTTGAACTCGCGACCGGATGCATGCCCCCTTTCCTCCAGCAAATGCAGGAAATCACTCAGCCGCTTCTCAGCATCCTCGATGCTCCGCTCGCCCCTCGATGCCTCCTGGTGGCTCTCAAAGATCTCTGCCTCTACGTACAGCTGGAATATCTCTCGCCATGCGTACAGGTCGGACTTATTGGCGTGGAACAGCGCGTGTGACGGCGCGGAAACGCTGACCGCTGCCGCGTCCGAGCTGTGTGCCGAGTACGCACGAAAAGAGGTCATTGCGGACATTGGGCGCGCGGAGAATGAGATGCTCCGGGAGAGTACATGTAAATTTGCCTCGAAATCGTGGCGCATCGCCGCCAGGCGTGTGGTGAGTAGCTCAAGAGCATGAGTGAGCAGCTCGAAGAAAGCAGTATCGGAGACGAGGGGGATGATGACTTCGTGCGCATCCACTCTAGATTGAACATCGGTATGGTTATTTGCATCTCCGAATGGGCGGCACTCACTCTGCTTCCGTGGCCAGCGCCTGAGTGGAAATACTGCTTACATCCGGGGGAGTGGTCTGCGCCTCAGAATGAGATTCTGCGCCGGCTTCAACCGATGGCTCGCATCCAGTGACATTGTTGGGTAAGGAGCTGGGACCCGCATCCAGAGACAACCCATTTGTAGAACTTGTGGACTCGACCAGCAAACGAAGGCGAGGTTCTATGTGATCGGCTACATTGCCTAGTTCATATATAACCTGATAATCCGCAACATGTGAGCCGAACCCGTCGACGTGATTGGATACATGGACGAACGTGCCTTCACTTCCTGGTCGTTAACCCGGATTGTGCGAATTGTCGTGAGACCTGCTTCACCGGGCTGGAGCACCTCATGCAGGGTCTCGGGAGATAGCCCTATGTTTGTAAATCAACCGTAAGATTCATCAGTAGCCACCCTACGCAGCCACCGACCTAATGATGTGAGTTCGCGCACGACCTGATTAATGAGTTTCTTGAGCTTGCGATACTCAATGGCGCTATCCCTGAGTTCTGCCGGCAGAGTGAGCAGCAGCTGCTGGTATGTCTTGGAGAAATGCATGCATAACGATGCACTGCAGCAATGCAATGAACGCTGTCCGTTTCAGGCAATCAGTGGCGGTGTGGGGTTTGCCTCCAGACATTTGTAAAGGGATTTCAAGCTTATATTATGTAAGCACTTGCTCTCGTATAATATTATCAGAGAGGTCCATATGTAGCACTACAAAATATATAAACAGACATAATCGTGCTGACTGCTATGTGACCAAATATCAGTTCTATGGTTGATCAAGAAATATTTATGGACCACATTGCATGTTCGAGCCGCCTGCTGCATACAATGTGCATCATTCCTGGAGGGATACATTGGAAGTGGCACTCGCGCGCCTCTTATAAGTGGCACACTGGTAGAAGTACATCACTCAACGTGTCAGTATCAGAACGCATAATTAATCGATGTTGTGATCTCGACACTCTGCTTAAGCGTGTGCCTTTGCTGCGCTGCTGTTGGATATGCGCAGACTACAATTGCATGACCCACGAGTAGGGCAAGATTATACTTGAATAACATGTAACAACGATGCAGGTACAGAGCAAGCAGAGTATCATCGACGCCTTCTTGACATTGCGGAAGATTGGAACTTGGACGTCTCCCTTCGTAATCGTCTGTGCTCCGTGTAAGCACAACTCCAGAAGATCCGAAACGCATGACGCACCGACTAGCCCGTTCTCTCTCAACCTCTCTCCGCTCGACCTCCTCAGCTGTAAGCACCTCAAACCTCGTTCTGAACTCCTCCGCCTCTGCCCAATCTCTCCAGACGCTCCGCAGCGGCTTCGGGCCACGCCCGTCCTTCGGCGCACGGCCCCAGCTCAATCCCAATCCCGTCTTGTCCTTGAGTAGGCTTGCGCCGCTCTTGTCCCGCGGCTTGTCAGCGGCGTGATCTTCCGTCTCGACTCCGATAACGCCCCATTCGAGCGCATCGCGCTTGTGCTTGATCAGCTCCTCGTGCACCGCGTGTGCGACGAGGGGCACGGCTTCGCCCGAGAGCCCCAGCTCGGCGCAGAGCTTTGAGGAGAAATTTTCCGGCGTAAGCGGCGAGTGCAGATCCCACTCGATGTGGTCGAACAGGTGATACGTGCCAATCTGTACGTCAATCTGGGCAGCCTGCCCGATCAGTGGACGAATGGAGTCGGAAACAATGATGAGCATACACTCAGTATCACGCGACATTCCCCGACTTCGTCGCCCTCCGTTAGATCTTCATCACGTAGATCCGCGGTGAAGTCTATGGAAGCGGCGCTTTCGTGCTCCTCAAGCTGCGCACGAATTTGATTTGCGACTGTCTCCGCCCATGGATTTAGCGGGAGGTCAAGGTCAACACAGAATGCTCGCGCAAACGCCTCTGGTCTAATGAGTTCCTCGTGCAAATTCCAGACGAAACAATCCCGGACACGGTGAGTATCCGTCTCGAACTCAACGCGGATCGGAACAAGCGTGGTGGGCCTTTGTGCTTGAGACTCTAGTGCTTCCGGTGAGCTGTTGGAATGCGCAAAGAAAGTTCAGCGAGCGACAATAGCAACATGTGGCGACTCACAAGTACTCGTGCTTGGTCGGCGCAACGGGTTTTGAGGTGATAAACCTCGAAGGGGGTATCATCCCGAGATAGCTCTGGTCGATCTCATTCTTCTGCTGTGGCTGAGGCGCTAATATTACAGGGGTCACTCGCCCCGAGTCGAACACCGACGCGCCCGCAGGGGCCTTGCTGGACAGGCGTGCAGCACGCACTGCAGACCGTGTCCCCCCGCTCGCGACAAAGTCCGAATCGTCCGACTCGATGGCCCCCGCGTCGGGGAATTCGTCGCCCGACCCAGGCTCTGCATAGTTCACAGCACCGCCGCGGCGCGTTGAGCGCGTCGTGATTGCTGCAGTGGAAGAGCTCGTCAAGACGGGCTGCATGAGGAGAGTCGTTCCGGTGCGCAAGCGGGAGGCGTACGTCGAATGCAGCGCCTGGGTGGCTGTTGGTACGTTCATAGTAGGCGGAGGGGGATACGACGATGGTTCAACGGCAGATGGTAGGGTCGATGGAGGCCGCGGAGGTGTCGAGAGCTGCACCTGGGAGGTGCTTGCAGGCGTCTGAGACGAGGTGGCGAGCATGCTGCCTCGGGTCGGGCGAGTGCTTTTGCGAGTGGGGTTCGTCCTGCCATTGGTGGGAGGTGGGGTCACGGAGTTGGACCATTGTCGGATGTTGTTGTAGTACGCTAGCTATAGGCTTAACCACAACCGCAGACAAGTACAATGAAGGAAGCTACCTGGATGTGGATTCCGGGGCGCGGGTGCAGGTTGGATGGCTATGGGTTGTATCCGCGTGGGTGCGTCCGTCATTATTCTAGTTCAATTGTCTCTCCCTAGCTGCTATGTTGTACGCAGTGTCCAACAGTGGTAGCCTTTCCAAGATACTAGAAACAAAGCGTGTGCGGCAAGTGGGCGAGTGAGGTGGAAAAAGGAGAGGGCCCTCGACTTTGAGGAGATTGTATAAATTTCAGGTTATAGAATTTTTGCGGAAGCCAGTCAGAGTAGGGTGCGTGTGAGAGGAGACCAGCAATTGGACAGTTCAGCCAGAAGGCGCGAGCGTGCTTCCAGCAGTCGAACGCGGCGGTGGCAAAGCGCGGAGACGCGTTCAGACGCGTATTTGGCGCGACAACCTTGACTTATCTAGCATTATGTAATACGAGGAAGTGCCGACTGGCATCGGCGCTTGACCTTCGCCTGAATGCGTTCATGCACTCTATTTTCACAACTGACATTCGTGATGACTACGGAAAGAGGGGTAGTGATTTTTGAACCATACAGTGCTGTATCCACAAGACATAACAGCGTCAAGTCGGAAGTGACTGAAGGTTACAACCATGTTCATTCAAATTGTAGCAATCCCGCCGTTGGGCGCCAGTATGATACCTTACTGTATGGAAAGGCGCGATACTGAACACCGCGCCGGTCAACAGTTCATATACGTTCATACATCGGTTATTTGGTAGTTTGGGGCTTTTGATTCTGCATAGCAACACTATATGCCATATGCGCTGTCACTCGTCGCCCACCTCAGATGCTGTCTCCCATTAGGAGTGCCAACGCTGAGCTTCTTCATACGCTATCTAGTGCACTCACTTTCACACCCAACACTATGGGGTGGGTGGGTGGAATGTCCAAACTGACAAAGCGTGCAAGCAGTTCATACACTAGAAGCGTAGTGTCACAGATTATACCTGTAAAGGCATCTGGATGTTACGGAGTAATTAACTAGGGTATACGGTGGGAATACGTGGGTATAACCTGAACAAGGCTACCCATAGACGCTAAGCGTGGGAATCTGAACTGCAGATATAGCCGGACCCTTGATAACAGCCAAGCTGTTATCCTAGCCCTTTTGGGGGAGTGGTCTATAACACCACTCATAAGCGCGTTGCATTGGGTCCGCTGCGCGTCTTGTGATATAATAACAGCTTACCCAGTCGCCGGTTCGAACCTGGGCAGTGGCAAACGCCAATTGGGGGCGTTAATAAGTCACATGCCTGGGGCGCTTCCGAACCACTGGCGGCTGAGGGAAAAGTACCCACCACGTGACCCCCATGTATCACGGGGCCCCGCTTGTCGGGGATAAGATTGGTCAAAAGTTGCGTGGTAAAAACTACTATTAAATAGCCTTAACCCGCTCCCAAAATCCAGGGATTAAGTCGGGCCTTCAAGAGGTTGGCACACACGTCACTAAATAACTAAGGGGGAGACGGGCTCCCTACCACCGGACTAGTCACCCGGTGGGTAACATATAAATAACCGCGTGACACATGCATAGTAGAAGTGATACTTAGTACCGGGGGCGGCTTGATGCAGCCTAGTTACCTCCTTAACCAGAGACGTTAAATCCTTGAAGTGGGGGTAATGTCACAGATTATACCTGTAAAGGCATCTGGACGTTACGGAGTAATTAACTAGGGTATACGGAGGGAATACGTGGGTATAACCTGAACAAGGCTACCCATAGACGCTAAGCGTGGGAATCTGAACTGCAGATATAGCCGGACCCTTGATAACAGCCAAGCTGTTATCGTAGCCCTTTTGGGGGAGTGGTCTATAACACCACTCATAAGCACGTTGCATTGGGTCCGCTGCGCGTCTTGTGATACGTAGCCGCTTGACCGGCACATCCGGTGAGGGAGGTGACAGCGGATCAAGGCGGGGGGACACGACGGTAGGGCATCGTATTTGAGCGACCTACGCGTATCCGTACGCGTTGGTCCACTCATTGCGCCAGACGGTACGCGAAACGGGCGGTGATCTTTGCAGGGAAGCTGGTGCACAGCTGTGATCGGCGTCGCGGTGGTGCACGTCACTGCGGCGCCCTGGTCTGACTGTGGTCCATTACAGTCGTTCCGAAATATAATGACACTTGTCAATTTTTTTCGCACGTCGTTTCGACGCGTCGATCTTCCGAGCCAATGTTCCGAGCCCGTAAGCGCCCGTAAGCGCCCACATCGCGCACTGGCACTCCTTCATCTCAAGCACTTTTTCCTGGCATCAATATGTCCTTACCCTCTGCGGACGAATACGAGCTATCTCCTGATAGAATACCTACTCCTACGCCACAAAATTTCAATGAAGAAATTGACGAAAACGAGTTCGATGAACTAGATTCTAGTAGTGACTACGATACACGCACCTTCGATGAACAGATCCCGGAAGCAATAGCAGAATTGAGTGTAGGCGGTGAGATTTTAATGATCTCAGTTCCATATTGTCATTCATAATCATGGTGCTCTCTTTCCGGACAAGCACATCTACGAAGACAAGGGACGATACTGCAAGCTCACTGATCTTCGACTGAAGGTTTGGGCTAATGCAATTGTACGTGACAGGGCAATGTCCGATGTTCGCACCTAACGTGTAACCTCAAATACAGGCTTCGAAGACGGCATCGTTTGATGCGCCACCAGTATCTGTCCATTTCTCAGATCGCCAAAAACTCAAGATGCCCACTCAGGCTGTCGCACCAATGCCTGCAGCAACAACAGCTTTGTTCCTGGATCGCAATTCAATCCCTTCACTTCTATGATGAACCCTGCCATGCTTTTTGCCCCACATTTCCATCCTGGTGTCTTTCCTTTTCCTATGCCTCAGCTGATGCTTCCACATGCTGCTCCATATGCTCCACCTCTGAACCCTGCCTTTCCAGCTCCTGCTGCTCCAGTCAGGCTCCCACGCCAAGTGTCGAAGAATTCTGCAACAGGTACCATATCCCTGACAGTGACCAAGCAAAGCTCCGTGCAATGGATGCTGTTCCAGGAGACACCAATGTCGAAACCCTTCCACGAGAGGAGTGGGAGGGTAAAGGGAAGTTTACGCACCTAGCATGGGGACGTTTTCTCGCAGCACATAGGGCTTTTCTTGCTGATGTCACAAGTGGTTCTTTTGTGTGATATGATTCAGTGTTATCGCATTCTATGTCCCGTCTCGCTTTGTACAAGATAATATGTATCATCTCACTGATACACAGCTATTATTCAATAATGTAACCGGCATGTTTGAACCAACCGTGAGCCATCTCTGCTGTTATACAACCACACGCCTCCAACAATGCTGCCTTTGGATCCTCCTCAGCCCATATCTGTGCACCATGGCAGCGAATGAATTTCTTCACTGTGGCAGCATTGTGACTTCTCATGCTAGGATGGGGACAGGCTGACTTACATGTGCTGAACGACTCCTCAATCGGATTGAGATCAGGTGAATAAGGGGGAAGATATATCAATAGGCAGCCTAGCTCATGAGTGTATGCAAATGAATATCAAGCTGATACACATACCTGCTGCACGAACAACCTCAGCTAAATTCTCCGCATAGTGGATCCGACAATTGTCCAGGACAATCGCTGAGCGCTCATCGGGCCATGGTTTCATCTGTGGCAGCTAGAATACAGAATATGCCAGCAAATAACTGACGAAGATAACAGTACTCACAACATCTTCAACAATAAAATTGTAGAATGCCTGGGAATCAAATGACCCCGGAACAACCTTTGCGGCAATATACCCATCCAGCGATAATGCAGCGGCTAACGAGTACCGGTCCCCACGCACGAAGACATCAACTAATTTTGGGGCCTCACCACGAAGTGAATAACCATAACGCCTATTGTATGTGTGGTCATTCTTGCTAGTTTCGTCCACGAAGATGAACTCTGCGCCGGCCCCCAGAAAGTTGTCACGAATTTCATCATGCCATGCAGCTCGCTGCTCCTCATCCCTCTCTGCCGCAATCTTCTGAAGTAGCTTGTGTGCAAGCCCTGCCTCCTGTAAGTTTTGTTGTAGTGCTGAGACTGAGATTGAGATGCCGTGGTGAATAGCCAGCCAGAAAGCAAGCTCATCAAGGTATGTGTCAGGATGATTGATGTACAGTAAGTGAATAGAGTCCATCACAGCCCGAGTAATTATGCGAGTACGTCCTCGAAGTGGTGATGGAGGTTTGACGACCTGGCCGAGATCGCGGAAGATTTTTCGCCAGCGGTAGAGACTGCTACGTGAGACTGCTAGAATCTTGAAAATATCGTCCTCGTCCCAGCCATTATTCCACAGCTGTAGGGCACAGTATTTCATGTCCTCACTAATCTTCTTATTTCCCATGACAAGGAGAGTGTGATAGTACGTAGAATCTAGACAATTGCAGTGGAATACAGGCTCGGGCAACGGGCGCTTATGGGCTCGGAACATTGGCTCGGAAGATCGACGCGTCGAAACGACGTGCGAAAAAAATTGACAAGTGTCATATTTCGGAACGACTGTAAGCGCCAACGTGTGGGCGCTTGCATGCCGCGCACTAAATGATCAAGTCTTCGCCCTGGAGAAGGAATAATACCATAAGCAAGCAAGGATTCTGAATAAAACATATGGGCATAGCAACACTTCTCAAAGAACACTACAAAATGTGGTGATAATAAAATGCTGTGTATGCGCTCACTGGGAGTCGAACTGTCGTCATCAAGCACATCACGTGAATATGGGCGTCTGTTGGTCGAAACTGGCTTCAATTTTGGGGGGTCAAGTCGACCTTCTCCTTGACAGTCGAAGGTAATCTAGTACCAACCACTAATCGCAAGGCGCTTCATGCCACCCCACGGCCAATCCCTACAAGTAGACACGGAAAAGTTCATAATAACGTATCCTGCGGATGATCTGATGATCCGTACAGTCTAGCACTTAGAGCAGCATATCCAACCTCCGCAGCGTTCTGTCTGGCACGTGTACTTCAGACCTGCCAATTACATAAGCCAAACCAAGTACTGATCACTATCGACGGATCGTTATACAGCAGACCGCCAGGCAATATCTTGAACGTCATCGATTCATCACTGAACGTTTGACCCCTAATACGATTGAGTATCCTCTGGGTATATCTAACGTTGATGAGCTATGCTGAGCTCTCTCCTTATCCCCATCTCGTTGCATGCTGAAGTCCAATCCACGAACGACTGAGCTTTAGCATTATCGCCATGGGTAAAGGGATTGAGCAAGAACAATCACGGCAGCAGCACTTTCGAGCGCACAGTATCGCCGTTTCCGTCAGTACCTTCTGGCCGTCAACAGCAAAACAGGCAGTGCATCGATTGTGATGCCTTCACTGCTGTCCAGCAGAGCACTGAGACAATGTGTCGGGTGATGTCCTACACGGAAGTCCCAGGAGCAGCGCATGTGCTCTTGGCACTATCAGGTATGGTGCGAATGGTTATGGTACGTTTTGCAGACTTCAGCTATAGATTGAATAGCGGCAATCAATCCATCGTGCGATACCAACTCTCTGGTGATCTGGTGATAACAGACTTCACAAAACATCAATGAAGTTGTGCCTCGACTATCTGACGCGCCATTCAGTGCTTCGAAGGAGGCTGTAGCGAAAGTCAAAGAAGGCTTGCGTCACAAGCCTATAGTTCAACGCGGGCATGCTGATCTCATAATAGTGCCAGATCAGTGGCCGGTCAGGGACAGCATCACAGCTTACTCGGTAAGGTTCGCATTCACCATGTTAGCGCATGGCCACTTATGATGAAATTCCACATCATACATCTCATTGTCTGACATTGATGTCATTGACTGAAGAAAAGGTGCGTTCAAAGTGATGTAGAAGCATCAGTGCACTCAAAAGCAACTTGACTCAGGTGGAATGCCTGGAGAAAATCAGAGAGTGGATCATTGGTGCTGAACAAGCACTTTACAACATGGTAACAACAGCCCATAGCCAACAGAAGGTAGGTATTGTCATTCTCAAATCTTGGGATCTGCCATTGCTAAGACTTCTCTTTTGCTCTACTACAGGTACAGATAGGCAAAGTGTCACAGAACATGTGGCAATGGGCCTGAAGCACTAAGGGACACCACTAGGCATAGGAAATTGAATTGCATAAGTAACTGGACCCCCATGACAGCTGAACTGTCATGGTTGTCCTTTTGGTGGAGTGGTTGATGCTCTCATGGTTTTGGTGCTGGGTCCAGCCATAACTGTGACACAAGTGGCCTGAGCATTTGAAAGCAAAATGATGGAAATTTGCTATTTTATGCCAATGGATCACTGCATGGATGGGTGAAAGCCAGATTCCTTCTTCATTCGGAACTACAAACGGTGGATTCACTTGCAAGGATACAGCCACAACACTATACAACATTAATGGATCCGATATCAAACCATACACTCTCATACATTTACAATGCCCCTGAACATACACCCTCAACCCAGTTAGTGTCACTCCGCACCGTCGTCAGGTTTTCATATCCATCCTTCGTAATCACGACCACGTCCTCAATTCTCACTCCACCTACGCTTTCGTACCTTTGGAGAACGTCGTGGTCAATGTGACGGGAGTCGCGCACAGGAGCCAGCAAATGCGGTGAGAAGTAGATGCCCGGCTCGACGGTCTACACCTTCATCAGCCTCTCACAGGTTCTATTGTAAACTGAAAGCATACCACAACCATGTCCTCCTCCAGAGGCAGCCTGAGGCGCAGATAGGTATAGAACGACTCGTGCCCGAGCTCCAGGCCTTTGCCGATCGTATCATTCTGTTGTGGCTTGCTCGCACTCGGCACGTCATGCACGTCAAGCCCAAGCGAATGTCCTACGCCGTGCGGGAAGAACGCAGCACTGACACCGCTCGCCAAGATCGCCTCCTCTGCGTTCCAGGAGCCCGAGTTCGGTGACTCGGACGACTTGAAGATGCCGAGGCGCTGGAAACCGCGGACGAGCGTGCGGTGGCAGATAAGCTGGATCGCATCCCAGTGGACGCCGGGCTTCAAAGATTCCATGGAAAGCTACGTGCGAGCTTAGCGGAGGTCGAATAGCGAGCAGGCGTTAAGAGCTTACCCTCTGCATCTCAAGGACAAGCTCGTATATCGCTCGCGCTTCCGGAGTAAACTTGCCGCCATTGCCTACGGGCATTGTGCGAGTAACTGGAAAGCGAACATCGTGAACAGATAGTCGGCAGTATGTGTAATTGTACGCACTATCCGATGCGTAGCAGTTCCATTCACATCCGGCATCAATGAGCAGTACTTGAGGGTTCAACTGCCGATCCTCATCCTGTGCGAGGCAGTTGCCATTCTCATGTGCATGAGGGGCAATAGGGCCCCACGCGAAATCGCGGTCATTGCAACAGTAGTGGAGAGTGGATGCACGGGTTGACGCAGCGACGATGGGCAGGTATGCCTGATGAATCGACCTGTAAAGATCCACATGCTGTGAGTGCGCTTGAACGATCACAAATTCACTGAAATGAACGGACCCCTCTCGGCGGCACGAAGCCACGAAGAGCGCCTCTGCCTCCGCCTCCTTTTCAATGAGCCACTCTCCCGGAAGCAAAGGTCTCTCCAAGCCAGCCCCCTTCCCGCGCTTAATCGCGCCACGGACACCCTGTCCGAGCACGCGCATGACGACCTCATGCGCCCGCGAGCTGATGGCATTTGCCTTCTTGATCGCGGCGATCTCGTCGGCATCCTTCGTCAGCCGCGCACGGTGCAACGCGGGTAGCAAGTAGTCGTCAGTGATGTGCGCATTCGCCGCAAGGACGATGCCGGTGTATTTCGATGGCAGGGTGGGGAAGAGCGGCGAGCTGGCGGGGAGGATATGGAAGGTCGCACCGGGGTACGCGCGGAGCTGTTCGTCGATAGCGGATACGAGAGTATCGACATGTGCGATGCGTGTCGCATCATGCGTTGCGGTGGCTTCCTCGACGGTCGGCGGAGGCACTGACCACATCAGGTCTGCGAGCTCGACCTTGGGGATGAACAGCTGCCTCAGGGGATTGTTCGCGAGCGATGTGCCATTCTGAAAAGTAAGTAGGAGGTAGGACCCTGGGACTTGGCAGCCCGATAAATAGTAGAAGTTCGATTCCTGCAACAACGGATGTTACTTGAATTCAGCACTGTAGGCAATGATAGATCAAGGCTACGCACCTGGCGGAACAACATCTCGCGATCTGTGTCATTTCTGAACGGCGTGACCGCCCCGGCGAGTAGAATTACTTGTGTCTGCAAAGCATTCACTTGGTGAACCCTCCATAGGTCCGGAGGTACACACCTTGTTCTGCTCTGTAGCTGGTAGCAGCTCCACGAGCTTGTTGAACGACTTCAATACATGAGCCTGTGCTTGACGAGGTTGTGAGCATTGCGCCCTGCACAATGTATTGATCAGGAGACTTACCGGGATACATGCTGCTCAATTCAGTGATGATACAAGAGTGCAACAAGTGGACGAGAAGCTCGACGGCCGGGATATGCGCTCATAGTCTGAATAGCGCTCGATCTACGCTTCGATCTCCAGCCACCAGCCCCTTCTCGTCTCGCCACCATCTCTGTCTGATTGTCCCAGTCTCCGGTCGGGAGGTACTAAAAGGGTTATTCGCCTGCTGAAGCCCTGTAAAACTGTGTGATGGCGTCTGTGTCGCTTTCCAAGGCTGAGAAGTCGTTCATTCAAACCTCCTTGCAAGCCACGCCGCCTCTGCGTGCCGATGGACGCGCTCTACTTGACTATCGTACTGTGCTTCTGGAGACCGGCGTAGCGTCTCAGGCTAATGGGAGCGCAAAGCTAAATGTCGGGAAAGCGCCTCTGGAAGGTGGTGGGGGGACGGAGGTGCTCGCTGCCACTAAGCTGGAGGTGGAGGATGTAGAAAATGGGGATGGGCTCGATGGAGGAAGAATAGTTTGCGCGGTGACATGGTGCGTACATCGCGTGCAACAATTTATGATGGATTCTACGCTTGCTTTTGCTTTTGGGTGTGGGCATTCACATACTGAATGCTCGAAAGACAGTTCTCCCTCCGCCTACCCTCACCTTTCACCGAACGCGCTGGATGAAGTTCAATACGACTTAACTATGATTTTACATCAAACTATCTCTCATCAGACTCTACACCCCAAAAACCTCGGTATTTTACCCAAGAAAAAGTCATGGCTGCTTAACCTCGACGTCGTTGTGTTCGCCGACGCAGGAAATGTACTTGACGCGATTTTCATGGCGGCGCGTGCCGCGCTTTGGGACACAAAGGTGCCTCGGACTCGTGCGATACAGTATCAAGCGAAGAAAGCAGGCTCTGGTACTGGGAGTGGTGACATGGACGTGGACTCGGGCAACGAACCAGGTCATGGGCTAAGCGGGTTCGATACGCGCGACATGGCCCGGACAGCGGCAGATTTTGAACTGCCTGATTACTGGGACGAGGGTGAGGTACTCGATGGTCGCGACCAATGGCCTGTATGCGTCACTTTGAACGTCGTGCGTGAACAAATGACATCAGTGATCACTATCTTCGCTGAATTATTCATCACAGCTGCCTTCGCATCATTATCTCGATGCAACAACCCCGGAGGAAGCCTCAACACCGTTAAAACTTCACCTCGCGTTTTCGTTTCCGACAGATCAACCTTGTCATTTACAAGCCTTGCGTCTCTTGGGACCTGGAGAGCTACAGCTGCCACAACTCAAGACGCTCATTGCGGTATGCGCCCACCGGTTGGGATACCAGTATATAAATAAGGTTGTACTGACTCAAATTAGGATGGCGAGAAGTACGCAAAAGAGCTATTCACAGCTCTGGAATCGAAACTACGCGATGAAGATTTGCGTAGAAATGTCAAAGCCAGAGATAAATTTGCGTCGCGTTAATGTTTCCCAGAACTCCTTGTAGAACCTAGACAGCCTGTTAGCCTATCTCAGTCGCAGGGATGGTATAACGACTTTATTGTAGTACCTAGACAGCCTGTTAGCCTATCTACGCACACTACATGTGAGTATATGCGGGGTAACAGCGTATCGTAGAATGGGAAACATACCTCAGTCGCAGGGATGGTATAACGACTGAGGAAAGGAGAAAACAGCAAGAGAGAGGTATTTGAACACAGCTACACGTGACTCTGACAGAACTCCACAACGATGATGACATGACGTATATGGTAAGTAGTGTAACATATATGGTAACAACACTCCTGTGCAGAAGATTCAATTGAAATGGTCTTTGAAGCTGCATCGCAGGTATTGGCATTGCAATATACTTCCTCATCATTAAGTTACACGGAAGCTGTCAGCGCATGCGCCCTGAGCACCCTGTTTAACCCGTCTCTCAGCATACAGTTCTCAAACTTGAAGCTTTCCGCCAATCGCTCGAGGTCCGGCTTTTCCAGTCCACGGAAGTGTTCCGCCCACTCTCGTACCATGTACTCGCCAAGGAGTATATTCCTTGCCAACACCTCTACACGCCGCTCCAGCGTCCAAATGGGGTACGGGTACAGACGGCGATCCGCTTCGTTCGGTACCTCTGCCTTGATCAAGTCCACGATTGGATCGTAGATGTGCCGCACGAAGCGGTCGTCGGCGCCCCACGCGTCCACGGCGAGTCGATACTTCTTGTGCAGGTAATCCTTAAAGAGCGCCATATACGGCGTCTCTCGCGACACGTATACCATGCCCTGGAAGCCAATATCCTTGTAAAGCCAAATTGACCAGGACAGGCGATCCTAAAGTGGTCCGACATGAGAGGTCAGTAACTGAGTACGCGGAGAACACTAACCTTGCGATACATCTCCAACTGGTCGTTGAGCACGTTGTAGCGCCGCTCGTTGACGGCGCTCGTCACCTCCCCGTCGTACTCCTCGCGCGCATACACGGGACCCCACTCGCCATTCCACACGCAGAGCCCGCGCTCGTCGAGCCACTCGCGCTTCTTCTCGTAGCTCCGGCGCATCCGCCTGCGCTGCTCATCTGTGCGTTCGTATGGCTCTGGGGACCTCGGGAACCCGAATAGTGAGTAGTCGTGGATCGCGTACGCCGCGTTGGGCCAGCGCGTAGCCGCGTCGTCGGGGAAGCCAGAAAAGTCTGACGCGAAAGTGTTCCCGTCGAAGAAGAGCATGTGGTTTGGATCGACAGACTGAATACCAGCATAGACACGGTCGTAGAATGTGACCAGTCCGCTGTGCTGTGGATCTGCGGGTTCGTTCATAACATTGTAGCCTGCAATCCACTAACGCGAGCGGATCAGCATGTTGCCTGGTATGTAAAGACGCACGATTACCTTCTCATCTTTGTAGTGACGCGCGACTTCTGTCCACAGCCACACCAGCCTGTCCTGGAAGTCCTTGTGCGTCCAGAAAGACGAGAGGTGGTCGCCGTGGTCGGAGTGCCACCCGCCATTCTGCCCGCCGGGCGCAGTATGCATGTCAAGTATTGTATAAATGCCGTGTTTCGCGCAAGCCGCGACAGCGCGGTCGAGATGCTTGAACCCCTCTGGCTTCAGCACGCGAGGTCTCATGTCATCCTCGAAGTACCGGTAGCTGATAGCGATGCGGATGCAATTCAGTCCGAGGGACTTGAAGAACGCTGCGTCGGGCTCGGCGAAAAAATGTTCGAGGAACTAGCAGCAATTCGTCAACCAGCTGACACGAATGTGTTGAATTTGATACGTACTCTGTCAAAGAAGTACTCTGACTTCTCCTTACCCAGGACCTCTGCCAGTGCCTCGCGGATATGAAACTCGCAACCGGGATAGCCTGCGTTGATGTAGCTGGTGAGCACTCGCAAGACTCGTCACCTTCAACAGACCTGCAATGAAGTTTTCCATCCTGTAGTGCATAGTGAACCTTATAATATATAATATCACACCAGAGACATCTACTCACGTCATCCACCCGCCCAACCCCGCCCCTCTGAGGATGACCTCCTCGCCACTTCCGTCCACAATCTTCCTCCCACTAACTTTGAGGACGCTCGTCATGGTAAAGTGATACGAGAAGGAGTAAATTCAGGAAGGCCCATTTTGAATCCAAGAGAACCATCCTCTTGACCTGTTGATTTGTCAGTTCAGCGTTCTGTTGCCTAGCAGCTGAGCAGCCACATGATTGGGGAACCAGCACCGTGAGCGGGTGCGGAGAAATGTGGGGCGTTGTGAGTTGCACAAGGTGCCGCAGAAGTGCGCATGGTATAAGCTGTAGACGACTCCAGCCCGACTAACCTCAGCGTGTAACACAGACAACACGGTCGCCGATGCCGAATCTCACAGATCTTGTACCTCCTTGTGCCTCTGCGCGTTGAATTTCTCCTATCTAGTAAATATTCGTTGATCCGAACGCCACTAACTCTCTTCCAGTTCCTGTTTAGTACGCCGCCGTACCTACATGACCCTCAACGCGGGGAAACTCAGCCAAGCGCGCATCCCTCCTTAGCACTTCTCGATCACTATCGGGGAATCTTCGGTCTACGCACCGATACGGCCCGTCAACCTATGCTCCTCGTCAATCGCTCGAGAGCCCATGATCACTTCTAGCCGAGACCTTAGGCTATTTAAGAGGATGGTAGGACACTGGTCGTGACTCCCAAACTCACCATGGCGTACTTGAAGGTGTCGGGCACGAAGATCGTCGACCAGAACAACAAGGAGGTCATCCTCCGTGGCGCAGGGCTGGGAGGATGGTTGAAGCACGTCTTGTCCTTTGAATTGTAATGCTCTGTTGTTCTAACTTGCGTGGGCTTGTACAGCATGGAGAACTTCATCTCCGGTATGTCATGGCACAGACGTCCTGTGTTACTTATACAACGCTGAATATGCGACGAAGGATACCCCGGGTGCGAGTTTCAGATCCGCTCCGCCCTCGCTGAGGTAGTTGGCAAGGACAAGTCGGAATTCTTCTTCGACAAAGTACGCGGTCTGCCTGCGGTAGCATGTAATGTGGCCTTACCTGCTTCCATTAGTTCTTGGAATACTTTTTCCAAGACGCCGATGCCGCATTCTTCAAGAGTCTAGGGTTGAACTGTATCCGCATCCCGTTCAACTACCGCCACTTCGAGGGTAGGTCCCGCATCGGCATCCTGCCCGCACAGCTCACGCGCCGCAGATGACATGAACCCGCGAGTGCTCAAGCCCGAGGGCTTCAAGCATCTTGACCGGGTGATCACCCTGTGCGCCAATCACGGCATCTACACGATCCTGGACCTGCACACCGCGCCGGGCGGGCAGAACACGGACTGGCACGCCGACGCGGGCACGCACATCGCGAACTTTTGGAACCACAAGGACTTCCAGGACCGTACCGTGTGGCTCTGGGAGGAGCTGGCGAAGCACTACGTGGGCAACACGTGGATCGCGGGCTACAACCCGCTCAACGAGCCGACGGACCCGTATCACACGCGGGTCATCGACTTCTATGACCGGGTGTACAGCACGATCCGGAAGGTTGACCCGCACCACGCGCTCTTCCTCGACGGGAACACGTTCGCGTCGGACTTTTCGCACTTTGGGGACGCGCATAAGAGGTGGGAGAACTGCGCGTACTCGATACACGACTACAGCGTGTATGGGTTCCCCGCAGCGCCGGAGCCGTACGTCAGCAGCGAGGACCAGCGGCGGCGGATGCGGCGGAGCTACGAGAGGAAGCGGGAGTGGATGGACGCGCGAGGCTTGTGCGTGTGGAACGGGGAGTGGGGGCCGGTGTATGCGCGCAGGGAGTATGACGGCCAACGGACGGAGGCGATCAACGAGGAAAGGTACAGGGTCTTGAGAGACCAACTCGACATCTACAACAAGGTCCGTCATCGTCGGTTTGTGTACTGGGGATATTGACTGACGCTTGAAATTCTATCTAGGACCGCCTAAGCTGGTCCATCTGGACGTATAAAGATATCGGCTACCAGGGAATGGTCTACGTGAACCGCGAGACGCCTTACATGACACTCTTCAGGGACTTCCTCGCGCAGAAGCAGCGCCTCGCAATCGATGCTTGGGGTGCCGACGACTCCCAGGTCAGACACATCTACCAGCCGCTCGTCGACCTCATCACAAAGGAGATCCCGTCGGAGTATCAGAATCTCTACCCCTTCCCCGTCTGGAAGCTGGAATCTCGTGTAGGCCGTTTAGCGCGGAACATCCTGGTGTCGGAGTTCTTCGTAAAGCCGTGGGCGGAACACTTCAGGGGAAAGAGCGTGGAGGAGCTGGATGTGATTGCGAGGAGCTTCAGCTTCGAAAATTGCTTGCACAGGGATGGGCTGAACAAGATATTGACGGACAATGCGAGTTTAGTAGCCGAGTGAAAGTGAAGGAAAACAAGGTGTATGCATAACTGTACATGTAGGATTGGCTCGCGTAGGCAGTAGAGTACCGTAGTCGCCCGAACGTACGCGCAGCTGCTGATAGGCTGGATACTGATTGGCACGATAACTCGTATATATTTAAAGATCGACCGGAGTCGTTTCGTTTTGCTCGCCTGCACTGTGGCGTAGTGCTAGATTGTGAGTCTTCGTTCCACATGCATGAGAGCCTCGTTGGCGCGGCACCGAGACAGATGGCGGGTAATCTGCATATTCAACTGCGCACCAACCTTCAGAAAGAATTTTTGCGACGACAAGATCCTAGAGAGGCGGTTTTGTATCTTTCCATGATTACATACACACGATCAGGAAACTCCGGCTATCAAACGCGGTGTGACCGACGCGATCCGTCACACAATGCGTCACGTTGACGCGCGCTTTGACTTAAGCGCGGGACGACGAGAGCGTCGACTCGGAGCTTTATCGTGACAATGTTATACGAGAACTATTTGTCTGAATTCAAACCTGAACTACGAGTACAACCCCTGTCGCTTGTTTGGTTAACTATTGCCTTCGGTGCACACCTGCAATGCAGAAACAGGGATTGATCACGTGTCTGAACAGTGGCACCGATTCCGCATCTGAATCGTAGGAATCGAACCTGCGCTATATTGTTCGCCATGTATTGTGATTGTTGAGATGACAAGCTTAAAACATAGCAGAGATGAGAATCATGACACGTACAGTAGAGGGTCAGCAGGGCTGTAGACGAAAAAGGGAGGCGGATCAAATGTATGGATATGGAAGGTGGGCATCCTGTGTGTTAGATAATGTCTTCTGAACACACCGCTGCAGAACCCTACGATCGCGACTTGGTAGGCGGCCCGTTTGCTGTGATAGAGTCAGACCCAGGTAGTGTATTCTCTTTCCTCACTTGAGCTGGCCGCTGACTGACAGATTTATCGACGTCGTAACGGTAGGCGTTTTCACAACGCTCATCCAAAAACTAGGAGTACAAGGCTTGGAGCTCATCGAGCTTTTCGATATCGATCCCTGGGCGGTTGATCATCTTCAAATCCATGGGCTCATCTTCTGCTTTTTGTGCACCGATAACAGCAACGACGAGAGCGAGGACGTAGACGATCCTGATGCGGAGCAAGTGTGGTTCGCCAACCAACTTAGCGACGATGCGTGCGCATCACTCGCTATCCTGAACGTCCTCATGAACTGCTCCGGTGTGGACGTGGGCGAAGAGCTGGGCGAGCTGGCGAGGGATACGGCAGTCATGTCACCGATGGTGAGTCGCGTTGCTCTCACTTTCGATCGACCATCAGAGCTCTTCAGCGCAGAGCGAGAATGCGTTGGATAACGTTTCGCTCAGATGAGAGGACTGGCGATATCGAGCTCGCACCTGATCCGCAGAGCGCACAACTCACTCGCGCGGTACGTCTCTGCGTCTATGTTGGGCCCCGTCCACATTCTAAGCCCAACATACTGCAACCAGACCCGCGGACGTGCGCGGCGCAATTCACGCAGTTGCCTCGACTGCCGTCGAGACTTACACCGAAGTCGCGGATTCCAAATCGAACGAGAAGCCCGCGCCCGCCGCGCCCGCCAAGAAGCGCAAAACTTCACCATCTAAACGCAAGCCCTCCTCCAACGCCAATGCCCAGCAAGAAACATATCATTACATCGGGTATGTGCCGGCACATGGGCGGGTCTGGGAGCTCGACGGCATGCGCGCTTGCGCGCTCGAGGTCGGCGCGCTCGCATCCGGGGAGAGCTGGATGGACGTTGTGAGGCCCGCGCTGAGGATGCGCATGCAAATGGGGAATAGAGGCACGAATACTGGCACTAGTGGGAACCAGAGCGGAGGGGGCGCTGCGAGTGAGGCCGGGGTGGACGAAGCCGACGCGGCGGAGGGCCACATCCAGTACAACCTCCTCGCGCTCGTCGACGACCGGTACTGCGCTGCGAGCGACGAGCTCGAGCTGCTGAAGCGCGAGCGGGCGGCGCTCGAGCGGAGGCTGGGCGAGGAGTTCCCCGAGCCGGAGGGCTGGGCGGGCAAGGTGCGTGCCTCCGCTCCCTCGGCCCCTTCAGTCCATACACAATTGCTTATGTATGAGGGCGTGATGCTCATGCCTGGCCGCGCCGACAGGTCGACCCAGCACTTTTCGCGAGCGCCACGGAGGTGTTCGCGACCTCCCTCCGCCCGCCGGGCCCCGGGCGGGTGTTCAACCGCGGGCAGGGGTGGGGCGCGCGCAAGCTCGAGCGGGAGATCGCGGTCCTCGATATGCCCGCCCGCGCGCTGCCCGCCGCGTGGGACGGCTGCGTGCGCAGCGCGATGGTCGCGCGCGGCGCGGTGGAGGACGAGATCGCCAGGTCGCGGGAGGCGCACGTGAGTCGTTTTTGTTCTTGCTTGGACGGCTGGTGGCGTGGTGCTGATGATGCTTTTTTGCGAAATGTGGGGAACAGACCGACCACCTGAGGCGGACGTTTGACTACGAGCCGTTCGTCACGCAGTTCATAAAGTGCCTGCATGAGGAAGGGCTGCTGGACGGTGTGCTCACTCGGGCGTCGGGTGCGGGTGCGGGCTCGGGTTCAGGCTCCGCCACTGCAGGACAGGTACAAGGTACCGCGAAGCCGAAGGGAAAGGGGAGGGGAAGAGGAAGAGGAAGAGGCAGGGGAAAGAAGTAGTGAGTGAGAACCCTTGCAGTCGTTGTGCGCGTGGCGTTGTGCTCGATGGGTACTGTCCGCTGATCATGTAAGAGTATCTATAGCTATGGCATTTCCGGGGGAACAAGTGAGTCCTGGCACCGAGAGCGATGGTTTCAATGGACTTTCCACAACGATCACAACGATTGGGCGGGTGACTGCTATGAGATACAGTGCGATTTCCATGATTGCTCCTGATAGAGCCCTTCATGTACCATGCAACCACCAAACACAAATTCAAGGCACGAAAAAGGCCGTAGTACAGAACGAAATCTATCAATGTCCAAAAGCAACGTCCTCCGCGTTTTCCCAGTACTTCCTTCTTTTGAACGACGACGTCAGGCAAGGCCCAATTATTCGTCAAGGCTACGCGACAGACAGCCACGCTCCTTTACGTGTCAAGACCGAGCAGCTGCACCTTGACAGGATAGCACGTGTCATACAAGTACGCGCCATTATTGTCCTGCGTGGGCCGCCACACGACGTTGTTCTGCGCATACGGCCCGTCGCCGTTCATGCATAGCTCGAATCCGTCCGGGTCGTCGTTGACCGAGAGCGCGGGGTAGGGCGTGTTGTATTCGGGGTCGATGCTCGCGATCGCACAGTAGATCTGCGCGGGCGCCTGCGTATCTGAGGGCGACGTGATGAAGGAGAGCATCGAGCCCGTCGTGATGTTCACGTCCATGGAGGGCGTGCCATCGGCTGCGTTCGGGATGAGCGCGCCCTTGACCAGGGAAAGCGAGGGGAAGTCGTTGTAGGGATACGTGGCGTATGTCTATGGAAGCGGCGCGCGGGCACGGGCAGGGTGGGTTAGAAGAAGCGAGGCGTGCATGAGATGAACGGATGACGCACCGAGAGAACTTGAAACTCCGCGCCGTCTACTGCGCCGTTCTGGCCGAGCACGAGAGGCGCACCCGTCGCGTTCACATTCGAGGAGCTTGTGTTGAGCGCGGCGAGCGTGAAGTTGGACGCGGTGTCGAATGCGCCGGGCCCAAGACCCGCGCACCAGGACGAGGTAGCGCGGGTTGAGTATGATGTGAGAGGGGCAGCGAGCGTACAGGAGGCGAGGGAGGCGAGGACGAGCGTGGCTGAGAACATGATGATCGCGTTCGTCAACGTGGCAAGAGCGTGGAATTGAATCTCCTAATGAGCTCGGTGGCAGATAAGGTGGCGAGCACAATGCATTGAGAGTGCGGAGGATGAGCTTTTATATTCCCGCATGACGCTTAGTCGACTTCCGAGGATGCTAAGCAGTGCATGCAGAGCCTCATGCGGACGATCCAGGCATCGGAATGAACGTGCATGAAGGATCCCGGTGTCCATCACAATCATGGAATACCACAGATGGACGTCCCAGCGCTCTAGCCCGCGCTACCCTGAACTTCCACTCATCTTCGTCCTCGTGGAGCGGCGATGGGTGACCGAGCATGCCTACCAAAGCGTTCACTCACCAGTACCTTTTTGCATCGCAATGACGGATTCATGCATCGTCCAGACTGACCGCACTATCAGAACACGAGAAGAACGTACGCTTCGTGCCTTCGTCAGGGACAGGGGGCAAATCCCTGAGGAGAGATGGTGGGAGCACTGCCAAATGCATCCAGGCTTCCAGAGCACCGAGGGCAATGATTGCGGTGCGCATGCATCGAACGCTGGAGGCAGGGGCAGCCCGGGCGCGGCCATGCGAGCTGGGCCATGCGGTGCGCGCGGCGTCGGTGGAGTCGCGCGCCATTTACGGATCCACGCAAACCCGCAGGCGGAGCCGAGTAGTAGACCCGCTTGACGGCAGCGCAGATCCTTGCGTCGAGCAGATCCTGCGCACAATGCACGTAAGGAACAGGTAAATTCGTGTCGCCGATGATGCTGGCGATAGCGCGGCCTGCTCAAGTCGAAGGTTTCAGCTGGGTTCGTAGAATGGACTCTTGCTACTTGCGTAGGGTGGCCGCGCCCGAAGCGAAGATTGGATGCTTGATTAAGCTTTGATCAGTGGGATGAACTTCGGAGTTCATCTTCTGGGCCGCTCATAGCCAGTGTACATTGCCCGAGCTTCGATTGCGATCATAGCACCAGTCGCCGAATGCCCATCCTGTGCAACTCACCGCATGGTCGCTCGAGTCAAAGGCATCAAGATAATCGAAGAGATGAGCTTGCGCATGGTGCAGAAAATTGCGGAGCCGCTCTTTGACCGACATCGGAACTGTATCAACAGCCCAGCTGCAGCATCTCCACCCACGACGTAAAGCAGCCGTAATGCTCTGTAGGGCCCAACGGATATGAACCCACTAGAATCTGTGTACCCGTTGCATCAGTCTTCAGCTACATTTTCCCTTACTCTCATATGAAAGTGCGGACATCGCACCCCGTAGCCCTAGGCTTGAGGGGAATCGAGGGATCCGCCGGTCGTATATCTAAAATCTGGAGGGAGAACAAGGGCGCAGAAGGTTTTACGGAGGCCCATAAAATGATAACCCGAGAAATCCCCGGGGCGTAAGCAGCTTGGTCGTAGAGACCGGTCAAAGTCTAGCCTTGCTCCGGATTACCATTCAATTCTTGAGAGAGATCGCGAGACAATGTGGTCGGTCTTCAGCAATTGGTCGTCATAGTCCCGACCCCAATCTGTAGATGATGGAGTTGTTCCGTCAGTCAAAGACAAGCCGATGGTCGGGGATCCCTAGATGCTTGAATTGAGGGAGTTGCCGGCGGTAGAGCCTAGACAAACCTCCGGAGGCAGAGCCACGGCGGAGATGCGATTAGATTGGAAAGCGTTGGTGGCAGAGTGTACAAGCTTTGCATGAGGAGCAGACAACGCAAGAAGGCCGTGCACAAACACGGCAAATGCTGGAAATGGTATTCTGCACGTTATTCTCGCCCAGTGTTGATAGACTGAGAATATCTCCGAGTCTCGATTGATATCTGATATGACACCTGGGGCTGCTGTCAGACAAGGATATCCGGAGCCTGCAAAGGTTGTGAAGGAACTGTCTATCTGTCTTTGGGAGACAAGCGCAGCCACGAGTGTAACTCCACAGCCAGCACAGTACTACTACTAGTTAGCAGGATAAGCACCTCCCGACCCGAAAGGTAGTCTCCAGCGTAGCCGAGATGTTCGTAGCTTTCCGGCCCTGTGTAGCACCGTAAATGATATGGGAAACACCTGTTGTGATCGTGCAAAGACTCCAGAGGGTCTCACTGTAACCGGAATCACGGTGGGCCACAGGAATAGAACGAATGCAAGTCAATTGCGAACGCCTTAAGGCGTAGACTCTGACTTCGCGGGAGGAGTCGGGCCCGGATATCAGGCTCCTGATTACGCAGTGAAAGGGCATGCTATGTGCATGCTCCGTCGACTGTGCTCCCTGCAGACGTACGCAGTCAGCATGCCAATATGGCGTGCACACACAGCCCATGTAGCCACGTAGGATTCGAGAGACCTGGATATCGCGATGAGCTATGTGATGCAGTGGTAGCTGCGCGCTCCGTAAGCGTGGATAACGAGGCTGTCCACATGAGGGTCTAGGCCCCAGGCCTGAGCCGTGCCGTCGGCGTCGGCGTCGGGTGCATACATGCGCCTCTGTCCTGGTTCCTCATTACAACAAGTATGAGACTGTGGCCTGCGGTGTGCACAGCCCACCGTAGTGTGGACACGTCAGCGCAGTCCTCAATCTCAGCGAGCCAACGCGTACTCATTGCGCTCTGGGGGGGACCTCGGTTCCAGTATTATGCGGTGGCTGTAGAACCCATAGACGCTGGGCGTAGCGCTGTTGTCTGCACCTCGCTGTTTCCGAAGCGAATTAGAGTGGATGGAAACGAGGGTGCCATTATGGTGTGAGACCAGCAATAGGACATCACTCACGGCCCTGCGAGATGGCGAAAGCATATGTCGTGGCTGACAATGGTCCAGTTAAACAACCTCGATTGCGGATTTGACAAAGCGCTGCTGCGTAATGTTGCCATGGCTGTACCACAGCTTTGAGCTCCGAAATATCACAGCAAAGGCGGTAGAAAGTCCGCCCCTTTCTGAGTTTTAAACGGGCCCAGTATCTTCCGCGCAGCCTTATCTAATCGGTAAATGCCAAGGATTACGTTGTGATAGGCTTTGGTTACTTATTGCAGGGTTCGGCGCGCTCAACAACTCCAACTCTCTTCCACACACTATCGAATGCTACCAGCTCTGCATCGTCTCCGTTCCTTGAAGCCGCTCCTGACGACGCTCGTAACGGCCGCGATTCGATATGTTCCCTCTCTGCGCACCAGCAGCACTGGCGATGACGCCCAGATGCACACCTACGTCAAGCGCGACATGTCGCATGGCGAGTACATCGCATTCGCGTGTCTCATCCCCGTGCTCGTTATATTGTCCGGCGTTTTTGCCGGTCTGACACTGGGCTACATGTCTCTCGACGAGACGCAGCTGAACGTTCTAAGCATCAGTGGCACGCCGTGAGCCCCTCTCTTCTTATTAGCCGCGCTCGCGCTGACTGAATCTTGTGCGTAGTAAGCAGAAACTGTATGCGAACAAGATCAAACCCATCCGCAAAGACGGGCATCTACTGCTTGTTACGCTCCTCTTGGCGAACATGATCGTGAACGAGACTTTGCCCGTCATCTCCGACCCCATCCTGGGGGGTGGTGTGCAGAGTGTCGTCGTGAGTACGGTCCTCATTGTCATGTGAGTGCTTGTTCGCTTGTCACCTCGTAATCCTGCGCCTATTTCAGCGCTGCCGTAATTTATGACGCTACGAATGCCTTGACGCGAAGACGCGTCCTGCCCTTGTGATCATGGATGAGTAGCGCCACGTGATACGCGTTACATTACATTCGCAGCAGTCTGTGGAGGCATGAAGCATCGGTGCTGTTGCTCACTTTGCTGGTGCACCCCACCGTGTGCTGGAGTTCCATTCCGCCCCTCAGGTGGAATGGTGGCCAGAGGTGGCCAGGCTCTGGCTATCTCAGCTTGGCACGGCGGCTACGCGATGGCCGGTCCTAGACATTGGGACACATAGCCGCACCGTGGGAGGTGGGGTGATTGTGGCGTCCTGGGGTTAGTGCTACCGGGAGGTGATGTGAAGGCAACCCCAGGGTCGCCTTCGGTTTGCGGTCGCTGAAGATACCGATGACGTTACCTCGGGTACCACGAAATATTTCCGCGACCAGGCATTTTGCCCCAAGGTCACCTCGAGGTATTTTATCCTTGTGGCAGCACTACCTGGGACATCCGATCACCGTTCGCCTTAAGCAGCGATTCTCATCAGAGTGGTTCCGTTATGATCTGGGTCAAGCTTCTGGAAAGCGTTTACCTGGCAAATTTCAAGCGCTAAACCGCGCACTGTATTCCCTCTCCCTTGACCGCGGGATTACGGGAGTTCTCGGAACACAGAAGACCTGTAAAATTGTACAATGAACTGTGCATGCTCAGCATGTCTTTCATACAAATCCCGAGAACGCTGCGCGTGGTCACCCACGATAGAATAGATTCCGCTAACGCCGCGCTTTCACCTGCTTCTGTATTCCTCTGATGGCGAATGATACTGATTGGTTTTGACTCTAGCTTCTCCGAGATCATCCCGCAGTCCCTTTGCACACGGTATGGCCTGTACTTCGGTGCAAAGATGGCCGGTGTGGTGCGCGTCCTTATTTGGACGCTGGTGAGTGGGTCAGTATATCCAGCTGTGCAATTACGCTGACTTGCCACATGCGCATAGGGAATTGTGGCGTACCCTGTGGCGAAGCTGCTCGAGCTCGTGCTCGGCCCGCACCACGGTATCATCTACCGGCGTGCGGAGCTCAAGGAGCTCATTGCGATGCACTCTAACATGGGTGAGCTTGGCGGTGACCTCAGGACGGACACTGTAACCATCATCGGGGGTGCGCTTGACCTCCAGGAGAAGGTGCGTCTATCAATATTGTATGAATGCACGCACCGATCGCTGACGACATGCGCAGGTGGTGAAGCAGGCCATGACGCCTATCGAGAACGTGTTCATGTTGAGCATCGATTCTCGGCTCGACGAGTCCACGCTCCGCAAGATTTGCCGGACCGGCCACTCGCGTGTGCCGGTTTATGAGGAGGTTGAGATTCCTGCGCCGAAGTTGGCGGCAGTGAGCGCGGTCGGCTTGGTATGTAGCATGACATGCATATGTGAAAGGAGGTTTAACTCGTTAATCAGGAACTTCCCGAGGCTTTGGCAATCGAGAGTACCGGTGCCGGGTCCTCGAAGACGATCAAGGTCAAGAAGATTGTGGGTATCCTCCTGGTTAAACAATGTGTCTTGCTCGACCCCAAAGGTTCGGTTCATTCCGATGCATGTGCAGTTTGGTCCGCTGACAATATTGAACAGACGCCACCCCCCTGCGCGATATCCCATTAAACAAGGTCCCCCTCGTCCCGCACAATGAACCCCTCCTCGGTATTCTCGACAAGTTCCAAGAGGGACGCTCTCACATTGCGATTGTCTCGCGCTTCAGCGTCGCCCGGGCCGCGAGCGTGAAGCAGGCGGTCAAGCGCGGGCTCACGCAGCGCTTGCGCCAGGTGGTGCACGGCAGTGACAGTGAGTCCGAGAGCGAGTCCGACGAGGAGGAGGGGCACCACGCGCGCAAATGGCCGCACCTCCGCCGGAAGCGCAGTGACCGTGGCGAGGAGAGCAGCGAGAACGAGCAGACGCTCCGGGAAAGCAGCCATGGGGAGGGCAGCGACGACGCCGCGTCCCGCGAGAGCGCGCGTCCGAAGAAGATGCGCGCGTTCAGTACGCGAGGGCGTAGGAAGCAGAAGGCGGTCGATCTCGAGATGGGTGTCGTTGAGGACAAGAAGGAGGAGAGCAAGCCGAAGGAGGAGCCGTCGGGCAGCAAGAGCAGGAGACCCAGTTTGACGCTTGGCCGCGCGGGCTTCTGGGGTCGCGAACAGGACATGCCTGCTGATGCCGTCTTGTCCAGAGAGGGTGCGGAAGAGGTACGTGCGCAATCCATCTTGTGCAGACGTGACGCTGATGCCATGACATGTAGTTCCTCCAAAGCGTAGACCCTGCTCTCATGCCACTGGGTATCATTACACTCGAGGATGTCTTGGAAGGTATGTCACGAACCTTTAGTGTTCGCGAATGCCTAGTTTGATGATATTGGCCGTGAACACAGAACTCATCGGAGAAGAAATTTACGACGAGTTCGACCCGCAAGGACATCCTGACCTGTCTTCTTACGTGCCCGCCACGAAGCCGAAACCATCCGGAGGCGCAGCCCTTCACCACAGGCGGTCTGCCCCACAGCTCGCCCCGCACGACACGCCCACAGTTGTGCCTTCTTCCACGAGTACCACGATGATCACGAAGACGGATGGAACTGTTACTCCGACGTCGAGCAGCGCTCGCACTTATATTATGAGGCCCACCGCCATCCCTGCCATCCCGTGGCTGCCCCTGCGCGTTCCGAACCCGCTCAGCTTCAAGGGCCCCGGGAGCATTTCGCGATCGCACAGTGCGCCGCCGACGCCGCGCGAGCAGGCTGCGCGCAAGGGCGGCGAGAAGGACGGAGATCGGACGCCGACCGTGCCTGAGGGCGAGGTCCTCGTCATCCCGCCTGCGTCGACCAGCTCCGAGGACGTCGGCCCACTAAACGACAATTGCGACGCAGAGAAGGACGTGGGCACGTCGAGTAACGCGGGCACGTATATCCCGGAGACGATGGAAAGCTCGACGACGGTCTCGCCGATCCCGACGTATGTCCACGTCGACGCGCCTGCCCCGCGCAACCGTGCATCGCCCGGCCAGACGTTGCCGACGTTCCTGTCGGTGCAGGGCATGAACCTCGCGGCGATGCCGCCGAGTGTGAACGCGTCCCTGTCCGCGGGGTCGAAGCAGACATCGCGCAGCTCCTCGCCGTCGCCGTCGCTCGAGCAGGCGATCTTGATTGAGCGGAAGCGCCGTGCCGCAGCTGTGGGGAGTGTGACCGCGCCGAAGGGCGCGCGGTTCAAGAGCAGCCCGCTGACGGGCGCGGGCGAGCGCGCCGGTGTCATCACCGCGGAGCGCGTGCAGCACGAGGCGAGCGTAAATGGGGAGTCACCCGAGGCGGAGAAGGCGGACCAGAATACGAACACGGACGCGAGCAAGGAGTGAAACCGCGGCTGTGATGCGATGTGATGACACATAGACGACTTGATTCCGAGTAATCGCGGTGAGCCTGGCCCTGCGCACTGTATATGCCCTTTACTTTTAATTTCCATTCCCCTTTTCGACCCTGTTGCGACAGTCGTACATCTTGCCTATTGGATGTGGAGTGTATCAATTGTACTACTAGCTGGCACGCGGTGCATTGGTAGGATCGGTCGAATAGTAGTAGTACTGCATTGTTTTGTAGCTCACAGTGTCTGTGACATATTTTCCTCCGCGCTCGTCCTATATATAGGAGGCGTCAGCGCATGAAGTCGTGGTCCTCCGTCTCAAGTTGTGATCGTGCACCGCTCAGGCTCGGAGCTTGATGATGGACACTGACAAATGCATGCGCGTAGTCGTTTTGAGCAACGGTCTTACATCAAATGCAATCTGTTGCAACATTATGTTGCCACCAGTACAGTATGATAACTTCCATACCTCGTCATGGCTTTCCGTTGTTCACTTGAATGATCTCAAAATGTGATTCATGTTGATCGCGGATTGTCCCTGTTGCTTGTCTGAGAGTATGAGCCATCATCCTAACCTCCATCATCCCGCTCTCACCGTTCACCGCCTCTCAAAGCAAATGTGGCATCTGTATACGAGTCTATGCTAGGGCTGTAATTGCAGCAATGGAAAAGAGACAAAGAGACAAATAGCCATTGCCACAACGATGACTGACCCGAATGCGGGGTAGACAACACCCACGAGGTTGATCGTCCGATCGGGATCAAAACGCGCTGACGCGCTTTGCCTCTTACCACCACCACCATTGATCTAGGGCCTCTGCACGATGTCTGGACGTCAAACCTGTGTGATTCCTCACTGGCTTGTGATGCATGATGCAAAATGGCTCGCTTGGCGACATCAATAGCTCTGCTTCCGACGCAAGCACCCCGTTTCGGGGACGCCGTCGAATAATGGAAGGAGAGACGCCGCATCATCCGCTGGCATCAGCGCGGGACGGTCTCGTGGCTTTGTCTTGGGTCGCTTCGGGAGTTTCGCATAAAGCTTGTCATCGCCGAGCTCTCCTTTTTTGGCTCTCTATGCGGTTCTACGGACATCAGAGCCCGTCGGACGCGCCTCGTGTGGTCGGCTAGCGTGTGCTGTCTCTTCTGATTGGCTCATCACACGCTCTTGACGTCGATGCTGGGCGTACACTGGCCAGGCAAGTTCATCAAGCGTCTCTCACCTTGTGACTCTAGCCGCATGGACGTTCTCTATCGTTCCGTTCTCGGTGGCTTCTAGCCCGGGTGCCATAGGATACGGATGCAGATATAAAGGCGCACCCTGGGCTGCGAGATTCCTCAGCTCGCTCTCAATCGCACTTGACTCTTACGTACCTCACGCCCATCTCCTGCACTCGGCCTTCACGTTCACGACCTCTCCCCCACCGTCGCAATCATCATGCAGTTCACCGCCCTCGCCGCCACTCTCGCCGTCCTCTTCGCGCCCGCCGTGCTCGCGCAGAGCTCGGTGACGGTCGCCTACGACGAGACGTACGACAGCTCAAGCGCGTCGCTGAGCACGGTCTCCTGCTCGGACGGTGCGAACGGACTCGAGACGAAGGGGTACACGACGTTCGGCTCGCTGCCCGACTTCCCGTACATCGGCGCCGCCGCGGCGGTCAGTGGGTGGAACTCGGCGGAGTGCGGAACATGCTGGGAGCTGGAGTACGACGGGAACACGATCAACGTGCTCGCGATCGATCACGCCGCGTCGGGCTTCAACATCGCGCTCGCGGCGATGAACGAGCTGACGAACAACCAGGCGCAGTTCTTGGGCAGGGTCACTGCTACCGCGACGCAGGTCGATGCGTCTTCGTGCGGGCTGTAACGTCGGCGATGCTCACTTTTGTAAGCTTTGCCGAGTCCTCGTGGCGTGTAGCGTTGCTGATCGGAGTCGGTATAGGACGATGCAACCCATACGATGAGGTTGTGATGCACGGACTCTGGACTCACGGACTCTGATGACACTGCACGATGATGTTGTTTGTTGTCACTAATCGGACTGTTAATCATGGACTCGACCGTACTGCATTGTCACTGTCATTAGTGTTTGTGATTGTTAATCGCATCTGCATTTTCTGAAGCTCGTGTCGCTGTCTGAGACACCAGTAGGCCGAAGGAGAGACTGCGCCTTAGGCTGGACCATCGTTAATGATTTGCGACGGCATGCCCGCCTGAAGCGGCGATTCTCCAATTTTCGCACACGTACATGTGTAAAGGAGATGTGAATTACGGTTTCAGCGCTTCGGCGCTGTGTGCACCTGCTGCGAAGAATAGGCGTTGTCGTTGAGATTCGGAATAGTTACAGTCGGCGCTTGCCACACTTCAACTGTTTGCTAATTATAAGCTATTCCACATTGGTCGGCGATAGTAAGCGCGACCATACAGACCTTCCTCTTCTCTTCGAGGGTGACGGAATTCCGCGATTGATTGACGCTCAATATTTGTCCATGACCGCCGGACATTTGCATCTTGAAACGCTGGCGAACGCCCGCGGGTGCAACGGTTACCGCCTCGTCTTTGGGCGGAGCTCCGTCACTTTTGCCGGGTCGTATATAGCAGGCTTCACGTCGAGCGAGGTAACGGATAGCGATCGAGTCAGGATTGAGCAGCGCGATACACAGCTGGAGCTTGCCTAAGGATGCCGAATTTTAGGATCCTCTCGACGGTCTTCAATCTGTCTGAGTCACTCGCGAGACGACGCAATGGATTCCGTGGCTCACGCTCGGCACAAGCTGCTGTCACGGAGCGGCCGACGCAGGAGCCCGAAGAGGTGATGGTGGACCGCGAAGCGCAGGCGACCGTCCCACAGATGCAGCACGAGGATCACGACGACTTCAAGCTGCCAAAGATCACGTCACTGGTCATTGTAGAAGCCGCCAGCGCACTGCTACAGGTCAGATTGATGCAGTTGTATTTGGCTGCGTATTAATTTCCGTTGAATTTGTAGATATCATTCTTCATCATCGTTTCTTCATCAAACCAGTACTCACAGCACCTCGGTGGCACCGCTACGTTCTCTGGTCTTGTCATCGGTATCCCCACTGTATTCTCCGGGTTGGTTCTGATACCACTCACGAGGCTTGATAAGGGTAGGTCACGGTGGATGCACACATGACTATTCCTGACGCTGAGCATTTTCGATTGTAGGCGGATATACGCGCCCACTGCACTTTGCTTGTGCATCAGCCCTGCTTGGCAATATTCTCTATGGCCTGGCATACTACACCAACTTTCTCTATTTGATCTTAATCGGACGTATTGTGTCTGGGTTTTCCTTCACATTTTGGATGTACGCGAAGCGCTACTGCTCCGACCCACGCATTGTCGGTGTACGACGGAGAACACTGCTCGCGGGATGGCTCGTCCTAGGACAAGGTGGCGGTATGACCATTGGTCCATTTTTTGGTGGTCTCTTGTAGGCTCCTGAAGGCAATAACCACACTTGTCCACAGAACTGACTGGATTCTGCACAGGTACAAAATCGGTTTCTCAAACCGTATATTTAATGGCTACACGAGCCCAACCTGGATTCTGGCCGGAATTTGGGCCATTTTCTGGGCGATTTGTGCGGTCTTCTTCGAGGATGTCCCTCAAGTGGTTGCACAGCCTGCCATCGAATTACAGCCCATTCCGAATGGACAGCCTGACCATAAGCCTGCCGAGCCCAAGGGCGATCTGATTCCAGAACCGACTGATTTAACGATCCAAGAGATCTCTGCAGACGCGCCCACCGCCACTCCCAGCAGGAACAGTACGTCTTCCGACAGCAGTGCTGCGACATCGCAGTCGCAACCAAGCCACTCTGCAGCGCAGCATGTGCACATGTCGGCTCACCAGTGGGGCGTGACCATCACAATGTGCTGGTTCGCGATGACGTGCTTCTTCATCCTCGGTGCATGGGAAGCCAACATCCCCGTCTTCACCGGCTCCAACTCGCACCTGAACACGTTCCACTTCAGCCCGGACGCCGCGGGGAACCTCATCGCGCTCGGCGGGATATGCGCCGTCCCGTTCCTGGTCGTGAACGTGTTCGTCGCGCGGCGCGTGCAGGACCGCCAGACGCTCGCGTCGGGCTCGTCGCTCGGGCTGCTGGGGCTGCTTATCGCGATCGCGATCATGCGCGCGGACAGGGTGAACTACGGGTCGTACTTCATCTGCTGGTTCCTCATCGCGCTCGGGTTCAACCTCGCGAGCACGTGCACGCTTAGTCTGCTCTCGAAGCAGCTGCCCGGCGAGTGGAACGCGCGGATTAGCATGGCGATCCAGTACAGCAACTATACGGGGAGGGTGACGGGTGCCGTGTGGGGCGGGGCGGGGGTGAAGGTAGGGATGCTCAACTTTGTCGGGATGCAGATTGCGCTTGTGGGGATTGGGGCGGTGATGTTCATGACCTTGTGGAGGCAGCTCAAGGCCAAAACCGGATAAGCGAGGTGCACGGGGTTGCTGTAAGCTTAGAGGCATCATCCTCCCTCTTGTCAGCGCCGAACTGACTGAGCACATCCTCAGGATATGTAATATTGAAGCCTAGTGGTTTGATGCTCAGGCGCCAGATTGTGATGTGGCGGCGAATCAGACACTCATTTACTGCGTCGCATCAGTTCGGACGTTGACGTTGGTTCTCAGAAGCAAGGTTCGGAGGTCGACGTTTCTTCCCAGAAGCAAGTCCCTGAGATCAAACTGTATCACATGATATGCCCTTGCCGCCGGGTGTGGAGTGCATTGAGACACTAGAAGGCTACTGACTAGTCCATGTCATCCCTCGCCGCGGAACAGCGCCGTCCTGTCAATGGCAATTTTCGTATCACTTTGTTGTATAAGAGGGGCATTCCACTGGTGATACAGTAACTCACAGATATACTAACTCACAGTCGCAAAGGGCTCCCAGCATGAGTGAGGCTAAGTTCAGAGTCGCGATAGTGTAAGTACCGTTAGTCCTCGTCCACAATCAGAGGTGACATTCGGTACGCACAACATCTAGAGGCGCCGGTATAGGCGGGCTCGTATTTGCCTTGTCACTCCACCGATTCAATGCCAACGTCGATGTAGACATATACGAGGCAGCTGCAGAATTCACTGAGGTTGGTGCTGGCGTAGGCGTGTGGCCGCGGGCATGGGAGCTGCTCAAAGACTTAGGGCTTGCGGATGAACTAGCTGCAGTCTCAGAGAAGGCGCCAGGTTGTCTTGTCCGGCAGTCTCGTGATAAATAGACACTCATCTTTTGATCTTTCAGGAAGCTGGCTATACCGGAAGGCCGATCAGCGCGAAGGGATACCGTTCAACGAAGTGAACGACAGAGGTGAGGATATGAACATCGTATTGTGCTTACCTTGTAGTGACCGGCCTTAAGTCGCATTCACGACGTTTTATAGGGCGGAATTCCAGTCCGTTCTCGCCAAGCACCTCCCTGCAGGCTACAATATTTACTTCTCGAAGAGACTGACATCGTACGCTGAGGTTGAATCAGGCAAGATACGTCTCGAATTCAAAGATGAATCATCTGCAACATGCGATGTCCTCGTTGGCTGTGACGGTATCAAGTCAGCCGTCCGCAATGCGATGTTTCGCCACTTAGCCGCAACAGCCACTGCCAACGGAGACGATGCGGCTGCCGCAGATCTCACGGAGAAGGCGACGCCGCAGTGGACGGGAGTCCTTGCGTATCGAGGTGTATTCCCAGCAAAAGCGCTGCGCGAAGTGCGAGCAGATCACGTAGCGTTGGAACGACCGTTGCTTGTTCGTGATTCCCGTCGCAAATAACCTGGTATTCAGATTCGCTGATCATCCGCTATTAGTCCTTCGGCAAGCATAAGGTATGTACAATGTTTGTCATTTGGGGTATGTTTAACCAAGGATGTCCAGCTTGTCGCCACGTACCCAGTCTCACAAGGTCGGTTGATCAATTTTGCAGCCTACGTATCGAACACATCGCTGGAGGGTACCTCATACGGGCCTGTCTGGGTTCGCAAGTCCTCGAAGGACGAGTTCGCTTCTGATTTCTCCATGTTTGAGGTACAGATGAAAGAACTTCTCGAAGTGGGTGCTTCGACTTCCTCTTCAGGTTGGTCGACTAAACTGCTCGCAGTGTGTTGATACGGTCAAATTGTGGGCTATACATGTGCTGCAGCCGTTACCCACATACGTCAGTGGCAAAGTTGCCATTCTTGGAGATGCGGTAATAAGTCTTGTCAGTGGCCTGAAGCATCCATTCTCACCTTCGATTTGTTCGTTAGGCGCATGCCATGACGCCGTTCCAGGGATCCGGCGCGGGACAAGGTGCGGAGGTGCGTATGAAATGCTGGATACACAGTAACTACTTAGCTAACGGCCGAGCATTGATCGTGCTCTAGGACGGTTACATCCTTGCCGCTATACTCTCCCATCCGGCGGTTACGGCCCGCAATGTTGAGAAAGCTCTGAAGGCGTACGACGCTGTGCGCCGTCCCATATCCCAAGAGGTTTCACGGATTTCTTGGGAAAACCTTCGGCTCTACGCACTTCAAACCACTGGCCTGGAGAAGCTGAGCGAGGAAGCCAGTGCATCGGGTGCGGTTCCTATTTCTAAATTGGAGGAGGTGGGGCGCGAGCTATGTGCAGCGTTCGAGTGGGTAAAATTCGCAACTTTTGCCCAGGATCGTGATACTGCGCTAGAGATACTTGAGAAGGAGCTGCTGCAAGCAGATGGAGGAGGTCATCATTAAATATTAGCCGTAGAAGGCTGTGGCGTGCATCCAATCTCTAAGCAAGTCAGGTATTTAGATACTAGGATCCATTACGAATGGAAATGCAATGTTTTTCTGCATGTGGGCTATAGTGCGTTAAATTGCAATGATGTCGAGGGTTGGTAAATTGCAGCAGTAAGAGGAGCATTTCTGCGTCATTTATAGTGGAGCAACGACTGAGTCGTTAGTGGAAATAACGACCTAGGTGGGTGACAAGATAGCAAGCACCGAAGTAGGTGCAGTATGGTAGTAAGAGATGGTGAGAGCCGTCGGGCGTGTCTTACAAAGTCATGTCCACACAGCGGTTCAACCTCAATAAGCCTGTTCATCTCCCAACATTCACCCCTTCTACTTCCTCAACCTTGAACCTTCTGCACCGCTGGACAGTTCTGCGCAAAATCGTTACAGTCAGGTTCGTCTATCTACGACGCCTTCATGCCCTTGATCACGTCGATGTTTTCCGGACGAGAGTGTTCCGTGAACATATTGCGGGATTCGAGCAGATTGGCGTAGACATCCCGGCTATAGACGGCCCGAGAGCAGCCGCGGATAATTAGGCTATAACACAAGTGGACAGGGACGGCACGAGGAGATTAACGACTCTTCTCCTCGCCGATGATCACTCCCTCATCCTCCACCGGGGGATGCTGAGATTCCCCGAAGTCCGTGTCTATACAGGCCGGATGCCGAGTTCCATGACGATAGTGATGTATGGCCGCCGTTCAGTCCGCGCGCTGCCGTTAGGGAAGAAATGGACAGCAGCTTCGTCGATGGCGACTTGCGCGGTGATACTCGATTCCATGCGATTCTTGACTTGAATGAGCAGGCCGGTCATGCGCTCCTCACAAACCCTCGCAGTCGAGTTTTCGTTAACGAGGAAAATCGGAATGACGATATCGATTACCGGCTGCTGTGGGCAGCACTGGAACGCCATCCCGCGGATCATGGCCCGGAAGGCAGCGGCGCTAGTCGAGGCCGATGCAATGTCGCCGGCACGACCAAAGTGCGTAAAGCGGACCTTTGCATACTTGAACGCGCCTTCCATCGACCCCCCCCCCCCCCCCCAGCGTGTTGTTGGGCTTCATGGTCTTGATTCTTTCCCACTGCTGTTCCCCAAGAAGAGCTACCAGGAAGTCCTTTACAAGCACAGCCCGGCTGTAGTTAACGGCTGCTTTCGACACGGATGCACCGTCTTGAGTGCATCGAGCTTTGTCGAGAGCGAGGGTCAAGAGCAATCGAGCAACCAACTCCCCACGATCGCCCTTGGATATCAGACCACTCTCCGTGTATTTCTGCAACGTCCGTGCGAGATTGTCGTCATCATCGTTCTGTTCCTCCCGGATTGTGGCCATGATGCGCGCAGCGGCTTCTGCGAGGAGAGGTTCGGACGGATATGCCGAATAGGAGTACTCTCGGTGGGCAGGAATGGATACGGCAATTCGCATGTGACTCTCAATGAGACGCTGCTGCACGATGTTCGCGTCTCGATGGGGTCCGAAATCCAGCATAATGCGCATGTCTAGAACAGCAAGCCCCTGGAGTTCGCGCGGAGATGGGACTGATAGCAATAGTCGTCGGAGGGAGGAAGGAGCAAGCGAACTGTCGCAAAGCAGCTTCTCGCGCGCGAAGTGTACGATCCCTTCCTTGATGGTGCGATAGCCGTACCGATGCCGCGTCCAGAACCTGATCAATGCTGTTTCGTTAGAAACCGACTCATCAAAGAACGAAGGATTGGACATCGAATAACGTACAGCGGACGACCAAAGTTAGCCTGGAACTTTGGAGTGCTCAATGCATCCACAGTATATTGATTCCCAGGGGAAAAAATTCGGATGGCAATCGAAGGGTAGTTCGGTGTAAGGGGGTTGTAAGGCTTCAGCTTGGGCACGATCAGACGGCATATTCTCATGAGTCGGAGCATATTTCGCCACAAAGGAGGTCGTCGACAAGAAAAGTCCAATAATCTTCGCAGCTTTGAGGGCGTCAAGGGCGCTGACGAGACAATCGTAGTATGTGCTAGCGTCAGTGGTTTTGTACTCGAGCAAGTCGTAGCTCTCGTCGAAATGGAGGACAATTATGCTGTTCGCCCCCTCCAAGGGATGACCGATGGCTTGCTGCAATTGCTTAATAGGCCCTTTCACTGTCTCCGATGCGCACTCGCGGAACATTTTCTGAGCACGGGACAAATCAGTGGTCATTCGGAGTGGAGGTGTAAGCGTTGTGTGTACCTCGGAGTAATGTAGAGACTCCCGTGTAGTGCGCTGTTCTGATGGAGCAGTCTAGAGCTCGAGCAAGTGTTCACATCTAACGGGGGGGGGGGCCCGGGGGGGGTTACAGAAGACCCGATACGTACCCTTCCTTCGACATGTACCCATGCTTTGATACGTGCCCTTTCATCGACTTCCTGCCATATAGCGGGCACTCCCTCGACCGCGCGCCGGTACAAGGATGCACGCTTGTCGTCTGTCTCGAGATGTGCACGCCACTCAGAAGGTAACACTCGTGGGGAATCGCCCCAAATATGGATGACCTCCTCTGCGACAACGCTGAGCAAGGAGGCAAAGAAAACGAGATATCTAGCAATGACAAAATCACGCCCAGTGTACTTATTCGCATGGCAGCGGATGGCTGCGTCAGACGCGGGGTAGGTCGCTATACAAAATCGGACATGATGAACGACGGTTGCGATTGGCACATCGAGAATAATCGCCCACCGCCATCTACCCCAGTTGGTGCAAGCTTGAACGGTAGCGTGAAAATGGATTTAGCCATCTCGTCAATCATCCGGGATTTCCTTGTACCGGAACTCTGAATGATCGGCATGGTGTTGGAGTAGGGCCCATTGATGCTGCTCGCGATGTCCTTCACCGTTTTGATGAGGCGTAGAGCGCCATAGCCGACATAACCGGCCTTCCAAGCTTCCATGGTCGCTGAGGGGATATTGAGCTGAGTAAATTGATACTATAGAACAAGATGAGTAGAGTACCCTCTCCTGTCAATACAACGCAGTCAATTATGTATATTGTGGTCAAATGGCGTTGATAGCTCACTAGAGTCTTCCAAGATCCACGACATCCTGCGGGCTGGACGTTGGCGAAGAGAATGAGAATGGATCAATCTTGTCAGACTGGACGAGAGCAATCAATGTGGCATCGTCGCAGAGGACGCGCTCGCCCGCTCCCCACCAATGTCGTGGAGCCTTACAAAACTGGTCACGGTCTTTCTAGCTGTATTTGCTGGGACCAGAATTTCGCTCGAACTGCAGCCTGTCGATGCCAGCGCCTATACGCTACTTAGTCCTGTGTCATTAATATAGGCGCCGGACCATGGGCCTCAAACTTTTCCTCGCACTAACCTAGGTCCCAGCAAATACTCTCTATTGACGAAATTTTGACGAAAATGAGGCTCTCTCGGACTACTTTGGCGGCGCGCCCCGGATTGTCAGGAAATGCCATTAGAGATGCCTGAAGGATAAGGGCAGCACACTGGATCCGCTATTCTGACATGCTCGGACTTGGAGTGGTTCCACCATGCTTGTATTTCACTCGTAATCGTGTCCAATTGAGGGTCTAATCTCAAGCCCTGCGAACGCTGTTCCAGTCCAGCTGGGTCAGGACGCATAACAGCGGCAGGGTCTGGATGATCTGACCATGGGTACGAGGACGATTTCATGCTTATAATCCTCCGAAATGAGGGGCTCAGAGTCGAGCTTTTGTCGTTTAGCTGCACGAGGAGATGCAGAAGGTGAGGGCGAGTGTGAACGTCGCTGGGACATGGTGGGTTAGATGAGAGATGAGAGAGTTTATGAAGAGCTTTCAATTTTATCTTGTAAACATGTTAAAGCTAGAATCGTTCGCTCGAGGTTATGAAAGAGCATCCGCCACAGATCGACTTGCCGGAACGGGAAGCCGGTCATAGCACGTGAAATCAGTGCGGTGGGGGTGGCGTTGCCGAAGTACCAGGTGTTAGCGCTAACTACTTCAGCACTTGCTCTCACTTGGTAGAAGTCGAAGTCCTTGGGCATGCTTGCAATTCACGATATCTTGTGAACTCTCGTGCCGTAGTATATGCAGACCTCGCTGCACAAGACAGAGCTAGTGAACGCGTAGCGTATGACCGCCACTTTCAAGTCTTCTAGGACTCGCGCTCTGAGTGCTGCTCTTCACAGACCTGAGCATTGCAGCATCACTCGCACAGCCCTCTTACCCATTAGCCATTCGTGGCAGAACTTAACACACTCACATCTATTCTGCAATCATGCCTCGACGAGCACGCGTTCACTTCGTCTCACTGCATTCGTCTCTGGTCAATCTCCCGATTTCTCTGTACGGCCCATTAGTTGAGCGTGGCATAGTATGTCAGCGACGTCGTCCCGTCTCTGTCGATATTAGTGTAACCAGTTACTCAATCACAGCGACCTCAAAACCTTGCTGTCCATCTAACTCTCGTGCCCAGTTCAGGAAAACCTGATAATGGAAGTCGCAAGGCGGAAGCGTATGTCGGCTGGACGGGCATGACCTCTGCCTCGTCTTTAGCCAGATTCAATGCGACCGACGCCAGTGATCGGACACTGGAGACTATTGACATTGATCCACAATTCGCAGAAGGTCTCGGCTTTGTGGCTGGCGATGTAGTGAGTGACTCTGGCGTGTACACGATAAATAGACTACTAGACTAGACGCGCATTCGCTCGTAAGGTAGAGATTGGACTGTTGCATGATCTAGGCCATGCCTCCTCAGTCACTGCTGAGCCTGTCACATCCGACGATTGGGAAATTATCGTGAGTACTACTCAGCTGAATCCTCAGATAATTCCTATATTTTGGACTGGCAGGAACTCCATGCCTCTCATTTGGAGAACACGCTCATAAATCAGGTGCGAGTAGCCGTGGTCGGCCAAGAGGTTGACGTATGGGTATTTGGACGAACACGCGTGCGTCTCAAAGTCGGTGCGTATTTGTAATGGTGATAAGGTTCATTATGTTATAATGGTGTAATGGATGCTGCAGTTGCAATAAATTCTTCGGCAAGCGGTAACGCATTGTTACTTGCTCAAAACACCGAAGTTAGCATCGCGCCGAAACCTCACAAGAGAGGCCGTACTACGCCACGCGTTGCGAACGGGCACACAAAGCAGCATGGCACCAACGGAAAGGTGGATGGAGTCAACGGGATAAATCAAAGTGACGAACCGGCTCGGATTTCAGCGAAGAAGCACACTCGAATATTGCGTGTTCTTCCTCATCAGTTGTTCAATGCTCCATTGTCGGCTGATGGGTCCGAGGTGCCATGCGGCTATGTCTCGAACGCTGCCCTTGCCGCTGCGCATGGGAAGCTATCAAGTCCCAGCAGTTGGCGTGCATTGGTGCGGAGGTTGAAGCCGCCTACAGATCCCACGCAAGAACAGTCTTCTACGGCAGCAATCGCTCCGCCAACACCGAGAGTGCTCATTCCAAACGGAAGCTCTGCGAGCGCGAAGAGCGCGATGTCGGAGACTGCGCAGAGGGGCGAAGTAGTCCTAACCTATTCTGCCAATGTTCCTGTCCCGGATGGACACGTCATATTCATTGGGGCGGTTGAGGGTGTGGACGACTGGGACCTGGTCAGGTAAGCGGGGAAACGATGCATTATGCTGAGCTTGCCATAGGCTAAGCAGTAACGGATGGTACAGCGTCACATTTCTCAGCGAGCAGGCTCCGCCTCCGCCTACGCTGGAGGATGGCATGAAAAGTGATACAGCGAGACGGTGCGTTACCCTGGTGATCATAAAAGGAGGCTCGATGCGATCACAATGCTAGATCAACCTCACAGCTGGACCACGGCCTTGCAGGAGTGGACGACCTTGTAATAAAGTGCACGAGGTTCTGCCTGACAGCGTTAACACTGCACGCCCTCAGTGGAAGAGTTCAAGGAGGTACGGATGTTAAACACATTCACCATCAATTTCCCTAATTTGTGCAGTCTCTGGCCTGCTAATCACCGGCAAGTCGGGCGCAGGGAAGACGTCTCTTCTCCATGCCATTGCACGCTCGATGCAAACTGACCCTCGGACATACGCATGTACGTCTATGGCTCTCCTGCGGCAGCATCATGGGCTGAATATTGCCGATAGATACTCTGTATATGGATATGTCGAAACATTCTGAGGCCACAGTTGGCAAAATCCGCCCATTGTTCAAATATCTTAAGGACAAAGCGGCGTGGCATCGCCCGTGCGTGCTGGTGCTGGACAATATTGACAAGCTCATGGGCGCAGAGCTGGAGGTGTGTGATACGTGCAGGACCTGACGGCGTCAGCTCACGCCTTTGCTTCCTTCAGCACGCTGACTCCTTCCGTAGTCGGCACATTACAGAACTTTTCCTGTCCCTCTTCGGTTCGTCGGCGCGTAGTGCAACTCCGAACAATAGCGGGGTGGTTCTCCTTGCTGCCGCTGAGAGCCAAGCTGCATTGCACCCATCCCTCAACTCCTCCCACATCTTCCAGGAAGTCGTTAGTCTGAAACCTCCAGATAAGGCAGCACGTCGAGATGTGAGCAGATAGCGGTAGCCCCTGGCGGCTGGTGGAAGCTAATCCTCCTGTAACCGACAGATCATTGGGAGATTGGTGCGCGAGCGCGTCGAGGCGTCAAATCTCGTTGAGGACCCGACTGCACCTCTCAATTTCACAGCGCTGGCGACACAGACAGAGGGTTATTCGGTTACAGACCTGAAGGACCTCGTGGCAAGAGCGATCCACCAAGCTACGATACGCTCGCAGACAGACCGCAGTAGCGATGATACGGAGGTCCGTAAGATGTCAATAACCAATCTAATATTGCTATTGTTGAAGGCGGTCATGTACAGGCGACACTCACGTTCGAGGACTTCAAAGCCGCTCAGGTCGACTTCGTGCCCCTTTCACTTCGCGACGTCAAGCTGCAAAAATCCGAGGTTGAATGGGCAGACATTGGAGGTGAAAGACTTGTTCACAACCCAGTGCTTCTCGTTGACAACGTGTGGTTCAGGTCTCAGAGAAACAAAGAGGGTTCTGCGCGAGACCTTGGAATGGCCCACGAAGTACGGACCTATCTTTGCTCAATCACCCCTTCGGTTACGTTCTGGGTGAGTTGGATTCGGTGGCGTCCCGGTGAAATCTTAAGGTTATCTGCAGTCTCCTCCTATATGGATATCCCGGCTGCGGGAAGACGCTGCTTGCCTCGGCGGTCGCGAAGGAGTGCGGCTTGAACTTCATCAGCATCAAAGGGCCAGAGCTTCTAAACAAGTATATCGGTGCCAGTGAGAAGTCGGTGCGTGCGGTGCCTTGCGTGTGGTTTGCAGCATAGCGTCTGAGCCCGACATCTAGGTGCGCGACATCTTCGAGCGCGCGAGTGCCGCGAAACCTTGTGTGCTGTTCTTCGACGAGTTTGACTCCATCGCTCCCAAAAGGTATCAAGATGCCCGTTGGATTCAACGATGGCCGCTGACGCGTCTATGGCAGAGGACATGATAGCACTGGGGTGACCGACCGCGTTGTGAACCAGATGCTAACCCAGATGGATGGTGCGGAAGGTCTTGACGGTGTCTATGTGCTCGCGGCTACAAGGTGCTGATATCCTGTCTGCATGCGTTGACGTGTGCTGAAAATTCTGCTAAGCCGTCCGGACCTGATAGACTCTGCCCTCTTGCGGCCAGGACGATTAGACAAGTCGCTCCTGTGCGACATGCCAGACGTGGAAGAACGCGAGGAGGTGCGGCCATCCACGCTTACATTTACCGCTCAGCTCCAAACAAGAACGTAACATTTGCCGAACAGATCCTGCAGGCCCTACGGCGCAAAGTCGCGATCGCTCCGTCCGTGGACCTGAGAGTCGTTGCTGAGGGGACGGAAGGCTTCTCTGGGGCGGACCTGCAGGCGCTGGTGTACAATGCGCACCTGGAAGTGATCCACGACACCATTGCCGCTCACCCGGGGAATGCGGCTCAGAATGGACGCTTGTCTGCTGCTGGCGAAGAAGCGCCCCTGGAGTACACCGTGCTCGGCGGGCCCGATGCGGCACAGAAGAGGGTGCTGTCCCGGGCGGAGGAGGCCGCGTTTCAGCGACGCGTGGGTGCCCTTGATGTGATCGTAATTGATTTGGAGGCTTACGACTGATCCCAAGCTAAACACGATGTTGAACAAGTCCGTTGCAGAGAGTGCGACGGATCGTTCATCGGCATCTGTCCCGAAACCGGTACGCCCATCTCGAAAGATCGGATCATTTAAGCATCGGTTGATTGGATGTGCTGCAGAAGCATGAGATTACCGAAGCGCATCTGCGTCGCGTGTTCGAGACGACGCGGCCGTCCGTTCCCCCGGAGGAGCGTGAACGTCTAAGGAGGATGTGAGTCTCCGCGCTTCTTCATGTGACGCTCTGACCGACCCTTGCCAGCTATACTGCGTTTGTGTCTGACAGGAGCGGAGAGCTGCCCGTGCCCCCAGAGGGTACCGACGTAGGTAGTAGGGCGTCGCTGATGTAGTCTGCCAGAGGATGCAATCGACACGGGGTGAATCATATTATGGGGTGATGATGAGCACCGTGTGCTTCATCGTTCGTTATATCTGCGCAGGGCTACACATGGTACATCTGCATCTGTTGAACTAACAACTGATTGATATGGGAATAGAATGAATCATGCGTTGGCGAGCCTTCATTCGCTGACAGACGACGGGTAATGGCATGAAACAATTATGCGATTGGCAAGCAATATCGTACAACTATACTGGGGCCTATGGGTACGGTTACAAACACCATGGATCCGTTACTGAAGTCCGTAGAGTCCGTGAATACGTAGCAGTCATTAACTAGGGGATGAAATGTGTAGGTGCACCCTTTTTCATATTAGGGATGCATCCTTCAAAGGGGGATCAACTGGACGCGGACGGGATAGCAAGTGTCATAGGTGTACTGAGTCGCGTTCGCCTCCGGTTGGTACACGATGTTGTACTGCGGGATATCTGTCCAGTCGGCCGTAGCCACGCACAAGGAAAAGTTATCCGCGTCGTTGTTCACTGCGAGGACCGAGTATTCCGTGGAGTTGTCCTGCATGAGCCCGTCAATAAGTCTCGAATTGACTGCCACGGCCGGCAATGTTGACTGACCACTGCGCAATATATCTCCGCAGGAGAGGGAGAACTCTGTTGCACTGTGACGAAGAAGGCGACTTCACTGCCAGGCTGGACCTGGAAGTCGTACGCTCCCAAGCCGTTCTCGTTCGGCCCGGGCTGCGGGTAGAGTGCGCCGCTCTGAAGCGTGAAGTACGGCCAGTCGTTCACGCCCCAGGACGCGTACGTCTGCAGGCAAGCGTGAGTTTGCTGCGAAGTCTGCGGAATGGTGATGTTGACGTACCGAGATCGCCCATTCGCTCGCAGCCGCGCTGTCGCCCGGGGGGCCGTAGCCAAGGACGAGCGGCGCACCCGTCGCGTTCGCGTTGGGCAGGGTCAGGTTGTACGCCGCGAGGGTGAAGTTGTATGCCGTCGTGTCTGTGGACGTCTCGCTGAACCCGGCGCATGAGGCGCCAGTTTGGCGGCCCTGCAGGACGGGCACGGCGGTCGCGGAGGCCACGAGTGCGATGAGCGTGGATACAACAGAAAACATCATGTGGTGGAATGCGAAGATATACGGGGGTATGTCGTAACTCGTCAGTTGACGTTGACTCTGGCCTCGTCATAAGGTTTATATAGGGCAGGCATACGGGCAGGCATCGGGCTCGTCAAGCCCGGACCTGGAACAGCACGCCGCCCGTGGGCACAGGATAATCCTTCTCAAGGCGGCATGTTATAGCCACACAATGCCGGCCATCACATCATTTGGGCACATCCGCCGACTCGACGTCAGCGCGGGGCCGACGCGCGGCTAGGGTCCATGACGCGTGGTTGCCTTATTGGGATAAATATTCTTGACCAGGCGTGCTTGCGCAGAGAAGCACCGCACTGGCCTCTGGTGGACGACGGAGGCTTCATCTTCATCTGGTATATGGCAGGGGGCTTACAGGGTCTACCTCGAAACGCCAAGCGAGCCTTCGTGACACTGCCCCATATTTCACCGAACTGATCGAGATCTGCATTTGCGCCCTGCACACACAGTGCATAGCCACCGCCCATATTTGTCTTTCGGGTTTGTCTTTCGGGGAGTCCCGTTTACTGTGGTGTTTCAAGTGTCCGTGCGGTCAAGCATTACATCTGCGCGAAACGCACAAGGTGTGCTACGATCAAACTCTGTGAGCAGCTCATTACGAAATCGGCTGTGGCTTGCAGCCTGTGATGCTGAGATGTCAAGACAGGGGAGTGACATATGAAACACACTTACATATGTCCGTAAAGGATGGCGCTCAGTTCCTGGTAACAGCTGCTATGATAATGATGCCATATGCTTAGCAGAGCTTGCGCAGACATGACAATGCAGCCGCCACAGAAATGTATTTGTGTGAACAGGTAGTGCTAGTGGGGGGCTCCGCCTCTAGGTCGACTACCCTCCAACCGGTGCGCAGTGCTCTCCGGCCGACACTGGCAAAGTCATAAGTCCATTGCAGCTCGGTAAGCCAGCATACTAGCTGGCTAGAACGGGGGCGACCCCGTCCGGCAAAACGTATTTGTCGCAGATAGAGAATGCAGACTCGAATGAACAACAGCTGTCCGTAAATGCGTAGCTTCCGATTGGGTCTGCACTCTTGAAAGTATTTATGACGCCAGTACAGGACATTCTTCCCCCATTCCTAATGGCACAGGCCGTCTGCTCAGCGTCGACTTGATGGGCGCATGTTTCATAAAGCTCTTGGGTAAGGTGTTAGTTACTCAGCAGTGGGAGAAAGTCATCACGCACGAACTACTATGTAATTGTCTGTTATGTAAGCCCCGTGGACAGGTGCAATTACTGTACAACCAGGACAAAACATGGCGGAACACCTCATCGCAAGGACACGAGTCGTAGTAGATTCCGCATGAAGTCCATCCAAAAATCGTCCCTGAGTTGATAAATGGTCCGCCTATTTTTGGCATGCGTCTCGATGCTCACACGTCCGATTGATCCTCATCAGCCAAGTAATCTCTAACTGCCGGTCAAAGCACCCCGCCATAGTTACACCACACATTCCCCCACTGATCCGCGGCCGTCCCTGTCGAGCCGCCACCCACCTGTCCGTCTATCCCGCTGTCGATGAACCCCACGCCATAACTGGAGCCCGCGGTGTACTGCGGCAGCGGGCAGCGGAACCCGAGGAACGGCGGGCACGCGCGGTCCGCCGCGTTGCACACCTCGACGCACGGCAGCACCGCGGTGTAGTTCTCCGGATAAGGGGGGAGCGCCGTGTTGCGCGGGTTCGTCGCGTTCTGCTCCTGGAGCGCGGGCGCGGGCAGCGACGACGAGGACGACGACGACGAGGGGTACTCGGCGCAGCGCGGGAGCGAGACGAAGCAGAGCCAGGTGCGGTACGCGGAGAGGCAGTCCGCGCACGTCACGAGCGGGCTGTAGAGGTCGCGCCCGCACGCGAGCGTCGTGAGCATCACGGTGAGGTTCGCGATGTTGCTGATGAGGTACGAGGAGAGCTCGCCGGGCAGCGTCTGTGCGGTCACGCCCGTCGCCGGGTCTGCGCCGGGGATGGGCGCGGCGTACGCCACGGACGGGCAGTACGGCAGCCCGTAGACGATCGGGCAGGAGAACGTCGCTTCGCGGTGTCGGTCAGCGCGGGGGCGCTGGGACGCGGCGGGACGACGCACCTGACTTGGTCACGAAGTTGATGGGCGCGGTCACCTGCGTCCCGTTCTTGACTGCGTATGCGGTGTAGTTCGTCTGCGGGGCCATGCCGTTCACGAACCACTGCCAGCGCCAGCCGCCCGCGTCGCGCAGCCAGAGGCCCGAGCTCGCGGACGCGAGCTCGTACACGCCGACGTTCCCGCTCGACGCGCGCATTGCGCAGCCCGTGCGGGGCAGCGACGCGAGCGCGGAGGAGGATGTCGGCGCGATGAATATCGAGTAGTCGGGCGGGGAGGCGGGCTCAGGCGGAAGGGACAGGTTTGCAGGGGGGAGTGTGTAGTTGGGGTAGGTCGGCACGGGGAAGTCGGGAGGAGAGAAGGGGGGAGAGAAGAGGAGGACTTGGCTCGCGGTTGTGTCGCCGACCTCGGGCAGGGAGTCGAGCGTTTGGTGAATCGGCCCTGTGAGATGCAGTCAGCATCCACTGCTGGAACGATTCTGATATCAATCAAAACGATGCAAAAGAACGGAAAGATTGGGTCATTGTGGTTAGATGTTCCTGCCACTAAGCGCTTGATGCTGAGGAAGCAAGTCGTCTCCCTCGTAGGATGCACACATCGTTGAGAGATTCCCTTCAATCGCCTAGACACAGTGTGAGGGGACACAGCAAATACAAGCTGTTCTGCCTGCCTAGCTAGCCACACTCAGGGCTGCATCTCGATGAGTAAGAGCCCAGGGATCGGGAGCTAATTGTCTCCCCATGATACATACATCATCGAGGAGAACTGGCCCTCGTGGTCTCGCCACGAAAAGGCGTCCCGACTCGCCTAGACAAGATGTGGGGGAATAGAACAAACACAAGCTATGCTAACTGCCTAGCCAGCCACATTCAGGGATGCATCTCAATGAGTAACGACCAAGGGAGTCGGTCTCACCGTCGTCGGAGACACCGACCTCAAAAGGGACTTGGGTTGCGTTGTACACCGCTAGTGTGCCCGAGACGTTCATCGCACCCGTCCAGCTACCTAGACCGCCGTCCCCCAGATCAATCTCGTAGACATTGGGCTTTCCCAGATCATCTGGGCCAGGAACAAATGACGACTTGTTAGAAACAAAGAATCGCGGTGAATTAGATAGCTTGTACGAGCACAGAGCGACAGATACAGAAAGATGTGGCGAAACCGGCAGAGCGTAGGTGGCAGGGTTGGCCGCCGCAGAGGAGAATGTTTGTAACTGATTCAAGGGTAACTGCTGTGTGTCAGCGACTACTATCCATGTTTGCAACAAGAGGAGCAAAGCTTGCGGTAGCATTCAAAGTCCTTGACTACAAAAGTCCGAACACGAGCGTTGAAAGGTCGAGGACGCAGCCACTTAGGGCGGATCATCATTTGACTTGCTCTATGGGCGCTTATATAACCATGTGATTGACACGTTTTGGCGCCAATGCGCCTCTCAGCTTGGAGGAAACACAGACTCCCTTGCAGCTCGTTGATCTGCTTCCGTTCAGATAACAAGAATGCATCCTTGTCCTACTGTGAACACGAACCAGGATAAAATGTTGGCTGCATTCGGCTCATGCGGGTATCTAGATACCAGAGCTACTGAACACACTGGGGCGCACGATGTTCGGATCATGAGGCACTAATATGTAATTGCCGAGGTCTATGTAATTGCCGAGGTCTCAAACAGAGCCTGTGTAGGACCCGGCGGTTGTCTTTGTGACAGCGCATTGACCTCACATTCACCACTACTTTCGTGTCCATTCCGCAGACGATGCCGTTGCTGCGACGCTCGCCCCTCCGCCTCGCCCGCAAGTCGCTCTTGACATGCCTCTACCATGCCACACCCTCGGCGGCGTCCAAAGTCACCCTTGGGATCCGCCGGGAGGACCCCCAGCGGATCTGGGAGCGGAGGTGCCCCTTAACGCCCGAGGCCGTCGACGAGCTCGTGCACAGGGACGGCGTGCAGGTTCTCGTGCAGGATTGCGACAGGAGAGTATGGGAGACGAGCGAGTTTGTCAAGGTATGCAGGATTCCGACGCGCCCACCCGCAGGCATTGACCAGCTGGAAGGCTGGCGCGACGGTGCATCCTACACTATCGCCCGCACACATCATCCTTGGGATCAAGGAGACGCCACTGCATGAAGTGCTCAACGACCCCATACCCGCGCCCTCAGGGCACCACAGCGTGCCGCGGACACACCTCATGTTCTCGCATACGATCAAGGGTCAGATGTACAACATGGAACTGCTTTCCAAGTTTGTCGCGTCCTCCCATGCCCTCGGCGGAACACCAACAGACCACCCTTCACTCCTTCCGCGGCTCATTGACTACGAGCTGCTGACAGGGGAAGATGGTAAGCGGACAGTCGGCTTCGGCTGGTTTGCAGGAGGTGAGTAGAGTTCCGCTTGGGCGAGCACGTCTAACTCTCGCAAAGTGGCTGGAGCCTTGGAATCGATGAACGCCCTTGCACATGCACATTTGGAACTCGGCGTTGCGAGTCCGTTCCTCGTAAGTAGGTGCCGTCGGACGTAATTCATACTGCACTAAAGAGCCACATATGTGCAGTTCACGCCACGTCCGCATACGCATCCGTCTCTCGCTTCTATTCGCACCTTGCTTCGGGAAGAGGTCGGTGCGCGTATTGCTCTGCATGGCACGCCGAAGAGCCTAGGACCGATTGTATTTGGTGTCACTGGGTGGGTGTCAACAAGCGATGCCGTAAGTCATGGGCCAGATGCTGATTATATGCAGCTCTGGCAAAGTTGCGGACGGCGTGTTAGATATACTGCAAGAATTGCCCATCGTCAGAGTCAAGGTTGAGGATTTACCGGCCCTGGTCAGCGATCCTGGTATGATGCCACCACGGTTTTGCTACACCTAGCTCACCCGTGTTCTGTAGCCACAGATTTGAGGAAGGTATATGTCGTGCACGCGCTGCCTCGAGACTATTTCGTCAGGCAAGACGGTGGCACGTACGACCGGTCAGATTACTATGCAAATCCACAGGTGTACCATTCCGAGTTCCATACAAAGGTACTGAGGTTGTTCACACATACCCACTCGTGGCTCATCCAAGTGATGTAGATTGCGCCCTACCTGTCGCTCCTACTACACGGAGCGGGATGGGCGCCCTCATATCCGCGCCTCATGACGAATGAGCAGCTTACAATTGCGTTGGAGAAGGCACAAGCCATCAGTCGCGGACGCTTCGCGTGCGTCGGCGATATCAGCTGTGACATTGAGGTGAGATCGAGCCCCTATTTGGGGTAGTCTCCGAGAGCTGACCTGTCACAGGGCGGGCTCGAGTTCCTGCCCAAGATGTCAACCCTTTCCGCGCCGTTCTTCAGCACCCGCCCTCTGTCACTCCCAGCGCACCTTCCGTCGGTTACCATGATGGCAGTCGACATCCTGCCCACCGCATTACCGCTCGAGGCATCCCAGCATTTCTCGCAGGTCTTGCTCCCGTACCTCCGGATGTTGATTGGGGAGTACGGCGGGGGCGGCGCGAAACAGAGTGCGCATCGCGGCGATGCTCCCGCCCGCGAGCTGCTGCTGAAGCAAGCACTTGACCGGGCAACGGTGTCGCAGCGTGGGAAGTTGAGCGAGCCGTTGGCGTGGCTCGAGGAACCGCTGGGTATATGGCACGGTGCGAGGGACGTCCCCGCCGCAGAGTCAGAATCGTACAATCTATCGGAAGATTCGGTCTGCGAGAGACACGAGACCCGTGCGTTCAAGGAGAAGAAGAGAGTGCTTATGCTTGGGAGTGGCATGGTTGCTGGCCCTGCGATCGAGGAGATCTGCAAGAGGGGGGATGTACAGTTGGTGGTTGGTGCGTCTGTTTCGTTTCCGTGGGTATCTGGATTGTAGCTCACAGGTCATTGAATAGCTAGTAACTCGCTGAGGGATGCTGAACGACTGACGCATTTGTATCCGAACGCGACGGCGATCTCCATCGATATGGGGGATCCGACGAACATAGAGGAGTTAGTGAAGGCTTCTGACGTCGTCATCAGGTATGCATTTTCAGTACATCTTATGGAGGCATGATTCACGTTATTTTCTTCATAACAGCCTTCTCCCTGTGCCCTTCCATCCATTAGTCGCCAAGATGTGCATTCGCCTCCAGAAGCATCTCGTCACCGCATCGTACATATCTCAAGACATGAGAGTGCTTCACAAAGAGTATATAACTTCTTTCATTTATGTAGCCCATGTGCTCACAAACAAAACGTTTCTAGTGCCGAGGATGCAGACGTTTTGTTACTCAATGAAATTGGTCTTGACCCTGGGATTGACCATTGTTCAGCTGTATCTATCCTGGACTCGCTGAAGGCATCACACAAGGAAGTTGTATCGTTCACGTCCTTTTGCGGTGGTTTCCCTGCCCCTGAATGCGCAGAGAATGTCCCGCTAGGATACAAGTTTAGCTGGAGCCCGAAGGGCGTGCTCACTGCCGCCCTCAACAGCGCTACATTCAGATTATGGGATCGAGTACGTTTGTAGCACTGGACCGTCGGGTCAGTCACTGATATGCCTGGAGCGCCTCCGATAGACGTACAATATCGATGGGGAGAATCTATTGCAAGCACATATCCCAGACGTGCCCCTTTCGAAGGTGCTGCGTTTTGAGGGAATCGCCAACAGAAACAGCCTTCCCTACGCAGAGCATTATGGATTAGGTTCAGCAGAACAGTTGCGGACTATTTTCCGTGGAACTCTACGGTACGTCGGATAGTATTGGATTGTGGCTTTGGATTACCAGATAATCTTTCCGCCGCCATAGGTATCCTGGATTTTCTCGGCTGATGAACGGGTTCAGCAAGATGGGTTTGCTCGACGGCGCAACCACAATTGCTCTTGATGACTGGGCATCTTTGGCTCGCAAGTCCCTTGAAGAGCGGCTTGGTACTCTCGTCATGGACGACGAGGCCTCGATTAATTCCGCCATTCGCGACGTGCTCGGTGACGCGGAGGAGAGTCGAGAACTCGTAGCTGCTCTCCGCTGGCTCTCTGTACTACCCCACTCCGCCATTGAGAGCATATCAGAGCAGCGAGAGGCTCGAGGACAATCCTCACTCCCTCCTCTGCCCAAGACTCGAGCGTCTCCCATTGACCTGTTCGCCACGCTGTTAGCGTACAAGCTGCGCTACCAGCCTTCCGAGCGCGACCTCGTTGTCCTCCACCACGAGATCGTCTCCCAGCACAGACTGCGCCCGGGGCAGCCGCCCGATTCCATCCGCGAGAGCACACACACGTCCACGCTTGTGGCGTACGGAACGCCACACGCGTCGGCGATGTCCCGGTGTGTCGGCCTGCCGGTCGCGTTTGCGGCGTTGCATGTCCTGGATGGCGGCGTGAAGCTGCGAGGCGTGCACGGGCCTACGCATAAGTCTGTCTACAAACCCATTCTGGCGAGGCTGCAGGAGGCGGGGCTGGGGATGTCGGAAATCTCGCGCGATGGGCCGGGGCGGGTGGAAGCTGTGTTGCATCGTCACTTTGGACAGGTCCCGGCGCCGCATTGGCTGAGCTGAAAGGCCCAGTCGTTGCGTCGCCTCTGATTGATGAGCGATCATGCTATGTGGCAAGACTATTATTCATCCATTCACGCGATCTTGCACGTTGAATATTTAGGCCAGATCCTTTGTGAAACTGTAGTACATTATTATAATGTATTATTAGCTATTACTTACCAGGAAGGTTCCCACATCAGGTCATCCGACTTCACCAACAAGAGGACATCTATCGTCGACAAAAGCTATCTAGCTTCAAGCAAGCCTTCATATCGGTTCGGAGGATTTATCAAGATACATCATATTGAAATTCAATTGTAAGTTACAAACACTTGCGGCGCCGTTACTGAACACACCGCTCTTGCACACGGGTCGAAAGGATGGTGCACATACTATGGTTATTACGGATTTGCCATAGGCTCGAAGTTTTACAGCAGTCTCTAGTTGACTCGTCCTCGGGCGCTCAAAAGATACTATACAAACGTACCACACCCTCACCTTACTGTACTTGGTCTATGACCCGCGCGCATGTAATTACTTTTACAACCCGCGCGCAATAAATGTTTCTCTCTCTCCCTCGGGCGCTCAATGATAAAGTTAAAGTTCTTGGCGCCTTCGCAGCAATGGCCGTGGCGTCCTAACCTGAGAATTATCGCCGTACTTTGATGTTCACAAGGGATTGCTATTCCAAAATAAATGCTTTCATACGAGATCTTTCAGGAGTTGGTGGCATTACTCCTTGATATGCCACGAAGACCCGCAACCGCCTCTTGTTCTAACTGTGGGCGAAGTGAGTTGTTCTGCCACGCTGTGTCGTTCATCAGTGCTAATTCCAACCAGGTGACCCATCCACTCAGGAGAATAATCCCACACGCCGACTCTGCTTCAACTGTCGAGGAACTGGTCATGCAACAACTGCTTGTCCTCAGTTTTCGAGCTTTGGCAGAATAGGCCATCGAGGATCAGGTCCCTGGAGTCGTCCTAACGCAGATCTAGGTTCATTATTAATCTGCCAATTGTGTGGGGTGCAAGGGCATACCGCCGGTGAATGCACCAACTCGTCGGTGAGTGTACTGATCATTGTACCTCATCATCATCTACATTTCATGTTTCCAGAGGTGGAAATGTGTGAATTGCGCACAGACCGGCCACATTGCAGCAGTGTGTCCTAACCGGTTGTGCTCGGTAAGCTATATCGTCACTATGGAACAGTGGTAGTGCATGATAGACATCTCAGGATGAAGATCTTGACTCTGCCCCGTCGCAGCACTATACCGGGTCTCAGCAGACTGACGATGGGTTCCATCCTGGCCCTCACCAAAATGCGCCTCGCGATTCTTATAGCAGTCAGGAGGCAGGATCAATTGATGCGGAAACCAGGCAGGTATCAGTGTGGCAGCTGCATATGACATGATGGTTAATCGCAAGCAGCCAACCCAAGAACAAAAGGGGGCAGCCAAAGCCCAACGCACTCGTTATGGATCTCTTAAGCAGGGCCAAGGCAATGTGCGCATCCGAAAATTATACAGATGCAATCTCCCTGCTTACGGAAGCAATTTGTGCGTTATACGCTGCGTCACAATACGTGAGGCTGATACATCCCTCATCGATTCTATCAGCAATCGAACCAGCGGTAGCAGAATCATACGCAAGCCGCGGGATTGCTCATGCAAATTTGAAGAATTATACTAATGCTTTAGGGGATTTTCAATCTGCGATGATAAAAGATGAGTCCACGATTACCTCTGAAATCCTGATATGGATATCTCGTTGCCGACTGCATTTGGGCTCGCACTCCACTGCACTTCTTGCTGTCCGCGATGCACTAGCAATGGATCCTCACAATGAAGATGGCCATACTCTCATGAAACGTATTCGAGAGCTAGGAAATCACCAGGATGTCTATAAGACAGCATGCTCGCGCAATCAGTGGCGCACAGCTAGAACTGCATATGAGTCCTGCCTGAGTATATATGTGGAAGAAGATGGCGACTTTCCGATTGAATTGCGTTGTTGGGGTATAACATTACGGGTTGCTGAGGGAGACTGGGACAAAGCGATGGAGGCCATTGAGTATGTCTCGATACAGACCATTAGACTGTTTCGCTAACAGATAGTGCCTCTGTCAGTCATTTGATGACCAGGAATCCGAAGAACATTCAACTTATGGTTATCCGATCTCAAGCCTTGTTCTTGACAGCAAGACTCTATCAAGCGTTCACACAAATATCTGCAGCAGCGAAGCTTGATCCTGATGACAAACAGGCGCAGGCACTCCGTGTGAGGATTAAGGGCATTATCCGCTTCAAAGAGGAAGGAGATGATCATCATCGTCAACGACGTTCATCATCTGCCCTCGATTGCTGGAACAGTGCACTTGAGGTGAGTCACTACATCTTGAGATGCCTATAGAAGTTGTACTCATAGTACTTGTACCCTAGCTGATCGGAGAGAAAGAGGAAGAAAGCAATGGAGGTCTTATTCGTGCACTTTTTTTGCGACTTCGAGCGACAACTAGATTGCAGGTGCGCACAAGCGCTCTACAGACTGTGCTACAGACTGTTTGATGGCCTTGATGTTGGTTCAATTGCTATACAGCTAGGACAGTACCTTGAAGGTGTTAAAGACATCAATACAGCATTAAGGCTCGAGCCTGCGTCTGCCAGGGCATATGCAATCCGTGGTCGATTAAACGCTGGTCTTGAGCTATATGAAACGGCAGTCGAAGATTTCGCACGCGCACTCGAGTTCGGCGGAGAAAGCCTAGATGAGCAGGAGATGTTGGACTTCGAGGCTGAACGTGATGATCTTGAAAAAAAGGCTCAGGATGAACGTGTAAAGGAGAAGGATTATTATCAGATCTTAGGTGAGCTCAATGTTACGCAGCTAACTGTTGCTCAGGTAGCTCTAAAACCTACCACGCATGTGACTGATCTCATCAGGTTTATCGCACAAATGTACTACGGCTGAAATCCGGCAGGCGTATAGGATCTATTCCTTGAAGTATCATCCCGATAAGGTTTGTACTGTCATCCCACGTTCACAGTTTACCTCCAATGCTCACCCAATGCAGGGTGGAATTGCAGAAAAATTCAACCTTGTTTCAGAAGCCTATTCTATACTCTCAAATATAACAAGCCGACGTGACTACGACAACGACATCAAGCTCAAGGGCAGCAGACGCAGCAATAAGAAACGGAACTCACAAAACCGTAACCCAAGCTCGAACGCATAATGTATGAAAGTACCGGTATATTGCTTGCCATCGATGCGAGTTGCGCGTGCATCTAACAAAAGTTCACTTTCTCTCGCGATAAGATGTACAGTCAATGAGACAACCAAATATTGTGCTGCCTCGGACTTCATGTAATGTTCATTGTATGCCAACACCTGTGACGTTCGCAGGCACAAGAGTGACTGGTGACGGCACAAAGTAGGAAGTTCGTCACGCGGAAGTCACAGGTTATAAGGCTGTTATTCCAGTAACGCTTGTCTAGTACAGGATCTCGGGCCTCCTTATATACTGTAGAGTAGAATAAAACTTCTAGGGTGACGAGAGCCTGTAACCGTAAGCTACCTTAAGGCTGACGAAGAACGAAACGGCGAGTATGAATCAAGGGGACCTAAGTACTCAGCACAACGCGTAAAGGTAGCGGATAACACAGGTAAGGAAAGTAAAGAGATTACGTAACTGGGGTGGCACGCGGTCGCGCCACAATACTAGGGCATCAAGCCCAACTTCCTCTATAATCTGGCCTTGAGAGTTCCAATATCGAAGCTCCTCTCCAGCCAGTGGAATTCAAACAATGGTCTTATCCGACGAAATATCACTCAATGAGACAGCGTCACATCACGCCTGATCAGGCCAAATTAGGTATATCTCATCAATCAGTGTTACTACATCCCCTCGTCCTCGTCATTGTTTTTGTTCTCACCATCTTCTTTTTAACTCTCATCCGCATCCTCCACATCAACTTTCTACAATGTCGAATGATTTATTTCAGCACTTGCATGTGGAAGAGGCTTCAATGACAACTTGCAAAGCCGGCATCATTTATATGGAAGGTGTGACGTCCGGCGCCTGATCAGACTAGCCTCTGCAACACCTCCGGTCCTCTTTTTTTCGAAACTCTCGGTGAATGTAGTGGATCTCACTACAATGACATTATCATATGAAAGCTATCCAACATACCATTTCGGTGACCCCCACCATTAGTATATCGCATTGGCTTTGCGGGACCGATCTCTCGAAATAAATTTCATTTCTGAGGGACAGTCGACAATGTTTGGTCTGTCAGAGAAACAATATCCGCTTCAAACTCTAGAAGTGGCTTCTTATAGTTCATACAATTTTATGTGCAAGAAGTCCGAGGCGGAAATGTGGAAGTGAAGAGCAGAATATAAATAACAAGACCATTTGTCTCATTGATTGATGGTGTCTCAAAGTCGGTAGATCCACTCTAATCGTGACTCGTGATGCAGTAATACTTGTCCCAGCGAAAGGGTTATCCTGCCCACGACACTGCCGCAGACCCCAGTCACTCATATTGTTAACGATCTTCGTCCTAGCGATAGGATTGCCCCAAGTGTGATGGAGGATCAAAATTTCCGGCTCCGCGTCCATCATAAACGCTCACTGTAACAGGAGCGCTACTTTGTCGCACTTCACACGAACCGGCAGTATCAATATCCTCTGGAGGCTCACTGCTGCTGGCAGCTAGACAAGCTGTCCTCATTGTCCTTGTAGCAATGGCGTCAGGATCCGCGGCAACTTTCTGTTATAAATGCGGAAGCGGTGAGGATGTCAAATTTCGTCACTACAGAATGATGAAGGAACTCTTGCTTTCAGTTGAGCATAGTACAAGAGATTGCAGACTCTCTAGTCGCATCTGCTTCAACTGCCAGGAACCGGGACATTTAGCAGCGGCTTGTCCTTGCCCTCGCAATCGCAATAGGCAACGGACGACGGTTAGCGCTACCAATCAACTTCAGTCTCTATAAATTGATTTATTGGTTACTTAGTTGAATCCGTCCAACCGTGGGAGAGGACATCTGCGTAGCATCTGCGGATCTTGTGGCAAGACTGGGCACAACATTACAGAATGTGATGCTATTGGTGCGGGCGAAAACCAGCTTCTGACATGTCAGCTGTGCGGGGATGTGGGGCACTATGCAAGAGAATGTGTCAACGAAGAAGTGAGCGTCCACAATCTTAGACATTACTAATTGCTTACACTTGGCTGTATTGAGAAATGGATATGTGTCGCATGTTTCAACAGTGGACACATTGTCAAAGACTGTCCTAACTTATATGAGCCATGGACGCCCACTTGTATTGCGTGCGGACAAAATGGGCACTATACAGCCGGATGCCATAGCCAGCCCCAGTCGGTGAGGAGATCCGAGCGTCGCGGCCGCAATCCGGAACTCTGACAGCGCTGTAGACCTCGCAGGCACATGTGGAAACACCTTTAACCTCTTCTAATCCCAGTAAGAAGTCTTGGTATTGCCTTTTATATGAATTGACAATGCTCGGGAGATGTGTGCCCTCGGTGCGGACAAAGACACGGAAAACGGTGAGGCTGTAATCATGAGTTGATGATACAACACTTACGTGCTTCAAATAGTCGCTGTCGGCGAAGGAATGCTCCTGCGGAAACAGTACAGAATGGGTCCAACAATGAAGGTCTCCACTCAACGCAGCCGCAACACCATACCGAGTCTCAGGACAACTCTCAGGGCCGGGCTGGTTCTCAGAATGGTGCTGAGAGCAAGACCGAGTCTCAGAGTCGTCCTCAGCCTCATCCCGATACGCCTGGATATGGTGCGCACGCAGAGCCTGGACGCCGCACCGAACAACAGACACAAACCGACCGTGATCATCATTCTGATGCTCGTCAGAATGCACCGAGAGGTAGCTCTGACAATCGGGATGCTGGGGCGTCGTCCAATGCTAACAACAGGTATGCATCAAGCCCTAGTACAAACAGCTCTACATTGCTCATGATCCGTTGCGATCAAGCAGCCAGCCAGGTAGCAAAAAGAAGCGAGCTAAGCCTAACCCCGCTGTGACTAATCTGTTGACCCGGAGCAAGGCGGCATGCGCATCGCAAGAGTATACATATGCAATATCCCTGCTCACACAGGCAATCTGTACGTTCCGCGTAGCGCTGGCATCGATAATGCTGATGTGTAGTGATTAAACGCACCAGCCATTGAACCAGAGTTAGCAACCTTGTATACAGGTCGCGGGATCGCTCATGCAAACCTGAAGAATTACGCTGATGCTTTGGGAGACTTTCAATCTGCAGCAACCAGAGACGACTCTTCCATCTCCTCCGAGGTTCTAATATGGATGGCTCGCTGCAGACTGCGTCTAGGCTCTCATTCTTCCGCGCTTCTTGCCGTCCGTGATGCGTTGGTGAAGGATCCTCACAATGACGACGGTCATATTCTCATGAAACGCATCAAAGAGCTGGGAAATCACATCGATGCTTATAAGGGCGCGTGCTTGCGTAAACAGTGGCGCATGGCGAGAACAGCATACGAGTCTTGTCTGAACATCTATGTAGAAGAGGATGGCGAGATCCCAATCGAGTTGCGTTGTTGGGGCATCGCATTACGGATCGCTGAGAGCGTTTGGGACAAGGCTATGGAAGCCATTGAGTACGTCTCGATGTTGGATATCAGGCTGGTTTACTAACCAATAAATATAATGTGTCTGCCGCTAGCCATCTAATGATCAGGAACCCGAAAAATATTCAAGTCATGGTCATTCGAGCTCAAATTCTCTTCCTGACGGCAAAGCTATCTGCAGCATTGACTCAGATATCTGCGGCATTGAAGCTTGATCCTGACAATAATCAGGCGCAGGCCCTTCGGATGAGAATCAAGGGTGTCTTGCGATTCAATGAGGAAGGTGACGCTTATCGTCGGCAAGGACAATCGTCACACGCCCTCGACTGCTGGAACAGTGCTCTTGAGGTACGCATTCGAGGCTAAGGATGCTGAAACCTCATTTTCATCATGCCTATAACCTATATAGCTTGTTGGTGAAAAGGAAGACGAAGGCAATGGTGGTCTTGTTCGTGCTCTTCTGCTGCGATTGCGAGCAGCAATTAGACTACGGGTGCGCGTACATGCTTTAAGAGAACGTCTGATTGTGAGGATGTCGGTCCTGACCAGAGAATCCAGCTGGAACAATACCTAGAGGGTATCAAAGATATCGATGCAGCGCTAAAGCTTGAGCCTGCATCTGTAAAAGCATATGCAACACGTGGTCGCCTGCACGCTGGACTCGAACTGTACGAGACAGCAGTCGAGGATTTCACAAGCGCCCTCGAACATGGTGGACCAAATCTGGATGAGCTTGAAAGGTTAGATCTCCAGGCTGAACGTAGTGAGCTAGAGAAGAAGGTTGAAGAAGAACGCAAGAAGGAGAAGGACTATTACCAGATTTTGGGTAAGCTCGTTGCCACGCATCTAGCTCAGATTGCTGAGGGTGTCAATGGCCATGTCACTCATTACTCACTGTCGAAATGACTGAACCATTCTCCCTCTAGGTCTTTCGGTCACCTGTACAACTGCTGAAATTCGCAAGGCATATAGGATCTATTCGTTGAAGTACCATCCTGATAAGGTCTGCCACTCTGCCCTAATGCATCGTAACTTGATATTCACGCGAATAAAGGGCGGGATTGCGGAGAAATTCAAGCTTGTCTCAGAAGCATACTCTGTTCTCTCAAATGAAGAGAGCCGACGCGATTACGACGCTAAGCGCAGCAGACGCAATGCCAGCTCCTACGACTCTTATGAAGGCGACGGATTCTCAGAGTTCTAGTAATGACTTGCCCCCTCAAGTTGTTCGATTTCTTCGGTATCATTTGAATATGCTGCTCTACGATGACGTTTCTGCTTGTTATATGCAATTTGCGTATAGGGAATGGTCGCGCACGTTGTAGGATTTCTTCCTCTCTTTGGATAGAGCGCAGGCTCGTGCTTTTTTTGTAGACCACTTCGTCATCTGATTTATGCATTGTACAAAAGATGGCGAGAGGCACATAGCCGGCCTTCGTCGATCATTGATCATCCTTGCGCATTGAGGGATGTCAGAGAATGAGTGCGTTTTTGAGTGCATTCGTGCAACCATCTAAGTTCCATTAGCTAAGCACGGCATATATCAATATCATGGGAAGTCAAATATGGTTATTCATCAGAATATCCTGTCTTGAATATTCTTTTGAAAGGCAATAACGGGTTACTTGCCTAGTCTCTAGGCCTGCAGACTTTCAGTAGAGACTCCAGAGCTCAAACAATTGTGGAGCTTAGTTTGAGAGCAAATATAAGACTCCTGTTGTTACAACAAGGTTGAGCTGAAGAGCTTGACTGTTACATGCATGAGTTTATATACCTTAACAAGTCAAGTGTTGAAGGCCAGAGTGTCCTAGGTACTACAAGGTACCATAAGTAGTTGAGCTACTTGATAAATTACAGGGTGAAGTGATAGATAGGAGTGTTGTGGTTGAACACAACATATCAGTATTATGATAAACTATCATGGTTGTGTGTGATGTACAACAAGCTACTGGGCCAGTGGCAACTAATGTCCATGTGTATCTAATCTAATCTAGGAATCACATGATGTACTGGTGTAGTAGTCCATGATCAAGGGGTTAACACACTAGAGGGGGTGCTAAAGCCCTGTTACGGGTTGTATACCCGCCTCACATATTCAAATTGCAAATATAATCTTCTACACCAAGTCTGTCTTGACTTGCCATTCATGCAATCTTCAGTGTGAAGTCAAAAGACTTTACACAATATCCAGTGCACATTAAAGGATATATCAGCTCAATGTGCAAGTTAGATAGTAGACTTGCCTAAGTCTGAGAAGTCAAGTGTGCACTTCAAGGACTTGGTCTTCAGGGCTCAAAAATATACTGAGTGAAGTTTCCTTTATTTGAGAATGAGTATAAGACTCTTGTTATTACAACAAGGTCGAGCTGAAGAGCCTCAACTGTAGTTACATGAGTTTATATACTATGCTGAGTATTTAGGGTCCCATGCATCCCAGATGTCACTGCTACTACATATGACCTAGTCTGAAATGTATGATAAATATGCAGTGATGTATCTGTAACAATAGATTATAATGATAGGGGTATGGTGGTTGAATGCCATCAGTCAATCAAGAGACAAATATGAACCATGACAGAGTTGGATCTATCAGTCTTGAAATGACAACAGTAAGCTAGTACAATTGGGGCTGCGCCTTATGAGACCACAAATCCCAGGGGTGTTGGTTGTGCAATAAGTCCCTGTATCATATTCACCCATGGTGAGTTCTGCAAGTATTTGACAAAATAAAATGACTGTAGCAAGCCCTGTGTTTGAGCCCTGGTGGAGAAGGGGGACTTTTAGTCACAAACTCTGTGACAATATGCTGGAATGCTCAGTGCATCCAGCACCAGGCTTGTAGGTCAGGCTGATTGTGCTAGTAGTGTCACAAGAAAGTACATTCACCCCTACTTCCCTCTACTTATGCCAATTACATGGCTGTCTCCTACAAAATGGGCCCAAGGGCACCCCCTTAAAGCCCTTAAAGGCTTAGCGCCAGCCCCTTGCCCCATTACTGGCGGCATAGGGCCTTAGGTACATGTGCAGATAGGTAGCACGTGATCACAACACATAGGCAGGTGACTGCATAGGCAGCACCTGACCTTTATGACTAGTGCCCAGCACCTGACAAGGTGTCTGGGGGCATATGAGTTCACAAGGTCCCATTACTGGGGCCTTGGTTACCATACTACAGCCCAGGCCTTACAGCCAGGCTAGGACCCAGTCATGTGCTGCCATTAGGGTGCACAGACTGTCACAGATTTGGGACATGCCACTATTTTTCCCGTATTTTTACCTATTTATCTGGTATTTCTACGACCTTGTAGACATTTACGCTGCTAAGCGCCCGTCTACACGTACACGCAACCAAACAACACGTACACAACACGGTATACGTCCACTTGTCATAACAACACGTACATAACACGCTTGTACGCATCAATGACTCAGCGGACTAACCTCCGGTGTCACGCGCTTTACTCATATCCCGATACCGGGCTATGTCAGTACGATTGGATAAGCGGCCCGCTCGTTATCACATGCCAATGCCCTTATGATTACTCATATCCCGATGCCGGTATATGAGAATCACATGCATGGTTTACTAACGTAGCTACAGCCACTTCCACAACATGGACCTACGGTCCAAACAAACGATCTTACTGGTGCGGCCATTACCGGCGCACATGGTCTATTGTAGATTACGACTTAGCTGTATTAGTTATGTCTGCGCACAGACCGTCTTCATGTTTGGCTCCCTTACTGGTAATCAAACAATGCATGTATATAAGTAGGGCTATCGCTACGATAAGCCTTAGATTTGTTCTCTGCATTCGCACAGTTACATACCATCTCTGCTTGCGCCCACTAGCCTCCTCACCAACCTTCTGCAACATCTTCAAGTCGCCTATAAGGTTATAGTGTGAGTCCCACAGTCTAGTCTGTGTCATAAGAACAAATCTCCCCCTACCCCCGCCCTTGCGCTTGCGCTTGGGCCTGGGTTTCTATTCTACAGGGGTTTATTGCTCGTTGCTGCGCACATCCCTCTCTGCCTGACAAGGCGATTGGGGTGATAGTTGAGATCTGGGGGATACATCGCCATCCTCGGCAGAGGATTGGCAACCAGGGAAGCCACACCGCCTTTTTTAGGCAGGAGGCCTACCTAACCCGGACTCCAGGGTCAAGGAGACATGGTCCTCGCTGACAAGCTTGGACTATGCGCGGTTAAGACCCGCCTGTGGAAAAAAGGGGACGGTCTGCCTGTGTGCGCCCAACCCCCTGTCATGGCAAGCGTTGTTCAGCGCCCCATCACTATCCACAGGGTCATCATTATGATGGCATGGGAATTTTCCAAAGCCGCCTCCCAGGCGTAAGGGACCTGCTTTGAACCCGTTATGGGAAAAGCAGTGAGGGGGGTGACGTAAAAAATCACCCTGCCATAGGTCACTCGCGGTAGCCAATAGCATAAGTCCTCCGGGCAGCTCGGCGTGCGAGCATGGGTCAAACCGAGTTGTCGGTCCCTCTGGAAGCCTGCGGCGTAGCCCACCATCCTAGATGTGTGGAGCGCTCGTTAAAGCGCGGTCTTTGACCGACAGAGGAGTTGCCTTCGATGTGACACCCATGTGGCTACAGACGGCAACCTCATTGTTGAAGCATGGACAGGCTAAGGGATGTAAAATCCCAGCCACTTTCCGGCATCGTCCCTCCGGGGCGGTGTCGTGTATCCGAATCCCAATCATCTGACCCAGGAACCGGCCTGGCAGTCAGCAACTCTACCCCTGGAGTCGGCGCCTCTGACCGTTAGGGTCATGCGAATATCCGCGCCGTCTCGGCACAGGGTTTGCGCGCAACATAAGAGTAATTATGCCCCGTAGTACACCTTCTTTGCTCCTGAAAAGGAGTCCACTACCCTACCTTACATAATCCCTTCTATTCCTGTTCTTGGACGTATCACTGGGAAACTTCGTTTCTCATGAAAGCTGCACTTTCTAGAATCATGCCCCGCGTTACCCGTCGCACCCGTGGCTCCTCCACTGCCCCATACGTCAAACCGGCGAAGCGGTCCCTTCTCAGCCGCATCGACACCGCTGACATTCCTCGGGCAGAGGACGTCACATACACGCTTCCTGTAAAGGAAGACTACACCGGGAAGCTCCATCTTTGGGAGATTCCCGTCCACATGCCAAAGCACATTGCTGAGGCTGGGAAACCCGCTCCTCGACCTCCTAAACCGGTTCCGCTCGCTAAGCGTATCTGGACAGAGGAAGAGAAGCTAGCCGCTTCCATTACCGCCATGGAGAACCTCATCGAACTCCGCGAACTCGACAAGCTCAAGCTCGCCCGCGATAAGCTGAATAAGCGAATCTCCGCCAAACAAGCCGCCAAGGAAGCCAAGCAAGCAGCTTCTTCACTGGCCCTCCATCTCTCCAGCCCGGCGGCCGGACCTCCCGTTCCGACCAACCACAAGATTCTCGACCCTTCCCTCGTCTTCGGGAAGAAGAAGCCTCTCCAAGCATGCGATCAAGTTATTCCCATGCTAGAGGGCATTCTCACTCGTCTCACTCCTCTCGCCAACCACCCCCCTAATTACCCAGGCTTCCATATGGAAAACGACATGCGATTCCATACTATGGTAGTAGAATTGGAGGACTTGGTGGATAACGTAAAGGATAGAGCGAGACGGGGGAGGATCACCAATAGAGATTGGAGAATTATGAAAAAGTATTGCAAACAACTCGGCAACATTTCCTTTTTGGATTGGCGTACGGACTTGGCTCGTATCGTAGCAGAATGCGTAGCGCTACAAATTACTTTTGCCTTCGGTGTAACACCACCTGACAAGGTGGCAGGGCCCTCAACTACTTCGGTAGAAGAGGATATACTCGCGATTGTATAGTAGAAATACTATCATCTTTTAACTCTGAAATAGAGTGCGAGTGTGATCCATAACGAAAGTTGCAGCTTTCAAACCAAATCCCTTCTTAAGAATCTAAGACAATGAGTAACCGGAAACTAACATTCGTCATAAACAGATTCACAAAAAATGTCTTCCACCTCCTCCGTTAGCACCCCCCTCGCCCCTCGTCGCACCATGCGCCTCCGCTCGGAAGGTCCGGTCACACCGGAAGCAGGGCCCTCAGGGACTCAACCCCTGGTGACCCTAGAACACCTAAGCGAGGAAGAGGAAGAAGGAGAGGATGAAGTTGATGAGGTTCCCCCGCAAAGGGACTCCCCATCCAACCCCATGGGAACGCGTCCGGGCACCCCTATCCCCGGATACCCGCCGGCCCTCTACACCCGACCAATCGGGCCCCTCACGAGCCTTGCAGTAGAATATTCGGGTCCGATTCGCCGAACCAACGACGAGGTCAAAAGGGGCCTCAAGGCCTACCTACCAGAGGAAGACCAACATAAGGTGGATGCTCCCCTACACGGGGCGATCCTTGACGCCGCCGTACAACGAAGTGCGGCAATAAGCCACGATAAGGTCGACACCCTCGGCCGAATGGTGTACGCCCGCCTGGAGCGAATCCATGGCAGAATCGACTCCCTGGCTGGGCAATCCAGGGCGATCGAACAGATGGCCCAAGACGAGCTACACGAAGCGGTCAATTCGGTCCGCAACGAAGTTGTGTCCACTCTAGTGGACCTTGGCAAGGAACTCCGGCAGGAGTATACCGCCAAGTTCTCCGAAATGGAGAAACAACTCTGGAAGGAATACCGGTCTCGGCTCGATGACCTCGAGGATGCGTTCGCCGAACGTATGGAGAAGGTTGAGGAGGAACTTCGGAGGAACCGAAAGAATCCCTCCGTTCCCAACCCTCCCGGTATCCGCACGCCCCCGGAAGAATCCGCACCGGCCCCCGGTAATGCTCAAACCCGAGCAGCCGAGGCCGCTGCCGCCGCACAAGCTGCAGCCGCTGCTGCAGCAGCTGTCGCCCCGCAGATTCCAGGTCTGCCTCAAAACCTGAACATTCCCCCTCCCCCCGAATTCTCTGGGTCATCTGGAAAGGTAACTGCGCAGGAATGGGTGGAGAAGATGGGCCTGTACTTCGGTACGCTCCGGGTCTACGATGACCATGACCGTATCACCACGGCCCTTTTCCGCGTCACAGGGGACGCATACAAATTTTTCTCACCTCTCATCAAGAAGGCAGGAAACGGTGAACCTCTCGGCACCTGGGAGGACTTCACCAAATCTGTAATGGTGCAATATGGGAAGATGACAGATAAGGAGATCGCGAAGAAGGAAATTCGCGGCTACTACGGCATGAAGGGCAAGGAATTGGCAGAATCGAACTACTTCAATTACTGCGAACGGTTCCGCACCCTTGGCCGTCTCTCCGAAACCGCCAACGAGACTCTGGTGTGGGAATTCACCGAGACTCTCCCTGAAAAGGTCAAGGACACCTTAAACGTCCTCGGCAAGACCCCGTTCTTCAAGGCCCCAACCGACATTGAGCCCCTCATCGATTTCGCTCTGGACATGTACCAAACGTCATATCCGGACAAGATCAAGGGCTCGATCTTCGAGAAGGCCGGCAAGAAGGACTCGGCCCCTGCCGAAAAGAAGGAGACGTCCTCCGCTTCTGCAAAGAAGTCGGAGAAAAAGAAGGATAAAGGGAAGGCGCCCGCCAAAGCCCCCGCTGACACCGCCAATGCCGTCTGCACCTACTGCAAGCAGACGGGACACTATCACACCAAGTGTCCTAAGCTTGCCGCGGACAAGGCCGCGGGAACGTTCGTGCCTGCCGCTCAGCGGGCCGAACAACAAAGGGCGAAGGATGCAGCTGCCGCGTCTGGAAAGACCACGGCTGCCCCTTCGGGTAGTGGAAAGGGACAGGCTTCTGGCAAGAAGCCGTACTCGGCGCCCCCCGCGGATGGCAAGACGTATCGTGCCCGAACGATCTGGGAAGAAGTGACAGCTGACTCAAGCTCAGCAGGACCCTCGGCCCCCGCCACCACCGTCGCCAATGTCGGGACCATCTCGGTTCCCCTCGCCCCAACCACACGTCTCAAAGACGTTCTGTGAAGAACACACCAGCCCCGCAGCGGCTGGGAGTGTACAGCGCCCTGAAGAAGCGCACCTCTACGAAGAGGCTTCACAGAAACCCCTTATCTTGTGGGAAGATAAGGCGGTCGTACGTCACTCGGTATCCCATCTCGGTATATTCGGCAACTCGGCAACGGACTTTGCCCGGAGGACAAGGACACTAGCTACACGTGCCCCTCCTGTACAATATTTTCATCCTGACCCCACCGCGTTGAAGTTTTTTACTTTGTATAATGTACACGGAAATGATTCTCGAGACGACAATAAATCATTTTCCATCGAAGTAGAACTGTGGGTATATGGAAAGAAAGTAAACGCCATGGCATTAATCGACACCGGTGCATCAATAAGCGTCATAGATAAGAAACTCGTACACGAGGAGAAGTTAGTCACTCAGAAACTACCTTCGCCCCTCGAGATTCATAACGCCGACGGTACCTCTAATACCGCCGGTAATATCAATATGGCAGTAAAAGCTTACATGGTGCACGAGGAACACAAGTCCACCGAATTCTTGTACGTAATGGACGTACAGAATGCGGATGTGATCCTCGGATATGACTGGTTCCTGAAACACAACCCGGACTTCAATTGGCCGGAAGGAACCTTCACATATCGGTGTACGGAAAAATGCAAACATGGCAAACGGGTTTCGATTTCTGAGGAAGAAGACGAAATCGAACCCCGCAACATCTATCAGATTATCAACGACTTTCCAATAGATTTTCTCGGCTTAGAGGAGCCTGAGAATCCCTTTGTCGCTTGGGTGAACACCCTTGACGAAGGAACGGAACTCCTTATCGACGCCATTCAGTCGATAACGGAGAAGTCGGATGATGAATTCCTGACAGATGCAGATCTCCAGAAATGGAAATCCTTGGTTCCGGAGGAATACCAGGAGTTTGGTCCCACGGTATTTTCTCAACGCGCATCCGAAAGGATGCCCGAACGGAAACCATACGATCACGCCATCGACTTCCCCGATGACGCGGTGCTACCGCCCCCGAGTAAGGCATACAAGATGTCTCCTCAGGAAGCGAACTCGCTAGACCAGTGGATTCAGGAAGAGTTACGGAAGGGCTACATCCGACACTCGAAATCCCCAATCGCGAGCCCGGTCTTCTTCGTCCCTAAAAAAGACGGCGGAGCCCGAATGGTAGTTGATTACCGAAAAGTAAACGACCTCACCATTAAAAACAGGTACCCTCTCCCACGCATAGACGAGCTTATCGATAAGCTTAGCCAGGCTTCGATATTTACGAAGCTCGACTTGCGTTGGGGTTACAACAACGTAAGAATCAAGGAGGGAGATGAATGGAAGACCGCATTCATTACGCCTAACGGCCTTTATGAGCTGTAGTCATGTACTTCGGTTTTTGTAATGCACCCAGCACGTTCCAACACATGATGAACGATATTCTAGGTGACCTTATCAGAGAAGGAAAGGTCATTGTCTACCTAGACGACATTCTTGTGTTTGGAAACGACTTGCTGGAACACCGTCGTATTGTCAAGCAAGTATTACAAATCTTGCAAGACAACGACTTGTTCGCGAAGCCTGAAAAGTGCTTCTTCGAACAAAGCAGTATTGAATACCTGGGAATGATCATTTCCAAAGGAAAAGTCGAAATGGACCCTAAGAAGGTAGCCGGCGTAATGGACTGGCCTACACCTGCCAAGGTGAAGGACGTCCAGGCCTTTGTTGGCTTCGCCAACTACTACCGTCGGTTCATTAAAGATTTCTCCAAAGTGGTTAAGCCGTTAACCGAACTGTCCAAGAAAAACACGCAGTGGAACTGGGGACCTGAACAAGCGGAAGCCTTCCAAACTCTCAAGGAAGCTTTCACATCGGCTCCAATACTCCAGATCCCAGATCAGGAGTCCCCGTTCCGCGTGGAAGCGGATTCTTCCGATTACGCAACTGGTGCAGTGCTATCACAATACTCTTCGGAGGATAAGCTCTGGCACCCGGTAGCCTTTTACTCGAAATCTCTATCAGCACCCGAAAGGAACTATGAGATTTACGATAAGGAGTTGCTTGCAATCATCCGCGCTCTAGAGGAATGGAGACATTACCTCGAAGGACATCCACACAAATTCGAAGTATGGTCGGATCATCTCAATCTGACATATTTCAAATCGGCACAACGGCTAACCTGGAGACAGGCACGTTGGAGTCTTTACCTGACAAGGTTCAACTTCACCATGTGCCACAAACCCGGTAAAACAATGCTCACGGCTGACCCTCTGTCACGGAGGCCAGACCATGAAGAGGGGGTGGAACTCGATAATCGCGATCAGATTTTGCTGAAACCGGAATACTTTACGGTTAGGGCGCTAGAAGCGTCACAGCAGGAGATACAATCAGGTGACGAGGACCTTCTCAGACAAATCCGACAAGCCCTCATGGACGATCAAATTACCAAAGATTACCAGGAACTACTGAAAAGTGGCCCCAAGGAATTCGGTAAAGATCTCCAGGAATGGAACATGGAGGCCGGATTACTCCTCAGACGAGGAAAAGTGTACGTTCCAAAAGAGCCTAAGGAATTGCGCACGAAGATTCTGGAGTTACATCATGACCATGTGACTGCCGGACACTTCGGACGATGGAAGACCTATGAACTTCTATCACGTAATTACTGGTGGCCTGGAATGACCACGATGGTAAAGCAATACGTGGAAGGTTGCGACACATGCCAACGCATGAAGAACCGCAACCAGACCCCGTACGGACCCCTGCAACCGCTCCCAGTACCGGAAGCACCCTGGGACACAATCACAATCGACTTCATCGTTCACTTACCGCCCAGCGGCGATTTCAAACAATTCACTGCTATTATGGTAGTAGTGGACCGATTGACCAAGCGCGCACACTTCATTCCCACGTCAGACAATATCTCGGCAAAGGAATTAGCGAACCTCCTGTACCTCCGGATTTATCCGAATCACGGACTTCCGAAACAAATCATTTCGGATAGAGGACCGCAATTCTCTTCTGAGTTATTCAAGGGATGGTGCGAGCAATTGGGAATTCAGAGGTCAATGACGACAGCCTACCACCCGCAAGCGGACGGCCAAACGGAGAGAATTAACCAAATTCTAGAACAATACCTACGATGCTACATCGACGTTATCCAAAAAGATAACTGGGTGTTCTATCTCCCCACGGCAGAGTTTGCGTACAATAACGCGGCTAGCGAGATGACCAAGAATAGTCCATTCTTCGTCGAACTAGGAAGGCACCCCAATGCAGGACCTACGAATTTGAAGCCGACGCAATATTCGGATTTAAATCAATTTGCTTACGCCAGATGGTCAGCACAGGAACAGGCTAAGGCAGCAATGAAATTAGCTGCTGAACGCTGGTCTTGGTACTATGATCAACATAAGCGCTCGGTACCGTTTAAAGTCGGCGACAAAGTCCTCGTTGACGCCCGTAGCTGGCAAGACTCCGAAAGAAGTCTTAGCCCACGCTATCTGGGGCCATTCAAGATAATTGAACAATTATCTCCGGTCACCTTTAGGGTACACATGGACGAGCAATACAGGGCTTACCACCCCGTATTTCACGCTTCCAAGTTGGTCATGTACAAGGACCCTGTGCATCAGAAGAAACCAGAGCCTCAACCAGAAATGGTCGACGGCGAGGAATTATGGGAAGTCGAGAAGATCTTAGATCATCGTCTCCGCGCAGGAAGAGTTGAGTACAGAATCCGATGGAAGGGATTCGGTATCAATGACGACTCCTGGGTACGCGAAGCCGATCTCGACACGGCATATGACATTCTGCAGGAATACAAGGCTTCACACGCCATTCCTATGCAGGATGTCCCCCTCAGGCGATCAGCTAGAAGGAAAGAAGCAGTTCACGTCTTCGACCCTGACAGCGACGACTGGGAAGCCAACGAATGCACGTGGCCAGACGACTGGCCGCAGTATCGCGAAAAATTTGCGAAAGATCCTAAGCAGCACATGGTTAGACACCCCGATGGGGGATGGATGTCAGCGGACATTAACCAAAATGCGGACTTAAAAATCGTAGTCGGTGAAGGCGGCCGAATGCCGGAAAAGGGAACCAAGGACTCGGTTGGGTTTGACCTGTACACTGCAACAGGCGATGTTCTGCCAGCTCACGGGCAGACAGAATACAACACCAAACTGAAGATCCAGGTACCTTTCGGCACTTATGGACGTATCGCCCCCCGCTCTAGTCTTGCCCGCAAAGGCATAGACGTAATGGGTGGCGTTATCGACCACGATTATCAAGGCGAAGTAATCATCATTCTCCGGAATCACTCCGACATATCTATCGATATTCGGGCTGGTGATAAGATTGCTCAGCTCATCTGCGAAGTTGCTAAGGACCCGCACATTACGCTACACGGAAAATCTTACTTTGAAAAGATTAAATCCGAGCGCGGTACTGGTGGATTCGGCTCCACAGGAAAGTAATCGTTCCATTAGGGACAATGAAACCTGAAGAGGGGGTAATGTCACAGATTTGGGACATGCCACTATTTTTCCCGTATTTTTACCTATTTATCTGGTATTTCTACGACCTTGTAGACATTTACGCTGCTAAGCGCCTGTCTACACATACACGCAACCAAACAACACGTACACAACACGGTATACGTCCACTTGTCATAACAACACGTACATAACACGCTTGTACGCATCAATGACTCAGCGGACTAACCTCCGGTGTCACGCGCTTTACTCATATCCCGATACCGGGCTATGTCAGTACGATTGGATAAGCGGCCCGCTCGTTATCACATGCCAATGCCCTTATGATTACTCATATCCCGATGCCGGTATATGAGAATCACATGCATGGTTTACTAACGTAGCTACAGCCACTTCCACAACATGGACCTACGGTCCAAACAAACGATCTTACTGGTGCGGCCATTACCGGCGCACATGGTCTATTGTAGATTACGACTTAGCTGTATTAGTTATGTCTGCGCACAGACCGTCTTCATGTTTGGCTCCCTTACTGGTAATCAAACAATGCATGTATATAAGTAGGGCTATCGCTACGATAAGCCTTAGATTTGTTCTCTGCATTCGCACAGTTACATACCATCTCTGCTTGCGCCCACTAGCCTCCTCACCAACCTTCTGCAACATCTTCAAGTCGCCTATAAGGTTATAGTGTGAGTCCCACAGTCTAGTCTGTGTCACAGACCATTACGTTAGGGCAGGTAGATACCCAGTAGTTATGCCTAGCCCATGTACATAAATACCAGGTCTTGAGGTCTCTGAGCCTCAGACCTAGTATTGTCATCTTAGGACATAGTGTCCCCTCAACAGCCCCTCTGTGTGCATGCCCACTCTGCTTCTTGGATAGTACCCGGAAGGTGACCTCTGCTCAATGACGAGCATGTCCTTGAGTTCTATCCCCTGCCAAACAACTCAGCAGGGGATATGTTTAGGGTTCCCTCACGTCAGGCGAGTCCTGTGATAAGTAGCTGGGTTGGGATTTCCAGTAGTGTAAAGATGTGCTTGCTGAAATGTAGTGATTGTGACACAGATTGAGTCACTTACCCCAGCCTGACAGGAAGGTCTAATCCACAACTCTAGGACCCTGCAAGGGGAAACCCAGACTAGCAAGACAAGGTATTGGAGCTTGAGTATGCACAGAAAGGACTGAGTGACAACAACCAGAGGAGATCCCCCCTAGGCTGAGATGAATATGACTGTTACGGATCAAATATTCATTCAGCCAAGATAACTGAGCAAGTTACTTAGTGAATTGAGTAGTGTGCTACTTGCAGTCTCTGGGGCTGGTACCGGAGTCAGAGCCTTGATATACAAGTTGGAGCTTAGTTTCCTAAGTTTGAGAACAAGTATAAGATCCTTGTTATTCAACAAGGTCAAGCTAAGGAACTCGGCCAGTATATACATCAGATTATATACCGCTACTTATCAACTGAGGTCATAGTGTTCTTAGTACTGCTGTTACGGATTGAATATCCATTCAGCTGAACTAACTAAATTGAGTTACTCAGCGTATAAAGTAGCACACTACTCATCAGACTCCTTGGAGTCAGAGCATCGATATACAAGTTGAAGGCTTAATTGCTCAAGCCTTTGAGGATGAGTATAAGATCCTTGTAATTCAACAAAGTCGAACTGAGGAGCTTGGCCAATATGTACAACAGGTTATATACTACAATTTGTTAATCAGGGTCATAGTGTCCTTAGTACTGCTACTATTAAGTCCATCAAGCTAACATTCTAAGTAGATAAAGGAAAAGTGTTGTGGTTGAGCACAACAAGGGATGAAATGCAGAAGCTCTGTGGTTAGACACAGGATATCAGCTAGAATGTGAGACAATGGGGTACTATGGGCATAGGGCTGTTATACATGAAACAGGGCCACCAGTTGAGCAGGGATCCCTAGAATAAAGTGCGCAATAAAGCAGTTGAATGCTAAGTCCCTCTACACAGTGATGTATCAAGAGAAAATATACGAGTAACCTATGCAGACCATAACAACTGCTACTGTTACAATCTGTACAGGTACACTTGATGTTTTTTCCCTGATGCCTCACTGTATGGAGGGACTTAGTGTTCAACCACTTCACTACATGCTTTGCTCTAGGAATCCCCACTCAACCAGAGACCCTTGTTTCATGTACAACAGCCCTATGCCCATAGTTCCCCATTGTATCAGGTTCTAGTTGATATTCTGTGTCTAACTACAGGACTTCTGTGTTTCAGCTCTTGTTGTGCTCAACTGCAACACTTCGTATTTATCTACTTAGCACGCTAGCCTTATGGACTTAATGGTAGCAGTACCACGAACACTATGACCCCAGTTGACAAGTTGTAGTATATAATCCAATGTAAATACCAGTCAAGTTCCTCAGCTTGACCTTGTTGAATTACAAGGATCTTATACTCGTTCTCATAGCTTAAGCAATTAAGCCTCAACCTGTATATCAATGCTCTGACTCTGCAGAGTCCAATGAGTAGTGTACTACTTAACTCGCTGAGTAACTCGTCTTAGTTATTTCAGCTGAACAGATATTCAATCCGTAACAGCTACTACTATGTCCATAAGGCTAGTATGCTACATTGACAGATAGGAATGTTGCAGTTGGGCACAACAAAGGCTGGTACATAAGAACTCCTGTGGTTAGACACAGAATACAAGCTAGAATGTGATATGACTGGAACATATGGGCATAGGGTGTTAGATGTGAAATGAGGGTCTCTGGTTGAGTGGGGGTCCTTAGAATAAAGTACACAGTGAGGTCATTGAACACTAAGTCTCATTATACAGTTGGGCATCAGAAAAATTACTAGCACATGCATAGACTGTAACATTGGCAATCATGTGACTACACTATCTAATCTACCATGGTGCTTGATCAGAGATCATGGGAGACACCAAAGGTGGGCAGTTATCTGGATGGTTACAAGGTCTTATAGATGCTGGATCAGCACCTGTGTATGTGCAGTGGATACACTTGGTCTAAAGACTGTGAATAGACCTGTAAAACCCTAGAAAAACATGAAATAAATCCCTTATGCCACTTTCTGTGACAGATTGCATGGAGATTGGTGAAGATATTTCGGCTTTCTTTGCATTTGTGTCTGCTAAGCTTGGCTGCCCTTCTGTCCTTCTGCTACATTCCTTCTGTGGTCAGACTTCTATGGTGCATATCAATGGACTTATACTTTAGGGTAGTTACTTAGAGTCTCATTGGCTGCACTGCATGTATATAACCTTATGCTTGGCACAGGTACCCCTTAAGGCTCCAGCTATTTAATGTATATACCATGTATATATGGTTTCTACTGTATACTATATACATATATGTACACATAGGGCAGTACACAGTATATACATAGTGTATGTATGTCACAAACTTTGTGACCACCATATCCACCACCTAACGCTCCACCACCACAAGTCCTACTCCCACTACACATGCCTTTCAGATACCAGAGGGCCCCAAGCTAGAGGTCAAGGGGTAGTCCTAAGGCACTACAGCAAGGTCGAGGGGCTTCCAGACAAGCAGGCAGACATGCGCAGCAGAGGAATAGTGCAAGGTTTGGGGGATGAACACCCCAGAGTCAAAATAAGCAGTCTGAGGTTAAGCCTCAGATGTCTAGGTATATATACATGCAAGCGAGCATTCACTATCAAGGCTGCCCTAAAGTGATGTGGCCTGTGCGCATGCACCTAATGAAGCGCTAAGTTAAACTCTAAACTGCTTACATAATATATGTCATGTGACCCTTGTAGCTAGGTAGTCTAAAGGTAACGTGTCAACTCCTAAGTAATCAGGTGATCTCTGAATGTTAATGAAAAGGTTTGAGACAATGGGGGGGCAACATGTCATTTTCGTGACAATGTATATAGTATATGGTTATCCTGTATATCAGATCAAGGCTATGAAACCCTGATTTAAGCCTTTTATCCTCACTCCAGAATATGCTGTGTGCACATTAGGCAAGGGGGGATGACATGAGGCTACTCAACACTGGCTGCAGGAGCAGCAGAGCATATTTCACATACTTTGATTTTGGTCAATGGTAATTATAAATGCAAGCCTATAGAATACATTGTGATTGAGACTAAAATCTATGGAAGCACAAGTCACTGAGCTCAGCATGTCTTGCAGCCACCATGTCAGCCTCTGAAGCCTCTTAGGAGACAGTTGTACATCTGGTTGAAGCTATCACATTGTCACAGTTTTTGGAGAAAGGTACCCCCCCCCCATCAGGAGTCAAACCAAGGGTCTGAGGTATAACAGTCATGTGTCTTTGGTAGATAGTCGTACATGTAGGGCTACAGTAGAATAGGCCTGCCCCCCTGTATGGTCATGTGACAAGGCTTATGGTGATGTGCTAATGATGTGCTTACGCTAGGGCCCTGTCACAAGAAAGTGAGTAGTACCTCAATTCCTTGTACATACGCCAATTACATGGCTTTCCCCTACAATATGGGACCAAGGGCACCCCCTTAAAGCCCTTAAGGCTTAGCACCAGCCCTTGCCCCCATTACTAGTGGCGTAGGGCCTTAGGTACACGTGCAGATAGGTAGCACATGACCATGACACATAGGCAGGTGACCATGTGTGGCACCTGACCTCCAATGATATATTTACACCCAGTGTCTGTGACACTAGGGCAATGACTCATTGTTGGCCATGGTCATTACTGGCTGTTGGCTTATTCATATAGTCACATCCACCTTAGCCATGCCATTAGGGCTGACTAGGCATTTATGACAGGGTAGCTACAGGCTTACTAAGTAGGTAGCACCCATGTATATAGTCTCAAGCTGGGGACACTAGGTCCCCAGTTCTAAGATTCTCATTTGGAGCTATATGCTCCCTAGTTCTCCTCCCTCTGTGCAGCCCCCCTGCTTCTGTCTTCATTGTCAGCAAGGTTGCCTCTGACCTCAATAGGTCATGCACTTGGGATCCAGCCCATATGCGAATATGCGTATGGGCTGGTTTAGGGCTTATATCATGGCAAGTAGTCTTGTGATAGGCTCCCTTTAGGGTGGGCTGCTGGGAAGTAGTTGTGTCTCATCTCCATGTATATAAGCTGCATCATTCTGGGGCCTACTCCCCAGAACTGTTATCCTAGTTGTGGGGGCACTTCCCCTCATTCTGGCTTCATCATAGTTGTGCTAGTCTGATTCTGGCACCTCACCTCTGAACACATAGTCTCCAGGAAGGCTGCTCCTAAGTAGGCTATAGAAGCTGTAGGAAAGCCCCAGATATAAGGCACATCTATGTCAGTTTGTGACACATATCCCTCAGCAAACAGCTGCCATTGTCTATACTAGGAGGGGAAAGGATTTGTACTATCCCCTAGTCTGGTGGAAGGCAAGTACTACACATCACATTATATCATTGATTGTGACTTAATATAACTATCCAGGCTCATGTGCATGCATTTCCAGTCATATCTCACAACTTCTTAGCCATTCCTGCTGCCAGTGTTGCTGTTGAGCATCTATTTTTGTCATCACACCAGCTCTGCTTGGATACCTGTAGCTTACTGAAGGCAGAGACAATTTCAATGGTGATGTGTACAAAGCAATGCATTCATCAAGACCCACTGAGATTATAGACTCATGAGAACCATATAAACCATATAAATCATTTATATACTATCTATACACTATCTATATACTATATACCATATATTTACAGAATTTCCATAAATGTAAACTAAATGGATGGAGCCTTAGTACCCCTCAGTCATAACATCTTGGCCTTGGGGGCATGTCCTATCACAAGACGCGCCATGGACCCAATGCAATGTGCTCATGAGTGGTGCTATAGCCACTCCCCCAAAAGGGCTATGATGACAGCTTGGCTGTTATCAAGGGTCCGGCTATATCTGCAGTTCATATTCCCACACTCAGCGCCTATTATCCCTTAGGGAGGCCATGTATGCCAGCACCACATACAGGTAATATACACTAGTCATTGCTCCGTAACGTCTGTGATATGCCTTGGGTGTTATCTGTGACATGTCCCCAGGTATTACTCCTGTACTTCCCACTGCATGCACTCTAAGTCATCAGAACTATGCTTTATTTCTTGATGGTGGTCTTAGTCAACTACCATTGGTCTCAGGGGATCTTGCATGGTGACAGCACATAGACACAGAGTTAGGATTCTGTGCCAAAACTGTGACACATTCTTCCTCATTATATTGAGCATGTTCAATGTTCAAGTCACATCTGAAGGCTGTCATTGCTTCAAAATTGATAGTACAACATCTCTCATAGATGGCCTATATAAATAAGCTGCAGCCCTAGCACAAGCTGGGCCTGAGCTGGCCTGAACTGCCAAGTACTGTTTAGCTTTATGCATCTTGTTGAGCCCAAGTCCATTGAAGCTGAGCCATAACCCCAGCATTCAGGCCATGCACATCACTACAAGTTTTTGATCTAGTCATTGTGTGACTCCAGGATGTTTGTCAGATGCACATACCATATTCATGTGGTGTTCATTAATCTCCATCAACACAATTTGATTTGCATTGACATAATCATGTTCAGTACCAATGCTTTGGATGTGTCTGCGTGCATTCAACCTGAGAATAATTGGCTGTTAGAATATCTCAACATTAGTCAATGAGCTCTATACAACACTCACAATGCAAGCAAGGAGTTCATGTACACTGATTATCAGTGATTTAGAGATTGTACATGTGATGCTTTTGTATAGTACTCACATTTACTTCCTATAAGATGCAGTGCAATCCATGTAAATGGGTTGACTGTCCCAATGTTATAGTACCCAATCAAGTACTGCTTCACTTAGCAAGAATGAACTGGCTCATGAGTAGATACATACAACAGTGATTTGGAAGATCTGTGCCAGCCTGACTAGTCATTAGCCTTACAACCTTCTAGTATAGCTGTTCTGATTGCTTACGCTGTGAGTGTACCCCGTTCAATGATGTATTGTTTCATCTTTCTAATCTTAAACCTAGTGCTAATAGTTGCATAAAATAAGTTAGCTGAACTGGAATGGATTAGCTGTGCTTGTTACCTGCTGAATACCATTGCTTGATGATGGTTATGCATGCTGTTCCATAATAACACAGTGATCATGACATCCACACAAGAAGAAAAGGCCATTTGAGCAAGAGGGGGAAACTAAACAGTGAAAAGATAGTAAGTGGTAGGAATTTTCAGGTGTGGCTTTGCCCTACTTCAATATCAAATAGTGAAGAATGCTCTGGATTCACCCCACGCATCCAACCAAATCCAGGAATTCCATATAGTGATCTGAGGAGCAGGTATCAATTTAAATATACTCAATATCAGCAGCTACAATATGTTGCTTACCCTGCAAGAGCAGTTACTGTGAAACCATCAGCCAATTTCTTGATTACCTTATGATAAGTGCATTGCTCACTGAATCCCATTACTGCATCATTATAAACAGATGAGGATATAACATGAATAATGTTTCACTGTAGGTCTCACCACATGAGAACATGATGAATAAAATCTGGATATGGCACTGAGCTAAGGATTTCATTCAGGGAGATAAGACTCACCACAATAATGATCATCAGTATCCAATACTTGGTAGTCCTAAATGCTTTCACTTCAGTAGACATTGCCATGTGTAAGACATTATCAATTTGGATGTCAGTTGAACATACTTTGCCAGATTGTGTGAACATAATAGCTATACAAGTGATTTTACCACCACAAATGATTGGAGAGAGGTCTTATCACATACAGTTGAACCATGAATATGACAGCAGTCTACAATAGTGAGTAAGATGTGGGTAGCATCCACTAACAGCTTTCATGAGACTACTTACTGTGCAGAAGAATTCTCTCTATTTAGCAAGTCAGCTATAGCATTCTCAGATGATGATGATAGAGGTGGGCAACTGTACCGATAATGAAGTGCTGGATGATATCAGGGTAGAACTCTCAGTTATACAATCCCAGAAATCCTGTACATATTACTTACTCTGCTACAGGTGAAACATACCCATAACATTCTTGATTGGGACTGGAAGCATTGGGAGGAAAACAGCCCAAGGGGAACTGATATGTTGAAACAGTGTTACTCCACAGGCTCTATAGATGGGTTACAATGTTGAATGCTGTTGCAATCCCATGGTGAACTCACAATGGCACCAAAGCATGTTGTAATGGTATCCAGTGACCTGAATGAAATGTAAACATGCACCTAGTGGTCAAAATCGCACAGAAGGAAACTACCAAAGAATAGCAACCTAGCTGGCATTGAGTCGCAATGCTGACAAGTGAGGATAAGTTAACACACCACACTTTTCAGCCAGAGACGATCATTTGTGTAATGCCAGAAGTAATACAAGACTTGAGCACAGAATACTCCATACAGGCTACAGACCATATAAATCAGTATCTTAACCAGGAACAAGTTGAGCTCACATGGTAGCACATGTTACACCAACGATGAGAACACTTGTTAGCGGGATATTGAACGTTTCAACTGAGTTTAGGTTGAAAGACATCTCAGTCTGTGTAGAAATCTGAGGCCGAGAGTACGGCTTCAGGGAAGCAAGATGTTTATAACTGTTGCCTGTACAGCCTCATCGGCAAAGGCAGTGATATGAGTAACATATATGCGGATGAACATTGCGTGGAGGGACGTGACGTTCTATGGGATAATACAAATCATATATCCCGTAATCGCTCAGGATATGTCTGCCCCTTATGGAACATATAAAGTCGTGAATCAGATGATGCATCGCCTCAGCTGTCACGCGATATGATTTCTCAGTCATTGGAGTCGAAGGGACAAGTGCGCAGTTGATTGGAGATTCCTTAAGGGCTCTAGGAAACGTGATGATCAGATTGTATGATGTCTTAGAAGTCGAGTCACCCGATAATCAACTCTTTTGACAGGCACTGCCATCATGTTCTTATCACAATATATCAGGTTGAGGTTACAACTACATAGCAATCCATCTTCTGCGCATTGCATTATGCAAATCGTGTGGACAATTTGCCCGATCCCTGGGAATTGTGCACTTCCTCGTTCTCTGAGGTGCCACAGAATGACGGCACTCAATGCAAGACCCAAGAATGTAGTCCTATACTGTATTCCAGAACTTACCAGAGCAATGTTGGCCGGAGCTTAGGAAACAATAGCCACTTGTGCTTTTCGAAATTCCCAGAAGTTGAGGCAAGTTGCCAAATAGATGCCGATTATTCTATGGGCCTCCTCCCAAGAAGGTATCTCCGGATCAGATGTTTGTGCCAGAATTGACTCTGTCATCATGAGAGACAGAGAGACTTGTCTACCCAAGAAGCCCCAGGTGAGACGCAGTCAATATGCAGTCGGACAATCTGAGATACTGCATCAGATGTAATTTGTGAATGGCGCCCAGGGAAATGGCGGTACATATCCCAGTCCCCTCTTGCCACTAATAGATTTGATTAGCGACCAACAGATACAGGGAGTCATAGTCTCCACACACCTCCCGCCGTACACAGCTGTCATCTCGCAAACCTCAGCTTTATGGATCAGTCCCATCATACGTCACGGCTCGTTCGAACCAGTGCTCATGCATACATATCATCCAAAGACTGATCTGTGATGATGTTTCATATCAGACTTCTCAGGAGACTTCAGAGACTGCATGACCAGTAGCTTAGATGTATGGTTCTGGACAAGCAAACTCCGCCAATTTGAGTAATGAATTTTCTACGCTCCCCAGACTCTTGGATTTATGTATAATCATGCATTACTTGGTCATTAGGACTTTTCGGCTATCAAAGATACCTGACTTCCTCGCATAACAAGGCCACAATGCTAGGCATTCAATGCGAGCTTTGTCTGGGATGTCGTTTTGCTTGTATATGAGTCTTCAAAGCCTGAGCTAGTACAGCACTCTAATTTCCGCATCATCGACCCCGTGATTCTAGAGAGAGAGCGAAAGAGACAACCATTTATACCCCGCAGTCAGTAAACTATGTACATGTGCGGCAGCTAACGTGAGCCACAGTGGTAGTAACGAGTTATGTAAGTGAGAGTAGGTATGTCAGGTTCCCCCGTGATGCTAGAGAAGCCTCCGTCAAAGCGCATCATCGTAGGATTGATTTACTAGGCTCTTGACTGCTGATATCTTTCCTAGACCCTGAATTAGAATACCAGTCTGGACTGACTTTCGTAAGCTCTTCTTCTGGGCCAGCTTAGACATTCTGCCTAGCATTAGAAGCAGTAGAGGTATTCCTGTTGGCTGTTCACTCAATGCGCGCAATGGCCTAATGTCGAGGGGGTAAAGGTGTCGAATATGCATGCCAAGGCAGATTAGTCTAATCACTGTGCATTCCATGCGTCTCTCCAAGGGTAAGCTGCGTAATGAGCGACTTTGACTGCGTTGCGATGATACAGTAGCACGCAAACAGCTGTCTGGTACCCCATGTGTAACAGCAGCGCAAACCCGGAATGATGCCTTCAGTAGAGCTGTGTGTTACAGTAGCCTCTACATCATCGCAAGCCGGGAGCATGAGGTACGTGCAGTTGTTGGTCTATACTCCAGAACATGGGAATGGATACCGACAAACGTTTGCACCTGATACATAGAAAAGATGTTGGGGTATGCACTTACGTAGATAAGTTTCCGTTGATAATTACCTCCTCGCATCGTCACGTCTGCACGTTCTATCCAGCCACTCATGCGAATTCCATCAAATCGGTCCACTCATTTCTGCGCTAGCTCCGATGATCTTATAAGTTCAAATAGACAACACTGGACCACATCTCGCGACCGGATGGCAGACTTCTACACAATAGTCGGGCTGTGTGACTTCGAGCTGCTTACACTCGGGCGTTCGAGGAGAGCACTCGATCCGATTGCTTGCGCTCTCACAATACAACAATAGGCGGCCCTCGCCCCGTCGATTCATCACGGCTGTTGATCGACGTAAATGGGCTATCCAGTTCGCAGAATACCAATTCAACTTGAGATTTTCGTATTGGGCCCCTGCCGTGAAGAGGGACTTCAGTCAATTATCTTAATCTGCCAACTGCCCTTCGCTTAAGAAATCGCAGTTGCGAGCTAGGTTTGCACGCAGATTAATCTGCTAACTGCGGCAGATTAATCTACTGTGACAATAAAATGGTACCTCCCGGATTCGAACCAAGGACCTTAGCGCAGATCAGAATAACAGCATCGCAGTATACATTAGCCAACTGAGCTACAGTGGAACTAGTGTCTGCTCCATTTTAAGCAATATATAGAGTATTTTGTAAACTTCATTTTCGCAGTTTAACATCATCCATAACACAAATACAAATGAATCTGCCTCTAAAGACCTGTGATTCCAGTGTATTCAGCTTTCCCATGGTGAGTTGCTCCAGGTCAAGCATGGTAAATCAAGCTACCACTATCATTGATTTCTGTATGCTTGTTGGAGCAGTTAGTTGCCTTGATGATTTGCGAAAATTGTGTGTAAAATTTGCGTTATATATATTTTGATTGGTCAAGGGTAACTGTTGCCAATATGGCTCAGTTGGCTAATTATGCTGCGATGCTATTATTCTGATCTGCGCTAAGGTCCTTGGTTCGAATCCGGGAGGTACCATTTTATTGTCACAGTAGATTAATCTGCCGCAGTTAGCAGATTAATCTGCGTGCAAACCTAGCTCGCAACTGCGATTTCTTAAGCGAAGGGCAGTTGGCAGATTAAGATAATTGACTGAAACTCTACCCGTGAAGTTGAGTAGCCGATAAACTGCTGAGTCTTTGGGGTACACCGGAGTGCGGAGCCTGCAACTATACCAGTCCCTTTCTCTCTTGGAAACTGTGCCTCGTCGGTCAAGGGACATGTATTAGCAGCGCAGGGGCGCCACTAATGAGGTTAATAATATATCTGCGCCTGTGCCATGCTATAGCAAGATATAGTAGGTCACTCAAATTGCCACTTGTACGCAGGAAGAAGATGGGATCGGGTTGCGACATGAATTGACCGATCCTGCTGCTGTCTACTTAGGAATCAGCACAAGCATGAAAGTCCTGGCGGGTCGCGGTACGCCCGTCCAACCTAGTGATCACCGACAGCATCATGAATCACTGCAGCAGGGAAACAGTTCATTATATAGCGTCAGAGTTTTCAACTTCGGGCCAGCACCTTCCATGCCTTTTATCGTGAGCAACATTCATACTCTGGCGTTGGTTATGTGAAGATCGTAATGACAGTCAACTTATGTGACCGCCATTTGAGTTCAGCCTCGTCCGAAACTGTGACGATGTACTCGCATTAGCTATGGCTCAAAACTGGTTTCAGTCACGCCAGTGATCATTTTACCCAATCCGTTACAGTATCTCACAATCGGAAGTGGCCAACGACGTGGGCACAAAACAAGCAGGAAGCTCGATACAATGGGCTACCATCCGGACTGACTGCCAGAGACCAGTGGCTAATGTTTTGTAATGTTGTTATACTGCTGCTCAAGAAACTAATGTATGACATCAATTACTAATACATATCATCTCTGGCGCGAACCCAATGGATAGCCCGGACCCGAAGGTTGGTCTCTGGCTCAGAGTCTGCGCACAAGTGTTTAGGGCGTGGGAACAACACCTGACTTGCGTCGCAAGTCCTGGTGGGGGATTGCATTCAGTGTCGCGAGGACGCGTCGCGTCTGAAGTGGTCGCGTGACCGCGATAATCCTCGTGGGAAGACAGATTTGCCTGACTCGATCGCGTGTAATCTGTTATGCATCGGTCTGCTCGTCTTGTGTTCGCGTGTACAATTCAACATCCTGGTCGTCGCTTTGGTCTCAGGAAAATGTCCGACACACCTGCGACGTCAGGGAGCACTACTGCCGCCTCTGGCGGCCCAAACCCCAATTCCAAGAGCGCAGGTAGGTACTGGCACCTGCTTCGTAGCGTCTGATGCGACGAGACGACTCAGCAAAGAAGGAGGCGAAGCGGCTCGAGAAAGAGGCTAAACTTGCTGCAAAGGTCGCGAAGGTAGCAGCCGCCACTCCGGCTGGCGAGAAGAAAGCAAAGGCGGAGAAGGAGAAGAAGGAAGAGGAGGCTCCTTTCGTCAATACCACCCCCAAGGGCGAAAAGAAAGGTGTGCACACCCATCTAGCATTACTGATATAGATTCAAAACTCTCGCAGACCTATCGCAGCCGATGGCAAGCGGCTACAACCCGATCGCTGTCGAGTCTGCCTGGTATGACTGGTGGGAGGCCCAAGGTTTCTTCCGCCCAGTGTTCACACCTGAGGGCAACGTCAAGCCCGAGGGACAATTCGTGATTCCATTCCCGCCGCCGAACGTCACGGGCAGCCTGCATATCGGACATGCGCTCACGGTCGCAATCCAGGACGGGCTCGTGCGCTGGAATCGGATGAAGGGCAAGACGACGCTGTTCGTGCCCGGGTTCGATCATGCGGGTATCTCGACGCAATCCGTTGTGGAAAAGCGGCTGTACAAGTCGAGCGGGCAGACTCGCCACGATCTGGGACGCGACAAGTTCCTCGAGAAGGTCTGGGAGTGGAAGAACGACTATCAGGGAAGAATCGAAAACCAGCTGCGCCGCCTCGGCGGCAGCTTCGACTGGAATCGGGTGGCTTTCACTATGGACGAGGTGCGTGCAGTTGCACTACCACACGAATTACTTCTTTAGAGCGGATCACAGAGCCGCTACAAAGCCGTGATAGAGAACTTCTGTCGGCTACACGAGGATGGGATTCTGTACCGCGCGAATAGGCTTGTCAACTGGTGTGTGCGCATGAACACGACGCTTTCAAACCTCGAGGTGGAGCAAAAGCAGCTCACCGGCCGGACGCTTCTGAACGTGCCCGGATATGATGCGAAGGAGAAGTTCGAGTTTGGTGTGCTCACCTCGTTCGCGTATCCGCTTGAGGGCTCAGGTATGCTGCGCTGTTGTAAGATACGCGACTGGTTGACGAGAGCCATGACAGATGAAAGGATCGTTATTGCCACTACTCGTCCCGAGACTATGCTCGGCGACACGGCAATTGCTGTCCACCCAGACGACCCGCGTTACAAGGTACAGTCACTCAGAGCGGTCTGGTTTCGTGTCCTTACATATCTTTGCAGCACCTTCACGGCAAATTCGCGAAGCATCCGTTCCTCGACAGGCGCATTCCCATCATCACGGACGCCATCGTGGTCGACATGGAGTTCGGTACAGGTGCGGTGAAGATTACGCCGGCGCACGACTTCAACGACTATGAGGTCGGTGTGCGGCACAACCTGCCGATGATCAACATCCTCAACGACGATGGCACATTGAACGCAAACGCTGGCGAGAGGTTCAAGGCAAGTTTCACAGATGGATCATGTTGGAATATGTATTTACGGCTTGGAACAGGGCATGAAGCGATTCCACGCTCGCGTCGCTGTGGTCAAGGCGTTGCAGGAGGCAGGTCTGTATGTTGAGACGAAGGACAACCCCATGCAGATTCCTATTTGCAGGTATGTATGTCCGATATGGCTCTAAGTTGTCATTAAACCATGAACTACAGCAAGTCGGGCGACGTTATTGAGCCTGTGCTCAAGCCTCAGTGGTGGGTAAACTGCAGGCCGCTTGCTGAGGAAGCGCTCAAGGTACGCGTGTCACCAAACGGACGCCTATCATGCAGACTGACGCAGTTACATAGCGTACGCGTGCGGGTGAACTGATAATCACGCCCAAAGCGTCCGAGACGGAATGGTACCGATGGCTGGAAGGTATCCAGGATTGGTGTATCTCCCGCCAGCTGTGGTGGGGTCACCGTTGTCCGGCATACTTCGTTCGGATCGAGGGCCAGGAACAGGACGTCAGTATAGGCTAGACGCTCTGCTGTAATCCTGCGCTGACGTTGATCGCAGAACACGGACGGCAAGAACTGGGTTGTGGGTCGGACACTCGAGGAAGCCACTGAGCGGGCGAAGAAAATCGCGGGAAGCGCGAAGTTCACTCTTGAGCAGGATGAGGACGTCCTCGATACCTGGTTCTCGTCTGGCCTGTGGCCATTCTCAACTCTCGGCTGGCCGGAGGAGGTATCTCAGTCCTCCTTTCCGAGTAATTGCCGAACCGCTCACCAGCACATCGCAGACGCTGGATATGGCGAAGTTCTACCCGACCTCGATGCTCGAAACCGGATGGGATATTCTGTTCTTCTGGGTTGCGCGCATGGTGATGTTGGGCTTACAATTGACTGGCAAGCTGCCGTTCAAGGAGGTGCTGTGTCACGCGATGATCCGCGACGCACACGGGCGCAAGATGAGCAAGTCGCTCGGAAATGTCATCGACCCGATCGATGTCATCCAAGGACTCGAGCTCGAGGCGCTGCACGAGAAGCTGTACGAAGGTAACCTCGACGAGCGCGAGATTGCAAAGGCGAAGGCGGGCCAAAAGAAGGACTTCCCGAAGGGCATCCCGCAGTGCGGCACGGACGCGCTGCGATTCGCACTTTGCGCGTACTCCGGTGGAGGTGAGATGATCTGTGGACTGGTTTTTCTGGGAGAATTGACACCTGGTCTTCAGGACGCGACATCAACCTGGAGATCTTGCGTGTTGAGGGCTACCGCAAGTTCTGCAACAAGATCTTCAACGCCACTAAGTTCGCGATGCTGAAGCTCGACAACGAGTTCGTACCGGAACCGACCGCCAAGCCCACCGGCAGGGAAAGCCTAGTCGAGCGCTGGATCCTACACAAGCTCAATGTCGCGGCGCAGGAGATCAACCGTCAGCTCGAGGATCGAAACTTCATGAATGCCACCAGCATCGTGTACAACTTCTGGCTTTACGAGCTTTGTGACGTGTACATTGTATGCGCGTCCCATGATAGTCCAAGGGATGGTTGACTCACTGCATCACAGGAAGCGATGAAGCCTATGTCTGACGAATCTGCGTCCCCCGAAACGCGCAAGTCTGCACAGCAGACATTGTATACATGCCTGGACTATGGGCTGCGTCTCCTTCACCCATTCATGCCGTTTGTCACGGAAGAGCTCTGGCAGCGTCTCCCTCGTCGACCGAATGACCCGACGCCATCGATCATGGTGTCCTCGTACCCTGTCGTCGTAAGTCACTTTGAAGTGCTGACTATCTTGAGCCGTCATTGACATGCTTGCCAGAACAACTCATTCGTGTTCGAGGATGCGGAGAAGGACTTCGACTTGGTCTTCTCAGTGATCAAGACAGGTCGCTCCCTCGCTGCGTCATACAACCTGCAGAACGACATTCAACGTGTGTATTGACGCTCACCTCACATGACACTTATTCAGCAGGAACGCTTTCCAGTGTTTATCCGCGTTGCATCGGATAACGAGGCGTCGCTTCTCGAATCACAGGTTCCGACCGTCGTGGCGCTTACGAAGAATTGCAAAGTGGCGAAGGTTGTGCGGACGTTGGAAGACGTGCCTCCGGGGTGCGGCTCTGCCGTCGTCTCGCCCGCTGTTGTGGTGCACGTCCTCGTGAGAGTAAGCCACATTTCCTCCATGCTCATCATACGTATATGCTGATCCGCTCGCCACAGGGGCAGGTGGACTTAGAGGTAGAGATTACAAAGTGCCAGAAGAAACTGGGCCTTGCACGGATGAATCTAGACAAGATTAGAAAGGTCGAGTCGCAGCCCGGCTACGAGGATACCGTACCTGCCGATGTGCGCGCGATCAACGAAGAAAAGGTATCGCCGTCTGCCTTGAGGATCATATTTCCGGTGTGCTGACCCTCGCTCGTTTTAGCGGAAAACTTTCGAAGCGGACGTCGCGAATTTGGAGCTCTCCATCCAGATGTTCGAGAAGCTGCAGTAACGGCAGCCGCGCGGACGCTTTGGTAATCGAGTTACTGCCCTGTTACGCATCGGCGTGTACGATTAGTTGTACTCAGACGGCTAATGCTACGTCGTCATGGTTCTCTAGGTTGATACACTTTGAGGGATCTAGAAACAGGCACCGCCTACGCTTCTTTCAACAAGGAATCCGGAGTGAATTAGCGAGACTAACTTATGAACAGTACATGGACAGCAGTATGATATACAAAGCAGTGAACGGCTAAGAGGTGTGCAGAGTAACTCGTTGTATGTAAGCAGATATCGATAGCATGAGGACCTCCGTAACAGAAAGACCGCGTCAACCATACCATTTTCCGCCTATGCGCATCTCCGACTTCGGCCGCTGTGGGATCACCGAGTCTCTGATATTAAAGACCTCAATGGCTCGCTACACCACGGAAAAGGTATGAGCATCATTCGCAGAAGGTAGTTTCCCCAGAAAAACGCACCCGCCAAGTCGCCATATCAAATTCCATGACAAGCTGGCGTTTTCTGAGACCGTTCGTATAATCCTCCTCTGACGGTTGGTCACATATGTCTAGACGCATTAGTCTGAATACTGTTGATTGACAGCTCGAGGGTGATGAACACATACAGACGACGGGCTCGCCCTCGTTGTTAGTCTCTAGCGCACATTTGCCGTCACGGATGAGGAAGGAGAGATAGAACAGGTTCTCCACCGACTGCCCGAAGTCGTTCGGATTTACAATTAGTCTGAATATATTGATCGCGCCTTCTTGTGCGGTGAGTATGCGCTCCATCTATCAATGTTTTTGTTGAAATTGTGAGGCTCGGTTCAGCTCGTACTGTGGTGCAACAGTCAGAAAACGTACAGCTGCAACATTCTTTGTCGTCTCATTCTCGGAGCGCGTAATGTCTTCCTCAGTGATCTGTTGAGGCTTCTTCTCATCCCTTTTATCCTTTTCCAACTTTGCACGCTTGGCAACAGCCCGCTTTTTCTGCTCAATCGATAGCGGTCCCAGCCTATTACGGGGTCAAATGCATATACGTACACGAACACGACATCGAAGAATACAACGCACATAAAGTCCGCCACCGCGACCCTGTGGCTCTTCTCCAGCGCGCGATAGCCCACACGCGACCAGTCGAGCGCACCGCCAGCGATGTCGTCGTTAGCAATCTCCGAGTCCGACTCGTCTGACAGCGCGGCTTTGCGGCCGCCCATGAAGGTAATCAGGCGCGCAACGAAGTCGTCGACATCGAACGCGCCTGCCCCGGACTTCATTGCGCGCGCTTTGGCCGCACCCGCCTGCGTGGCCTGCAGGAGGAAGGCCGAATCTAGGGTCGCCTCTGATGTGCCCTTGACTGCATATGTGTCATGGGTTCTGTTCGGCCATTTCGATTACACGAGCAGAGGGCGTACCGCGGCTGAAGAGGGTGTCGGCGCGACGCACACGCTCGGCGAGCTCGTCGACTGAGAAGTCGTTCGCATTCCCTTCCTCTGAATAATCAAGAATGCCTGTCGAGCGGTGTGCTTTGATTCATTTGACGAGACGTACGATCTTTTGCGAGCTGACGATACTCGCGTCGGACTGCACGTTTCTCTTCGGGATCTTGGTCAGGATCATACGCCATTTCACTGGCTTTGGAATCCTTCGAAGGTCGTTGTCGCATTTTGACAAGGAAAGAGGCACAATGCGTGAGAGCTGGGAGCGGTCGTCGCGGTTGTGGCAAAAGCAGCGCGTAGGAAGAAGTCACGCGAGGCGCGTCATTTTGTCACGATAACATTGTCACGGTCCATCGACAATGGGGCTCGATTAACTCAATCGACAGCCTCTGACCTCTGAGTATTATGATGATAGCTACACGCGCATAAACATCAAGAGCCTCGCTATGTCCACTGTTTCCATCGGTTGTAGCGTCCAGCAGGACGGCAAGAACTAATGTGTGACATGTTGTGACAGGACGCGACTCTGCCGCCACCAACGCGATTAATGTTGGTATCGTACGCGCGCGTGGATAAGCAATATGTTTTCACCTTAGCAATGTGACTTCAGATAGGACAGGGTATTGCATCTTTCCCTGCCTCCCTTCTCCAGTACTAGCTGCGTGCCACCTGCCTCGGACATCTGTCCTTGCCATCGCCATACAGTGAAGCACTTCCATGCCTGGCGAGAGTCGTTGACAACTTCTGGACCATTAGGATGGTTATTCCCGCCCGGCAGCCCAGTGGTACCCCGCCGTGCTGACCGAGCTACGCGGCCGTCGATATCCAGGATACCATCTTCGAGCACACCAGGATCCGTGACGTCCTCGATCGTCTGTACATGGTCCTCAGGCTCAGGCTCCGGGTGGTTTGCCACAAGAATGTCCGCCCGCAAGCTGCGAGTTTTATGCGGCGGCACGAGGACAGTTAGTGCATTCGTGCGTGGATGGATAGAGTCAACCTGGCATCGAAGGCGTCAGTTGTTGCGTCAGTCGCCATGAGCAGCACATACCAGGACATCCTTCTCCACGACGACCCGCAATTGGGGGAATTCTTGGCGATACGAGAGCACATCCCCTTCTCGCAAAAGTCCCCGTCTCACGAGCGCTGTCAAATCTGTTGCGGAATTGCTACCGTGAAGGGGATCACCGTCTTATGGTAATTCAGCGAAGGGCGGGTGACGTACCGCTTGCCTTGCGACGCATGGGTGCGCACCCATGCCTCGTCTTTCCACTCCACATGAAGGCTTCCGTCACGCACGCCATTTTGGAAGCGCTCGACTTCCTCAGTCGCTTTCTTGCTGAACCAGCCGGAGAAGAGATGGTCCTGGAATGTGCGTGCTGCTGAGAGGAAGAATGGTGACGTGAATGTTGTGGGATCGAAAGTTGCTATGCTTTTCTCCTGGCCAGCGTGTTCGTCATGCATTGGCAGGAGAGCAGGTCCGGCGTAGACCCCCGTCGTCGCGCTGATATCGACCGTGGGACCCGACCCGCTGAGAGACTCAGGTCCACAGTGGCCGACATGCGTGGGAGAGACAAATGGGCAGTATGAAGTAAAAGCTGGCGGAGGCAGAAGCGCGACAAGCAGCTCCTGGGATTGAACGGACAAGTCCAGGAAATTCTCATAGTTCAGCACATCCTGCACGCCGTGACCGCGTGTGCCGTGCACGTTTAGGCGAGGCTATCTCAGCAGAGAAGAGCGACCAACCGAGATCTCCATTTTGGTCAGCTTGCTCTTTGGGTTCGTAAGGAGATATTCCAGCTTGCTCGCTGGGCCTGCCTCATTGTCCGTTGCCTTCCGCTTGCCAGTTGCACGCGCAGGGCTCTCTGGTGTAGTGACCGTGGTGAGAGCTTTGACTAGGCCGCGAACAGAGCGACGCGGCCTCTCGCTGAGGGCAGACATAACGGCAAGAATAAACCCAGTACTTTCCAATGATGATCAGGTCGAAACGGCGTCTGCCGTCCGCCGTCGCTCGCCCCGCGTCCACGTGATGGACGCCTAGAATCCCTACTCCTACTCGGAGTGTTGCCCGAGTCGGTGATGGAAATTCGCCGTTTCTGACCGGCTCTCAAACGATATGCATCTGTAAGATGCTGTGCACGAAGCAAGCGAAAGTTCATTGACGTACGCCGTATCCTGCGCGAATCAGCTCTGCTACTAATATCAACAACTGGTAGATCGATCCGCACATTCCTGATGGGACCAATGTATCTGTATCAGGCTCAAAATACAGGTTCAACGTAATATTCATGAACCCTACCGGAGCTCCGAGGGCGAATTGCCCGGCCCATTGGCACGCCACGGCGTGACTGTTGCGCAGTGGCTTCAGGGATCACGCAGTCCGATGCTGAGGACGGAGTATGCTATCCGGTCGAGAGACTTCTGTCTGTATGACTCGCTCAGTAAGTGCGCAGTCAGCTTCCATGAAAACCCTTGCTACCGCTACGCAATGCGTCCGCGCTACTATTATTTTAGGTATTGGATGTCACAGTAGTGCCGAGAAATACATGCCCCAGATAGGGAGATTCTCCATCTAGACTCCATGCGAAGTCGCCCTTTTTGTCAGCGGAGTCGTCATTATCATAATCACGAAGGATCATAAAATCAATCTCTGAGCACTCCGTTTCAACTGCGCAGAGTAGTTGAGACTGAACCGCACCGATCTGCAAGGCTTAGCGGGGGCGGCGCCTCAAGAAAGGCTGCAAGTGCATGTCATCCTGATCTTAGTACGTCGCAGGTAGGTGTGCCAAAATCGACAAAGGCGCTCGTGATCAATTCACATTCTCTTATCGATATCACAGTGCCGCAGGAACGTGGTGGCTCTTCGTTGGAATCTCTCACCTTTGACCAAGCGTGGAATGGAATAGGAAACCAATGCTTTCCCGCCAAATCTCCGGGATAATCAGTGCACGGTGAATACCGCCTCACACCGCACGGCGAAGACACTTTATCCCTAACAAGTTAGGCTGCTGCTAACTGTGGTAAGTAGAATGAAAAATGGAGACTGTGCCTAGAACTTAATAGTGAAGCATCAAGTCTCAGCGTGAATGCGCGGGTAGAGCGGAAAGCATGCTGTGATTGTCACTCATTGATTCCGTAGAGAAGCAAGGGAAAACTGTGAACATCGGACGAGTACGCCGAAGGTACGCCGAATCTTTCCAGCTTGTCCGGTATGGTATTAAAGCTAGGCGCCATATGTGATCAAACGAAGGTAGGTGTTGGCATGTACCGCCCAGCTGCGTACAAACATCGCCGCTGCCTAGAAATGGTATGCTACTGTCCTATGTCCATCTAGTCCGCACCAATCCATGTGGTCTCGTGTTCCGCCTGGTCAGTTCAATCCAATCAGCTGCAGGCGCACGCGGTAGCAGCTATCGTAGTCGTAGACGCCGGAGCTGTTGGATGACGCCTTGTAGACGACATTGACTTGCGCATTGGCGTCGCCGCTGGTCTCGCACAGGTAGAAGTTGTCAGTGTCACCGTTGACGGCGAGTGTCGGGAATGCGTGACCGACGTCGGGATCGGTGTCAGCCTGAGCAGAGTTACGCTTTGAGCAATCATTCATCAACTCAAGAGAAATGTACTGACGACTGCACAGTAGATCTGTGCGGGATCGGGCAAGCCACTTCTCGAGCTGACCATGAAGCTCGGTTCAGCTCCCGCCGCCACTGCAACATCGGCCGCGGATACACTCGCGTTCGCCTTGCTCGGGTTGGGAATCAGAGCGCCGCTGATAAGCGAGAAGTTCGGGAAGTCATTGTAGGGGTATGATTCGTAGGTCTGCAACAGATACGTCAATCAAGCATACTCGCGTGTGGACGACAGATTTGTACGCACCGAGAGCACCTTGTACTCTGCATCAGTCGCGGAGCCGTTCTGACCCACGACAAGAGGCACTCCCGTAGAGTTTGCCGGCGTAGAAGCGAGATCATACGCGGTGAGTGTGAAGTTCTGTGCTGTGTCGAAGGCGCCTCCGCCAAGGCCCGAGCACCACGTAGCAGTGCTGTGCTTAACGGTCGCAGGGAGAGCGAGAGAAGCAGAGGTCAGAGCCAGGGGGATCAATGCGTGCGAGAACATTATGTCGATTATAAAACGATTGTAGATGAGGGAATGTCGAATGGCTTTGAGCGGTGAGTCTGCGAGACAGCGAGGCGAACGACGGGAGTTAGCCAGAGGTTGCTGCCTTCGACGAAGACTGATATATATTGCGGTTGGCTACTACGCAGCACCACCATCGTAACAGCCGAACGAATTAGTGACGGCGAGCATGCACTAGTAATGCTCGGGAATCGGCATCCGCGATCTAGAGAACTGGGCGACGCGACGGAGTGGCTTTGCCGGAAGTTGATGTACGCGATTTGGACTCAAAGCACTGCTACTGAGATGGTGATATTCGCGGCTCGCACAAGATCTTAACTGTTCTCGTTCTGTGCTCGCGATCCAGGCCGAGTGGCGGGGCCAGAGGCGGATCAACAGTTTGCCACACCGCGGCTCTCTGACAATCACGCGACGCCCGACGAGCGCTCAAGCGCTCATATGTCTACAAGCGAGATTGGTCGCTGAGGCCTTAGGCGTTGAGTTTTTAGCCACAGATATCTATTTTTAAAGGCCGTCCGTGCTTCTTACCACGAGTTCGATAAGAAACAGTAAAGCCTACTCAAATGCGAAATAACCCCTTCAAACGAGCCTGCTATCGCTAGACGATACGAGTCAATCCGCAACGAGCTGCAGGATAACCGGGTAGCAGCTAGTGTAATTATACACTCCACCATTTTCTGGGTTTGCCTTCCAAATGACAGCGTTCTGAGCTGGTCCGCTTCCTAGTGTTTCGCATAAGGAGAAGCTCTCCGCATCACCGTTGACAGCCAGAATCGCAGGAGATACGTCCTCCTACAGCAACGCAGGACGCCACCGTCAGTAATCAAATGCTGCAAGGCTGCTATGCATGCAATGTCTTACTTGAACGTAGTATATAGGATCAGCGCCTGGCAGACCGTCTGGCCCTGGTTGCAAATCGACGAGAAAGAAGTTTAAGCCGTAACCAGCATTGACGGAGACATCGTATGCCAGGTAGTCTGAGCTACTTAGGAAGGCCAGGTCGCCTTCGGTGAGGGTTATGTTCTGGGGAAATATGCTTTCGGGATAGGACGCATAGGTCTGAATCCATTTTAGCTTGTCTGCATTGCCAGAACAACTCATGATGCTCACAACAATTATTCCATAATCAGTACCATTAGATCCGAGAACCAGTGGGACTCCGGTGGCGTTTGCATTGGGGAGCGTCGTGTTCAGTGCGGCAAGCAAGAAGGCTGCAGTGTCGGTCACGTTACCGGCTAAGCCCGCGCATGGGTCTGCGGCTTGTCGCGCTGCCAGTGGTAACTTTAAGTATGCGGCTATCCCAACAACTGAGGATGCAAGGATAAAGGCCAAGGAGAACACCATGCCGATCTGTATGGCAAATGGTAGCTGTCAAATGCTAACCACTGGGTATGATGCACCTTATTTATACCCAGCCTTATGTATCATCGAGTCATTCCTGAGAGGCTCTGACCCGCATCAATCTCATCTTTGCCTAGACTTAGACATACGCTAGAAAATATCAACAATTTGATGGCGCCTATTAGTAAGGTGCCCTTCGGTGCATTGCAGATGTTCTGAATCCCAGTGCAGATTCGTATCTATTATCCTAAGGACAGAAGCAGAGTACTGGGATGAAAGATAGTTTTATCAAAGCAAGTAATAACAATTCTGTAGTGGTATATACTGCCCCTGCCAGTATTTCGTCCACTATTGAATGATGCGTGATGGTTATCAAGCGGTCGGATATGACGTTCGGATTGTACATTTAATCAGCAATATTTAGAATGCAGCGCAGCAAATATAAAATGCAGCGCTGCAATACAAAAATTCGGCGCAGCAATATTGTATGCTGTACAGCAATATATTTTGGCAGCGCTGCAATATAATACGCTGGGTAGTGATAACAGTATGACGTTCGGATTGTACATTTAATCAGCAATATTTAGAATGCAGCGCAGCAAATATAAAATGCAGCGCAGCAATACAAAAATTCGGCGCAGTAATATTGTACGCTGTACAGCAATATATTTTAGCAGCGCAGCAATATAAGAAATGTTGTGCAGCAATATTCAGCCATAGGCTATCGCAATAGGACGGACTTGCAATCCCTTTTAAGAGGCGTAGGTCGGGGTTTAACGTTTAGCATTGGGATAGCACCGTAGCACTACAACATATTTTTGCAAACTTGTACAACTGTCGCCTCGATTATAACCTCTTCTTTCAGTAGCTTACTCCTCTGCTCCTCCATTCCGCACAGCTCTTGCCACGCGAGCTCACATCACCTATCGGTGGCGGGACCGTCTCGCATCGGCAATTGTGCCGGTTCATAGTCAAAGCAAGAGAAGGTGCCCCCATTCTTTTCTAATGACTTGATGCGAGTGGGAAAAAAATCCGTGGGAGCAGGACTAGCTATCGAATGGGGAGTACTGGTACTTGGAGATTATGCTGTAGTGTAATCAATGCAGTCCAGTTGAACTCTGACCGTCGAACCTAACGTAGATACAATCTCCGACTCAAATCTATAGCTGCGATAAGCCCATTGCTGCATCCTTATATTGCTGCGTAGCGTTTCTGTTATCACTACCCAGCGTATTATATTGCTGCGCTGCTAAAATATATTGCTGTACAGCATACAATATTGCTGCGCCGAATTTTTGTATTGCAGCGCTGCATTTTATATTTGCTGCGCTGCATTCTAAATATTGCTGATTAAATGTACAATCCGAACGTCATATAACAGAAACGCTACGCAGCAATATAAGGATGCAGCAATGGGCTTATCGCAGCTATAGATTTTAGTCGGAGATTGTATCTACGTTAGGTTCGACGGTCAGAGTTCAACTGGACTGCATTGATTACACTACAGCATAATCTCCAAGTACCAGTACTCCCCATTCGATAGCTAGTCCTGCTCCCACGGATTTTTTTCCCACTCGCATCAAGTCATTAGAAAAGAATGGGGGCACCTTCTCTTGCTTTGACTATGAACCGGCACAATTGCCGATGCGAGACGGTCCCGCCACCGATAGGTGATGTGAGCTCGCGTGGCAAGAGCTGTGCGGAGGAGCAGAGGAGTAAGCTACTGAAAGAAGAGGTTATAATCGAGGCGACAGTTGTACAAGTTTGCAAAAAAATGTTGTAGTGCTACGGTGCTATCCCAATGCTAGCGCTAAACCCCGACCTATAAAAGGGATTGCAAGTCCGTCCTATTGCTATTGCTGCAATAGCCTATGGCTGAATATTGCTGCACAACATTTCTTATATTGCTGCGCTGCTAAAATATATTGCTGTACAGCGTACAATATTGCTGCGCCGAATTTTTGTATTGCTGCGCTGCATTTTATATTTGCTGCGCTGCATTCTAAATATTGCTGATTAAATGTACAATCCGAACGTCATAGTCGGAGTCTGGGTCACGTTCATCGGCATCACTATACCGATGTGGAAAAACCATTTAGGTATCTTGATCATTCCTGATTCTCTCTATCCTATTGTAGTGTATTGATGTCGATATATCGACAGCAATCTGTAGTTCTTGGCAACGGTACGCACCGTTGTTATGGCTAACGTTGCTAACGAGCGCCCATACGAACATACTCACCTTCCATTATCGGAATGGCACTGATCGCTTTGTTTGACGCTGCTACTTCGCCTCGCTCCGCAACCTCATATGCACCTTCCCTTGATAGCTGGTTTTTAGAGCATTATGGGTACGGATCGTACTTGTAACCTTACATATGTGAGTGACGATGGCTGCGACGGAGATTTGCACAGACTTGCGCGACCACCTCCCACCTGACAGAACAAGCAAGTTCAACCACGCTTCATGGAAATAATCACTGCCATGAGGTAAGTATACTTGACAATCACTCAGCGAAGCCATTCTCGTGTACAATGTCGAATGACAGGACGATATCTATCGTGAATGTGGCCTTCGCGGGCGCACAATTTCGAATTCATCGTTGATACAAACAGATTGATGAAAGCTATCAGCGGCTGCGGCTTTGTAAGCATCAGCTGTAATCTCACTAAGATTCATGACGCTGAGAGAAGACGTCCGTGTATGTGAACGTTCCTTCATTAATGCACTTGGCCTTGGGCCACCACAGCTGTAGCTTCTGTGATCGCATTGCTAATAGACACCGGTACCAAGATCCGCTACAGAATACTGTTTGACATTCCACGCATGATGTCTCGCGCAGGTATTCTAGAGTCGGAAATAGTCAATCCCCGGCACAGGCGAATGGCATATCGTTTGTCCCACATAGATCTTCCGCTTGCATTAGCGACTCACCAGAAGATATGTCGGGTCGAACAGCATCTTTGGATCGCGCTTCCCGCCTCGTCTGGACTCCTCCGGTCCCATGCCACTCGATGCCGCTGTATGTGATAGGAGATTAACACACTACGTGAATCTCCTTACGGATGTCCCGGACAGAGTCCGCAGAGTTTTTGTCTCTTTAAATGACCTATGATATTCACAATTAACCGATCATTTCTGATTAGGCCCATCACAGACAGCTTGACAATATTTTCAGTCGCTGTGGCCATGTCCCTCTAATGAACGACATCATGATCGCCCTGATTGATTGTCATTTCGCCATCATTGCATAATAAGCTGCCTTAAATGCATCCGACCATTGGCTCCATTTGCGAAGGTTATGCGGCCTGTAGCTCCAACTTCACATTCCGTGGGAGGATCGATTGTATGCATTCGAGGTACATTTCCATCTTCCATCTCTGATGCTTACTTCGCTCGTTGAACGCCTGTACTATCGCCGGACCCCTTCTGCACAATGGACCCCTTCTACACGGGCAACAACGCATCAAAAAATCATGAAAATATTTGTGTGGATACTAGACATGTAGACGAAGGTTTCTGTGTCATTCTCTTTCACATTCCTGACTTTGATCGTTATGCAGAAGCGATTGTGCAGAAGTGGTCCATTGTGCAGAAGGGGTCCGGCGTTAGTGATGCTGCATTGGAAGACCGCACCGCTTCCGCTCAAGGGCCAACAATCTACGCTTCCGCGTCAAAAACGCCCTTGCTCTTCTAGATGCTGCTTCAGATTTGCAATCATCCTATCTGTGCCTGGGGGATAGTTCCGCGAACTAGTTGCGCCTCGCTTTGTCTCGAAACAAATTAAGTACATGTTGCCCAAGATTGATGGTCAAATGAATGCAGAGGTCCTGAGGTGCATGATATCTTTGCTCAAAACATTTCGAGTAAACTCAGTACCGATCGCGGCAAATACTTGAATTTGTGCCCATACAACGCCAGGCATTTGTGGCCTACAATCCCTTGCTGAGGTAGGATGATGTAGGGCGAAGATGTGCGAGGGGCGGAATTGATTGATGCAATCGTAGAGCGGATCTCACCAGCTCAAAGTGTGATTGTTTGAACACAAATCTATGGAGCAGAGATCTCGGCCGCTCGCTCACGTGTAGTTTTCCCATCGACCGAGTCTTTGGTAGGCTGCTGACCCTCCTCACCCACGGAATGGAGCCGAGACCGCCCGGAGTCGAATTCTGCATCTCGGTCATCATTGAACAATTGCATCCCGCAAGTAAGAATCCTGCGGTACGCAACCTCTCGGTGAATTGGCTAGATCGAGTATTTTCGGCTGACTGAGAATCCAGTGAATCTGGCATTCGAACGGTTCCACATCTTATGTACTATGTGCCTGACAGTGCTCCGATGGGTGAGAGAGTACAAGACTCATTGTATGAAGTCTCCAATTTGGGTTTTATGGAGCAGGCACCGGGCCTGTCAATCGCCATATGCGAAACAAGCTCGCGTGTAGTCCAACATGTACATTAGGACGCGATGAAGAATCAAGATGCATGCCCTTTGTGGAACCTCTCATCCAAGGAGAGGACAACACGCAGGTCTCGATGGGCCAATTTTCCGCCAGCTGACAAATAGTTTTTAGGTTCGGAGCCGGTGCACAGCTACAGAGTCGTAAGTACCATGACAGAGATGCGAGCCTCGGGTCATTCCGTTATTGACGTCTGGCGTTGCTGCTCGCGCGGCTCATCGGAGCGCTTCATCATTGGAGGACGCTGTCGCTGCCTCGCGGTATGCACGGGGAGCTATGATTGGTCTATCCTGACCAATCGTTGTTCTCGAGTAAAAATACTCACACAATGCTCCGTGGACGGCACTCCCCTAAAGCACTGGTCATTGGTAAGTGATGGTAGATTATACTCCACGATTTATGCGCAAACATCGCCTCTGGTACGAGGCAGCTATAATCGGATATTAACTGTGCCACATGACAAATTCATAGCGCCTCAGCACAGGAAAAGAAGACGCATGCTCCGTCATCGAACAAGTTCCAATACTTTAGCCGTTGCTCTCCTGCACGGCACACATCCTGGCAGTGGCTGTCTGACGTGGAGTTGAATTGAACACATGACAAGACATAGCTGGGGAATACACACTCGGCAAATTGTGTGTCTCTGGGACATCCGACAAAGATGCGTTGGGCTGCACCGAGGCCGCACAATAATCCACGGTCAGGACTGTCGTCGACGAACTCTGAGAACTCGGTCCCCGCTCACACAGATCTTGTTCACCCCAATTATCGAGGATCTGCGCCGGGAGTCTCTGTGCCAACCACGAGAGAACTATCACCGCAAACATGCTCTCGGCTTGTCCAGGCTTGCAAAAGGCTTGGGCGACAGTGCAGAGATCAGATTGATCCGATGGCAGCCAAGGCATCATGCGCTTGAGCTCATTTTCACCTGGCGGAGAGTGCCGGATCCCCTTTGCATCGGCACGGTATCCGTTTCACATCCGACGGCAGCCCACTCAGGCTCAGGTCTATCCGGACTCCTCAACGCCGAATGGCAGATGTGCGCGCGAGGCTGTTCCGCCGCGCTACCGACCCTGTGGGCTTAGAAGAAACTTGCGCTGATGGCTGGCGAGTCCGGGCTTGTCTCGCGGCTTTCGCTCGAAGGCGGCTGATCCCCGCACTTGTCGGGACCAGTAACGCGCAAGATCTGACCGGTTCGACTTGTCGGATGTGGTCGCATTTCTGCCGATGTCTGTCTTTTGTGTTTTCGTGCCTGTCCGCTCACTACCGCCCGACTGCGACAAGAGAAACTTCCTTCTCCGTTCCATTCGCATTCGCATGTAGCCTGTTCGAGGGATGACTGTGGCGCAGTGCCAGTGAACGCCGCATTCAAAGTCGCAGACTACTTCTCATACCTATAGGGAGTTCACCTCCAGTGTCGCGATTGGGGCATCTGCCTAGTCCTCGATCACAGCTGCTTAAACGCTTGAGGCAAAGTGACTTGCTTACGTGAGCCACCCGCTTTGTCCCCGCAAGGCGCTCACGCTCAAGCCCGATCTGCCAGCTCCATGCACGTACTAAATAAGCCCCGACGCCAGAAGACTAGCGTGCGATAATCGGGGATTAGAAGGCTGCTCAGAGTGCGCGGTAGGCCCAGATTCACGCGCATGGGCCCTGCAGGATTCCGCATTTCGACTCCACAGGCACAACTATCAGCTATCAGCCTCGACCTCTTTCGGGTTTCATCTAATGGACGTCGGCCAGGGTGGAGTTCTCACGAGCGAGACCGCTCGAACATGCGGGCTACACGCTGGACGACCGGCGACTCGACAAGGATAGAGAATAAGAAAAGATAGGTGATGTTGCTATCGCAAAGCCAGCAACGACAGTATGCAACGTCATTCAAGATACCTGGAGATCAGCCATCCAACTCCACCGCTCGCACACCCTATTTGTTCACTCCTGAGACAACCCATGCTTCAGGTGGAGCTCGGGCGCAATAGAGGACGGTATGTCGTACCTACAGGACACCGATTGGCCCTCTGGGCGATTCCGAGGTCGCTGTGATATCAATGCCTTCACTCGCGTGCTCCCAACGTAATCAGCATAGCATTGTGCAGCTTGTTCCTGATGAGGGGGGCAGGTATTGGACACCTGCAGACTGGTCCGTCGTATTCCAGTTTAGGCGCACCGAACCTGGAGATCGTCTCGTCTACCGGGCGACATGCTGTGTCGATTCCCAACGGCGCCTGTAGCCGCTGTCTTGGGCCCGGGAGATGCGGGCGTCTCTCTGCGCTCGTAAGGTGCGATTAATTTCGGCTGCGTTATGTTCGTGACATGCCCGTGATTGATGTCCCCAGCCTCCAGACGCGAAGGGCTCCGTCAAGGTACAAGAACCATGCCGTATGTGTGTATGTCACAAAACCCGCGCTTGGCCAACGACTGGGGCAAAGTTCAGCGAGGTATATATACAGGAACCACCCGCCGTGTCCTGCATCTCGGGCCTCACAATGTCGATCACTCTCAACCGGCTGCCCTCGTTGCCAACATCCTTCTACCCAGAGGATGCCCTGGGGCGCCCGTCGGGCAACCTCGCGGGGTTCATAACCGGCGTCCGGCGCGTGGCACTAGAGAGCAGTCCGACATTGCTTGCTTGCGTCCTTGTCAATCTTGTCGTGCTGTGCTATGTCTTCACCTTCCTTTCCACCAAGGTTCGTTCTCTTCTCGTGCACGACTTCGATCGCTCATCGGTGATCTGCCTTAGAACGTCATACCTACCGTCGGATACCCTCATTGGCTTGGCTCATATTCTGGAGTGCTTCGCTTCCTCGTCGATTCCAAGAGCATGGTGGATGAGGGCTACCGGAAGGTATGGTCGTCGCCGCGCTCGCCCAACATTTGGTCTGACTATGAGCAGTACAAGGGGGGTTTCTTCCGAATCCCACTGGTGACCAACTGGACCTACATTATCGCAAACCCTAAATGCAGTGAGTGATGCTTTTCGGCACCTTGTGGAACGCTTACTTACACATCGACGAAGTTGATGAGATGTACCACTTGCCTGAAGAAGTCCTGTCTCTACGATTTGCCGCTGCGGATGTGAGAAAGATCTTCAAGATTTGTTGACTGTCTGACATCCTGCATAGGAACTCCAACTACCATACACTATGGGCCAACAGCTGCACGATAACCCATATCATCTTCCCATATTGCGCTCAAAGGTAAGACGGTGTTATTCCTGAAGTCGCCGTATTCATCTCTTGTGGCAGTTGACACGCCACATTGACTTCCTGGTCGGCGAGTGCCTCGACGAAATGACCAAAGCAATGGACGAGACTCTGGGCAAAGTCACAGGTGGTCAACTTTACCCACGTGTACCTTCTATGCTGATAAGCGTTCCGAAGACTCATGGCAGGAGCTCAACTCCTTCGATACCTTCACCACCATCATCGCTCGCACGTTCAACCGCATTCTCGTGGGAGCGCCCACATGTATGCTGTGTCTCGCGACATGATCCGTGTTGCTGAGCTGACGCTGCTGGTAGGTCGCAGCAAGGACTACACGGATGTGTGCAAAGCGTTCGCGGTCAACACCGGCGTCGTAGGGTTCATCATCAACCTGTTCCCGTCTATCCTTCGGCCGTAAGTGCCTTCGTGCGCCCGCGATATCGGCTGATGTCTGAGACGGGGAACAGTGTGGTTGGCAGGCTGATTACACAGCTTCCCTCGTTGACAAGGCGGACACTCTTTCATCTGGAACCAGTCATCAAGGAGAGAAGGGCTGCCATGGCAGAATTCGGAAACAATTGGCCAGAGAAGCCGGTAGATCGCATGTTCGCTCACACCGCGCTCCATACTGATCCAACGATGGATAGATGGACATGCTGATGTGGCTCATGGAAGCAGCAGAAGGCATCGAGAAAGAGCCCGAACGCCTCGCTGTGAGGATTTTGGTTCTCAACATCGCCACGATCCATAGCACTGCAACGGTGTGTGCGGTGCAGCTCCGTGTGACTCGGTGTTCTCATTGCGCGCTGCAGTCCGTCATCCAGGGTCTCAACTGTCTCATGGAAAACATAGAATACGCGGATCCGCTCAGGGAAGAGGCAGAGTCTGCACTCCGCACGCATGGATGGACGAAGCACGCCATCAACCAGCTCGTCAAGACGGACAGTTTCCTCAAGGAAGCCTCGCGACTGAACGCCATCGGCATCAGTGAGTACTCGCGCCGCTCGCCGGAATTTGTACTGATGATCCGCCAGCGAGTTTCCCGAGAAAGGCGCTGAGAGACATCACCTTCTCCGATGGGACGACCGTGCCCAAAGGCGCCTACATCTCTTCTCCCTTTGCGATCCACTACGATGAGGAGTTCTATCCTGACCCGTTGAAGTTCGATGGATTCCGGCATGTCCAGGACACGGGCAACAGAGCGAACAACAGCAGTGGCATGATCCGCACGAATGCCCACTATCTGATCTTCGGCCACGGCAAATACCCTTGGTAAGCCCCCGTTTCTTGGTAACGCTGCCGAATCACGTATTGACCTTTTCCTTCGTAGTGTAAGCTCCACCATGACGCGTATCGTTGCAGGGAGGCTCAATCACTGACACCCGTTCCACAGCCCGGCCGCTTCATTGCGACTTACATGATGAAGGCGACGATGGCATATCTTCTGACACACTACGATGTCAAGTTTGGGGCGCAGGGCAGGCTCCCCAACATCGTCTTCCAATACAACCACAGCCCCAACATGAGAGCAACGTAAGTCGTCCATGCGTGAGTGGGCTAATCGGACTCCCACGAATTGATTATTCTGTCAGATTCATGGTTCGCCGTCGGAAGGTGACATAAATGTTGGCTGGCCTGTGATTATTGATTCCGGCGCGTGACGCCTGCCCGGCGTCACTGAGATGATGATCTATATCTATATTATTGTTGAGTTGCTGATGGACTCTGCTTACTTTCTACACTACCCGCCGTCCTTGCTAGCGACGTCCTCGTTCGTTATATTCTGGGTGTATACTATCATGCGGACAATGTGAGAGCTTTGTTGTACATAGATGATGCGGAAATCTAGACGCTTCTCCAGCGCTTTCACGAGGAAGTTAACGTGTGAAAGCGACGACCACGGTTGTTCTTAATGAGGTACCCGAGCTGATTTCTTATCCCATCTCCTTCAAACGCGTGCATCGTCGCAACTGCCATGATCTTGAGGCGGAGACAATATCGGCGGCACCTACCGTCGGCAATAACGGACAGTTCATCATGTAGTTTGCCTCTGCTGTATAGCTGCCCTACACGCAGAGAAAGACTCGCACGACTGTCAGCCTCTCGGCTTTTCTGCGATGATCGTTTTGAATACCTTCCAAGATAACTCGGGGCTGTCCAATCCAGACCCCGGTATTCACGCATGCCATATCGCGGATCAACTTGTCAGCGGCTGCCCGGAGTTGGATCGCTGATTACCCAGTGTTCTCTCCAAGGCTGCAAGTCCTCAGTGAATTGGCGTGGTGCGTCGGCGGCGAGCCTGCGGCCCTGGTGCACGTTTCAGGCCAAATTGCTGCCCGGACCCGGGCTGGAACGCCTTCCGTCCACGTATCTGTGATACATCACCCAGCTGAGGGACATCAGCCAATGCATGGAAGATTGACGTCCGTCCACCACGACTCAGGGCGAAGAGGCCCCCGGCGCCCACGGAGGCGCGCTCCGCGCTCGGGGATCGTCCGCCGTCGAGCATCCCTAGATTCGACTCAGACCGCATGCGGGGCGGCGATTCCGCCGCGTGGATTGTGACATGTGAATTGTGAAGTGGCATCCAGATCGCTCGATCGCACCGTCATGGGTGGACGCCGGGGCGGCTCGACGCCCGGCGAGCTCGGACGCTGGCTATCCGATGGCACTGCCGTTTGCCCAACTCGTCTGTGGCAGTACTTGCGAAAATTGCACGTCTGTCGGTAAATGCAATGTCAACTGGCCCATCTGATTGCAGACGCCACCACAACGGGAAGGGCATCATACATATCCAACTCGTGCTCAGGGTGATCAAGCCAAGCATCGGACTGTGAGCGCGACGTGGCTAACATCCGGGATCCGCGAGATTCGCACTCCATCCTGAATCTGGCATACGTCGATGTTGCGGAGTCTGTGTATCGGACGGCATCAGCTGTTGGCTCATCTCCTGACACGGGGAGTAGGCGATGATCGAGTGGATAGTATGAAGTCAGAGGCTCTAATCAGTCGGTGGACCTCGCACCTGCCAGCCTATAGCTGTCTCCGATATTTGCAGTACTGCTCGGGGAGCCACCCGAGCGGAGATCTTCTGGCCGGGCCTTCTCTTGTATTGATTCCCTGTCATTTAAGCTGTGGTTGTGCGCGCTGGTCGAGTCAAGAAGCAACATGTCAGAGGCGAGGCTCGCCGCGGCGTTGCAACATCGCCACAAATTAAGGGGGCTCGCTGCTGTAGTGACAATTGGTCGAGTCCTATCCTGGCCAGATAATACGAATGCTATTGCAGGCAGATATCAACTTGACATCGCATATCAGGAACGCTAGGAAAGAGTCTAGGGTGGCTGTCGTACTTCACTGCACGCTTGGATGAAACATCTGTGTGATATATGGATGCCACGGACCGTCAAAATTCCAGCTCATTGCTTGTTGGACTAGGAACGAGATGGATGCGCACGCTCTTACCGGTAAACCAAGTGCTATCATTTCCGCGTGATGTTAGATGCGGCGGCGGCATGTTCTGGCAAACGTTGAAGCTTGAAGGCGGGCAAACTCAGCTTGGTACGATCCGAAGAGTGGCCATATATACCTCGACAATGTCGTACGACCTTCTGCTTTGGTTAAAGTCGTTCGATTCGTGGCTGCCGATCGATCTTCTCGCGGATATCGAGCAATATTCTGTCTCATTGAGTGACAACGACTAGTCAGGGCCAACAGATGCATAGATCCGCCATGCGACTCAGAATTCACCGCACCAGATGCGCATAATATCGCGCAGCGAGAGAATACGAGCGCTTCAGAATGCTCGGGTGCTGTCTTTCGTCGATGACGTATAGCATGAGCACAGCGCGTCAAACAGAGACGTTGAGGGTGTCGTTACCGACGTCGACAGTGCGTATCTCGGCTAGACGCAAAAATGTTGGTCATTGTCACGGTGCCTCGGCGCATGGAAGAATGTAAGTTTAGTCAGTCATGTCGAGATGCGGGTGTGAGGGTTCGTCCAGCCACTTGATTCTATCACCCCTATTGCGGCAGGGGTGGTGACGACATACGAACCGAGACGTCATCAAATGCGTTGATTGGGTGTACCGACTGACCGAATATTATTGCAAATTGCTGGTCATAGGTGAGTAGGACATTATAGCCTGAGAGCAGAGAGACGCAAGAGTATGATATCACCGGGCTGAATCTTCACTACGAAAAAGGTCTTCTGCGTCATCCAGCACAGTTACAACGTTGGGTAGAAAGTTCGCGCATAGTACCAAGCGCAGATCGGTGCATGACCGGTGACCGTTATGCTCACCAATCAGTAGGACAGTACTGAGCAATGATCGATTGATCGATGATCCCTTGATCATAACGCATGATCTGCCCGTAATGAACATGGTCTACTTAGTGAGCTCGTTGAATATCTAACAATGAGAAGAGTACCTTTGTGCTGAGCTCCGGTCCGTAAACCAGCATTGGTTACATACGTGATCATCAGATGCAAGTATAGTACGAATGGATACTCTCTGAGATATTACCCAATGCGAGACGATTTTGAGGATGCATCGATACTAGATGAGAATGCTGTTTGCGAGCACTGCATGACAACTGTGCCGGCTGATACCTTAGGATACGATGCGCGTAAGCTTTATCATCAATATTCGCGGCACCTACTGCAAGTATAATGCCTTTGTACTGGATTTGAGACTCCCCACCAGGAATTCATCCTTCAGGCAGTCTCAATGAGTAAGTCCAGCGGTAATCCGTTCGCTAAACAGCAAATGGATCCAAGATAACGTTGGGACGGCATAATCTTCTGCCATATTTGAGGCAGTGAACCATCTCCAGAAGCTATCACGAGTGACTACAACCTGTTCTTATAGCCTGGAAGGAAATAGGCGTAGTAATCCATCGTGACAAATTGCCGGCTCCGGACGACAATCAAAGTCTCAGAAGGTGATGCGCTTGAACGTCAGTGATTTTCGGATGCAGATGACGAATCTGATGCGAAGTAGATGACGCTTCAACGGTATAGCCAGCGATTGAAGCTTACAATGGCGGTTGCAACACTTTAATCTGGACCGATCATGGAAGTATGCACACATGCTCAACGTTCACCGAAAAATTTGACGTAGATGCCTGGAGGGCCCGAATTATGTCCACCTATATTTAACTTGTGCAGTACGCTTCGAACCAAACCGACCCGAGGCAGATTTTTGAGGATCGATGATAGGCACGATCTGACCAAAGCAATAATAATACAACTCTCGTGAAAGATATCACTAGATCAGCGCCGATAGCGTACCCGCTATTTGGAGCCGTTGTACATCACAGATGGCGAATGTGGGAGCATGTACTGTCCAGCATCGCCGCGACCATAATCCTCAAGGTCAGATATAATAACACAATTTGCAGCTAAGCAGAGCTCGTACACATCTCAAAATGGCTCGAAGTACCCAGAATCCATTGCTGTGATGCCGAGCCGAATAATGTTTCTACGAATACATATTGCATACCTAATGTAGGGTGATTGACTTGCCCACAACCCCCATATCGACTATCAACTGTCTCCGAGATTCGCTTTTCGATGAATAAAGATCGGCTGATCATCACTCTGGCGTGCAGACGTACCCGGGTCATATAGCATCGTCAAGCGTCGATGACGCTGATTGGAAATGTAAGAGGGCCAAGAGGGTAGCTCTTGCACTCTTATATAGTAAACATGTTCTTCGATCACTCTGAGATTATTGTAGCGAACGGCAGAATAATCCATGTTGTTCCCTTGTTTTTGTATCATTGGTCGGCATCTTGCACACGAAACTTAACGTACCGTAGAAGCTATAGCAGAACAACAAAGGTACGATGGCTAACGTCTGATCTACTTGTAACTATAAAAACGTGGCACATCGTATTAAGGTGCCGGAGGTTGCGTGAATACAACGATATGTAATCCGAGGGGATCAGCGAAATGCGGCTATTCTGACATCGGCGACCGACGCATGCATTCTGATCACGCCAGTGTTCCTGATAGACAATCGCTGCCGGGCTGCGCAGCAGTGCGCCACTCTTCGCTTGCAGGCAGTGGTATACCGGAAACGTGTTGGATAATCCGAGTTTGTATGGCAAAGTTGTACTGATGGCAGAATATGCCACATTCTTTGATCAAGAGGGATGACGTCAAGATCCGCGGAGCTTCGAGTCAATGTCAGATCGCTAGGCTATACACCAGCAATAGTCCGGCATCGCTTTCTCACCATTCTGGTGGGTCAGCAACTACAGTCATCTATCGGTCAATGAGACAACCATACATTGTACTGCCTCGGACTTCATTTAATGTTCATTGTGTGCCAATCGGACTATACCAGGGCATCAACTTCCTCTATAATTTGGCTTTGAGAGGTTCCGTTATCGAAGTTCCACTCCGGCCAGTGGAGTTCAAACAATGGTCTAACATCCTTATCAACAAAATTTCACTCAACGAGACAGCGTCACATAACTGCTGACCAGGCTGAATCAGATATATCTATCAACCAGTGTTACTACATCTCTTCGTCCCCGTCATCGTTTCTCTCCTCACTATCTCCTTTCTGGCTCTCATCCGCATCAGCCTTCGGTCATGGTGGACTATTCATAATGGAGGTTCAGCACTTGTATGTAGAAGAAGCCTCGACGACAGCTTGCAAAGCTGGCATCGCTTATTCCATATTATATGGAAAGAAAGTGTGATGTGACACGCGGCGCCTGATCAAACTAGCTGTCCTCTTTGTTCGAGAAGAAATCTCGGTGAATGTAATGAATCTCACTACAACGGTGTGATCATATGGAAGCTATCCAGAATATCATTTTGGTGACCCCGGCCATTGGTATATTGCATCGGCTTTGCGGGACCGATCTCTCGAAATAAATTTCATTCTGAGGGACAGTCGACAATGTTTAGTCTATCAGAGAAGCAGTACTCACAGTATCTGCTTCGAATTCCAGATCAGCTTCTTGTAATTCATAAAACCTGATGCGCAAGAAGTCCGAGGCGGAATTTTGGAAGTGGAGAGCGGAACACAAATAACAAGGCCGTTTGTCTCATTGAGTGATGATGTCTCATTGACCGATAGATGACTGTATATGTGTATCAATGTGAGGAGGATCAAACTTCCCGTCACGGATATCATGCAAGGATCCACACCCAGGATACGGACTCAGGACACGGGGTATACATAACGTCGTGCGATCTGGTCGAATTTCATGATGGCACGAATGTTGCTTGCGGTTCCACCATCGCGTAGGTATTGAGAAGCTGTTCAGGAAGCTATAGTGTGGTACTAGCATACATCTTACAGAGCATGTTAGACACTGCATGCGAAATTTCGATAAGTGGTTCGCTGCCCCGTGCAAGTTTTGGAGTCGTCCAGGATCTAATTGCCGCCCACCATCATTCCTGCAGAGTGCGTAAGTCTCGGTAGCTTGCGTGGTATCAATTAATGCGGGTAGGATGGCTCGTTTTCTATCATAATTTCAACTGCGAAGTATCGACAGAAAATCGTAGCTAGAGCTAAGCGCTGAACCTCGAGGCCTGAGGCGGAACATCATATGACAATCGTTGCATGAATATGTCAACCGAATATACAGACAATCTGCTACGACAGCCCAGTCCACGGTTTCGGGTATAGCTGCAGGGCCTGCCGTCAAGCGCAATTGGAGCTTCTAGTACTGCTGTCGGAGAGATTGTAGCTATGAGGTTGGTGCGATATTGAGCTATGGAGCCAAGGCGAGATCACAATCTGATAGTGTTTGGTACATGCACCATCCTTCATGCTATATCTTGCTAACCCGAGTCTACGGCTGGAGTATCTTCTGATTCCATATCTCACTACATGCACGTCAAGATATGCCATAGAATGAATCCCTGGATATAGATCAACCTTAGCAGCTGTGCACGCTGCGTCAATCACGATCATAATGCATCATAGGCGGCTAGTAATGTTCGCGCTTGACGTTGTATATTGCAGTGGATCGGCTCGAAAGAAAGGGTGCGTCTTAAACGTATTGTGGTTCTAAGCTGCAGTGCATCGAACATAACGTTCAGACACTACAGATGTAGCATTTCTCGTTGCTGCGTCCACCATGAGCTCATCAGCGTCACTGCGCTCGCTTGAACTGAGACCAGCTACCCGCCAGTGTTCGCTATAGTCGCAGGATCGGTTCCACTCGCCTTTGAGACGGAGCAGAGCCGCGGTGGCACATGTCGTAAATCATATCAAAGGTTGAGTACGAGACCGTGTCGATCAGCAGGCAAATTTTGCCACGCTAGAGATATCCGTGACAGGGCTACTGCAGCTTCTGATATGCGAGGGATAATCGATAAAGTCCGACGTAGTACCGGCACTTTGTAGCGACTATTACGGGTGGTCTATCCGACCAGCATACCCATGCTGTGCAACAATCGACTGCATCAGCTTAGATTTGGTGCGACGCCACAGATAACATGCATGCAAGTGTCCTATGGAGGGCTCACGCTTAGATAGCCAGGTACAAGAACATCCCATCAGCCAATGGGAGCTGCCCTAACGTGTACATGTGGTGGCACGTTGACGGGCAGAATAAAGGCACACGCAAGAATTGATGATCTCTCTGCGGTGGAACGTCCAGACAAAGAGAAATGGTATGCGCCTAATGGTGACATTTCTCGGAAGGCGACGACGGCGCTGCACGCTACATCCCTCACAGGCACAAACGCGTGTTGACGGGGAGTACAGCTGTACACGCAGCCAGATCTTGCAAATTCGCCTTCTTGTTCCGCCCGTTGACCTCGAGGACTGTTCGGTCCGGCCATCAGGTTGCGCCGTCTCTGCTTTACATATATGTGCGGCGCCGCCAGTGAGCGGAACTGGCGGATTTAGATCGCCTAAGCGGGCGAGCGGTGCGATGGGAGATCGGCTCGAGCTACATACGGGCTCAGGCTCGGGAAACAGCCTGAGACGTCGGTGCCTCGGAAGGGGCTTTGCCGAGAGCTCGCTTGAGTCGCTCTGGTGTGCAAGCGCGCAGGAGAAAGTATCTCTGTCGGGGTGGTCCCCGAGTAGGGCGTGACGAGTGAAGATAACTAACTTGTATAGATTACTCAGGGAGCTTCCAGGGAAGTGAAACACGCGAAGGCTGCTCGAGTCCCTATCCCAGAATGTCTACGAGCCTTGGCGCAACTATTAGAAGGAGGACCGGGGTGCACGAACGCCGAACACCTGATCGATAGTGACAAGGCCGCGAGAATGTGAAGCAGGGCCGGGTGCTGACAGTGAATGGAACACCGTCGGTCATCAAGAACTACGAGCGCAGGAGGCGAGGGACCCTAGTCAGCAGAAGGATGGAAAGGCGAAGACGTTTGAATTAAATGCGCTCTGTCGGGAGCAGTTGTGTCAGAGCAGATCTGTATTGCCGCGGGCTTCAGAGCTCGACGCAGACTTCTGAGCTCTGCAAACTAGAAGCGGAGATTATAGATGAGGTTCTGAGAATTGGCCCCCGAGAGAGAGTGCTCATGAGTCGAGTGCTTGCCAAGCCTGCGAAGTCGAAGCACCACTGATGTTCTCTGAGTGAAGCCAGTAGGGCACTAATTCAGAACGACCCTCTAGGGGCCAAAGCGGAGCTTTGAGTGAATTCGACGTGTAGCAGAGTGGCGTTCTTGGATTCATTAATCAAAGCATCTACGCGTGTGCTGTCGACGTGAGAACCTTTACGAGGTCGCCGAAGTCGCAATAGATTCGTTCGATTCAGATGATATAGGTCAGGGAGATCAGATCAAATGTGTAGTCTTTGTCACCGTCGGTAGCAGCGTAGCAGATGGACAAGCCTGAAGCTTCGACAGCTTCCAATATATGGCAGTTGATAGAATAGTGCTCCTTGATATGTGCTTCAAGGTTGGCATAGCAAGACTCATACATACCATAATCGCCTTCGGTGCGCGTACGTTGATACCGTAATCTTGCGCGATCTACGCAACACCTACTTACGGGTCCGCGGAGTACGAGTGTACACTTACCTATGGAGATACCGCGGATCTATGCACATGACACGGTGCTATGTGATGCATACTAGCCTCACCTTGTTTAGTTGGCAACATGAACATGCCGCACGAGGGGTTGCTATACCCAGGCCAACATTGACAAGTGCACGAAGTATCCAGAGCCCAACGTACTATTCTGCATCCGCCCTTACAGAGGTCCACAGTACCAAGAGTATGGCGTATATTGTATCCTCAGTCGTGTGATGAATAAATTCTCTTCCTGCTCGATGCAGAGAGCAACCCAAGATAGTCGGACGTCTCAGGAGCAAAGTCTCGGCGTGGATGTAGAGCGAGATATAGCTTGTTGCGAACGCGCTGACCAACTGCTAGAATGGAACAAATGCTAGAATGGAAGGCTCATAGCCAGTGCTAAGACCTCGATAAGCGTGCATAATAAGCGCCCGATCACATAATCTATATGGAATCGGCGAAGACTGGAATATAATGAATGAGTTGAGCAACAAGCTTTGATGCTGAAGCGCTGACAGCCGCGGCTGCCACATTTACTGTGATTATGTAGACGCAGCTGATCACAGCCACAGCTGTCAGGTAAGGGAAACTGAACAGAGGTTCCATCTGACAACTGAGGAGCGCCTCACGAAAGTCACATGATTGACGCGTCTGTGGCACGAACAATATTACATAAGTATTTGTCGTCTCCAGCTTTCAGAACGAGTCGTTGAAATCGAACAGGAATGGAGCCTGTTCAATCACTTCACTCTGCAGAACAGAATTATATCGATACACCAAAACGCGGTGTTCGGCGGGGACAGACACGCATCTTAGGGTTAGGGTTTAGGCTTCAAATTTGCAGAAGCGCTCGTGTCGATCAGCTCGGAACTGCTTCATACTGCGTACGGAACCTGCTCTGGACAAGTCTGATTACTGCTGTATCTGTCTTCTTCCAGCTGCTAAGTAGGGCCGTGTGTCTGAGCGCTGTCCAACTGGTAGACTAGCTGTATTGCAGGTCCGAGACACGCTCTCAATACGCTCGACCGTGCACTCAAATTTGGGACAGACTGTCCAAGGACGGCCGACTTCATACTTGCTTTCCCTCATCGTATCTACCGTTTACTTTCCGGTGTAGTACGCACATCCAGACATGGCACGCATTCATAAAGACAAGATTCCTACCTCGAGGCCTAAGAATGCTCCTGCCAATGAAGGCAAAGCTAAGGGCAAGCAAAAGCAGAACAATGGCTCCGTGCTGGACGTAGAGATGGTGACCGGAGCAGAAGAGGTCGACGTGCGTATCTCCGATGTCTCTGACGTGCGGAGTTGCCGTTGTTTGAGCTGACCCATTTTGATGTGCCATTGATCAGCCGACGCTGGTAGGCGACGTGCAAGCGTTCCTGAAGCAACTTAACGGCGGGGATACGACAGGCGGACGTCAAAGCGAGAAGAAGGGGAAAGAGCACAAGAAAAAGAGCGAGAATGACAAGGGTAGGAAGCAGACAGAGGAGAAGAGGAATGAGACGGCGGCGAAGGAAAAGATGAACCAGAAGAGCGAGGAAAGAGGGAAGGGCAAAGGAAAGAACAAACAGAGCAAAGGCTTGGACGAGGGGAAGGCGGACATCAAGAAGGACGCCGCCTCCGCACCTATAACCACGAATCCCACCGTCTCAGCCGAATCCACAGATTCTGTCGCCGCACCGAAAAAGACAGCTTCGATGTCGAAATCAAAAGACACCCTGCTCATTCCTCCCACACCGCTCTGGCACACATCCGTGCCGACACTTCCTCTCCTTCCCGCCTCGCAACCAAAAACGCTCAAACCCGACGAGCTCGCCGCGCTCCACACGCGCGCGACCTCCTTACTCGAGGCCGACGCTGCACGATACGAGGGCGCCTCACTCGGCGTCGGAGGCACCACTGGCCCCAAAGACAAAGAAGACACCAAAGGCGCGCGGGGAAGTGCGGACGCGCACTTCTTGCGGACAGTCCTGCGCGCCGGTACACTCGCGGACAGGCTCGGTGCGCTCACGCTGCTCGTGCAGGCGAGCCCCGCGCACAACGTGCGCGCGCTCGAGGGGCTCGGCGCGCTCATGCATGTCGGGCGCGCGGCCGAGGGCAAGGCGAAGGGGGGAGGCGGCAGGAGCGAGGGGCTCAAGGCGGCGAGGTGTATCGTGGACTGGTGGGTCGGTACCGGCGGGCCCGGGCGCAAGTTGAGGTATTTCCGCGAGCAGCCTCTGGCGCATCCTGAGCGGACGGACGCGCACCTGGCGCTGTGGGCGTTTGAGGACTGGCTGAAGAAGTTTTTCTTCGGAGTGCTGGGCGCGCTGGAGGTGCGTTGATTCACTCGCGTTTCTGACATACGGCGGGCTCATTCCCATTCTGAACACCTGCTCGTTGGTGTGGTGGCATAGGTGTACTCGCTCGATTCGCTCCCGTATGTGCGCACTCAGGCGCTTTCTTTCATTACTACGCTCTTGCGCGAGCAGCCAGAGCAAGAACAGAATCTCCTGCGGCTGCTGGTGAACAAGCTGGTGTGTGCTCTTTATAAACGACATCTTTTGCCTGTTGATAGTCATTTGCGTGTCACCAATATTTTTAATAGGGCGATACGGAGAGGTCGGTCAGCTCCCGCGCGTCGTACCACCTCTTGCAGGTGCTTCAGGCGCATCCGGCAATGAAGGGAGTTATCGTGCGCGAGGTTCGCGCCCTCATCTTCCGCCCCGTTGCGTCCTCAGCTGCGGCATCCTCCGCCTCCTCGGCGCCCAAGCAGAGTACGCACATCCGGTTTGGCGATGATGAGCCCGCGAAGGACAAGAACAAGCGCAAGAGCAAAGAAAAGGAGAAAGAGAAACGCTGGAACTCGCATGCATGGTATTATGCGGCGGTGACGCTGAACCAGGTCATGCTCACGCAGACAGACGCAGATAAGACGGTGGCGAGGACGCTCATTGGAGTTTATTTCGAGATGTTCCAGGAGGTCCTCGGCGGGCGTGCAGGTGCACATGGTGCGGCGGATGATGGCGAGGGTGGGGAGAAGGAAGAGAAGGGGAAGGGGAAGGGGAAGGTGAAAGGGAAAGGGAAAGGGAAGGGGAAGGGTGAGGATGCGAAGGAGGTCAAGGGCGAGGCTGGTTTTACGGAGGTCGAGGACACCAGATCGAGGCTGCTGAGCGCGGTTTTGACCGGTGTGAATCGTGCGTTGCCATTCGCGAAAATGGACATGGCCAGTGACGAAGTGTGAGTATTCTCTTTCCATACGTTATCTTTCTGTCCAAGCAATGCTGACGGCTGCTATTCACACATAGATTCAAGGCGCACATTGACACGCTCTTCCTCATCACGCACAAGTCCACATTCAATATCTCGCTCCAGGCGCTGCTACTCATCCTACAAATCACGACATTGCTTGCAAAACAGCCCGCGGCACAGGCCTCTTCCTCCTCTTCTCCGGGAGACTCGTTCGCAAGCGCGCTCACAGACCGCTTCTACCGCACACTGTATGCGTCACTCGTCGATGCACGCCTCGCCACTTCAAACAAGCAAGCAATGTACCTGAACCTCATCTTCAAAGCGATGAAAGCCGATAGGAATCTCGAACGCGTCAAGGCGTTCGTTAGGCGCTTTGTGCAGGTACTCGCAGTCGGTGCCGCAGGTGCTGGTGGCGCAGAGTTTGTGTCAGGTGGGTTGTATCTGCTCGGAGAGGTGAGCATGAGTTGGTGGCCTTGACAACTTTGGAAGTGCTGAAATTATGCCATTCGTCTAGCTCTTTCAAACAATGCCCGCTCTGCGCAGCCTGTTGGGCGAGAATAAGGGCGCAGCGCGACATGCGGAGCCCAAGGAGGGTGAAGAGTACGATTCCCGGAAACGCGACCCACAATATGCGCACGCGTCTGCATCGCCTATGTACGAGCTGGTGCGTACTTCACATTATTTGGTACCGCCTTTTCTTATGTCCGGCGCGATCCGTGTGCAGATTCCACTTCTCAATCATTTCCATCCTGCGATCTCTCTTCACGCGCGACAGCTGCTGACGGGGACGTCGATCACGTCGGCGCCAGATCTGGCGCTGAACACGCTGGCGCACTTCCTTGACCGGTTCGTATACAAGAACCCGAAGAAGCCGCGCACCAGGGGCCCAAGCGCTATGCAGCCCGCGGCCAGCGTGGCAGACGGCACCGGTGTCAAGATGACCCATGGTGAGGTCACCGAGGACGGCGCGCGTGTGAACGAGGATAGCTTCTGGAAGAGGAACATCGAGAATGTACCCGTAGACCAGCTGTTCTTCCACAAATACTTTACGAGGAAGAAGGAGAGGGAGGAGGAGATGGCAAAGAAGGTGGGGAAGAGGAAGGGTAAGGCGGACGGAGAAAACGAGGAGGAGGAGGAGGAGGAGGAGGATAGTGATGGCGAAGTAGCTGCATCAGCAGATGAGGTAGACGCAGAGGAGAAGGAAGATGCAGACGTTGCGAGCGATCAGGAGGAAGATAGTGACAAGGAGGAGGCTGAAATTTGGAAGGTAATTCTTCCCCGTTGCTCCCATCGCTGAACTTGCTAAAATATCGGAATGTGCAGGCAATGAAAGCAACTATGCCTTCAGAACTGCAAGACGACGATCTCATGGAGGATAGTGACGAGGACGATGACATTCCCTCAGATCTTGATGACGACGATGACGAGGACGAGCAGGATGAAGATGCTCAGAGTCAGTTCGCCGGAGAAGATGAGGATGATGACGAAGATGCTGCTGGCGACGACGACGCATTCTCCCTTGTAGAAGGCTCGGACGCGGAAGATCTCCTCCCACTTGATGCAGAAGTACCAGGCCTCATCGAATATGATGGCTCAGATGCATCCGACGAGGAAGAGGAATGGGGCGGCATCAGCGGATCCAAGGCAACGAAGGGTAAGCGGAAGCGCGACGAGGAGGGCGAGAAGGGACGCAGGAAGAAGCTGAGGAGCCTGCCTACATTTGCAACGTACGATGAGTACGCGCGGATGATTGAGGATGCGCCGGAGGATAACATTTGAGCGAAAGCTCTGAGGTTGTAAGTTTGAAGTCTTTGGAACCGCCTCAACTCACTGATGATAGGGTAGAATTTCTAATTGCGTGTATCTACCGATCTGTGCAGTCCAACTGCTTACATCGACTGCATTTCTTGATTCTGACTGCTGTGCGGCGACTTGTGGGCTCATTTGACTCATTCTGGACGAACCGGTACCTCCTCAGGTTGAATCCACTTAGACATTGCACCCACAGAATCACAATTTATATGTTGAAGCACTGACATTGTGTCTAATTGGTGGAGGAGAGAATGCTTTTTCTGCCTAGGGACTCTTCCAGCCAGCAACTCAGCTCAGGATTACTTCACAACTGGACGTTGAGAGACGTTTTGTTTTTGTCCGGAGGCCCCAGCTGCAAGATTCAACGGGTAGGTGTTCTGGATGCCATATCTCGTCGAAATTGAAATGTCTCAGCCCGTATAGCTGACAGTGGATCCCGAGGCTAACAACCAAGCATCAACGAGGTTAGCCTTCCAACATTTAATCCTCGTATACATCTACACTCAACCTAATCTCCTACTTACACATCGTCGTCACAGTCAAGTCAAGCTACCATGCGGATCCTCTGCTGCTCAGCAAAGGATACCGCGTCGCAAGACTTGGTCATCGCCCCAGCACTCCACTCCGCTCCCGAGAAGACAAAGCCGAAGAAGGAGAAGGTCAAGAAGGTCCTCAAGAAGGTCGCCAGTGTACTCATCCCTAGCCGCAAAGGCCGCGCTCCCTGCGACACCCCCGCTCTTCTAGCCACCGACGCCCCTGCACCCCTGGATGTCAACGCCTCGGACTTTGTGATCATCGACGAAGAGCTTTCCGCGGCGTTCGACCGCCTCTCGTCGACGTTCTCGGAGCTCGCGTCCAGTGTCGCCCCTCAATCCGCGGGACCCCCGCGTCTGCCTTCGCTCTCATCGACGTCCCCGCTTACAGCTAACAGTGCTCAGTTCCCCGTCGAGGTGATGGGCACTCCTACCAAGACGGAGGACCCAGCCACTGTGTCATCCATGCGTCGGTCCATTGCTATGGCAAGCATGCATGCGCCGAATCCCGTCGAGGTGCCTTGCTTCGAGGAGTCCCGTCAGCCGTATCCTGACACTCGTCGAGTTTCCTCGGATCAGTCGAAGGAATTGAAGGGCCAGATACCTGCTCGCCGTGCAGGTGGGCGGCGGCTGCCCAACGTGCGCTCTTCCCCGCATGTGCGGGGGAGTCGTGTGGCGCGTAAGCCTTCCATCGGTGTCAACGCAGAGAATCTCAGTCCTACCGAGGGGTGTCTTCAGGGAGATAAGGATGAAGCGGAGCGCGAACAGAAGATGACAATGTGGGTCTCGCCTTTGCCTTGGATGCTGCTAAGACTCATTATGAATTGTTGCAGCGCCGACGTACAACTGGATAGCTGTTGCGACAGCGTGGATGTCCCCGAGGAAGTTCATGAGCCTTGCATTATCGACCTCGGCTTCGGTCCTGTCGACATTGCCAAGGTTGATAAGAACCTCCAGAAACTCGGGTGCTCCAGGAACGACAGCAGCGCGGCTGACAGTAAGATCTGGAGTGATCACAATGTGAATATTGCAATCGAAATGGAGAAAGAGTCAGACGAAGTGAATGCTGCAGAACCGTGAGTTGCATCGAGGTCGTCTGCAACTCGATCACCCGTATTCATCCCCAATACGTTTAAGTACGATGCTTATCAAGGACGATAACACGAAGGCAGGCGACGCAGCGATTGCTCCGCAACAGGAGCACAAGGTGGCAGCTATGACAGAACAGTGCGTTGAATCTCTTTTCAATATGGCCTTCCTTCTGACGTATCGGTCGAAGCCCTGCGCACGTTGAATCCGACGGTCAGACGGAGGGCAGTGAGTCAGACCCTGCCTCAAGGGAAGAAATCAAGGATGGCATGATTGGTGAAACGTGCGTTCGCTTGTCGTATCCACTGCTACAAATGCCGACGCGACATTAACAGCTTTACTCATGTTGTCGAGGGCCGTTACATGAAGGACAACAACGACGTTGTCAGCCAGAACCCGAGCTTGAAGCAAGCGAAGAGCGAGGACGAAATACAAGAACCTGTGTCTGTTGAACCGTGAGCTCTCTTCCTTTCCGCGAATGGCGAGAACATACATTTAGCGTGTCCCTTGAAGCCTTCCTGTTGTCGGTATCGACGTTGGCGTGGGTCGCAAAGCAACCTCTCAGGAGGACGCGGTCTGCAACACAGAGGGCAACGAGCCCGCTATCGTCCCGAAGCATGAGGGCCATCCGGCCCAGATCTGCGAGGCACCGCTCTCCGGCTCGTGAGTCGTGATTCGTTACTTTTGTGGACTGATACGACGCGCTTTAGGCTCATGCTGACAAGCAGCATGTCTAACGGGTCGGCAGAGGGCGCTTCGCAGCACGACTTGCACTCCATCTGGGCAAACAGCGCTGAAAGGTTGGTTCATGTTCTGTCCTGCTCTCTTCTGCTCAGGCTCATATCTCCCGCGTAGCCTCGTGCATGTCACGGACGGTAACTCGGAAGCCAGCGAATGCGTAGCCATCGAAGCTAAGGATACCCAGCCGGGTGGGGTCGTTCCTGGGGGGTTGTGAGTCTCATTGGTCCCCATGTATTAACCCTGGTTGACGCGCTCTGGACCCCAGCCTCACGAAAGTCAAAGACAGCAGTACTGACGGAAAGGACGCACAGAACATGCTGAAGGAAGCGCGCAAGATTCTCTCGCGAACGTATGTCCCCCCTCCTCTCATTTATTCTAACCTAACAGACCTCAATGAAACGATAGCACGGATACGACCACGGACGGCATCGATGTCAAGGCCTTCGTCGACAACGTGCCTGTCACTATCCCGCCGTTCACGTTGCAGATCGCCACCGCTGCCCCTGCGCCCGAGCCCGCGTCTCCAGCTGCACCCGCACACACGCCCGTCGTCGAGAAGGTTCATGTCCCGATTGCAACCGGCGCGGACATCCAGCGTATCATCGGACGCGTCCTCGCCTACGCCACGCAGACCGTACTATCCCCCGAGAAGCCCGCTGCGGAGGAGCCAAAGCCTCTCCGGCCAGTCCTCCCGCTCGACACGTCCGGCGCATCCATCCTTACGCACGCCGCACGTGGGGGTCTTGCGCGTTTTGTACAGCGCGAGCAGCAGCGACTTGATGAGCGCCGCGCAAAGCTCGACCACCTCGCGTGGCTACTTGTGCGGCTCGGGGTTGAGGTCGATGGTGGAGACGGAGAGATGGGTATGGAGGGAGAAGAGAATGGAAGGGTCGCGGGTCTGCGGGAGTTCGTCTCGCACTGTGAGAGGGCGGCGGCGGGGTGGAACGCGTATGTACACGCGCTCACCGCACAGGTGACGCTCGTCCCTGCACCTGCGCCCGCTGTTATCATCGCGACCAAGCCCACTCCCATCAACGCGACGGGGCGGTCTACCGTCCTCGCGACCAAGCCCGCCCTTATCCTCGCGACCAAGCCCTCGCCCGCTTCCGCTCCTGTGCCCGCAGGGTTCACCGAGGCCGCCGCGACGACGGGTTCCCAGCCCACACCGGTACCAACGTTCACGCTCGGTGACGCGAGAATGAGCAAGGAGGCATGCACGGATCCAAAGGAGCACGTCGACGCGAACGGCCCCGCGCCCCCGCTGGCGCTTGCGAAGGAGGCGAGGCCGGTCGCACGCGCGATGCAGCGCCGCCGCGAGACGGATGCGGGTCTCATGGGGGTCACATCGAGGCCCATCCCCCAGGCAGGCAAGGGGAAGGAGGACTTGCGGGAGGGGGAGGAGAGGGAGTTGACGGTGCAGGAACGGCGGCTGGCGCGCCTGCGGGAATGGCGCGCGACGCGCGCGTTTGAGAGCTTGGTCGCGTCGAAAGCGGGGCGGATGAGTACCGGTGAGGGCGAGGCCGGTGAGGTGCGAGTCGGTGATGGGGTGCGAGTTGGAAGGGAGGGAATGTTGAAGGATGTAGAGGGAAAGGAGAGAAACTCGACCCTGGAGGTTGGGACGCACACGATCTTCGCACGAGAGACATGCCCTCCCGTCGCCACGTCGGGCTCGCAGGCCCACGCCAATGTCCACAAGGAACACAGCAACGCCGAGCAAGTCTCGAAGATCATAATTTCTGCACATCTGCCGCCGCTCATGCCCCCGCGCAAGGCAATAAGGGCGGCGACTTCGCTCTCAGTCCCCCCGCTGGACTTCAACATTTCAGACGCGCTCCCGATCGCCACCTCGACACCGCTCGCTGTGCGGTCGCAGCCCAAGTCAAGGGAAGGCATCAAGTTGAAGACGAACATGCACAACACGAACGACACGAAGACGACGAAGACAACCTCGGCGTCCGCCACGCGTGAAGGCAGGACCAGCACAGCGGGCGGCGCAGAGAACATGTATCCCTCAGGCCGCGCATGCACAATCATTAACAATCCATATCTCAGCACGAATGCAAACGCCAAGATGAACACTAACGCGAGCAGAACACGGCTCGCACTCACCACGACGCACACGAAGACGAACGCACTCAACGACACATACACGCAGACCAGCAAAGGCGAGAGCAGGACACAGCTCACACATACGAGTATCCACCACATTGACACCAACACACGGATGACGACGGGCATGAGCGCGAGCTCTTTGACAGGAGGTAGGGGAGCGAAGCAGACGTGTTTCGCGGGCGACGAGATGCGAGCGGCGCTGCAGGATGTGAGGAACGTGCCCGTACACGGTGAATACCAGGCCAAGGCCCAGAGGATTGTGGCAAGCGCGTGGCTGGCTACGCAGGTGCGCAGATAAACGCAGGCGGAATAAACAGACTTGCTGGGGGATGGCGGGAGCGCATCTCCCGGTCTTCGAGAGCCTGTGGCGGTGTGGCGGAGCGGAGAGTGTTTTGGGACAGGGGCAAGTGTGTAGCTCGATACAGTACGTAGAGCGTTGTCGGGGTGTAATCTGTAGTATTTCTATATCTCATTCTACAATTGTTTATGCATACAAACCGAGAACATCGAACGCACTGTTCAGCGACTGCTTAAGTGGCCGAAAGATGTTTCAAGTTATGAATTCATCCCGTCCTCTTGAGGTCGATCCCATGTTCGCTTCAAGCTTCGGTTATATCCTTGTCTACGGCTGCATATCTCCAGTTGCCTGTGTAGTATCTCTTCAATTTGCGTACATCCCGTGGATCACTAGAACTCGAGGCACACGCCGGTATGAGTGCGAAAGGCGGCGAGCCACACATCCCACGTCCCCAGTAACTTCCCGAGACATGCGCCCTCACATTTATGGATTATGTTCGAAATGGCTATGGCTGGCTGAGTCTATGGGGTGATGTGATGCGTGCTGCGCACGCGAGCCACAGTGTGTGGCATTTGAGCCGGGGGAAAGGGCGCGGCCGTTCCTGAGAATAGAGGAGAGATAAGATCACAGAGCCTGAGATTTCATCGGCATACATCTGGTGCGCACAGGACCGTACTGAAAGGAAGGAAACAACTTGAGGCAATTGACTAGCGCAGGCCAGCCACATGTTGTGGCACTGCAGGGAGCCTGCGACCACGTCATGGTTGAACGGAGCAAGCCAAAGATTTCTGAAGCAACTATAAGCAGAACAAACAATCACATAGTGCTGGTGATGGCTGGAGCATAAGAGTTGTACAGTGTGGTAACTTGGAACAACATCGATTGCAGAGTATAATGGCAACACGTCCGCATCTCGCGCGTGGATGTGAAATATGAAGCTTTGAACCCAATAAGGTCTGCATTGTGCAATCATGGACTCGTCAGATCTCTGTAGAACTGATGTGATGAGCTATATGCAGCTGAAGACACCTGTCGTCAGTCATTTCACACAAAAGCGTGATCATGCTCACCCATACCTATAAGCACAGTGAGACCGTGATATACGCTAAAATTTCTACGCATCATCCGTACTATCCAAGGATTCCTCTGCCTCTGAAGGCTCTCCTAAGGGTCCCAATGATTCCGGTAGAAGTCGGATACTACGGAGGTGACATCAGCATTGTCGCAGGCAGCGCTCGATCATCGAAGGAGGACTGTGAGACGTACTGAATGATATCTCGAGCATGTAGAGCTGGGAACCAGGTCATCGAGAGTTTAGACCACATCTCTCGCACTTTGCGATGCAAGTCTGAGTCACAAGATATTTCGAGCATCAATGTTGTCAGTCTGGAATACCGCACTGGGCTCAGCAGGCGGTCCAATGGGGAAAGCCTACGGCACACATCGAGCAGGAAATGGTCTTCGCTCGATTCGTGTTCGCGTGCTATGGAATATGTGGTCATCTGGACTTCGACTTTCTCGAGCGCAGAAGGCGATGTCAGAGAAATGTACCGTATGACAGCACTGAAGAGTTTGCTTCGCTCGACAGAGCCAACGTCTAGGTCCAGCGTAGGGTGAATCCAGAGCTCTTCCAGATGGTTGTTACGGCTTAAATTTAAATAATGCTCTGCAAATGTATATTCATGGTATGTGAGCACATTCTGATACTAATGATTCTACTGGGAGACAGTCACTAACCTATGACATATCCAGCATTCATATCTGGGCTTTCCATATGTAGAATAGGGGAGATGTCTATGCACGCAAATTGTAGAGATGGTCCTGCAGAACGGAGTATGCGTTGCAGGAGTGAGCTTTGGATGATTTCGAGTGAATTATTCAACAGAATGAGGTCTTTGTATGGTACGGCAAGCCCGGTAGCGATCAGCGCGCAGTAGACTTGGAGCGATACCGTCGGTGAGTCCAAAGCCCTCACAGTCAATTTTCGAAGATCTTGTGGACGGACCCAGCGCTTGTGTGCGGGAGGCAGCCGCCTGTTGATAAAGGATAAATCGTCGAAATGAAGCTCCTTCAGGCCGTGCAACGCGCATACAAGACGCCCGAGTACCATGGCTGTGGGGAGTGTAATGTGGACCAACGTTAGTTTAGTGACGTATGTGAAAGCCGACAGGTGCAGGAATATATTGTTTGGAATGGTGCCCACTTTCCACTCGCCATTATGAAGCCCGAGATTTGACACCTTTGGAAGGTCAAGACCCGCAAGCATGGATACAATGTCGGCGAAGTGCGCAAGGCTTGGCAGCTTGTCTTTGACGTCGTCGTCCCAACGGCCATACGCACTCACCGCTTGAAGCGTCTGTCTATGTCTCGGTGATGCTCTGGCGAATTTTGCCAGGTAGACGGCTTCCTTCTTGTCATATATATATCCCCAGCCCCATCTGGCCCTGTTAAGGAGGAAGGAACTCCTCGTTCTCCATGCTCTGCACACCGTCCCTGTAGCTACCAGTGCTGCTGGATCATCTGCAAGGTGGTCTACGATTTGCTCCCATATCTCGAGAGGCATTCGTGATGCGCTTGTTTCGTTTACAAACATGACTGCCGGCCGGAGATCGTCTATCGGAACGTCGGGTACGAAATCCCGGTTTTCGTACTTAGTCGTTCCTTCAGGTGATATGCCTTCTGAGACTGCTTTCCCCACCAGAAGTAGGTCCTGTATTTGACATAAGGCGGGGATATCAGTGTATACCCTTGTAAAACTTTGCGATCTCACCTCAAAGGAATCTCCCAATGCTACAAGTGACTGTCCATCAGCTCTCGCTTGGCCATTTTCGTGTTCGTATTCGTTATCGAGGGCGGTTTGGTTGCACGGAGGAGCATAGATTGTGAATCGTGTCGGGGCCATATCGAAGGGTCTGTCTGATCCAGCAGCAAAAAGATGACAGTATCAGTAACGACCGCACTAAGCAGCAGGCTACTGGACAGGTGTGCGTCAATCCGGATGGACAGGAGCACTGAGATCTCAGTGATCGACAATTAGATGGCGAAATAGATAGATGGCAATGCGAACGGCAAGAGCGCTTGCTTCGCTCGGGGCTCAACGTTGCAACTTGGGCGTGGAGAGTAGGACCTAAATCCAAGCGATAGCTTTATACAGACTTTAATTATGGGCGCGTGAAGCTTCTGATAGCTCCGGTTCGAGCGCGCCATCAAGAGCCAAATTTGTCTAGGCGTTCTTGTCCCCTCTACTGCGGTTTTGGGGCAGGTGACGATAGAGCCGAAAGGATCTCAGCAGTCTATGCGATAATAATGCACGAATACAGCGGTCCCGGAAAGGTCTAGATGGCAGGCAGAGTGCTGCGTACGTGTGCCACACTTGTGGCACGGGAACCCGTCAGTGATTATTGATTAGCCTCCTCGTGCGCCGTGCCCTGCATAACATCTCAGTCGCTCAGAAAGCAGTCCAAGATCTTCTTCCGGGGGCACGTGGTCCCAACTCTCGATGTCCGATTCAACATACACGACAGTTTCTTCGGATGAGATGCTTTCCGAGGCTGAATTACTGACAGTCCGCTTTGCGTTAGCCGCGAGATTGCGATGTCAGCGTATACTCTTGCAAGCGACAACAGATGCTGCCAGTCTGCGGTCTTACCTCGGACGAACTATAGTCGGTGTAAACAGTAGCCGTTCATGCATAATCGAAGAACTGCTTTGTTGCTCTCGCGCGGGGAGAGGACCATCAAGAAAGCAACGCTCGCCTGTCACTTGGGTGTTCTGGTGAGCGGAATCACATCAATGAGGGCAACCTCGAAGCACTGCCGAGGACTTTGATCGGGGAGATGCCTGACTCCGTCCAGGTCATGAGGAAAAAACCGCGGTCCATCCCAACGAGCCATTAGATGGCAGCACCAGCATTCACAGATATACATCAGTACTGGCTACTTGAGAGCAGCGACCACAACCTCGCAGACGGACGGGCAGATGGAAAGATCGCCTCGCCATAAGGTTTGGGCATAGGCGGGAACCCTCATGACTCGGCCTGAGACAGAGAGTTTCCCGCGCGCAAGATCCAGCTCCGTCTAGGCGTTCTCGTTCCTCTGCTCTGTAAGGCGGGTTTCAGGTTATGGAAGGGAATGACTGAGGACGTCAAAGAATTGTCGGCAGTCCGTGCGGTAGTATTTCTAGTTCGCAAACTTGACGGAACTAGTGCGAGGCAGATAGTGTCAATGTCTTGTACGCATGTGAACCTGTTAACGGGCAGGATCGGCTATCGTTCATACATCTTTGCTAGATATCCAGCTCAACGCATGTCCTGACCACTGACATTTGCGCAATCACGCTGAAAGATGACAATTTGCATCTTCAGACGAAGTGCATATTCTGTGCCTGTCTGAGTGGTACGATACACATCTGTATACTCACAAATACATACAGATTCTCTTCCTTCTGATCGACATTCCCTGTATGTGTTGCATGTCAAGTGCATGCCTACAGCAATGGTAAAATCTTCTCTGCTGCACAAATGGTCAAGTCAGACGGGATTGACTCGACTGCGACATGTGTCACTTCATCTCCCTCCGTAATCAGTACGAAGCGCTGCATTGTAAGTGCGGCAAATCGCCAATATATTGAGCGAGGCGTATTAGTGACCAGGAAGGGAAGCCGTACCTTAGAACGGGGTCCGCCGAGCCTCTGAGACGCATCGAAGAGCATGCCGAGCGCGCCGACGAACGCGCCTCCATCGTCTGCAATGAAGCGCACCGCTGAAGACGATGCATATAGTCAGGTTAGAGAGACCTCCGATACTACGGGTCGTGTTACGCACGCGTGCCGTTGGGGGCCAGCTTTTCTTTCCATGCTCTATTATAGCCAATCGCAGTCACAAATAAGCATGCGGCCTGAAGTTGTGAGATGATACGCACTTCATCACAAAGACGTCGTTCACGCCGACAACATAGATGTTGCTAACGCCGCGCTCGCGGAACTGCTCATACGCATCGATGTAGCCCGGGATCTGTCTGCTGCATGTTCCCGTGAACGCGCCCGGTACACCTACCTACATGATGCCGGTGAAGCGTCAGCGCCACTCTCAACGTCGAGGAACGTTGAGATGCTAAGCGCAACGAAACATACGAAGATGTTCTTTCCTTTGATTCCCTGAACCGTGAACGTCTTGTCAGGCTCTTCCTCTTTGATGGGCACAGAGGTAGGGAGCGTTGAGCCGGGTTTTACCTCGGCCGAGCTCATAAGCGAGACGGCGGCAGAGTGTGCGGCATGAGTTGCGCTGCTGAGGATCGATGCCATTGCTACTGTTTCTCTTGGTATAGACGAGCTTGATGGGCGAGAGGAGAGATAAAAGTGCGGGAAAGCTAACGAGGAGAAAAGGACACGCTCTATATATGCGCGCAGAGTTATCCAGAGCCAGCGCGTGACGTCATTTCGTTCATTGGGCGCTTTCTCAGCGCGGTCGTGATGTTACACGTCACACTCACACTAGTCACGGAGGCAAGCCACAGGGCGACGCCACAATGGCAACGGAATGATGCATCACGAACGGGAGATGTTCTGGTACGAGAGGCTGGCGGACTCGTACTCGGGTATAAATATTCTATGTCGCTCTCTCGCCATCCACCTGTGATCGTCCGTGAGCACAAGTTAGGTGACGGATGTGATGAAAAATCGGAATAAAGCAGGATGGGCGCACAAGAGGGCAGATACTCACACCATCAACTCGTTTGCATAGTCCCTCACGAGCCCTGCACTCTCTGAGTCCATCGATGAGCTTGCAACCATCTGCGGGAGGCTCACTATCATTCCCAGAACAGCCATTAGCATGACGCCACAACCCAATTAATAATATGTGGAGGGGTGACACACCGAGCATGCGCAACAAGTGTTCTGCGCCATAGATTGCGCTCATCTCCTTCTCCTGCCCCACCACAACAGTTGGCCCCGTCACATACTCCTTGCGTATCTCCGCATATTTTGGACGCTCAAAACGGTACAACAGATTCGCGCCGAGCGCGCGGTCGAAATAGGTCTGCAGTCCAGCGACGATTGTTGGCAAAAGGGTTACTGGGTCTTTGAGTCTGAAAGCGCAGCAAAGCCGGTCAGGTCGAGATGATGACGAGGTGGTGAATACGCACTGTGGCGGGTGTTCAGTCAGGACGTAATTCTTGAACTGCTCGAGCAACTCGATGACGTTTGGTGAGCGCGGAAGAGGAACAAGCTGAAAGCACCAGGATACAGATCAGGTCAATGCGTGAGCGAACAAGCGTACCTGGTTGTTCTTCGTCACCGCCTCCCAGTCGTCCACAAGCAAAACCTTAAGCGGGTCCGGCACACTCAGCTTCATCTCTGGACGTTTGCTGCCTTCATCCTACGTATATCCATCACCATTAGATCATCGAGTTCATCGTCCCAGAGTCACGGCAACAAGGAAGCGGTAAAGAGACGTGTCGACACGCACCTCTTCTCTTCCACGCTTCGTTCCCCGTGTACCTCCGTCCTTGCGCCCTCCCCGCCCCATATCGCGCGTGGCAGCAGCCTTCCCCGAAGCCTTGCTTGTCGACGCGGCGCCGCTCCCCTGCGCTGCGGACGCCTGGGCCTGCAGCGCCTTCTGCAGCTGCAGGTTTGTCTCGTTGAACTTGAGCAGCCGCGACGGCTGCACCCACTCATCCCATCTACGTGCGCGCGTCAGCTTCATGGTCACTATCTCATACGATGCAGGGTCACAAAATGGGAAGGGGATGAACGGACCGGGGAGAGGGCGGAAAGTGAAACAGGATAAGAGAGGACTGCGACGAGTGAAGGAGGGAAGGAGGGAGGAAAGGGAAGGACGCACGTTTGCTTCCACCCCTTGTAATGCACGAAGTAGTGCGGGCCGACGGTGCCCAGCTTCGTCGTCGTCTCGTCCCAGTGCTCGTACTTGAGGATCTTCGCCTCGTACACGAGCGGCCCGTGGTAGCATAGTACCCGCTCATTCGTCTGGAACACGCCCGGGGTCGTCATTCTCAGGGCACTTCTGATATCTGGTTTGAGTGGGGTCGGTTTTCAGGCTGCGGAAATGAAAGAAACGAGACGGGCAGCGGTGGATCAGCGGCGGGCGTCAACGTTCCAACGCCTGACTTTGTGGCCCCCGTCTCAAGGTCCTACACTCTCGACTCGAAACTACTGGCAGATCCATCACCTTACGCTATTGCACATGCTAACGCACACACCACAGAGCGAATGGAGTTTTTGATTCCCTTTTATTCTTCTTCCATTCCTGCTACAATACATACAGATAATGCTAACCAGGGGAAGTGATATGGACAGCAGTCGGGCGTAGCGTAGCGTATATCGTCATCGTACAACATAACGGACCACGTGGCATTGGGAAGAGACCGGGTTGAGTGAGGCTATGATGGGATGGGACGGGATGGATGGATGGGGGACGAGATGGGAGTACGAACAGAGCGAAAGCCGGGAAACGAGACGACGGAACAATGAGCGACATGCAATCAGCAAGGTGAGATGCTACCAGATGAGAGATGATGAGATGAGATGCAGTGAGATGAGTGGATGAGATGAATAGAGCCTGAGATGAAGTGAGCGAGATGAATGCAAGGCGAGACATGTTGTGAGGGGGTTGACGTGGAAAGCCATTGGAAAAGGGTGTTCCATCAGGGCGAGGAAGAGCAAATACACCACCACAACGAAGAGTCGTAGCGGGCACACCCTTAGCCCATATCGTTGGCGGCTCGAGGCTATCGGAAATGCACCATCAGTCCAGCTCCCTAGAACTGTTGAGATGACGGGCGCACCTGATAGAAGTACATACGCGCGGGGATCGCCTCAGCACACCAACGGTCGTCAACAGAATTCAAAGCAGGTGAACCAAGCCACGTCACAGACGCAGCCGTCATCTGCGACGATACTGTCGACCGATTTTTAGAACGCCGCGGAGACAGGCGTGTCGCTCCGCGCGAAGACAAGATGTCCCGCGCAAAGCCACACTCGTCGTTAACTACTTGACGCGTTGCCCTACACCCGCGGATCAATCTCATGCGTAACAAGTGAGACGAAACAACTCACTCCTCCGCATGGCAGACGCGCCGCGCCCGCGCTCATGCCGTCGCCTCGCGTCGTAACGCCCGCTCCTTCTCCTTCCGCTCAGCAGCCTTGGCGCACGCGTGGCAATTCCTGCCCTTTAGGCTTCCATGCCGCCCGTGCTGGCCTTCCTTAGGCTTCGGCACGCTCCAGTCAAATACCCAGTCGTATTTGATCTTGTATCGCTTCGCGAGGCCGCGGAAGAAGTCGCGCAAGCCTTCGTAGTCGGGCAGGTCCGCGAACTCAAGCCCACGTGCGTATTTGTAAAGGATGTCGAACTCGACGGGTAGTCCGACCGTGAGCAGCGGCGCACACGAGATCTTCTTGTCTCGTATAAGCGCCCATGTCTCCTCAGGGTCATGGCTTTCAATCTTTTGCCATGGCAGCGACCCGCGCAAGAAGTAGATAAGCATATACGCGAGCGATTCGAGGTCGTCGCGCCGTGAGGCCTCTGTCGTATGATGAGTGGAAGGAGTGTGGGAATACGAGAGCGCAGCGTACCTATGCCTAAATGCGTGTTGATGCTTGCGAACAGACACGTTCCAACTCCATGATGCGCGTCTTGTTTATATGGTATGTGAAGGCCCGTGCGTGGGTCGCGGTACTTCTGTGCGAGCCCAAAGTCGATGACATTCAGAAGATAGCCGGCGTTGTCCTCCTTGGGTACAACAAAGTTCGCCGGCTTGATGTCGCGGTGCACGAGATCGCGTGAGTGGATGTACTCGATGCGGGTGATCTGTGGCGACAAGAGCAGGGTGCGTCAGAACGAGCGCATCGCGTGAGGAACGTGAATACGGCACTTGACACGCGTCGAGACGCGTATGGTACGTGTTAAGGCGCAGCTACAGCATGCCACAGGGGCATGGTGCGCTGGAATTATCGACGTGTCGTTGGACAGATAGCGGGAGCAATGCACACCACTCAGCAGAGGGAGACACGCACCAGTTGGTCTGCGAGCATGAGGATCGTCTTGAGAGAAAAGTGCTTATTGCACATTCGGAATAGGTCTTGTAATGATGGGCCCAGGAGATCGAGGACCATAACGTTGTAGTCGCCCTGCTTTCCGGACCACATTATCCACGGCACGCCCGGGCCACCGGATAGCGTTTTGTAGATTTTCGATTCTTGCTTGAGGGGGCTGTATTTGGGGATGGCGCGCTCGAGCTTGATGGCCACCTCCTTTCCGGCCACAGTATGTACACCCTGGTACACAGTGCCTAGCCGATGGATGCCCGGTGAGCGTCTGCCAGCGCTCGGGCGAGTCAACGGACGCACCGCATCCGCCATTTGCTATCTTGGCTTTGAGGGTGTATCTGCCGCCAACGATGTACTCCATGACCGCCGACAGAGACTAGAGGACCAGGATCGATCTAATGAACGTGCAAGGGCGCGTCTACGTGACGTAAACCAGGACACTGCGCGTATGAGAGCGCAGGCGTCGTGGGGAACGTGAGGGCGGGGAGAAAGGAGGCGGGGGGATAGCAGCAATAAGAGGAGACGCTGGGGCAACTTGAGGGAAAGTGCCTTGTGGCAGCGCAACTGGGTACCTGGGCGGTTCGCGCTTACATAATCATTCCCACAGCCAGCGCTTGCCGTCATCGCGATCGTCTCCCGCTCCCGTAATATCTCACTACGCCACTGTCCTTACTCCGCCTTATTATCGTCATTCTTAACGCCACATACCCCTCCATGAAATGACTCAACAACCAATCTAATGCCTTGTACAGCTGTATCCATAACACCTCTTCTTGTTCTCACCACGTTGTTCCGCTCGTCGGGCCTAGCTGGGCACGTTTTTCGGTAAGCGAAGCCATCTCTCGCTTATCGTCCTGAATGATCATCCGTAATTGCCGGCAGCGAAGTCGGACACCGCACTCCCCGAGCCTGGCTCATAAACTCGGCGGGGCCAGCGGTGTGCGCTCGTCTGGTGCGCTCCCGACACCCCCGCCACCGCTGCTTCCACCCCGCAACGCAACCATGGGCCCCGCGGAGACCCGCCCAGCGTCGCTGGAGAATGCTGAAACGCGTAACTGCGCGTCGGTCCCCGATCATGGGGGCCCAGGAAACAATAGCGCGCCGCTCCGTCTGTTGATCCCACACGCCCATCTCGTGAGGACACCGTCGCGAGCGAGCGAGCGCGCGCATCAGCGCCGACACGCCTTTTTCACCAGGAAAACGTCGACAACCCTGTCCCGGCTCTCGCGCCTGCACAGCCCGTGCGCCAGGCGGTGTTGTCTTCCGGTCCGACTCTTCCTTTCTTACCCTAGTTGCATTCCGCCGGTATAGCATCAAGGCGCTCGTGCAATTTGCATCTCCATGCTTTCTGCACAAGAAGTCATGGGGCTGGGCGTAACGCTCGGAGAATGTTCACTTGCGTTCTGTCTGCATTCCTAGATACACAGCACAACACATTCACGGTAGTAGCCCCCTCGGTCGTATGTCTCGCTTGCCCGACTTGCCTCTTCGAGCGACGCGTATTCTGCGACTTGCCTCAGGTTAATGGCGTCATCACTCGGTTCTTCGCCAATGCTGTCGACAACGCAGAAGCTCTCCTCTGTATTTGGCCTTTACACTGGCAGCTCACTCCGAGGGAGGGAGGTCTGTCCGAACTCTATCCTCACCTGTGCACAAGAAACCTCGTAGTGTCTCTGGTCGAGCATGCCAGACGGTCTGGTCAATCCGAACAGTAGAGGCCCTGTATATTTCCCGCTCCGACACACTCAATCAGTCGGTAAGCTTGCCGGTGCAACGATCTATTGATTTACGCGTTAGCATCGTGTTCGCGCCTACTCAAGCCGCCGCCGTCTATCTAGCGCTATAATACTCGAAGCGACATGCGTTCACGGTTATTTTGTCACAATTGATCCGACTCGACGACTCCATTGAGAAATCTCACAAAAGCAATACTCAGCGAGATGATTTTGGCTGGATCACCTGTGAGCATGCCTGTTCCATGTGGACTCCGTCCATTGACGCGTATACTCGCGAACCGTCCTTGTTGCAGTCAATTTGGCCTAGGAAGTTCTTGTCGGTTGTGGGTAAGGCTACTTATGGGTAGATGCGCTCGTGCGGATCACGTTTTGATTGCCACTCACGTCTCATTTTCTCATTCGCTAAATTGACCATCAACTTTGGTAGACGGCTCTAATGTTACTCGGCTCAAATAGACGAGATACGACAAGACATCTTTCGCAATATCAGCATGAGCGATCGTCCTTGATCTTTGTAGCTCATTCAACCACCTATGGCCTTCAAATTCTGCATCCCGTGTGCTTGGAACTCTCAAGCATAGCGACCTACGACCCATCATACTTACGGGCTCCTTTCTGTCGCACACCTTGGCTTGTTTGCAGCTTGTTGCGATCATTCTGCGTCTGGTGAAAATGTGTGTCGATAAGCGACTTCATCTGCCCCGGATCTCGTCAATGTAGCAAGCCACTTGACGCTTCATGCTCTGGAAGTTTGCCTAATGCGAAAATGATGCACGCGTTTTGCGTGTGGTCGACAATATCGTCAACGCTTGGACACACTATCTTCAGAGTTGCCTGGCTGATTCTGTAGCACGGATGTCTCTCGCTTATCTGGGATGACCTCTTGATCTCCGAGGGTGCTACGATTCCCTTGCTGGTTCTGGTCTGCGTTCTAGCTTCATTTCGAGTGCAATCGACCGCGGCTTCAGCTTCGAATCTTTACATCTGTATGGGCTTGCCGTTTGCTTTCCCAACATCGATCCCTGCCTACCTGGCCTAGCTCGTGCTGCCGATCGTTCATGAAGCTGCATCATTGACTGATTATTTCCGCTCGACTCGCTTCTTGATTAAGTGCCCAATCTTCTGTACCCTAAGTCTGCTGAGGTCCAGGAGACTCCCGAGCGTATACTCGTGCGCTCGCCTCTGAGCTGGTCTTGTATCATATGTGCGAGGTCCCCATGTCCAGTAGTAAGTATCCACTACTCAATATCAATCACGATCGCTGGACGCAGGACGATCGAATGATCTATGTTGTCAGCAGACGCTCTCGCTTGTTGGCCTTTATTGTCACGAGACATGCTCATCTGCAAGGGCAATTCCAGAGCATATCATTTAAATGTATTGCGCGGTATTTGGTTACTCAAGCCGACCCTGTGGCTTCTTGCCTTCCCCAAATCTTGCCTTCCCTGAACCTTTCTGATACTGGAATGAGCCGCTGTAGCCTTCACGAAACGAAGCCGGCGAGCACTTACTTCGCGGCTGGATCCCTATGACCATGCTCGGTGATCTGAGGCCGCGTAACACAGGACTCTTCTGCCCAAACGCCTTCTGTCCCTATCGTTCTTCGATCTTCTCACGACTGATCATTTTGCGGGTAGCTCTGCTCATACAGAGTATATCCGCCGTACGACGCGCTGTTTTGCTGCAGCAGAGGGCAGGCCTGCCCTGCCGGCTCTATGCTGCATCCGACGCCCTGACTTCTCGGTTCCCAGCGTTGTTATGCTACTTCTGGCGTATCGTCGCCGGCGCCCGACATGTGCCGCAGCGCCAGCCTCGATGCTCCTCTATTATGGGCTGTCTAGACCGGCCTACTCTCTTGCCTAGCTTCCTATTGTACGTTTGTCTTCATTTGCTTGTGTATGTATCTGCGTCAGTGAGTATGTTATTTGTTAGGCCCTCTTGCGATAGTACTCATGCTGCTGCGCGATATCGTTATGGAAGTAGGAAGCTTTCGTACACTGCAGCGCATGTATGCTTAGTTGGTTCCTCTGTCTATCCAACCTCTCAGAGAATGTAGCCTTCGCGTTCACTGCGGGCGAGATAACAGCTCAAGTCGAACGTACTTCCACGTCTTACCTTTCCAAGTATGCGTGGTGTGCCTTGACAAGCAACGACAAGGGTTGTATTGTCTGTCTTCCCCTGATAACATGCGTTGCCGTTCAAACTGGGATTCAAAGTCTGGCGCTCTCTGAGTGGAGGATTTCACCATGCACCGATAATCTTACCGCACAAGAACTGGCCAACCTCCTCTACCTTAGGATATATCTAGATTTGTGCAGAGCAGCTCAAGCTTATATGGCTGGGTACCGGACAAAGGCGAGCTCCGAGTCTCTTCCTCTACAGCATCTGACGCAGTATTAAGCTACTTTTTGCCTGCAGAGTGTGCGTATTGATTGCGCGCAAACGGCCCTGGCCGAACTTTACATTGAATGTCTTTCTCACGAATAGACCTTGGAAAAGGAACGTCCGTAACGCTGGGTGGCGGAGGGAACTTACAGGTAATTTCCCAAGTCCGCGAAGGTTGAACGACTAATCTGGAGGAAGATCAACAATATGCGAACTGGAGTGGCCTTGCACTGTTATAGTCAAGGATTTTCTGTGGTAAGCGCGCAAAAAGGCATCGCGCTTACTACAATGCTTATGTTTCGCCCATGGGCTACGCGTGGAATTGGTAGGTGCTGCACAAGTCCATCCTTGTGTGCACGTTCTACACGACCACGCGGCTATCTGTCACTCGCCGATCCCCCAATGGCAGTGTTTCAGTCTTGTGAAACTCGGTGATTAACGCGCTGAAGTGCACTATGTCGCTTACATGTATTCAGTAACTGGAGACATTGGCATCGATCTGGTGGCAAGCTCATAAATATGCTTATGGTACAGCTCACTGAGTCAAAACCCATGGCCGCAGGTTTCATTCCTCACAGAAATAGTGCGGCAAGTGATCCGTCACAAACCGCATATGTATCAGCTTCTAATTATACTCTCAGGACATACGCTACAATCTGTTCCCGCTGAATTGTGGGACTGTTGGTCCGCTGTTCGCATCCCCGTCAGGAACGATCTAAAATGTACGGCTTGGCTGCATGTCAGCAGACAGGCACGCACCGTCCCTCTGATCTCGGCCTTCGTTCTTCATATAATCATCGGAATTGTATGCTGCAATGGGTATCCTGACTGTGCCTTTAAATACAACAGCGCTGTCTTCAAGAAGACAGTTACAGTAAGTCGGGGCATTCCTCATACTCGTTTGTGCTCTCGAAAGAGAATTTCAGATATTCTATTACCGTCGAGGTTGACATGCGAGGTCCGAGTGACGTAGGATCATTGTGATCGCAGCAAACAGATCATCACCGCAATCATCACAGCCCTTCACGGCTTTCTGTCCGTCCCTTATCCACGAGAATGCCAAACTGTCATGTCCGTCTGATGACTGCAAGTCGAGAGTACTCGGCAATTTCTCGAAGCGCGCAAAAAAGATGCGCATCACATTGAAGCCGTACGTCTCATAAGGGCTCTCTTGTTGCGGCTGAATACTCTACATGATAGCACAAAAGAAGGATACTATGCCACCGCAAGTATTGAGCTCGCTCTCTGTCGTTCAAAGGCAAAGGCAGTATTTGTTCAAAGCACTATGTAGGCCGACCGAACCATTTGCTCCGGACATTAGCATCCGGTGCCTTTGAATCAAAACAATATGCTCTTGTACAGATCTTACCTGGAAGGGACGATGGGTGGCCACGCTGACATCTGATGTCAGCTTTTGTTTCAATTGCTATTCCTGCGCTACAGGATGCACGGGTCATCGATGATCGCTCACGTCGAGCGACTTTCTGCTCAAGTACAATGCAAGACCTTCAATTTCCCGCTGTTGACAATAGTCTAGTCTACGGTCTGTCCCATACGCCGACGCCAACATGTCGGTTCCGCTAGCACTCGGCTCATCGAGACCAGGCTTGTGCGGGTCTGAGAACTATCACAAGCATAAAAGATACCGATGGATATGCCACGACCAACTTATTCCCAACGGACAGTGGCGATTCCCGTCCAGGTACGTGCAGGATCAGCTTGGGCGCATGTGTATCACGTTGCAGCGAGCCCATGACTTACGTTGACAGTTCCGTACCTGTCTGCGTCTACGAACTGGGTCTGCTCGCGATGCGAAACCCCTCCGGGGTCCTCTGTAAAATGGTATATAACGGTGCAGCTCGTCTGCTACTCATCTCAACAGCAAAACCAGCACTAATTTCAAAGACGATGATGTCGTTCCTCTCCCTCTCGTCGTTTGCAGCACTGGCAATGACGTGCTATGCATTCGTCGCTCCAGACAGTGCATTGCAGAGTACGAGTCACTTCATCTACTGCTGTCGCGGAACATATAGTTGACTGACCTACAGAACGCGGTGTCTGCACGGATGGGTCCATCACTTCCCACTCTACTGTCGCCGTGGGCGACAAAATTGTGGAGGTGTCCACTGTGAGCTGCCCCGCCTCGGTTGCCTCACGGTCCCTCACAAAGAGGCAATCGGAAGGGCTGCTCGATGTCTGTGATGCCATTTGTGAGTCTGCAGACGTGAGCACCATATGATTGCCACAATGCTCACAAGCATATTGGGCAGGCTCGGACTCGTGCAACAATGATTCGGGAGATTTGCCTCCGGAGGCTGATGACTGTGACACCATCGTCGATGCCATTACGATTTTGAATGGGTCTATCTGTTGCGTTTAATTCTCAAAATGCCTGTGGCAATATGCTGACTCGCCCTTGATATAGCCCCTACGTTCACTGTGGATTCAGGCGATATGCAGCAGCTGACATACGGCACATGCCGTTACTACTTCGAGAACCTCAGCAACGAAACGCTCGAGTATTGTTGGACTGCACTTGTACGTTCCTTGTCTGCCAAAGTGCTCGTCAGATCTCAATTGGGTTTGCGGATAGTCCGACATGGGATCTGCTGCCGGCGCTGCGTGCTTCCCGCCCACAGAGCCTGTCTACTCCGAGGGCGTCTGCCAGGCCACCACCGGGCTCTGGGTTGTGGGGTGAGTGGCACCCGCGCAAATTACATATCAGTATTTGCGAGTCTTGACCGCGAATCTCTCCACAGGGCCGCTCACTCTTGAGCTCGTCATTGGCTATCTGGGTTCTTGCATTAGCAGAGTGACAAATGGGTGGAATGCATGGGTTCTCTGCGTCTTCAAGCCGGTTGAGTATGATTCTGTGATCGTGTATGCTGTGGCTTGTCATGGGCACTTGTGGCGTGGACAATAATAATTTCACTGGAGCAGCGCTAGGCAAGAATTCGTCGACACGCATCTGTGCCTGAGGCTTGATTCTGAAAGCCGCCGGCGGTGTCCCGCATACAAGAACAAGTTCTCATTGCATTTTATCGACACCAACAACATTGAATACAGAGCGTCATGCCCATTGACAGGCTATGCCGTTGGCGGGTAGCGTCGCTTGCACAAGCGCAAACGTCTGATTAAATCGGCTTGATCCTAAATAGAACGCAAACGACTAAATGGGCTTAATCTTAAAGTGGAGCGAGATGAGCGAGAAGATCAGGCACTATGGACAGTGGGATCGTCATCAGCTATCTAAGTCTGGCACTGACAAGCAGTATAAAATTCGCGGGCGTACCTTGAGGTCTTGTACAAGGTAGTAGAACACACGAAGCCCCTCTGGGTCTTCGCTGTCCTGTATGTCAACAAGCGAACCGATCTTGGCGGTCTATGAGGCCAAGTCAGTCGACATTAAGGCACGGTCTTGAAGTGAGGGGATGAAAAGAGGTGGCAATCTGATGTACGACAGGCGAAAGAAGGGAGCAACGCACCTCGAACGCGATATGGTCATTGCCGACACGAATCTCGAGCTCCTGCTTGCCGACAATGTTCTTCTTTGGCCAGTTCGTGTCGTCTTCTCTGCGGGCGCAACAATTCACAGTTAGCTTGTGCAAAAGGCAGATGTTGCAGGTATAACGGCTGCGGAGCAGCGCACAATGGGAGAAAGCGACGCACTTGGTTATCTCGCTGGACTCGACGATGCGCTTCAATTCCTTCACGACGAGCGGGCCAACCCACACTGTTGTAGCAGTCGAAAGTCAGATTAGCATGCACGGGAGCAAGGGGTTGCAGGAGATCACGAAGCAAAAAGGGGCGGGGACACAGCCCATAGGGTGATGCAACAAAATAGCCGATGAGCAACTGTGGACTGTGTACGCACTCTCTTTCCGGATCAGACTGTCATTGCGGTAATTGGAGTTGTTCGCGTAACGGAGACGTCCATGAGAGTATTCAAATTCCAGGAACTCGTGCCCGTGCTTTCCAGAGTGACCTGTGCTGTTAAGTCGATCAGATGAGACATTGGAGGACGCGGAGGAGCCCTGAGCAGATGCGCAAACTACAGAGGGCAAATGAGGAGGAAAGACGTACTAGTATCTGGTGATGAGGGCGTGAGCTATGAAAGCACACGCCCGGGCACTGTGTCTTGACGTTCGCGTACCTGAGGTAGAAGGGGTCGTTGTCGTAGGAGGTCATCGTGGTTGGAGTACAAGCCTGTGCTACGAACTGACAGGCGCAGGAACCAGGAAATATTGCTGAGTCAGCATAGACAAACGCCCGCGGCTTTTCTCGAGGAACCGCTGGGTACGACAGCACGCAGCCCCAATGCTCGCACAGGACGTGCATGGATTTTTCCATAGAGAGGGCCTGATATCAGGGCCGATTCGCAGGCACATGTCTTCTGTACATTCTCTCCCTGCGCTGCGCCTCTGGCCCGTATCATGGGCTACGAATGCCTAGGATACGAACGTTCGAACGCCCGAGGTTCTGCATACGCCACACTCAATCATCACTACTATCTCTTCAGCGTCTACACACTTGTACAATCCTCGCGTTGCATCCTGTTGAACGTGCAGTCCACGCGTGTCGATCGCACCGTGTCTGCATGAACATGGCAACCAAGTCATGTCCCGATTCATGTCATTTTCATAGATGGTACAGCTTAGATTGAGTCGACGATACTTGCTCGGCACAGCGTACGCGCTTCTGTAGTCCGTCCAGCCTCGCTGCTCGTCTACGCGGTCTTGATCTTCATATGCACGCTCTTCGCTCTCGTGAGCTGGTCATAACCTGCATCCCCGCCGTCAGCCCGTACCATCCGGCTGTCAGCCGCAGCATCGACTTACCAAACTTGCTGAGACTGACGCCGCGCCCGCTGTCCTTCACGCCCGTCCACGCGAGCGCGGGATCGAGATAATCGCACCTGGATGAGACCGTCCGTCAGGACCCGCCCCATGAGTGCGGGAGGGTAGCCGGAGAACGCACCGGTTGAGGAACACCGTGCCCGTCTCGAGCTTGTCGACGATCTCGAGGAAGGCCGCCTCGCTCGCGGGGTTTGCCTGTGCGTTCGTCCACACGGACGCGGTCAGCCCGTAGCGCGAGTCGTTCATCAGCGCTACCGCCTCCTCGTCGCCCGAGACCTGTGCTCAGTCGGCGTCTGTTTGAGAGAAGATGTGGTGAGGGGAGGGACGAACCTTCATGATCCCGATGACGGGACCGAACGTCTCCTCCTGTGAACAAGGCCTCGCGTGAATGCGGCTCCGAACGGTAGAGCAAACAAGCTGACCATCATCACGTCCATCGCTGTGCACCCGTTAGCGATGCGCATGCAGCAACGGCCGACAGGACGTACTATGATCGACGTCAACCAGGACCTGCGGGGCGACGTACGTCGTGCCTCTGCGATAAAGCGGTCAGAGCAGCCAGCTGAGGCGGGGAGAGACGTACGGCTGCGCGGCAGCAAAGAGCCCTTCAGGGATCAGCGCCCTCGCGCCCGCCTTGACTGTGCCCGTGGTAAGCGCCACGCATCGATCGAGCTCGTCTGACGCGCTCACCAGCATCGGCGACCTGCTTCCTGATCCGCGCCGCACTCGCGAGGCTCACGACCGGGCCGAGGTTCGTCCCCGGCTGCGTCGGGTCGCCCAGCTTGTATTGCTGCGCGTGCATCAGCCCACAAGCCGACGCATGCAAGGAAGAGACGCACCTTGACGAGCTCGGCGTACCGCGCGACGAACGCGTCGTAGAGGGACTCGTGCACGTATATCCGCTGCGAGCGCGGGGTGTCAGGACGGGCCGCGGAGGCGGGGGCGCAGGGACGCACCTCGATCGCACAGCAGCTCTGGCCCGCGTTGAACATCGCCCCTGCGCGCGTCAGTCCGCCGCCGCCCGCGCCCGCAGAGCGCCACGCACGCACCATCGACAAGCTCCGCGGCGGTGTACTCCAGGTCCGCGTCCGCGCGCACGTACGCCGGGTCCTTCCCGCCCAGCTGCGCACGCGCCGTCAGCACCGCGCGCACGCACGCACGCACAGCAAGCGAGCAGACGCACCTCGAGCCCGACGCCCTTGAACCCCTCCGCGCGCACTGCGGCCTCCGCGACCGCGCGCCCGCCGGCGACGCTGCCCGTGAAGGAGACGAAGGCGACGCCGGGGCTCCGCGCGGCGTGCGCGGTAAGCTCGGGCGACAGGTGCACGACGGCGAGGAGGTCCGCGGGGAGCCCCGCGCGGGCGAAGGCGAGCGCGAAGCGCTCCGCGGTGAGCGGCGTCTGCGGGGAGGGCTTGAGGAGCACGGCGTTGCCCGCGACGAGCGCGGGGAGCACGGAGTTGACGGTGGTGAGGTACGGGTAGCTGCGCGGGCGGTCGGTCGCGGGCGCACGCGGGGGACGGGGGAGGACTCACTTCCAGGGCGCGATGACGAGGACGACGCCGAGCGGGTCGCGGCGGATGAACCGCCGGAAGCCGGGCTTGTCCGTGTCTGCGAGGGAGACGTCGGCGAGCGCGCCCTCGGCGATGTCGAGCATGTACGCCGCGCGGTCGAGCGTGCCGCGGACCTCGCCGGCGCACTGCGATACCGGCCTGCCGCGGGCGGTCAGTCGGGCTGCGGCGCGGGAGGGAGTGGACGACGCACCGGCCCATCTGCGCGGTGAGCTCGGCGGGGATCTCGTCGCCCATCGCGCGGAACTCGTCCTGTGCCAGACGCGGCGTGCTCAGGGCGGGACGGGCGGGAGAGGGAGGAGACGCACCATGAAGCGCCTCCCGATCGCGATGCGCTCCTTGAGCGGGACGGCGCGCCAGGCCTTTTGCGCGGCGGACGCGCGGGCGACGAGGGCGTCGAGCTCGGGCGCGGAGGGGTATGTGCGGGTGACGAGCGGCTGCTGGGAGTGGGGGATAATCGTCGTCTGCGACATGCTGGTGAGGGTGGCTGAGATAGGAGCGTCGGAGCGCGGGTGCGCCATCCACAAGCGTACACAACGATCGGCATCAGCACGTTCCGTTGGCTTCGGGCACGTTGGACTCCGCACGCTCGGGCGCAAGCACTGCGACACTCGCCCAGCATGTCCCGCGACGAACTGTATGCACAGCTGCGGCGGCGCATGGTCGAGCGCGGAGAGTGGGACCGGTGCGCCCCGTCCTCTCTCAGCTCGATCCAGGTCTGACTGCATTTGCCAGGCTGTACTCGCTGCTGGCCCAGAAACTCAACGAGAGCGGGTGGACCGACGAGATCCGCGACAGGGCGCAAGGTGTGCTGCCATGATCCCGCGCGTGGAGGGGCATTGACGACCGCTCAGAGCGCATCCGTGGCGGGGAGGACATTACGGTGGAGAGCGTGCTGGAGGAGCTGCGTGCGGGCGCGGGAGGTGCGTGTGCGATGCTGAGGGGGTGCAGTGACTGATGTGGCTCAGAGAGCGTGCGGGCGGAGGTGCGTGCGGAGGTGCAGAAGGCGATACGGGTCTGGATGGAGGCGCAGGTCGAGGGGTAGATAGCAATAATCTAATCTTCACTGGAATGCATGCCACTCCCCGCGGGCGCCTCCTGGCACCCAATTGAGCGCGGGGCGCTCGCATCCTCACCTGCCTCCTCCCACCATGCAGCGGCTCTCGCAGTCGTTCAGGGCCGCATACGCGCATGCCCCGCCCTCGCCGCGCCCCCTCGCGTCCGCGCTGGCCCTCGCCGCCGCCCGCCCAAAGAGCACCCTTGCGACGTGCGTGCCCCGCCCTCCGACCCGCTGACCCGCGCCGACCCGCCCCACAGCCCGCCCGTGAGCGCCCCGCCGCCAAACGTCCCCGAGCCGCTCTGGGCGTCGACCGTCGTCCACGGCCGCGCCCTCGCGCCCGCGTACCAGCACCCGCGCACGCACAACGTCCCCGTCGCGCTCGTCCACCTCCGCTCCTACTACCCGGACCTCCTCGCCCAGTTCGCCCACTTCCTCGCCCACGCCGCCGCCGCCCTCGCCATCCCCGTCAGCCGCCCTGCCGCGCTTCCGACCCAGCGCAGCCTCTGGACCGTCCCCCGCGGCCCGTTCGTGCACAAAAAGTCCCAGGAGAACTTTGAGCGCAGGGTCCACAAGCGCGCCGTCAAGGCCTGGGACGCCGACCCCGACGTCGTCGACCGCTGGGTCCGCTACCTCGAGGAGCACGCCATGCCCGGCGTCGGCATCCGCGTCGTCCGCTGGCACAGGGTCCCCGTCGCCGTCGGCGAGGCCCAGGTGCGCGCCGTCAAGGGTCAGATGAGGATCGACCGCTCGAGCGCCGACAAGGTCCGCTTGCTGGGAGAGAAGATTGTCAAGCAGGAGATGGCTGCTGCTGCGGGCCCGCCGAAGGAGGCCACTGCCCCCGAGGCAGAGTCGTCATGATGCGCGGAGACACTCTATGCTTGCTCATGCTGCTTGCGACCGTGTATTCATTCCTACTCTAGTGCTATTGCTTATATCGTGTATTCTGCATGGCCAAAAGTGCAATGGCGGGTCGCACACCCTGCTATGGGGTAGAGCGTCGAATGACACAAATTTCGTTCCTCCAGGGTTTTGCCCTCTGATCTAACCCAGCACTCATCGTGCCTGAGCTAGCGCGGCGGCAAGCCCTCCCTTATGCCGATGTGCAACCTCTGTGCATGGTACACACTGCTGCCGACGCTCGTCGGAGACGCGCATCATGACCTGCGCGCGGCGGTGCGGGTATGCCGCATCCTCAGCAGTGTAAGCCCGCAGCACAAGGCACGACGGACGGAATCGTTCTTTGTCTGCACAGCTCACGGGTGATGAGTTGCTGTCGATGCGCGAATCTGCTGGACGCATGAGCCAGTCGGGGAACGCGGTTGGCACTCTGAAGCAGCAGCGAATCTGACCAAGGCCAGCAATTAGATCATCGTCACTGTCGATCCCTGCCCAGACTTGGCGTGAGCTCGCGTGAAATCCATTCTGCACCATGCCCGCCGCCTCGAGCTGATAGTAGCTTGGGGCTTAACCGCCGTATAGTGATATTCGTCGTTCCGACTCGTGCAGATGAAGCTCTCAGTATTGACGCAGTGAGTGGAAATGATACCTCATAACGTTACCTAGGCATCGTGTGCTTCTGATCGCACAACAGTTCAGCAGATGGACCTCAACTCCCCCTTCTCAAGGAAGGATAGATATGCTTGAGCTAGATCATGAAAGCTCCACCTGCCAAGCTCAGCTCATAGTGAACACTTCTAATCCGGTCCCAAGTCGCTCATTCATTGTCCCTGTGAGATATATAGCATGCAAGGCGTGCGGATAAACATATGCACAGGTGCACAGCCTATACTCTGTAACGCCGCCCCGTTTTGGTGAAGAACATCTGCAGGACATAAACCTGCAGACTGAATGTGAAGTCAGCTTGTGCGAACCATTGCGCGAGATGAGAGAGCCGTACACAGCCATGCCAACGACGCCGGCACACTCGAGCACGGCATACCAGAAGAGTCGGCTGCGGAAAATGCCAAGAGTCAGCATGCAGCAGCACAAGACACCATGCGAGGCGCACTTTTGTGTCGACTTTACAATGTCGAACCCTCTGTTCTCTCGCGTATGGAAGCTGAAGCACGCGTGGTTAGATAGCTGCGACTCCCGCTCACGTTCCTGCTCACTATTTCTGCGTGCGCTTGACGTTCTGCAGCATGCCATTAAGGCGGAATATGCTCTCCTCGAGCGCGCTCGTGTGCTCCGAAATCTGGCCGGGCTTCGCGGGGGGCTCGCGGCGCGGCTCGCTCTCGACCATGATGTCAAAGTCGATGAGCTTCTCCGTGAGCGTCGACATGTCGTTCTCGAAGCAGAACGCATACTCCCCGACGGTGTTCGCGGTGAGCACGTAGTCGCCCTGCCGCTCGCGCTGGCCGTCGAGCAGGACCTTCTCGCTCGGGTCCTTCACGTCAAAGTCGATGTCGAACGACCCGCCCGCCTGCACCTGCGATCGCGGGGCGCGTTCACGCCGTGCAGCAGCGCGCAGAGATCAAACGGCACGCACTGCGAAATAGAACTGGGGCGTGTTTGTATGCAGCGACCGCGATCAGCGCAACGCACTCACTCCAATCTTCTCCCCCGCCTTGTCCACGTCAGCGTAGAAACATAGCCGCTCGTTCGCACCGATGGCGGTCGTCAGCGCCGACGCGCGGACCGTGCACGCGAATCGCAGCGCGACAAGAAGCGAAATAAGCGGGAGGAGGACGAGGGTCATGGCGGAGGGCAAGCTGTCGGGGGGTGGCACGGCCTCCCAGAGAGGCAATGGGTGCGCTTTACGTAAGCAGACGGCGGTACGCGTCCAGAGACGCGTCACCTGCGCCCACCCCTCCGTCTCTTCGACCGCGGCTTTCGACGCTCTCCTCCGTGTAACTGCCATGGCCTCCACCTCGATTTACAAACCGGTTGGATTCGACTTCTCCAACGAGATACGGTACGCCCGTGCGTTCCCGGGCACGCGGTGGATGCTCACGCGGTGGCTGCAGCAACTCGTTCCTGACCCAGCGCGGCCTGCCTCTGCCCAAGGCGACAAGCACGGGGACGACGATCGTGGGCTGTGTCTTCAAGGACGGCATCGTCCTCGGCGCAGATACGCGTGCGACAGAAGGGCCCATCGTCGCGGACAAGAACTGCGAGAAGGTGCGTTCCGCCCTTCCATGATCCTGCACGACGCTTATGACCACACGCGGGCAGATCCACTACATCACAGATTCAATAAGGTGCTGCGGTGCCGGTACGGCCGCCGACACTGAATTCACAACCAACCTCATCTCGTCCAACATGGAGCTGCACTCGCTGTACACTGGGCGCAAGCCGCGCGTCGTCACCGCCATGACGATGCTCAAGCAGCATCTCTTCCAGTGAGTCCGCGTCGTCACAGCGCTCCCTCTCGCTGACGTGGTCGACGCGTGCGCGATGCGCAGACACCAGGGGCATATCGGCGCGGCGCTTGTCCTCGGCGGGGTCGACGCGACGGGCGCGCACCTGTTCACGATCCACCCGCACGGCTCGACCGACAAGCTTCCGTACGTGACCATGGGCTCGGGCAGTCTCGCTGCAATGGCCGTCTTTGAGAGCTCGTGGCGACCAGAGATGACGGTGCGTCGCGTCCGCCTGCATCCCACCGCCCTCCCCTGACGTCCTGCACGGCAGCGCGAAGAAGCCCTCCAGGTCGTGACGTCAGCCATCTCAGCGGGTATCTTCAACGATCTCGGCTCAGGCTCGAACGTCGACGCGTGCGTCATCACCGCGACGCACACCGAGATGCTGCGCAACTTTGTGAAGCCGAACGAGCGCGTGCAAAAGGAGCGCAGCTATGGCTTCCGGCGCGGGACGACTGCGTGGAAGAGCGAGGAGGTGCGCCAGCTCGTCGTCGAGGAGGAAGTCACGCACATCGGCGAGGCGATGGACACGAGTTAGATGGCCTTGCCCTCGCTCATGACCCTGTGTCTACATACTGCGCTGCGCAAGATTGGCAATGAATATGTATTTTTGGGACGATGCAATGGAGAGTGCTATTTTGTGAGTGAACGAGTGCGATCCGGCTCCGGTTTATACATTTCTATGGTACATACAGATGGTGATTATAAGATATTGTGAGATACTCAAGATGCATATGTGGGTAGTGTCTGGTCATACAGCCGCATGAGAGCTAGAGAAAAAGAGCCTGTGATGTCTGGGATATGTAGTGGTATGCTTGTGCCTATAGCTGAGATGTTTGGAACGGCGCGGGGCTATGCTGTCTGCACAGGAGATACGACAGCGACGAGGACCGAGATATCTGTACAAAGAGCATCATCAGCCGCCTTCGTCACGCATCCCATCAGCAGCAAACTCACCATCGGGTTTGCCTCCGCGGAACGCCCTCCCATGCTCCCTCGCACGGCGCGCAAAGGGAATCTCTTCGTCCTCCCCATCTGACTCACCCTCCTTCCGGTGTGGCGACCTTCTCATCTCCGCCACACGGCGCGCGCGCGAACAGAGCGCCTCGCTGAGCATGGCAGCCAACGCCTGGCGGCCCAGCTGCCCGCGCACACCAGTTTGCTGTGCTGGTGTCGCAGAAGCTGATGCGGCGGCGAGGAATGGGCGGCGAGCACGCACGACCTCGTCGAGGACGTCCTCGTCCCAGAGGTTGTCCGAGAGCCCATCGGATGCCAGGATGAGGATGTCATCTGCCTGTACGGGCAGTGTGCACACTTGTGCGTCGCGCGGGCGCGTCGGCGAAGCCGGGCCGAGCTGCACAGGGGTGTTAAACTATGAATATGATGTCAGTCAGCTGAATGGGTTGGAATGTGCGAGACAACATACATTCCACCACATTTCGTCCGTGCGCCACACGATCTCGTCACCGCGGATGAGCATACCCATGCTGTCGCCAAGGTGCGCAATGCGGATGACGGCGGGGCCGGGCGCAGTGCGCGGGGAAGGGCTGAACAAGCCATGCGGGCGGGAGCGTGATCGCGCGGTCGGGTGCTCCAAAACGGCAAGCAACGCAGTCGACGAACCCTCTGTCAGGCGCTTGGTTTTGGGCGGTGGTGGGGAGAGCACAGACGACCACGATGAGGATGACAAGGAATGCGTAGATGCAGCCTGCTCTGGACAGCGAGCACTCTGGCCAGCCGGGGGTATATGCGCGGAACTCGAAGAGTCGTGTGGCGCTGTAGTTGGTCGTGGATCAGAGTGTGCGTCGTCTGGGCAGACGTGGGCCTGCATTGTCTTTTCGTAGGCGTTCTCGAAAATCTGCAGAATATCGATCCCATCCTCGAGGTCCTCCAGTGTGTCTTCGAGCTCCATGCGCAATTCGTCAGCATCTATGTCGGACAATGTCTCTAATGCACTGCTGCCGACATGAGCTGTGATAAAATCACACGACCATGATGAGGCGCACCTCGAATCTGCAGATGACTCGGCGCTGGCTGCTTCTACCTCTTCCGAGCAGTAATGCATGAGTCTACGGGCGAACAGAGCACTCGGGGAGGGGCCTGAGTCGCCACCCTTCGCTGCGGAACGAAACCGGTGAGCCCCGCACAACCCAACAGCGGGTGAATCACGGACTCACTATTTCGGCGAACTCGGGACCATCCACCCACGCCGTCTGCGACGCCCATCGCGTTATCCCTGACAAAGTACGCATCCTCACCGACCTGCACGGCATTGTGCAGCGCGTCCGAGCGGAGCTGGCTATGCGGGCCGTCGTCGAGGGCGAGGCGGCCGTGTCCGTCGCGCCCGGCAATGCACGCGTCCCGCGAACGTTTTGGGATACCGTACGCGCCCACGTCAAGGTGGTAGCGCGTGCGTTGGCGCTTGGTCGCCGGGGCGGAATCAGCGTCACCGAGTGGAGAGCACGGCGAAAAGTTGGATGCGAAGGCCGGGTATGGGAAAAACGGTTTGAAGTGCGTGGCAGGTATGTGCGAGGAGGGCTCGCTGTTCGCGGAGGCGAGCGCGAGCGAACTCGGCGGCGCATACGAGTGGGAGTGCGACTGTGCGCTGTAGGGCGAGTCGGTGTGGCTGTCGAGCTCAGCTTTGGCCTCGATGGCGAGACGGGTGGAAACGATGATATTGGGGTTTCCTGGGCGCGAGCTCGGCGGTGGTGGTGGTGGCGGCGGAGGAGCGTCAAAGAACGAGAGGGGAGGTGCGGACGAGTGCGCGGTGTAGAGGGAGCGTGCGGAGGAGAAGGAGCCGGAGCGCACGCGAGGGATGGCGGAGGACGTCGAGGAGGATGCCGAGGAGGATGCGGGGCGCGGAATGACGGTGTATATGTGCTTGTGGATGTTCTTCATCGCGGCGGACGGAGGCAGCAGCAAGAGCGAGAGAGGGGACGGAGAGAATTCGCGCTCGCAAAGAAAAGTGGCTCGCTCGGTGCGAACCGGGGCCCCACAATATCCGCATTCGGCCGACCTATCACCGTACTCGCGTTACCGTGGGAACTTCTGCCTGCCCAATCAGCGCCACATCTGCCACAGGGTTCAGCCATACTCATTACAATACACATCCGAGGCATCGACAACAGGAATGGAGGCTGCAACAAAACACGGAACCCCGACGACACACGCAGCCCGAACATGTCCTATCCCCGGAAGCAAAGTAGCCGTGCTCACGCCGGGCGAAGCGCCTTGAATGTTTCGTCTTCCACAAAAATGTCACCCTCTCCGTCGATGGTCGAGCCCTGGTGACACGCCGCCGCGTGCTTCCACCTGTACGCCCGTCAAGACCTCTTCCACGCTCGGCTGTTGCACGCACCAATAGATCTCTTTGACCTAGCGGCAGCTGGTCAGCACACGAGAATCCACTCAGGGATCATCGCAGAGACCGCACCTTCGTCACGACATCCTTTATGCCTTCCACAGGCACCCATTTTGCGCATCGGTGGCACTTGCCTTGCATGATTGCGCTCTTCTCGTGCTTCCCCACGGCTGTACGTGCCACCGTGCGGAATTCAACTGGCGGAGAGAACGGCCGTCCAGTCATGGCTGAGATACCTGCGGGGAGTAAAGTCAGCCGAGTACGCGGGAATCACAAGGAGACCGTACCGTGCGCATACTGCATGTGATAACTAAGAGGCGGAGAACATAAGTGAAAGGGAATAGGAGTGGAGAACACTCTTGAAATGCGCGTCAGATTACACAGACAACAGTCAAGTAGAAAAAATGTACCACTTGAACGCAGAAAACTTCATGCTCAACCAAACCTTCTTGCCCTCGCCACCGCGTGTAACACTCTCGCAGCAGCACGGGCATAGACCCATCTAAAGGGCAATATGCGTCAGAGCAGCTCTCACCGAGGCGCATATAAATCCCTGTCCAGTGAACGCTAAAAGAAGCAAACCTTAGTCGTTCCGCGCCCCTTCACGAATCGCGGAGTATACAGATCATATGCATCACGCGGCGCATTAAAGGTTGCATCGGACGAGCCCTTGTTTGCCACATGCCTGATGTTACCGCCAGTAGTCGTTCAGTAGCGCGTCCAGAACAAGATTCAACATCGTCAGCACACACCGCGCCGCGCCATCCTGCGTGTACGAGCTGACCGGAAAGCGGCGATAGAACAAAGGAAACTCGGCGTTGATGGGCACACGTAAGGGGAACGTGCGATTAGGGTATGTGCTCGTATGTGCGCCTGTTGTAGCTGGTTGATCAGAACCCGGTTGGACAGAACTTGAGCTGAGAGGCTTCATAGGCGAAACTACAATTCTTCGCTCCTTGTTGGAGGTATGTTCAGCCAGTGCGTTGCGGCGCCTCTTCTTTGGCGGGTCGGGTGCTATGTCAAACTCGACGTCAGGCTCTTCCGTGTACCGAGGATGGCCACGGTTCCTGCGCAATCGGGTGCGACGGCCCAGAAGCTCGTGGCCATAGTTGAGAGGCATATTTGCCGTCGTGAGATCAGTAGCAGCGCGTGTGGAAGAATCACCATTAGTTGCAATATTTGCGGTGGGAGATTGAGCAGAGTCCTGAGGGCCACTATGGACGTATTTCCGCGCGAGGTCGCTAGGACGAGACGGCTTAGATGATAGTAGCAGCTTGCTTTCATTTGCAGAACAGCTTGACAGAGGACTAGATCCCAGCGAAGAGAGACTCGACATCGATGAGGGAGATAAAGCAGAGATCGACCGGTCACCGTCTTGTATGCCCGTGAGCGGCCGCTTTTGCGCCAGCTGGTACTCAGAAGAAGATTGAATCTTTCTTGTTGGTGTCTCAAGACGTTGCCGACTGAGGGGGGAACTGAAATGTTCGACGAGGCCCTGCGAGCCGCGGCGCGATATGGGTGACATAGATGATTCGCCGGCAGCCCAAAACCCGCTTGGGGACGACGCAAATAGATTGTGGAAAGGTGTTCTCGGCATTGGAGACAGTCCATTCGTGGAGAATGCATCATGCCCAGGACTGTTGAAGCTGCTCGATCTGGGTAGACGAGGTGAACTATGGTAGAGGTCATAGCGAGGTCCTGGGGAGAGAGCAAAGGGAGAGATTGCGTCGCAGGCGTTTTCAGGATTGCAAAGATAGAGGTCAGCACCGGAGCGTATGTGCGTATGGCGCAGAGCAGACTCGGGGAATGCGCGAGGCGTGGCTAGTGGCAAAGACATGCCGGAGAGGGTTGCAAAGTAAGAGTATGGCATTGCACTTTTTCTTCTCCGGAGCAGCGTCAGCCATCTCGTTCCGAAAACCATGGGCCTGACTAACCTGGTGATGTATGCGCTCTGATATCACGTTGAGGAGGACCTAGATGGGTGAAAAAATCGCGAACGCTCGCGACTCGCGTTGTTTGCATGATGTTTGTTCGCGACCCCAGTACGCCGGCCCGTCTGCGGGATCCATAGACCCCGGGCAGTGTACCAGTTACACCGCATCATTATTCCAGACATCATTATAGGCCGTTCTTTTCGCTCCTGACCTTGATCCCCTCTCGTCCCATCCGATAGTCATCATGGACGGCTGGAACAAGCTGCAGTACAACTTCTCTGGCCTCAACCTTGGCCAGAGCGCGAACAAGATCGCAAGGGGCTTCAATACGAGCTTGCAGGCAACGAAGGAACGGCTGGGTCAGGTTGCTGCGGACGAGATCACTGAGCTCCCTCAAGGTGAGCTATCCCTATCAGCGCTGGCGCTGCTCGCTGCGCTATCGATGTGCTGAGAGATACTTGCAAGAATACAAGGACTTGGAGGAGCGCGTCGATAATCTGCGCCAGGTCCATCTCACGTTACTCAAGTGCGTGGGGCTCTCTCCCTACCTGCTACTCCGCTCATCCGCCGCTCGCTCGCAGGGTTACGCGGGTATACGAAACAGAGACGTACGACTATCCTACGCAGATCCAGGAGTCGATCACTGAGCTCGGCACCACAATTGGGCATGGTATCACCTCTTTCGCTGCCTCCAATCTTAAGGGCACAAACCTCCCCGCCCCCGCCTCGCCTACGCCGCCGGCTGTACAGCACAAGACACTCCCTCATGCGATAGGACGTGCGGCGACTGCCGCGACCTCAATGGCGGGGGACGAGAAGATCGGGCGCGGTCTCAGCACGTACGCCGGTGCGTGGGAGAAGATCGCGGACGCGCGCGTGCAGCAGGACGCTGCGATACGCAGTGGGTTTCTCCAGCCGTGGCAGACGACGCTCTCGACCCACATTGCGGTCGCAATGAAGGCACGCCAGGCTGTGCGCGTCAGTCGTCTTGAGCTCGACTCTGCGAAGCAAGTGTGAGTGCGCTGAAATAGCGTTGAGGTCTTCATTTGACACCAGTTCGTAGGCTGAAGACAGCAGGCCCCGCGAAACAAGAAGCAGCGCGATTGGAGGTGGAGAATGCGGAGGACGACCTCGTACAGAAGACCGAGGTAGCCATTACGCTAATGAAGGCCGTTTTGGACAACGTATGCTCTGTCGTTCTTACTTCCACATCGTCTGATGCAGGCATGGCTGCAGCCTGAACCCCTGAAGAACTTGAATGAGCTTGTGAAGGCACAGGTATGACACGCGCATTCACTGTCTGTGAATCTGGCGCTCAACGGTCGCCCATGCTAGCTGCTTTATTATGCGACTGCCGCAGAGGCGCTCTCGACGGTGCAAGGCGAAGTTGAGGAGCTGAGCGTTGCCGCAGAGGGCGAATATAGGTGAGCCGTTCCTGTATCTACTTCAATGGCTGTAAATGAAATTCGCGCAGGAAGTCAAGGGATCACTGAGCTGTAGCCATCACTTTGAGATTGAAGCAGGACGCATATAAGATGATCACGAAGTGGAGCCAATGAAGGGCACGGACTTTTTATTCTCCTATATGCGTATCTTTGGCCCATGACACGAGAGATTGCTATTGTATCATACCCAGACTGCTTGCCGGTCTTTAACGCTATATGCAAACAATTCACCGTGCCTGCATAAACGAGACAGCCCAATTTTCTCTGGATCGTATACACCGGGAGACATTATCGAATGATTATCTCAGTGACACAGCGTTTTCGGCATGTGCCGTTTTCGAGTCTTTTTTTACAGTCATTTCGGGTGCCACGTCATTTTCATCCGAAATAGCTGTGATCTCAAAACAAAAAATCAGTAATTGGTGCCCTGAGAAGCACCCTGTGATCTAGGGCACCACACCGTTTCGTATTTTACGAAAACGAACCGTAAGTATACGGAAACGGCCGTATCGTATACGGACCGGCATCTCCCGGATACGATACGGATACGATACGGATTCCACCGTATCCGTATCAGTACAGTTTTATACGCGTATACGGCCGTATGTACTGCACCCCGCCTGCTGCATGCGTCTTGAACGTGTTTTACGCTGCTGTGCCGATAGCCAACACTCAGTCACGGAGACTAGCACTGTGTATTTCTGAGCTTGAGTATGGTAGTCAAAATGGCAGTATGTTCGCAAATCTCTGTGTGTGCTGGATAGCCCGAGCCTAGTCACTGATCGAGACTGTGGAAGAGAACTTTGACGCTCATATCATTTATGCATTTTCCTCTGATTGTAGCACATAATTCTACACCTACTGACTCTACCAGCATTGGAACGATAGCTGGAAGACAGCAAGAAGTGCGAGACGTAGGTGCGAGAACATAGGATGGCTGACGTCCTGCACTCGTTGGGGGCCGAATTGTGTGTGTGACACGAACTTACTTTGAAGACTTGTCGGTGTGTTGGAGCGAGGTTTAAGACAGTAGAAGCAGAGGTTAAAGTGCTAATAGCTTTAAGGGCTTATAGCAGTGGTCGATAGATGAACTAGTCTGAGTCCTAAGCGACTCAGAGGTAGGCTTATATACATGAGAGGCAGCAATACTAATGTGGCTGCCCTAAAGTGTCATGGTCTGTGCGTAGGCAGGGAGACGTCGTAAGCATGTGATACTAGTTCGTCGGGGCATGAGTAATCGTGCCCGAGGTGTTGTGACTAGGGGAAGCGCCGTCATCCAAGGGCACTAACCCTATGTGTCATGTGAGTTCCGGCAGGAAGCGATGATGTTTGTATCTACTTGGTATTTGTGGCTACGAGATAAGATAAGGGTGTAGATGAGATAAGGTGGACGATAGTGATAACAGATAAGATGGAGAGCACGTGTGGGCGCTTAACGTATAAGTCGTTGTAGAAGTGTCGCAGAGACTTGTAATAAATTGGGAAAAATAGAGGGAAATAGGGAGATTTTGTGACAGTGTGCAAATAGGACACAGTCGTTCCAATTGTCCCGCTGCCAAGCCAATGCTCAAGCTTTAATGCCCATCACATCTTTTCCCACCAGCGTGAAGCAGCGGTACAGTGGTTGCGCACACGGTAAGAGCAGCAAGCGAGTAAGGATATTCAAATAAGTCAGACAGATAAGCGGCCTCAGTACATACTGAACTCTGTTTCCGTTATCTCTCCTCCTCTCCCCCACTCTCTCGATGACCGACTCTGCCGCTACCTGCTCTGTTTTCTCTCCTATAGTGCATCACATCAATGGCAGCCGTTCGCTGATAGCAAGTTTAGCGAGTTTAGCGAGCCTGACGCACCATTGTCGGCTACAGAACATGTGAATGCCATGCTCATAACATATATCAACAGCTATCGACTATGGAGTTATTGCCAGCATCGAGCACTTCATACTAGCGCTTCTCATCCAGAACGATATGAGCGAGCTCGCTCCTAGTAGACAGCTAGGTAAGCAATCTGAGAGACTATAGGTTCAACTCTGATTCTTTCAGTACCAGTAGAGCTCCGACGAGTGTGGAGTGAGTCCAGAGATGTCCTCCTTGATGTCTCTGATCGTGTCACAGATTTATTCGTGCAGCCCCCATTTTAGCCCTCCAGACCCCTATATGCGGGTACTAGCCTTATAACTGAAGGCGCTACTGCGTCCCAAAAGTTATCGGATCATGTGACCTACTGAATTGAGGTCACGTGACTTACCAAACTTCTAGATTAGATAGCGGCACTATGCACCAACACAGGCGCCTTGTCAGGTGCCCAAGATCTTATCTGGTTAAGGACTTAGTCGTTAAAGGCCTCCTGAGGGCCCATACAGGTCCAGTCTATGACATCAGGCCTATCTTTAGAGGCCTATACTTAGCAGGTCCAATTACAGGGCTGAAACCTATCTACATAGTTACCCCTCCCACAGGTATTGTCACAGATCCTGCGAAGGACTCTACGACTTCCCCAGTAGTACATTGCCCGCGGTCGAGTCGAGCTGCGACCGCGCCGTTACGTCCACTTTCCTCCTTGTCTTCCTAGATACCGAGTAGATCACCTGACCTAGTAGATACTGGCGCTCAGGGGTAGCGCCTGCTCGCGCCACCCGATCACGGTCACTCCCTTGTCACATAGTTACAGTAGCGTTACCAGTCCGGCACAGCCTCATAGCTACGGCGCACGGACCACGTGCTTTAGGGCGGCCATTACTGGCCAAGATGCAACACCTGTACTTAAGGGTAGTGAATTGGGTCTTACAACCCAACTCTAAGATTCTCGACAACTGGGCTAGGCCCCTTTCTGATCTCTGCCTGTGTGCGTCCGACTTCTGGGGCTTCTTCTTTTCGCCTTGCTCGTCTGCGTCTCAGTCACCATCGCCGGTCACCCCTGAAAAGGCCTCGGCAGGTGCTGGTGGTTTTGCGCTTCACGCGCCGACGACTTAGGAGATTCCCCGGCTTGTAAGCTGGTCCCACAGACTAGGTTAGTCTGTGTCAGGTATTACATATATCACAGAGGCCAGAACTATATGATATCATCGTCTAGACCCCAGATCCACTATGACATCACATATGATGCGGTTCTGAGGTCATTACTTACAAACCAATGCTAACTATAGCATTTTACTCACAAACCAGACTAAAGTTAGACAAAGGAGTTGCTGGTAGGTTGGTGAGGGAGCTAGTAGGCGCAAGCAGCTATGATGTGTAACTGAGCGAATGCAGAGAACAAATCTGAGGCTTATCCGCAGTGATAGCCCTACTTATATACATGCTTTGTTTGGTTACCAGTAAGGGAGCCAAACACGAAGACGGTCTGTGCGCAGACATAACTAATACAGCTAAGTCGTAAACTACAATAGACCATGTGCGCCGGTAATGGCCGCACCAGTAAGAACATTTGTTTGGGCCGTAGGTCCATGTTGTGGAAGTGGCTGTAGCTACGTTAGTAAGCCAGGCATGTGATAACTATATACCGGTATCGGGATATGAGTAATCATAAGGGAATTGGCATGTGATAACGAGCGGGCCGCTTATCCCATTGTACTGACATAGCCCAGTATCGGGGTATGAGTAAGGCGCATGACACCGGAGGTTAGTCCGCTGAGTCATTGACGCGTACGAGCGTGTTATGTACGTGTTGTTATGACGGGTGGACGTATACCGCGTTGTGTACATGTTGTTTGGTTTAGTGTACGTGTAGACGGGCGCTTAGCAGCGTAAATGTCTACAAGGTCGTAGAAATACCAGATAAATAGGTAGAAATATGGGAAAAATAGTGGCATGTCCCAAATCTGTGACATTATCCCCTCTTCAGGTTTCATTGTCCCTAATGGAACGACTACTTTCCTGTGGAGCCGAATCCACCAGTACCGCGTTCGGATTTAATCTTTTCAAAGTAAGATTTTCCGTGTAGAGTAATGTGCGGGTCCTTTGCAACTTCGCAGATAAGCTGGGCAATCTTATCTCCGGCTCGGATATCGATAGATATGTCCGAGTGGTTCCGAAGAATGATGATTACTTCGCCTTGGTAATCGTGGTCGATAACGCCACCCATTACGTCTATGCTTTTTCGGGCAAGACTAGAGCGGGGAGCGATGTGTCCGTAAGTGCCGAAAGGTACTTGGATCTTTAGTTTGGTGTTGTATTCTGTCTGCCCGTGGGCTGGCAGAACATCGCCTGTTGCAGTGTACAGGTCGAAACCGATTGAGTCCTTAGTTCCTTTTTCCGGCATTCGGCCGCCTTCACCGACTACGATTTTCAAATCCGCGTTTTGGTTAATGTCAGCAGACATCCATCCCCCGTCGGGGTGCCTAACCATGCGCTGCTTAGGGTCCTTTGTGAATTCCTCACAATACTGCGGCCAGTCATCTGGCCAGGTGCATTTGTTGGCTTCCCAGTCGTCGCTGTCAGGGTCGAAGACGTGAACTGCTTCTTTCCTTCTAGCTGATCGCCTGAGGGGAACATCCTGCATTGGAATGGCGTGTGAAGCCTTATATTCCTGCAGAATGTCGTATGCCGGGTCGAGATCGGCTTCGCGTACCCAGGAGTCGTCATTGATACCGAATCCTTTCCATCGGATTCTGTATTCAATTCTTCCTGCGCGGAGGTGATGATCTAAAATCTTCTCGACTTCCCATAGTTCCTCGCCATCGACCATCTCTGGTTGAGGCTCTGGTTTCTTCTGATGCACAGGGTCCTTGTACATAACCAACTTGGAAGCGTGGAATACGGGGTGATAAGCCCTGTATTGCTTGTCCATGTGTACCCTAAAGGTGACCGGAGATAATTGTTCGATTATCTTAAATGGTCCCAAATAGCGTGGACTAAGACTTCTTTTGGAGTCTTGCCAGCTACGGGCGTCAATGAGTACTTTGTCGCCGACTTTAAACGGTACCGAGCGCTTGTGTTGATCATAGTACCAAGACCAGCGTTCAGCAGCTAATTTCATTGCTGCCTTAGCCTGTTCTTGTGCTGACCATCTGGCATAAGCGAATTGATTTAAATCCGAGTATTGCGTCGGTTTCAAATCCGCAGGTCCTGCATTGGGGTGCCTTCCTAGTTCGACAAAGAATGGACTATTCTTTGTTGTCTCGCTAGCCGCGTTGTTGTACGCAAATTCTGCCGTGGGGAGATAGAACACCCAGTTATCTTTTTGGATAACGCCGATGTAACATCGCAGGTATTGTTCTAGAATCTGGTTGATTCTCTCCGTCTGGCCATCTGCTTGCGGGTGATAGGCGGTTGTCATCGACCTCTGAATTCCCAATTGTTCGCACCATCCCTTGAATAGCTCGGAAGCGAATTGCGGTCCTCTATCCGAAATGATTTGTTTCGGGAGTCCGTGGTTCGGATAAATCCGAAGGTACAGGAGGTTCGCTAATTCTTTTGCCGTGATATTGTCTGACGTGGGAATGAAATGCGCACGCTTGGTCAATCGGTCCACTATTACCATAATAGCATTGAATTGTTTCAATTCGCCGCTGGGTGGTAAGTGAACGATGAAGTCAATGGTGATTGTATCCCAGGGTGCTTCCGGTACTGGGAGTGGTTGCAGGGGTCCATACGGGGTCTGGTTGCGGTTCTTCATGCGTTGGCATGTGTCACAACCTTCCACGTATTGCTTTACCATTGTGGTCATTCCGGGCCACCAGTAATTACGTGATAGAAGTTCGTAGGTCTTCCATCGTCCGAAGTGTCCGGCAGTTACATGATCATGATGTAACTCCAGTATCTTCGTGCGCAATTCCTTAGGCTCTTTTGGAACGTACACTTTTCCTCGTCTGAGGAGTAATCCAGCCTCCATGTTCCATTCCTGGAGATCACCGAATTCCTTGGGACCACTTTTCAGTAGTTCCTGGTAATCTTTGGTAATCTGATCGTTCATGAGGGCTTGTCGGATTTGTCGGAGTAGGTCCTCGTCGCCTGATTGTATCTCCTGCTGTGACGCTTCTAGCGCCCTAACCGTGAAATATTCCGGTTTTAGCAAAATTTGATCGCGATTATCGAGTTCCACCCCCTCTTCATGGTCTGGCCTCCATGACAGAGGGTCAGCCGTGAGCATTGTTTTACCGGGTTTGTGACACATGGTGAAGTTGAACCTTGTCAGGTAAAGACTCCAACGTGCCTGTCTCCGGGTAAGCCGTTGTGCCGATTTGAAATATGTCAGATTAAGGTGATCCGACCATACTTCAAATTTGTGTGGGTGTCCTTCAAGGTAATGTCTCCATTCCTCTAGAGCGCGGATGATTGCAAGCAACTCCTTATCGTAAATCTCATAGTTCCTTTCGGGTGCTGATAGAGATTTCCAGTAAAAGGCTACCGGGTGCCAGAGCTTATCCTCCAAAGAGTATTGCGATAGCACCGCACCAGTTGCGTAATCTGATGAATCCGCTTTCACGCGGAACGGGGACTCCTGATCTGGGATCCGGAGTATTGGGGCCGATGTGAAAGCTTCCTTAAGGGTCTGGAATGCTTCCGCTTGTTCGGGTCCCCAGTTCCATTGCGTGTTTTTCTTGGACAGTTCGGTTAACGGCTTAACCACTTTGGAGAAGTCCTTAATGAACCGACGGTAGTAGTTGGCGAAGCCAACAAAGGCCTGAACGTCCTTCACCTTGGCAGGTGTAGGCCAGTCCATTACGCCGGCTACCTTCTTAGGGTCCATTTCGACTTTTCCTTTGGAAATGATCATTCCCAGGTATTCAATACTGCTTTGTTCGAAGAAGCACTTTTCAGGCTTCGCGAACAAGTTGTTGTCTTGCAAGATTTGTAATACTTGCGTGACAATACGACGGTGTTCCAACAGGTCGTTTCCGAACACAAGGATGTCGTCTAGGTAGACAATGACCTTTCCTTCTCTGATAAGGTCCCCTAGAATGTCGTTCATCATGTGCTGGAACGTGCTGGGTGCATTACAAAAACCGAAGTACATGACTACAGCTTCGTAAAGGCCGTTAGGCGTAATGAATGCGGTCTTCCATTCATCTCCCTCCTTGATCCTTACGTTGTTGTAACCCCAACGCAAGTCGAGCTTCGTAAATATCGAAGCCTGGCTAAGCTTATCGATAAGCTCGTCTATGCGTGGGAGAGGGTACCTGTTTTTAATGGTTATGTCGTTTATTTTTCGATAATTGACAACCATTCGGGCTCCGCCGTCTTTTTTAGGGACGAAGAAGACCGGACTCGCGATCGGGGATTTAGAATGTTGGATGTAGCCCTTCCGTAATTCTTCCTGAATCCATTGATCTAGCGAGTTCGCTTCCTGGGGAGACATCTTGTATGCCTTACCCGGGGGCGGTAGTACTACGTCATCGGGGAAGTTGATGGCATGGTCGTATGGTTTCCATTCGGGCATCCTTTCGGATGCGCGTTGAGAAAATACCGTGGGACCAAACTCCTGGTATATCTCCGGAACCAAGGATTTCCATTTCTGGAGATCCGCATCTGTCAGGAATTCATCGTCTGACTTCTCCGTTATCGACTGAATGGCGTCGATAAGGAGTTCCGTTCCTTCGTCAAGGGTGCTCACCCAAGCGACAAAGGGATTCTCAGGCTTCTCTAAGCCGAGAAAATCCATTGGAAAGTCGTTGATGATCTGATAGATGTTACGGGGTTCGATTTCGTCTTCTTCCTCAGAAATCGAAACCCGTTTTCCATGTTTGCATTTTTCCGTACACCGGTATACGAAGGTTCCTTCCGGCCAATTGAAGTCCGGGTTATGTTTCAGGAACCAGTCGTAACCGAGGATCACATCCGCATTCTGTACGTCCATTACGTACAAGAATTCGGTGGACTTGTGTTCCTCGTGCACTGTCACAGATTTGGAACATGCCACTATTTCTCCCGTATTTTTACCTATTTATCTGGTATTTCTACGACCTTGTGGACATTTACGCTGCTAAGCGCCCGTCTACACGTACACTAAACCAAACAACATGTACACAACGCGGTATACGTCCACCCGTCATAACAACACGTACATAACACGCTCGTACGCGTCAATGACTCAGCGGACTAACCTCCGGTGTCACGCGTCTTACTCATATCCTGATACCGGGCTATGTCAGTACAATTGGATAAGCGGCCCGCTCGTTATCACATGCCAATGCCGTTATGATTACTCATATCCCGATACCGGTATATAGTTATCACATGCCTGGCTTACTAACGTAGCTACAGCCACTTCCACAACATGGACCTACGGTCCAAACAAACTGACACAGAATGCTCTGTGGGACTCACCAAGCCTGTATCCTAATACTAAGGCGACTTGGGGAGGTAGAACACTCAGGTGCAGCAGGGATATTGGAGGTATCTTCTACGGCGGACGCCGAGAAGAATAGAACTAAAGTTATAGGGCGTCAAGCCCCTACTTATATACATGATAATATGCTACTGTATAGTGCATGCCCGATAAGGAGTGTGGGCTTGGTTGCCATAAGGGCGACCAAGTGGTACAACTACTCTACAAAGGCCGTGACCCGCCGGTAATGGCCGAGCCAATGGTAAAAGAGAGAGCGTGTGGTCTCATCGTTAGATGGACATGCGAATACGGGCGCAGCCCGGGTATAAGGGAAGCCGGTTGCCGGATACCGTGAGGTATAATGGCGATTGGCCGGACTTCGTGTGCTGACCAAGGCAAGACACCGAGGTAGCTATGCCATTGGACGTTAGTACCGTGGCATGTGATAATGTACCGGGCCGTTAGGTAACCGGGACATGTGTTGGTCTTAGCCGTGGGGCGAGGACCGGTGTTTTGGGCAACGCCGTGATGGCAGAAGCCCGGGACTTGGAGAACGCCGAGTCCGTGGGAGGCCGAGAAGGCCGTGACCTATAGCGATATTGCCTTGTTGCTAATATAGTGCTGTATGGTCGTGTTGCCATTATTATGCGAAGGCGTGGCGCGCCTGAGGTGCCATTGTGATCAAGGATCTTATGGCGTGTGGGAAGCCGGGAAGGCCGACTCAATAGAACATTGCCATGAGACGATGTTTGTATATGTGGACATTATTATGCAAGCGTGCCGCGCTCGGCCTATCATTATGATCTAAGATCTTATGATGTGGCAGGTCTTGCTATGACGGGCGAGACCTATGACGTAGCTGTGACGTTGCTATTGGACGTGGTTGTACCGTAGCGTTATGTAAGCTAGTCATGTGGTTGATAAGCCCAGTTAAGAGCTTGTCGTGGTGGCAATGGGAGTTAACCCGTAGATAACTTGTAGTTAGACGTATAAATCCCAGGTAAATTGCTATAATCATAGGAAAAATGCTGTAAGCCCCAGATAAATCTGTGACATTACCCCCGCTTTAGGTTTCATTGTCCCTGATGAAACTATTCCTCATTTTGTACGTCCCAAGAGCGGTATAACGCGTGATGACGAAGTGTCAAATGCCGTTATGGTGCTGCCACAATTTGTCAATTGTGCAGGGATAAATGGGAGTTTCAGGACTTGTTTGTTGGAACCTGAGCGTTGAATGGGATAGCGATTGTATTCCTTATTGCGATTTGTAACGCGTGATAGCGAAGTGCTAAATGCCGTTACTAGCGATTATCAACGCGTGATGACCGAAAGGTCAAATGCTGTTGTTGGGGAGGGATAGTCTTGTTACATGAGTGTATTGTCATTGTGCACGCGGATCCTAGAAGGAGGGGCTCTCCTGTTATCGCTGAAGGTTTTCAAGTTCCTTTTCGCGACCTTGGTCGGATTGTTGCTTTTGCTTATGACGTTACTCGTAGTAGAAGGCGATATGGAAATGGTCATCATATAGTGCCTTTGAGTCTACTTGTAATCTGTATCTCCAATAGCTTTGCCAAAGCATATTAGAGGGTGCATTGTGTCGTTGTACAGTTTTCGGATAAGCATTGTGCCGGATACCTAGAAGTGAGGGCTTCACTGTTAGCTCTGGAGATTTTCTAGTGTCTCTTCGAGCCCTTTTGCGGTTATAGTGGCTTATGCGTAGTACCCATTGAATGTAGCATAGCGGTGCTTTTTCGACGTCTATTGCTGTATATCGGTGAATAGGGTTGCAAGTCCTTTTCATTCGAATAGCGGTTGTCTTAGGCTTGTTGCTTGTACAGGGGTAATCCTACTTTGTGCGACTTATGCGGTGGTTTGAACGTTTATAAGGCGTTGCCTTCCTAGCATCGCAAGTGCTAAGCGTGAGACATTCTTTCAATGCCCATTTGTTACAGGGGTTGTGTCCCCTAGTTAGATTGCTTCTAAGTAGCGATCTCTTCGGAGTCGTAAGTTCCGGAATGATGCTGTGTCATCGTGGTTGTGTGCACTATTTATTGACGAGTAGGCTTCTCGTATATAACCCCAGTGTATAGGTACTAGTCGTCGTGCATTATGTAGATGCTTATGATTGTATTCCCTAATACTGTAGTGTTGTTGCCGTAGTGAGGCCTTATTGGGTAACCGAAAGAACATACATCCTTGTCAGGAGTTGTCTCGTATAGGTATATCCCGTAAGGGTTGAAGTCACATGGTGGCGATGACGGTAGTTTCCAATGTTGCTTGTATGCCGTTAAAGTCGTTGTTCGATTAAGTGTGGCATTGTAAGCGTGGGAACTGAGATGATCGTTGGGGAAGGATATATTTCGCTATTGGATGGGATAGCTACTATGTATTCCTATTACAGGGTTGTTGTCCATATACGAATAGGACAGTACGAGCATGAATGAGGGTAATCAAGCCTCTAAGTGCATGTCGTTTGGTGCTTTCAAGACCGTAAGGTACTGTTGTAAGCGTGGGATAGTGGACTTGTTTAAGGTCCTAGGTGCGAAATTAGGGTTTCCACCCCCTCTTTCACGTTTGATCTCCCGATCGAACCTATCCAGATGGTTTTGGTTTTTAAAGAGGTCAAACCGCCTCTATGACCCAAATAAGGGTGGGTGGATGTGGGCCGAAGGTATTCTTGACGTATATCCATATACGGCTGTATCCAGTGTAGTCGCTCGCATATGCGACCAGGTTTTTTATACTAAGGTTTCCCATGCCCTAGTTTGTCGGAATCGAAGGGTTTTCCAGGCCCATATTCGATGTAGTGACGAGATGTAATCCTTTCTTGGTGGAAGGATACAGATCCGGATTTATTTATTACGCGTCTCGACGGCGTAGGTTTCCGTAAACCAAGCAATTAAATGATGACCGATTGCCAAATCGGTTTGATTGTCCTGAAAGATGGGGCTCATCTGTTACTTCTGAGGATTTTCGAGTTTCCTTTCGAAGCCTTTTGCGGACGATCGCATTGAATTGCTGATGTGTATCTTTCGAATTCTGTTATTCTCCCCACAGAGAAAAGTTGAATCGAAGTGAAATCATAAGTGAGATAGCGAATCTCGTGACAATATTTGCGGTTGGCGTGCGAATTTGTCGATTTCAATACGAGGGGGACCGGTTTGGGACCGGTTGTGGATTCGGCGATTGTGCGAGAATGCCGAATGAAGTGTGATTTCTGGAAGTCTTGACGACCTCCGCTACACTTCAAGGGAGCGCGTATCAATAGCGTGTGTCCCTTGTTTTCCTTTCCTCTAACCCAGATTGCAAGATTCAATGAACTTATTGCGATCTGTTTGTACGTGGGAGGCTGGTGGAAACAGCGCTTTTCCCAATTATTTATAGACGCTTGTCAGACGTCTCTTCCCAAACGGATGGTAATTTCCTTTTCAGGAATTCCATTACCGGATGGGGTGCCCCCGTTTTAAGGTTCTTATGACATGTGACCAAATGACTAATGCTCAATAACCCGAATCCCCTTTTCAGGAGCGAAGACCGTGAGGTCAAACGGGCGCCGATAGATTAAGTGAATCTTAATCGACTTGGTAATAGGCATTCCCAAAGTAATGATAGTTATAAGCATATATTTGCCAAGCGTACGCGATCCTACGTCCAAGGGAACAGGTACTAGTATCATTCTTCGATTGACTAAGTGTACCTGTAAGACGTAAAGGTTGCCTTTTTTTTGTACATAGGCAACCTTAACCAGGCTAAATAACCTGGGAACCAGCAGGCGACGCAGGATTTCCAGAGGCGAATACAAATGCTATTGGACGGTTTCTAAGCTAATACAAGTATTGCTATCTACTAGGAGCTGCCACTAAAACTACATATTTATCTACTTATTGACTGGGATGCCAGGGTACCTGAAAAAGAGCTCGTCATCAGTGATCAACGCTGAGTGGTCATGTCTAACACAAGAAGAACAGGGGCATGGTTAGGGGCGCCCTTGTCAGGACGCCGCGCGGAATTTAGCCGACGGGTGTCTTCATTGAAGCGCGCGACTTCCTTCTAAAGAGAGTCGGTGACTGCCAGCGTTTGACAGGCTGGGTCACATGGTTGGGAATAGGATACACGACTTATTCCCTCGCGGGATAAGCCGGAAAGTGGACCGCAGTATTGCACCGCAGTCCGGTCCGCGCTTTAGTGGTAAGGCTTGCCTTCTTAAGCCACCTGGGTGTCACATCAGGGCTAAAAAACCACTGTCGATCAAAGATCGCGAGAGATCAGCGCTCCATATCCTGAAGGAATGGGCTACGCAATCCTCTTCCAATGGGGCCCCAACTCGGTTTAACCCAGGCTCGCACGCCGAGCTGCCCGTAGGGCTTACGCTATTGGCTACCGCGAGTGACCTCAGCTGGCGTAACCTTGCGAGTCACGCCACCTCACCACTTGGATTCCCCGAAGGAGATCCCAAGCGGGCCCCTTACGCCTGGGGGGCGGCTTTGGAAGATTCCCACACCCTACTAAGGGAATACGCCGAAGCGCATATCCCTATGGGGATCCTACTGGTAGTGTTGGGTCCCTGAACAGGGATTGCCAAGACAGGGGGTTGCGCGCACACAGGCAGACGGTCCCCTTTTCCCAATAGGCGGGTCTCAACCGCTGGCACCAGCAACCTTGTCAGGGAGCCGGCGCCTCTCCTTAACCCTGGAGTCCGGGTTCGCAGGACGCATGCTGCTGATTAGGCAAGCAGCGCCCCACTGGGTGGCAGCAGGCTGCTAAGCCCGCCGCCGATGTATCCCATATCCGCAACCACGGAGCATGCATCCCCTTTGCAGAGGAGCAGCAGCCCCTGCGCTATCTCAGACACCTGTTGGAGGAAAAACCCCAGGCGCCACCAATTAAGGAGGCGCGGGGGGGTAGGAAGTTCTATTCTTATGACACAGAATGCTCTGTGGGACTCACCAAGCCTGTATCCTAATACTAAGGCGACTTGGGGAGGTAGAACACTCAGGTGCAGCAGGGATATTGGAGGTATCTTCTACGGCGGACGCCGAGAAGAATAGAACTAAAGTTATAGGGCGTCAAGCCCCTACTTATATACATGATAATAATCGGGTCATGTGCTACTGTATAGTGCATGCCCGATAATGTCACAAATTATTCCACTAATAGTTTAGACTCCCTCGCTATAGGATGCACGGGCGGCGCTAGGCGTACGCCGCCCCTCTGCGCTGTAGTTACCTCCAGCGCCTCTCCCAGTTATTGCAGGTCACCTGGTCGTCCGGTTAGCGCTGTAGGGTAGCGCGCGCCTCAGGTACTGTCACTCATGGTCACACTGTTACATACTCGTTACCTAGCACATGACCCATAGTTACATGGTGCACAGACCAGTAGTTTAGGGCGGTCTCGGTAGTAGACACTAGTGTGTATATAGTACGACGGAATGTGGGCTTACTCCCCATTCCTAAGATTCTCGACAATTGGGCATAGCCCCTTTCTTACTCTGTCTTGTGTGCGTCTCTGGCCGGGGGCCCTTCGTCTCTTGCTTGACTGTGTGCCGGCTCCCTTGGCTGCCTTAGGAGTTCCCTCGCTAGGGATACAGCCGACCGGTCGCTTTTGAGGCTTGTACACCACCCTGTAGGGGGTGTAGGGACTCCCCTGTTGTACAGGGTCCCACAAACAAGTACGTTTGTGTCAGATAAGGAGTGTGGGCTTGGTTGCCATAAGGGCGACCAAGTGGTACAACTACTCTACAAAGGCCGTGACCCGCCGGTAATGGCCGAGCCAATGGTAAAAGAGAGAGCGTGTGGTCTCATCGTTAGATGGACATGCGAATACGGGCGCAGCCCGGGTATAAGGGAAGCCGGTTGCCGGATACCGTGAGGTATAATGGCGATTGGCCGGTCTTCGTGTGCTGACCAAGGCAAGACACCGAGGTAGCTATGCCATTGGACGTTAGTACCGTGGCATGTGATAATGTACCGGGCCGTTAGGTAACCGGGACATGTGTTGGTCTTAGCCGTGGGGCGAGGACCGGTGTTTTGGGCAACGCCGTGATGGCAGAAGCCCAGGACTTGGAGAACGCCGAGTCCATGGGAGGCCGAGAAGGCCGTGACCTATAGCGATATTGCCTTGATGCTAATATAGTGCTGTATGGTCGTGTTGCCATTATTATGCGAAGGCGTGGCACGCCTGAGGTGTCACAGATAATGCGAAAGCATAATATCATAGACGTTACGGAGCAATAACTAGGGTACATTACCCGTACGTGGCGCCGGCATACATGGCCTACACCATAGAGTGTCTAATAGGCGCCGAGTGTGGGAATATGAACTGCAGATATAGCTGGACCCTCGATAGCAGCATGAGCTGTTATCGTAGCCCTTTTGGGGGAGTGGCTATCATGCCACTCATAAGCACATTGCATTGGGTCCGCAGCGCGTCTTGTGATATAATAACAGCTCACCCGGTCGCCAGTTCGAACCTGGGTGGTGGCAAATATTTCCACTGCCTGGGGCACTTCCGAACCACTGGCGGCTGAGGGGAAAGTACCCACCACGTGACCCCCTGTATCATGGGGCCCCTCTATAACCGTAAGGTATCAGGGGATAAGATTGGTCAAAGCTTGCGTGGTAAAAACTACTATTAAATAGCCTTAACCCGCACCCAAAATCCAGGGTGTAAGTCGGGCCTTCAAGAGGTTGGCACACACGTCATAAGCCAAATGGTATAAGGGATTGGGGGTACCCTTCACCAGGCACAATGACAAAGCATAGTAGAAGTGATACTTAGTACCGGGGGCGGCTTGATGCAGCCTAAGTTATCTCCTTAACCAGAGACGGTTAATCCTTGAAGTGGGGGTAATGTCACAGATAATGCGAAAGCATAATATCATAGACGTTACGGAGCAATAACTAGGGTACATTACCCGTACGTGGCGCCGGCATACATGGCCTACACCATAGAGTGTCTAATAGGCGCCGAGTGTGGGAATATGAACTGCAGATATAGCTGGACCCTCGATAGCAGCATGAGCTGTTATCGTAGCCCTTTTGGGGGAGTGGCTATTATGCCACTCATAAGCACGTTGCATTGGGTCCGCAGCGCGTCTTGTGATATGAGGTGCCATTGTGATCAAGGATCTTATGGCGTGTGGGAAGCCGGGAAGGCCGACTCAATAGAACATTGCCATGAGGCGATGTTTGTATATGTGGACATTATTATGCAAGCGTGCCGCGCTCGGCCTATCATTATGATCTAAGATCTTATGATGTGGCAGGTCTTGCTATGACGGGCGAGACCTATGACGTAGCTGTGACGTTGCTATTGGACGTGGTTGTACTGTAGCATTATGTAAGCTAGTCATGTGGTTGATAAGCCCAGTTAAGAGCTTGTCGTGGTGGCAATGGGAGTTAACCCGTAGATAACTTGTAGTTAGACGTATAAATCCCAGGTAAATTGCTATAATCATAGGAAAAATGCTGTAAGCCCCAGATAAATCAGTGACACAAACGTTCTTACTGGTGCGGCCATTACCGGTGCACATGGTCTACTATAATTTACGACTTAGCTGTATTAGTTATGTCTGCGCACAGACCGTCTTCATGTTTGGCTCCCTTACTGGTAACCAAACAAAGCATGTATATAAGTAGGGCTATCACTGCGGATAAGCCTTAGATTTGTTCTCTGCATTCGCTCAGTTACACATCATACCTGCTTGCGCCTACTAGCTCCCTCACCAACCTACCAGCAACTCCTTCAAGTCGCCTTATAGGTTATAGTGCGAGTCCCACAACTAGTTTGTGTCATAAGAACAAATCTCCCCCTACCCCCGCCCTTGCGCTTGCGCTTGGGTCTCCTACAGGGGTACATTACTCGTTGCTGCGCACATCCCTACTCCTGACAAGGAGTTTGGGATGAGATTTGAGATCTGGGGGATACAGCGCCTTCCTCGGCAGAGGATTGGCAACCAGGGAAGCCACACCGCCTTTTTAGGCAGGAGGCCTACCTAACCCGGACCTCAGGGTTAAGAGGAGGCGGCTATTCCTGAAAAGGTCTAGCTGCCAGCAGTTGAGACCCGCCTGTGGAGAATAAGGGACGGTCTGCCTGTGTGCGCCCAACCCCCTGCCATGGCAAGCCTTGCTCAGGGCCCCATCGCTATCCACAGGGTCATCATTATGATGGCATGGGAATCTTCCAAAGCCGCCTCCCAGGCGTAAGGGACCTGCTTTGAACCCGTTATGGGAAAAGCAGTGAGGGGGGTGACGTAAAAAATCACCCTGCCATAGGTCACTTGCAGTAGCCAACAGCATAAGTCCTCCGGGCAGCTCGGCGTGCGAGCATGGGTCAAACCGAGTTGGGGCCCCATCAGAAGAGAACCGCGTAGCCCACTCCTTTGGGATGTGGAGCGCTGGTTTCTCGCGATCTTAGATCGATGGTGGTTTCTTAGCCCTGATGTGACACCCATGTGGCTAAAGACGGCAACCTCATTGTTGAAGCATGGACAGGCTAAGGGATGTAAAATCCCAGCCACTTTCCGGCAGCGTCCCTCTGGGGCGGTGTCGTGTATCCAAATCCCAATCATCTGACCCAGGAACCGGCCTGGCAGTCAGCAACTCTACCCCTGAAGTCGGCGCCTCTGACCGTTAGGGTCATGCGAATATCCGCGCCGTCTTGGCACAGGGTTTGCGCGCAACATAAGAGTAATTATGCCCCGTAGTACACCTTCTTTGCTCCTGAAAAGGAGTCCACTACCCTACCTTACATAATCCCTTTTTATTCCGTTCTTGGACGTATCACTGGGAAACCTAGTTTCTCATGAAAGCTGCACTTTCTAGAATCATGCCCCGCGTTACCCGTCGCACCCGTGGCTCCTCCACTGCCCCTTACGTCAAACCGGCAAAGCGGTCTCTTCTCAGCCGCATCGCCACCGACGACATTCCTCGGGCAGAGGACGTCACTTATACTCTTCCTGTAAAGGAAGATTACACCGGGAAACTCCATCTTTGGGAGATTCCCGTCCACATGCCAAAGCACATCGCTGAGGCAGGAAAACCCGCTCCTCGACCTCCTAAGCCAGTTCCGCTTACCAAGCGTATCTGGACGGAAGAAGAGAAGCTAGCGCAGTCCATTACCGCCATGGATAATCTTCTGGAACTCCGGGAGATCAACAAGCTCAAGCTCGCCCGCGATAAGCTGAATAAGCGAATCGCCGAGAAACAAGCAGCCAAGGAAGCCAAGCAAGCAGCTTCTTCACTGGCCCTCCGCCTCTCCAGTCCGGCGGCCGGACCTCCTGTCCCGGCCAACCATCGAATTCTTGGCCCTTCCCTCGTTTTCGGGAAAAAGAAGCCTCTCCAAGCATGCGCGCAAGTTATCCCCATGCTAGAAGGCACCCTCACTCGACTCACGCCTCTCGCCAACCACCCCCCTAATTACCCAGGCTTCCATATGGAAAACAACATCCGTTTCCATAATATGGTAGTAGAATTAGAGGACTTGGTAGATAACGTAAAGGACAGAGCGAGAAGGGGGAGGATCACCAATAGAGAGTGGAGAATTATGAAAAAGTACTGTAAACAACTCGGCAGTATTTCCTTCTCGGATTGGCGTACGGACTTGGCTCGTATCATAGCAGAATGCGCAGCGCTACAAGCCTCATTTGCCTTCGGTGTAACACCACCTGACAAGATGGCAGGGCCCTCAACTACTTCGGTAGAAGAGGATATACTCGCGATTGTATAGTAGAAATACTATCATCTTTTAACTCTGAAATAGAGTGCGAGTGTGATCTATAACGAAAGTTGCAGCTTTCAGGCCAAATCCCTTCTTAAAAATCTAAGACAATGAGTAACCGGAAACTAACATTCGTCATAAACAGTTTTGTCCACAATGTCTTCCATCTCCTCCAGCAGCCCACCACCCGCTCCCCATCGCATGTGCCTCCGCTCGGAAGGCCCAGTGACCCCGGTAGCCGGGCCTTCAGGGACTCGACCCCTGGTATCCCTGGAGCACCTGAGTGAGGAGGAAGAAGAAGAAGAAGCTGAGGATGTTCCCCCACAAAGGGAATCCCCAGCTGTCACGGATATCCCCGTGGGGGGTACGTCTCTTCCCTCTCTATGTATGTATGGGCGCCGCTGCACGTGCGCGCGCCCCTCTCGTCATCGTTTCCTCCTCATCGCTCCCTAGTTACCTCCACAGACCACATGACCCAGTAGGCGAGCGCTCGTCAGGCAGCGCGCGTGCCAGGTACACCACATGACCGGTCACAGTTAGGTACATGGTAGCATAACATCACGGTCACTCGTAGATACGGCGCACGGGCCCGTTCTTTAGGGTAGCTAGTTCCGCTCTCACACCATGTATATAATCTACGACAAGATGGGGCTTACTCCCCATCTTTGAGATTCTCGTCTTAGAGCCTCTGGCTCCTCTCTTTCTATGCGCGTGATGCGTCTCTGCCCCGGGGGCCTCTCTTGTCTCGCTCGTCTGTGAACTTGTCAGCTATGTCGGCGTACACTAGGGAATGAGTGTGCATTACCCATGTAGCCTCTGCGCCCACCGCTGGTTGGCTGGTACACCGCCTTGTCAGGCGCGTTAGGACTCCCCTGTAGCCAGGGTCCTCACAAACAAGTAAGTTTGTGACAGCATTCATCATGCCTAGTGGCCTTTACAAAGCAGTAGTCATGTACTTCGGCTTCTGTAATGCACCCAGTACCTTCCAACACATGATGAACGATATTCTAGGTGACCTTATCAGAGAAGGAAAGGTCATTGTCTACCTAGACGACATTTTAGTATTTGGGAACTCCCTGGTAGAACACCGCAAGGTGGTCAGGCAAGTACTACAACGCTTGCAAGACAACGACTTGTTCACAAAGCCTGAAAAGTGCTTTTTCGAACAAAGCAGCATTGAGTACCTGGGAATGATAATCTCCAAGGGAAAAGTCGAAATGGACCCCAAAAAGGTATCCAGCGTTATGGATTGGCCTACACCTGGAAAGGTGAAGGACGTCCAAGCCTTTGTTGGCTTCGCCAACTACTACCGAAGGTTCATCACGAACTTCTCCAAGGTAGTCAAGCCGTTAACAGAACTGTCCAAAAAGAATACGCAATGGAAATGGGAAGCCGAACAAGTGGAAGCCTTCCAGAAACTCAAGGAAGCTTTCACATCGGCTGACACAGACTCACGTCTGTGCAACCCCTGGGCTCAGGGGGAATCCTACACGCATGCACAAGTCCACAAGCCTCCGTGCCAGCGGTCAACACAGAGGCTAAATGGGGATTCCCAAAGGCCATACCCCTAGCATGCGTTGACGTACCCTGCGGCAGAGGTACACTAAGATATGGGACTACCGAAGGTAGTCCACTGGGAGTACCTATGGTACTCCATGATGGGCAACATAGCATCGATGACTCACAGGCTAGGCAGACGCGATAGGGGCCCCGGGCCAAGCGCATGGGCCCCCTTTAGGGCAGGTATACTACAAGTGATGTGTCATGTATTTAAGCTTAGCAGGGATGAGCCTTACAGCTCATCCTCTAGATTCTAGTCGTTGGGCTTGTGCCCCTCTGCTACCCTCTATGTGCGCACCTGCCTGCCTCATCAACCTTAGGACCCAGGGATGCCTCTGCACAGCACTCGACATACTGTCATTATGCGCGCACGCACTTGGATAGGGGGCCACGGTAAGTAGCACCATGACAAATGTAAGATTTTGTGACACTGTGCATGGACATGTTACTTTAGGGCAGACAGTAGTACACTCATGTACATAAACCTCAGGCTACATTCTGGCTTACCCCAGAATTAGTCTTCTCAGCAATGAGGGCTTAGCAGCCTTTCTTTGTTACTACTGTGTGTGCTGGTCCACCTCTCTACATCATGATGTCCTAGTCTGTGGCCAGCTTAGCAGTCGACCCCCTCTGGTGTCTCACCTCACATGCCCTCACAGGCACAGGTGCCCTCTGAGTCCTTGCCTAGTGGCAGGTCCAAGGTGGTTAGGGAATCCCTGGCAGGGCCAGTCCTACAGTATGTAATACTGTGTCACAATACATAGATGGATAGATGGATGGGATGAGGCAGGTATATATACATGCAGAGCTACATATGGAAACAACTACACTATGTGGGGGACATGGCTGATGGGGCAATCTGGATGGGGCCAGGTAGTGGCTCATTGTGCAGGAAAATTGGCTCATGGCTCATGGCTCACTGTCACAGTGCCATGTACTGTGCCATTCCTATCCCAGTGTGTACACACATAGCGATGTAGTGCTGGATGCCATGCAGAGTCAGCCCTCAAGGATGACGAGGCAGGCAGGCACACACAGTGGAATAGCAGAGGGGCATTGGGAGCCCTACAACTAGAAGCTAAAGCATGAGGAGTAACCCTCATGCCTACACTGGCTAAGGTACATGCACATCACTGTACTAGTACCTGCCCTGAAGGGGGCTCATGCGCTGTAAGGCGCAGGACGCTACTGTGTAACTAGGGTGACATTGCATGTAACTACTGTGACCTTGTGTTAGCATGGCGGCACTTATAAGGGTGCCCCCCATCTAATCAGACTATCTAATCTACAAGTCACCTGATGACACACAAGGGTGTATGCCACAGTGTGAACTGTGACACTCACTCACACTGTGGGTATGGGCAGCTGCACTTAAGGGGCAGAAGGGCCTAGCTCACTTGTGGGAGGGTAGTGGCAGGATGTGCATCATGCATGATGCAACGGTGGCAGTGGGCACTGCCAGGGCTTTATGGGCTCCATCTTAGTGAAGACCTCAGGGATGGTAGCTTCTGGATGATGTGGTGGGGTGCTCAGTTGTAGTGGAGGAATGCCTTGGGGGGGGGCAGATGGGGTTGGGAAAGGGGTATGGGGTTGATATGAGGTTGTGGTGGCCCAGAGAAGGTGGGGCAGTCTGGCCTAAGAATGTGGTACTACTGGGATGCAACCAGGGTGGTGGCCAGTGGATCACACCCTGACACAAACTTAGCTGTATGTACTGAAGAAGTCCTACTCCAAGGGGAGGCACTAAGGGAATCCACCAAGAGGACCTAGGGGTGGCAGAGCCTCAAGTACCACAGGCCACAGACTAGCATGCAGAGGGTTCAGAGAGTGGGACATGCCCCAACATTACAATAACAAGTCTGAGGTGTAAGCCTCAGACACAGCAGCCTATATACGCAAGTATCAATGTTGCACTAAAGAGTACCCTAAAGTGGTCCAAGCATAGCAACAAGCATTTCATGGTATGATGATGTAAGCTACTTGTCAAGTGACCTAAGAGTATAGTGAGATAACCACTCTATCTACAAGTCATGTGATGTAGTGCATAAGGACTTGAGTTTGGTGACACAGATACCCTGTGGGACTCACCAAGCCTAGTGTTGATGGTACTAAGGCGACTCAGTGAGGGGATATCTAGTGCAGCAGGAGGATGGAGGGACCTTCTACGGCAGGTGCCGAGAATACTTGGGAATCCTGAAAGGATTCCACTGGGAGTACCAAAGGTACTCCGCTTGGGCACTCAAGGTTTGATGATAGAATAGAACTGAGCATTACAGGCGTCTAGCCTTATGCTTAAATACATGTATGCGAGATGGTCACGTGCTACTAGCTAGTACATACCATTTCGAGTTATGTGGCTTTGCCAAGTGGGCGAAGCTTATCTTATCTACTTTGTTTGGATCCTATCTACAATGGCTGTGTGGGCTGGTAATGGCCGCACCAATAGTAGTGGAGGAGTTTATTATGTTTATTGTTAGAATGCGGGCACAGCCCGGGTATAGTGAATGTCACAGATTTGGGACATAGCATATTTTTCGCACATTTTGTCATGGATATGCCCAGGGGGCTACTGTACGTCCCTCACTATTGGTTGTATGGGCGGCGCTAGGCGTACGCCGCTCCGCTACTCCTTAGTTACCTCCACGTTGCGCTCCGAGTATATAGATCACCTGACCGCTTGGTTAGCGCTGTAGGGTAGCGCGCGCCTCAGGTACGGACACATGATGGTCACAGTTGTTACATGGTAGCGTAGCATCACGGTCACCTTAGTTACATGCGCACAGGCCAGTACTTTAGGGTAGCCCGCTCCGTCTCTCAAACCATGTATATAAGATACGACAAGATGGGGCTTACTCCCCATCTTTAGGATTCTCGTCATTGAGCGCAAGCTCCTCTCTTACCACCTAGTCTGTGTTGCTGCTGGCCCGGGGCCCACATCTCGCTTGCTAGTCTGTGAGCCTACGACTTCGTCGTCTGGGGGCCTTGGCGGCTGGGCACCTTCATGGTGGACCTATGAGTTCGACTTCGTCGGCTGGGCACCTTGGAGGCGGACCTATGAGTTCGCCTTGGCTGTCCTATGAGTACGGCGGTGCCGTTGTCTTGCCACTATGCAGGTGTGTGAGGATCCCCCTGTAGCCAGGGTCGCACAGACTGGTAAGTCTGTGACACATTTATAGCATATTATCTGGCCTTTCTACAGCCTCTACGAAGTTATCTGGGACTTATCCCACCATGCCACACCTGCCGAGGTTATACAACGGAACCTTACAGCCGAACAGGCCTTAACACACACGTGACCCATAGCTTCAGTCTAGCTGCAAGGCCCAGCCCAGCTACGTCACACCACGTCATAGAGTCTAGAGTCCACAAGTCGACCAGGCTCTCTACGTCAGTGAGTGCCACTTGCATAATAATGGCAACATGGCACAATAGCTGACTAAGCTCCATGCCCTTCGGTCCATCACGCTGCAAAGCCTAACGACCAACACATGCATCACCGGCACTACACAAGCTCTGTGCTTCCATTACCGGTACTATGCAACCTCCGGACTTCCCGTCACCGGCATAGTCCTACCTTCGGGCTTCTAGTCCCGGCTCTGTGCAACCTCCGTGCTTCCATACGCCGGCGTTGCCATAACTCCGAGCCAGCTGCAAGGCCTCGCTTCCACGTCATCACCAGTCCGTCCATAACACCAGTTCATGACGCCACACTCAGCCTTCTCGGCCTGAGTCACCATGGGCCTTGGCGAATAGCCATTGTCCCTCAAGGTACCGGTACAACCGGCCTTCCATATACCCGGGCTGCACCCGCATCCACATGTCCACCGCAAGGTGACACCACCGCTCTCTTTATTCCCATTGGTCCGGCCATTACCGGCCCTCCTCTGTCTTTGTAGAGTAGCATACACATCAGCACACGCCATTAGGGCGCACTGACCGTTTCTTTAGGGTAGACACACTAGTTAGTAGCACGTGATTTATCCCTGTACATATTTAAGATCAGAGCTAGATGCTCTGATATCTTAGTTCTATTGTCACAGATTTATCTGGGGCTTACAGCATTTTTCCTATGATTATAGCAATTTATCCGGGATTTATACGTCTAACTACAAGTTATCTACGGGTTAACTCCCATTGCCACACGACAAGCTCTTAACTGGGCTTATCAACCACATGACTAGCTCACGTAACGCTACGGTACAACCACGTCCAATAGCAACACTACAGCATACGTCATAGGTCTCGCCCGTCAGAGCTAGACCAGCCACGTCATAGATCCTAGATCATAATGATAGGCCGAGCGCGGCACGCTCGCATAATAATGTCCACATGTACAAACAGTGCCTCGCGGCCTTGTACTATTGGGTCGGCCTTCCCGGCTTCCCACCGCCATAAGATCCTTGATCACAATGGCACCTCAGGCGCGCCACGCCTTCGCATAATAATGGCAACACGACCATACAGCACTATATTAGCAACAAGGCAATATCGCTATAGGTCACGGCCTTCTCGGCCTCCCACGGACTCGGCGTTCTCCAAGTCCCGGGCTTCTGCCATCACGGCGCTGCCCAAACACCGGACCTCGCCTCACGGCTAAGTCCAACACATGCCTGGGTAACCACCCGGACCGGGCTGTAACACATGCCACGGTACTACCCGTCCAATGGCATAACGACCTCGGCGTCTCGCCTTGGTCATCCAACGAAGACTGGCCAATCGCCATTATACCTCACGGTATCCGGCAACCGGCTTCCCATATATCCGGGCTGCGCCCGCATTACTAACAAGATAACTAACAAATCCCTCTCATATGATTGGTTCGGCCATTAAGGCCAACCACGGCCATTCTATGTAGAGTCCATACAAAGTAGATAAGATAAGCTTCGCCACTTGGCAAAGCCACATAACCCGGTAAGGCAACGACTAGATAGTAGCACGTGCCCTCCCGTCACACATGTATATAAGGACCCGGCTTGACGCCGCCAATCCTTAGTTCTATTATTCTCGGCTTGCGCCGTAGAATAACTCTCACCATCCTGCTGTGCTGGTTACCTCCTCTCCAAGTCGCCTTATTACTCAAGGATATAGGCCTTGGTGAGTCCCACAGGTAGTCTGTGTCATCTATTCTTCTCAGCTACCGCCGTAGAAGACCTCTCATCTCCTATAGCTTGTTATCTATCCCTCGCCCCCTTGTCTGATCAAGACCCATAAGGTGGTGAGTGTCACAGATTTGGGACATGCCGCTATTTTTCCCGCATTTTTACCTATTTATCTGGTATTTCTACGACCTTGTAGACATTTACGCTGTTAAGCGCCCGTTTACACGTACACTAAACCAAACAACACGTACATAACACGCTCGTACGCGTCAATGACTCAGCGGACTAACCTCCGGTGTCACGCGTCTTACTCATATCCCGATACCGGGCTATGTCAGTACAATGGGATAAGCGGCCCGCTCGTTATCACATGCCTGACACAGATGTCTCTGTGGGACTCACCAAGCCAGTATCCTTGTGTACTAGGCGACTCAGTGAGGAGAGGTTATCAGACGCAGCAGGAGGTAGGAGGTTCTTCTACGGCATACGCCGAGAAGAATAGAACTAAGGTTATAGGCCGTCAAGGCCCTACTTATATATACACAAATATAACGGGTCATGTGCTACTGTATAGTGCATGCCCAATAAGGAGTGTGGGCTTGGTTGCCATAAGGGCGACCAAGTGGTACGACTACTCTACAAAGACCGTGACCCGCCGGTAATGGCCGAGCCAATGGTAAAAGAGAGAGCGTGTAGTCACATTGCTAGATGGACATATGAATACGGGCGCAGCCCGGGTATAAGGGAAGCCGGTTGCCGGATACCATGAGGTATAATGGCGATTGGCCGGTCTTCGTGTGATAACCAAGGCGGAACGCCGAGGTCGTAATGCTATTGGGCCAGCAGGCACCGTAGCATGTGATATGTCCGGACCGGAAGGTAACCGGGACATGTGTTGGTCTTAGCCATCAGGCGAGGACCGGTGTTTGGGCAACGCCTGTGATGGCAGAAGCCCGGGACTTGGGAACGCCGAGTCCGTGGGATGGCCGAGAAGGCCGAGCCTATAGCGATATTGCCTTGGTGCTAATATAGTGCTATTTGGCCGTGTTGCCATTATTATGTGAAGGCGTGGCGCGCCTGAGGTGCCATTGTGATCAAGGATCTTATGGCGGTGGGAAGCCGGGAAGGCCGACCCAATAGTACAAGGCCGCGAGGCATTGTTTGTACATGTGAACATTATTATGTGAGCGTGCCGCGCTCGGCCTATCATTATGATCTACGATCTTATGATGTGGCTGGTCTTGCTCTGACGGGCGAGACCTATGACGTATGCTGTAGTGTTGCTATTGGACGTGGTTGTACCATAGCGTTACGTAAGCTAGTCATGTGGTTGATAAGCCCAGTTAAGAGCTTGTCGTGGTGGCAATGGGAGTTAACCCGTAGATAACTTGTAGTTAGACGTATAAATCCCAGGTAAATTGCTATAATCATAGGAAAAATGCTGTAAGCCCCAGATAAATCTGTGACAATGCCAATGCCCTTATGATTACTCATATCCCGATACCGGTATATAGTTATCACATGCCTGGCTTACTAACGTAGCTACAGCCACTTCCACAACATGGACCTATGGTCCAAACAAACGTTCTTATTGGTGCGGCCATTACCGGCGCACATGGTCTATTGTAGTTTACGACTTAGCTGTATTAGTTATGTCTGCGCACAGACCGTCTTCATGTTTGGCTCCCTTACTGGTAACCAAACAAAGCATGTATATAAGTAGGGCTATCACTGCGGATAAGCCTTAGATTTTTTCTCTGCATTCGCTTAGTTACACATCATACCTGCTTGCGCCTACTAGCTCCCTCACCAACCTACCAGCAACTCCTTCAAGTCGCCTTATAGGTTATAGTGTGAGTCCCACAACTAGTTTGTGTCAGTGAGTTCCACAAGATAGCTTGTGTCAGTGAAAGGCCAAATGCCGGTACCTTGTGGTATAATGGTGATTGGCGGACCTTGTGTTGCTGACCAAGGCGAGACGCCAAGGTAGCAATGCCATTGGACGAACCTGTAAGGGTGTCGTCATGGGCTTGTGATATGCACCAGACCGATGGGTTACCAGGGCATGTGTTGGACTAGGCCGTGAGGCCAGGTCCGGTGTCACAGATTTATCTGGGGCTTACAGCATTTTTCCTATGATTATAGCAATTTATCCGGGATTTATACGTCTAACTACAAGTTATCTACGGGTTAACTCCCATTGCCATACGACAAGCTCTTAACAGGGCTTATCAACCACATGACCAGCTTATACAAGGCTACGTCACCAGACTAATGACATCATCACTAAGGCAACGTGCATCGCTGTGCCTCCATCTGCGAATGCGTCATACAAGTCTAGACAATAGCATCGTCATCGCTACGTCATAGGTCTCGCCCTTACAAGCTAGACCAACCACGTCATAAGATCTTAGATCACAATGACATCCCGAGCGCGGCACGCTCGCATAATAATGTCAGCACGACCATACAGCATAATATTAGCATCAAGGCAATATCGCTATAGGTCACGGCCTCCTCGGCCTCCCACGGACTCGGTACAACCCAAGTCCCGGGCTTCTGCCATCACGGCGTTGCCCAAACCCCGGACCTCACCTCACGGCCAAGTCCAACCCATGTTCCGGTTACCATCCGGTCCGGACATATCACATGCTATGGTACGCCCATGTCCAATAGCATAACGACCTCGGCGTCTCGCCTTGTGACACAAACTAGTTGTGGGACTCACACTATAACCTTTAAGGCGACTTGAAGGAGTTGCTGGAAGGTTGGTGAGGAAGCTAGTAGGCGCAAGCAGATATGATGTGTAACTGAGCGAATGCAGAGAACAAATCTAAGGCTTATCCGCAGTGATAGCCCTACTTATATACATGCTTTGTTTGGTTACCAGTAAGGGAGCCAAACATGAAGACGGTCTGTGCGCAGACATAACTAATACAGCTAAGTCATAAACTACAATAGACCATGTGCGCCGGTAATGGCCGCACCAGTAAGAATGTTTGTTTGGACCGTAGGTCCATGTTGTGGAAGTGGCTGTAGCTACGTTAGTAAGCCATGCATGTGATTCTTATATACCGGTGTCGGGATATGAGTAACCGTAAGGGCATTGGCATGTGATAACGAGCGGGCCGCTTATCCAATCGTACTGACATAGCCTGGTATCAGGATATGAGTAAGGCGCGTGACACCGGAGGTTAGTCCGCTGAGTCATTGACGCGTACAAGCGTGTTATGTACGTGTTGTTATGACAGGTGGACGTATACCGCGTTGTGTACGTGTTGTTTGGTTTAGTGTACGTGTAGACGGGCGCTTAGCAGCGTAAATGTCTACAAGGTCGTAGAAATACCAGATAAATAGGTAAAAATATGGGAAAAATAGTGGCATGTCCCAAATCTGTGACACCTTGGTCATCCAACGAAGCACGGCCAATCGCCATTATACCTCACGGTATCCGGCAACCGGCTTCACCTATATCCGGGCTGTGCCCGCATTACTAACAGATAACCAACAAATCCCTCTCTTCCGATTGGTTCCGCCATTAGGGCGTACCACGGCCATTGTAGATAGAGAGTCCTAAACACTAGATAAGATAAGCTTCGCCACTTGGCAAAGCCACATAACCCGGTAAGGCAACAACTAGATAGTAGCACGTGCCCTCCCGTCACACATGTATATAAGGACCTGGCTAGACGCCACTAATCCTTAGTTCTATTATTCTCGGCTTGCGCCGTAGAATAACCTCAACCTCTACTGCGCTTGACTAGTTAGCCCATCGCCTATACCCTCAACACATAGGTGGTGAGTCCCACAGCTAGTCTGTGTCATCCGGGGATTGGCAAGTGCCGATCCATGAGGGCGGTCCGCAGGTGCTGGACCAATAGCAATATAGCCTTGATGCTATGTTTAGCTATGATGCCATGGTTGTGCGAGAATGGCGTGCTCATGATGTCACTGTGGTCTAGGACCTTGTGACGTAGGTGGTCTAGCTCTTATGGGCGAGACCGGTGACGTAGTGATGACGTTGCTAGGTCTAGGCAGACATTGTGGATATTGGACCGGATGGTTACCAATGATGATGTGATGACGTGAAGCCTTATGACTAGCATGTAATGCTGTGTCGTGGTTGCTTGGTAGCGTGGTGGCACCTTATGTAAGCGGTAAGCACAGTTAAGGACTTGAATTATGGCAATGGGAGTTAACCTGTAGATAACTTGTAGTTAGACGTATAAATCCCGGATAAATTGCTATAAATCGTAGAAAAAATGTTGTAAGCCCCAGATAAATTTGTGACATTTGGGTCTGGTGTATGGCAATTACACATGCCACAGTAAAAACCATGACATGCCCAGAAGTAGACACAATAGAAGTCAATCTCTTCAATGATGTCAATGATACTGTAGAATTCTACTTGTCACGGTCTTGCCTTATGCCCCTCTACCAGGGCTCAAACCAGCAGTGATATCCCCCCTTGGCCATGTATGGTACACCACTGATCACGTGACCCTATACGTAGATTAGATTAGATATCAGTGGATGTAGGTAGCATCTGGCACCGTGACCTACTTACATAACATTATGCACATGATCCCATTATGTCATATATGGGAACGTTCTAGATACATAGGGTATTGCATATAGCGTGCACAGACCATGCCTTTAGGACGGGTCCCGATATCATTAGTGTACGCTTTCTTATGTATATAATATGTGTGACTGAGGTCTTACAACCTCAGTCCAATCAACTTGTCTTGGGGCGCATGTACCCCCAGGCTATTATCTCACTATCTCCTCGTCTGCTGTCTGCAACTATACTTCTATATTCTACCCTTGCTAGTCTGTGACTACGACCTTTGCAAGTCCCTTGCTGGCGCAACTTAGGGCAATACTTAGGACCTTAGGAGTTAGACGGTGGACACAGATAAGTCTGTGTCACTACTATGTCATCATCAAGGTTTGTGATGGTGATTTGGAGGTTTGTGCACACTTCCCTCATGATATGTATCATGGTACCCTTGTACCGTGATACTAGACCTTGCCTAATTCCCTTATGCTTGCTGCAGGCCCTTAGTCTTAGCATTAGGACACAGGAGATAGGTTCCTGGCAGGGCTGGCCACACAGTATGTCATGAGAGAGTTCTTTTGAGACATGTTTTCAGAAAGATCAGTATTGTCACAGAACGCCTGCTAGGGGCTACTTGACTCCCTCGCCAGGTTCTTAGGGGTTGCCACTGCGAGCGTGGCTGCCCATTCCCTTGCTACCTTCTCGTTGCTCCTTAGTTACTGAGTAGATCACCTGACCCATTAGATAGCACTCTGAGATAGCGCACGCTCGCGCCTACTCACACCATGGTCACTTCCCCTGTTACATAGTGTTACTGTAGTTACCTGTTACCTAGTCACTGCACCGTTACTTACGCATGGGTGCATACTTTAGGGTAGACACTGCGCGCTGCCAAACATGTATATAAGGGTAGTGAGATGGGTCTTACAACCCATCTCTTGGATTCTCGACAACTGGGCCTTGGCCCCTCTCTTATCCTCTGACTGTGCATGACTGGCCCGGGACGTCCCCATGCCCTTCTTGTCTCCCTTGACTGGGTGCAAGTCAGCCAAAGGGTAGTGTGGTCCCTGTTGGCTCACCGCTATGCCCTGTTCAGCGTGGACGCGCAGGTGTTAGGGGTTTCCCCCGTCTTATGTAGGCCGATCCCACAGCCATGGTATGTCTGTGTCACTATTCCAGGTATGTGGCTTGCAGGCATATGAGAGCCTCACAACCAGCTAATTGCCTTTTAGGGATTAGTCATTCTCAATTGATGTCAGAATGCTTCTCCATGGGGTTCTACACAATAGCAGAACTATCTACACATATTCTGAAATGACACAAACCAGTGCTCCCTGGTGTTGTGGCTCCCTGTAGCATTAAGATGCAAGCCATAGCTACTAAGATGCAAGCCATAGCTACTACCCAGCCTAGCATGACGAGACGGTGAGGCAAGGCAAGGCAGGCACACACATGAGAGGTTAGCTTGAGAGGACTAGCCTCAACGTTGAGAAGCTAAAGACTGAGGTGTAAGCCTCAGTCCTACTGGTAAATATACATGTGCGTGCATCAGGTACCTAAGCCACTGCCTTAAAAGAGGGCTGTGTGCTGTAAGGCGCCAGACGTAGCTGTAACTAAGATGTTGCATCACTAGTAACTACCATGACTGTATGTAATGTGAGTGTGATCATCTACACCTGTTATCTTATCTAACGAGTATCTAAGGTATATCACATGACGACACATGGAGGCCTATGCCACAGCATACTATGACATGAAACCCATTACAAACTAATTACTAACTAAAAGTGTGTACTCCATGCCCATAATTACATATATTCTGTAATGGGTTTAAACCCTGTATACCTAGTAATTAGATTAATTGATGGGCCGGGCCCTTGTTTTAGCTCATTGCTTATGTCAGAGGGAAGATTGAGCATTGACAGTGATAAAAGCCAGCCTTTATGGTACTGATATGGAATTATGCCTACCAGGCATAGCCAGGGAATCCCTATCCAACAGCTAAGGTATATTGTCTAAACGACAAATGCTTCATGGCCCCCAGGCTAGCAGTCAAGAATGTAGAGAGGAACCCTTAGACAAGACAGTGGAACTGAAGTTGTTATGCATATTCATAGGTATGGTGTAAGCACCAGGCAATGGCTGGCTACCAAGTGACATAATGCTGTTGTGTCATGCTGGTGCTTGTTATCTTATCTGTGAGCAGTACTAATGTGTTTGGGTGATTAGAATAGGTGCATGGGTTGTGGTGCTTGCTAAAGGTGCCTAAAGTCTAGTTGGCAACTAGAACTTTAGATATTGAGCACAAAACCTATAATGAATTGCAAAAATTCTTGATGCCTGGGACAGGTACTATGGACAAGATTTAAGAGCTGACAAGAATATGACAGACAAAAAGGCGTTTTATGATCAAGTAAGGGACTTACTAAATTGGATGGGAGCCATGTCATGCTCAGATAGGCAGACACCCCCCAGCTACATGTGCGGTGCATAGACAGGTTAAGGTTCCAACCTAAGGCATTAAGATTGTCACAAAAGCTGCTGTTTGCGGCAGGAGTGGCTCATGGTGATTATAAAATGAGTCAGTGTTTTTACAAGCTGGTATTGTGGGCCCAGGATTCCCCCTGCACCCGATCACTGGGGATCCCTTCTCACTGTAGTAGGTATCGATAGTGGAGGGTAGAGCCTTACAAGCAGAGGGTGTGCCTTGTCAATGGGGCTGTATTTGGGCATGGTGTCATGGGTAAAAAAGCCTCTCAGATGACTCTGACATCTCAATGCCAATCACTCCGGTGTTTTTCAGAAATTGCAAGACTTCATGTTATCCATGAGCCATAGTAGAAAAACAATAGTACCTGAAGGACATTGCCATCTTTGTGATTGTGCGCAATTTGGCACATGATATTGACGGTATCCCAGTGGGCACTTGCCCAGGCAAATCGGACATGAGGCTATATTGCACGTGATAAAGAGTACACTGATGCATCTCCGCTCTCTACCATTGATTGCTCTGCCTGGCTCTAATCAACCTGCAAGCACCTAACTGGGATGCAGACACAGATGTTTCTGCACACATGACAACTCATCACCACTGGTTTTGCACTTCCCTCATTGTGTCCTCATTTCCTTGCCAGTAATCATATCTATCCTACTGGTGTTGAGTGTGTGAGTTCTCAGCTGGTGGAGAGAAGCGGGCGCACTTCATGATGCCCTAAGCTGGACAACAATCTATTGTCCGTCTTTCATCCATCCGAATGGCGATTCACTGTTTATTGTTGGAGTGAATGAGCACAATGTAGGGCATCTATTTGGCTATACTATCCTTTCTGCACCCCTGAATGCGAGTACCTACACTTTGGACCCTGCTCTGTGGCACAGACAGCTTCCCCATATCGATGACAATGATCCAGGCATATTGTCTCGAAATAGCTTGTTTCTGGCCTAACATGTGCTTCAGTCACTCATCTTCTGACCCCATCTGTGAGCCCGCACTGGTCCATATTGACCTGAAGGGCCTATCCCAGTTGTTACTGCACAGGGACACTGCTATCAGATCATATTCACTGACAAGCAAAGAACAACAACACCGGACGTGTTCAATGCGTTTGCGGAGATTGTATATTAATGTGACCAGAGATGACAAGTATACTGCCTACCACGACTTTGTGCAGAGCACAGTATTTAGTATCAGCATGCAAAGTCAGATAGGTCCCACCAGAATGGCATCTTACATGTGTTGAAAAGGCTATGGGAGAAAGCCAGATGTGTCCTATCTTTGCACCTCTGGGTGTTGGTTGTTGAGCCCCTTCAGGCTTTCGCATAACTTAAGTTTGTCCTAGGTGTGAGGAAGGAATGGTAATTATCAACTCAGACTTGCTGCTCTTTGATCCTACAAGACAGTGTTGCATGCCTGGTTCTCTTGCTGCTTCACTCATATACAGTGACCTCTGCTTTTGTGGGTTGGATGGATAGAGATACCGACAGCAGCTAAGATGGTCCATGTGGCTGCTATGATGGGAAATGGAGCAAAGAAGGGTCTGAACAGATTGAACAACCAGACAGTCTCCAGCCTGGTAGACACAGCAGCACCAAACCCGGCTGCAGAGCAGACATTGGGCTGAAGGGGCAATCACACCAGAGTCTATTTGGTAATAAATCCTTTACTAAATCCTTTACTAGGCCCTCCCACTGTCTGGGCCATTTATATAGTCAGCAGTATCTAAGAGGAAGTCTTGAAGTAAGTCAAGCTTGATGGTCAATGTACCCTTTATGTTGTAGAACAAGTGCTTGACTGCATTCAAATGGTGGCATGGTGGCATGCCTGTAGTTTTAACTGTGCCAGTGTGCCTAACCTTCTTTGAAATGTTTGGATGTGCAATGCACTACCCTGGCGCATTCTAGCGGATTTCCACTTTGGGGCAATGGGAGGAGATGATCTGCATGTCATCTCGACTATGAATCTGCACTGAAGGCCCAACCGCTGCAAGAGGACCTCATTCAGCCTCTCATGCCTGACTAGATTCAACACGGGCCTTTGGTGTTTTGAGGCCTTCCACCTGCTTGGAACCTAACAGCATTTGTTGTGCTGGAACCTAGAACCCGTAAGCTTTGATCCACTCTGAGTAGCCAACAAAGATGCAATTGTGTGGTGCCATTGCAGTGCTGTCTGCCGCCCTGACCAGCAGTACGGTGACTCTGCACAGTAGCAGGTAGCATAGGTCCCTATAGATTGTAGAACAACTTCCTGCAGGAAGGAACATGAGATGCAACTATGCAGGCCACCCCGTCTGTGTTCACAGTGAGATCACACTATTGGGTCTTGAATTTCTCAAGAGTGACTCACTGGCCTCGTTGAAGGCATATATTTGCAGAAAACATGCTTCTCCCCCTACCTTGTCTTACTCGGCTGAGGGCTCACCTCTGCCTTCCAATGAAGGCACGCACTTGGGATCATCACAACGCATGACCATGTCACTCTATGGGATTTAGGAGCAGTCCATCACAGCGAGTAGTCTTGTGATACCCAGCCTCTACGGCAAAACGGCAGCACACCCGCCTCGGCCACCTGTGTCAGCTACCTTGCTCAACGACAGGGACTCGCAGAGCAGTGTACGCACCTGAAGCAAGGGGATCACCAGCATCGCCACCTCCGGCACCACCGAGACCACAGAGCGCTGTCCTGATAAACAAAAAATGTGCACCTCCATTACCAGCACCGGACCCAACTCTGAGGAACCCCGGCTGCTGAACCAACGCCATGGACTGGCTACTCCGGAATGCAACACGTGACATGGGTACCTAGATCTAAATGTGTGGCCGGAGCAGCTAGAAGGTCCACCCCGTGAGATATGACGCCTGTATTACAGACTGGTTCGGAAGTACTTATCACCCATGGACAAGGCATATGTCTAAGTGCCCATGCTGACCCAGACTAGCATGCCATAGAGATAAACAGACTGAGGGGACATGCCCCCACAACTAGAATGACAAGTCTGGGGAGTAGGCCCCAGATGATGTATGCACGCAGGTATCATGACTACTAGGACCGCTAGCTACTGTCCATGTGACTTGTAAGACAAGTGGTTGTGATAAGGTAACCGTGTCTATCTAAGGTAATGTGACGTACATAGGCGCTAGTCCTAAAGATAAGCCCAGGGGCAGCATATATTATGGCACAAGAAAGAATCTGTGACATATATACTGGCTGACAGTCCAGGAAGAACCTCAGACTTGTCTTGGGTGTTTACGCTTTATCAATCCTGGATCATAATGCACCCTTGTGCAAGTAACATTGCCCCGGGCTCTTGTCTAAGAAGCGCATGTCAATAAGACTGACAAACGTTATCAGGACTATTGCATAATCAACGACCTCAATTCTGGAATGGATTCTGTACATGATATGCATCTTGGTGACTTTCTTAAATACAGGTGCTCTGATTGCACTATCGACATCTCAGTGATGGACCCTAGTCCGCCTGAGGTCAAAATTTAGGTAGAAGTCGGATCAATGAAAGACAGCAATGATGCAAGACCATTACTGACATTTATTGACCTTGATTGACGTTGCAGTAGGTATGTGTCATGATTACTATACTTAACAAGTTGATTTGTTCTCCTTACCATTCTCTGTAACAGCCATAGCCATCTCTACCCATCATGTTTGTCTGATCCTTGCATTTTTCATCACTACCGGTAATTGTGGATGTTTTGGAGTTGCATGCAGGATGAACTTGTATCGTGCTTCATCATGCTTCTCTGATGGCACAGACTCTGTAGTAGCTGCCTGAACATGTTGCATAATTTCTGACACAGTCTCACTGACTGTGTGACCGGCCCTGCCAGGGAACCTCTACTCTCCTAACCTCCAAGCCCGAGTGAATGAAGGGCGGCCGTTGCAGCGACAGTTGAACGGCTAGCTACCAGTCTAGCTAGACCAAGAGAGAGAGAGAGGGCATGACCCAGACGTTCGTGGAGAGAACTGGTGTCAATGCAGACAGCAGGCGGTACGCAAGGAGTTTGCAGGAAAGGGGCCTAAGCGCTTATGCCGAAAATCCTAAGGATAGGGACTAAGCCCCATCCTCTTCGAGAAGAACACATAAGTACTACCCTAAAGTCCCAGGGCCTGAGCGAATGAAGGGCGGCCATCACAGCGACAGTCGAGTGGCTAATGGACAAGCTAGAGCAAGGGTGACTAAGTGGGTACAAACATAAGTGGCACCGAGTCCATGTGTTAGACCATATGTGTAAAGGGAGGCCCGTGTACCCATGAGCATTCTTATCTTTTCTACTGGTCAGGTGCTGACAAAAGAGAGAGATGTACGGAAGTGCTGTGTGGCTATAGAAAGACCGCCGAGGCCAGCATTCCTGTAAATAACGGTGGGGCAAATGCCCACAGTGCAAAACATGTGACAGTTTCTAGATCCTGCTCTTCAGCCTTGATGTTGTTCTCTGACGTCTTCTGTGTCCTAGCAGCTTGAAATTCCTCCAGAATCCTCATCAAACATTGGAAGAGTTCCATTCCATGTGACATAAGCAAGTCCAAGCCAGTCATAGAATGTTAGAATTTCCTGTAGGTCACACATACATGTGCCTTGCCAGTGAGGAATATTGGCAAGAAGCGCTGGGCTGGCTCATCAATGCAATCTCCACATGTGCATCTCCATATTCTGCCCTGCCATTGCAAGAGCATAGTAACGAATGATTGTCTGGATGCCAAGAGCACAGTATGTTCTATCATAACACACATTGCTAGCTACTTTGATAGGAGCTGATTTTGCCAGAATATCTGCCTGTTTTGCGATTGCAGCTGCATCGAATGACGCCTCAGGCTCTGGGTGATGTCTGGAGCAGCAGCATTCATGAGGCTTGAAGACTTCACTATTGGACCCAAGATCAAGCTTTTGTGGACACATAGCAGGTGTGGGATTGAACCACAGTAGGATATCACGCTCCAGTTTATCATGCTGCTCTGCATAGTGCTTCTCCTTCTTTGCTTGGACCGTCTCAGGAGGAATATCATGCACCCACACCTTGAAGATCCTTCTGCTTTGCCTCCTGTCATGATTTCGGGACACTCAGAATTACTGTGCACCGAACTCCAAGAACAGGTATCAGTCCATACACCATGCATAAATACAGTTTAATGGTGCACCCGACAGCTAGGATATGTGTCCAACACACCTCACCCACTAGTCACAACTCATGGGAGCACGTCATAGGGATGCCAACGGCACTTTGGAACTCAGCATTCCCACGGGGGATTCACTATGGACCATCAATCCACCTCAGGCATTCACCCCAAACTGCAGACAGCTATGCCAGTGCCCAATGTGTGATGTGCCTCCACCAATACAGCATCAGATGGCATGCTGTTAGCATGCTGTTACCGGTGGTGAACACGACCACAGGAGGCTGAATATGGTGTATGACATGATGGGAATGATCACAGCAGCCAGCCGTGCTTTGTTGTGGACTTCTTCTGTCTCACTTCCACCCCCATGCTCACCCTGTGTAGTAAGGGAACCCATGAGCATGGGTCATGTTCCCTTTTAGGGTGGGTGTTCTGAGACCACGGCACAGGAGGTGAGTTCTTGCTTCTTGGTTGGTAGAGTTCTATGAAACAGTAACAAGATTCACAATCATATAATTGCCTTTATTTGAAGGGCCATGCTGGCTTAAATTTCCCCTCACCTAATGTTAGCCAGTCTTTTATCTAACCCGGTCACCCCTTTCTTATTCAGCGAGGAACACTTAATCACACAAAATCAAGTGGGGTTTCATTATTACAACGGTGTGCCTTATTTTCCACTGTATGCCTGGCCTGCAGTCTTGTGACTGCTGGCCTCCGAATACCATCCATTCCTCTTCGTATACGCCAAACAAATGATGTTGCATCCTTTGAAATGAGCCTTGGATCTATAGGCAATCACTGATGTGAATGAGTTACAATGTAAACAGTGCATCAAGGAGCTGCATGTGAATGTCTCACTGTATTTGTGAGTCTAGTTCATGCTGGCCAAAGAGTCACTGAATGATGAGTTCTTTTGGTACAAATTCCTTGGACATTACTGATCCCGGCAGCGCATTATTGAGTGCCCCAGTGCAGTGCACTCTGCAGGCGGTGGTGCTGTCCAAAAATTTATGGGTGGAATCCCATGTTCTCATCAAACACAGATGACTGGCTTTCAATTGGTGTACATGATCTGCACAAGCGACGTCAACTGTCACAGTAATGCTGTGGCATAGGCCTTCGTGTGCGGTCATGCGATGTCCCTTAGATACCGTTGTTAGATGAGATAACAGGTGTAGGTAATCATGCTCATGTTACATAATGGTCATGGCAGTTACAGTGATGTGACCGTGAACCTTAGTTACAGCAATGTCTGGCACCTTACAGTGCATAGACCTCTTTAGGGCAGTAGCTTAGGTATCTGATGCGTGTCACAAACTTACAAGGTTGTGAGGACCTGCGCAGCAGGGGTGTCCCTACACGGCTGATAAGACGGTGTACGCGTCGACTAGAGGTGAGCGTAGAGGCGCATGGGTAATGCACGTCCATTCCCTGGCATACGCCGACGTTGCTGACTAGCACACAGACAAGCGAGACAATAAGGGCCCCCGGGGCAGAAGACGCATCACGCCACATGAAAGAGAGGAGCCTAAGCTCATAGACGAGAATCTCAAAGATGGGGAGTAAGCCCCATCTTGTCGTAGATTATATACATGGTGTGAGAGCGGAACTAGCTACCCTCAAGAACGGGCCCGTGCGCCGTATCTATGAGTGACCGTGATGTTACGCTACCATGTACCTAACTGTGACCTGTCATGTGAGTACCTGGCACGCGCGCTACCTGACGAGCGCTCGCCTACTGGGTCATGTGATCTGTGGAGATAACTAGGGCGCAACGAGGAGGAAACTATAACGAGAGGGGCGCGCGCATGTGCAGCGGCACCCATACATACATAGAGAGGGAAGAGACGTACCCCCCACGGGGATATCCGTGACAATGCGCACACATGTATATAAACCAGTAGGACTGAGGCTTACACCTCAGTCTTTAGCTTCTAGTCATGTCACAAATTTGCACATACACATATTAGTATATCATTTATGTCATATATCAATAATACGTGGAATACGCCCTCCCCAGTTCGAACGTAGATACTCGTCATTTATCATCAGGTGACCTGTGCTCTGTAGTGTAGCGGTTATCCCTAGCCCCCCCTCATGGTCAGCACTAGCTAGTATTATGTCATACATACTGTCACGGTACCACCGGCAGTCCCAAACCGGCAGCTCCATGGGGACAGGCGTCCAACACCAAAGAGCGACTATAACAGCTCAGCTGTTATAGGCAGGACACACTATATGTGTAGTTCATATTCTCATGCTAGGTGCTTACCCAAGGTACCGTAAGGTGTCACAGAATATCCGGGGGATATTGTAACAACTCTCGCTATAGGTCTTATGGGCGCCGCCGCGTGCGCGCTCGCCTCTCTGAGCCTCAGCCACCTCCACGTTCGTTCCATTCCGTCTAGATCAGCTGACCCAGTAGATTAGCGCTGTAGGGTAGCGCGCACGTCAGGTGCATCACTTATGGTCACATTACTTACATGTCACATGACCTTGCACATGACCTCTTAGATAGTTGGCGCACAGGCCTCTTCTTTAGGGCATGCTCGGTAGTTACCATGCGCATGTATATAATACGTCGAGATGTGGGTTGATACCCCATCTCTAAGATTCTCGTCAATGGACTTAGGTCCCTTTCTTACCAACTCCCCTGTGTGATCTCTGGCCCGGGGCCCCTCTATTACTAGCTCGTCTGTGTGCAGCCTCGACACGTCGCCATTAGGAGTCCCTTACTGGGTACAGCCGACGTGGTCACCGCTATCGCGGTCGCGCACCGCCTTGTTAGGCGTTTAGGGTCTCCCCTGTAGACAGGGTCCGCACAGACGTGTAAGTCTGTTGTCACAGATCGTAAGGTCTGGGACTCACTCCTTATTTTTACAGATTTATTGTAGGTTCTCCGGGCTCTGCGCGAGCATCCCAACCCTCCATGCGACTGTACCAGCGCTACGCGCCAGCCAGCGCCTTCGTAGTTAGATTAGATTAGATGACCATCTGTAGTAGCACCTGGTCAGCGCTAGCTACTGACATCACCTGACATAGTTACATGACGACGCTCCTTAGCTACGCCATTACTGGCAGCACGGGCCTTATCGTTTAGGGCAGGTCGTAGTACATTGATACGCCCAGTCCCCATGTATATAGTCTTAGCGTTCTGAGGCTTACACCTCAGAACTAATAATCTCATCGCTGGGCACCAAGGCCCCTTTGACACTCAGCCTCTGTGTGCCAGACTCCCCTCTCCTCGTCTCCTCTCTGCTAGTCTGCTGGTTAGCGCCTAACGACGGCATCGACGTTACGACGGTACTCCTTGGCCTTCCCTTACAGGACGTCCACAGCGTATGGAGCGAGCTTAGGGCTCTGGTATATCACGCTAAGTGCATTGTGATATCTGTGACATAAGGTATTTGGCTTTTCGACCTTTATGCATGGTTATGCCTTATGGTATGCTAAGCCACGGGGGTTCCCAAGCCCCTGAAATCTGTGACACATACATGTGACGTGCTTATCTCAGATGTATGTACGACCACCCATACCTTTAGGGCTGGTCTTCATCTCAGTAGCGTACAGCCTCTATGTATATATACTGGCACCATCTGAGGCTTACACCTCAGACTTGGCAATCTCAACTTGGGCCTTGGCCCCTTACTCCTATCTTAATGCGTGCTTGACTGTGGATTGACATGACACAAGTTCACTTATTGTGTATCAGCACACTTGCAACCATTGTCCTAATCCCTATTGATGTCACCTTGTCGAGGTGTGGACTAAGTACCCAGACTAGATAGTCAAGGAGGGGGGGAGTCACAGTCACAGACAAGCATGCAGAAGAGAATGAGCAAGGGGTCTTAAGCCCAAGTCGAGATTGCTAAGTCTGAGGTGTAAGCCTCAGACTGTGCCAACTATATATACATGGGGGAATGTACACTACTGAGATCGCGACCAGCCCTAAAGGCATGGTCTGTGCATATGTTAATAGCCCATCACATGTATGTATGTTAAGCTAGCTAGTGCTGACCATAGGGGAGGGGCTAGGGATAACCACTACACTATATGTCACAGATCACCTGACAATGTAACAAGAAGTCTACGTTCGAACCAGGGAGGGCACATTCCACATAAATATGATATATGAGATCATGATATATGATATAATGGATATATGACTGAAATCTGTGACATGACGCTACTCCCCTCTGAGGCTTGGGTATCCTCTTAGGGTTGATATACACCACGTTACCTATCTCATCGATGTTACGGTTATTCTGATTTTTCGAGCATCCGCAGAACTCACCACTAGTCGAATACGATACAGGGACTTGTTGCGCAACCAACTCCCCTGGCTACTCGTGACTCTACTGGGCGCATTCCCAGTTGTACTAGTCTATAGGGCGCGTTTCATCGTTGGCAGATCCAACCCTGCCACCGTTTCATGTTCATCGTTTATTAGCTGATAGATGGCGTTCAACCGCCATCATTCCTATCTATCGTCTCGGATATATCACTCCATACTTATCAAACGTTTGGTACTATAGCGTAGATAGTAGCGGTGACATCTGGGACAGGCTTGACCCCTGAAAACTAACGTAGTATATAAATTCGTGTACTTACTGTCGAGGCTCTTCAGCTCGACCTTGTTGTATAAACAAGAAGTCTTATACTCGTTCTCAAACGTAGGAAACTACGCTCAGTATTTCTCATTCGAGCGACCGAACGACTAAGTCCTCGAAGTGCACACTGACTTCTCGGACTTAGGCGAGTCTTATATTCTATTCGACTCGCACCTGAACAGATTATATCCTCTAACGCGTATTGGATATTAACCGATCTCTTAAGAACTTCACTTAGGACCTGAAGGCATCTAACGAGTATTTGCCTTGCATACGGCGACGTGCCTACGTGCAGACGAACGATCTATATTCGCGACTCGAATATACGAACGGGTATTTGACCCGTAACAGAAGGTCGAGCTTATCACACCCTCACCTACCACGGTGTAAGGGCACATGATATTTGGACCAGAATTCCCAGCACGACTGATTGAACTCTTGCCCGAGGACATTCAGGGAGTCTACAGACTCAACCGATACGAGTGGACTGACACCATTGGAGCCTTCCGTAACCGTGGAGGAATTGTTGTCATCCCAAGAGAAGACAGGGCATCGAAGTGGGTAGAAGTATACCCCTCCGCAAGAACGACCGCTTGGGAAATAACGCGTGAAGCGTTCAAACGATTCGGAGAAATCCCTCCGATGTCAACCACGACGTTGACCGAAAACGAAACCGAAACCATCAACAGAACCTCCGATGCCGATGGAAATACGAATCAGCCTTCGGGCGCCACAGGAATGGCAGGAATTGAGCGCATCGGAGATGATGGGAGAAATCCTGGAAACTTTACAGGAACAGATAACAGCCAGACTGGAGGACAGGACCCTCCAGGATTTATATCTGCTTTTGCGCAGAGTGGGATTGGGCCTATGGCTGGAGGAACAGACCTCTTTGGAAACCCCCCACAGAACGCACCCGGAATGGGTAGCGGAGGAAATCCGTCTTGGACTAGCCCAAGCGGAGGAATGGGAACGACAAACCCAGGAACATGGCCTTCAGGCCTATTTGGACGAACCTCCGCAGGTACAAGCGGAGGAGGACTGGGAGGAAACTTCGGACTCGGAGGAGGGAATACCCCCCCTCCTGGAGGACTCGGAGGAGGAACCCCCGCGAACCCCGGAGGAGGAAACCCTGGAGGAAACCCAGGGAACCCCGGAGGAAACCCAGGAAACCCGGGTGGAGGATACCCGGGAGGAGGAGGACCCCCAGGCGGGCCCCCACCACCAAATGCGCCGCAGCCTCAACCTCCGGCGCCGAACCCGTATTACCGACCCCCGATGATAAAGATCAATCCCCCAGACGTATTCGATGGGGAACGATCTGACATGCAGAACTTCATAAACCAGTGCAATTCCTGGTTTACGATGTACGAAACGTCATTCCAGAACGACGTTCAGAGAGTGATTTTTATCCTCTCTTATATTTCGAACAAGGGGAAAACGGGCCAATGGAAACAAAATTATCACCGGGTCTATACGGACCCCCAGACGAAACGATTCTTCCCGCCTAGTCTTGCACAGTTTGATGCAGACTTCCAGAAAGCCTTCGGAGCCATTGAGGAGGTACAAAAGGCACGGAAGAAAATCCTGGACGTAACCCAGGACAGGAAGGACATCGATGATTATATCACCGAGTTCAACAACTTGGCCGGAAAGGCCCAGTACGACCGATACAGCGCGGACGGAAACGCGCTGCTCATAACCCTCTTCGAGAAAGGGTTGCCCGAACACACGACCCGATATATCATCGGCGTTCGGCCGCTACCAGCGACCATTGACGAATGGCAGTCCGCTGCCTCGTACTATGAAAATACGTACAAGATATTCTTGAAACGGGATAAACCGTTTGTCAAGAAAAAGGCTTGGCAAGCCTCGAACCAGAATAGCGGACGCACTAGTGCCCCACAGACAACCGCCCCGAAAGATCCGAATGCGATGGATGTAGATCGAATGACCACCCAGGAAAGGGACGATCACATCAAGAAGGGAAAATGCTTCACCTGTCATCAACCAGGACATATGTCGCGAGACTGTCCAAAGAGGCCGAGGAAGCCAGCCCGCCCTAGACGGACTACTCGAAAAACCAAAGAAGAAGAAACCGAGCAAGAAGCTCGCATCGAAGAAGTCTCTGAAGAAGAGACTGAATACATCACCGCGAACAGGGCGGTCACAGCGATTAGGGCCCTGAAAGCCAAAGACCCCGAGCTCCTAGCACGGCTCGTAGAAGAACAGGATTTTGCCTAGGAGGGAAGCCCACAGTCTTACCCTCCGAGAAAGCAGCGCATGTAATTACCTCGTTCGAGAGAAATCGATCCCTCTTCATCCCGGTAATCATGACGCTGGCAAAACCCGTGAAGTGCAATGCACTAATCGACTCAGGAGCAATGTCGAACCTGATCCACAGCAGAGTGGTAGAAAAATACAGAGTGCCCACACAACCCTTGAAGAACCCGATCATCGTCAAAAATGTTGACGGAACAGAAAACAAAGATGGGCGAATAGACCGAGAAGCTACCATACTACTACGATATCCAAAGACCCAGAAAACGCGAAAAGTCCGATTCCTCGTAGGATCAATCGGAACAGAAAATATGATTCTAGGGTATGGATGGCTGAAAGATGAAAACCCCACGATCGACTGGAAGGACCAAACAGTCGATGTACGATCGATACTGGGGGCAGAAGAAAAGAAACAGGAAGCCACAATCCGAATGGATACGGTGGAGATGGTAGTTGCCCCAGAAGGGAAAATTCCAACAAGGGGGACCCAAGAAGCTGCGGGGTACGACCTTTACGCCGCAGAAGAAACCGAGATTCCCGCCGGAGGATGGAAACTCGTCTCCACAGGAGTAAAAATGAAGATCCCGAAGGGATCGTATGGAAAGTTGGCCGGACGATCAGGCAACACCCTCAGACACGGATTAGTAGTACAAGCCGGAATCATAGACTCAGACTACCGAGGGGACGTCGGAGCCATCATCTTCAACTACTCAGACAAGGCGCATAGAATTATCCCGGGCATGCGAATAGCCCAGATAATTTTCGAACGGCACCTCACCCCCGACATCTTAGAGGTCGAGGACCTAGATGAAACAGAACGAGGGGAGAAAGGATTCGGATCCACGGATCAGACAGAAGAAACAGCGCAGCGGCTCTATACTCCCGAAGAGTACGAAGCGATCCGACGCTTCGCAAAAGATAACCCTAGGATCATAGGAAAGAAAGGGGAGACGCGAAAGAAGTTCCGAACAAAGATACAAATCATCAATGCTGTCAGGAAAGCGCTGACGAAATCCCAGGAATTCGCACAAAAAACCCCAGAACCAGAACGAACGATTGAGGAGATGGTCCCGAAACACCTACTGGACTTCGCCAAGGTGTTCAGTAAGGAGTCCGCAGCAGCATTCCCCCCATCGAGGCCATGGGACCATGCAATTGAATTAAAACCCGACTTCGTGCCGAAAGACTGCAAAGTCTATGCACTCTCACCTAAAGAGCAACAGGCGCTGGACGAATTCCTAAAAGAAAACTTGGCCAAGGGATTCATAGTCCCTTCAAAATCCCCGATGGCGTCACCATTCTTTTTCGTCCCAAAGAAGGACAGCGGCCTACGACCCTGTCAAGACTATCAATATCTGAACGAAGGGACGATAAAGAACGTCTATCCCTTACCACTAATCTCAGAACTCCTGGAAAAGCTAAAAGGAGCAAAGATCTTCACAAAAATGGACCTTAGAGCGGGATACAACAACGTGCGAATCAAAAAAGGAGATGAATGGAAAGCGGCCTTCAAAACAAACCGAGGGTTGTACAAGCCCACGGTTATGTTTTTCGGGTTATGCAATGCACCCGGGACCTTTCAGGCAATGATGAACGAAATCCTGAAAGAAGAAATCCTCGAAGGATGGGTGCTCGTTTATATGGACGACATCCTCATCTTCTCAGAAAACGAGAAAATACACAAGAAACGGGAGCGGCGGATCCTTCAGAGATTGATGGATAACCATCTCTTTGTGAAACCCGAGAAATGCGCTTTCGGTGTCGACAGAGTCGAATTCCTGGGGCTAGTCATCACCCCAGGAAATATCCAGATGGACCCAGCGAAACTCAATGGGATTAAGGAGTGGCCGACTCCCCGAAACCTCAAAGAAGTCAGATCCTTCTTAGGATTTGCGAACTTCTATCGGAAATTCATCGATCACTACTCTACGCACGCCCGACCCTTGGTAGACCTCACAAAAACGGTCACGGGGACAGGGTTCCAATGGACGGAGAAAGAACAGGCAGCATTCGAATTCATGAAGAAAGCATTCACGACGGCGCCCGCACTAGGAACACCGGACAAGGAGAAACCGTTCATCCTTGAAACGGATGCATCTCAGTTCGCCACAGGAGCAGTACTAAAGCAGATAGATGAAACAGGGAGCGAACGGCCGGTGGGATATCTCTCACAATCCCTGACACCAACAGAACGGAACTACGAAATCTACGATCGCGAACTACTCGGAATAGTCCGAGCATTAGAAGAATGGCGGCACCTATTGGAAGGAGCACCGCATCGGATCTTGATCCGAAGTGATCATCAGAACCTGACGTACTGGAGAAGCGCACAGCGCCTAAATCGGCGACAAGCGAGATGGCATCTATTCCTTTCGCAATTCGACCTGAAATTACAGCACGTCCCCGGAAGGAAACTAGTCATGGCCGACACGCTTTCCAGGTTGTACCACCTGGACGAAAGCAACGAAGACAACGAGGGAATCACCATGATTCCAGACGAACTAGTTGTCCACGCAATCCAGATCCCGATCGTCGATCGAATCAAGAACGCCAACGATCGAGATGAATCTGCGGAACAGGCGATCCGTGCTCTAGGGGGCACGGGCGAATTCCCCGCGAGAACCACCGCAGATGAATGGCAACAAACGGATGGGATACTGCTCTATAAAGGCAGAATGTACGTGCCAAGGGACGAGAGCCTTCGAAGGGACGTCATCTCAAAATACCATGACACGATCCCGGCCGGACACCCTGGGATATGGGGAACAACAGTACAGGTTACGACCCACTTTTGGTGGCCTGACATGAGAACAATGATAGCGGAATACGTCCGGGGCTGCGCAATCTGTCAGCAGATGAAACCTGATAGGAATCCGCTGAAACCCCCTTTGCAACCAATACCGACACGGGAAGACGCCCTCCCCTTCTCACAGTGCTCGGTCGATTTTGTCACCGACTTGCCAAGAGTCGGAAGGTACGACTCCATGATGGTGATTGTCGACCATGGCCTATCCAAGGCCATATCTCTCACCCCGTGCGACAAAACGATCACTAGCGAAGGGGCGGCAGAGATATTTCACCGAAAAATCTACTCGCTATATGGCATTCCCCGAAAGATCATTTCTGACAGAGGGCCGCAGTTTGCATCAAAGCTCTTCAAGGAATTATGCAAGCTGCAGGGAACAGAATCAGCGATGAGTACGGCGTACCATCCACAGACCGACGGACAGACAGAAAGGATGAATCAACAGATCGAAGTATACCTTCGCATCTATTGCATGAACGACCCATTCCAATGGGTACAACGACTGCCGGACGTCGAGTTTGCGCACAACACCAGACGAACCGAAAACCGACCAGCGCCACTCGAAATAATCCTAGGATATGTCCCGAGAGGATTCCCAGATTATGACCGAGTAGGGAACGTCCCGGCAGCTGTCGACAGGATCAAGAAGATCAAAGAGGCGCGAAAAATGGCATTCATCGCGCATGAATTAGCCCAGAAAAGAATGGCAGGGAGGTTCCTCAGAGAATTGCCGAAGCTTGAGAAAGGGGACAAGGTCTGGCTCGACGCAAAGAACCTAACAATCCCCTACGAATCTAGCAAGCTAGCACCAAAAAGAGAAGGACCCTTCACTATCACAGAAAAGATGGGACCCACGACATACCGGCTGCAGTTACCAATGAGCTGGAAAGTTCAAGTTCATCCGGTATTCCACGCCGCCCTGCTAAAACCATTCAAAGAAACAAGGGTGCACGGACCCAATTACTTACGGCCGCCACCTGATATCATCAAGGGACAGGAAGAATACGAGGTCGAAGCCATCTTGGCTGACAGATGGAAGGGAAAGAAGCATCAATACTTCGTCAAATGGAAAGGCTATGCCACGGCCGACAACTCATGGGAAGACGAGGCGAACCTGGAGCACTCCAAGGAACTGATAAAAGACTACCACAGGACGAGAGTCAGGACAACCCCGACACTCGAAAGTAGGACAGTAATAGTATGTCGACGACTCGCCACCAGCTTCCCCGCCGTACCGCGACCCCCGGCGATACAGATCGTCGAGAAGGCCGACCGCGAGGTACGCCACCAAGAAGGTACTCCCCCCAGCATCTACAGATTAGACACGCCCTCCTCTGGTACAGGGCCGAGGGACCTTTTGCTGGCCGAGCCGATGGCTGGTCGGCCCTCTTCGACATCGCGCAGGACCTCACCCACGTTTACAGCTCGTACCAGAACATCACCGAGGACCTCGTTCGAATGGAGGGGCAGATCAGAGCACAGAGAGAGGGACTCGAGCTACTCACCGACAGACTTATCGACCGATTGGCCGCCACCACGACGGCCCGACTACGACACGCGCTCAACGACTTCGAGGATTGCGAGCACGCTACTCCCAATCGACCCGAATACGTACCACGACCCGCCCGCTTTTTCACCGCCGACGAACGACGCCGAGTTGCAAGGCCGTTTGATTTTATGGAGGGCGATAGAGTATTATTTCCACTGCCTACCGAGACTCAGAGAGCCCGCCGAACAGGAGTTAGAAACCCGACGCCACGTATTCCTGGTATGGGAGGCAACAGGAGACGTGAACCATCTGCACGCCCGACGAGCCCTAGGGCTCCCCCAGAACGACAGCGAAGAGCGAATAGCACGCCGCCTGTTCGACGATCTCCATCAGTGCAGAGCATTACCCGCGAGGAGTTTGAGCGAGGTGCGAGGGAGCACGAACGAGACACCGCCTCCTTACCCACGTGGGCGCAACGGAACCTCCACCGCGCCGCCCACCACTGGAGATACCGACACAACGAATATCTCAGGGATATCTCTTCCCTACGGGTACCAGCGAGGCCCTCGCCTGAACAACCCTGCCGGCAGTGCGGATCCGCTAGCCACTGGATCCTCGACTGCCCCGACTATATTTGCAGAGCTTGTGGACTCAATCAACCGGGTCATCGACAGAATGAATGCCGCCAACACTTCGTATGGCGAACTCCTACGACCCCGTCCCTCAGCGGGAACGGTGACATCTATAACGAACAGGACGCCGAGGCACTCTGAAGAGGGGGACTTGGGAAATTCGTCGAGGCCGACAAATGCCTAGGGAAGGGCTGATGTTACGGTTATTCTGATTTTTCGAGCATCCGCAGAACTCACCACTAGTCGAATACGATACAGGGACTTGTTGCGCAACCAACTCCCCTGGCTACTCGTGACTCTACTGGGCGCATTCCCAGTTGTACTAGTCTATAGGGCGCGTTTCATCGTTGGCAGATCCAACCCTGCCACCGTTTCATGTTCATCGTTTATTAGCTGATAGATGGCGTTCAACCGCCATCATTCCTATCTATCGTCTCGGATATATCACTCCATACTTATCAAACGTTTGGTACTATAGCGTAGATAGTAGCGGTGACATCTGGGACAGGCTTGACCCCTGAAAACTAACGTAGTATATAAATTCGTGTACTTACTGTCGAGGCTCTTCAGCTCGACCTTGTTGTATAAACAAGAAGTCTTATACTCGTTCTCAAACGTAGGAAACTACGCTCAGTATTTCTCATTCGAGCGACCGAACGACTAAGTCCTCGAAGTGCACACTGACTTCTCGGACTTAGGCGAGTCTTATATTCTATTCGACTCGCACCTGAACAGATTATATCCTCTAACGCGTATTGGATATTAACCGATCTCTTAAGAACTTCACTTAGGACCTGAAGGCATCTAACGAGTATTTGCCTTGCATACGGCGACGTGCCTACGTGCAGACGAACGATCTATATTCGCGACTCGAATATACGAACGGGTATTCGACCCGTAACAATCGACCTCTGGCCAGCATTTCTAGGCCTGCACTTGCGCATGGATACACAAGATGGTAGTTTGTGTCAAGTCGTTGAGGCTAGTCTTCTCAAGCCAACCTCTCATGCATGTGCCCACCCTGCCTCGCCTCATACTAGACTGGGGCTTGTATGGGTAGTAGCTAAGGCTTGCGCCCTAACACTACATGGAGTCACAACACCAGGGAGCTCCAGTTTGTGATATCAATGCATATCCAATATCAACTTCACTATCTTAAATCTATCAAAGGGAATATGCAACCTCATATTTGCCGAAGTCATGAAGACGGAGTCATGGGTTTATGTGGCCATCAAAGCCCACATGATTCTTGAACAGGACATGAACTACATTGGTGTGATCATTGTCGACATAAAGAAAGAGCCCACATGGAGTAGCAACAACATGCCAGGGTGGAATACATGGGATAAGTTATCGTATGCGTCTACAAAATTTAGATGGTGGGACTTCACTCCTGCTGATGTCTGACAAATAAATCGTTTCACATGGGTATAACGTGACACAGTCTACGTACTGTGGGACCCACGTAGTGGGGGAGGCTAATGTACCGCCTAAGACATGGTCTTGAAGGTGTCGCTGCTGTCCAAGCTGACACAGACTTGCTGTGGGACTCACCACCTATGTGCAGAGATGAGAGGTGATTCTACGACGCAGGCTGAGACTACTTGGGAGTCCTAAGAGGACTCCACTGGGAGTACCAAGGGTACTCCACTATGGACAATCAGGGTTGCCGAGAGAATAATAGAACTGAGCATTATGAGTGTCTAGCTCTATGCTTGAATACATGTATGCGTGGTGGTCATGTGCTACTAGCTAGTACATACCATTACGGGTTATGTGGCTTTGCCAGGTGGCGAAGCTTATCTTATCTACTTGTTTATGGATCCTATCTACAATGGCTGTGTGGGCCAGTAATGGCTGCACCAATAGTAGTGGAGGAGTTTACTGGTTTATTGTTGGTAACGCAGGCGCAGCCGAGGTATAGGGGAAGGCCGAATGCTGGTACCTTGCGGTATAATGGTGATTGGTGGACCTTGTGTTGCTGATCAAGGTGAGACACCGAGGTAGCTATGCCATTGGATGAACCTGTAATGTGACTAAGGTGTGTCGTCATGCATGCCGCTAGTGCTATCACCTTCAGTCCTCTTCCCTACATTCATACTTGCTAGTCTGGGTGCATCAACTCATTGAGTCAGCATCAAGGGTTCTCAGTGATGGCAGGGTTGCTCAATAGCAATGTCCCTTTCATTCTCCACCACTAGGAGGGTTAGAGGGATAGAGAGTGTTGGATTGGGGGTAGTCCTACTATGCAGTAGGCACAAGGTGTCTTGTGTCAATTTTATGGCATCCTATGTTCCCATCATCACCTACAGGAATTGCCACCCAGTAGGGGTGCCTAGCCAGTGCAGTTTGCCATGCACACCTTACTTGTCACAGATTTACCTGTGGCATTATCTAGCTACTTTTTAGCATTTTTAGTGTCACAGTTTGTGTTGTGGCATGACCTCCAGGTAGAGTCAGGTGATCTGTAGATGTCACAGAATGTCCGGAGGGACTCTACAACATCCCTCATCCAGGTTGCAAAGGCGCCACTGCACGCGTGGCTTGTCACGGATATCCCGTAGGGGGTCCCTTCATCCCTCTCTATTGTAGTATGGGTGCCCCTGTACGCGCGCGCGCCCCTCTCTCATTACTTTCCTCTTAGTCGCACCCTAGATACCTCCACCGATCACCTGACCATGTAGATGAGCACTCGTCAGGGAGCGCGCATACCAGGTACTCACGTGTTAGATCACAGATTAGTTACATGTAGCGTATCATCACGGTCACCCCTAGTTACTGCGCACGGGCCGCTACTTTAGGGCTACCAGATCCGCCGTCCTCACATGTATATATTCTACGTCAAGATGGGGCTTACCCCCATCTTTGAGATTCTCGTCATTGAGCCTATGGCTCCTCTCTTATGACCACCTGTGTGCTCTCTGCCCCGGGGGCCTTATTTGTCTTGCTCATCTGTGTGCCGCCTCGATACGTCGCCCTTAGAAGTCCCCAGGCCTTTCCACCCTGCGATTACAGCCGACGGGTCACCGCTGTCGTGGTTGGTACACCGCCTTGTCAGGCATATAGGGATTTCCCTGCAGCGCAGGTCCCACAGACCGTAAGTCTGTGACATGGCTAACTCCTTATGCCAGGTCACCTCCACGTCCACTCCTTAGATACTGTACAGACCATCTGACCTAGTAGATAAGTGCTCTGGGGTAGTGCACACTGCTGCTCACTCACATGATGGTCACCCCTTAGTTACATAGTTATGTTACTTCATGGTCACTCGTAGCTACCTTCTGTTGTATGCACAGACTGGTACTTTAGGGCAAGCTGCTAGCATGGATACTACATGTATATAAGTAGGCTGCAGATGGGGCTTACTCCCCATCTTTAAGATTCTCAACAATGGGCATAAACCCCTCTCTTTCAACCTCTCTGTGTGTGCTGGCACAGGTCACCTCCTGTGTCCTCTTGTCTAACTAGACTGTGTGCAACTTGGCTTCTATGATCTTAGGGAGTAGCGACCCCTGTATACCTGAAGGCTCAGCACTACACCAGTTCAGTGTGTCACAGATTTATCTGTGATGCCTGACACAGAATACTCTGTGGGACTCACCAAGCCTGTATCCTTAGGTTATAGGTGACTTGGTGAGGAGATGTCAATGCAGCAGCAGCGTGGAGGGTGCTTCTACGGCGGTAGCCGAGAAGAATAGAACTAAAGTTAAAGAACGTCAAGTCCCTACTTATATACATGTTTATGAGGATGGCACGTGCTACTAGCTAGCTATGGCCATTCCTGGTTATGTGGCTTTGCCACAGGGCAAAGCGCTGTCTTATCTGATGTTTATGGACTCTATCTAGAATGGCCGTGGAAGGCCCTAATGGCCGAACCAATCGTAATAGAGGGATTAGTGCTTATCTTGTTAGTAACGCGGGCGCAGTGTCACAGACCGAAGGGTCTTGACGTCGCTCCTTATTTTTACAGATTTATTCTAGGTTATTTGGGCTCTGTGCGAGCATCCCAACCCTTCAGGCGTCTGTACCAGCACTACGCGCCAGCCAGCGCCTTCGTAGCTAGATAAGATAAGATGACCATGGTAGCTAACGCCCGGTCAGCGCTAGGCTACCACATCACCTGACTTATGTACATGACGACGCCCCTTAGTTACGCCTTAGAGGCTATGCACGGACCATGTCGTTTAGGGTAGGCTACAGTACAAGTGCTACGCCCCATGTATATAACCCTAGCGTTCTGAGGCTTACACCTCAGAACTAACAATCTCATCGTTGGGCACTCAAGGCCCCTTTGACTCTACCCTCTGCGTGCCAGACTCCCCTCTCCTCTGCTCCTCCTTGCTAGTCTGCTGGTTAGCGCCTAACGACGGCATCGACGTTACGACGGTACGCCTTAGCCTTCCCTTACAGGACGACTGCGGCGGATGGAGAGAGCCTAGGGCTCTGGTATATCACGGCAAGCAGCATTGTGATACGCAGCCCGGGTATAGGGAAGGCCGATTGCCGGATACCTGGCGGTATAATGGCTATTGGTCGGTCTTCGTTGGATGACCAAGGCGAGACGCCGAGGTCGTTATGCTATTGGACTATGTAGTACCGTAGCATGTGTTATGCCCGGACCAGAGGGTTACCAGGACATGTGTTGGACTTAGCCGTGAGGTGAGGTCCGGTGTTTGGGTGACGCCGTGATGGCAGAAGCCCGGGGATTGGTATGTACCGATCCCGTGGGGGGCTGATGAGGCCGTGGCCTGTAGCGATATTGCCTTGTTGCTAATATTATGCTGTATGGTCGTGTTGACATTATTATGCAAGCGTGCCGCGCTCGGGGTGTCACCTGCTCGACCCTGGTACGAGCCTGCGGTGGGGCTGCTTCAGGTCATGTGATTAGGTGAGGTGTCGACACGGGCTCGTACCAGGTACGAATGGTGTGTCGTTGGTGTCGGTCTTACCCTTGCGAGTGAGACCGGGTGGCGATGAGAGTTAACCCGTAGATAACTTGTAGGTAGACGTATAGATCCCAGGTAAATTGCTATAATCGTAGGAAAAATGCTGTAAGCCCCAGATAAATCTGTGACACTAAGGAGCCTACCCTAAACAACGGGGTCCGTGCATAGCAAGTAAGGGCGTAACTAGGGGCATCGTTCATGTATCTATGTCAGGTGATGTCAGGGGCTAGCGCTGACTAGGTGACACAGTATGCCTGTGGGACTCACCAAGGCCTATATCTTGAGTAATAAGGCGACTTGGAGAGGAGGTACACTAGCGCAGCAGGATGGTGAGAGTTATTCTACGGCGCAAGCCGAGAATAATAGAACTAGAGTTATAGGGCGTCAAGCCCCTAGTTATATACATGTTTATGGGAAGGTTACGTGCTACTAGCTAGTCGTTACCTTTCCGGGTTATGTGGCTTTGCCAAAGGGCGAAGCTTATCTTATCTACTGTTTATGGACTCTACATAGAATGACCGTGGCTGGCCCTAATGGCCGAACCAATCGTATGAGAGGGATTTGTGTATATTATCATATGAACGCGGGCGCAGCCCGGGTATATGGGGAAGCCGGTTGCCGGATACCGTGAGGTATAATGGTGATTGGCCGGTCTTTGTAGGATGACCAAGGCGAGACGCCGAGGTCGTTATGCTATTGGACCGATAGGTACCGTAGCATGTGATATGTCCGGACCGGAAGGTAACCGGGACATGTGTTGGTCTTAGCCGTGAGGCGAGGACCGGTGTTTGGGCAACACCGTGATGGCAGAAGCCTGGGACTTGGAGAACGCCGAGTCCGTGGGAGGTCGAGAAGGCCGTGACCTATAGCGATATAGCCTTGCTGCTATTATAGTGCTGTATGGTCGTGTTGCCATTATTATGTGAAGGCGTGGCGCGCCTGAGATGCCATTGTGATCAAGGATCTTATGGCGGTGGGAAGCCGGGAAGGCCGACCCAATAGTACAAGGCCGTGAGGCACTGTTTGTACGTGTGGACATTATTATGCGAGCGTGCCGCGCTCGGCCTATCATTATGATATACGATCTATGACGTGGCTGGTCTTGCTCTGACGGGCGAGACCATGTGGTTTGGCGTGAGCCAAGCGTTAGCTTAGCGTGAGCCAAGGGTTACACTTAGCGTTAGCGAGGCGTGAGCCAAGCATGAGCGTAAGCGTGAGTGGCGTAGACAACTTGTAGTTAGACGTATAATTCCCAGGTAAATTGCTATAATCATAGGAAAAATGCTGTAAGCCCCAGATAAATCTGTGACACTAGGCGCTACCCCTGATTGTCATCTTATCTAATCTATCTACGGAGGTGCTGGCTGGCGCGTAGCACTGGTACAGTCGCATGGAGGGCTAGGGTGCTCGCACAGAGCCTAGGAGACCTACAATAAATCTGTAAAAATAAGGAGTGACGTCAAGACCTTTTGATCTGTGACAAGTAGCGACTGAGGGTTACACCTCAGTCTTAGTAATCTCATCTTCAGGGTCAACCCCTGGTATCTCCCCTACTGCGTGCTGGGCTGTGCCCACCTCTTAGTCCTCTGAACTGGTGCTAGGGCCTGCGCGTGGACTTGGGGCCTACAGCAAGGCCTGGTATTCCAGTAGGAAGGTACCGTGATATCTGTCTGCAACATGTGCCTGGTAGTGTAGTTATGTTATCTGTAGATAAGGGATATCTTGTTGTACTTACATGTTTAACAGGTCTATTTGTTGTAGTATTATGTGAGCAGTACATATGATGCAATCTACCTATGCACGGGCCCTGTTTAGGGCAGTACTTACTCCGTTGCTAGTGTACATGTATATATACTATGTGTCACAGAGTGTGACACGCTGCCTTGTGGCGTCAGGTGACCTTGTAGATATGATCGTTAGATTAGATAGGGTAGTCACTAGCTCACATGGTCACTAGTAGCACATGATGCGTTATGGTAGTTACATAGTAACGCCCTGCACCTTACAGCGCATGGGCCCCCTTTAGGGCAGGTATACTACCAGTGTTGTGTCATGTACTTAGTTCAGTGAGGATTGAGGTTAGCACCTCATCCTCTAGATTCTAGTCATTGGGCTTACACCCCTCTGCTACTCTCTGTGTGCGCACCTGCCTGCCTCGTCAACCTAGGACCCAAGGGCTGCCTCTGCACGGCACTCAACATGTTGTCATTATACGTGCATGCACTTGGATAGGGGGCCACGGTAAGTAGCACCATGACACTATGACGTCTGAGGCTTATACCTCAGACTCTCCAATCTGACACAGACTTGCTGTGGGACTCACCACCTATGTGTTGAGGGGAATAGGTGATGAGGGGAGCAGTCTAGCACAGCAGGACGAGAGGTGCTTCTACGGCGCAAGCTGAGAAGAATAGAACTAAAGATTAAGGCGTCTGTCACAAACTTTCATACGTTGAGTTTAGACATCCCTCACTATGGTATTATGAGCACCGCTGTATGCGTGTGCGCCCCTCTACACCCTAGTTACCTCCACATCACTCCCAGACTCCGTCAGGTCATCTGACCAGTAGATTGGCGCTGTAGGGTAGCACATGTATCAGGTGCTCACATCATGGTCACATTACTTACTTTGCACGTTACCTGTCACCTGACCCCTTAGTTACATGATGCACAGGCCAATACTTTAGGGGACAACCGGTAGTAGATACATGCATGTATATAACCTATGACGAGATGGGGCTTATTCCCCATCTCTAAGATTCTCGACAATGGGCTAGTCCCCTTACTTGCTACTTCCCTGTGTGACTGCTGGCCCAGTGACACAGTCTCACCGGACTGTGGGACCGTGCTAGCAGGGAACCTCTATCTCCCTAACTCCTTATCCCAAGAGGTGAGTGGACGTGGGGTGGCGAACAAGGCTGTATCGTATCGCTACCAGACTAGCAAGCATAAGGTGAGACGAGAGGGTCGAGGTCGACGAGCGAGGCGGCACACAGGGAGTCCAGAGGAAAGGGGCCTTGTGCCCAGTTGCCTAGAATCCAAAAGTTGGGGAGTAAGCCCCAACTTCCTACGTCTTATATACATGTGCGTGTAGTGAGCCAGTAATGGCCGCCCTAAACTAATGGGTCCGTGCGTCGTAGTTAGCTAAGGCTGTGCTGTAACATGTGACTACATGTAACTATAGTAACCATGATGTAGGTAAGAGGCACGCGCACCCATGAGCGCACATGTACATATCTTATCTAATCTACTAGGTCTGGTGTCTAACGTAAGAGGGAGACGGGGAGGTGCTTACGAGGGATCCCGGGCCCGCGTAAAGACCAGAAAACCTGCAAAAGTAAGCAGGGCATGCCACAGCGTAGAACTGTGACACCCGGGGCCCTGCTCTGTCTGCCTTGTCTGAGGGCTGGCGACGTTATGTCAGTGCATGCTAAGGGTATGGTCACGAGGGCCATCCCCTGTCTGGCCTCTGCACTCACCGCTGTCACGTCGATTTGAGGACCTGTGCGCACACCGTAGGATTCCCCTGTAGACAGGGTCGCACAGACGAGTGATTCTGTGTCAGCGTCTAGCCTTGTGGCTAAATACCACATGTGGGCGGGTCATGTGGTACTATACAGTACATGCCCGGGAAGGAAGGTGGGCTGCTAACAAACGTTAACACAGTGACACAAACTTGTTGTCACAGATTTATCTGGGACTTACAGCATTTTTCCTATGATTATAGCAATTTATCCGGGATTTATACGTCTAACTACAAGTTATCTACGGGTTAACTCCCATTGCCATACGACAAGCTCTTAACTGGGCTTATCAACCACATGACTAGCTTACATAACGCTACGGTACAACCACGTCCAATAGCAACACTACAGCTATGTCATAGGTCTCGTCCTTACGAGTTAGGCCAGCCACGTCATAAGATCTTAGATCATAATGATAGGCCGAGCGCGGCACGCTCGCATAATAATGTCCACAAGTACAAACATCACCGCAAGGCATTGTACTATTGAGTTGGCCTTCCCGGCTTCCCACACGTCATAAGATCCTTGATCACAATGACACCTCAGGCGCGCCACGCCTTCGCATAATAATGGCAACACGACCATACAGCACTAATATTAGCAACAAGGCAATACCGCTATAGGTCACGGCCTTCTCGGCCTCCCACGGACTCGGCGTTCTCCAAGTCCCGGGCTTCTGCCATCACGGCGTTGCCCAAACACCGGACCTCGCCTCACGGCTAAGTCCAACACATGCCCCGGTAACCATCCGGACCGGGCTGTAACACATGTCACGGTACTTCCCATCCAATGGCATAACGACCTCGGCGTCTCGCCTTGGTCATCACACGAAGACCGGCCAATCGCCATTATACCTCACGGTATCCGGCAACCGGCTTCCTCTATACCCGGGCTGCGCCCGCGTTATCACAAAGATAAGACATAATCCCTCTCATACGATTGGTTCGGCCATTAGGGCCTTGCCACGGCCATTCTATGTAGAGTCCATATAAGATAAGCTTCGCCACTTGGCAAAGCCACATAACCCGGTAAGGCAGTACTAGCTAGTAGCACGTGCCCTCCCAATACACATGTATATAAGTAGGGGCTTGACGGCCTATAACTTTAGTTCTATTATTCTCGGCTTGCGCCGTAGAATAACCTCTCATATCCTGCTGCGCTAGACTGCTACTCTATCGCCTAGTCCCTCAACACATAGGTGGTGAGTCCCACAGCAAGTCTGTGTCAACTAGCTAGGTGCCTGCCCTCAAGAGGTCAGTGCACCTGTAACTACTGCAACTAAGGTGATGCTGCATGTAACTACTGTGACCGGTGATGGCGCTAATGCCCCTACGTTATGACACAGATCTCCTGTGGGACTCACCCAGTCGGTATCCTTGGGTAATAGGCGACTAGGAGAGGAAGGAAACCCAGTGCAGCAGTGCTATTGGAAGTAGCTAGAGCGGCGTAGCTGAGACTGTTGGGACTACTGATAGTAGTCCACTGGGAGTACCAATGGTACTCCACATGGCAGTACAAGGTTAGACGATAGAATAGAACTGAAGTATGGAGCACTTGGCTCCTACTTAAATACATGTATGCGGAGAGGTCACATGCTACTAGCTAGTACTACCTTTCCGGGTTATGTGGCTTTGCCAATGGGCGAAGCTTATCTGACACGGACTTACTTTGAAGACTTGTCGGTGTGTTGGAGCGAGGTTTATGACAGTAGAAGCAGAGGTTAAAGTGCTAAGAGCTTTAAGGGCTTATAGCAGTGGTCGATAGATGAACTAGTCTGAGTCCTAAGCGACTCAGAGTAAGGCTTATATACATGAGAGGCAGCAATGCTAATGTGGCTGCCCTGAAGTGTCATGGTCTGTGCGTAGGCAGGGAGACGTCGTAAGCATGTGATACTAGTTCGTCGGGGCATGAGTAATCGTGCCCGAGGTGTTGTGACTAGGGGAAGCGCCGTCATCCAAGGGTGCTAACCCTATGTGTCATGTGAGTTCCGGCAGGAAGCGATGATGTTTGTATCTACTTGGTATTTGTGGCTACGGGATAAGATAAGGTGTAGATGAGATAAGGTGGACGATAGTGATAACAGATAAGATGGAGAGCACGTGTGGGCGCTTAACGTATAAGTCGTTGTAGAAGTGTCGCAGAGACTTGTAATAAATTGGGAAAAATAGAGGGAAATAGGGAGATTTTGTGACATTACCCCCTTTTCAGATTTCGTCGACCTCGACGAAGAGAATGAACTCCTCGTATTGATTGTACTCCTTATTTGAAGCATGATATGAACTTGGAAATGCCATTAGTACCGTGATGGTACATTTGGTGCCGTTTGTCTCAATTGGTTTGTCGATATGTTGTTACTTTTCCCTTTCGTCGTTTCTACCATAGGTCCTAGTCTTGTTTAGAGACTAAATTCCTTGTCAGGAATCGTTGGACTTTATAGGTGAGGGGTTGATAGGGTGGGTAAATTGTTGGACATTGTTGTGAGTTTTTGGGCTTGGTGGGCATTCTTTGTTCGCTTATGTTGGTTGCCTATGCAACGGAGTCTCTTTTTGGAGGTGAATCTGAGTAGTAGTGTTCCCTTGGGATGTCTATTTTTCCAGGTCTCTGGTTTTGGACTTATTGTGCACGTGTGCTGACTACCTGTAGATGATCACGTGACTGGTATTGTGTCATATTGATCTCTCTTATGCTCTTTGTACGCGACTGTTTTTACAAGGGCTGTTGGACTTATGAAGTCATAATGGTGCCTGTCGTGTAGAGCATTTTTGTGGTCCCGTGATTGGGATGAGATTTGCTGTTGGGGAGTTGCCTGTCAGCTTTTCCCATGACGTTGTTGTTGACCAGTTGTGATGTGGCAGTGATGATCTGTATCGTTGTTATGTGTCCGTGGTTCCGGTAATGGAATGTCTTATAGTGTGTGTTGCAAGTAAGGGGTGAGAGAGGTCTGTTGTACTTGTTTTGTTGTGTAGTCGTAGTTGTTTTGGTAGATATGCCTAGTTTTGTTGTAGTCTCATGGAAAGAAGGATCTTGGTCGGGATGAAGGGACGCAGAGGGGCCTAATTTTACTTTTATTCGGCAAAAGTAAAGGGTTTAGCAATGAATTTGGGCTAATTTTGACTAGGTCCACCCCCTCTTCAAGATTTAGTCCTCCTGGACTGAGAGTTGGTAACTTGGCTGTGTTGCATCGTTGTTTTAAGACATCAATACAGTGTATGATGGTATTGTGTCATATTAACAAGTCTGTCGGTGTCGTCGAAGTTTTTTAGGCTTCGAGGGGTGTGTGTGTGTTGGGAACTTCCTACTTCCGTTGTCCAGGAAGTTCCTTTGATGTGACTTTGGAGTCGCACGCTCCGTGGTCAGAAGCTTGTCGGCTTCGGTGATCCCTTGCATGGATGTGTTGTGTATAGGGCCTATGACTTTTTTATTTTTTGTTGGTCATAGTCCCACTGCTTAGTCCTTTCACATGGGTAGTAATGGCAATGAACGTTCGTTCATTGATACCCTTGGTTATGGTTATGTAGGTGAATGGATCGTTTGTTGGCAGCGTTTTTTGATACAGTTATGCTTGGGTTGCCTGTTGTTTCCTTAAAGGTATTGGTCGTAATGACAGGTAATGTGTGCACATTCTCACGTGAGAATACACCTTTGTTTGCGTGGAGGATGTTACGTGGCGAACCTGTACTGGCAAATACTAAGTTCGGGTACTTAGTCGACTTGTTGGATATGAATGGAAAGGGAGCGTCGATTTGTAAAGGTGAATCATTCTAGACTGATTCGGTATTCCATATCCCTTTTATCCGTGAGCTCGTGTTGTTGTGCACGGGAGAATAGTTCCAGTAGTGGCTTAGGTTCTGATTCTCGGGGTCGTTGGATAGTATCCAAGGTTCGCTCTTTTTTATTGAATCTGGAGAGGCCGTACTCTGCTCAGACTTACAGGAGGTAGGTGCTATGTAAAAGTATGTATTTTTGTGGTTTATGTATTATGCTTCGGTCAGGGTAGGGGCATTGGTAGAAGTAACTTTAGGTTTCCAGTTACATTTGGTCCCGCCGGACTGGCAGTCGTCTCGCCCGCAAATGTTACAATGGTGTGCGGGCGCCCAAAGATATCGTGATTTTGTCTTCTGGTTGACTTTCCAGACCGTTCCAGGGACAGATCCTTCTGGGATCATGTTGTTCTTGCCCTTGCCTTTTTCCTTTTGCAACCTTGTCAGGTCAAGGACAGGCGGCATGCCTGAAGGACTCGTCTCAGAGTCGTGATCCTGTTCTTCATTGTCTGATGGAGATTGTCGCGTGGGAGGAAGTTCCTCATGGATTTTGACTGCGAGTTGGAGATATTCTTCCCACTGAGTGGGGACCTTTTCGCCGAATCGTGGGAGCATGCTAAATGCTCGAACAAGTCGTTCAGGTAGGGTCGAGGTGATCTCGTGCAGTAGGCAATCATTTTCTAGTTGCGCCCTTCGGGCGATGATGCCAAAGTTTTCCGCGTACCGTGGGAAGTCGGCGTTGGCCTTCTTCCTGCCCTCAGTACCGAAGTACTGTTTGATTTGCTCGCGCGCGAGCTCCGTGTCCGTTTTGTGTCCAAACAACCTTATCAGGTCGTTTGCAAGTTCGTCCCATGTACCCAGTGTTGAGTCATTTTCGTGTTGTTGTAGGATTTGCATGTTTTGCGAATCATATGCCACCCCTGTTAGGTACTTCATGCCCTCGGTGATCTGCTCTGAGGGGTTTTCAATCCCTCGTGCCGTGAAATGATTGCGGCATTGTTGGAGCCATCTTTCGATTGAGGGGCCGTGGTAGTTTCCTGAGAAAGAAGTGGGGGGAGGTACATTGCTGTTGGAAATGACTTTGTTGATAGACGGTAGATTTTGGGGTACGTGTTCGAGGTTTTCGATCCTTGCTAATATGTTGGCTATCCGTGTTTCGTATTCCGCCGGGCTAGGCTGTGCAGCCATTCTTCTTTCAAGCTCGGTTACTCGCACTTCTAAGAGGCGCGAGTGTTGGATGATGCGGTCTACTTTTGATAGAACTGATTTGAAACGTTGGTCTAGCAGGGTTTTCTGGTTTTGGGCACTCTTGTTCGTTATGTTGGTAGCATTAGCAACGTTGATCGAGATCGAGTTGTAGATAAGATTTATTGTGTCTACAAGGTCTCCATACGATTCTTCGGGGATTCCTTCAAAGAGTCGGTTTCCCACATCAGCCGGCATTTTATAATCATCGGCTAGCTGATGTTCGTATGGTAAGGCTCGGTAGGTGCCGTATTGCAGGGGTAGGACGGATTCGGACGTCTCCTTGTCAGGAGCGTTCCCGTAGACTGATGCAATGGTATGCATTATGTTGAGTTTCGGGGAGTCGTTGATAGACTCGGTGCGCGCAGAGAAAGACGTGTCGGAGTTGTTGGACATGTCTAAAGGAGGGGAAATGATTGTTATCTCTGGATCGTTTGTGACGATGGGTTCCTAAAAATCAAAAGACCTAAAGAAAACCTAAAAGAAAGTATCTTCGGTAGTAGCCATTTTTGAATGTCGTGTTTGATGCCATCTGGGACCTTGTCAGGTCGTGTATCCAATGTTGGAGTTTCTTTTTAGAAACTCGTTAAGACCCTTGTCAGGTGTCTAATTTAGAGATTCCTAAAAATGAATCTTATGGACTGGTTTTTGTTGCTATCGGTCTTATGATCGCAGATGAAGACGATAGGGATTGTGTGCTATGTGTTACAACAGGGGAAATGTATATTTTAGAGCTGCAAGTCCTTTAATAGCCAAAAAGACCCTTCCACGTAAAACCTTCCCATTCCTTAAATAACGACGGATTGCGTTGGCGTTTCTCTCGATCTCCTCTAATTCTTTATTGGAGAGTCGGCCGTAGAGAAGCGACAGGAAAAAGGAGTCTACGAAGTGGCGGTGTTACGGGTCGAATACCCGTTCGTATATTCGAGTCGCGAATATAGATCGTTCTTCTGCACGTAGGCACGTCGCCGTATGCAAGGCAAATACTCGTTAGATGCCTTCGGGTCCTAAGTGAAGTCCTAAGTCCGAGAAGTCAGTGTGCACTTCGAGGACTTAGTCGTTCGATTGCTCGAGTGAGAAATACTGAGCGTAGTTTCCTATGTTTGAGAACGAGTATAAGACTTCTTGTTTATACAACAAGGTCGAGCTGAAGAGCTTCGACAATAAGTACATGAGCTTTTATACTACGCTAAGTTTCAGGGGTCAAGTTCGTCCCAGATGTCACCGCTACTATCTACGCTATAGTACCAAACATTTGATAGGTATGTAGTGATATGTCTGAAAAGATAGATAGAAATGATGATAGCGGTTGAACGCCATCTGTCAGCTAACGAATGATAAACATGAAACGGGGACAGAGTTGGATCTGTCAAAAGTGAAACACGCCCTACATGCTAATACAACTGGGGATACGCCCAGTAGAGTCACGAGTAGCCAGGGGGTTGGTTGCGCAACAAGTCCCTGTATTGTATTTGCCCTATGGTGAGTTCTGTCGATATTCGAAAAATCGAAATAGCCGTAACATCAGCCCCTCCCTAGGCATTCGTCGGCCCCGACGAATTCTCCAAGTTCCCTCCCTCAGAGTGCCTCGGCGTCCTGTTCGTTGTAGATGTCGCCGTTCCCGCTGAGGGACGGGGTCGTAGGAGTTCGCCATACAAAGTGTTGGCGGCATTCATTCTGTCGATGACCTGGTTGATTGAGCCCACAAGTTCTGCAAATATAGTCGGGGCAGTTGGGGACCCAGTGGTTGGCTGAACCACATTGTCGACACAGCTGTTCTGGTGAGGGCCTCGCTGGTACCCGTAGGGAAGGGATATCACGGAGGTATTCGTTGTGTTGATACCTCCAATGGTGTGCGGCTCGATGAAGGTTCCGCGCCACCCATGTGGGTAGGGAGGCGGTGTCTCGTTCGTGTTCCCTCGCACCTCGCTCAAACTCCTCGTGGGTAATGCTCTGCACTGAAGGAGATCGTCGAATAGGCGGCGTGCTATTCGCTCTTCGCTGTCGCGCTGGGGTAGCCCTAGGGCTCGTCAGGCGTGCAGGTGGTTCACGTCTCCTGTTGCTTCCCTGTCACGGTTAATTCACGCTTAACCACGTGACTCCATATTGCCATACGCCTGGGTCGAACTCACGTATCTACGTCTCCCTATCACATGATTTCCCCTATGGTCACCTGACTTATAGATTAGTACATGGACACTTAGCTATCTTATCTACCAGCGTGGTAACGGGGCGCTCAGCGTAGGGGCCACCTTTAGGGCGGCCTTAGCACAAGTGTTGGCAATCATGTATATAGTCTGTTGCGTTCTGAGGATTAGCCTCAGAACAGTTATTGTAACGTTGGGGCGTGTCCCTCATACTACACCTCTCCTCTGCGTGCTTCCTAGGCCGACCAACGGTCGAGGACCTCTGCCCTATATCCCCGCGCTAGTCTGTGGTCCCGTCTCTGGCAGTATCGTACGCGACGTCAGGACACCGTACCCCGTGCTAGCCAGCTGGTGCTGGTACGTCTCAATAGGCCGTAGACCCAGAGGCAAGTCTGTGTCATTCCCACACCAGGAATACGCGGCGTCGAGTCTCTAGCTCCTGTTCGTCGGGCTCTCTGAGTCTCGGTAGGCAGTGGAAATAGTACTCGATCGCGTTCCATAAAATCAAACGGCCTTGCAACTCGGCGTCGTTCGTCGGTGGTGAAAAAGCGGGCGGGTCGTGGTACATATTCGGGTCGATTGGGAGTAGCATGCTCGCGATCCTCGAAGTCGTTGAGTGCATGTCGTAGTCAGGCCGTCGTGGTGGCGGCCAGTCGGTCGATAAGTCTGTCGGTGAGTAGCTCGAGTCCCTCTCTCTGTGCTCTGATCTGCCCCTCCATTCGGACGAGGTCCTCGGTGATATTCTGGTACGAGCTGTAGGTATGGGTGAGGTCCTGCGCGATGTCGAAGAGGGCCGTCCAGCCATCGGCTCGGCCAGCAAAAGGTCCCTCGGCCCTGTACCAGACGAGGGCGTGTCTGATCTGCAGATGTTGGGGGGAGTACCTCCTCGGCGGCGTACCTCTCGGTCGTCCTTCCCGGCGACCCGTGTCGCTGTGGGGGGTCGTGGCGCGGCGAGGGAGTTGGTGGCGAGTCGTCAACATATTATTACTGTTCGGCTTTCGAGTGTCGGGGTTGTTCTGACTCGCATTTGGTGGTAGCTTTTTATCAACTCCTTGGAATGCTCCAAGTTCGCCTCGTCTTCCCATGAGTTGTCGGCCATGGCATAGCCTTTCCACTTGACGAAGTATTGATGCTTCTTTCTTTGCCATCTGTCAGCCAAGATGGCTTCGACTTCGTATTCTTCCTGCCCCTTGATGATATCAGGTGGCGGCCATAGGTAATTGGGTCCGTGTACCCTTGTTTCTTTGAATGGTTTTAGTAAGGCAGCGTGGAAGACCGGATGAATTTTCCAATTTGCCGGTAGCTGCAGCCGGTATGTCGTGGGTCCTATCTTTTCTGTGATGGTAAAGGGTCCTTCTCTTTTTGGTGCCAGTTTGTTCGATTCATAGGGGATCGTTAGGTTTTTGGCGTCGAGCCATACCTTATCCCCTTTCTCAAGCTTCGGCAGTTCTCTGAGGAACCGCCCTGCCATTCTTTTCTGGGCTAGTTCGTGTGCGATGAATGCCATCTTTCGCACCTCTTTGATTTTCTTGATCCTATCGACTGCTGCCGGGACGTTTCCTACTCTGTCATAGTCTGGGAATCCTCTCGGGACATATCCTAGAATTATTTCAAGTGGCGCGGGCCGGTTTTCGGTTCGTCTGGTGTTGTGCGCAAATTCGACATCAGGTAGTCGTTGTACCCATTCGAAAGGGTCGTTCATGCAATAGATGCGAAGGTATACTTCGATCTGTTGGTTCATCCTTTCCGTTTGCCCATCAGTCTGTGGATGGTACGCCGTACTCATTGCTGATTCCGTTCCCTGCAGCTTGCATAATTCCCTGAATAGTTTTGATGCGAATTGTGGTCCCCTGTCCGAGATGATTTTTCGGGGGATGCCGTACTGTGAATATATCTTTCGATGGAATATTTCTGCGGCCCCTTCGCTTGTAATTGTTTTGTCGCATGGGGTGAGAGAGATGGCCTTGGATAGGCCATGGTCGACAATCACCATCATGGAGTCATACTTTCCGACTCTTGGCAGGTCGGTGACAAAATCGACCGAGCACTGTGAGAAGGGGAGGGCGTCTTCCCGTGTCGGTATTGGTTGCAAAGGGGGTTTTAGTGGATTCCTATCAGGTTTCATCTGTTGACAGATTGCACAGCCCCGGACATATTCCACTATCATTGTTCTCATGTCAGGCCACCAAAAGTGGGTCGTAACCTGTACTGTTGTACCCCAGATCCCAGGGTGTCCGGCTGGGATCGTGTCGTGGTATTTTGAGATGACGTCCCGCCGAAGGCCCTCGTCCCTTGGCACGTACATCCTGTCCCTGTAGAGCAGTATTCCATCCGTTTGTTGCCATTCATCTGCGGTGGTTCTCGCGGGGAATTCGCCTGTGCCCCCTAGAGCACGGATCGCCTGTTCCGCAGATTCATCTCGATCGTTGGCGTTCTTGATTCGATCAATGATCGGGATCTGGATTGCGTGGAGGACGAGTTCATCTGGGATCATGGTGATTCCCTCGTTGTCTTCGTTGCTTTCGTCCAGGTGATACAACCTGGACAGTGTGTCGGCCATGACTAGTTTCCTTCCGGGGACGTGTTGTAACTTCAGGTCGAATTGCGAAAGGAATAGATGCCATCTCGCTTGTCGCCGATTTAGGCGCTGTGCGCTTCTCCAGTACGTCAGGTTCTGGTGATCACTTCAGATCAAGATCCGATGCGGTGCCCCTTCCAATAGGTGCCGCCATTCTTCTAAGGCTCGAACTATTCCGAGTAGTTCGCGATCATAGATTTCATAGTTTCGTTCTGTAGATGTCAGGGATTGGGAGAGATATCCCACCGGCCGTTCGTGCCCTGTTTCATCTATCTGTTTCAGTACTGCTCCTGTGGCGAACTGAGATGCGTCTGTTTCGAGGATGAACGGTTCCTCCTTGTCTGGTGTTCCTAGTGCGGGCGCCGTCGTGAATGCTTTCTTCATGAATTCGAATGCTTTCTGTTCTTTCTCCGTCCATTGGAACCCTGTCCCTGTGACCGTTTTTGTGAGGTCTACCAAGGGTCGGGCGTGCGTAGAGTAGTGATCAATAAATTTCCGATAGAAGTTCGCAAATCCTAGGAAGGATCTGACTTCTTTGAGATTTCGGGGAGTCGGCCACTCATTGAGTTTCGCTGGGTCCATCTGGATATTTCCTGGGGTGATGACTAGTCCCAGGAATTCGACTCTGTCGACACCGAAGGCGCATTTTTCGGGTTTCACAAAGAGATGATTATCCCTCAATCTCTGAAGGATCCGCCGCTCCCGTTCCTTGTGTATTTTCTCGTCTTCTGAGAAAATGAGGATGTCGTCCATATAAACAAGCACCCATCCTTCGAGGATTTCTTCTTTCAGGATTTCGTTCATCATTGCCTGAAAGGTCCCGGGTGCATTGCACAATCCGAAAAACATAACCGTGGGCTCGTACAACCCTCGGTTTGTTTTGAAGGCCGCTTTCCATTCGTCTCCCTTCTTGATCCGCACGTTGTTGTATCCCGCTCTAAGGTCCATTTTTGTGAGGATCCTTGTTCCTTTTAGCTTTTCCAGGAGCTCTGAGATCAGTGGCAAGGGATAGACGTTCTTTATCGTCCCTTCGTTCAGATATCGATAATCTTGACAGGGTCGTAGGCCGCTGTCTTTCTTTGGGACGAAAAAGAATGGTGACACCATCGGGGATTTTGAAGGGACTATGAATCCCTTGGCCAAGTTTTCTTTTAGGAATTCGTCCAGCGCCTGTTGCTCTTTAGGCGAAAGTGCGTAGACTTTGCAGTCTTTCGGCACGAAATCGGGTTTTAATTTGATTGCGTGGTCCCATGGTCTCGACGGGGGGAACGCTGCTGCGGACTCCTTGCTGAACACCTTGGCGAAGTCCAGTAGGTGTTTCGGGACCATCTCCTCAATCGTTCGCTCTGGTTCGGGGGTTTTCTGTGCGAATTCCTGAGATTTCGTCAGCGCTTTCCTGACAGCGTTGATGATTTGTATCTTTGTTCGGAACTTCTTTCGCGTCTCCCCTTTCTTTCCTATGATCCTAGGGTTATCTTTTGCGAAGCGTCAGATCGCTTCGTACTCCTCGGGAGTATAGAGCCGCTGCGCTGTTTCTTCTGGCTGGTCCGTGGATCCAAACCCTTTCTCCCCTCGTGTCACAGATTTGGGACATGCCACTATTTTTCCCGTATTTTTACCTATTTATCTGGTATTTCTACGACCTTGTAGACATTTACGCTGCTAAGCGCCCGTCTACACGTACACGCAACCAAACAACACGTACACAACGCGGTATACGTCCACTTGTCATAACAACACGTACATAACACGTTTGTACGCGTCAATGACTCAGCGGACTAACCTCCGGTGTCACGTGCTTTGCTCATATCCCGATACCGGGCTATGTCAGTACAATTGGATAAGCGGCCCGCTCGTTATCACATGTCAATGCCTTTACGATTACTCATATCCCGATGCCGGTATATAAGAATCACATGCATGGCTTACTAACGTAGCTACAGCCACTTCCACAACATGGACCTACGGTCCAAACAAACGATCTTACTGGTGCGGCCATTACCGGCGCACATGGTCTATTGTAGTTTACGACTTAGCTGTATTAGTTATGTCTGCGCACAGACCGTCTTCATGTTTGGCTCCCTTACTGGTAACCAAACAATGCATGTATATAAGTAGGGCTATCACTGCGGATAAGCCTTAGATTTGTTCTCTGCATTCGCACAGTTACATAACATCTCTGCTTGCGCCCACTAGCCTCCTCACCAACTTCCAGCAACTCCTTCAAGTCGCTAACAAAGTTATAGTGTGAGTCCCACAGTCTAGTCTGTGTCATAAGAACAAATCTCCCACTACCCCCGCCCTTGCGCTTGCGCTTGGGCCTGGGTTTCTATCCTACAGGGGTATATTGCTCGTTGCTGCGCACATCCCTTTCTGCCTGACAAGGCGATTGGGGTGATAGTTGAGATCTGGGGGATACATCGCCATCCTCGGCAGAGGATTGGCAACCAGGGAAGCCACACCGCCTTTTTAGGCAGGAGGCCTACCTAACCCGGACTCCAGGGTCAAGGAGACATGGTCCTCGCTGACAAGCTTGGACTATGCGCGGTTAAGACCCGCCTGTGGAGAAAAGGGGACGGTCTGCCCGTGTGCGCCCAACCCCCTGTCATGGCAAGCGCTGTTCAGCGCCCCATCACTATCCACAGGGTCATCATTATGATGGCATGGGAATTTTCCAAAGCCGCCGCCCAGGCGTAAGGGCCCTGCTTTGAACCCGTCATGGGAAAAGCAGTGAGGGGGATCATCTTCGGATAATCCTGCCAAAGGACAAGTGCGGTAGCCAAAAACATAAGTCCTCCGGGCAGTTCGGCGTGCATGTCATGGGGTCAAATAGGGCAAAGGGGTACACTTGCGCGCCTTAGGGCTAATCCACTTACCTGTGGACGCGATGGTATTCCAATGTCCTGAAAAAGTCCCCGTGATAGTCTGCAGACGGCAACCTCATTGTTGAAGCATGGACAGGCTAAGGGATGTAAAATCCCAGCCACTTTCCGGCATCGTCCCTCCGGGGCGGTGTCGTGTATCCGATTCCCAATCATCTGACCCAGGAACCGGCCTGGCAGTCAGCAACTCTACCCCTGGAGTCGGCGCCTCTGACCGTTAGGGTCATGCGAATATCCGCGCCGTCTCGGCACAGGGTTTGCGCGCAACATAAGAGTAATTATGCCCCGTAGTACACCTTCTTTGCTCCTGAAAAGGAGTCCACTACCCTACCTTACATAACCCCTTCTATTCCTGTTCTTGGACGTATCACTGGGAAACTTCGTTTCTCATGAAAGCTGCACTTTTTAGAATCATGCCCCGCATTACCCGTCGCACCCATGGCTCCTCTACTGCCCCCTACGTTAAGCCGGCGAAGCGGTCCCTTCTCAGCCGCATCGACACCACCGACATTCCTCGGGCAGAGGACGTCACGTACACTCTTCCTGTAAAGGAAGACTACACCGGGAAGCTCCATCTTTGGGAGATTCCCGTCCACATGCCAAAGCACATCGCTGAGGCTGGGAAACCCGCTCCTCGACCTCCCAAGCCAGTTCCGCTCGCTAAGCGCATCTGGACAGAGGAAGAGAAGCTAGCCGCTTCCATTACCGCCATGGAGAACCTTATCGAACTCCGCGAACTCAACAAGCTCAAGCTCGCCCGCGATAAGCTGAATAAGAGAATCGCCGCCAAGCAAGCCGCCAAGCAAGCCAAGCAAGCAGCTTCTTCACTGGCCCTCCGTCTCTCCAGCCCGGCGGCCGGACCTTCTGTTCCGGCCAACCACAAGATTCTCGACCCTTCCCTCGTCTTCGGGAAGAAGAAACCCCTCCAAGCATGCGATCAAGTTATTCCCATGCTAGAAGGCACTCTCACTCGTCTTACTCCTCTCGCCAACCACCCCCCTAATTACCCAGGCTTCCATATGGAAAACGACATGCGTTTCCATACTATGGTAGTAGAATTAGAGGACTTGGTGGATAACGTAAAGGATAGAGCGAGACGGGGGAGGATCACCAATAGAGACTGGAGAATTATGAAAAAGTATTGCAAACAGCTCGGCAATATTTCCTTTTTGGATTGGCGTACGGACTTGGCTCGTATCGTAGCAGAATGCGTAGCGCTACAAATTACTTTTGCCTTCGGTGTAACACCACCTGACAAGGTGGCAGGGCCCTCAACTACTTCGGTAGAAGAGGATATACTCGCGATTGTATAGTAGAAATACTATCATCTTTTAACTCTGAAATAGAGTGCGAGTGTGATCTATAACGAAAGTTGCAGCTTTCAAACCCAATCCCTTCTTAAGAATCTAAGACAATGAGTAACCGGAAACTAACATTCGTCACAAACAGATTCACAATGTCTTCCACCTCCTCCGTTAGCACCCCCCTCGCCCCCCGCAAGATGCGCCTCCGCTCCGAAGGTCCGGTAACCCCGGTAGCAGGGCCCTCAGGGGCTCAACCCCTGGTGACCTTGGAGCACCTAAGTGAGGAAGAGGAAGAGGAAGAGGAAGAGGACGCACTGGAGTACGTTCCCCCACAAAGGGACTCTCCGTCCAACCCCATGGGAACGCGTCCGGGCACACCTATCCCCGGATACCCCCCGGCTCGCTACACCCATCCAATCGGGCCCGTAACCACCCTAGAAATGGAGTTTTCGGGTCCGGCACGCCAAACCAATGCCGAGGTCGAAACAGGCCTCAAGGCGTACCTCCCAGAGGAGGAACACCACAAGGTGGATGGACCCCTTCATGGGGCAATCCTTGACGCCGCCGTACAACGAAGTGCGGCAATCAGTCACGACACGGCCGAGACCCTCGGTCGGATGGTGCACGCCCGCCTGGAGCGAATCCATGGCAGAATCGACTCCCTGGCTGGGCAATCCAGGGCAATCAAACAGAAGGCCCAAGACGAGCTACAGGAGGCGGTAAATTCGGTCCGTAACGAGGTGCTGTCCACGCTGGTGGACCTTGGTAAGGAACTCCGACAGGAGTACACCGCCAAGTTCTCCGCAATGGAGAAGGAACTTCGGAAGGATTACCGGTCCCGGCTGGACGACCTCGAGGATGCATTTGCCGAACGCATGGAGAAGGTCGACGAGGAACTCCGGAGGATTCGCAAGAATCCCTCCGTTCCCAACCCTCCCGGTGTCCGCACGCCCCCGGAAGACCCGGCACCGGCCCCCGGTCATGCTCAAGCCAGAGCAGCCGAGGCCGCTGCCGCCGCACAAGCTGCAGCCGCTGCTGCAGCAGCCGTCGCCCCGCAGATTCCAGGTCTGCCTCAAAACCTGAAAATTCCCCCTCCCCCCGAATTCTCTGGGTCATCTGGAAAGGTGACTGCGCAGGAATGGGTGGAGAAGATGGGCCTGTACTTCGGTACGCTCAGGGTCTACGATGACCATGACCGTATCACCACGGCCCTCTTCCGCGTCACAGGGGACGCATACAAATTTTTCTCGCCTCTCATCAAGAAGGCAGGAAACAGTGAACCTCTCGGCACCTGGGAGGACTTCACCAAGTCAGTCATGGTGCAATATGGGAAAATGACGGATAAGGAGATCGCGAAGAAGGAAATTCGCGGCTACTACGGCACGAAGGGCAAGGAACTGGCAGAATCGAACTATTTCAATTACTGCGAACGTTTCTGCACCCTCGGCCGACTCTCCGAAACCGCCAACGAGACTCTGGTGTGGGAATTCACCGAGACTCTCCCCGAAAAGGTCAAGGACACCTTAAACGTCCTCGGCAAAACCCCATTCTTCAAGGCACCCACCGACATCGAGCCTCTGATCGACTTCGCTCTCGAAATGTATCAGACATCTTACCCTGACAAGATCAAGGGCTCGATCTTCGAGAAGGCCAGCAAGAAGGACTCGGCACCTGCCGAAAAGAAGGAGACGTCCTCCGCTTCTGCGAAGAAGTCGGAGAAAAAGAAGGATAAGGGAAAGGCGCCCGCCAAAGCCCCCGCCGACACCACCAACGCCGTCTGCACCTACTGCAAGCAGACGGGACACTATTTCAACAAGTGTCCTAAGCTTGCCGCGGATAAGGCTGCGGGAACGTTCGTGCCTGCCGCTCAGCGGGCCGAACAACAAAGGGCGAAGGATGCAGCTGCCGCGTCTGGAAAGACCACGGCTGCTCCTTCGGGTAGTGGAAAGGGACAGGCTTCTGGCAAGAAGCCGTACTCGGCGCCCCCCGCGGATGGCAAGACGTATCGTGCCCGAACGATCTGGGAAGAAGTAACGGCTGACTCAAGCTCAGCAGGACCCTCGGCCCCCGCCACCACCGTCGCCAATGTCGGGACCATCTCGGTTCCCCTCGCCCCAACCACACGTCTCGAAGACGTTCTGTGAAGAACACACCAGCCCCGCAGCGGCTGGGAGTGTACAGCGCCCCGAAGAAGCGCACCTCTACGAAGAGGCTTCACAGAGACTCCTTATCTTGTGGGAAGATAAGGCGGTCGTACGTCACCCGGTATCCCATCTCGGCATATTCGGTAACTCGGCAATGGACTTTGCCCGGAGGACAAGGACACTAGCTACACGTGCCCCTCCTGTACAATACTTTTATCCTGACCCGCTCGCGTTGAAGTTTTTCACTTTGTATAATGTACATGGAAACGATTCTCGAGACGACAATAAATCGTTCTCTATCGAAGTGGAACTGTGGGTATATGGAAAGAAAGTCAACGCCATGGCATTAATCGACACCGGTGCATCCATAAGCGTCATCGATAAGAAACTCGTACACGAGGAGAAGTTAGTCACTCAGAAACTACCTTCACCTCTCGAGATTCGCAACGCCGACGGTACCTCTAATACCGCCGGTAATATCAATATGGCAGTAAAAGCTTATATGGTGCACGAGGAACACAAGTCCACCGAATTCTTGTACGTAATGAACGTACAGAATGCGGATGTGATCCTCGGATATGATTGGTTCCTGAAACACAACCCGGACTTCAACTGGCCGGAAGGAACCTTCACATATCGGTGTACGGAAAAATGTAAACATGGCAAACGGGTTTCGATTTCTGAGGAAGAAGATGAAATCGAACCCCGCAACATCTATCAGATCATCAACGACTTTCCAATAGATTTTCTCGGCTTAGAGGAGCCTGAGAATCCCTTTGTCGCTTGGGTGAACACCCTTGACGAAGGAACGGAACTCCTTATCGATGCCATTCAGTCGATAACGGAGAAGTCAGATGATGAATTCCTGACAGATGCGGATCTCCAGAAATGGAAATCCTTGGTTCCGGAGGAATACCAGGAGTTTGGTCCCACGGTATTTTCTCAACGCGCATCCGAAAGGATGCCCGAACGGAAACCATATGACCACGCCATCGACTTCCCCGATGACGCGGTACTACCGCCCCCGAGTAAGGCATACAAGATGTCTCCTCAGGAAGCGAACTCGCTGGATCAGTGGATTCAGGAAGAGTTACGGAAGGGCTACATCCGACACTCGAAATCCCCGATCGCGAGCCCGGTCTTCTTCGTCCCTAAAAAAGACGGCGGAGTCCGAATGGTAGTCGATTACCGAAAGGTGAACGACTTAACCATTAAAAACAGGTACCCTCTCCCACGCATAGACGAGCTTATCGATAAGCTTAGCCAGGCTTCGATATTTACGAAGCTCGACTTGCGTTGGGGTTACAACAACGTAAGAATCAAGGAGGGAGATGAATGGAAGACCGCATTCATTACGCCTAACGGCCTTTACGAAGCTGTAGTCATGTACTTCGGTTTTTGTAATGCACCCAGCACGTTCCAACACATGATGAACGATATTCTAGGTGACCTTATCAGAGAAGGAAAGGTCATTGTCTACCTAGACGACATCCTTGTGTTCGGAAACGACCTGTTGGAACACCGTCGTATTGTCAAGCAAGTATTACAAATCTTGCAAGACAACGACCTGTTCGCGAAGCCTGAAAAGTGCTTCTTCGAACAAAGCAGTATTGAATACCTGGGAATGATCATTTCCAAAGGAAAAGTCGAAATGGACCCTAAGAAGGTAGCCGGCGTAATGGACTGGCCTACACCTGCCAAGGTGAAGGACGTCCAGGCCTTTGTTGGCTTCGCCAACTACTACCGTCGGTTCATTAAAGATTTCTCCAAAGTGGTTAAGCCGTTAACCGAACTGTCCAAGAAAAACACGCAGTGGAACTGGGGACCCGAACAAGCGGAAGCCTTCCAAACTCTCAAGGAAGCTTTCACATCGGCTCCAATACTCCGGATCCCAGATCAGGAGTCCCCGTTCCGCGTGGAAGCGGATTCTTCCGATTACGCAACTGGTGCGGTGCTATCACAATACTCTTCGGAGGATAAGCTCTGGCACCCGGTAGCCTTTTACTCGAAATCTCTAGCAGCACCCGAAAGGAACTATGAGATTTACGATAAGGAGTTGCTCGCAATCATCCGCGCTCTAGAGGAATGGAGACATTACCTCGAAGGACATCCACACAAGTTTGAAGTATGGTCGGATCACCTCAATCTGACATATTTCAAATCGGCACAACGGCTAACCCGGAGACAGGCACGTTGGAGTCTTTACCTGACAAGGTTCAACTTCACCATGTGCCACAAACCCGGTAAAACAATGCTCACGGCTGACCCTCTGTCACGGAGGCCAGACCATGAAGAGGGGGTGGAACTCGATAATCGCGATCAAATTTTGCTGAAACCGGAATACTTCACGGTTAGGGCGCTAGAAGCGTCACAGCAGGAGATACAATCAGGCGACGAGGACCTCCTCCGACAAATCCGACAAGCCCTCATGGACGATCAGATTACCAAAGATTACCAGGAACTACTGAAAAGTGGTCCCAAGGAATTCGGTAAAGATCTCCAGGAATGGAACATGGAGGCCGGATTACTCCTCAGACGAGGAAAAGTGTACGTTCCAAAAGAGCCTAAGGAATTGCGCACGAAGATTCTGGAGTTACATCATGACCATGTGACTGCCGGACACTTCGGACGATGGAAGACCTATGAACTTCTATCACGTAATTACTGGTGGCCTGGAATGACCACGATGGTGAAGCAATACGTGGAAGGTTGTGACACATGCCAGCGCATGAAGAACCGCAACCAGACCCCGTATGGACCCCTGCAACCGCTCCCAGTACCGGAAGCACCCTGGGACACAATCACAATCGACTTCATCGTTCACTTACCACCTAGCGGCGAACGCAAACAATTCACTGCCATTATGGTAGTAGTGGACCGATTGACCAAGCGCGCACACTTCATTCCCACGTCAGACAATATCTCGGCAAAGGAATTAGCGAACCTCCTGTACCTTCGGATTTATCCGAATCACGGACTTCCGAAACAAATCATTTCGGATAGAGGGCCACAATTCTCTTCTGAGTTATTCAAGGGATGGTGCGAGCAATTGGGAATTCAGAGGTCGATGACGACAGCCTACCACCCGCAAGCGGACGGCCAAACGGAGAGAATTAACCAAATTCTAGAACAATACCTACGATGCTACATCGACGTTATCCAAAAAGATAACTGGGTGTTCTATCTCCCCACGGCAGAGTTTGCGTACAATAACGCGGCTAGCGAGACGACCAAGAATAGTCCATTCTTCGTCGAACTAGGAAGGCATCCCAATGCAGGACCTACGGATTTAAAGCCGACGCAATACTCGGACTTGAATCAATTTGCTTACGCCAGATGGTCAGCACAAGAGCAAGCTAAGGCAGCTATGAAACTGGCTGCTGAACGCTGGTCTTGGTACTATGATCAACATAAGCGCTCGGTACTGTTTAAAGTTGGCGACAAAGTTCTCGTTGACGCCCGTAGCTGGCAAGACTCCGAAAGAAGTCTTAGTCCACACTATTTGGGACCATTTAAGATAATTGAACAATTATCTCCGGTCACCTTTAAGGTACACATGGACGAGCAATACAGGGCTTATCACCCAGTATTCCACGCTTCCAAGTTGGTCATGTACAAGGACCCTGTGCATCAGAAAAGACCAGAGCCTCAACCAGAAATGGTCGACGGCGAGGAATTATGGGAAGTCGAGAAGATCTTAGATCATCGTCTCCGTGCAGGAAGAGTTGAATACAGAATCCGATGGAAAGGGTTCGGTATCAATGACGACTCCTGGGTACGCGAAGCCGATCTCGACACGGCATACGACATTCTGCAGGAATACAAGGCTTCACATGCCATTCCAATGCAGGACGTCCCCCTCAGGCGATCAGCTAGAAGGAAAGAAGCAGTTCACGTCTTCGACCCTGACAGCGACGACTGGGAAGCCGATGAATGCACGTGGCCAGACGACTGGCCGCAGTATCGCGAAGAATTTGCGAAGGATCCTAAGCAGCGCATGGTTAGACACCCCGACGGGGGATGGATGTCAGCGGACATTAACCAAAATGCGGATTTGAAAATCGTAGTCGGTGAAGGCGGCCGAATGCCGGAAAAGGGAACCAAGGACTCGGTTGGGTTTGACCTGTACACTGCAACAGGCGACGTTCTGCCAGCTCACGGGCAGACAGAATACAACACCAAACTGAAGATCCAGGTACCTTTCGGCACTTACGGACGTATCGCCCCCCGCTCTAGTCTTGCCCGAAAAGGCATAGACGTAATGGGTGGCGTTATCGACCACGGTTATCAAGGCGAAGTAATCATCATTCTCCGGAATCACTCCGATATATCTATCGATATTCGGGCCGGTGATAAGATTGCTCAGCTCATCTGCGAAGTTGCTAAGGACCCGCACATTACGCTACACGGAAAATCTTACTTTGAAAAGATTAAATCCGAGCGCGGTACTGGTGGTTTCAGCTCCACAGGAAAGTAATCGTTCCATTAGGGACAATGAAACCTGAAGAGGGGGTAATGTCACAGATTTGGGACATGCCACTATTTTTCCCGTATTTTTACCTATTTATCTGGTATTTCTACGACCTTGTAGACATTTACGCTGCTAAGCGCCCGTCTACACGTACACGCAACCAAACAACACGTACACAACGCGGTATACGTCCACTTGTCATAACAACACGTACATAACACGTTTGTACGCGTCAATGACTCAGCGGACTAACCTCCGGTGTCACGTGCTTTGCTCATATCCCGATACCGGGCTATGTCAGTACAATTGGATAAGCGGCCCGCTCGTTATCACATGTCAATGCCTTTACGATTACTCATATCCCGATGCCGGTATATAAGAATCACATGCATGGCTTACTAACGTAGCTACAGCCACTTCCACAACATGGACCTACGGTCCAAACAAACGATCTTACTGGTGCGGCCATTACCGGCGCACATGGTCTATTGTAGTTTACGACTTAGCTGTATTAGTTATGTCTGCGCACAGACCGTCTTCATGTTTGGCTCCCTTACTGGTAACCAAACAATGCATGTATATAAGTAGGGCTATCACTGCGGATAAGCCTTAGATTTGTTCTCTGCATTCGCACAGTTACATAACATCTCTGCTTGCGCCCACTAGCCTCCTCACCAACTTCCAGCAACTCCTTCAAGTCGCTAACAAAGTTATAGTGTGAGTCCCACAGTCTAGTCTGTGTCACCTCATTCTGTTTCATCTAGGTCTCGACCTCTATAATGTCGGGGATGAGGTGCCGTTCGAAAATTATCTGGGCTATTCGCATGCCCGGGATAATTCTGTGTGCTTTGTCTGAGTAGTTGAAGACGATGGCTCCGACGTCTCCTCGGTAGTCCGAGTCTATGACTCCGGCTTGTACTACTAATCCGTGTCTGAGGGTGTTGCCTGATCGTCCGGCCAGCCTTCCATACGATCCCTTCGGGATCTTCATTTTTATTCCTGTGGAGACGAGTTGCCATCCTCCAGCGGGAATCTCGGTTTCTTCTGCGGCGTAAAGGTCATACCCTGCAGCTTCTTGGGTCCCCCTTGTTGGAATTTTCCCTTCTGGGGCAACTACCATCTCCACTGCATCCATTCGGATCGTGGCTTCCTGTTTCTTTTCTTCTGCCCCTAGTATTGATCGTACATCGACTGTTTGGTCCTTCCAGTCGATAGTGGGGTTTTCGTCTTTTAACCATCCATACCCTAGAATCATATTCTCTGTTCCGATTGATCCTACCAGGAATCGGACTTTTCGCGTTTTCTGGGTCTTCGGATATCGTAGTAGTATGGTGGCTTCTCAGTCTATTCACCCATCTTTGTTTTCTGTTCCGTCAACATTCTTGACGATGATCGGGTTCTTCAAGGGTTGCGTGGGCACCTTGTATTTTTCTACCACTCTGCTGTGGATCAGGTTTGACATTGCTCCTGAGTCGATTAGTGCATTGCACTTCACGGGTTTTGCCAGCGTCATGATTACCGGGATGAAGAGGGATCGATTCTTCTCAAACGAGGTAATTACATGCGCTGCTTTCTCGGAGGGTAAGACCGTGGGCTTCCCTCCTAGGCAAAATCCTGTTCTTCTACGAGCTGTGCTAGGAGCTCGGGGTTCTTGGCTTTCAGGGCCCTAATCGCTGTGACCGCTCTGTTAGTGGTGATGTATTCAGTCTCTTCCTCAGAGACTTCTTCGATGCGAGCTTCTTGCTCGGCTTCTTCTTCTTCGGTCTTTCGAGTAGTCCGCTTAGGGCGGGCTGGCTTCCTCGGCCTCTTTGGACAGTCTCGCGACATATGTCCTGGCTGATGACAGGTGAAGCATTTTCCCTTCTTGATGTGATCGTCCCTTTCCTGGGTGGTCATTCGATCTACATCCATCGCGTTCGGATCTTTCGGTGCGGTTGTCTGTGGAGCACTAGTGCGTCCGTTATTCTGGTTCGAGGCTTGCCAAGCCTTTTTCTTGACAAACGGTTTGTCCCGTTTCAAGAATATCTTGTACGTATTTTCATAGTACGAGGCAGCAGACTGCCATTCATCAATGGTCGCTGGTAGCGGCCGAACGCCAATGATGTATCGGGTCGTATGTTCAGGTAACCCTTTCTCGAATAGGGTTATAAGCAGCGCGTTTCCGTCCGCGCTGTATCGATCGTACTGGGCCTTTCCGGCCTGGTTGTTGAACTCGGTGATATAATCATCGATGTCCTTCCTGTCCTGGGTTACGTCCAGGATTTTCTTCCGCGCCTTCTGTACCTCTTCGATGGCTCCGAAGGCTTTCTGGAAGTCTGCATCAAACTGTGCAAGACTAGGCGGGAAGAATCGTTTCGTCTGGGGGTTGGTATAAACCCGGTGATAATTCTGTTTCCATTGGCCCGTTTTCCCCTTGTCCGAAATATAAGAGAGGATAAAAATCACTCTCTGAACGTCGTTCTGGAATGACGTTTCGTACATTGTAAACCAGGAATTGCACTGGTTTATGAAGTTCTGCATGTCGGATCGTTCCCCGTCGAATACGTCTGGGGGATTGATCTTTATCATTGGGGGTCGGTAGTACGGGTTCGGCGCCGGAGGTTGAGGCTGCGGCGCATTCGGTGGTGGAGGCCCTCCTGGGGGTCCTCCTCCTCCCGGGTATCCTCCACCCGGGTTTCCTGAGTTTCCTCCGGGGTTCCCTGGGTTCCCTCCAGGGTTTCCTCCTCCGGGGTTCGCGGGGGTTCCTCCTCCGAGTCCTCCAGGAGGGGGGGTATTCCCTCCTCCGAGTCCGAAGTTTCCTCCCAGTCCTCCTCCGCTTGTACCTGCGGAGGTTCGTCCAAATAGGCCTGAAGGCCATGTTCCTGGGTTTGTCGTTCCCATTCCTCCGCTTGGGCTAGTCCAAGACGGATTTTTTCCACTACCCATTCCGGGTGCGTTCTGTGGGGGGTTTCCAAAGAGGTCTGTTCCTCCAGCCATAGGCCCAATCCCACTCTGCGCAAAAGCAGATACAAATCCTGGAGGGTCCTGTCCTCCGGTCTGGCTGTTATCTGTTCCTGTAAAGTTTCCAGGATTTCTCCCATCATCTCCGATGCGCTCAATTCCTGCCATTCCTGTGGCGCCCGAAGGCTGATTCGTATTTCCATCGGCATCGAAGGTTCTGTTGATGGTTTCGGTTTCGTTTTCGGTCAACGTCGCGGTTGACATCGGAGGGATTTCTCCGAATCGTTCGAACGCTTCACGCGTTATTTCCCAAGCGGTCGTTCCTGCGGAGGGGTATACTTGTACCCACTTCGATGCCCTATCTTCTCTGGGAATGACAACAATTCCTCCGCGGTTACGGAAGGCTCCAATGGTGTCAGTCCACTCGTATTGGTTGAGTCTGTAGACTCCCTGAATGTCCTCGGGCAAGAGTTCAATCAGTCGTGCTGGGAATTCTGGTCCAAATATCATGTGCCCTTACACCGTGGTAGGTGAGGGTGTGATAAGCTCGACCTTCTGTTACGGGTCGAATACCCGTTCGTATATTCGAGTCGCGAATATAGATCGTTCTTCTGCATGTAGGCACGCCGCCATATGCAAGGCAAATACTCGTTAGATGCCTTCAGGTTGTTACAGGTCGAATACCCGTTCGTATATTCGAGTCGCGAATATAGATCGTTCTTCTGCATGTAGGCACGCCGCCATATGCAAGGCAAATACTCGTTAGATGCCTTCGGGTTGTTACAGGTCGAATACCCGTTCGTATATTCGAGTCGCGAATATAGATCGTTCTTCTGCACGTAGGCATGTCGCCGTATGCAAGGCAAATACTCGTTAGATGCCTTCGGGTCCTAAGTGAAGTCCTTAGGAGATCGGTTAATATCCAATACGCGTTAGAGGATATAATCTGTTCAAGTGCGAGTCGAATAGAATATAAGACTTGCCTAAGTCCGAGAAGTCAGTGTGCACTTCGAGGACTTAGTCGTTCGATTGCTCGAGTGAGAAATACTGAGCGTAGTTTCCTACGTTTGAGAATGAGTATAAGACTTCTTGTTTATACAACAAGGTCGAGCTGAAGAGCCTCGACGGTAAGTACATGCGTTTTTATACTACGTTAGGTTTCAGGGGTCAAGTCTGTCCCAGATGCCACCGATACTATCTACGCTATAGTCCCAAACGTCTGATAAGTATGGAGTGACATATCTGAGACGATAGATAGGAATGATGGCGGTTGAACGCCATCTATCAGCTAATAAACGATGAACATGAAACGGTGGCAGGGTTGGATCTGCCAAAGATGAAACGAGCCCTGTAGACTAGTACAACTGGGGATGCGCCCAGTAAGATCTCGAGTAGCCAGGGGAGTTGGTTGCGCAACAAGTCCCTGTATCGTATTCGCCCAGTGGTGAGTTCTGTCGATATTCGAAAAATCAAAATAACCGTAACAATGTCAGTATAATTGGATAAGCGGCCCGCTCGTTATCACATGCCAATGACCTTACGATTACTCATATCCCGATACCGGTATATAAGAATCACATGCATGGCTTACTAACGTAGCTACAGCCACTTCCACAACATGGACCTATGGTCCAAACAAACGCTCTTACTGGTGCGGCCATTACCGGCGCACATGGTCTACTGTAGTTTACGACTTAACCATATTAGTTATGTCTGCGCACAGACCACCTTCATGTTTGGTTCCCTTACCGGTAACCAAACAAAGCATGTATATAAGTAGGGCTATCTCAGCGGATAAGCCTTAGATTTGTTCTTTGCTATCGCATCGAGTAAACATCTACTTCCTTGTGCTTATCAGCTCCCTCACCAAGCTTCAGCAACTCTTCAAGTCGCCTCAAAAAGCTTATAGTGTGAGTCCCACAGTTGATCTGTGTCACTTCAGGACGTGTCTTTTTAGACTGTCCACATAGTACCAGTAGGCACCGGTACGTGCGTCTGCGGGTATCGGCTTGTCCGACTTTGGGCGGTCGCCACCGCTGGTGCCCTTTGCAGGTGCACTGGTTTGCAACGTAGTGTTGTTGGAGGCCTTTTTTGCCGCCTCCAGGGCTTTCACTTTTGTGGCATTGTCTTTGAATATTGAGCCCGTAAGCTCGTGCCGATACTGGATCTTGTAGAGCTCGATTGCTTTGTCGAGATACTTGTCCCAGTCGGTGGGGATCTGTCCCACCGCCATGACCTCCATGAGGGCGAAGGCATTGATAACCTTCTCCGGCAGGCACTCCTTCAGCTTATTCAGCATCATAGTGTTCTCTGTCTTAGTGTGGCTTTGCAGCACACAAAGACGTCCTGCGTATTTGAAGAAGTCGGCTTTTGCCTTCTTCTTTCCCTCATCGCCGAAGTATTTTTCTATTTCCTTCAGTGCGATTTCCTTCTCCGACTTCTTCCCGTAGGTGTTCGTCATCTGTTCTTCGAACTCCTTCCAGGTGCCGAGGGATTGTGTGGGATCGGCGGCTTTTGTGATCCTGTCTTGTTGATACTGGAACACCTGTCCAGTGAGGGAGCGGACCGCCTTGACGATCTGCTTGCGTTCGACGGTGATGCCGGCATCAGCGAAGTACAGCTTCATCTTCTGAAGCCACTCTTTGACCGGAGTCTTGGAGTCTTCGCCGTCAAATGTTGGTGCCCTTTCGACGGGCTGCCTGATGGTGATTTGCCCGGTGGGCGCTGTTGTGGATGTGGGTACTGCAGCGAGCTGAGCTTCGAGCTGCTTTACTTTTGCCTCTAACGTAGTTAGGGCGGCGGAGGATGTGGAGGCGGCGGGTTGCTTTTCGAGTCGCTTGATGCGAGCTTCGAGCAAGTCCATTGCGGTTTGTGATACTGTGCTGCTGGTTGGGACAGCCGTCTCCAATGCTTCGATTCTTCCTTCCAGGCGCCGGATGTATGCTGTTTGCAGGTCGGCGACTTGGAACATTTGTTTGAACCTGCTATCGAGTTGCCGGCGGAGGGTGTGGACCGCGAGGTCTGAGTAAGCCTGGCTGATGTCGACAGCCGTGTTTGTGGCGTTCCACCCTATTTCTAGTGGGTCGCGCAATTGTTCGGGGTCGCTTTCGACGTTGGCGATCATTGCTTCCCGTACCGTGACATCGCCCGGCCATTGGATGTGGTCTGGGGTGCGTCGTCAAAGGAGTCGGTAGACTCCGTATGGTGTGGGTAGTACCGGCCATCCGGTAGTGGTTGCCGATAGTCGGCTGGCGAGGCTGATGGGCTCCATTTCTGGAAGCACCGTCTCCTGTAGGAACTCGGGAATGTAATTCCTCGCTCTTGTTGTAGAGCGTATCTTGGTTTCTCCACCCGGGGGTGTAGTACCGACTGGGGTACGAATGCGCGTGGGAGTCTGCACGGGGGATTGTGGCGTAGTCATGTTTCTACAATTGATCAAGTGTTAGTATCTCACGCAAACGGTCGTTCCGTTTCCTTAGAATCCTTGTATAGTCCTCTTGAAGTAGTCAATGCCGTGTTCAGCCGTGTTTCAACGTGTATGCATTTCTGCTATACATTGCCTATAAAAATATACAAGCTAGGTATTTCTACGCTAGTCCGAGTCCTCCTCCATATTGACATCCGTGAATTCGTAAGAGAAGACGCGGGGAAAGGACATTTTGAGTTCTGCGATTTTGTTGACGATGATCTCGATCTCCATGTCGATATCGTGTTTGAATATTATGTCCATCGTCAATTTCTTGATGTCGCGTATGAAACGGCGACGTTCTCCATTGGTTGTCTGCAAGCACAGACAACACTGCTTCCAACTGAGTATGGCGACCTCAATGTCCTCGAACTTGTCCATCATGTTTTTGAACGAGTCGGGGTCACAGGTCACGTGACAGGCTCGTGCCGTTTTCTTAACTTGGTCGATTTTGCGCGTTGCTTGCGCTAGCGTGGGCCACCCATTAAGGCAGGCGGCCCATTGTACTTTGCTGCAGGTGATGTCGTGCCAGTCAATCCAGATCGGGAGGGTGTGACGAATCTCGTCCTTCCAGGCGTGAACCTTGGCTTGGTTCGCTATCCTTGCGAGTCGCTCCTCTGCCGTGAACCGACCCTCTCCAAAGATCATATAGTCCTCGTGAGCCTGCTTCTTTCTCTCATACTCTTCCTTCACTTCTCTTTCTTCCCTTTCGCGGCGAAGCCTTTCAGCAATCTCCGCAGCCCGGGCGGCTGACTTAGCGAGCTTATCGGCCGCTCGCTTCTCCTCTCGCTGACGCCTGATATCTGCGCGCTTGCGCTCCTCTACTCCTTCTGCATGAATGGCGTCTCGCTCTTCTTGTGTTAGTCGAGCGGGTATATGGTCTACTATCGTATCGTGACCCGTCATCGTGCGAGTGAGGTGAATGCGTCCTCTGCGATCGGTGCAATAAGGACGTATCACAAGATGGACCGACCAGCTGTGCTCCTAAACCCCCAGGCATAGCCTATGACTCGGCGTAGGCGAGGGAGAACTCAAGTATGTATATTATAGAGGTAAGCCCTCAGTCAAGGCATCGATGTTGGACGAGAGGACGAGGCAGAGCGGGCACTCAGTGGGGAGGTATCACCAAGAGGGCCTAAGCCCATACGATGAGAATATTAGGTCTGAGGTGCTAAGACCTCAGACCGGACTATATATACATGAGGGGACAGGTAACTACTAGCTAACTACCTGCCCTAACGTGAATGTCCGTGCGCAGCCCTATCGGCGTTGCTAAGACGTCGTTATGTATATGTAAGCGGCCGGCCAGTAATGGCGGCCGCCGATCTGTCATTGACAAGGCATCAGCGGCCCGCTGAAGGGGACGCTTTGACGCGGTGTCGTGATCGCTAAGTCAGGTGCCGCATACGCGGTCACCTGCATGCACGTCGTGATCACATGACTTACTCTTTAAGCGTGATACACAAGTCGGACGCGTCCAGTAATGGGCGCGCCGCATGGCTTAGGCCTTAAGGGCTTTAATGAGGACCCTTGGACTCGTATAGTAGGGTGTATCCATAGAATAGGAGAGGAATGAATAAGATTGTACATTCTTGTGACAGGACGGCCAAGATCTTCGGCAGCTGCTTCGATCTCGGCCTGTCGTCGGCGAAACCTCGCGGTTTCCGTGTTGGTGCTCCTTGCCACCGGACGAGGGCGGGGGCGGCGAGCAGTGTCGTAGGGAACGGGTCCCTGGTTGATGGTGTTGGCGTTGGTTTGTTCGGCGGGCATGACTACGTGACTTCCGTAAGGATCTAGTAAAAAGATAAAAAAAGTGTCTTCGTTCCTGTGCCTTGATGACGTTCGTGTCGGGGGGAAGGATACTCCGAATTTAATCAGGTCTCAGTGTTTAGAGATATTACATCTCTGAGCACTGTAGCCGAACCTAAATTCTAAAAGGTCCATGATAATGTATCTAGGCCTAAGCCATAGACGCCACCCTCGGAGACATGTTAACTCCGAGGTTCCGGCTAAAACGCTAGGATAACTCCTTTTAGAACCTCTGCCGAAGCAGTAAGGTTCACCCTTAAGCCATATGGGTCAAGGCTTTGTGATAACGCCGAAGCGCTATCACCCGCTTAGCCCTGCGGTCCGGGCAACTCATAACGAGTTTAAGTGGATCCCCCAGAACCCAAGTACCTGTTGTAAGAACGTCTACAGGATCCTGTTGAAGAAGAAATCCCCAGGCCATAGAGGCAGGGGGCGTTTGATAAAACAATCCAAATGACCCAAGACTTACTTTGATAAGGTTTGAGGTTATTGGTCGAGGTTGAACGCGTAAGCAGAGGGCAGCAGTAGTTTAAGAAGCTAATGCGGCGTGTCGAAGATGGATTGTTCTAAGGTCTTAAGCCTTAGATCGTACTGTCACGGTTAATTCACGCTTAACCATGTGACTCCATATTGCCATACGCCTGGGTCGAACTCACGTATCTACGTCCCCCTATCACATGATCTACCTTATGGTTCACCTGACTTATAGATTAGCGTACATGTACACAGCCTCTATCTTATCTACCAGCGCTTGGGTAATGTTCAGCGTAGGGGCCACCTTTAGGGTGGCCTTAGCGGCAGTGTTGTCACATCATGTATATAGTCTGTTGCGTTCTGAGGATTAGCCTCAGAACAGTTATTGTAGCGTTGGGGTGTGTCCCTCATACAAACCTCTCCTCTGCGTGCCTCAGCCTAGCGACAGATACCTTGGCTGGGCTCTGCCCTATATCCCCGTGCTAGTCTGTGGTCCCGTCTCTGGCAGTATCGTACGCGACGTCAGGACACCGTACCCCGTGCTAGCCAGCTGGTGCTGGCACCCTTCAATAGGCCGTAGACCCAGAGGCAAGTCTGTGTCACGTACACCTTATATACATGTAGGGCACTACTCGTGAACTGCCTGCCCTAATGCTACTGGGTCTGTGCGTACCAGCGGTAATGCTGTGTGCTTGAGTGGAACGTTATAGAAACGTATGGAATAGGTCGCGTAAGCGGTCATGTGCATTATGAGTCAGTGGAGCGCTACTGATAAGCCGGGCCACTGACGAGTAAGATATGACTACACTTCTGGAACCTTCGAGAGAATTCGAGAAGATGTCACGTTGAGTGGTTAGGGTTGCTAACTACTTTAGATATGACTTGTCGTAGCACAAGTCGTAGAAAATTGGTATAAATACCAGAAAAATTAGGTAAATGCCTAGAAAACTGTGATACAGAGGTCTTGTGATATCGTAGACATGGTGTATATCGGCCAAGAGGTTAACGACAATCCCTCAAGGCATAGCGTCGGGCACTCAGTCAAGCATTCATGAGAGGAGAAGTCAGGGACATGCCCCAGAGTGACATTAACGAGTCTGAGGCTGTAAGTCCTCAGACGTAGGTATATATACATGTGGTCGTACTACGCTAGAGATCCTGGCTTGCCCTAAAGGCAGGGGCCGTGCGCAGTACATGTGATCACCGCTTATGTAATGATATTAGTACCTACATGTGATCTTATCTAGACGTGAGGGGGGGCAACGCGCAACTGCTACACTACAAGACCAGGTCATGTGATATTAAGGACTTCAGTACACGAGTTCAAGCCCGAGGGGGGCCGTACCTATATGTTGCAGAGAAATCTGTGACAAATCTGTGACACATATCCTATATTTGTATGTGCCATCATACTTTCATTGTTTTTCTGGCCTGGTACCAACATATCCTCTTTGTCTCTCATCTGATGTCCACAATATATTATTCTTGATGTCACGGACTCACCAGTCCATGCGACCCTGGCTACAGGGGGATCCACACAGGGCTGCATAGCCGCGAGATGACGCGCAGCGTCATACTCATAAGGACACCGGGCGAACTCATAAGGACACCGGACTTGCCGTTGGGCGAGCCAGCCCTCAGCCGCCAAGCCCTCAGACGGCAAAGGTGCAATCCCACAGACTAGCAGTCGAGATATGGGCCCCGGGCCAGAAGCAACACAGACAAGATAGCAAGTAAGGCACTGACGTGCATTGACGAGAATCTTAAGGATGGGGTTGTAAGACCACCATCCGTCGTACTTATACATCTGTAGCTGGCCAGTAATGGCCGCCCTAAAGTAATGGCCTGTGTGCACATTATCTAAGAGGACACATGACTATGTAACTACTGTGACGATGTACCTAGTGTGACCATAACGTGTCCGTACCTGAGGCGCACACTACCCTACAGCGCTAACCAAGTGGTCAGGTGACATACAGTATCTGGGAGTGACGTGGAGGTGGCTAGGGCATAGAGGGCGTCGTACACCTAGCGGCGCCGTATAACCTATAGCGAGGGCTGTTACAATACTATATGGAAAGTTTGTGACACTTGAGGACAGGCAATGTGTGTGATCTCAGAGGAGATATGATGCACTTCCTTTAACAAGTCATAACCAGACTTGATTACAAGATTGTAATCAATTTGTGGTGTTGATGAGTGAATCCAAATGGAAATATAGGTCCAAGGCTAACAGCATACCATACTCATTTGACAATATGTGATATGAACGTGCGTTCATCATTCTAATCACATTCTGAAGACCTGCAAAATGCAGAATGCTATGCAATCATGACTCAAATCTTGGTTGAATGCTAAACAAATTGTGAAGATATTATATAAGCTACAGCCATGTTCTCAATTGGTGCATTATGTTCGCATTTGATCACTTATTCAAATGATACCGTCATGTTCCTGATAAACTCATTAGATAATGCCCCCGGTGACACACGCGCGTCGCACGCGACGGTCACGTGCCTAAATCGAACGCGAGCGCTTGCATCTGAACAGCGAAAATCTCTAGTCACACTTCCGAGCATAGGCTTGTCACAGATTTATCTGTTCTCTAATTTTCCCTGTATTTTTCACTATTTCTTCGCATTTATTCCGAATTGTTCTTCGACATCTGCACTTATCCTGTATCTAAGCTATACTTAAGCTACCGTGCTGCTGTACCGAACCATAACCTCGTAGATCACTCACGTGACCATTCCCACACTAGACGTCTTATCTTATCTCTCAACCACGTTACCTATTCATCACATGATACTATCTCCAGCACCCTTAGCGCTGCCACGTCATAACTGACATCACCGTTCCAGACTCTGGGCAGAGTCCGGACCCACATCACGTTTCCAACGTAGACGCCTTACTCACGCACCCACATATCCCGATCGGCCTATGACTCAGCCCGGGATCCCCATATCACAAGCTACGGACACTTCGTTAGCACCGCCATTACCGGCCTGTGCCCTACGCCCTACTGTATCGTTAGTCCTACTTAGAGTACCAGGGGTCCTATACACATTGTATATAAGCTTGCATTCTCTGGCGGCTATTGCCCCAGAACTATCAACTTCGTTATACATCGATAACACTCTTGCCTAACCAGCAACAACTACTTAGTCTTCTTAGCTTCGTCTAACCTCAAAGTAAGTCATTCGTTACAAGGCTATCCTGGACCCAGTTCATTTCTGATAATCAGACTCAGGCTATCTGAAGGTCTGACAGTAAGATAGACCCAAGTCATACTCAATCACGTCACATGACCAAAATCTGTCACGCCGAGGCAAGTTTGACAGAGTGGGCAACTTGCATTTGACATAACAATGGTCAAAGACCATTTGAGTAAAATATAAAACCTGAGATCTCTTGCAAACACAAAGGTTGAGGATTCTCAGGTTTTCGATTTTTGATAAAGTGCATCAGTCCCTTCTTATGTGGCTATTTATGTGGCCGACCCGTCGAATTAGTCAGCATCGCACAATTTAAGAGGATGACATTATCCATCGAATATATGCCCAGACATACAGATTGTGTCTTCCAACATGTGGTCTCGAGAGACCATTGCTAAGAGCATACAATCCACAAAGCGAACATTCAAAGGTATGATATACTGCCTCGTTATATTGTGAGTTAATTGTTGACGTTTACATAAATTCTATATGCGTTCGCAGATGTTTATGGATGCATACCGCAAGGGACTCTCTGGCTCCCAAGCAGCTTGGGCGGCGACCATGGGTAGAGTGACCCCAGAAGGTGTCTCGGCCAAGCTAGACAATGTAACATAGATTGAATCCTTTCATGCCCAGGACAGCACGTGTACTCTGTTTTTGTAATTTACATATCATGTAATAGACAAGTCCTGATCATGCCGGATTAGTCTGCGGCACGTGGATGTCACGGTGTGACACCCCCTGGTTGAGTATGACTTGGGTCTATCTTACTACCGTAAGACTTGAAAGTCTGACAGTACTACCGTAAGACTTGCTTGTCACACAGACTTTCCTCTCTTCGCTGAAGAATTGGCACTACGACAGGCCAAAATGGGAGTACCGCACTTGATGACTCTGGCGGACCTCTCTACTGCCCAAATACGTACAATTTTGCGACATGCACACAACTTGAAGCAAAGGACATTGCCAGCTCTTCAGCCAAGCTCTCAGTTCATCTCACCAGCTTCCAACTCCTTGAGATTTAGGAATATCGCGCTGCTGTTCTCAAAGCGTAGCACGCGCACGCGCGTCGCTTCTGAGACCGCTGCAATGCTACTTGGGGGACGCGCTCTGTTCTTGGGAAGCGAAGATATCCAGCTCGGTGTCAACGAAAGCGTGCGGGACTCGGCGAGAGTCATTGGTGGGATGTGCGAGGGCATCTTCGCGCGAGTGGGAGCACACGAGCAAATTGAGGTGCGCTTGACTGCACGTGTAGAGGTGCCCGCGAGGCCTGACGAGACATGCTTCGCCCGTATACAACAAGGAACTAGCCAAGTACTCCCCCGTTCCAGTTATGAACGCGCTGTCCTCTCTTTGGCACCCTACTCAAGTTCTTGCGGACATGCTCACGCTCCACGAACACGACTATTTCGCTGATTTCTCCAAGGAGCCCCTGATCAGGCCCCGTGTTCATGCGTCAGACAGACAATACACGAATCGAGAACACCGATGGCTCCTACCAGAATTGCGTCCTCTCACGATTGCATATGTAGGCGATTCGGCAAACGTGCTACACGATATGCTCGTCTCGTATCCGCGCATGGGACACCAGTTGCGTGTCGCGAGCCCAGACAACCTGCGGTACCGCGCGCCACAAGCGGTGTGGGATCGTGTCGTCAAGCTGAATTGCGATAAGAACATCTTGTGGACGAAGGACCCTCTGGAGGCGGTCCACGGAGCGGATTTGGTAGTCACAGATACATGGTAAGCTTCGCGTTCCGAAATGGCTTTGCTTTACGGAACGAACGCCACTAGGATCTCCATGGGCCAAGAGGCCGAGAAGGAGCAGCGCATCAAGGATTTCCAGGGTTACCAGGTGACAGAGCAAATGTGCCGTGATGGTGGTGCCAAGGCAGACTGGAGGTTCATGCACTGCTTGCCTCGCAAGTCGCAAGAGGTAGATGATGAGGCGCGTTTGCAGATTTGCGCTTCGTGTAAGCAATCCAGGACGCTAATGACCGAGCATCGGCAATGATAGGTATTTTATGGCCCTCGATCGCTGGTTTTTGAAGAAGCAGACAATCGCAAGTGGACGACTATGGCCGTGTTCGAGTACGCATCTTCACCAGTTCAGTTAGTCGTAACTGGTAGATTAACACTTGGCCAATTGAATCACAGCATGCTGTTCGGCCATTGGGACCTTGATAAAATACATGTCTCCAAGATCAGAACCTCCAATCGCACTCGAACGCCCTCCAAAGCGGTAGACTTGCCAACTAGCAGTAATTCGACTGGATCCTAGCAACAGTGTGCGTGCGAAAATCCGCTACCGCAAATTGCACGCCGGATGAGCAGGCCAAAAGCCAGCGAGCGCATCGGATGCCCAGTAGTGCGGACGCACCATGTAGTGATTTGCGACTGTCTATAGAAATACACGACAGCTGAAGATCGCGCTGCGACATCGGGCACTGTCGGAGACGAGTGCGGATGGCGATCCTGAACATACGTCTGCACTGCCGATCACACATCGCGCACACTGCACGTGTCTGAATGCCAACGATCTCATGAGAAAGGAAATTTCATGTCCTTCAGGGCGAAGGGTCGATGTCGTGTTCGGTGCTAGTCCACCAAACGGAAAACGGGGCAACGGGGCATGTTGAGAACACGATGTGCGGGACTGCGTCGCGGTCAACGTTCGTGCGTTTGTTCCGCATAGTACAACGTCACAGAAGGGGATGAAGGGGATTGTATGGCGATACGCGACGATGACTCTCCGCATGGTCACCTGGTGCGTGCCACAGCAGCGGCCGCACATGCTCTGTGGTGCGAGGCGTTGGGACCGGAGTCCAGAGCTCGAAGATCCGCTGCAGGCATCAGCGAGTATCGACGATCAGTTGCACGGCCCGAAGATAAGTGGGGGCGTAAATGCAAGTGCTTATCCCGCCTCCGCCAGCCACAGCGCACAGCGAGCAGCACAACGTTGATTTGACGATGAGGGGCGTGAATTTGATGCGAGTGGCCTCGAGCCCCGTGGGGTAGCAGCGATCACGTGGATCGACGTCATCAGAGTTGAAATCCAAGTCCCGTAACGCGTATATTCGCAGAATATAAGCCCACCCTCCTCAATTTAGCTAGCGCAGATATCAGCCTCTTGAACGCGTCCACCCTCCTCATTCAATCTCTCCCGCGGCCTTATATTCCCCTCACCTGCGACCCACCCGGCCGAGTCCACCCCTCTTCGCCCTCCATCGTCCCAATCATGTCCGACGCGAAGCGCGACGTCCGCAACTCCATCCTCTTTGAGTGCGCCTGGGAGGTCGCGAACAAAGTCGGCGGCATCTACACCGTCATCAAAACCAAAGTCCCTGTCACCGTCTCAGAGTATGGCGACCGCTACTGTCTCATCGGTCCGCTCAGCTACAAAACTGCCCCCATGGAGGTCGAAGCACAGGAGCCGACTGACCCCCACCTCGCCGGCACGCTCGAGTCAATGCGCAATGCCGGTGTGAAATGTCTCTACGGTCGCTGGCTGATCGAGGGGGCGCCGCAGGTCCTGCTCTTTGACACAGGCAGCCAATACTCGCGCCTCGACGAATGGAAGGGCGATCTCTGGAATCTTGCCGGCATTCCGACACCGCCCAATGATCATGAGACGAACGAGACGATCATCTTCGGGTACATTGTTGCATGGTTCCTCGGCGAGGTATGCTGTGACGCGCTTGTATGCGTTACATCTCTGATACGCGCTCCGATCTGCTGCAGTACGTCTCGCGCCAGTACGATACTGCTGTCGTTGCACACTTCCATGAATGGCAAGCTGGTCTGGCGATCCCACTTTGCCGGAAACGCCACATCGATATTACCACAGTATTCACGACGCATGCGACCCTACTCGGGCGCTATCTCTGCGCGGGCAGTGTCGACTTTTACAACAACCTTCAGTACTTCGATGTCGACCATGAGGCAGGCAAACGCGGCATCTACCACCGATACTGCATCGAGCGCTCCTCGGCGCACTGCGCGGACGTGTTTACCACCGTCTCGCACATCACGGCATACGAGTCGGAGCATCTGCTCAAGCGCAAGCCAGATGGCGTTCTGCCCAACGGCTTAAACGTTGTCAAGTTCCAGGCCATGCACGAATTCCAAAACTTGCACGCTACTGCCAAAGCAAAAATCCATGAGTTTGTGCGGGGTCATTTCTACGGTCATTATGATTTTAGCCTCGACGACACACTCTATGTACGCTAACCAGATGCGTCCCGATTATCGCGTTCTGATCATCATCATTAGATGTTCACGGCGGGCCGTTATGAATACCGCAACAAGGGTGTGGATATGTTCATTGAGTCTCTTGCGCGTACGTGTCCCAATTTAACCTACATCACTGATGCAGCTTATCTCATATTCGTTTTCCGGGTCTTGCTCAGGGTTAAACTACCGCCTACAAAAGTCACAGTCGAAGACGACTGTGATTGCATTCATCATCATGCCTGCCGCCACGCATTCCTATACGATAGACGCACTAAAGGGCCAAGCAGTGACCAAGCAGCTCAGGGATACTGTCACAGAAATTCAAAACAGGATCGGCGCACGCCTCTTCGAGCACGCCATTCGTTCTAACGGGTGAGATTCTATCCGCTCACTTTAATTGCGCCGTCTGACGAGTTCTCGTCTGCAGAGAGCACGGCACGCTCCCAAGTCCCGATGAGCTGTTGTCTGATGAAGACAAGGTGCTCCTCAAACGACGTATCTTCGCTTTGAAGCGCAACTCGCTGCCGCCAATCACAACGCACAACATGGCGGACGATGCTAATGACCCTGTTTTGAACCAAGTTCGGCGCGTACACCTATTCAATTCGTCTCATGACCGCGTTAAGATCGTGTTCCACCCGGACTTCTTGAACTCGAATAACCCAATTCTTGGCCTGGATTACGAAGAATTTGTGCGGGGATGCCATCTAGGTGTTTTCCCGAGTTACTACGAGCCGTGGGGCTACACGCCTGCGGAATGCACAGTGGTACGTGTATTGACTGTCTAGGATCGATACTTGAGCTTAACATCGGACACGGTTAGATGGGGATCCCTTCAGTGACGACGAATTTGTCTGGATTTGGGTGCTTCATGCAAGATCTGATTGAGCGGCCCCAAGACGAGGGATGCTACATCGTCGATCGACGCTCGCAGTCTGTCGAGGACTCGGTGGGCCAGCTGACGGACTATATGTTCAGCTTCTGCACGAAGACGCGGCGGCAGCGCATCAATCAGCGGAACCGCGTCGAGCGGCTGAGCCCGCTGCTCGACTGGAAGAACCTCGGCATCGAATACTCGAAAGCGCGTCAGCTTGCGCTCCGGCGCGCATATCCAGATGCATTCTACGGTGCAAACGGTGAAGAGGAGGGCGAGTTTGAATTCGGCATGGAGCGCATGATGCCGAACTCGGTTCCTGCAAGCCCGCGGTTCAGAATGACAGGGATTGCGACGCCCGGAGACATCGGCACGCTTACGGAAGAAGTATGTCTTGACATTTGTGATCGTACACCGCGTGCTCATTCTTGTCAGATGCAGGCGCTTGGTACAAGCGATTACCGAGGATACCAGTGGCCCTCGGCAGAGGACGAGGAGGAAGGGTACCCATTGTGCGTATTTGCATTGACTCCGCTGATCCCGCGCATGATATTAATCGGATGGACATATAGCCCGCTTGTCATGAAAGTACGCTCGCGCGCGAGTTCTGTGGTGTCCGGCGTAAGCACTCCCGGCGGCGGCAAGTCCAACAGCCTCAGCGAGGGTGATCTGCGCAAGGCAGACGCGGCGCTCAGCTACGTCGGTACCTATCGTAACGGGGTGAACGGCAGACACTGAATGGATCAACTGACGTACTCTGGGGTAAGAACATTATCGGATTGGAAGGGGAGGGTATCTGTGAAAACGAATGCCGACTCTTCGATGTACGGATTACGACGTTTCCTGTTAGACGACTTGAATCATGATCTTGAGCCTTTGCATTAAACGCCCCAGCCTGAGCATGATCGGTGATCTCTCGGCTAATGACGATCGGTGGTGGCTGAGTGGCTTGACCAGCTCACCTCTGCGCCGTCACCCTTTTCACTCGCGCGCGGACATTTCTCGCTGGCTGAGTGATTGCCACCGCTGTGCTGTGGGCCTGAGAGTGTCTGAGTCTCCATGGCGTTCTTTCTCCGGCGTCGGAGTCTCATTCGTATCCTGCTTCTGGTCGCGCTCGCGCTGGTCATCCGTCTCTTCGTCTCACCCTCATCGCCGGCTTCGTCTGTGACCTCCTTCTACTCGACAGACTCACAGGAAATTCGCAAACAAAATGTGCTCGACTTTGTCGCAGGGTCGGACAAGCCACTTGATGTGCACAGGCACAAGTTTCTACAGGTCCGCATGGGTAGGGATGAGCGGGAGGACCTGTTCACCGACATTATCACGGACGGGGTGCTAGACTACTGGGAGAGGTTTGAGAAGCCATAGTGAGTGCCTATATGTGTAACTCTACTGGCATGCTGACCGCGTGCAGCATCGTCGGGCGCGACACAGCACACATGGACGAGCAATCAGTGCTGTCCGCGATTGAGCAGTTGCTTACTCTCAACGGCTGGGTTGCCGCGCTCTGCCCGACGCTCGCGCGTCCGTTCATGCAGAACAAGGCGGAGGACGCGTACGAGGACCTTGCGCGCCAGGACCACTTGTACTACATCGGAATGGTCATCCACTCCGCGGACCACTTCCTTGTCGACCAGCTTGCAGTCATTGTGCAAATGGCGCGTCGTCTTGGGAGCAGCAATCTGTTTGTGTCCATGCTCGACTACGACTCATCGGACTCGACCGAAACGCTGACCGACCTCTGTGAGGCCGTGCTCACGCTCTTGGGGGTTCCGTTCCGCATCCGTAGGGTCCCTGGCATGACGGAGGACCCAGTTGCTGCATACTATCCACTCGAGGAAGCATACACGCGTAACCTCGTTCTCGAACCGCTTTATGAGCTATATGCGAAACGGAAGATCAAGTTTCACCGTGTTGTCTGGCTCAAGGGCTTCACATGTCCGAACGATATTTTAGAGACGATCAAGCTGAGCGCTTCAAATGACGCAGCCATGGTATGCGGGATGGATTGGGCAGAGCACAATGGTTTCTTCATCTTTTCAGACCGGTAAGCGTACCACATTTGTACCACTCTCCTCTGACCCCCCGCAGTTGGCGCACACGCGACATCAACGGCGATCAGTTCCGACAATCCAAATCCACTTCGATCACAACCTCGCCCGTGAGTTCGGTTCCACCGCGCGACGCTGTAGGGGCGGTGCGGTACAGCCAGCACCTCCCCTTTCAGGTATTCTGTTGCGAGTCGGGCACGCACGTAGTAGACCCGGCGCAGTCATACTACGCGGGGATTAGGTACCGCGCAGGGACAGACTTCCACAACGCGAGCACTCCCGCAGACGCGCCCGTGCGTGATCCAGAGGGCAAGTGCCAGGACAGCGCGCAAATGTGGTTCTGTCGCGATCTGTGGGTCTGGAAAGCACGCCAAGGGCTACACGCGCTCGAAGCGGATGGTGGGGCGGATGGTGGGGCGGGCGTTCACACGCATCCCATCGTGCGGCGTGCAGAAGATGAGGAAGAAATCCAGCAGCTGTCCCAGGATCAAGAACACAGTGACATTGACAATGAAGATGCGAAACGGCAGAACGAGGAACTCTCGCCGCGGCAAGGGGGCAAGGCAGACGCGGATGCGAATGTCGGGTCGGATTATGACGCGTCCGACTTGGAACTGGCGGATCCGCCCCCGGTGGAGACAGTGCCAGACCAGGTCGAGCTGAACATCCCGAACAGCGTGTTCCTTCCCGCGCGCATCATGGTAAATCCACGGTGCGTGACGACGTACGCGGGCGTGAAGCACACGCAGCTCGCGCTTGACCTTTTCGGACCCCCCGACCGCGAGGAGGGCGATGAGGAGATGAAGGCGAAGGATGTGCTGGATCGATGGGAAGGCGCACCAGACACGTTTGTGTGCCAGGAGCAAGTGTAAGTCTCAGACTGCTCTTCTGGATATACTTGAACTGATGTGCGTGGCTTAGGCGGACAGGTGGCAGACGCGCCCCGAAATCGCAGAGACGATTGTCATTCTCGATACACCAGGAGCTAGAGGAGTCGCTTTCATGAGATGTATTTCCAGTGGCCTATGCCGCGGTTTATGTACTTGGCTTGGACATCATCGATTCGGGCACGCGCCGCTTCCGCTCGTTCTATGCAGCGATTCAGGTACCTACACGGCGTGAGTGTTGAGAACGCCGGCCGCCTCAGAGTCAATGAATGCACTGCAGCTAAGAGCTAAGCCGCTAAGAGCTAAGCCGCAATACGTGCACGTGATCGACGCGTCTGGTCGCGTTAATAATTAAACTTCAACGTTCAACGTTCAAACAACGTTCGACCGCTGCTCTCACCCTCGATAAAGACTGTGAGTGACATGTGGGTGCTCCGCGGCCCCTTCGATGGCAAGGAGGGAGATGAGAATTCACCCACTAGTATGTAACGCCGTGAGCTCAAACGGCCTCATTCTGACAGCCCGCCAGAGGATAAGCTGTTGAAGACGGGCACCTCATATGTTGTCGGTCGAAAGGAACAAGACCTCATCATCAGACACAAAAAAATCTCTCGCAAGCATGTCCGCTTTGTGATCAGTGACTTTCCTGAAGACAAGTTGGTATGTGGTTGGACTCCTGCCGTGAAAGACAACTCTCATTGCCGATACCTAAGGCGGACCCTGACTTTGTTCCACAACTGTGGTTGGAGGTTCTATCTGACAAGAAGGAAGTCTCGCGCAAACTTGAAAGACCAAAGACAGGCGAGGTTTTCTCTGTCACTTCTGGCTCAGCTCAGTTTGAGATGGAGGATGGCGATGTCGTGCATATGGTTACCGGCATACCTGTAACGTGAGTCCTGCTTACTGGGCTATATACATCCCGCCTAATCATGCACAGCGTGCGATGGGAGCGCATTTCGTGTTACTTGCCATCGACGCAGAGCACGCCGGCCATCTCCCTGCAGGCATGTGCCTCCGTTGGTCAGTCTCGCCTTCTTCCCCAGTTCCTGCGCACCTTTCTCATTGCGCCAATCGCAGGAATTAGCATCACTCCAGCACCGCACAACGGCGTCACGCACCATCTCACATTGTCCTACACCCTGACCCCTGAGATCGCCCAATCCCTCCTCACCGCCGCGCACCTCGTCAAACCCGATTGGTTGTGCGAGCTCCTACGACGCGGCGAGTCCTCTCATGGCAGATCCGCTCTTGAAGATACCTACTCGCTCCCTGACCCTGCGTCCTACCCACCTTCCTTCTCGCCCTCCCTCCCACAATCTCCTTCTTTGAGAAAGCACGCACTTTGGCGGCCGGACGAGGGCCGTGCAGGTATGCTACGAGAGTTGCGGTTCATATTCCTCGGCGAGAAGGGGAGAGAAGTACGCGAGGTGATGCGAGACGCGGTGAAGGTGGGCGGGGCTGAGTACGAATGTTGCAGTGTTGAAGGAGGGAGGCGGGCACTGCACCAGGTGCTGGCGCGGGGTGCTGCAAGAGACGAGGACAAGAGGATGGTGCTAGTGGCAGACGAGCAGAAAGTGAAGGCTGCCGTTGGCGAAGATAGATGGCGGGAGTTCAAAGAGGAGGCTGAGATGTGAGTTGTGTCAGTGGCGTTATCAAATGTGTACTGATGGTGAGAGCGAAGCTTTGAACTGCGCTTTGTACGCCAAGAACAGATCATCGAGGCGATCGTGCGCATCGATATCGCGCGCATCAACGAGGGCGGGAAAGCAGCGATTTCCAGTAGTGCGTGCAGGCCTATGCTCAGAAGAAACTGAAATTGACCGAACGGCGAAATAGCACCTACATCTACGCTTCCCGATGTAATACCTAACACTTACCCTGAAGAGCCGTCAATCCCGCCAAACACTTCGAAGGCTATATCTCAGGTCGAAGTAACGAGGAAAGAAGCCCCGCAGCGGGCAAGTTCTCCTGAACCAGCTGCAGTCCCAGAAGCTTCCATCCCGGAGAATGCGCCCGCTACAGAGACTCCAATTGTGCGCATGGTGAGTCTCTCCCATATGTTGCGTCAATGCAAGTTTGTACAATGTCTTTCCGTAGCCTCCTATACGCAGGGCGGGCAGACAGAGAATACCAATCTTAGGAATTGACGACCCGCCCCTCATGCTCGACACAAGTGACGATGCGCTGGTAACACCAGTAGCGGACTTAGGTACAGGTACGACAAGCAGGCCTGCCGAATCTGAAGCACCAGCAAGTGCAAGTACAGACATTCCGCTGCCGGTACGACATCTCTCAGGCATTGCATCAAGTAGCTGAATCAATATCGGAAAGCAGACTGCATCCCAAAGGGCCCCTCGCCGCCCGTTAAAACGACGTGCCAGTACGCAAACTCCCATAAGCAGCCTCTTTGCGCTAGATGAGCACGCGACGATGCACGAGGAAGAGCCAAAGCACAAGCGTTTCAAGGCACTGTACGAGGCCAGCGACCCGGACCGCTACACACAGTCTGCATTTGGCACTCAGAGCGGGGTGAATTTCGACGGGTCAGATTTGTACAGCCAGCTACCCCGAGGACCAACGGGGGAGAGTGCCACACAGAGCGAGACGGGCATCAGTCAGTTGCTCGGAGGTAATGTCTCACGTCTAGCGGCGGTGGCGGAGGAAGAAGAGGAGAGCCAGAGTGCGGCGCAGATGCAGACCCAGATGGACTCCGGTTTGACCCAGACGTTCGAGAAAATGGGCCCGGGAACAAAAAGGAAACGCCAGGCGACGACTGGGGATGGAGACGTCGAGATGGCGGAGGGGACGCAGCCGAACGCAAAGCGGCGGGCAATCGAGAACTTCCATGCAGTCCGGACCACTTTGCAGCAGTCTCAGCCATCGACAGTCATACCAACGCAGCCGACTATCACGTCAACGCAGTCAACTTTCAAGTCCAGCGAGGCGCGACTGGCTCAGAAAGCCCAGAGCCAGAAATTGTCAGGGGCAGCAGCAGGCAAGCCTGATACCGACGAGGCGTTCCTCACGGCAGTCGCGTCGACGCGGCGCGGTAAAAAGGCGGAGGACACGTTCGACCGCGAGTTCAACAATCTCAGGATATCTAAGCCTGAACTGGAACATGACCAAGAACAAACAGAGTGGGCTGTCCTAGATGACTTCGGCAATGATGGAAACGTACGGGGGAACTTTATGGTGATTGTGGAAATGGATCTGCCTAGACGATCAGAAGGGCCGGGCTCGGTGTTGAGGGCTTCTGGAGACAGAACAGATTGGGAAGGCAGGCCGGATTTCAAGAAGTTCAAGAGGGTGGGTGCGGTGACCGTGCTTTCAAAGTAAGACTGAATTTGCGCAGAAAGCACTTCCAGGCAGACAGAGGACGGTCGACCTATTTGTTGACGACCAAGACGACTACGGCATGGGTCCGCGTGGGTCCGCTACAAACCTTCGATAGCATGATCTGACATTCCTCCCAGAGTACTGGAAAGACTCCGCGCCGCATCTACAGTCGAAGACGCATAAAGAACCGACGGCAGAGCCTGAGCTCTCTGCCCCTACGCGCGCCCAGAGCCAGCGGCCGTCCACCCAACCACGAACACAGTCGAAGAGGAAAGGCAAGGAAATCACCCGTGATGATCCCGATGAAGAAACAGCAGTACCAGCCAGTGCACCCACCAGCAGCATTCCAGCTCGGAGCACTAGCCGCGCATCGTCAGTAATACCAGCGCCGGTTAGGCGGGCCCAAAGTCGACAGAAAGCTCAACCTCTGTTTATCGAGTCGGACGGGGACGATGGTGAGGCGAGTCAGAAGGCTGTGTTTGAGTCTGACGGTGCTTCCGAAATGCGCCTGGAAGAGATAGACTCAGATTTAGATGGCGGCATGTCATCAACACTGAAATCATCGTCGGTCACTGGGCCATCAGAAAGTCAAGCGTCACGTCGATCTGCCAGGACGAAGAAGCCTACTGCAGTGGCAGTGGTTGCTGATGATTCCGACCGTGGCGGAATGTTCAAAGGGTTCGGTGTGAAGAGGAGGACAAGGAGGAAGTGAACGCGTTGATGATATCGCGCATACGAGAATTGATTGTGTAGATGTCTTACAGGTACCATTTGCGTGCCAAATCCTGGTGTATTGTCTGTAATTCAACTTATCAGTGTTGTTAGCTATCATACTAGTTCCTCGTACACAAAGCGATGATCAGTACCTGCGTGCATTGCCATCTGTGAACTCGGCGCCTCGCTCTCAATGAAGGGCTGGGTTATGTCCCTGTAGAACCTCGCAGTGCACGTTGATGCGGCGCTGTATGTCTCAAAGTACGACCTTGACATTCACAGACTCGAGAGCACCAGTACAAACTACAGTACTCTACTGCAACTAGCACGGTCCATAAGATAGCTGACAGAAGGGGTTAATACAGGGTGAGGCAATAAGAATACAATCACATAACCTCTCACGAAAGCGAGACACGACTGTACACGGTACAATGATGTACCCACTTCCATGACTATGACGCGGGCGCGGATGCAGGAGTGGTGGGGGTAGCGGAATCATTGGAGGTAGCGGGGGCGATGGTAGGTGCGGTGGCAGGTGCGGTGGCAAGTGTTGTGGCAGGTGTTGTGTCAGATGCCGTGGCAGGTGCTGGTGTAGAAGCAGAGGCAGATGGGGTAGAAGCCGAAGCAGATGCGGCGGGAGCACTGGTAGCAGCATGGCCTGCATACCACGAATGCTGCGTAGCAGGCACATGGCCGCTCTGCGCGTACGAGTAATAGGGTACTGTCTGGGTGGGCTGCGTCGTCTGTGCTCTCTGCGTTTGCGTCGTCTGATTGCTTGCATTTGCATCTGTACTCGCGTTTGTCGGAACAATTGATTTCGGGCCTGTATACGGCCTTTGCCACTGTAATTCCCTTGTCGGCGCATTCTGTGTATGCATTGATTGCGAGGGGTACGGTTGCGTTGCATACCCATACGGCGCGTAATTGTACGCCGGCGCCGGGTACGGCTGACGCCCGCTATTGTACGCGTAGTTATACGTGCCGTACTGCTGGAGACCTGGGTACTGATACCGCCATGAGGCAGACGGGTAGTGATTTGTCGGAGCGCGGGGATAAGTCGGCGGGTGACCGTAAGGTGCGGGTAGAGAAGAGGTACCCGCGATGGATGTGCGCGCTTGCGCTGTCCCTGTGGAAGTGGACGCCTGCGCGCTAGATGAAGACGCGGGGTACGTGTTGACCTGTTTCACATACGCGCTATCCAGCTGGGAAGCAGCGGGTGGAGGATCAGGCGCGGGCTCCGTGGGTTTTTGGCCGATGGTGAGGCCCTCGGTGCTCCCGAACACAACGCTACCCCATTTGAATTCTTTCTTAATTCCACGATCCCAGAGCACCTCAACCGACGCCGACTCTTCGAGCACGCGCACCAGCGACACCTCGAATACCCCCGCACTGACACGCAATTTGATGCGAGACATCGCGGGTAGCGCGAGCAAGTCCTTCTTGATCTTCTCCTGCTTGGCCGCGCGCTTGGCATCCGCGACGGCCTGTGCGGATACATGTCAGCTCAGTGCTACAGTAGAATGAGAAGTGACGAACCGGGTTGTGTTGAGAGCACAGCACTTGCACTTCGACCTTCTTGACGACCTTCAGCACACGCGGGCCCTCCGCATCAACCCCATCTGCACCAGGTGCACCCGACAGAACCAAGTTGTGCTCCGCATCCATGGGCATCCTGTCTCCTGCATCCGACGCAGGCACCGTGATGGCCATATCTTTGAGAGGTTTTGATGCAGCCGTAGTGCCTTGCGGGTCGAGGAGTACGACCTCCTTCTCCACCTCGCGCAATTCGCGGTATACGACGTTGTATACAGCACCATCGCGCGCGCATGACACGTGGAATGCTTTGGGGCACTTGCCCTTCGTGCATTGGATCGGCGCGCCATGTACCTTATGCCGCGCCTTCGTACACGCTGTACATTTCTACAGACCGTCAGCATAAGACCTGAGTCATTGTCTCGGGCAGGAAACGCAACATACCAAGTTCCACCGATCCTTCACAATACCATCCACACCAAATACTACACGCTCCTTCGTCCGCGTCCCATCTGGCAAAACTTCCCCCACATCCACCTCATCCACCCACGTCTCTGGGATTACTCGCGCGCACAATTCATGCGCCATCCAGTCCATCCCCGGTAACGGCTGTGCGCTAAACGCGCCTTCCTCCTTCCGCCAAAGCGGCGGGTCTTGTACGCGTAGCAAGCCCTCGCGGCTCGTTGACACGCACAAGCAGCACGGGAGTATTTCGGGCTCCTTGGGCTTTGGGCCCAGCTTGAGCGTCACCTTGGGTGTCTTGCTGGGGGATGCAGGAACGGACGTGGATGCCCCGTCAGCCTTGGGTTTCGAAGACTTGGAGCTCGCGACCTTTTGCTTCTTTGACGCATTCGAATGCACATCACCGCCGTCCAACTTGCGCTTGCGCGAAGCTTTCGCTTTGCCCTTGTCCTTCTCTGACTTGAGAACATGCGGGTTTCGCCCGTCAAGTGATGCACGCTCCGCTTCGCGGTCCTTCAAGAGCTGATCAACGTCAATCCGGACGCTGGTCCACACGTCAGACCCATGCAATCAATCACTTCTACAATCCCAGCTCGCTCACCTGAAGTTGACGCATCCGCATGCCTTGGCTTTACGGCCGATCTCGATCCAGCTGTCGAGCGCAAAGTTGACGCTTTCCGCGCAGTTGAGGCCGAGATTGAAGCCCGCGTGATATCCCATAGGGAATGTGATGACAAACTCGCCCGCGCGCTGCACAAGCGTATTTGGCCGGCAGGACGAGCTCGAAAGGAGCGTCGGCGAAGCAAGGAAGGACTTGTGCCGGAGAAACTGCGAGCAGTTGGAAACGTCCTTCGGGAAGTACCCTATGCATACCATCAGAAATGAAGCCGAGCACATGAGCAGTCATGCTGCGACGAACCTCTCATGGTCTGCTCAAGTGCAGACGCACGCGCCTGGGGAATCGCATACCAGAACTTGGGCGCGCCGAAGTGGACATAGTTAATGCTGAAGAGATCCATGTCCTCAACGTGCCATGCGAACGTCGCTCGCCACATGCCAAAGTACAGATAGGGCGTGTTCACGCCGGGCAAGCCCTTGGACGACGCGGGAAGGAGGCGCGTCAGCGCGGACTGGAGGTTCGCGACATTCCATGCATTCGTCTCGTCCGTAAAGAGCGAGCCTGCTCACGTAACCCCATTTAGATATGAGTCAGCATAAGCGGAACCGGCGTGCACACAATGAATGCGACGCACCCTGCATGTCCGCACCGTACCATGCAGGCTTGCCCAACCCACAGTTCCGCCAATAGCGCCGCTCAAGCTCCCTGCAGAAGTCAACGGTATAGTCGAATGGCGTCGTGTTTGGGGGAAGCCAGTCAGAGTGCGGGTCGAACGTCTCAAGGAACTCCTTGTCCTTCGCGGCGCGCTCCGCGAGATGAGCCTCACGCACCTGCCGCGACTGAGTCGTGCGTTTGCTCTTCGATTTAGGCCTCTCTTCATGGGTCTCCTCGTGCGCTTCCCCTTCTTCTTCATCCTCTTCCTCTTCTTGTTTCAGGTCTTCGATCGAGATTGGTGGCTGAGTTGGGTTAGAAGGGACGTGGACAGCCGAGCTCTCGTCTGCGCTCTGGGTACCATCGGCTGCTGGCGTCAGCGGTGCTGCAGCGCTATTGGGAGGAGAGACGAGCACGGAGGGACCAGCATCGTCGGCAAGATTGGGTGCGGAATCTTCGTCCTCGTCCTTGATATCATTTGCCTCGGGGTCTGGTTCGGCAGTCTCCGACTCCCTCTTCTTACGCGCCCTGCGCGTGCGCGGTTTTGCCGTTCCATTCGTCGCGCGTGCATGGAGGCCAATGTCGTCGATGCCGGGTGCGCGCAGCTCCTCTTTGGTACAAAGCTCGGCCCACTCGCGCATGCTCATGATCCGCCGCTTCTCGACGTTCTCCTGGCGGAAGAGCCCGCCGCGGCCGAACATATGCTGTTCGATGGGATTCCGGAGACGCACCTGGGCGAGCTGCGCATTCAGGGCCGGCAGCGCGTCGGTCCTGTGCAACAGTCAACCGGCGGTATGGCATTGAGCAAGACCTGGCGACGGACCATTCCTTTGGCGGGATAACTTTGACGATCCCGCTTCTCATGCCCCAGCACTCGATCTTGTTCAGGTACTGCTCAAAGTCCTGAAACTCCTCCATAGTCGGCTTGAAGACGGGAATGCCTCGCGTCGCGAGCGGGTCATCGTCCGGGGTCAGCCAGGTGCGCGCGTCCGAGTCCGGGGACGGAGGCAGCTGGTGTGCATCCTCGCCGCCGTAGAAGTGGTCCGGCTGCACCGGTTGCACCGGAGGCTCTGGGGTAGGCGATCTGAGGGGCGACGAGGGGGCTGGGGAGGGTGTGCGGCTTGATGCATGAGACATGTCGTGTGCCGGTCGAGTGGGCGGATGAGCTGAGTGAGAACTAGACTGTGGCAGGCGGTCGTGAGAGCCTGCCAGATACGGCGGCGTCGAGCTCGCTGTGGGCGTGTGCGAATAAGACAGCAAGTCGGACGAGGTCAGAAAGCAGGATGTGCTGGGCGACGGACGCCGGTGCTGGTCGTCGGGACGAGACTCGACCTCGTCCTCAATCAATTCTGGCCACGGTCAGAGGGAACGACACATGCCCTTTTTAGACTTATCTGCGCTGACAAACCCCCGATAACACCTTGCGCCCTGTGAAATCCTCTATATATGTACCAGCTCTGTCTGCTCTTCGCGCGTGCATGAGAACAAGCTCAGGTCTTACCCGCAGCTTGTCTACACAGCGACATCAGCGCTGAGAGCTGATATCAGCCCTCAGTGCAGCCTAGGAGAGGTTGACCATCCACCATGCGTCACGTGCCCTCTTATTAGCTTACATTTGCATTGTGGCAGTGGCTGCTGCAATCCTGTGGCGTGCCACAACAAATCGATTGCGACAGTGTAACGTCTGAGATGTTATGGTCTCTATGCGCCTATGTATATACATTCATTGATTTGTGGCAAGCAAACACCTTGCGCCTGCGCGAGGTTTTGAAGTTGCATGAGCTTTTGCGGAAATGATCCAAAGTTGTCGTTGTTTTTGCTGATCACACGATGTGGCCGGTCCAAATCGCACAAATGTACGTATAATGCAGTGTCAAAATTATTTACCCCCTTCTACATCTCGACACCGGTTGCTGCAAACAGGAGCTGTGAGTTCTGTAGTACATCTGATGCGGAACACTCGCTAACGTGAAAGTTATCTCAGTGATCATTTATACGTCGCATGCAGGCATGTTGACACAAGGCTTAAGACATTTTGAAGGAATGGATGCGGACGACAAATGAGGCTCGGAGATGACACAGATATCTCAGAAGCAAAGGTCAACTTACTAGTGCAACGCATGCTACGGTTTATAACTTCAAACAACTTTCTGAAACTAGCTAGCAAATATCCATTGCCACTGGCATGAGATAGATGGTCCATTAGTCGCGGATGCGAAGGCAAAGTCACTACTACGAATGGAGCCCTGACCAGAGCTCTCGGCGACCCAAGCCACAACATAATCTATAATCTATTTTCGATCCACAGGCACATGCTATACGATCATTCTGCACCCCCGCGAGCCAACTCCACTGGATAAAAGAGAGTTTTGTTTCATGTAGCATATGAAATGTTGTCTCGCGTTGTTCATCGATGATGTCAAGGGTCATTGAACATATTATATTTGGTAGCAGCAAGGTAGCAAAACATGCGACTCTGGAGATGGGATGTGGCAATGCAAATGGCCAGATGTTGATCAAGGAGCTCTCATTGTCGTCCACAGTACTGTCGAATCCGCCGCCATGCTGAGAGGTATCGGTTAACGAGACTGATACCCTTTTCAGTTCTAAGAATACCTTATGGATCAGTTGCTATCAGCATGCTTGCGGGCAGCTGTCACAACCAGTCAGATTAGATTGCACCGTCGCACTTGTGCCACATGGTACTCCTGGACCTGGAGTACCTGCGTGTCCGACTTGATCCTTACATTCTCCCACTTTCGACGAAAATATCAACATGGAAAACTGCTCACGCTCTGTCCAAGCATTATCTTTAATTGTCCTTGAAATCGAAGCGGAAGGGGGGTCAAGTGATCGTTATTCTCACACACCTTTTCTCGCACGTCAAACACGCTAGAAATCTCCATCCGCACCTTCATGAGTCGATCCAAGAGCTGTCAGCTTTTTCTAATGGACAATAGTCATATGGTAATCTCGGTGTGAGAAAGGCGAGACGTATGTGCCCGATCGATCACATCGCCGATCGTTGCGCGCACCCACAATCCAATTTGGTATTGAGCGAAGTCAGCCCGGGCCGTAGTATGGTACTGTGAAGCTTTGATGGGCTATAGCGCAACATCGATGCGCGCGGTGAGCCACCATATCCGCCACAGCATCGTAGATCGTCAGAAGAGAGTTCCACCTCGGCAGCAACTCGGGAACAGAAGCTAAAGTCAACTTTAACCAAAGCCTCGCGAACTAGCCTTGATATTGTATCACAAAGTTAATGCTTTGATATTTCGCAACCACGACACTTGTCCATTCCATTTAGCGAAATGCTCGTTGTGGAAACCAGACGCTGCTCTTACCGAAACGGAAGACTTGGTACACTAATGCTGAGGCTACAACGCACTGGCCATGTGCTGAACGTGAGGATGACCATCCGATCAAAACTACATGCGACATTTGGGATTATGAGCACAGTTACGTGAGAAACTCCACAATGAACATATTCGAGATTTTGTAAGAGACAGACCGGATTGACAGAACCTCGGCAAGTGTTCCATGCCTCAGTGTGGGGAGTCAGTGTAGTCGGCCTTCGCAACATCAACTTATCCTGATACGTTGCAAATGACATTCGGATGTAGCCAACGTAGCGTTGTATCATTGTGCGAGCAGTCAGAGCGTCATCGATGGTCGCCATGAGACACAACAGCTGAATCAAACAGGTGCACAAGCGGATATCCAGCGCAGACGTGCCGGCAGCCATGGCGCGAAGTGGGGTATGATATAATCAACGAAACTGCATCGTCATCAACGATGGCTAGGATATCATGTGAGCGCTCTCTTGCGCCACATTATGAGTCGGTCTGTGTGGCCTCTGTAGCACCGGTCTATCTCCTGCGCCATCGCTCTGGAAATATGTGTATAATTCAGAGATAACAAACGCATAGATATGGACTGGAACCGTGAGAAATACTATCAGACTCAAGGTGAACGTTTGAACTCGTCGCGTGACAATGTCGAGCCACAACTTGTACTGTCTTGCTGAAACGGTAGATCCCCCTTACATCATTGAAGGCACTCCTAACGTCACGATTTCGCTCGTTGAACTGATATGAGAATGGTGACAATTCCGTCACACACCAGTTCGTGGCAAAATTTAGCGCTCTCCAGCCTGAGGACGATGATGGCATGTCGCGACATGCGATCCAGGGCATGTCGATGATGGCCGATCCAGATCTTGGTTCCCCTCTAGAGCAGACCATGTTTCATCAGCGAGTCATAGCGAAGCCAGGCGAGGAACAAATGCGGCGGTACCGAGACACTTTAAACCCAATTTGAATCCGCCGTGTACAGTGACCGGCATTGGGCGAGTCTCTCCGCACTGCTGCCCAAGACCTACTTCTTTCTGTGAATCGGACAGAGTCATCAGGATTGCAGCTCTCACAGAGCTGCAGATTACGGGATGGAACTAATTTGAACAGGTGAAAACAAAGCCCACGCTCGCGGCATCCTTGCACCCCTGTCTTTATCTCAACGCTGTGCCTGGAGGCTGTGAGCCCATTCTCAAGGCCTAGATCACCCATATAGCTCCAATGGCAATTTGATCTCTACTCTATAGTGTGACCACTTGACATGCAGGAGTCACTGAGAATAGCATCTCAGTCTCAGCTCATATTGTACTTCTGATATTCTGATCCGGCTTCTGTGAACAGTGAACCTGATAGTAGCATGAGTCACTGATGTCCAGCAAGTCAAAACTTAGAACACGAATAAGAACAGAGAGGACTTCAGTATTCTCCTCGACTCATCACCCCGTCAGCATTTCAAGTTCTCACAGATGAGCGGAACTACAGAGGTCGCCGAGCACTGGACTTCAGAGGTGATCCGGGAATACCTCGCGAGCGTCCAGAAAGAGCGCGAGGACGGCACGGAGAGCGACGAGGCCATGTCAACCGAGTCCGAGTCCGAGGGCGACTCCCTGTCCGCCAGTCCGCCGTCGAGCGTCACCAGCGCCTTCTCGTCCATCGCGCTCTACGACATCGCACACCCGGACGACATCGCGTCAGATGACTCTGCGTTCAGCAGCGAGGACGAGTTCTCCGACGAGCAGACCCACGCGGAGCAGCACCAGCGGCGCGAGCTCGTCCTCGGGCGCGCGCCGCCGCATCTCCTGAAGCTGCGGGGCAGGGAGCTGGTGGATATGCACGAGGCGTACATGAAGCAGCTCGACGATGCGGACGCCGAGCTGGCCGAGCTGACCGGGGCACCGAGGGAAGCGGTCGTTCGTCGCCCCGTCACGACAGAATACCACGAGCCGCCATCCCTCAAGGGGCCAGACGCCGAAGCGATCGTGCGAGAGCTGCGCATGCGCTCAAGGAAGGATATACATGAGACGGAGAAGCCAGACCTAGTCCGTGGGCTGGTTCTGTTGGCACAGGCTCTGTTTCGTAGGGAGAGGCGTATCAAGCACATAAGGAGGGAACGTGGTGATATGGAGGCTGAGGAAGATTATTGATGGTGAAAAACAGTTACCGATATAGCTTCATAATGCAGTGTATAACACCGTCAGAACCAGCATTTACTGTGGCCCCCTCGATGTATTTAGAACGTCGTGTGTGTCACAGGAATAATGGTCCTTCAACTCACCTAACACCACATGACTTTGCAATCTTGTGTAGCGCAAGGAAAGACCATTTAGGCTTCAATACAAGATTAACAGCAGTATTTGACACAGGACATCCACCAGAGCCACACTGACAGGCTAATGGATTATGGCGAGGCCACTGCGTCTTCGCTAGATGTCGCATCAGCCAAACCAAAGCAACTGACATCAAGCACCGTGCTATCAGTGTCTGGCCTGATGCTAGGACTACAGAATATAAGGACGTATGGGCTTGAGAATGTGCACAAGCGCCGTGGCCGAACTGAATTCTGCCATTGGCTCAGAATTTGGGCCTGTTCCGGATCGGCCCCTGCCGCGATCCAAAGTTTGGCCGCGACTTGGATCAGAGCAGATCAGGCTGCGCGAGGCTAGACTGGTGGGGGACTGCCGCGCCCGTGAACAGCTTGAGGTTCAGTACCAAGTGTGAGGATCCTCCAGCCATCCGCAAGGTGCTGCGTTCCGGGCAGACCTCGCAGGAATGTATCAGAAATGCGAGCATCCGACCGGGAGTTTGCAGAACAGAGCGAAGTCGAAGAAACTGCTAGCCACCAGGCGAGAATGTCAATATAGCCTGATCGAGCCACCCCGAGATCAGCCTGTCTTCCTTGAATACAAGAAGGTTTGGCCGACCTAGACAGCCTCGGATTGACGGATGCGTTCGGCTATGGCTGCCTCGAGGACCCAGCGTTTGGCCAAAGTCGGATCGTGGATCGCCTTCAATGTTCGGGAGTCTTGTGAAGCAATTCTGCCTCCCTGGCAAGAGCGTGGCCATAGCGGCTAACGGAGGCTGACAATAGTAAATGCTGATTGTGAGACTGGAGAGCGGGCTGCCGCATGGACGTGCTGGAATGAATGCCTCACCAGTGCGGCTCGAGCATGGGCAAATAGAGTATAATGAAACAAGTATCGACGCGAGCCAGCTGAGGCCTACCCACTGCGAGTTCTGCGATAGCCACTTCTGCACATGCGGAACGTACCTGCGCCAGGTGAAATGACTCCGCTGTTCATCTAGCCCACAACATTGAGGAATCGTCCGGGGTGCATCGCCATGCAAAATGAGCCATACCAGCCATTTTTACCGACCGCGAGTCAGTGCGCGACAGAACGAGAGTGCTTGCTGGATGCTGCTCGAGCGGGCTAATATCGCGATCTGCGTGCTGGCATGCGGCATAGAGTGCTCCGTGGATGGTCTACGTGCGCCATGTGGATGTCAAGATCCCAGGGAGAACGGCAAGTACAGGCAGTTCTACGAGTGGCTGTCGTGCTTGCAGCGACCAGCGACGGCGACGAGGTGCACAGCAGCGTGCCCTTGCCTGGGATGATCATGATCAGGGACCCCACCCCGCACTGATGTGGGCAACATGGACCCACTCGGGGCATCGCGATTAGCAGATCTGCGGGGCGCGTCGCGTCGGGTGCGGGGAGGCTATCGATGGCGGCCCTAACCCTACGGCGGGTTCTGCGCGGGCTGCTGACCGGTTCGATATCCGCGCAGCCTACTGAATGGCGCGATCTGATGGCGGACGGGACTTGGCACACGTGAGCAGCGAGTCGCACAGACGGAGGGGCACAATGGAGGCGCGCTGGGCCCGGGGCAGCGGGCGCGGCGGAAGGGCGTGAGGGTTATGGGGTGCCCGCGTGCGAAGCTACCCCGTAAGAACCGCGAGAAGGCATCGATGGCGAGTGGCGCACAGATCAAGGCGCTGCATCGAAACGCCATGATGAATGCAGTGTTGATGCCGCTAGCGTTGCGCCACAGCGAGGAGCGCGCGAGGCTGCTCAGGCCTCAAAACGGGCGCAGCGCGGATGTGCGCAACCAGGCACGCCTCTGTGCCTTCTCATCGCTGCAGGTGCGAAGCGGCATGCGTGGGAGGACACTGTGCGATTGCGCGGTTCGCTGTGTCGCGATACGCAGCCGAAGGTGATGGCCGCGCCGCTCTATCATGGAGCATCTACGCGCGTATGCCCCCTTTGGATGCCGCTCCCGAATCCCAGTGTCGGTCGCCCGATATGGCAACCCCGAACATACGCCGGCCCCGGCGCCAACTTGACTTCAGTGGGGCAAACAGCTCACAACACGCCAGTTTTATCTCGGCTTTTATGGGCCCACGCCCAGCGCACTCTGGACACACAACCACCCCCGTTCTTGCGCCATGATCCCCCGCTCAAAACTCAGCAAGAATATCCTCAACGCCGCCCGCCGTCGCGCGTACTCTGCGCGCGCAGAGCCGCCCCACGTCGGTAGGCCCGACGCGCGCGAGGACGCCCCAAAGGCCGCCCCAAAGGCCGCCCCGAAGGCTGCCCTCCCGCGCCTCCGTGAGACCCCTGCCGAGCAGCAGGTGCGCAACAAGTCGGGCCGCATTGTCAAGGCCGAGCGCGACGAGCGCATGGACATTACCACCTCGCTCACCCCGGTCAAGACGTGAGTAGCGCTGCGTGCATCCTCTTTTTCTCGTCACGGGGCTTGTGCGGTTCCGGCGCAAAGGAGACTCTGCGACGATCATTGTGGTCAGTCGCGGTCCCTGCGTGCAGTGTGCTGGCCTTCCTGCCAGGCCTGTACTTGCACGCGACCGCCGGGTGTCGCTGCATCTTTATCTTGATTGTGAACATGTCGTTACACTGCACATATGTGCTCAAAATGTACTCTTGCGGTGATTTGCGACGTCAGTCAAGCCGCCTTTGCGAGCCCAGGAAAGTGTGCCGGCGAGTACAGCTGGCGGAGGTCGTGCTAACTGGATTTTCCTTATCACCTCGCAATTGCTCTCGTTTACATGCTCGATGCTAACCCTATTATCACAGCTACATGGGCGGTTTCACGCGCCCAAGAGACCTCCGCGTCTCCAACTGGTTCCCGGGCGGCGCCTACCTCAACCGCAACAAGGTGTACGAGCCGCCCCCGCCGACCGCGTACGAGGCGCACACCGCCTTCATCGCCGAGACGCGCTACCCGGTCAAGCACGGCATCGGCCGCGTCGACGCCGTGGACCACTTCCTCGGCGTCTGCCGCGAGGGCGACTTCCCCGCCGTCATGGCCAGGCTGAACAGCACGCGCAGCCCCCGCGACGCCCGCGAGGCCATGGACAACGCGCGCTGGCCGTGGGCGAAGCAGAAGGTCATCCGCCAGGTAAAGTGGTGCGCGCCCGGCGAGACGAAGGAGAGCGTCCTCCAGGCGCTGCTCGAGGAGGACGAGCGCGCGGTGCGTGCGGAGCTCGGCGAGGGCGCCGCGGCTGCGGGCGCGAGCTCGGAGGCGCAGGCCGACCCGGAGAGCCAGACACTCATCGCGACCGAGGTTATCGAGCGCCATCCGAACCCGAAGCACCCGCAGCACGACCAGCGCCGCCTCATCCACTTCTCGATGCGCCGCCTCGCAGAGTCACCCAGCTCCTCTGGACCGTCGACGTCCGCGCCCCAGCCGAGCACGACGTACAGGGAGCGCCGCGCGATCCCGACGACGTCATGGGACAGCCCGCGCCGCCGTCGCGGCGAAGCCGATCCGCGCCTCGTCGACGATGTCGTGCCCACGTTCTATGTCGAGCGCAAGCGCCAGCGCGACGATGTCACTGAGCGCAAGGAGGAGGAGGGCAGCCTCATGGCGGAGCTGAACGCAGGCATCCTCAGCGATGGGCTCGCGGCGAAGACGCGCGCGCGCGAGGAGAAAATTCCCGTCGAGGTTACCGACCCCATCGATGGCACCGTCACCCACCCGTCCGGGTTCGTTCCGCCGACCCCGGAGACGATGTTCCACCCCGCAGTCGCGAAGGTGGCCACGGAGGACCACCCGATCGTGCAGACCGTCAAGCAGCTCTGGGACGAGCGCCCCGCGAACCCCGCCGCTGCGGCAACCGCGGCCGAGATCGACGCGCAGGTGGAGAGGGACTACACGAAGAAGAAGATGGGGAGGGAGGTGGACGCCGCGGCGGTGCTAACGAACCATGCACGCACCGAGCAGGGCCCGAGCGGGACGTTCGACGTGCTCGCGACAAGCGCAAGCGCAAGCTCTACTCCCACCGGACGGCGCGTGATCCCGACGTCCTCGTGGGACAGCCCGAGGCGCCTCCGCGGCGAGGTCGACCCGCGTCTGGCGGACAACATCGTCCCCACGTTCTACGTCGAGCGCAAGCGCCAGCGGGACGCAGTCGAGCAGCGCAAGGAGGAGGAGGGGAGCCTGATGGCGGAGCTCAACGCGGGGATCCTGAGCGACGGGCTTGCCGCGGAGACGAAGCACCGCGAGGAGAAGATCCCTGTGGAGATGAGGGACCCCGTCGACGGCACCGTGCAGCACGCGTCTGGATTCGTGCCCCCCACTCCCGAGACGATGTTCCACCCCGTGGCGGCGAAGGTGGCCACGGAGGACAACCCGATCATGAGCACGGTCAAGGTGCCATGGGTAGAGGTCCCGAGCTCAAAGAACGGCAACAACAGCCGGTCGTTCCACCACAGCGCGATCGCGAGGGCGACGGCGATCCCGAACGACGCGCTGCAGCTGCTCTCGCACGCGTTCAAGAAGCCCCAAAATGCGCCCCAGCCGGTGAAGGCCGCCATGCGCGAGGAGCGCGAGTACGAGGAGGACGAGGAGGGCGCGGAGGAAGAGGACGCGGACGTGAACGAGGAGTACGACGAGGACGCGGACCTGGAGACGACCAACGTGCGCGCGAAGTACGTCCCCACGCTGCAGGAGACGCCGTTCTGGCGGCCGCTGCTGACGGTGACGTTCTCGACGCGGCCGCTCGCGCTCACGTACCTGCGGCTCTCGCGCGCGCTCCCGCGCGGCCTGCCGTACCACGCGGCGATCAACAACGACGACCGCAAGTGCGTGTCGTCGTTCCCGACGCGCATGCGCAACCTCCGCCTGAACCGCATGCACCAGCTCGCGATCGACACCGCGTGCCTCCTCAACGGCCACCGCGGCGGGTTCATCGGCATCCGGTTCGACCGCGCGCAGCGCGGGCGCGGCATCGGCGGCGAGGGCCTCGCGGACCCGATCCCGATGGAGAAGCGCAGGGTCAGCGTCGGGGTCGGCGAGTGGTACCGCCGCGCGGACGAGGTGAAGGAGCAGTTTGTGGAGGCCGCGGAGGAGAAGGACGTCGCGGAGACGGTCGAGGTGTTTGGTCTGGACGACTGGGGACAGCGCACGGACGGCAGGTCGTGGCCGCCGCCCCCGCCGCCGATCCGCAGGATCCGCAGCGTCGACGACCACGCGGCCAAGCAGGACCCGCCCGTCTCCTTTGCGGACCCGACCCCGCAGGGCATCAAGCGCAAGCGGGCAGAATATGCGGTGGAGCACATGGATGAGATTGCGTTGGGTATGGCGCTGCAGAACAGCCATGTCGTGATCCCGTAGGACTTGTATCTTAGATTTGGCCCCTCGCGTCGTTCACTTGTATCCTCACACCTGCTGACTCTAGTACCATGCGCTTTGGAGACTCACTTGCATGTATGTACCATTCCCCACTATGATCATCGTCTCAGGATACCTCCCATCATCAACATGATCGCTATGTGCCAACATCAACGTCGGAGTTATATTGGCGGACGACACTAGGAGCACTATAGGTACCCAACATTATGATCCAAGAACGGCGAAGCGGTAGGTAACGAGAGACCACAGGATATTACCGGGACAACAGAAGGAGCGACAGACGTGTAACAGGGTATCAACAAGTTCGACCGAGGACAAGCATTTTAGAAAAGGCGTCCATGCAGCACGCGAACAACAACACTTAACGCCTGCCCGTGCCCCTGCCATAGCCAACCTGCAAGTTGTCCAGCTCGGCCTCGAGCGCCTTGATCGCACTGTGTGCAAACTCGAGGTCCTTGTTGAGACGGTCGCGTTCTTGAATGAGCTGCATATCACAATGTACGTCAGCGTATCGCCGTAGCTTGGATGGACCCAACGCACGTGCTGCTCCCACTGGCGGAAGCGAGCCTCCTCGGCCTTGACCTGTTCGGTGAAGCGCTTCCGGAGCTGCTCCTCCTCCTCCTTGAACTTGGGGTTCTCGAACTTGCGCGGCTTGCTCTCGCCGGGCTTGCGCGACTCCATCTGCCCCTGGCGGTAGTTCTCGTAGTGCAGCTCCTCCGTCGTCGAGATGAGGTCCAGCATGTGCGTCCGGATCAGCAGCGAGCGCAGCTTGCGGAAGTCACAGTGGTTCTCGTTCTCGACTGCATGCACCGTGAGCGTGATTACGGAGTATGATAGAGAAGCACGAACCTTCAGCGACACCCCAGAGGTACTCACGGCCCTTGACGACGCGCCCATCAGCTGTCTTGACGTCCTCGGTCGAGCCGATGATCGAGAAGGGCATAGAGTCGGTGAGGATGCGAGCATGCTCCGCGCTCGCTTCATCATCAGGCTCAATCGGCGGCTGGTAGATGCGGATGCCCTGCGCATTGATGACGTCCCGGATCTGTACAAGAACGACTCAGCATGCGTGGGAGCGGAGAGGGACGGGCACGTACGCGCTGCTTGAACGTGAAGAGGTCGTTCTGCGTGAGCGTGTCCGCCTTGGCGATGACAGGGATCAGGTTCACGCGTGTGCCGAGGCGCTTCATGATTTCGATGTCCAGCGGCTTGAGCCTGCGGACGCAGGAGTTAGCACGGCGCAACGCGAGACACGTATGCAACGCACGTATGACCAGTCGGGCGAATGAAGTAGAGGCAAGCGTGCACACGGAGGTCAATCTTGTCCTTGCGCTGCGGCTGCTGCTCCTGGCGCATATACGCCTCGTGCTGGTCGTCGATGAAGTCGACGATGGGCGTCCACGAGTCGCGGTTGTTGACGTAGTCACCGAAGCCGGGCGTGTCAATGACGGTGAGCTTCGTCTTGAACTGCTTCTCCTCAAGCTCCGCCTTGATGATCTCGACCTCGGTGAGCTTGTCGAGCTGCTTGTGGTGCCGGCGGTTGTAGTTCTTCGCCGGAGAGAGCTCCGTCGAGAAGAGCGTGTTGATGAGCGTCGTCTTCCCAAGACCAGACTCGCCTGAGGTATGGTTGACCAGCCCGCATACATCTGGTGCTAGACACGCGTACCTACGACCATTACCGTGAAGTGCGCCCCCCGCTTCGCGACGATCTTGTGTCGCTACAATGCCAGCGCGGTTGGCGACGACCGGTCGACATTGTGAAACGACATACCTGGTTGGGGAGGTTGGCGATGCCAATACCGTCAGACATCGGGGGTGCAGCAGCGGCCATTGTGTACAGATGCAACGGAGACGACGGAGGAGGAGAACGTTACCGTCTGTAGTGTCGGTCGGCTAGAGAGCTCGTCAAAGCTACAACGTCTAGTTTATCGGGGATTCAAATCATTATAACGAGATTTGCGTGTGTTTATGCGCCGCGACTCTTTTTGCGGCAATAACTCTTGCATCTCACCTTGGTCGGCAGCTGCAGTGGTCGCCATGTCTGACAATCCATACACCAACGCCCCTCCTGTCGGCAAACCTGGCTTTTCCAAGTCGATGCAGGAGCCTCTTTTCGGATTCTTGCCAAGGCATGTTACTGCAGCACAGGTGCAGAAGGCGATGGTGCGCTTGCTTCATGTCGAAAGTCGCTTAGTATCACTCAAGTGGCCGCGTTGGTAGGAGGGAGACGTAAACCCTTTCACTAAGCAGTCGCACACGCCCCAGTACAAGAAGATTCTTGAAATGCGCAAAAAGCTGCCTGTCTACGCGCAGATGGACGAGTTCTTGAAGATGGTAAGTCCCGCATTCGTAGAATCGGTTCCATGAGGGGAGGTCAGAGTCTGTTCCAGGCATGGGACACCCCCGGCTCGAAACGTAACTGATATCCGGGAAAGTTCAGCAACAACCAGATTATCGTGATGGTGGGCGAGACGGGATCCGGGAAGACAACGCAGTAAGAGCTGCTGCCTTATCTTGATTCTGGTACGAATCCCAGCTGATATGGTTGTCAGAATCCCGCAATTTGTTTGCTATTCAGACTTGCCGCACACCAAGGGAAGGCTAGTTGCGTGTACGCAGCCTCGCCGAGTAGCGGCTATGTCTGTCGCGAAACGTGTCGCAGACGAGTTAGATGGTAAGTCGTTGTTCCATCAGAATGCTCATGTTGCTCATGAGCCATACACATGTGCTATGCACAGTGCCGCTCGGAAAGCAGGTCGGGTACTCGATCCGTTTCGAAGACATGACCGAGCCTGGAACGACCTTCCTCAAGTACATGACCGACGGTATGCTCCTCCGTGAAGCGATGAACGACCCAGACCTCCAGCGTTACTCCACAATCATCCTCGACGAGGCCCACGAACGCACTCTCTCGACCGATATCCTCATGGGTCTGCTCAAGGCGCTCGCCAAGCGCCGTTCCGACCTGAAGATCATCATCATGTCCGCCACCCTGGACGCACTCAAATTCCAAAAATACTTTTCAATATCAGAGACACGCGAGCCCGCGCCGCTGTTCAAGGTGCCTGGACGGACACATCCCGTCGAGGTATTCTACACCCAAGAGCCTGAACCCGACTACGTCGAGGCCGCGATTCGCACGGTTCTGATGATCCACCGAGCAGAGGATCCTGGCGATATTCTCCTGTTTTTGACCGGTGAGGAGGAGATTGAAGACGCGTGCAGGAAGATCAAGCTCGAGGCGGACGACCTAGTCAACCAGGATCCAGAAAGTGTCGGTCCTCTGATATGCATACCCCTCTATTCGTCCCTCCCTCCACAGCAGCAACAGCGTATCTTCGACCCGGCACCATCGCCGCGCGTTCCAAATGGCCCGCCAGGACGCAAGATCGTGGTGTCTACGAATATTGCCGAGACCTCTCTCACGATCGACGGTATCGTGTATGTCGTCGATCCTGGATTCTCCAAGCAGAAGGTGTACAATCCACGCATTCGTGTCGAGTCTCTTCTCGTCAGCCCTATCTCTAAGGCATCAGCTCAGCAGCGTGCTGGTCGCGCCGGTCGTACTCGGCCTGGCAAGTGTTTCAGGCTGTACACGGAGAAGGACTTCATGAAAGAGCTCGAGGAGCAGACTCACCCGGAGATCCTGAGGAGCAATTTGTCCAATACTGTGCTAGAGTTAGTCAAATTAGGTATCAAGGTATGGAGTATTCTGTGTATTGCGTCTGAGCATTATTCACAGTATATTCCAGGACCTCGTTCGATTCGACTACGTGGATGCACCTGCTCCAGAAACACTCATGCGTGCTCTCGAGCTGCTGAATTATCTCTCTGCTTTGGATGACGACGGTAACATGACAGCACTCGGGTCTATCATGGCCGAGTTCCCGTTAGATCCTCAAGTAAGTCGCACCATCAGCTGCCCGACGCTCAGTCCTGATCATATTTCATAGATGGCAAAACTGCTGATTGTCAGCCCAGAATTCAAATGCAGCAATGAGATACTGACAATTGTGGCCATGCTGTCTGGTGCGTCTTTCGTCTGCCAACAAATAGCATTACGATTGTTGATAATTTCCTCAATAATTTCCTAGTGCCCAACGTTTGGCTGCGGCCACCGAACCAACGCAAGGAAGCCGATGCAGCAAAAGCCATGCTCTCCGTTCCCGATGGCGATCACCTCACACTATTAAATGTGTATAACAGTTACCAACAAAGTGAGTCGAATTATCATGGCCGTCGTCAGTACCAAACCTGATGATCCTTCAGACTTACATGACAGGAATTGGGCATGGAACAACTATCTGTCCCAGCGAGCACTCGCTCAGGCAGACAATGTGCGCTCGCAGCTGCAGCGCAACATGGAGCGCTTCGATATTGACCTTGTGTCAACGCAAGACCAGCGGAAGCTGTACACGAATGTGCGTCAGGCGTTAGTCTGCGGGTTCTTCATGCAGGTTGCGCACAGGGAGGGAGAGAAGGGCGCATACCTGACTGTGAAGGATAATCAAGTCGTCAATCTACACCCATCATGCGGATTGGATAATCAGCCAGAATGGGTGATCTTCAACGAATTCGTCCTCACGACGAAGCCATATATCCGGACAGTGACTGAAGTCCGTCCTGAGTGGTACGTGAATAGCCAAAGTATATTATGCAGCTGGAGGCGCTGACCTCGATTGTCACAGGCTGCTGGAGTACGCTGCGAATTACTACGATCTTTCGAGCTTCCCAGATGGGGAAACGAAGCGTGCTTTGCAGCGCGTGGCCAACAAACGGGCCAGGAAGGTTATAGAGCCTGAGGAAACATCGAACGGGAGGTCGAAGAAAAAAACAAAGAGGGCTCCAAGCTGAGCCACCTACAAGTGTGACGACCTAGATCTCTTTTAGCGGGATACTAATAGCATGTAATTGCCACGCAATACCTCTAGACTACGTGCTGAGCTTTGCTAACGGTAATGTGATGCTTCCAATTGCACTGTGGGATGCATTCAGAATCTTTCATGAAGCCATCTTTCTTGAGGTTGCTATTCTCTTTCAACTGTGGAAGGGTCTACGCTCTTAAGTCTCAGATCACTTTCATCTCGCGGACAACATACTCTGTACATCATGTATCCCGTTCTCTTCCGACATCTGAAACCTGCGGCTGTGGCTTGGTCAAACGGCCTAATGCTGGATGGCATTGGCACTGATGTACAGCGCTGTGTCCTCGTCGCGCTCTGTACAACTCTAGCTCCAACACCGCTAGGCTGACGGTATTTTATGTTTCATGGGCAACCGGCTAACCTTGGGGACTGCAGCTGAGAATATTCTTCCCGTCCAACTGGCCATAATACCCGTCTCAGTAAATGCTATAGTACACCTTATTATGGTCGTGAATTCCGTCGCATTTGTCACTGCCGTCGAGGCATTCAAAGTGAGCAACATGTGATGCACTGCGTAATGATGTGATTATCTAATAACCACGATTGGGACAAACAGGCCAGTACGAGCAGGCATTCATCGAGTGATCTCGACACCAAAAGTATAATCTGACGATTATGAACACATCTGCAACGTTTCTGGTAAAGGCACGGGCCTGGCAGTGATGCATGGAGCTTTAAGGAAGATCTCGGTATGCATGCGTGGGTATGAAGCATTTCCAACTCCTTGATCAACTGCTCCAGTCACTTTGGCAAAGTTGCTCCATTCTATTCTGAAGCTGAAGCTTCTATGGTCATACTCTGGCAATCATCTTTGTTTCACAACGCGTGATTATGGTACAAGAAGACGCTCCCGCACCCATTTCGAAAGTTCATGGTACCCCACATGTTGACCTATTTTCACTGTTGCTGCATCTGAATCTGCTGCATCCCAGCAACGATCTAGTTAGAAAGTGTTAGCACAAGCCAATATTCAAGCAAATGTACGACGAACCACGTCTACTGGATCCATGGGGCTCTTCTGCTGACCTTTTTTCTGTCTCTGCTGTGCTTTCTTCTGCTGCTTACTCGACCTCCCGTTCGATGATCCCTCAGGCTCTATAACCTTCTTGGACCGTCTGCCAGCCACGCGCTGCAAAGCACGCTTCGTTTCCCCATCTGGGAAGCTCGAAAGATCGTAGTAATTCGCAGCGTACTCCAGTAGCCTGTGACAGTTGAGGTCAGCGCCTCCAGCTGCAGAATATACTTTGGCTATTCACGTACCACTCAGGACGGACTTCAGTCACTGTCCGAATATATGGCTGGGTCGTGAGGACGAATTCGTTGAAGATCACCCATTCTGGCTGATTATCCAATCCGCATGATGGGTGTAGGTTGACGACTTGATTATCCTTCACAGTCAGGTATGCGCCCTTCTCTCCCTCCCTGTGCGCAACCTGCATGAAGAACCCGCAGACTAACGCCTGACGCACATTCGTGTACAGCTTCCGCTGGTCTTGCGTTGACACAAGGTCAACATCGAAGCGCTCCATGTTGCGCTGCAGCTGCGAGCGCACATTGTCTGCCTGAGCGAGTGCTCGCTGGGACAGATAGTTGTTCCATGCCCAATTCCTGTCATGTAGGTCTGAAGGATCATCAGGTTTGGTACTGACGACGGCCATGATAATTCGACTCACTCTGTTTATAGTTGTTGTACACGTTCAGTAGTGTGAGGTGATCGCCATCGGGAATGGAGAGCGATGCGTGTGCTGCATCGGCTTCCCTGCGTCGGTAAGGTGGCCGCAACCAAATATTGGGCACTAGGACGATTATCAGCAATCGGGATATTGCTGGCATACGAAATACGCACCAGACAGCATGGCCACAATTGTCAGGATCTCATTGCTGCATCTAAATTTTGGGCTGACAATTAGCAGTTTCGCCATCTATGCGGATATGGTCAGGACGGGGCGTCGGACAACTTGAGATGCGACTTACTTGAGGATCTAACGGGAACTCGGCCATGATAGATCCGAGTGCTGTCAAGTTGCCGTCGTCATCCAAAGCAGAGAGATAATTCAGCAGCTCGAGAGCACGCATGAGTGTTTCTGGAGCAGGTGCATCCACGTAGTCGAATCGCACGAGGTCCTGAAATATACTGTGAATAATGCTCAGACGCAATACACAGAATACTCCATACCTTGATACCTAACTTGACTAACTCCAGCACAGTATTGGATAAATTGCTCCTCAGGATCTCCGGGTGAGTCTGCTCCTCGAGTTCCTTCATGAAGTCCTTCTCCGTGTACAGCCTGAAACACTTGCCAGGCCGAGTACGACCGGCGCGACCAGCACGCTGCTGAGCTGATGCCTTAGAGATAGGGCTGACGAGAAGAGACTCGACACGAATGCGTGGATTGTACACCTTCTGCTTGGAGAATCCAGGATCGACGACATACACGATACCGTCGATCGTGAGAGAGGTCTCGGCAATATTCGTAGACACCACGATCTTGCGTCCTGGCGGGCCATTTGGAACGCGCGGCGATGGTGCCGGGTCGAAGATACGTTGTTGCTGCTGTGGAGGGAGGGACGAATAGAGGGGTATGCATATCAGAGGACCGACACTTTCTGGATCCTGGTTGACTAGGTCGTCCGCCTCGAGCTTGATCTTCCTGCACGCGTCTTCAATCTCCTCCTCACCGGTCAAAAACAGGAGAATATCGCCAGGATCCTCTGCTCGGTGGATCATCAGAACCGTGCGAATCGCGGCCTCGACGTAGTCGGGTTCAGGCTCTTGCGTATAGAACACCTCAACGGGGTGCATCCGTCCACGCACCCTGAGAAGCGGCGCGGGCTCGCGTGTCTCCGATGATGAGAAGTACTTTTGAAATTTGAGTGCGTCCAGGGTGGCGGACATGATGATGATCTTCAGGTCGGAACGGCGCTTGGCAAGCGACTTGAGCAAACCTATGAGGATATCGGTCGAGAGAGTGCGTTCGTGGGCCTCGTCGAGGATGATTGTGGAGTAGCGCTGGAGGTCTGGGTCGTTCATCGCTTCACGGAGGAGCATACCGTCGGTCATGTATTGGAGGAAGGTCGTTCCTGGCTCGGTCATGTTTTCAAAACGGATCGAGTACCCGACCTGCTTTCCGAGCGGCACTATAGATAGCATATGGGTATGGCCCATGAGCAAGATAGGCATTCTGATGCATTGTAACTCACCATCTAACTCATCTGCGACACGTTTCGCGACAGACATAGCTGCTACTCGGCGAGGCTGCGTACATGCAACTAGCTTTCCCTTGGTGTGCGGCAAGTCTGAATAGCAAACGAATTGCGGAACTCTTACATCTATGTCATTCACTTCCTAGGGCGACTAAATCTCGGCATGTGGCTCACTGTGTCGTCTTCCCGCTTCCCGTCTCGCCGACGATTATAACAATCTGGTTATCACTGAACTTCTCGAACATCAGTTACAGATCGGAGCATGACCCTTGCATGGTGCGGATGTTTCTCTACTCATGGTGCCAATCCTATAATTGCGGGACTTACCATCTTTAAAACCTCGTTCCTTTGCGCGTAGACAGGCAACTTCTTGCGCATTTCAAGAATCTTCTTGTACTGGGGCGTGTGCGGCTGCTTAGTGAAAGGGTTGATGTCTCCCTCCTACCAATGCGGCCACTTGAGTGACAATAAGTGACTTTCAACATGGAGCAAGCGCACCATCGCCTTCTGCACCTGTGCTGCAGTAACATGCCTTGGCAAGAATCCGAAAAGAGGCTCCTGCACGGACTTGGGGCGGCCAGGTTTGCCGACAGGAGGGGCCTTTGTATATGGATTGTCAGACATTTCTGCTCAATGTAAGACAAAAAACCTGAGCTCGCTCTAGGCTGCGCACAAGATGTTACTGATAGACGCCATGTGGTCATCTGCATAAAGAAAAGAAACAAACCTTATTAGAAGCCCTGGTCTCGTGAGAATATTAAACTGAGCAAACTTATTACACATTCAGCTGAACTTTAAAATGTAGCATACCGACGAGCTCGTCTACTACTGGTCAATACCCGGCTGGCAGGCTCTGCTGACAGTGCCTATAGGGAGGGGGGGAAGCACCCGCAACCTCTCCATTATTAGGCCCAGTACTAGTTGGATGCTGCGGATTTGATTCGGAGACCTCTACTGGTTAGTATCGGTACATCTGCCGTCCACACTCGGCTGATGTATTACATCCGTTCTCAGTAATCGATCATCCATTAATATGATTTGGAGGTAGGCTATTTGAAAGTCGAGATTATTGTCCACGCTGGCCTTTTATTGTGGCCGCTGTCTCTCAGAGCTCAGAGAGTGATTAGTGCTTGAAGCGCTGGGAGTCGATCGCGATGCCGGCGCCACAGCCGCTAAGCGCCACCAGAGTCTGGATTCGCAGTGGCCAAGCGCCACGCAATTACAGATTGTGCCACACAAACCGAGATACGCAACCGTGTTGTGACATTGAGTCGCTCACACTGTTATCTCCCTGGCGATACTTGCAACATTCAGTTAGACAATGGCCACCACAAGGCATTTGTGGTTGCCACGGATGTCTAATGAATCACGATGGCTATGGCCAAGCTGTACGGCATACAGGCTACAGATCGGTATCAATGTGAACATAGCGTACACGTGTTGAAACGTTGATCGATGGTGTTTGTGGCCACCAGCTGAGCGTATAAAAGCAACAGGCGTGCCTGCTTCTGTATGTCTTGGTTCTCTTCCATATCCTCCCCGCTATTTCCTGCGGACCACTCATCAAACACGTCCCCAATTTCTAACCTTGTGCAGAAGAACCTGACGATGCCTACGCTCGCGTATACGCCTTCCCAACCCGTGAGTCTCGGACTGACTGGGTAGGATGATAGCTTATCAGGAAGCAGTGTTTTCCGTGCATCTCGCCCGTACCCGTGTCGGAAGCTTCTGCCTCGGTACACAACCGGGCGCCTACGACGAAGGCTCAGTCCATGAGGTTTCCTATGTCATTGCCCCCCTTCACCGGCACCTTCGACAAATGTGCCACAGATGTCCATGTCCGATCTTCCAATATCTCACGTTCTGAAGCGACTTCTTCAACCACACAACAGTCACGTTTGCGGATAAACGCCTGGCAACAAAGAAGAGCATGTCGTCAAAATGGCGAGGACGCATGGCTCCCGTGCCGAGGACGAGTAACTAGTCAGCGCAGGGCTAATTATGGAAAGCGTGAGGCAATACCAGGTTTGGATACACTCACAAAAGCAAAGTCATATTGCTCTGCGAAGAACGCACGGGCGCTGCTACAAAGTACAATGCCAAGAATGAAGGACCCTTCCAACGAGAGTACAAGTGTGGCAACTATATCAGACTTCTATGCGGCATCAGCGAAAACTGGATTCTCTCAGGCTATGCAGAAGACCCGTGCTTTGGTTGCTGCTATCTCAGCGCATCTTGGCCAGGAAGAGTCAGTTGCAGCGTCGACAGACGGATCTGCCGAGGCCCCTATCCAGGCCAGTCTTCCAGCATCCTGCAAGAGGGACCGCACCGTGCTCTCCGAGCGCCCGTGGAGCCTCGCTGAACTCGCGCTCTTGATAGAAATCATCCAGTACTATGACCCTGCAGAGTTCGGTTGGGATATGGTATCGATGGCGTACAATTTTGTAATCATGAACGGCCCCGTGCAACAATGGTCAGGCAAGGCGCAGATACTCGCATACGTAGGGAAGGAGAACTCGGAGGTGCTGGCGTACTACACTCGCATTGCAGATCGAGTGTGCGAAGACCTACCGCGCCTCCCAAATCTATTTGATGCCATGGAAAGGGCCGCTCCGCCAAGACTACGACAGGTACTGGCTCAGTATCGAGCGAATCCTACTGAAAGCGGGGAGAATCAGCAGGGACGCAGGATACGCAAGCTACCTAGGAAGACGAACGGGAAACGCGTCCCGCAAGTTCCGCCATCCCAGCTCGTTTTGCAAACCCCGTGCGCCGACCACGCCTCCAGCGCTGAAGCACGCAGTCCGCATGGCCAGCAGGCTTCAATTTCATCAATACCCAAGGAGCAGCTTGCTGAACTCACATCGCACGTCCTCCTCCCGCGGCGGGACGACAAGGTGCCATCGCTGACGCTGCAGCCGGGTCTCGCGCGTGGATGGGCGACAATGGCGCGGATGTCCACCGACGACTTGGAACTCTTGGCTGACCCCGCCGTCCGGAGGGCCAGATTGAAGCGCTTGACATTCGAGCTATATCACCAACTCGAGCACCGATGCCCAGTCAGACTGCCGGAGGAATGTCGCCTGCGCTGGGACACGCCGCTTGTTGCTGAGGTGTGGCTCCAGAGTGGGGCTGTGATTAGCAAACAGAGTGTAAGAGATGATGACAAGCACATCACGAGAAGTGCAAATAATTGCGCAAATGCTAATGTCAACAAGGACGGAGAAAGTGCGCCTGACCCGGTCTTCGGCAACCTCTTCAAGCTCGACACCAGCGCATCAGGAGAGTATGCGGTGCCCTGCACGAACATGCTCCTCGACCCACGTGAGACACTCGCCGTTTACACCTTTTTCTCGGGGCTAGTCGCTACGGCAGAGGGCCCCAGCCCTAAGCCCGACAAGTCTGACGGACCACCAGACATCCTGCGAAGTGCGTGGAGCATTCCCCCTCATTTCCTTCCTCATCTGGATGAGGCAGTTAGGACGTTCTTCTACTAATTTCACTTATACAGGGCAAGGCGGCGAAGTCGCAGGCACACTCCCCTGCCCAGGCTTCATAGACCCGGAAGCGGACAGCCAACCCCAGCAGTGGCCAAACGTCCCGCCTGGAACGCTCGGCTCTCGGGAGCGCCCAGGTTTGCGTGCGTGGTTCCAAAACCCCGCAGCGAGCAGGCGGATGCTCGCACATGCCCTGAAGGTGCCAGATTCTGGACCGCCGCGTCAATGGCTGTCGGGCGGTGAGTCAGTAAGGAGAACAGATAGCGAGGACGACTGTGTGACGACGCTGCCGCTGCATCTGAGGAGATTGACAGTGCCACCGAAGCCGAATACGGGGCGATATGCGAAATAGATGTAGGCCTTCTTATATTCTGTTCTATTACCTGCGATGCCAGTATATCTTGGTCATTTCATTACCATTGTATCAGGGCTGAGGATCCTGCTTGACTGGCATTACTGATTTACATATGCTGCCATTCCCGGCTGGATTTTTTTGCTGAGGTTCACACAAAAAAGGATCAATCATGATGCATACGTCAGCCTGCGTAACAGTGTCTTCGTCAATCTAACCCCACGCCTATTGCGTCTGGGAGCCATATCCGCGGATGCCTTCTGCAAAGTCCCACTTCGTGTCGAGTTTGAGTTGGTCCGACACGCTTACCCCTGCGGATGTTACAGTCGCAATTTGGTACTATCATGATGGAGTTCATCAGCATGATATCGCAAGTATTTCAGCGGATGTATGGGCGATATCAGGAACGGGTGCGGAGGATGGCCAAAGGCGAATGTGTTCGATATGGAAGAAGGGGGAAAGAGGAAGGAGAGAAGGGTTAGGTAGCTGTGAACGAGCGCGCACCTTGTCCAAACTACGTGCGTCGCGATAGAAAAGTACGCGCATGCAATCAGTGAGTAGCGTGCGCGCCTCTTCCTCAGTGAGCAATTGCGAAGCGTTGTCGACCGCAGTGCGGAGGAGCGGAATTGCGATATGCGCGCCGTACCCGGTTGCGAGTGAGCGTGCGCTGTACGTTGTGCCGAGTAGATCGACATAAGCAAGGAATCTAAACCACCGACACCGCAATATGCCCCTCAGCTTTATACACAGGAGAGTGTTAGCTGATGGTTGTTGGAACTTACGGCTTCCCATTCTCCACACCACCCACTAGCAGTGCGTTCCAGAGTGGATTGATCTTCGAGCGGCGCGCATACATGACGCGCGCCAGGTACTCGTGCACCTCGGCAGGCCCGAGATCGTGTCCGTCGCCGTAGGTAAATTCTTCTGTCGTAAGCTCGTCGAGGATGTGTTGAATATACTGGAAGTCGGACATGTCTCCGGATGCACCGACGATGGTGCGCGTACCAACGGGTTGCAGCCGCTGGATGTCCTTGAAGCGCGCGAGGGAGCCGTAGGATGCTATAGAGTGCGAATTGGGATATGTGCAGGAGTGATAGAGCGCAAGATAGGGCACGCACCGAGATTGTCGGCGGCCATCATAATGCCGTCCTGGTATTGGATCGCGAGGACACTCGTACCGGTGACAATAGGTTGTCTGAAGCAAGATGTTACCATAGTTCAGACCAGGTAAGTAGAATGCGCACTGTGTGCGCTGTACGCCGTCAGCGAAAGCATTCTGCGCGTTGGCCGGGCGGTGGTGGAGAGGGAAGGTGTTGTACTGGTCGTACAACTCGTTACGCTAGACAGTCTGGTTGGTAAGCAGAGTAATCGATGCAGACGGTGATGCTTGCGTACAGGGCGGCCCCAGTTAGTCGGGAAGTGATCCATGGCAGATAGTGGAGGATACGCAGTTGACGAGTGGGCGTGAGGAGGATGGTGCTTGTCGAGCTTACGTCGCTTGGACTTGGACGCGCGTCGACGCGCTTTACGTAAGCAGCAGAGCGCGACAGTGACGCGTCGCGTAACGCCCTGGCTGATGTTGCATGTATCGTTACCGTGAGCCGGTAAGCTTAAGTCCTGCCCGTGCTTGACTGCTATCTCAGAGGCGCCATGGACTCGTTCGTAAGCTGTTAAATAGCATTCTCAATACAAGATTCCTTGTGGATGGCGGGACGAGGCAGAGCAGTCACTTTCGAGCATTGACTGTGATTGACATCGTACCCGTTATCAACTTTTGCTTACTTCCGTAGTACACTCCCGAAGCAGCCATAGCAAGCGGCGAGCCCAATCTCCCAATTCCAGTCACTGCTATGATCTCACATCAGTCTCTCTGAGAGCATGACTTCTCTTTTAGCGCATGCACGAAGATGCATAGTGCGGTACATCCCCCGTTTCCTGGTGGTTCACGAGCTGAGCACGAGTATGCCACGGTCTTCTATGGTGCACTTCAACAACTGTCGCGGATACAGACGCAGGGAGTGATTCGATGCGCCGCGTTTCCGTCATAATGCCAGTTTGCAGGTGGCGCGGCGACTTTGTTATTAGAAGGGAAGTGGTGAGCTTCGTAACTTTTCTTCTATGGCGCATCGAGATGACAAAGTCATAGCCACTCGTTATCATCCACCAAACCTGTGGTTTGATGATAATCATTACGCGTGCCAGTGCGACCAATGGTGCGGCAGATGCAACGCAACGCTCGTTTTCCTTGATTCTTCTGATTGTCATCCTACACCGGCCTGAAAATAACGCACGTATCATGCCACTTTCGATCCAATCGAATCGCCTGAATACAGTTTCTAACACGCACGCACGCAATGCCAGCGGTGCGCTCACGGCAGTAACATGGAAAGCGAGAATCACGCTAGGTTTTGTAGAATGACAAAGGGACCCGCGACTGGGTTTGCGAGTACACGAGCAAGTAGACACGAGCTGGATGATGGAAAAGAGCAACAAAACGAAGGGTTACAGTAGGTATAAAGACTCCTCCGGAATTATGGTGTCAGGCGAAGACCCCATAAGGCCAGTCTCAGATTTCAAGATTGTGCGGCGATGGATACACTATCAAGGTAAGTGAGCGAAAGCAGATCTAGAGGGACTCCAAGGTCAGCACCATTTAGCATATCATTTTTACGCATGAGAGGTACTTGCCTCGAACGATGAGACGTCCGCCGCAACGCTCGCGATGCCCTTATCAAGCTGTCTCACAGTACGCCACCAGCCACGGTGGTGACTGCATTCACGGCTCCGCCAGCGGCACCGGTAGCGGTCGACTCGACGGCATTCACGACGCCAGAGGCGATGCCGGCGGCGTCGTTCCCGACAGTTCCAACAACCTCGAGCGCGTCTCCCGGGATTTCGTCGATGTCCTGCCTCCTGCGGAGCTGCTCTCCTACGTTGCTAACCTCGTCTCCCACGTCCTGCACGGCTCCAACGGCAGTCGATCCAACTCCATAAGCGACATCCGCGACGCCGGTTGCTGCGCCGTTCAGGACGTTTCCAACGGTGCCTGTCACGCCAGACACGGCGCCGGACACGTCCTGCCTCCTGCGGAGCTGCTGTCCTACGCTGCTGACCAGGTTGCCAACGTCCTGTATGGCTCCTACGGCGGTCGACTCGACACCAGAAGCGACATCTGCGACGCCGGTTGCCGCGCCGTCCAGTACGTCACCGACGGTGCCTGTAACACCAGACACGACGCCGCCCACGTTCTGTCTCCTTCGGAGATCCTGTCCTACGTTACTAACCTCTTCCCCCACGTCCTGCACGGCTCCTACGGCGATCGACCCGATTCCATCCGCGACGCCGGTAGCCGTGGTGTTCAGAATGTCTCCGACGGTGCCCCTGACGCCAGACACGAAACTGCCTGGGTCCTGCCTCTTGCTTACTGCACCGGATACATCGTCGCTGACGTCTCCAGCAGCCGTGGTAGCAGTGCTAGCGACACCATTCAGCGCGTCTGTAGCGCCCCCAACCGCGTTGTATGCGACGTCGCCAGCTGTACTGGTGGCTCCTCCAACAACGTTGCTTGCCAGATCCTGCGGGGCGCGCTTGGATGAGAGGGGCGCTGCGGATGCGCAGAGGGCGCATGCGATGAGCGCGACGAAGGTCGAGAAAGTGCGCATGTTTTCTTTAGTGAATGTGATGGAAGAAGGAATGACTGAGTTGATTTGAGAGAGCGGTAGGCGATTGACAGAGCGGGAGGTTCAAAGACCGCCAGAGCAGTATACGAAGAGAACCGTCGCAGTGCGCAGCTTTTATGCGTTGGCCTGTGCGGCACATCGGCGCAATAAACTTCTCGTGGACGCTGATAGGAAAAGAAGGTGATGATGTGGGAGCGGAGCTACTCTGTACGCGATGGGCTCGGATCTTGATCTGCCATGCCAGCTTGCACTTTCCATCAGGAATAGCATGTGGCGCGACTGGCCATCATACTTCCTCCCGCCACTGTCACATCGGAGCCGATCGCTGCGTTATTGTATGAATGCTGATGCGCAAGCTCAGTATTATGGGTGGGATTGAGCACTTTCAAAGTCGAGGGGGTTGACCCTCGAAAAGCGCTGCCTCTAGAGGTTGTTCACACGCCCATAGCAACCGCACCATCTCTCTGAGCACTAGAAGGTGGAGCGTAATTGATGTACCGAGCTTACTGAGCGAGCGCAAGTCAGATTTAGGGCTGCCTTTGTGGAGTTATAATTGATTATCCGTGTGAGTTTCTTAGGCGGACAGACAAAGTGAGACACATTACTGTTCGTGAGGATTTCGCCACAGCACGCTATTCAAGTGGCGCCGAGGGAACCGCATAGACCATGGTCATGTGGGTAAGGCTTAAGCTTGACGTGGGTGACATCTGACAATAGTCAGTTACGGGGATTAGACGTAGGACATGTTGATCAGTACTTGAGCAAGAGGCTTGAAGCTGAAGACGCCGAACACAATGACATATCTAGGTGGACCAGAATATAGATCGGATCGCCGATCCCAAGCGCCCATCTCCTTCTAACTTTGGAAGTTCGTAAGTCCTTTGGTGTGCTCAAATATACTGCGCACTCTGCTTCAGCCATCATTGATACTGAAGGTGCAAAGCTTCTGCTACTGTCTGCCGTGTCCGCGGACGTCGCCTGCGCATAGTCTGACATTCTAGTACAGGCTGTACGGCAGGCGAAGCGCGTACACCAATGCATCCGCAATCTTACTCTCGTGTCTTCATGCGCGCACAGTGTCAAAGCTTGGCTAAAATGAGTCTTAGTAGCACTCTACGTAAGGTCTTCCGTACGTCAATAAAATCCTGCTTCCAGCTCTATCGTTAGGTGACCCCGACTCTTCCTGGGATCTTGCTTTTGTTTGACTTCTCTCTGGTACCACAAATAGTTCGTACCGTTGCAGGTCATTCTAACTCGCGGTACATTCCGGCCTCACGCAGGACCACGCCTGACGGTGCAGTCTCTTGCTGCATACCCTCTGACTCATCTAGTGCCACAAGCTACTCATACTAGACTTTTATCTTGATCCGGTCTTTTACTGCCCTCTAAGCTCATCTTGGTCGCTCGTAGCATCGCGTCCTCTCTTATCCATGTCTAGTTCCTCTGCGCAACATCTCCCGCCCTCTGTTCGTTGCGAGTCCCATCTGCGAACCAACAAACTGTTTCATTACACGAGTACCGGGCGTTCCCCCTCCGTTGTCACTCCACACACCCGCCACGTGGCGCTTGAATGCTGATAGCTTCTTTGGAGAGACGTCGCTATGCACGCAGAGGTGCAACCCGCATGATCAGTGTCTTACGGCACCCATCATTCCGTCGGCCTGTGCGGTGCCTATTGTTGCTCGACGCACCACCGCGTGATACAGAGGGTGCTTGACCACCGTCTAACGACGTTGCTCAACTCGAGCTTGCAGGGCCGCATGCCTGTGTCGGCGCAATTTACGTGATTCCAGTTTTCACGGTCGGCGTGTTCGCACGTCGATGGTAGACTCGCCTATCTGCACTGATAGGAAGAGGCATCCTTGCAGCTCGCGCAACTCACACGTTAAATAATGTGGCGTAGCTGTTGCAAACACCGACATGCAGCGAGCATGACTCGCATAAATCCTGTTACAAACATGATGTGGATTGCGGGAAGGTCTTATTATTGCGGTAAATCCATCCTTGGAGCAGCGAGCCAGGTCGCGTTCGGAGCCTTCGGGCGCGTCGCAATGCGCGGATTACACGGCAATTGACCACGAAATAGACGCGGGTGATTCCGGGAAGCGCGTGGACATAGTGGTGCGTACATATGCGTGGACTTCAGCCACACTGTACAGGCATAAGCTCGATGCCGTCCATATCCCGAAGCTGGATGTGTACGGTCAGACGTATCAGGTCAAGCATTAATTCGCATTTTGTAACTTTGCATTTGACAGTTTGCGTTCGACACGGCCCCTTCTCGCCCTCGGCCATGTCGACCGACGCATCGACGCTTGTTGCGCCGCAAATCAGTGCCGCACAGCTACTGATTCAGGCAACCATAGCTGTGTTGGACAGGTATTAAGGCTCATGTTGAATTCCTGAGATTCAGTACCTGTGCCACACGGCTACAGGCAGCCTGATTGCTCAAAGCAGCAGCAGCGCGGCGAGTGTCAATGTATGGGCCGATTTGACCGGCAAGCGAGAAGGGACTGTAAAGAGCACAAAGTGTTAAATGCACAAGAGCGAAAATTAGTAAACGTTGACCTGATACGTCTGGCCAACGGTAAGGTGCCAGCGTTGACCGCTGCGGCCGCGGTGCTCTACAGCTGCAACACATGCGTCTGGCGTTGGAGATTCGTGGTGCGTGCTTCACTATTGTGGCGTCGGCGTCATTCCTCGCCCGTCAGTATAACGCGTATGATCCGATAATCGGCTCTATTGTATTACTCGCGATGCCGCAGGAATACCGTTAGGCGGGATATCGATCGCGCTGACATGTGCCGCTCTTCGCAAGTGCGTACCACGGCGTGGTATATGGACCCCGTCCTTAGTGGGCATAGGTGGAGACGTTGCGGCGCAGAGTCGGAGATGCTCTGTATCGGAAATAAGGCTCATTATTGAACGCGACAGCGCTATACGCGGGCGTTCAAGCTCTCGAGGCTGGGAAGCTGAAGACCAGCCCTGGCGCGTTCCCTTGCTCGCGACATTGTCTGGGAGCGAGAAGGCACCATGCGCCGGATCGGGCAGCGACGTGCCACAAAGGCTCGCTTCGACGTTGGTATGCAAGAAATTACGTCATGCAGACACCTTCGCGGGGCAATCTGCGGGGCGTGACGTGGGATCCCTGCCGGCACCGACATGGCCCTCCTCGGTCGAGCATCGCAGCTGGTCGCAGCACGGCCATATTGGGCAGGAGGACTGTCAGCAATATTACCACTCGCTGTGGCGTGCGCTGGGTGAATACATTCGTATCCATGCGGGTGGCCATCGACTCACGAGCGGTGGTTGCAGCGTCCTATTCGCAAACGGCGGCGACACGGTGCACAATCGTTCCAGCATCCAATCTCGAAGAAGGTGCGAACACCCGTCTCGAGCAATGTTCATCCTCCTCTGGTTCCCGGAGCAATCAGCTGCTCATCTTCGCAAAGTCGCATAACGCCATCAACGCAGATGCGAGCGGGTGCAGACAGCACAAAAGCTGAACTGCGCTGCGAGCACTTCTACAGACTGCCCCGGCCTCTCCTCCGCCTCATCATACACACCGGACCGCCTCTCCAAACCGTTCGTTCTTTCGCTCGTTGCTCTATCCCAGAAACACCATGCGCACATATTCGACCCTCATCGCGCTTGTCGCGTGCACTCTCTGCGTCTCCGCCGCTCCCCGAGCGCCCACCAAGCGTGCGCCCCAGTTCGGCGACCCGAGCGCCTTAGACAACCGCGTCAGCTTCCCCGCCGGCGTCGGCGGGGCTTACCCCACCGGGATCCCCACCTGCTTCCCCTCCGCCCCGCCCTGCCCCGCAAGCAGCAGTCTGACGTTGGGGACATCGTCGACTGCATGGTCTCCACCGTGGGCGACGCCATAAACGGCGTGTGGAACGGCGTGGGCGACATCACCGGCGGACGAGGTGTCCACGGTGGGCGACGAGGTCGGCGATGCGCTCCACAGGCGCCAGGATGTCGGTAGTGTTGTCGAGGGCGCGACGAGCACCGTCGGGAACGTGGTTAATGGCGCGGCGGACGGAGTAAGCGACGTTACCGACGGCACGAACGAGGTGGTCACTGTGACGCTGGACGATGCTGCGGACGAAGTGTCTAGCGTCGGCGAGGACCTCTAGGTGCGCGCATGCGCGTGAGTGTTACAGGTGGTGCTAGTGAACTGACGCCGTCATTCCCACAGGATGGACGGCCGCGTGAAGTGCTCGTGTGGTGTAGAGTTTTCCGTGTAATCGTGCGTCCTCAGCTCGTATTGAAGGGCGTATACGTTGCTGACAATGCCATTGCATGACCCACCGCTGTCGCTCATTGATACCGCTCCCTTACTGTATGCTCGTCAATGCTCCTGTACCGCTGGTGTTTTCGAGATTTTCTCGTACTGTCTCATACCTGCTTCATCTCATATAATACATACCCAGAACAATTATCCTGAATGCACTTTTGTATCCACAGTGATCGGAAACGATCATCGACTGCTAAATTGTATGCGTGCCAGAATATGCGCAGCTGTGCTCCAGCTGTGTATATCGACATGCCGATGAATGTCGACGAAAGCAACTCTGGATTCGCGCTCGAAGCTGATCAGCCTAGCAGAGCGGATCATGACATCAGAGCGAGGAACATTGAGTGGCTACGGAATCGGTGCACTGCTTCCTTTAATTTGCGATCCATATCGTGCACGTACCTCTCCTAGGCTCTGTCTCTCTGATTGATCTTGGGCATCGCCGTCAAACCGCACATGCCAGTCATCTATCAGATTACAGTTACAATCAAGCTGGATATACGGTTACGGTGAAGGATGAAATCGGAAAGACTCAAGTAGCAAGACATGCATCATCGAAGTACGACTCGAGGCAGACATCAGCAAACTGCAAAATCTATAAATATATACAACGATATCGATCATTATGTCAACTTTGATCTGCATCACAATACGAACTGGAAACCTCTCACCATACTAATTGCTGGTCGTGTCCATGCACCGTCAAACCCGTCGAGGCTTGCGCTCTGCGGCTGTCTGGCGCGGTTCTCGGTCGTGCGCATGAGCGTCGTCATGACGGTGGGGTTCATCGCCTTGTACTTTTTTCTGGCCACCATCCTCGCGCCGTCGCTCGTCGCGGTCTCGACGTGGATCCGATACGCGCGGCTTGTCCCTCTCCTGCTTTCTCTCTCTCTCAAGCTTTCCGTCCCGTTCATACCGACCAACCTTCTCGTGCTTCCTGTCCTTCTCGTGATCCCAGTCCTTCTCGTGATCCCAGTCCTTCTCGTGCTGCCTGCCCCCCTCGTGCCTTCTCTCCATCTCGTGCTTCTTGTCTGTATCGTGCTTCCTGTCTGCCTCGTGATTTCGGTCCCTCTCGTGCTGTCTGTCCTTCTCATGCTTCTCATTCCGCCCATTCTTCTCGCGACTCTTGTCCTTCTCATGCTTCCTGCCGCTCTCATGCTTCCCGTCCTGCTCGTGGTTCCTGTCCCTCTCTTGATTCCAGTCCTTCTCGCGCCCCCTGTCCCTCTCATGCTGCCTTCCATGCTCGTGATTCAGGCTATCTACTACCTCGTTATGCTGTCGCCCCCGATCCACCCCCTTGTGAGCAGGCTTCATAGCTGATCCGCTTCCCCGCACCGGCAGCTTTTTCTCCCCTCCATGGCCCTGGAGCTTTCGTGCGACGTCCTGGGCATGCGCCTGTTTCGCAGAACCCTTGGCTTTTTCGTTGATCTCCTGAGGATACTTTGCCTGTGCATTTGCCTGCTTGTCCTTCCGCTCCTGCGGCTTACTTGTTCCATCCCTGTGCTGCTGTCTTCTCTCCGCCTCCCCGTGATCACGCTTGATTGCCGAACCTTTTGCTTTCTCCGTCTTTCCATCCTCTCCGTGCTTTCTTCCTACTCCTTGGCTCTGGGGCATACGTACTCCGTCCTGTTCGCGCGATTGTTTTGCAGGACCCTTCACCTGCGTGCTTACCTCGTGAGCATGCTTCGCCTGCACCTCCATCCGCTGATCCTTCCTCTCCTGCGGCTTCCCCACTACAGCGCCGCGCTGTTCTCTTTCTACGTCCTTATGGACGGGTCTCGTCGGGCATCCATTTTTCTGCACCGGCTGCTCTTCCTCCACCTCCAGACTCTGAGGCCTTCTATCTCCATCCTGGACAACCAACTTTTTTCTAGCCACCTCCTTCCTTCTAGCTTCCCGGCCTCTGTCCATGATCTTATCCTCTCCCACGTCCTCTAGCACAATCTGAAGTGGGGACACCTGGGAGATCGTTCCCCTTCGATCCACCTGCGAATCTGCAGCCGGCAGTTTTGGCTCATATGAATCCAACTTGGGGTTCCGTAATATCCGTAGCAATGATGGCCTCTTCCTAACGGGGTAGGGATCGAGGAAGATGCATTGATCAGAGTGTCTATCTGTAGTCTGGAGTTCGGGTGGGGGAATGTTGAATATCGGAAGACCAGAGCTCTCATAGCTGCCAGATGCACTAATAGTGAGTGTGGCCAAATTTTTGTGTCCTGCTGTCACTCTGAGGTCCCCTTTTTCCGATGTGTGCTCGAATGATGCGACAAGCCAGGTGGGACACTTGATCCAACCCATAACGAAGATGAGATCATGCGGTTTGGCCTCTGCTCTGTTAATTTCGAGCATACGGCACCAGCTGTCGTAGTGTTTGTTGATATATTGGTTAATATGATCCTTGCTGACTCGGAGGGCCCTGCTACGAGTTCTACCTCCGGGAATGACAAGGCATGCCCCACGTGCATATTGTTTCTTCAACTTAACTTCTACCTTCGTCCCGGCAACTCTGCGCAGCTTAGATCTCAGTTCAATGTGATTTATCATAGATGCATGTCGACGTACCCCTTTGCGCTGGCCTCAACTTTCAACTCGAAGCCTTCACCAGCCTGCAAGACGTCCTGTGAGGGCAGCAGTTCGAATGCTGCTTGTTCGTCAAAATGCATCCTATCGACCTTCAGTGGCTCGAATTTGTCTGATGGGTGCATTTCGTAATGATTCGTCTCTGCCCCCGTATTCACCTTTCCAGTCGTATTCATCAGCCGTTGAAATCCTCCGTTAGGTGTGATCCAGCCCACGTCCCCAATCTTCACGTCAGAAGAGGGGTTCCACAAAGCATAACCATACCCTAGGCTCTTGAACACATGCGCATAAATGTCTGAGGCTCTGCTCATAGCTAGATGGATGCAGACGAGAGTGACGGTACGGCAGAAAGTGGACTTTGTGCCTCGTCTTCGGAACAAGCTCCTATTCCTATAATATACGTGACTTGTCGCCGGCGCCTGTACCGTGTGATCTCAATGCAATCATGACTGCATGGAAGTACTGATAACTGAACTCCGATGGGAGACAGATGACAAAGAGAAACTAGGGACCTGGAATGCTTACCGAAAGCTCTTTATGACGATACGCACGGCGCTCATCACGATACCCAGCCTGTGAGAGTCAGTGCACTGGTAAATATGTGAACGTGTTCCTCATGCTCACCCCGCTTGCTTGTTAGATATAATACGATTTCGCTCGACTTCATTCGGCATTGAGCGTACCGCGCTGAACATATGCTCAAGGGGCCCCATTTGGTCCCGTACGTTGGGGGTATGACTGTTACACATCTAATATCATTCGTCTTGGCATCACTAACCTTCGCTGAGGCGTGATATTACGAATGCTATGCCTTTTATATTGCACATTGTGAATGGTGAGTCACATCAAGCCGCCACCCATCAAGAGAGAATGCGCGCTCAAACCGCACAAGCGTCAAGTACTCCTCACCTTCATGGAACAGTTTATTTTCTAGGCATGTGACCGATGTGCTGCGCAGCTTTCAAGAAGATGGGAGCGATCACAGGTAGTGATGTGCAAAGCCCGGCTCGGCTCAAAGCCCGGGGCTTGGGCCCGGCTTTGAAGGGCTCGGGCTCAGCGAAATGTCAGGCCGGGCCCTCCCTGACGGCTCAGGCCGGCTCGGGCCCGGCTCAGGCTCAGGCCGGGGCTTATAGGCAATCAGGAAGGATCTCAAAGTTATTGGTTTGTACAGCTCAAAATTGCAGCACAACACATTCAGAATGCACATATGTCCACTATTTATTGTTGTCCTGATCTACATGTACTTTTATAGCTGCCCATGACACTGACGAAAAATCTAGGTCTCGATCACAACCCCGATTGCAACCCTGATCGCAATAGTTACGAAGTTCTGCACCAGTCACAAGTCATGGTATGGTTGTTGAGAATATTTAGGATGAAAGTATGCAAAATCTTGTACCAACGGACCTATTTTCGCTCATTACAACACAGCTACAGTTGCGCGCCTAAAGCCGCCGGCTCAGGGCTCTGTTACGGCCGGCTCACAATCCAAGCCGGGCCCTAAGCCGTTGTAAGCTGCCCCCAAGGCTCGGCTCGGCTCGGCTCAAGTCGGTGGGGTGGGCATGGGATTGGGATTGGGAGAAGGAGTGATTGTTGGTGAAGGGGCTCGGCCAGGCCCGGCTCACAGCTTTGAGCCGGGCTTTGCACATCACTAATCACAGGATCAGTGAGAGGAGAGAGAGACATTTATTTTGTGCGATCAGTTACATGATGTACATTAGTGTGGGCGGATAGCCAGGTTATGGTGGAATAGTGGTATGTATGTGTGGAATTAGAAGTTACATTTGACTGTATGTTGGTGTGAGGGATGGGGTGAAGGAAGGAGAAGGCTCATCTAGAGCCTGTGGGCTTACCCTGGATCGATGACATTGGGGGTGTACAAGGGATTCTTGAGGAAGGCAGTTGAGTGCTCCAGGAAGTGTTGTAGTGTGTGGAGAACTTTGGGGGTAGATGGGATGATGTGTGGTGTGATGGTGGGTGATACGTGAGTGAGGTGGTGGCATGCATGTGTGTGGAGTGGGCAGTCGTGGAGTATGTGGTCTTGGATTTGTAGGGTGCGATGGTTGCAAGGGCATGTGGAGGGTTCGATGGGGACAAATTGGTTGTAGTATTCGCCAAAGTGGCCGTGGGCGGTGATGCAATGGATGATGTATGACTGTACGTTGTGTGTTCTGGTAAATTTGTGTAGTGTGGGGTGTAGTGTGTTAGAAGGATGGAATAGTGAGTGGGTGTTGTGACATTCTAGTGGGGGTGTGGGACAGGATGTGGTCCATCATTGTAGTGTGTGGTGTTTTGCACGTTGGTGTAGCCAGGTAAGGGTGGGGTGTGTGTGGATGGAAGAATGGTGGCATGTTTTGCCATGCAGTTGGCTGTTTCATTGCCAGGGATTCCTCTGTGGCTAGGGCACCAGTGTAGGTGTCACGGTGCTACTTACCGTGGCCCCCTATCCAAGTGCTTGCATGCATAATGACAGTATGTCGAGTGCTGCACAGAGACAGCCCTGGGTCCTAAGGTTGACTAGGCAGGCAGGTGCGCACACAGAGGGTAGCAGAGGGGCGTAAGCCCAACGACTAGAATCTAGAGGATGAGCTGTAAGGCTCATCCCTGCTAAGCTTAAGTACATGAGGCATCACTTGTAGTATACCTACCCTAAAGGGGGCCCATGCGCTGTAAGGCGCAGGGTGCAACTATGTAACTACCGTAACACATCATGTGCTAGATGTGACCATGTGAGCTAGTGACTACCCTATCTAATCTAACAATCATATCTACTAGATCACCTGACACCACAAGGTGGCATGCCACACTCTGTGACAGTAGGGTTATGGTGAGGTGTGGGTGTGTGTGTAGTAGGGAGCCAGTGTGGGTAATGAATAAGATGGAGTTCGTTTGGGTAGGGTGCTTGTGTGCGCTGTATATAGTTTTGATTGTGGTGGTGTTTGTTGACAGGCAAGCACTGCCACTGCCCGCTGATAGCCTCGTGCTATCGGAGTCGAGGTGCTGATGCACCCACATGCCATCTTTGGCATGCGGAGTTCCACCCTGTTGTTTGTACTTACAGCTATTTCGGAAATTCATGACACAATGCATTTTTCTCGATTGTGTCAACCAGTAAGGATGTCACAGTTTTCGTGGCATGATCTAATAAATATGTTTTAGCCCTTACTGGGAGTCAAACTAGCGACTTCACGACTAGGGGGCACGTGACGTCCCTACTGGCGTCACGGTACTTACTGGAGATAACGCGCATCTCTTACAGATAAGATAGTACATTAGTAGGTTACATAAGCATTCCAGACTCCTGACTGTTAGGCGCGTGCGCACAGGCCACGTCGCTTTAGGGCAAGGGTTACTACTAGGGATTACAGCGCTACTCTGATCTATATAAGCCTTAGAGTCTGAGGCGATACCTCAGACTCATCAATTTGTACCATGCCTTAGGGCACATACCATCCATCCTGTGCGCTCTCCCTTTAAGACGCTTGCTAGTCTGTTGAAGTACCTTGACCTCGACTAGAGACTCTGACCTCTACGTCGACTTAGTCTAGGGAGTCAGACTTGTGAGCAGGGACTTAGGTGTTGAGGGATGACCCAGAAGATGTTATGGGTCAAAGGAAGCTACTGTTTAGGGTATGTGCATGTGGCTGTAGTGCGCCATAGCCTGTGCTTGTATCCCAGCTCCAATATGGTCTGTCGACACATCACTCTGACACAGACGTACTCGGATGTGCGACCTGCCATGGGCAGGGGATAATCCCAAGGTCTTCATGTCTGATAACAGCGAACAGCGGTGAGTGCAGAGGACTTAGCCACGGTATGACAGAGTCGTTGCGGAAGCATACGCCGACGTAGTCGCCAAGTCATCAGACAGAGAGGACGCCCCAGAGGGCGAGTCACACAGAGCACGAGTAAGAAAGGGGCCTAGCCCAGTTGTCGAGAATCTTAGAGATGGGGTATCAACCCACATCTCACCGTATTATATACATGCAGGTCTGTACTACTGGTCATGCCCTAAAGTATGGGTCTGTGCGCCATGTAACTAAGGGGTCAGATGACTAGTAACGTGCAGGTAAGTAATGTGACCATGAGTGCGGCACCTGATACGTGTGCTACCCTACAGTGCTAATCTACTGGGTCAGATGATCTAGATGGAATGAGACGTGACATGGAGGTGGCTGAGGCGTAGAGGGGCGCACGCGTGCATAGCGGCGCCCATAAGACCATAGCGAGGGATGTTAGAATAATAAGGAATATTCTGTGACACACTCAATGCTTGTGCACTAAGGCTATGGGGATTTGGGCAGTACATAACGCAATGCTTGAAGCTGCCTGCATTTATCTGAATTTTCTGCAGAGCAAAGAATTACTCATGAAATTTGCTTTGCACACTCAGCTATGGCACATCCTTGTCATCATAGTCCTCAGGCTCATCAAAAATGATAGAAGCAGGACCATCAGCAGGCAGTATTGAGCAGCAGAGTCAGTGAACACAAAACAATAAGTTAGCCAGAGCTAGTCTCTCACGTGGTATTGGTGCTCTAGCCACATACCCTGAATGGTAGCTTCCTTTGTCACAGATTTATTTGTGCACCCTTCCCCCATGGTCTATTGACCTCCATACTTGTGTGTTAGGTGTATTACCATAGGCGCTACTGCCCCCCAAAAGTTTGTGATCATGTGACCTCAATTCAGTAAGTCACATGATCTACCAAACTCTCAGATTAGATAGCGGCATCAGGTACCATCACAGGCACCTTGTCAGGTGACCCTATCTCCCCATTCCAAGCCTAGACATTGCTAGGTACCATCATTACATCATTAGTGACCTCATTGGTCTGGCCTTGACTAGACATCATCATAACTGACATCATAGTGAGCTCATAGGTCTATTCTTACATAGATGAGGCCGCTAGCACACCATACAGGCTATCTTTAGGGTAGCACCACATTATGATGCCTTATGGCACCATTTGGCTTACTTAGCCAACTATGCACAGACCACCTCAGTTTAGGGCAGTCTTATCCAGGATTAGTGTACATGCTATCTCATGTATAAATACCAGGTGTCTAGGGCTTATTCCCTAGACTCAACAATCTAAGCGTTCTACCATGAATGTTAGGGGTGTTTCCCTTTTCCTCTCCTCCTCCTTTACTGCTTGAGACTCTGCGCTGCATAGCCAACCAGTGAGCTTGGCCCCTCTTTGATGGCTTGGACTTGGTTTTTAGGTTGTCACCAGGACTTGTGTCCTTCAGTATTGGATGTCACAGGATTGTGACATCCTTATTGGTTGACACGATTGAGAAAAACACGCTGTGTCATGAATTTCCGAAATAGCTGTAATTGGCAGATCACCATCCACAAAACTTTGCACTTTGTGCCGGTCTCAGTTGCTCATTATCATACCTGCAACTGAGACCGGTAAGTCCATAGATCATTTGCTACGCATATGTACATGCTAACAACAGTACCATAGTTGAACCTGCTATAGGTACATAATATACTAGGCTCGTTATCATACCTGCAAGTGAGACTGTTGAACCTGCCCAGTTCTACTGTTAGTAGTGTTATCCATGAAGTAGTGGATATTGGTGGTGTCAAGGTGAGTGCAGAGGATGTGGGATAATGAGTGTAATGCGGTGCTAAGTGTGAAGGTTTCGGCATCATAAGTTGTGGTGGAGCATCCTAGGCCATAAAGGCATTGGTGGATGTTTTTACCCATGTGGGTGACAATGTAGCTGGTGCTTGAGAAGAAGCAGTGTGGAGGTAGGGTGCGAGTGGATCCATTGGTATAAATACAGAGGGTTGTGGGTGATGTAGTGGAGTGTTGTATGAGTGAACATATGTGGGTGAGGTGTGCGTTTTTTGCATCCTTGGAAGCGTTTGTGCCTGGTAGGTCCCATTGTAGTCTTGAGCCCCATCGTGTCATCAATTGCCAGGGTGCCTGTTCAAATGGGTATGCATGATCAGTAAGTGTAGGGAGGAAGGAATTTAGGTATAGTAAAGGTGTTGTGTGTGGCATGTGTTTCTGGATTGTATGTTTGGTAAGTGGATATGGTTGTTTTTGTGGGTTGATGAGGTGTTGGACGGGTTGGGATGTAGTAGGTAATGTGTGTAGTCTGATGGTGGTATAATCGTTAAGTTTTTATAAGTATATGGGAATGGGAAGTATAGTGGAGAGGTGTTCGAGAGAGGAAATGGGCATGGTGCAGAATGCACCTAGTATCCACACCTAAACCTCACGTATTACCAAGCTTATTAGCTTGCCATAAACGTGTGTGCGCCAAGCTAATAAGCTTGAATTATCGTCCTACCTGCATACTGCCAGTAGCACCACAGTCGATTGCCCTTCTGGGGTGAAGATCATGTGCCCACCCACTCCCTGTGCCACCCACCAGCGCCTCACTCCCTGTGCCACCTACCAGCGCCCTGCTGCCCCCACGCCACCGACAAGTGCCCCGCCGCCGCTGTCGCGCACGATGGCGGCGACGGTGCACTCAATTCTTTACATAATCACACCGTTCTTTCACGCTTTCTAGACAGCGTAGCCTTACGATTCCAATGGTAATAACAATATTTCCGTAGCTCCCATGCGTGGGGTGGATGCCGCTGCCTGATGACAGATGACATCCAGCGGGCATCTGACCTTCCAAAAGCGGAGAGTTATCCCATGCTCAGTGCTCGGCCTTGTTGCGCGTCGACCTTCAGATAGCAGTGCACTTATCTAATCGCACCACTGTGCTGACGCTGTCATGCACATTGGTGGCGATGGTGGGCTCATTCTTCGAATTTTCGACTCGTGCTTTCTGTATCATATGTAATATAGTATTTACAGCTTTGTAGAGTCATATTCAATTTTTGTTGCCCCGGTGATTGAGATGGATGCATCACTCAGTGGGTGGATGACATTGGGTTTGGCACCTGAATCTCTAGATTAGAATCTTTATCTAATTGTACCTTGGCGCTTGCTGACATTCGTTCGGTCAGACACACCGTATCTCCGGCTTCTCAATCTTTGATCATGACATCATTGCCAGCCGAGCGAGCACAAGTCTGTAGGGACTTAGTGGCCATGCCTCTGCAGTCATGGCTGCAGATTTATTTCCACACCCCTGTGTCTGATGATGATTCCCATCCTTCGTGGTTGCAGATTTATTTCCTCCGCTTCAGATACACACCCTCATAGTGTTCCTGTGTCTGATGATGATTCCCATCCTCTGTGGTTGCAGATGTATTTCCTTCGTATTTTCAGAACTCTCCTCCTTCACTTTACAGCTATGTTAACACTCCTGTGTTTTATTATGACTATTATTCGACTTACAAATGGTTAGCCAGGTACACACTGGAGAACGTATAAGTGTGTCTGATCATGACTGATGATCTATCACGTGAGCTGGTGAGCTTGAGGTCTTCCGAGACATTCGACGATACTTGTGCCTAACTTACTTCGACTCACTATACAAGCTCATAATTGGCTTTATTCAGTTGCATCTATTCAACATGGCATGTACCAAAGGACTCTCACGTACCACGCACACATCTGTAGGCCAGGGGTTGGGTTGGAGTTCAGCCGACAAAAACCTAAAACAACGTGACCTCTTTTTAGAGAGACAGAAGGTTAAGGAGAGGAACGAGATGAGGTCTGCAGGTATGTTGGGCATTACCTATCCTAGTGCATTCTGTAATAATGACGATCTCAGGCTTAAGCCGACAATCTTTGGGCATCCTTGCCGAAATCTGTGGCGATCAAGTACCCATGGACGTTGAAGATGCCAAGCCAGCTGGGGTGTTCTCAGAGGCTGTTGGCAATGATGACAATGAATGGGAGACCATCCCTGAGGATCTGCATATGAACGAAGATTTCATGCACGCACTACGAGATATTACACATTCGAGGTATGTCATATGACACTTTTATAGCTGCTGCTGCTAAATATCATATGTGCAGTTTTTGTAGAAGAAAGAATGCACGTACCTGGTGCCAGCATATCCAACACATGGACGAGAATTGGCATGTGGTACTTCCAGAACTTGCGGTAGCGTATACCCACTGGCACTATGCAGATTAGTGTTGCCGAAGTTCAGTTCGGTTCAGGTTCAGGGGGGTCTAGAGCTGAACCCAGAACCGAACCGACTGCAGGGAGCCTGAACCTGAACCTGAACCTGGACTGAACCTGGTGAACTGGTTCATCAGGTTCGGTTCATGGTTCGAACTAGGTTCGAACCGCTAAGTTACTTGCTTCTATAAAGTGTAAGAATAATAATTTAGACACCAACTTCATGCACCTTTCTATGTATACCAATTGCCCTCTATTGCCTACCTCATTCCCGGCACTATTGAACCCACTAAAGTAATCACACTTCAAGTTCTGCAGTGCCTCCATTTGGTGTCTATTGGGCTGAATTCCAAAGTGGCTCTAAATCTTGAGTAGAGTGGTAAACATAAATTTTAGATGCACAATAATCACTCAAGGCAGCCATTTTGAGCAGTTCAGTAATCAGAGTTTATGATTGTGAATTAGCCTGAGGCAAACCTCAATAACAAACCATTCTTAGACAACACTGTATATAACCTAGGATCATGGATATGAAGTGGAACATAATCTTCTACATTTCTTACTTCATCTGACAGCAACAAATGCAGCCCAGTGCCACAGAAAGCATGGTGATCCCAGCATGGGGTTGAAGCCCTTGCCTCATTGGGAGACTAGAGTTTATGAGTGCTGATGCTTGCTATGGTGAAGCCAGTTGTACATAACTTACTGCAACAACACTATAGCAAAGATGGCAAGAACATAATTGTAATTGATGCTTATCCACCAGTGGCTACACATAATATGTTAATGCTATGTGGTTCAAGGTTCAGTCCGGTTCGAACCTGGTTCAAGGGTACCCATGACCCCCCTGAACCAAGAACCGAACCTTGATGTCCTACCCTGAACCGGACCTGGACTGAACCTGAACCTAGGTTCGGTTCAGGCGGTTCAGGTTCTGAACCTTGGTTCTGAACTGAACTTCGGCAACACTAATGCAGATCGTACAGAGGAGCCTGCGTCTGACACACTGGCGACAACATTTGACAATTCTGCATTCAATATCTTTAGTCTTACAACCTCTGTTACTGTCCGACGCACTTCAAGTATGCGATCAAATGCTGAGGCTGTAGTAATGCACAGATATCTCGGTACCACGCTGATCAATCCAACCGTCACCATCTCGTTAAAATCACTTGAGTTCCTATATTCAATTCGACTATTCAAGGCATTGTTCAGCATAGAAGCCTTCTGCAAGTTGATGTGTTACTTGTATAAGGTACATTAGCTCATACACTATGTTGCCCGCAATCTATAATATATTTTAGATTCCGTATAAAGCGCGCTTTCGAACCCTAGTTGCAGACGCATTTGAGGTATATCTTGGCATGCATCGCATCGTTGACAAGCAAGTACTCACTGCACTCGGACACGACTCTCCAAACTGGTGTGTTTTGTATGGCTGTCCAGCTTGTGGCTATGAGGTATGTGGGGGTCCCCAAATTGCTTTTAAATCTCTCATGTCATCTCACAGCTTATTGGGGAGCCTGATCTGAAGTGGAAGAGGCTCATATGTATGGACGGTAACAATTTCTCTCAAGTGCCTCACTCTGTTCGACAACAGGATGCAAGGAGATATCCGAATCTTCGAGGAAAGTAACTACTTCTTAGCACAGGACTTTGTTAACCAGTACGCGAATGAGGCGCAATCTCGTAAGCGCAGACCAAATGATTCGTGGGCAGAATATGCAGAGGGAGAGGAGGGTGACGATGCAGAGGAGGATACTCAAGACATGACTGAAGGTGACCCGACGGATGGAGCCATCAATCACCCGGATTACGAACTGTGTACGAAGAACTGGAAGGCGGCGGCGTCTGATGAGAAAAAAAATGTGGGCAATTTTCGACAAGACCAGGATCTTTGCCAGTGCATGCAGACACGGATTTATTCTGTGGCTCATGGACATGGTATGGAGTGGAGAACTGTAAGCATGCGTTATTATAGTGAACTATGGCTAACTAATTGCATAGAGCCAAATATCCCCTGGCGATTGTATCAAAATCACTCGATGTATTTGGCGGACGCATACTTGTGGGATACGACATTGGATGCAAGTTTGAGGGGACTATATGACACAGTTCTCTCGGATGGAGATGGAAAGAGGCAAACCGCAGATGCTGTGTGAATGCCTTCCACGGATATACTCACTGCTATCCGTGTCAGACACGCAACCATCCAAACGTCATTGAAGGTGCAGGCATCGAGGATCTCGAGACACTGGAGAGAATATTCAGTGCATCCAACAATCTTGCCTCTGTCACTCGACATGCATCGGCGTATCACCGACGCATTCTAATCAACACTTATTTCAAACAATGGGATGAGGAAAAATATGCAAACCTGAGCACTATGATCTTCAATAATTATAGGCAGGCTCTAGACATATTGGAATCAGAATCTACAGCTCTGGAAGAAGCACTGGACTCACTATGCATCACACTGGATCAGATACACACATGGCATGAAGAGGAGCGCTCCTATTTTCAGCAGCTCGAGCACGAGAACGACGCTAGTTTACACGCGGTCACCTACGTCAAGGTGTTACAAGAGCTACGTGCAGTAGTGGCTGAACTTGAAGACATCTCTTCGAAATTCTATCGCGCTGCCCCCGCTGAATTACGTTTCACTCCTCCAATTGCCAGCTCAGTCGACTATAATGCTGAATTGTCTCGCACATGAAAGCTGGAGACTCGGCGTAAATTCCTACGCGAACGACATGCTACATTAACATGCAAGGTTACAGAAATGGAGGTTCACATGGGAATTGCCAGGCAGTGGGAAGTAATGGATCAGCAATACATCGACACAGTAAGCTACATGACAAATAGGCAGTATCATAAGGTGTTGGACAATCTCCAGTGCCTCGTAATCCAACGCCTGTTCGAATTACACAGGATGAACATATCACAGATGGGTAAGTGCTGTGGCTTTTATATGATTGTGATTAACGATTGATCTGTTTCAAGGATATTGTGCACAAACGTACATTGCTAAATCGCTACAAGCGCGATCAAAAGCCATTCGAAACGCCGTCAAGATATACAATCAGGCTGCTTTGAAGCTGGATCCCCCGAAGCCCACTGTCGACTGGGAGAGAGTATCCCATTACAATTTCCTGGAGGACTTTCACCTGTTAAGAAATACTCACAACAGTGTGATGGACAAACCATGGACACGGCCTGTGATTCACAAGACAATGAAACAAGCACGGCGGATCGAACGTGCGCAAGAGGAAATCGAGCATTGTAATGTCGAGGCACGCCGCCTGCACACATCCATTCGTGACGAAGAGGCTCATTTTTCGGATGTCCTTGCACGTCTCAAAGCCGAGCAGTTGAGGGTATACGGAGCAGTAGCCGAGTATTGTGAACGCCGCAGGAATATGAACGCACGGCATCTAGATCAACTTGAAAAGCTATACAAACTAAAAGAATTCACGGGCGTACCTTACCCTGGCACTCATAACCACGCTGCGGTGGTAGGCGTTCATGTATTCCCTGCAGACGTGATTAATCGAGGAGATGACCGGCCTGCTACGGAACGCACGAGCATACTCATAGGAGGGATTCTGGATGCTGAGGATGCTGAGGCAGATGCAATAAATGATGAGGGCGAAGTGGAGATGGGGGCATTAGTGGATTTCGTGTCAAATCTTGCGATGTAGAAATTAGTGCATGACTCAACTTTAATCTGCAACCACGGAGGATGGGAATCATCATCAGACACAGGAGCATTATGAAGGTGTGTATCTTAAACGGAGGAAATAAATCTGCAACCACAAAGGATGGGAATCATCATCAGACACAGGAGCGTTATGAAGGTGTGTATCTTGAATGGAGGAAATGAATCTGCAGCCACAAAGGATGGGAATAATAACACACAACTCAACTTTAATGCTACATGCAATAGAGAGCTCGCGGCTCTGGACACGCGTGAATTACTTTACTGTAACAAAATAGACTATTAGTCACTGTACTATGCACCGGATGAAAAGACGGGACTTTAATATGTGTGCATGTGAAGTTTGAAGGGATGTACCTTGAGATGTGTGGTTGATCGAGGGGGGACACGAGATGCGACTGCTGCAGCTTGACGTGACTGCTTGACGTGACTGCTGCAGCTTGATGCGGCTGTCTGTTCGATGCGTCTACTCTGTCGCACAGCACCTGATCAACCACTCTTGCTTAAGCTATAACTGCCTGCCCACCCTGCTCATATCTACCTCACCCACAAGACTTCCGGTACCGACAAGACGGATTTTATATTAAGCTCGAAGAGCGGTGTGTTCACTGAAACAAGAATACGCTCACCTCCTCGTTTTCGACGTAACTCCCTGACAAGCTTATAGCCATATTTCAGAACTACCGTACCTACTCAACCATGGATAGCCGATGGATCGTACTTGGAGGCTCAAAGGCTGGGATTTATAATGTGCAGTACGTGAGTTTAAGTATTAATTACTACATAGCAACTCTGACCCAAAACATCTTCTGGGTCATCCCTCAATGCCTAAGTCCCTGCTCACAAGTCTGAGTCCCTAGACTAGGTCAACGAAGGGTCACCACGCCTAAGTCGAGGTCGAGGTATGTCAACAGACTAGCAAGCGTCTTAAAGGGAGAGCGCGCAGGATGGATGTTAAGTGCCCTAAGGCATGGTAGAGAATAAAGGTTCTGAGGTAAACGGCTCAGAACCCTAAGGTATATATACATCAGAGTAGCGCTGTAATCCCTAGTAGTAACCCTTGCCCTAAAGCGACGTGGCCTGTGCGCATGCACCTACCAGTCAGGGGTCTGGAATGCTTATGTAACCAACTGATGTACTTATCTTATCTACTCTACAGAGACGCGCATTATCTACTGTAAGTAACATGCCGCTGTAAGACGGTCACATGCCTTTGTCGTCTGAAGTCGCGAGTTCGACCCCAGCGAAAGGCGTTCTGTAAAAATAAGATAACATCACCAAAATTGTGACAAACTCACCAGCATGTGTGTGAAGCCCTCGTGAACTTGCAGAAAACAAGTATCCTTACCCATTTCCAATTGTCATACATTGCAATAATCAGAGGGAGGCCGACAAGCTTTTTGAGCTGCAAGTCAGGTATTTCCACAATGTGACAATGGAAGAACCACCTGCGCATACTGTCGTGCAGATCGTTACAAGCATTCTGGAATCCCCGGCAGTCAAGGAAATCGAGGACTATCCGGATGCTAAGGCTTTTTATGCTGTACTGTATGGTCGCAAGACAGGGATCTGGTTCAGATGGTACGATTGCCTTGGCAACCTGCCTGGGTATTGCAGAACTCACCAAAGTGATATTGGCAGGGAATCAATCGAGCCTCTTGTCAAAGGATTCAGTGGCCAGAAGAACATGTCGTTCCAAAATCTTGGTGAGGCGATACGTTATTACTGCTACAAAGGGAGGCCTACGTTGTATGTGGAAGACGATGCCTATTGGTATCCGGGGCTACAGGCAGAAGGTATGACACTACAACTTTGATGTATTGCTGCTCTATTCTCATGTAATGTTACATAACAGGCATACCGAACGTTCAGAATGAAGCGGGGGCATGGATCGTTGGCATGACGGCGCAGCTGACAGGTATGCATTCAATTTTAGAAGTTGCCAAGCTTGTACATAGCTTCTCTTCCACAGGCTTGTCTATCTCACCTCCCTTGGAGAGTTGTGCTGCTGGGAACGCCGATGCAACACGCAACATTCCATTGGCTGCTTCAACCCGGGTCTACACAAACAACGTTATGCCCTCCAACCCTGTTCACACGACCTCACCACCTCTGATGATTCCTCCCTGTCCTGCTTCGCTGCATACACCCGTCCCACCGTGCCCCAGTTGTAAAATCTGATGTGACAGTCTTCTTCCCCCAGAGGACTGGATCTATCTTGTTGAGAGGGGGTTCCAGGATGTCGTTTACGTGCACACTGGGCATCGTCCCAACCCGCTCAGACGTTTCATTGCATCCCTAGGACCGTATGCAGACTATTATCTGATGACACACAGATATGATGTAGATGCTTGCCTTTGTATCATAGAAGCATACGCATATAGTTCTTCGCCGGAGCAGTTCTCGGCCACGCTGGCGCCCTACAGCGCAGTTGTCTCCAAGATGGAATTCCTTTACTATCTGTGTGGTATAGGATGTAATCAGTCTTCACAAGCCCTAGCCTCATGAAGTGATGTACTTACAGCTGCCAAATTGAATGTCCTGTGTCGAGGATGGGTTGGATGAGCAATCACGTGTTGTGAAAGTTTTCGAAGTTGACTTGGCACCTTCTTCCTCTTCTCAACACTTCACAGAAGAGAAGCATCGTTATCAAATTATGGCCTTCGTCCTCCCACCCATTCTATTTCGGATCTGCTCGACACGGCTGGGTGTGTAGTGATCTCAATATGGCTCACCACACTCCAGCCATCGGTGAGCTGCTTTGCACGTCTCGTACCAGGAGGAATACTAACATAAGATACTCCTGGAGACATAGAAGCAAGCAATGGACCCTCCCGCAGGAAGCAGAAGACAGGCATCAGCAAAAGGCGAGATAGTAGATAAGCGTAGATAAAGTGATGTCAGACTGGTATACATTATCAGACCGATTTAGGCCGATAAAATATGTTTTGTATTTTGACCTCTGGGAAAATACCGAGGCATCCGGTAAACTGTTGCAAAGTCACGGGTGGCATCTGGTGAACACTGGGAAACTCACAAAGGCATCTGGTGGATTGTTTCACAGTTGCAGAGGCATCTGGTGAATTGTTGCAAACTTACAAGGGCCCCCAGTGAATGGTTTCCAATCAGCCACCAGATGCCAGGCCTGATGGTCTACCATGGGCCAGAATATATTGATTCAGGTATTATATTGGGGCAAATCGCCCAGACTGATGATAGCTACAGGGCACTCGAGGTACATCAGATTGGGATTTAATTGGTGCACGTGAATACAATACACAGTAGAATCTCGCAACACCACACGCTACACCTATATGCGCACCTCACCGATCTCATTTGCCAGTCCACGTGATCGAGCTCGATGACACCACCCCGTCTGCGCCACACCCCATCCACGCTCACACCGCCGACCTTATTCCTGAGCCCGGCTGTGCCCATCTGCATGAGCACAATGCCCCAGTCCTTGCAGCCCCACTTCCCCCAGACCACCCATCCATTGTCGTCACCATCATCACTGTCACCACTGTTGGAAGTCGACGCACTCAGCGCGCGATGGTGCGATCAGAGTTGCACATTGATCAGAGTCAATAGGCGGAAATGGCGGGCACGGTGGGAGTCGGGGGGCTGATAATCGGCGCGGTACGGGCAGATGAGTCACCGTTAGTATAAAATGGGATGGATTGTACATACCTACACCGTGCGTTTGTAACTCAGATGAAGTCTCTGGAGTCCAAAAGGGAGCGTGTAGCCTCACGAGCAGGCGCCTTCCCGTGAATTTTGACACAAACGCACCCCATACTTTGTGGCTGATCTCAGTATCACAATGCCTCGCAATTACTGGTCAACTTACCTATCTTCTACTCGTTCTCATCCTCACACATCGTCGTCAGCCTGGGCAGCATGTCAGTTCCAGCAGAGAAGATTTCGAAGTTTCCCCTACTGGAAGAGGGGAATTACGCCGAATGGTCGATTCGCATGGAGGCCGAATTGATTCGGCAGGACCTGTGGGACGTCGTCATGATTGAGGAACAACTGCCATTGGATTTGCTGGCAGCGAAGCAGGCAGAGTGGCTGGAGAAGAAAAAGGACGTGTGGGACACCGCGGAGATGTGAGCACGAGCCACGTGGGAGGACCGGGACTCACCTCAAGTGGTCTTCAGGCGAGGCTGGGTCGGGTGAGGATTATGGCGTGCAAGAGCATGCGCAAGGTGCTGGGCCGAATAGGGGCGGGGCGCAGGGATACAGTGACACAAACTCTACAAGACGTACTATCCCCCTATATCCCTATGTCCTAGCCTCCTAGTACGACGATACGTTGAGTATCTATGGTGTCGCGCTATGTTGGAGTGTCGCTAGTCGGGACTACAAGGGAGCACGCCTAGTGGTAGCAGAGAGAGGAGGGCTATCGCCCATACATCGAGATTAACAGTTCTGAGGTGTAACCCTCAGAACGACGCAGTATATATACATGTAGAGGCAACGTAACTAAGACGTAGCGGCCCACCCTAAAGGGGGCCGTGCGCTACTATTGTCATACGGTCACGCTATGGCGCCATCTACATACCACGTGAGCGGCCCGGCGGAACGGGCGTACCGTATCGTACCGCCTATCTGCAACGCGCTTTATCTAATCTATCAGTCACATGACCTCGGTCTCACCCGTTTGTGCGTTCGACTCTCGGAGGAGGCAGATCCTGGGCTGCGCCCCAAAATCTGTGACATACAGGAGCCGGGGTGGGGGTGCGCTGCGAGCCGGGCTGCGGATTGGGCAGCGAAATCGCATGGTGGCCGAGACGAGGCGGTGGCGTGACCGGGCCGGGTTGGGTGGCGAAACGCACAGGTGGTTACGGCGACGCGAGCCGGGTGGTTAGATGAAATCACGGGCGGAGCGCATGGGCGGGATGCGGAACAGGGCGTCGGGTAGCGGGGCGTGCAGACACTGGTTGCAAAGACATGGGGCGGCAAGGCAGGGGGCGCTGACAAGCACACTTGTTTTCGGTGCAGGAAAGAGGGGCACATTCGGGCAAACTGCCCGGGTAAGTCAGAAAAGGTGGAGGAGGGAGAGAGGGACGAGGAGGCACACTTTGTACCGCGAGGGGATGCACGGGATAGCAAGTACAACTGACGACGACGAACGCCGTTGGCCGCGTGGGATAGAAAGTGCAAGCACAAGCCTCCAGACGGACTGCGAAGCCAGCCAACGAGGGCGGTGTGGAAACGGATGGATACGGGGGGCTCGAACAAGAAAAAGTGGAAGATGTATGCGTGTGCCAATTTGCCATGAGCGTGTTTATGTGTGACTTGGGAATAAAGTTGAAGAGGCGACAGAATGAGTGAAAAAACCTAAACGAAGCCACTGACACAAAATGACGTTAGACATAGTAGTTCTGCCAATCTAAGTAACAATATTACCATAACGGGATTGTGGCTGACGAGCAATGTGAAAGAACAGGAGCCGCGTTATCGGCACTATATTACATCAGCCTTGAGGCACCTCATGACAATTCTATACCAGTCTGATGATTAGTTTACCAGTCTGGTGATTAATTTCCCAGTCACACGTTGAGTTTGACTGACGCTGATAAGATACCTTCAGAGTGGCGATTGAATGCCACTCTGCTGTCGATCTTATCAGCGCTTATCTACAGAGATCATATCCTTCCCCGATTGGCAAGTACCTCCAGCACAGATAAATCACCTCCAGCACTGGTAAGTCATCTCACGTTTTGCTGATGGGGTGATGCAACTGGCGGCACAAGCACTCCGGAAGCAGATGTTGACATCAGCACTAGAAGACACCCGTGGAAGCATGTGGGCTATCGCCCAGTCCTTTCGACAACACTTCGGCGGCCACACTGACGACTACTACTATCATCTTATCATGCAGACCACTTACCTTCGGTCCAAGAAGCGCAAAGTCAACCGATGGAATGCATATCTCAGCCAAGAAGTTCGTCAGATCAATTCAGGTATGCATCATCTCTTCACTTGTTCATTCTACTAACGTCTTGTTTGAAGTGTTGCCCCCTGACGTGCCCTGCAAGAAGTCCTCTGAGCCGACAGCTCAAATCTCACAGCGATGGAAATCATTAACCCCTGAAGAATGACTGGCAGCGATCGAGGATGCAATCGAGGAACTTGTGGATAGACGTGAAATGCGGGCTACTGCTAAACATCAGCTCCCAGTTCACGCATTCCACGATGCTCATGCCACTCTTGCCAACATCAAATGGGAGGTGCATCATATTTTATTATATGTCCTTGTACAGTTATAACACTAGATGGGTTGCGGCGCTGTATGAACGCACTGGCATTGAATGCGTGATTATTGCAGTGCAAGGGAACATGGACCTGTCAAATCAGCCATTTCATTATGCGACAACCGAACGTGCGGCAGACTTTTTTGAATCTGCTTTCAGAACACAAATTGCAGATGTCGGACTATGCATGGAGGCGTATCTTGTGGCAGGGCTTCAAGGTATGTAAGTTTGATACAACCAATTGTTACCATGCTCACGCAGCATAGGTGTCGTCAGCAATTATGTCGAAGAGGTCCTTGAGTTGAAGAAGCAAATGGCTGCTTTGATTTTGCGCAAGCTCAGTAAGTAATCATGCGCGGTATAGTCATAATGTATGCTGATCTTATGCTAGACGAGACCACCAAGACAAAAGTCACTCGTATGATTTACACAAATTTCGACTCCACAATCACTGCGAAGTACGGGATAATAGTGGAAGGTTGGCCACTCACCAACTTCTGCTGCCCAAGCAATGTTGGCTCACGCAATGAGCTCCTCGTTCTCAGTTGTGCGTTCGAGACTGGTACTGCGAGATTCCGTCTATTGAGCTCGGAAGAGTTCAAGAGATGGAAAGAGGAGCGCCTCCCAGTGGCAACACCAGTGATGCCTAGCACTGACCCTGCTCAATTGCAGAGCGATGACCCTGCTCCATCCACAGCACCTGTGCACATGGACACACCTCCCCCTACCTCAACCGTCATATTCTCTTTACCACAACCACTCACACCTGCATCGTCTATTCCATCCATGACACAGTGTCCATCACTGCCGGAGCCGCCAGAACCCGCCTCGTCTCTGCCACTGTCAATGCCCTCTGCCCTGCCACCATTGCCACCCCCAACACTCCTACCTGCACACTATGCAACCCAGCACTCCTCTCCAGTGCTCTCGTTAGGCGGCAACGATCGTGCAGGCAACAAATGAAAGTGCACAACACCAATCTCGGCAATGTTCATCAATACAGTGACTATGGAAGATGGCCTGGGCATCACAATCCCAATGAAGATGCACAAGGTGCAAAGTGACAAGGGTATCAAGCGTGGCCCAAGAAGGCCTCAGTCAGGAGGTAGAGAGAATGTACTGATAGAAGCGGCAGATTTATCGCAAACATGATGCCGCTATCTGCTTGCTTTGTACTTAATCAAATGTATGCTTCTGTTTGTTAATGTCAGACACAGGAGTGTGAACATAGATGTAAAGCGAAGGAGGAGGGTTCTGAGAATACGAAGGAAATAAATCTGCAACCACAGAGGATGGGAATCATCATCAGACACAGGAACACTATGAGGGTGTGTATCTGAAGTGGAGGAAATAAATCTGCAATCACGAAGTGTCACAGATTTGGGACATATAGCATATTTTTGCGCATTTATAGCACTTTATCTGGCCTTTCTACAGCCGCTACGAAGTTATCTGGGACTTATCCCACCATGCCGCACCTGCCGAGGTTATACAACGGAACCTTACAGCCGAATAGGCCTTAACCCGCACATGACCCATAGCTCCAGCCTAGCTGCAAGGCCCAGCCTAGCTACGTCACACCACGTCATAGAGTCTAGAGTCCACAAGTCGACCAGGCTCTCTATGTCAGCGAGTGCCACTCACATAATAATGGCAACATGGCACAACAGCTGACTAAGCTCCATGTCCCTTTGGTCCATCAAGCTGAGAAGCCTAACGACCATCACGCATCACCAGCATTCACATAGCTCCGCGCTACCATCACCGGTCCCATGCAACCTCCGGGCTTCTAGTCCTGGCTCCACGCAACCTCCGTGCTACCATTGCCGGCATTGCCCAATCTCCGAGCTAGCTGCGAGGCCTCACTCCCATGTCACCACCAGTCCGTCCATAACACCAGTTCATGACATCGCACTCAGCCTTCTCAGCCTGAGTCATCACGGGCCTGGCAAATAGCCATAGTCCCTCAAGGTACTGGACCTCCGGTCTTCCATATACCCGGGCTGTGCCTGCTTTCCACATGTCCACCACAAGGTGACACCGCCACTCTCATTATTCTTATTGGTCCAGCCATTACCCCCAGTGAAAGTACCACATATCCTCAGTATACCTATAAATACCAGAATAAATCGAAATATACCTCTGAGATAACCATTTATACCAAAAGATACCAAAAGTTAAATGCCAAGAGTCCGGGCAGTTTGATTACCGATGCCAAGACATTCATCATACCCATGCATACTGCTTCATATCTTCAACATATCTTCGTCAAGACAATTGAACTTGAGCTTGCTTCGAGCGCCTGTCAAGTCGAAAATCCGCATTTCAAGACAAAGATTTTTGTGTAGCGCAATTGGACTTTGTTGCATGTCCAAGCACCCATGTGAGCAAGTCGCATGATTGTGTCATAGTGTTCTTGTGTTGCCGCTTTGTCTTTTCCTCTCATCTCTCCCTCGTACTTCTACCATCCTCAAATCTCAAACTCTTATGGCTAGTAGAGCACTCATAGAGGGGGATATCTGCTCTTTGTAAGGCTTCAAATAGAAAATGAGTGAGTATATGCGCATGCAGCATGTGTTTCTGCCTTCTGCTGAGTTCTCGACCACCCTCTGAGTTAGATTACGAAGATTACTACAAAATTCGAATTTTTCTAGTACGTGTTCTGTTGCTGCTCTCATACACTTGTCCCATTGCATGCGCTGATGTCGTGCATGGTGTGACATGACCCCACAATGTATAACTCGCCATGGCTTGTGGGGATGTGCACAGCATTCAGCCTGCTTGTGCAGCATCGGTGGGTATGCACTCGTAGTGCAGGCGGCACAGCTTGCTTCACCGCGCACCTCCAGCTATTCAGCCAACATGCCCCCTTGAGTTAGCTGCCCTGTATGCCCTCCTGCAACCAGTGTCCACGCGCCCCACTACCCGTCGCCCTGTTCCGCGTCCCACCCATGCGCTCCGCCCACGATTTCGTCTAACCACCCGGCTCACATCGCTGTAACCACCTGCGCGTTTCGCCGCCCAACACAGCCCAGTCACACCACCACCTTGCCTCAGCCACCATGCGATTTTGCTGCCCAATCCGCAGCCCGGCTCGCAGTGCACCCCCGCCTCGGCCCCTGTATCCCTGCACCCCGCCCCTATCCAGCACAGCGCCTTGCGTGTGCTCTTGCACGCCGTCATCCTCACCTGATCCAGCCTCGCCCGAGGACCACTTGAGGTGAGTCCCAGTCCTCCCGCGTGGCTCAAGTGCTCTGAGGATAGGTTGAGATTCGGTGGATTTTGGTATTTTCTGGTAGCTGTCGATAGATTAAAGCAATAAAAAAATGAGGTCTGATATGGACGAGTATGCTCTGATTGAGTGAGCCTCTGCATATTGGTATGTTCAAGTATCTTGGGATAGTCACTACATTTTCAAACAGGGCCGTCGGGTATTTTCTGGTAATTAGTAGTATATTGGAATGCTATCCTACTAGCTTGCGTGTCACAGATTTCTGTGGCATGCGGGCCTGCCTCTACCCAGGTTCGAACTCAGGGCTTTACGCCCTCCTCTCTAACGTTTAACCACCTTCGTCATGGAGTACATAGCCAGTACGTCACGTGACCCCTAGATTAGATAGTCCCTTAGCGTTTAGATAACCGCCCCGGCCCGACATCCTTCTAGACTGCTTACTAATACATGACGCGTACCTAGTGCGCACAGACCACGCCTTTAGGGCAAGTACCTACAGTAGTACCGGTGGTCCTCTCATGTATATAATCTCTTGGCTGAGGTCTTACAACCTCAGTCCAATCAATCTCTCGGCTTGGGGCGCGTGTGCCCCCAGTCTTGCTCATCATCCCTTGTGTGCACCTCTCAACTTCGCCTCACAGCTCGTCGACTACCCCTTAATATCTTGACTGCTAGTCTTGGTACCCAGCTTCGCCGCTGGGCCCTAGGGGGCCACTTGTGGATGACACCGCGTTGAGTAATTCTGTGTCATTGCGGTACGTTACAGTGGCTTCTAGTATACTACCGGGCGCCTAGAAAAATAGCGAATTCTATATAGAGTCCAACTTTAGTATCAGATCATACCGGGTAGCTACTGATAGAATCTGATATGAGGTACTTTCACTGGGCATTACCGGCAGGCCACAGTCATTGTAGAGTAGTGACTCATCAGTATACACCATTAGGGCACACTGACCACTCGTTTAGGGTAGGCATACTAGTTAGTAGCACATGACCTCTCCCTGTACATATTTAAGACCAGAGCTAGACGCTCTGATATCTTAGTTCTATTCTCTCGGTGACCGCCGTAGAAGCCTCTCACCTCCTGCTGCATTGATTACTCCCTCTCCAACTCACCTATTTCCTTAGGCCCTGTTTGGTGAGTCCCACAGAGCAGTCTGTGTCACGAAGGATGGGAATCATCATCAGACACAGGGGTGTGGAAATAAATCTGCAGCCATGACTGCAGAGGCATGGCCACTAAGTCCCTACAGACTTGTGCTCGCTCAGCTGGCAATGATGTCATGATCAAAGATTGAGAAGCCGGAGATACGGTGTGTCTGACCGAACGAATGTCAGCAAGCGCCAAGGTACAATTAGATAAAGATTCTAATCTAGAGATTCAGGTGCCAAACCCAATGTCATCCACCCACTGAGTGATGCATCCATCTCAATCACCGGGGCAACAAAAATTGAATATGACTCTACAAAGCTGTAAATACTATATTACATATGATACAGAAAGCACGAGTCGAAAATTCGAAGAATGAGCCCACCATCGCCACCAATGTGCATGACAGCGTCAGCACAGTGGTGCGATTAGATAAGTGCACTGCTATCTGAAGGTCGACGCGCAACAAGGCCGAGCACTGAGCATGGGATAACTCTCCGCTTTTGGAAGGTCAGATGCCCGCTGGATGTCATCTGTCATCAGGCAGCGGCATCCACCCCACGCATGGGAGCTATGGAAATATTGTTATTACCATTGAAATTGTAGGGCTACATTATTTAGGAAGTGTGAAAGAACGGTGTGATTATGTAAAGAATTGAGCGCACCATCACCGCCATCGTGCATGACAGTGGCAGTGGGGCGCTTGTTGGTGGTGTGGGGGCACTGTGGGACGAGCGCGACAAGATAAGCGCGCCATTATCTGGCACTACAAGATGTAGCACCGATCATGGGATAACTCTCTGCATTTGGAAGGTCAGACGCCTGCCAGATGTCATCTGTTGTCAGGCGGCGGCATCCATCCCATGCGTGGGAGCTACGGAAATATTGTTATTACCATTGAAATTGTAGGGCTACATTATTTAGGAAGTGTGAAAGAATGGTGTGATTATGTAAAGAATTGAGTGTGCCATCACCGCCGTCGTACACGACAGTGGTGGCGGGGCGCTTGTTGGTGGTGCAGGGGCAGCAGGGCACTGGTAGGTGGCACAGGGAGTGAGGTGCTGGTGGGTGGCGCGGGGAGTGGGCGGGCACATGATCTTCACCCCAGAAGGGCAATCAACTGTGGTGCTACTGGCAGTATGCAGGTAGGACGATAATTCAAGCTTATTAGCTTGGCGCACGCACGTGTATGGCAAGCTAATAAGCTTGGTAATACGTGAGGTTTAGGTGAGTATCCAGCATAGGCATTGGTTTTTGGCAATGGTGAGTGGGTGGGTGAGGGCTTGTTGGTGGTGAGAGTGGTAGTATAGGGGTGCGCTGTAAGTGAGTATTGGGAGTATGGTGGCAGTTTAAAGGTGTTGTGTGGGATAGATGGTTAAGCCTTGGATGGTGTTAGCTAGCATGTGTAGAGCAAGGGCCTGGGTGGTAGCTCAGTGAGCAAGGGTGTGAACATGGTGTTTGGATGTGAGTTGGGAGTTGAAGTAGAATCCAAGCCATCGGAGGTATTTAGTATGAGAGCGCATGCATGTTATGGAGAATACCTGTAGGTAGACAACATGTGTCCTCAATATGGCGTGCTCGGGCAAGAGTGCAAGACTGATGTATATCTGTACCTGTAGGTAGACCTCAGTACAGTGCGCTCGGGCAAGAGTACAAGACTGAGGGTCAGCAGACGCAGGCAGCGGTATAAGTAATCTACGGTGCCAGCAAAACGTGCAGGGCAAAATGGAAGGGCAGTAAAACAGTAGCGAGCAGCTATGTAACCAGATAAAGACTATGGTAGCTAAGGGACACCACAAAAACGTATTTATTCGGAATGTGAAAGGTACAGACACTATAAACATACTTAGTCGGTCCTTGGCATGGGCGGGGCTGTGCAGTGTCGGCACAACAGATTGTGCACTTCAACATTTAGATGGGTTGATGGTGATGGGGTGGTGGTGTGGTGGTGTGGTGGTGATGTGTGGGATGGTGTGATGGTTTCATGTGTGGTAGAAGTGGGTGGTGTCGATTTTGTCATGGCCGATATCAAGGCTGATGTTGTGTAGGGTTTGTCATGCAATGTTGGCAGTGTGTTCAGCACATGAGGTGGAGATTTTAAGGGTGGGTCCTGCAGTCATAAGACTGAGGTCATCGACATAGGAGTATATGTTGGCATGGTGGGATAGGGAGAGGGGAGTGAGGCAGTGGAGTATGGGTGAGGCATATAATGTGTGACATGGACTACATACATGCAACCCACAATAGTGGGGGACCCTAATATAATGCCTATAAGGTGTACTTGCGGTCGATGACCCCAGACTAGCAAGTCAAAGATAATAGTTGTTGCTGCAAGGGCATGCAGTGGAGAGAGGGAGAGGGGGCTACCCTGGTTGCTGACACAGAACTGTGTCTACATACCACCTGCCAGTTTGCCTAATCTCTAATGATATCGTCTTGTATCCACCTCTCACGCTGAGCTCATAAGTCCAGCAAGGTAGTCAAGAAGGGGGGGAGATCCAGTCACAGTCGCAGCACGCAGAGAGGGAGTTGAGAGGGACTAGCCCATCATCTAGATTATCAAGTCTGAGGTTGTAAGACCTCAGACGTCTAGCTTATATACACGGGGGGCATGTACGCTATGATATCGCAGCCTGCCCTAATGGCAAGGCCCGTGTGTACATATGACTCGGCCATGTCACATATATGTTAATGACATAAGCTAAACAGGTGCTGACCTAGGAGGGAGGCTACACATAACCACTAAGCTAACTGGCACAGATCACATGACTATATACGATGAGTTCGAGTGTTCGACCCCGATGGGGGGTGAGAGTAATAATCTGTGACAGTTGCTGAGAATAACAAGACTGAGGCTGTAAGGCCTCAGCCTATGCTATAAGTATGCACATGGAAGAGCTAGCATGTCTACCCTGAAGCACAGGTCTGTGTGCATATGGTAATGCAAGGGTGATGACCATAACAAGTCACACTAACTATGTAACATACACCTGACCTATGAGATAAGGTACAAGAACCTTTATCTAATCTACAATAAGATCATGCCCTACAGGTGCACAGATGGGAAATACAGAGAAATAATAAGTCTGTGACAATGTGGATAATATGGGGGATAGGGGAGAGCCTTGTGGAATACAGATGTTGCCGGTGGAATGAGTGTTGCTGATTTCGTTGTCAATGCGGAATTGGATGGTGCAGTTAGAGGTAAGGGAGGTTATCCAGGAGGTGATTTTGTGGGGGAAGCTGAGTATGTGCAGTTGATGTTGTAGATGAGCATGGTTGATGTTGTTGAAGAAACCTGAGATGTCAAGTGCAATGACAGTGGTGACTTGTCCTTGTTTCCATAGGGAGTGGATGTCATGGACAAGGGTGAGGCCTCTGTCAAGTGTAGATGAATTGTTTCAGCCACCAAGTTGGGTGGTAAGGATGAGTTGGTGGTGGCCAATGCCATATAGGATGCAGGTGGCTACGATTTTTTCGATGAATTTAGAAAGATTTTCTATGAGTGTGATAGGATGGTAAGATTTGGGGAGTGTGTAATCTGGTCTATTGGGTTTGGGGATCATGACAATGATAGCTGTACGTAGGGAAGGAGGTAGGTAGCCAAGTTGGACAGATGTATTTATGAATGAAGTAAGGTAGGGGGCAGAGTGGGAGAGATTAAACCATTTTATAAGCACCAGTTGGTGCCAGTAGGGCCTGGCATGGTGGAGTTAGAGGAATTAGCTAGGGCTTGGTGTCACAAGAAATCCCCCTGTCAGCTCCTGTGCCAATTCGGCGGTTACCTCTAGCTTATACACTAAGTACTTGGAGCTGAGCCCCCTCTGATGAGACCTCGCACCTCTAGCTGATTAGATTAGATACTCGATCTGGGACCGCACGTGCATAGGTAGATACATGCTTCCTTATCTTATCTCTTACATGGTCATGTGAGTAGTCACTTAGTAGTAACAGTGTTCCTTAGTTACCTCTGTAGTTAGTCACAGTGCATGCACAGACCTCACCGTTAGGGCAGGTCTTGTGGAGCGCTAGACAGTGACTTCATGTATATATACTAGGATACATTCTGAGGTACTCCTCAGAACTACTATTGTAGGCCTAGGGGGCGAGTCCCCTGGTGATCACTTCTCTACTGTGTGCTTGCGTGCTGGCGACAACTCCTCCTCTCACCACTGCTATTCTGGGGCCGAGCGACTAGTGTCCTTGTTGATGGATGGTCGCCCCCACTTAGGACTGGCAGGGTTGTCGTCAAGACCACGATGACTCCTGTTCTCCCTTTGGATAGGAGATAGGAGGGAGATCCCTGCATAGTGGTACACACAGCGGTTACTGTGTCACTTGGGAGATTTTGAGGGGTATGATGGGATGGGATGGTCTTGTAGGTAGGGGTTGTGGATTATAAGGTAAGGTAGTTAGGGTGGATGGGCCTTGGGGAGGAAAGTACATGGATGTGAAGATGTTGGCTTTGGCATTGATGGTGGTGGTATAGCCAGTTGGTGTAAGGATTGGTGGTGTGCATTTGTGGTGGCATCGAAAGGGCCATTTGGTGAGTGACCAGAGGTTGTGGTGTTGTTGGTGTTCGATGATTTTTGTAGCCCAAGTACATTTGGTGGACTAGGCAGTAGAGCATAGTTGCCGGTATAAGAGGTGGTGTTGGTGTGGGTGTGTAGATTGATTGATGGAGTGTACGAGGTGGTTGCAGTTGTCATTCCACCAGTAGGAGTGTGTGTGGGTAGACAGTTTTTGTGGTTTCATGGTGTGGGTGGTAGCGTATTGCATGGCACGTTGAAGAATGTGGGCACCATGATCAAGGTCGGAGTGGGTGTTGTAAATGAGGGGTGGGGGATGTAGGGTGAGGTGTTGGTGGAGGCATTGCGTCCATTCGGTTTGTTTGAAGGGGTCAATGTGGTAAGTAATGGGGGGGGGGTTGGTGTGGAGGTGAGGTGATGGAATTTGGCATGGAAGATGATGGGGTGTCACTGTCTGTCTCCCAAGCGCACCTATATGCCCATATGCAGGCCCTATATGAGTAGGGCGGGCTCCCAGCCGAGGTTGCTATGCAGCAGAGGCACTCAGAGGGATAAGCATGCAGTGAGAGAAGAACGAGGGGACACACCCCCACAACGAGTATAACAAGTCTGGGGAGTAAGCCCCAGACAGCTACACTTATATACAGGGCATACACTAAGATAGGCGACACCAGGAACTGGCACCTTTATGTAAGCCACAAGCGCCGACATTTGAAGAGTTTATTCCGCCAGCCACAGAAATGTCAGAAGCAAACTATTTGCTAGGATTGATATCTCTGCTTGCATAGCTCAAGCCCCAGGAAGCAGAATCTCCAGATATGTGCTCAATGTTGAGTTATTTCATTGAAAAGTGAAGTTGGTCAAAATGCATTTCTCACCATACCGAGCAATCTGGGGCAATAATATTATTTTCAAAGATGGGATTTGGTGGCTTACATAGTATCTAGGCGCTTTAAGATTGCCTTATCGGTACATCACATGCTGTAACCAGTGCTCAGGTCCAGCGCCTCTAAGCTTATAGAGTGCTGGAGATTTATACTTGCTCCAATTTCACTGGTAATGACCACACTACTCAGGAGCAAAACATCGGAAACAGACCGCATGGTATGTACTGTAATTTTGAGCTACTCAAAATATGCTATCTCGAATTTTTCCAGAAATCGTGGCCAGATTTGGCGGCTTAGTAAGCATCACGTAATGCTTACATAAAGGTGCCTGTTCCTTATGTCGCCTATCTTACTAGCCAGATGACCGGCCCTAAAGGCATGGTCTGTGCGTAAGCATCTAGCCTCACATCATGTGTATGTAGCGAACGTAAGCCATAGTCAGCTGACCCTAGATAAGATAGCAATGTAACGACGCTAATCTACTGGTCACGTGACAAACAGGGCTTGGAGCCATGAGCTCGACCCCAGCAAAGGGCAAATGCTGGAGGTCAGCATCAACAGACAAAATCTGTGACATGGGGATGTGATCAGATCACCACATGGGTTTGTTCTTGGTGGTCCATTCATGGAAGGTGGTGATGTGGTTGTGGCAAGTGAAGGTGAGGTTGATGATGGATGTAGTGCAGTGTTGTGTGTTGTAATGTGTGTGGTGGTTGTTGGAGTTTATGAGTGTGAGTTCATTGGCATCAGTCCAGGCGAGTAGTTGGTTGCCAAGGGTGAGGTTTTGGGGTTGATGAAGGTATGGGTTCCATTTGTGGTGGTGTAGGTTGAAGTTGCTGCATGACACAGACTAGCTGCGGGACTCACCGCCTAATACCCAAGGTGAGGGGAAAGGGTGACAAGGGGAGCCAGTCAAGTGCAAGCAGGGTGGAAGAAGCTTCTGCAGCACTAGCCGAGAAGAATAGAACTAAAGATCAGCATAGGTGCATGATCCTATTTATATGTGCAGGGAAAGGTGCTAACTACTAACTAGTGGGCCTTCCCTAAAGAGTGTGATCTGTGTGCTTCTACAGCAACACAGCTATTCCTAAGAGACTGTGTAAGGCTGGTAATGGCCGAACGAATTGTAAGAGAGTGTGTGCTGTTTAAGACCATGGGTCCATAAACAATGACATAGCAGGGTCAGGGCCTGCATGATGTCATGAGGGCCTGGTCACAGACCAGGGGATATTGGGCCATGATGCTAGGTCTTTGGAATAAGGCTTGTGCCGGTTCCAGACGTGTTATTGGGCTGGGCTGATTAGGCAATGGCAATGACAAGGGGCCTGGGTGGAGTCCTAGGCAGGCTGGGCTATGAGGCAAGAGGCCAGGACTTGGCTTTTTGTCACGGTTTTCTCCGTGACATATAGGTGCGGCCCCCTTAGGGCTCGAACTTGTGCACTGAGGTCCTTTATATCACATGACCTGGCTGAGTAGCGTAGTGGTTGCGCGTTGCCCCCCCTCGTCTAGATAGATCACATGTAGGTATACGATCTCATTACATAAGCAGCGATCACATGTACTGCGCACGGCCCCTGCCTTTAGGGCAAGCCACGATATCTAGTGTAGCACGTCTGCATGTATATAAGCCTACATCTGAGGCCTTACAGCCTCAGACTCATTAATGTCACTCTGGGGCATGTCCCTCTTCCTCCTACCACGCTTGCTTGACTGAGTGCCCGGTGCTGCCATTCATAAGAGACTTGAGATACCTCTTTGGCCGATACCCGCTATGCCATTCTATATCATACTTGGCCTCTAGCTAGCGCCCCAGGCCCCCTCTTGTTAGTGTGATGACAACTAGGTGAAGTTGTGTCACTTTTGCCAGAGTCTAGAGGTGGTTGCTAGACTTGACAGCATGCTGGACCAATAGGCATGAGGGCTTATTCAGCCTTAGGTGTGATTGTGTCATAGTGGTGTGATGTGGGCTCATAGACCTTTCAGTCTAGAGGGATGACATCAGAGGCTGGATATGATGATGTGGGTGTGACCTCATAGCCTAGATTCACTGGGTCTGGGCATATGATGTGGTTGTGATGTTGGCAGGCTAGGCCTTCCGGCTGGACTGTTGCTGTATAGTCACAATGGCTGACTAGTGTGTTTGGCTGAGTCAGGGTTGCTTAGTAGCATGTAAGCGCCCACATAAGCGGATAAGGTCCTTGCATAATCGTTAGGTTAGCTTGGCATGTCGGCATGACTGGGGTATGTAAGTCCCAGATAACTTGTAGGTAGGTGTAGAAATACCAGATATGGCTAAAAATGCTAGGTTAGTGCATTGAGAGTGGAGGTTTGTGGGGGTGCATGATTGTAAATGTTAAGGAGGATGAGCTCATGAGTGGAAGATGTGAGGGAAATGCATAATGTGTCTGGGTTAGATATGAGATTGTGTTGTAGGTGAGGTGTAAATAATGGGAGGATGGTTTCTTGTATATATGTACATACATAGGGGGTGGATGTGGGAGATGGTAGAGTGGGGAAGAGGCATTCCCAGGCTGTGTTATATACAGTGGCATAAATCGATTGGGGTGTGAGTCCGAGGGTGGCTTTGGTGGTTCCACATTGGTTCCACCACAGTTCTTGTAGTAGTAAGATGTCATAGTTGTCAGTAGTGTGTGACAGTTTTTACAGGGTTTTTATCCTCAAAGACTCACGTCTCAGATTTTCTTTTGCATTTTGCACCTTAACCATCACGTGCCACATGGGCGCTCAAGCATCACATGATAATTCCCTTATGGGGCTACAACATTGCACAAACACACATGATCATGGGAATAGCTTATCTAAGCAACTGCCATCATGCCGGACTGTATAGTAACAAGCCACAAGTCACAAGACCTTGCCTGAGGTCCTGGCTATAGTCCAGGCTCTATGGATTAGATCGTGGAGGAAGCACATGATCTTAGTTACATCACATGACCTCAATGACATCATTGAATCCAGACCACTACCCTCGGACATGGGTCAGCCTTAGTCACTTACCAGTAGTCGTCACATGTATAGTTGAGACATATATCCCATTGGCTGATTTACAATGACACCATTACTGGTCGTCCAATCAGTATTGTACCCATAAGTACAAGGGGTCTCACTTTAGGGTCCTTAGGGGCCTATACAACATGTATTTAAAGTACTACCCTCTGAGCGCTTACCCTCAGATCTAGCAACTTCGTCGTTATTACCTCCACTTGCCGCATTGTAACCTCATTACAACCTTGCCTCATAACACCTTGAGTCGCATACCAGCCCACAAGTAAGTAGCTTGTGACATAGTGTCGAGTATGATTTCATACATATGTTGGATTTTGCTATGTTTATTTGGAGAATTCAGGTAGTGATGAGTGTTGGTGTGTTAGTCATATGTGTGACATGGGTGGCACTTCCTCATCAGGGTTGATGATGGTGTGGAAGCAGTCTGCAGGGTCATGGAATTGGCAGCTGCTGGAACAGTGGACTTCATCTGAGGTGTGGTTGCTGTTGCAGCTTATGCAGTGGTAGTGGGAGGGGTTGCAGGGTGCAGAGGAGGGGTGGTTTTTGGTAGCGCATTGGCAGCATTCAGTGTGATGATGGGAGGTGTTGTAGAGATCACCACAAAGGTGGCATGTGATGGGGCAGTGGCAGGGTTTTTGGGATGAGTGGCTGTGGCTGTAGCATTGGCATTTGAAGCATCAAATGAGGAGGGAGCAGTTGGTGTATGCACTGACAGTGATGAGGGTGTCAAACATGTAGATTTGGGAGTGTTGGATGGATTTGTGGATGTCTCCGGTGGGGTGTTTGAATGCAATGGAGACTGTGGATTTCATATTGTCCTTCATGTTTTCCTCACAGCAGATCCAATGAGGACCCCAGATGTAAGTGAGGTTGGTGAAGGTGGGGTTGAGATGGAGGGTGTTGAGTAGGGCATTATCTAAGAATCTGGGGGATTTGGGGGTGGGGCGGCAGGGGATGTAGTGGAGGGCTAGTTTCAATCATGGGATGTTTGGTGAGATGACAGTTGTTACAATCTGCGCGAGTACACCCATATATTCTTTTCTTGACACCTCACTGTGAAGAGGGACTTAGTGCTCAACTGCTTCAGTGTGTGCCGTTTCATGTATAACAGCCCTATGCCCATCATTCCCCATCTCATCACGTTCTAGCTGATATGTCATGTCTAACCACAGACATTCTATGTTTCACCCACTGTTGCACTCAACCGCAGCACTTCTCCTTTATTACTTAGAACGTTAGCTTGACAGACTTAATAGTAGCAGTACCAAGGACACTATGACCCCAGTTATAGGATTGCAGTATATAACCTGATGTAAATACCAGTCAAGTCCCTCAGCTCAACCTTGTTGAATTACAAGGATCTTATACTTGTTCTCAAAGGCTTGAGCAATTAAGCCCCCAGCTTGTATATTGATGCTCTGACTCTGTGGAGTCTGACGAGTAGTGCGCTACTCGATACGCTGAGTAACTCAACTTAGTTATTTCAGCTGAATGGATATTCAATCCGTAACAACAGTAGTGTCAGGTAATTTGAGGATGGATCAGAAGAGGGGGAGGTATCAGGTAATGGTATCATGGGATGCACTGGGAGGGAAGACAAGGACAAGCTTGCTGGTGGGTGTGCATTTGATGGTGAGGATACTGATGTTGAGTTTACGCCAAGCAGCATGTTTGGAAGTCTTGTGGAGGAGTTGTGTGTAGAAGTGTGACTCAGAAATGGGGTGTGTGAGGTTGTCAGGGATGAATTCTCCAAGTCGGATTACCCATTTCATGTTGGGTGTGGAGGGGAGGAGTGGTTTGGTGGTGCATTGGGCATTGGGGTTGGGGGGCTTGTGGGAAGTGGTGTTGTCTTAAGGGATGTGTGTGCATGTGGTGGATGCATACATGGGTTTGGCAGGGGGTGGGGGAGGAGGGATGGAGGCATAGAGTTCTTCTATGCCGTTAACCAGTGATGGTGGGTTGGAGGCTAAGGGGGGGGGGGGGTTGGATGGGGCAATGTGAAGGTTGTCTTGGTTGGATATCCAGGTGCGTTTGTGACACAGACTTACTCTTGTGTCATGCGCCTATCCCCTAAGTCCAAAGGTTCGCCCTAGTCACGCAAGTCAAGGTCGTATGCTAAGTTGTCGACCACAGACAAGTGAGGGTAATGGACAAGAGGTTGTGTCGCAGACACAGACAAGGTAGAGATGATGATATGAAGCCTGGGGGCACACGCGCCCCAAGACAGATTGATTGGTCTGAGGTAGTAAGACCTCAGACATGGCATATATATACAGGGGGAGCGTACACTACTAATGTTGAGACCCGCCCTAAAGGCATGGTCTGTGCGCGCTATATGAAATACCCCGAGTATCTAGAACGTTCACATAGATCATATGACATAATTATGTAAGTAGGGGGCAGTGCCAGGTGCTACCTACGTCCATTGATATCTAATTTAATCTACTTAGGTCACATGACTCACTGGCTAGGTGGACATGGCTAAGGGGAAGTCGCCGCTAGGGGAGCAGTTCAGGCCGTTGGTTCGAGCCCGGATAGGGGCGTATATTGAGGCCTAGAAAACCGTGACAGTTTGGTGGGTGGCACATTGGGGGGCTTGTGTGTTGTGTTGTGCTTTGGTGGTGTGGTAATGAAGGTGGTTGGGTGGGCCACGTTGTTGAGGCATGTTTTGAAAGTGTCAAGGTGAGTGGTGAATTGTTGGAGGATAGGACCTAGGATGGTGATGACTTCATGGGAAATGGAGTTGGAGGTGAATTGGGGTTCATTGGGGAGTGTGGGAATGGGATTGAGGATGAGGGGGGAAGTAGAGGAGTGGGAGGTCCTGTGAGAGGGGGCCGGTTGGGGGACGGATGAATATCCATGTTGTCTTCATCGTCTGAGATGGGTTCATGGCTGGAGATGACATCGTCAATCCAGTGGCTGAGGTACATAAGGTCCTCAGACAGGTGGGGTAGGAGTGGATGAGTGCAGAGGCCACGGCAGCCGAAGTGTTCGATGCCGTCACTGGAGGGACTTCAGTCACAGAGATTAATTTGCAAACTGCCTTTCATTAGTGCTGCGCAGTACCTGATGTGCATATCAATCCGGCATAGATTAATCTACAATTATGATAAAATAAACTGCCAACTGGGGGATTGAACCTTGAACCCTGGAGTCTGGCAACCTGGCATATAGACAAGCCTACCACTACACCACTGCACAATGCATTCATTGTTGTATTGTTGCATGTTTAATATCATGTGCTGACACCAAAGAAATTTTCGATCAACCAAAAATTGAGATTGATTTATTGACTGGCTTCGAAAAATTGGTCAGATAGAGCACTAGCTACACTGAAATTACACTGCAGTCATAGTTCCACATTCCACATAGAGCTAATGAGTCCAGGTAGTGTTGTGAGGTCCGGTCCAAGGACCGCTAAAGACCAAGGACGGGACCAGGACCGGACTGATTAGGACCGATTCAGCGGTCCGGTCCAGTCCCGGTCCTAACACGGTCCTGGTCCTGGTCCTAACGAGTTATCAATTTATACAGGACCGGTCCCGGACCGGTCCCAAAAGTTAGCATAGAATAGTACTTCGACTCCAAGATTGTAAACCATGATGCGCTACTTTAAACATAAAATCAAGTACCTAAGACTCCAGTGAGTGATCCAAGATGATCTGCATCATGTATGTACCACTAGCTAAGCATCACAAAACCTGACAAGAATACTTTTCACCAGTAAAGCTTCTGATATTAATGATACAATGAAGCACTGCTATTGTCTTGGGCAGTGCTTAACACATGCAGTCTGCCCTCATGTTATCACTAATGTTGTTGACTTGCACACAGTTGTATATTATCCCGCCCAGTAGCCTTGACACTTGCACATTGATATACATGCATTTCAATCTTGTGCAGTCACTAGCTTCCAACCACTTAGTTACTACTCATTGTGTCATACAAGAATGAAACAATAAAATGTCATCAGGTTTAACCTGAGATGTGCAGTCACCACAGTGGCATATATAATTATATACCAGCTTCAGTGTACCAACCATACTGGCCAAACTCAACAATCGGTGCATCGTAGTCAATCTGTGAGCTATGCTAAGTATGTTTTGATACATGTTGAGCAATAAGTGCCCTTTCGTCACATTTTCTTACAAATAAAACCTAGTCGAGTGAATGACCGTTCAATCGGTCCTGGACCGGTTCAGACCGGTCCTGGGACCGGTTCAGACCGGTCCTGGGACCGGTATAGGACCGCGGTCCTGCTTGGGACCGGTCCTCAGTCCGGTCTCTCATTGCCCGCACCGGTCCGGTCCTGGTCCTGGTCCTCAGTCCTACCCAAAATATGCAAAAGACCGGACCGGACCGGACCTCACAACACTAAGTCCAGGAGCTGAAAAATTGATGAGATTATTGTGTCAGGACAGAGTTTTGTAGAGCACAAATTATCCGATAAATATTTCAGATCCTCATCTCATGATTAGCCTTTGTAGTTTAGTGGTTATATTGTGTGTCTATTGCTTGTGTTGCTATGGTCGAAAGTTCGATACCGGCTCATGTAGTTTTTAGAAATCCAAGCCAGCTTGATCTGCTCGATGCAGATTAATCTGATTTCTCCAGTGCTAGCAGAGCACATCGGTAACTGCGAAACGCTAACGAAAGGCAGTTGGTAAATTAATTTGAGTGACTGAAACTCTACGTCACTGATGACACAGAGGTTTCAATGTAGATACATGGTGTAAAAGTGAAGGGCATTCTCATATTCCAAGTGAGAGTGGGCAGAGAGGAATTCAGTGGAAAAAGCATGGAGGGGTTAGATTGCAAGGTGAGCGGTTTGACCAGCCAGGGTGTTGCCGATGTCAGAGAGATCATGGTAGGGTAGGTTTAATCGTTGAGACGGATGTCTTTAGTTTCTACAGGGGTAACTGAACGTTAGATGGTGGTTTGAGAGGCAGGGACTATGTTAGGGGAGGTTGGAGCAGGGGGCTCTACAATGATGGGTGAAGCGGGTGCTTGTTCGGACATGATGGTTAGTGATGTGCAAAGCCCGGCTCAAAGCCGTGAGCCGGGCCTGGCCGAGCCGACTTAAGCCGGGCCGAGCCGAGCCTTGGGGGTGGCTTACGACGGCTCAGGGCCCGGCTTGGATTGCGAGCCGGCCGTAGCCGAGCCCTGAGCCGGCGGCTTTAGGCGCGCAACTGTAGCTATGTTGTAGTGAGCGAAAATAGGCCCGTCGGTACAAGATTTTGCATACTTTCAAACTTAAATATTCTCAATAACCATACAATAACTTGTGGCCGGTGCAAACTATTGTGATCGGGGTTGCGATCGGGGTTGTGATCGAGACCTATATTTTCTGTCGTAGAGTTTCAGTCAATTATCTTAATCTACCAACTACCCTTCACTTAAGAAATCGCAGTTGCGAGCTAGGTTTGCACGCAGATTAATCTACTGTGACAATAAAATGGTACATCCAGGATTCGAACCAAGGACCTTAGCGCAGATGAGAATAATAGCATCACAGCGTAATTAGCCAACTGAGCCATATTGGCAACAGTTACCCTGGACCAATCAAAGAATATATAACGCAGATTTTACACACAATTTTCGCAAATCATCAAGGCAACTAACTGCTCCAACAAGCATACAGAAATCAATGATAGTGGTAGCTTGATTTACCATGCTTGACCTGGAGCAACTCACCATGGAAAAGCTGAATACACTGGAATCACAGGTCTTTAGAGGCAGATTCATTTGTATTTGTGTTATGGATGATGTTAAACTGCGAAAATGAAGTTTACAAAATACTCTATATATCGCTTAAAATGGGGCAGACACTAGTTCCACTGTAGCTCAGTTGGCTAACATATGCTGCGATGCTCTTATTCTCATCTGCGCTAAGGTCCTTGGTTCGACCCCGGGATGTACCATTTTATTGTCACAGTAGATTAATCTGCCGCACTTAGCAGATTAATCTGCGTGCAAACCTAGCTCGCAACTGCGATTTCTTAAGCGAAGGGCAGTTGGCAGATTAAGATAATTGACTGAAGTCCCTCTTTCCGTCAGTGTCATGAGCAACTGTACAAGTACTTGTAGATCAGGACAACAATAGATAGCGGACATATATGCATCCTGAATGCATTGTGCTGCAATTTTGAGCTGTACAAACCAATAACTTCGAGGTCCTTCCTGATTGCTCATAAGCCCCGGCCTGAGCCTGAGCCGGGCCCGAGCCGGTCTGAGCCGTCAGGGAGGGCCCGGCCTGACATTTCGCTGAGCCCGGGCCCTTCAAAGCCGGGCCCAAGCCCCGGGCTTTGAGCCGAGCCGGGCTTTGCACATCACTACTCGTGTGGCCCGTTGACTGCGTCCAATCTACGCTGTCGCCTTTGCTCTGCTCCCCGGCGACCCGGATTCGTAGCTGACCCGCTTCCCCGCACCGGAGGCTTCTTCTCCACTTCTGGCTCCTGGAATTGTTACACGATGGTATGTGAATGCGCTTGTTTGCAATGATAATTGGAATTCTACCGATCTCATGAGGATGCTTTTCGCCCATTGGTCCTGCCTCTCCTGCAGCTGCCTTCCCTTCACGCCTGTACATTGAGGGTGGGACGAACTTACGAGTTGGGGAGCACATGCGATTAAGGCGAACACACTCGGATCGGTGTAGGGCACTTGATCCTCTAATTCTATTGCAAGGAGCTCTCGACGGTTGTATACAGCGGGCTATCGTGATCTAGTTAGTGATTGATTCTAAGTCTACGGCGAGCACGATCAGATGGTACACAGGTCGAACTGAGAAGTAGCACTGAACCGTTCACGGAAACCGTGGCTGAGATGAATACAACGGCTACTAGTCATTAATCCGAATATATTTTCGAGCTGCAATGAGGGAAGATACTGTCCTACATACATACAGGTGCGGAAAAAGTAATGTCCGTGTCCGCATAAGAAGGCGTTACATGAGGCAGTCCGTTTTGAACGAGTAGGGACGTCGCGCTGTAAGACACGAGACAATACGAGTGACTCGGACTCGGAGTGTAAACGAGTACTAGATTGAATGCAAACACGAGACAATACGGGTGACTACTCTGGAATCAGCACATGCATCTAGGCTAGCTGAGAGACCATTGCTCACCTCAGACTCGGAGTGTAAACGAGTACTGAGGGAGCAGCTACAGAGAGAGCGAAAAAGGTATCTACGCTGAGTACGTAAGACACAACGTACCATAAGCGGTAACCACAGTGTCCGTGTCCTACTGGACTAAGTCCTATCGACTTTCAACAGTCCGAAACGGTAGAAAGGGACATACTGTGGCATACAAAGTTGTGTCGGACTTATATGAACAAGAGACATAGATACCCTGTAGACGTTCCATATATTGGCTAGCGTAGCTGTCCAGTAGTGCAATATCGCAGATGATTCATCCAAGCTGTGCCGCTGTTTACACGTGCCCCATGCATCCGAAGTCTCTCAAGTGCCGACCCAGGGTGTCCTTCCGCCCGAACGTCTTCCAGCACCCACCCACCATATTCCGACCGTAGTATTCACGCACATCCGCTGCGCATTTCTCTTCCTCCGACGGAAAACGTCCCAGCCATTCTTCTAGCGGTACGCCACAGCACACCCACTTACTATCATTGTCTCTACGATGACTCTCCATGTGTCGCCTGAGGTCCGGTTTACGCCACGTCGAGTAATTGCATCCAGGTACTGTGCACCGCTGTGAAGATTCCACCGCGGTGGATATCTCATCTGAGGACAGTTGTGCTTGCTCGTTACGAGGAGGAGTGTGCATGAGGGTCTTATGTGCGGAGGGGTAGGGAGCTTGCTCGACTTCGTACGTGGAGGAGGTTGGTGTGGGGCTTAGAGAGAGAGGCGAGAGAGGCGAGAGCTGCAGAGGAGCATGCGAGGTGGGGGAATAGAATTTATTTGCAGTGTCACGGAGAGCACTATACATAGAAGAGCCGCACAGGGAAGGAGTGAAGGAGTGAGGCGGAAGCTGCGCAAGCTGCGGCGGGGTATAAGAACCGAATTCGGGCGACGAGACCTGTGCGTGGATGGTCCCAGGATGTGTAGAACAGAGAACACCGACACCCGCCCCAGATGCCTCGACACTATGCACGGTCGTAGGGTGGTGGGTATTGTTGCCAGAGTACACGAGCTGAGGGAATTCTCCAATAGGCGCGTTCTGAGTAAAAGGCATATTGTCCACAGTGGGATGGTAGGCAGTACCATTAGGCTCCGGATTCAACAAGAGAGAGCTAGTGGCACTGTAACGCAACGACTCTGTGCCATTGACATTGTCAGACGGTGCATAATATACATCGTTGACAGGGGACACTCTATGTAAAGCGAGGGCATCGTTCACTGCATATATCGAGATAGAAATGCAAATAACATACGAATTAGGGCTGTCGTGATCATATATACTGGACACGGGTCCATTGCCAGGGCTACACCATCCGGATGAGAACGTAGTCGAAGAGGGGGAAACGTCGCCATGCGTGGAGCATGGAGCGTCGGTATATGTGACATCCCCGCAAGAACCTGTAAGATACGAAGCATGCGTATGGGAGTAATATCCATCGGTAGTGGGTGGCATGCCATCCTGCGTCTGGTCATAGTCCATGGCCTGCCAATCGACGGTAAACTGGTTCTGGAAAGCGGCGAAGGACATTGGGGATAATTCGATGCTCGGGAACACGACGACAGTGGTGTGTGCCTCCCATCGTGCCAAATCCCATATTCTTATATACGCAGCTCGCCAGGGACGAAGCGGGCTGAGCAGGATTGATGATCTGTTTCATGACTTGCCATATACAGGGGGTCGTGGGACAGTTAGGTTTCGCTATAAGAACCCCGCGCCTTTGACGCCCTATGTGAAGAGGAAGAAGGGCAACACGTGGGGGTGTGCATCATCATCGCCCGCCTCCCTGCCCCTGCAACTCATTTGGCCGGCCTGATGCCATTGTGTCAGCTTTCAATGTGGCAGAAGGTGCGGCGATTTTCGGGAACATGGTGTAGGCGCTGAGCTGGAATAGATGGCAGACATTCGAGGAGGTGGGGCGTAGTTGAGCCGTGGGAATGATATGATGGCCTGACGCGGTCACGGGATATGAGCTGGAACGCGTCGCGTCGCGATAGCACATTCCCAGAGGTCCGTTATGCGGTCTCTTCTCTAACTCGCGGAATAAATGATAGCATCTCAGTGGCGAATCAGAAAAAGAGAACTGCGCAGTTGATACATGACGACTCCTCTGCCTGAATTTCATTGTCATTACTAGCTGAGGCATCATGGACCTATAAAAACTCCATTCAACAAGCACAGTGATCTATCAATAGCATATCAAACTACTGGTCATATCACCTGTATCTTTCTCTGAGCTTGCCATTGTTGGTGCAGCAATGCCGACGCGCGAGCGGTGCCACTTTGATGCAGTGATGGCAGGATCTGAATGGTCTGCAAAGAGAAAAAAACGGTGGAATATGTGAGCTACCTGATGGTAGGGTGACAAACATCAGTGTTTGTTCCAGCTTACCTGACTGTACCATGTTCCTTTGCCCCTGGTATAGCGCATGTAGCTTTGTTCTGATGACGATGCATTTCGCTCACAGCTGTAACTTATGTCGGCTCTTGGAGGATTGACTGACAAATATATATATCAATGATGGAAGGTCCAGATAGTCCCATTATACTCAATAGCCAAAATTGTATGCATACGCACACCAGAATCACAAAGCTACATACCATGGACCTCCACAGTCATATGGATGTATGCATCATGGACATACAGCTTCTCTTGTAACATTTTCTTCTGGGACTCATTCCCTCATTACAGCAATCAAAGATTGTCTAGTCATCCGGCGTGATTTGCCGAGCCTTTTGCCTGCTCCGACTTTTCCTCCTCTCTGGCTTCCCTCCTATTCCTCAGTTATGTGGTATACGTGTTCCGTCCTGGCCATGTGCATGTGGCTGTTTTGCAGGATCCTTCATGTGCATGCTAACCTCCTGGGATTGCCTCGCCTGAACCTCATCTGTTGATTCATCTCTCCTGTGGCTGCCCCACTACAGCACTCCGCTGCTCTCGTCCTACATACTATGGACCGGTCTTGTCGGTGCTCCATTTTTCTGTGCCGAATTTTCTCCCTCTCCTGTCCTACTCTGTGGCGGTATACCTCCATCATGAACAATCAGCTTCTCGCAGCCTCCTTCCCTTTATCTTCCTGGCCTCCATCAATGCTTTGTGGATCTCTATGCGGCGAATTTGGTCTATACGTATCGGCATGAGATCACGTAATAACCATGGCGATAACAGCCTCTTCTCGATGGGGAAGGAAGATGTATTGACCAGGGTATCTGTTTGTGGTCTGAATTTCGGGTGGGGGGAATGTTAGACATTGAGGAAGCAGAGCTCTCGTAGCTGCCATGTGCACTAATAGTGAGTGTGGCAAAAATTTTGTGTCCTGCTATTAGTCCAATATCACCTCTCTCTGATGTGTGTGTTCGAATTAGTGTTGCGAGGTCTGGTCTGGTCCGGTCTTTTGGACAGGACCGAGGACCGGGACCAGGACCAGATGAGGGACCGGTCCGAAGACCGGTCCCAAGTAGGACCGCAGTCCTATAGCGGTCCCAGGACCGGTCTGAACCGGTCCAGGACCGATGAAGTGCTTATTGACTTAATCATAATTATATATGTCAGAAACTGCGACAAAAGTGTATTTACTACTCAGTATATATCAGAACATACTAAATGCAGCCCAAAAACTGGCTATGGTGCAATGATTCTTGATTTCTGAAAGTAAAATTGTATACTGGTAACTGAAGTCAACACACAGAAATACCACTGCAGTAACTGCACACCTCAAGTTGTATCTAATGAGATATACTTGTTGCATCTTGTATGTGCCACAATGAGTAGCACTAAGCAGCGCTTTGCCAATAACTGGGTGATATTGAATGCAGCATGCATGTGTATCACAACATGTGAGCATTAGCACTACTGTATACACAACTGCATGTCAGTCAACAAAACTAGTGACAATATGAGGACAGACTGTATGTGTCAAGCATGGCCCAAGACAATAGCAGTGCTTCATTATATCATCAGGATCAGGTTTTCGGTTATTACTATTCATGTCAGCTTCTGTCTGACATGTTCACCCTAACAGCCAGTGGTACATACATGATGCATACCATCTCAGATCACTCTAGGGTGTCTTAAATACTTTGGTTTGTTGTAAATCAATTGAGCATAGTTCCCTACCTTGGAGCAACCATATTCTAAGTGCTATTCTACAATAACTTTGGGAGCGGTCCAGGACTGCTCCAGACCGGTCCTTACCGGACCGTTGAATCGGTCCTAAACAGTCCGGTCCTGGTCCGGTCCTTGGTCTTCAGCGGTCCTTGGGACCGGACCTCGCAACACTAGTTCGAATGATGTAACAACCAGGTGGGGCACTTGATCCACCCCATAACGAAGATAAGATCATGCGGTTTGGCCTCTACTCTGTTGATCTCGAGTATACGGCATTAGCTGTCATAGTGTTTGTTGATATATTGATTGATATTATCCTTGCTGACTCGAGGGACCCTGCTACGAGCTCTACATCCGGGAATGACAAGGCAGGCCTCACATGTATATCGTAACATCGTTTCAAGTCCTATCTTCACCTTGGCAGGTCTAAGTGAGCAGATCAAATTCCAGGACGATGCAATCATTATAGATACATATCGACGTACCCTTTTGCGCTAGTCTCAACGTTCGACTCGAAGTCTTCACGAGCCCGCAAGACAGGACATGGGCTCTGGAGATTATATGCTGCCTGATCGTCAAAATGCACCCTGTCGACCTTCAGTGGCTCGAGTTTGTCTGACTTTGGGTCCGTCTCGTAATGACACGGCTGCCCTCCAGTAGTGATGTGCCAGGCCCGGCTTTGGGCCATAGGCCGGGCCGGGCCAAGCCCTACTTGGGCCGGGCCAGGCCGGGCCAAGCCGTGAGCCCCAGTGAAAGTACCACATATCCACGAGATATCGATATGTACTAGAGTGTACCAAAATATATCGTTGAAATATCCAAGTATACTAGAATATAGCGAAAGCTATTTGCCAAGAGTCTGAGCGGTCCGATCACTGATGCCAAGGCTCTCGTCATACTCACACATACTCATTGATATATTCAACATATCCTCGTCAATAAATATCGCGTCTGAGTTTGTCTTGAGCTGATGTCAAGCTGAGTTCGTCAAGGAGCCGATTTGTTAGATTACCAGTCCATTCAGTACTTTGAATTGACACTACACTCTGCATTTAAAAATGCTGGTCACTCCTCGACACGATTATTAGTGCATATGCCACGAGCTGCTGAGTATGTGCTTTCCCCAAGCGGAGAAAAAGAGTATTACTGTGAATGTTCGTTATACTGCAATAACATCCGCGTCAAAGTCCATCGCAGCACATACTTCGACCACAAGAAGAAGGCAAGATTATTTCAGTCAGACTCTGCTACAGAAAGTCACCGGTATACCAAGAGAAGGCGAGTTGATGTAAGTTTGAGTGGGACGTACATCCACAATGTGATTTGTGCACTACTAAAATCATGGCTCACCATATACTTGGGATAGTCGCAGGAAGAAAGTCATGCATCCAATACCAATGTGTTCAGCTCAGGCTCAAAAACAGATCCAGGTAGATATTCATCTGTCTCACCATGGCCCAGTAAGCTAAATATGTCATGTTACATCGTAGAACCCCTTGATTTGAGTGGTAAAAGCTACCGGGAGCCAGCACAAAATCCCAATATAGATTCAGGTGAAATTGGTGCATGGAAATATTATGCACCTCTTGATAGTTTAATAAGCCAGCCAAAAGTCTCTGTTGTTAATTTCCCTGAGAATCCGGAGCATCAAGTGGCCGAAGACAGAAATTTAGAAAATCAGTTCCAGGAACAGAACCAAGCGCAGGAGAATAGTGGGAACACTGCTAATTTACTCACACAGGTATACCAAAATTTATATGAATGAAAGCAGTGGCTATATGTAATGAAATTTTCATAGATTCTGGCTGGTGATGATGCAGAAAGCCTTGCACAAGAGGACCTTGGATTCAGCCACGTGCCATTTCCTAACCACGGCGGTGGTGTTCCACAATCTCAACCTGATGCTGGCAGTCTGATAGCTCTGCAGGAGGAGGAGGAGGAGGAGGAGGAGGATGAAGAACACTATGAAGAGCATCTCAGAGGAATTCTTCCTGTCAGACTAGCATCAGAAAGTCTGGCGGAAAACAGCAACAACCAAGAGCCCCATGAACTGGAGAACCCTCAGATAATCACTCTAGAGGAGCTTCGGCAGACTGTCGAGATGCAGCATCTGATTCGTAATGCACGCCTTGAGGATGACATCCATGATCCGGATATTCTCAGACGTATCCAAAATCCACCACAGGGACATCTCGACATCAACAATCCCATTCAAGTGCTGTCTATCGAGATCTACACGGGCCTCGATGACTGCTCTCAAAAGATTTACGAGCACTTTCGCAGTGCGCTTTTGCGCTGTCCACCTCACTTGGAGCTTCTCTCATATGCTCAAGTTAAGTCCTATGTTGAAGATCTCACTGGGATCTTTGTATTGCGACATGATTGCTGCATTAATTCCTGTATGGCATATACTGGGATATACAGTGACCTCGACAAATGCAGCCACTGCTATGAGCCACGGTATGAAGAAAGAAGACAAGCAAAAGCTAGTCCCACGGAAGCGATCAATGACCATCCCCATTGCTCCTGTAATACAAGCCATGCGACGCTCCTCTGCCGGCTCTCGAAATGCTGAGTACCGTGCCACAGCTACTAGACAGGTGCTCGCCTCACTTCAGGAAACTGATGGTGAGATTCCTGTGATTAGCGACTACATACATGGCAAGGACTACCTGGAGGCTGTTGTTCGTGGGGATATCAAGGATGAAGATACCTGCTTAATGTTTTCCATTGATGGTGCCCAGCTTTATGCCTCCAAGGTCTCTGATTGCTGGATGTTAATATGGATCCTTCTTGACTATGCACCAGATATGCGGTACAAGAAAACCCATATCATGCCTGGTGGATTTATTCCTGGGCCCAATAAGCCAATGAATATCGACTCTTTCATTCTTCCTAGTCTTCGCCATATTGCTTCATTCATGGGAGAGCACGAGAGACTAAAGCTCTGGAGTGAGCAGCGTGGACTCTATGATTCCAAAATATTCTTGGTGTTCGCAACCGCCGATGGCCCGGCAATGACATACCTCAATGGCACAGTTGGACACTCTGGAGCTCATAGATGTCGCCTATACTGCCCTCTGAAAGGACGCCATAAGCCTGGTGGTAGCCATTACTATCCTGCATGCCAGTTACCTAACAATTACTCCGTTCCAAATTCTTGCCACCCTGATGTCTCCCTCCATGGCCAGAAACTGGACTCTCAGGAAGCCTCTCAGAGGTACTATGCCAATCTGGAACGCCTGCTCAGTGCATCTACCCAGCGTGAATATGAGAAGATTCGCTTGGAGACTGGGATCTGTAAACCGAGTTTATTTGGTGGACTCCCATCAGGATGTTTTCTTGGAATTCCTGGTGGCTTTCCTGCAGACATAATGCACCTCACTGGTCCGAATCATCATGAGCTTTTCTTTGAGCTCTGGCGAGGTACAATGAAGTGTGGCAAGGATGACAATAAATCAACTTGGCAATTTTCTGTCCTAGTTGGTGATGCCTGGACTACCCATGGTGCTGATGTTGCTAAGTTGACCTCATATCTCCCCGGCTCTTTCGATCGATCTCCCCGAAATCCTGCAGAAAAGATTAATAGTGGGTACAAAGCACAAGAGCAGATAACGCATCTATATGAGTATTGCGTTGCTCTTCTGTATAATCTCCTGCCCCCAAGATTTTACCGTAACTTCTGTCAGCTTGTCCGTGGCATCCGGATGATGTATCAACGTGAAATTCGATCACAGGAACTCCAAGAGGCCCATGATCTGCTTCATACATTCTCAGATGACTATGAGATTCTCTACTGCGACAGACATCCAGATCGTAGTCACTTCGTCCGACAAAGTGTTCACTCAGTCACTCATATCGCCTCTGAGACAGAACGAATTGGCCCCTACTCTACATACTCCCAGTTTGCTATGGAGCGCGCAATTGAGCTCGTTGGACGGCAACTTCGTTCTCACGTACACCCCTATGCCAATTTTGCGGAGCGAGGGCTTGTGAGATGCAGGACCAATGCCATTCGATCAATGATGCCTGCACTTAATGAAACCAAGAGACTTCCTCGTGGTGCTATTGATCTTGGAGGTGGCTATGCCCTCTTGCGTGCTGCATCAAATGGACTGCTAGCAATGACAGCCTCAGAGGCTCAATCACTCAGCGATTTTCTGCAGCATGAAGGAATACAGCCGACTGAAGATTTTAGACTCAATTTGCGCTTCCAGAAATGGGCACGGGTCCTACTACCAACTGGACAGGTAGCGCGGTCAGTTTGGGCAGAACAGGGTATTCCACTTGGAAAACTTCGCATGACACGCAATGTAAAGGTAAGATATATATCCTTATATACATCCTTTTTCTAAAACAATCATATATAATCTCATAGGTCCGACTTGAGGGAGACAAAGTAGGCATAGGAGAAGTACAGTACTTCTTCACACTCAGAATTAATGCGGCATCTACTGCTCTGGCATTAATCTCACTCTACTCGGAGCCTGATCAGAAGCTATTAGACTACTCATACAACACCCTATACTCATGCACATACTTGGAACACTGCGTCTCGTCGTGGTGAAGGTTACTTCGATTATCTCTGTGGTTGGAATGCTACCACATCCAAAGCGTAATGGGCCCTATGGGGAAGATTTAGAGGGCCAGTTCTTCCTGGTCGAGAAACTCGGGCTAGAAATTGTTCAGATGGCAGGTATGTAGGAGGAGGTGTCAGAGGAGCAGCGTTGATATGTAGCTGGTAGTGTATTTATCCTGTTACAGTAGAGGCGCCACCGGGTAGCAGCACCTGCCATATCTGTCCATCACCTGTTTGCCTGAGCGCGTACTTGCCTCAAATGTACAGAAACGTGACCAAACGCACTTTTTAAACACAGAAAGCTTAAAGCTTCGTCTCAGTGGCTGCTGTGGCTGAAGCTGATTTCGACATCATTTGACTTGTGCAGCCTGTACCTACAGTCACGCATTCTCAAAAATTCCGAGCCTTCTGTACCACTCTCTCTATGTCCCACTGTATTCTTCTATATGTTTCTCATGGTCCTGCTCTTTCTACTTGGTTCCTGGTGAAGGAAAACATCAAGAAAGTCAGTGCTAAAACTGACATGTTCTTGTATTTCATGCGTTACAGTAGATCTTCTCTATAGAATATTAACATACCATATACATAGAAAGTAAACATCCATTTCAATATAATACCATGCTTCTGATTGCCCGATTTCACCTAGTAATATCTTACAGGCATTTGGAAACTGGTGCACTATTTGGACACCATCGGATTGAATTACTTATTCTTCAAGTAGAAATCGAGATAAAACTCTGAATATATTATAGAACATATTACACATGTAGTCATACAAATTTCAGTCACAACAGACACAGATAATGCTATCTTGACTCTCTACCATTTTGCCTCCGCAGAGACACTGTAGCTCCTTCCTATGTGATGTTTATTCAAAGAATATCATGTCTTACACCTTTATAATCTTAGAATACAAGTATAAAATTGAAATACGTACATTTTCTGTAACGCCTTAGCTCTATATCTCATCTAGTCGAACGGAAGTAGCAGGAACATCACTTTCAGCTGTTGTACATAACAAATCTTGGACTTCAAGTTCAAGTTTTGACATTATGTGGCTCCAATATTTGCTTTGGAAGTACCATAGTACTTCCAGTTGTATTGAGCTGAGCTGAGAGCCGAGAGGCAAGTGATTCGACAGGTGGTAGCGTCGGATCAACATTCCCGCTACCGGAGGTAGTGGGTCTTGGAGTGTAAATTGGAACGCAAAAGGTTTCAAAATTTCCCTCGGGCTTTAGGGCAGGTCTATGGTTACAATTTTTCTTATCAGCTTGTATGTGTGGGAATATAAGTAACAAAATATTTGATCCGGATGTCTCTGACAGCAAAGTAGTCTCGCACCCAGACGGTGAACAGCTTGTAGCGTTGCCTGACTCGCGTTGTGTACCCTACGTTATTACAGTGTTAACAATTGTGCTGGTACGTGTATGTGCCAGTAGTAATATTGTGCGAATGCACGCCTGCTCAGCTATCAATCTGATATCAGAGACTCTTCGGATAGCTCGGATTGTGGCGAACGTATATATGGTTGAAGTGCCTTGATTTTTGGGGCGACTCAGTTGGAATGCCTTCCGGGCATCTTTCATCTGGATGCCATCATCAAGCAAGACCTGCAAAGAATCAGCAAAAATGCCCGCAGCAAGTCCACGATGCTAAGTAGAGAATAGCTAGAACATGCGCCATAGTCTTCCGGTCGCTATCTTCAGCCTCTAGTGCTGCATGTAGTTTCCGAGTACACTCCTGCTTATGTGAGCTGCCGCCCAAGGAGTCCCCATAAGTGGTCATTGATGTCAGCCATTCCATCTTCACTACTATCTGTTTTGAAGTTGAGCTACTATTGTTGTATACCCATAGCATATACAGAGCATATAGTTATCGAAGCAGCAGTAAGTAATGTCTCAAGAATGCCGGTACTAATTACAGCGTGCTAGACGCGCGAGCGCGACTATTCACAACCACTGGTTCGGGGGGTGGGGGGCGGGGCAGGGCGAGATATACAACCGCTTATACGAAAGCTATGACTACTTCTCTATTTGTTCTGTACTGCACACATTGATCTGCCCGCACACCGGTAGCGGGCTATGCCGTGCTTGCGTGGCCTTAACGCCTTATAGAAAGTAATAGTTGCCACACTACGATTATTATCACGTGATCATTAGAATCCTCGCTAGTCCACAGCAAGTCTTGTCTCTGGTTTGCATTATACTGGGTTAAAAATTTGTAAAGTGCAGTATATGACATAAAATACAACTATACACTTTTGAAACATGACAAAGACGGGTGTAAGGAAGTGCTGAATCAGGCACTGGTCGGAGCACTGAAGAGAGCACTGCAGCAGTTGCTAGATCGAGAAGGCAAGCTTCCACTCTGGTCAGTCACGTGGGTAATTGAAGCTCCAAGATTGTCACTCATCATCCTGTCTGATCTCGTCACATGTCATGTCTTGTCACGTTGCCTCTTTTTTTACTTCCCTCATGTCTCAAAACCCTCATATTCTCAGCTCTTTTACACCTCTTGATCCTCCTAATTTACAAACCCCTTTGACAACAGCAGCTGGTATTCTCCGTACACCACACTCATTTTCTCCTGAGCACACACAGTCCCTGGGCAACAATCAACGGACAATAAACTCTTTTAATTCAGATCTCTTAGCAGGAAATTTGCAAGGAGTTTCAAATTGGGAAGAAGTGAATTCTACCGTATGTCTGAAAACTGCTGCACCAATCACTAGCTCATCTCCAACCAGCTCATCTCTGGCACGAATCATGAGGCACTGATTTTCTCAGGCAATCAGACGTACAGGTTACTTGTGGAAAAGAATGATTACCTCATTGCGGAAAATGAAAGGCTTCGAGTGCAGATTGAGTGAGTATATGCACACTGTACTCTATTCCAGGCGCTCTAGGCTACATTTGTCATTGCAGCACATACCTCTCCCAGATTCGAGAAGACATACAACTGATCATTAGAGGAGGGACTTCAGTGCCAGAGATGCATCTTTAGAGACACCGCAGATGCATCTGGGGCACTCTAAGGTAAGCGCCAGCCACACGCCCGGAAAGGCATTAAAGAGGAGTAAAACAAACGAGCTGCAGGAATCGAACCAACAGCCAAGTGAAATAACGAGTACAGTAACTATACCAACTGCACCATGTGAGCTTGTATATCGACGTAAAGAATATCTTATAAGATCAGAGGGTGTATGTAAATGAGCAATAAATCAGCAGATGCATCGTAGATGCATGTACGACTGGAGAAGAGATGCATCTGCAGATGCATCTCGTGGATATAAGATGCATCCGCAGATGTATCTCGTCGTGAACACGGGATGCATCCGCAGATGCATATTCCTATGACTCGGATGCAAATACACATAGGCAAAAATATAAATGTAAAATAACGGTAATTCATCTAGCAAGCAGGAACACGATGTACTCAAGCATAATGCCCGTCGCTTGTGCTGTTAATCCACCGTAATTTGTACTTGTTCAGAGTGTTACTCGCACAGATGCCGACAGTTGTAGACGTACATTTCTATGTGTTTGGATGTCATGGACGACAGTGAGAGACGTACATGTAGCCATATAATGCATCAGACAGTTGAGCGAGCGCAAAATGTTGCGTAAACTCATTGTATTATGCATAGCACGAGATGAGCTCCACGGCGGCAGCCGTACTGCCGAATGTTTGCGGTTTGTAGTCATGCGTTATAAACCCCCCTTTGCCTTTCATCCCTAAAGAAACCAATGTTGGTGTATATATCTCTAGAGATGTCGACGTGTAGCACGTACCATGTATTGCTAGTGAAATTGTTAGTCCAGAACGATTACGGTCCGCCCATTCTCCTCAACTTCGCTCGCAAACGGCAATGCCTCCGTCAGCGTAGTCCGCCTTGACGTAACTAACTTAATTTTCTTCTTCGGACGGTGTAGTGCCTCGTCATCGCTGCTGATGTCGATGGGGCTGTCATAGTCAACGTGTCTGTTAGCGTGGATCCTCCGTTTTTTGGCAGATGATGACGCGTCCGCAGTATCGGCGACGATGATAGCCCCAGACCTGTTTGTCTGAACTGCACGACCCTCGTAGACCTTTTGCTCGGCGCCTCGAGCACTTGTCAGATCATGTAATCTGGCCAGTAGCACTTGCATGCTTGCCTGCATCCAGAATCTCCTTGGCGATACGCAGCGGGACAGGGGGTAGATGTAGTGCTAGCTGTTCTATTTCGATTCCTGGACATCTATCGGCACAAACCTAACATTAGTACTGGCAATAGACCTGCTTTGACCATTTACCTTTGAAGCCCATGCGACTTGATCAAGAGCACCGTGTCACAAAAGACAGGAATGTCCGACGTCACTCTGTAATCAGTGATCCAACTTCCTGATGGGGAACTCCAAACTTTAATCGGCGACGTCAGTGTCAATCCGAAATATTCGAGCACTGAGGGCATGTGTCTCAGGATAACATTGCCCTCGACCACCCTCACTACGATTGCCTTCCCCTTCGTGCCATCCTGGTGATCATATCACAAGATGACTCGCTGTGCTATACTCCTAAACCCCTAGGCGTAGCCTTTGACTCGGCTATGTCGAGGGAGAACCCAAGTGCGTATTTATAGAGGCAAGCCCTCAGAGGAGGCGTCGGTATTGGCGTTGTCGACGAGGCAGGGTGGGCACTCAGCAGGCAGGGTGTATCAAGTCGGGCCTAAGCCCTAGATGAGAATCTTAAGTCTGAGGACCTAGTGTCCCAGACCTACGATATATATACATGAGAGGCATGGTAACTACTCAGTAACTACCTGCCCTAACGTAAGGGTCCGTGCGCAGCCCTATCGGCGTTGCTAAGACCGTTGTTATGTATTAGTAAGCGGCCGGCCAGTAATGGCGGCCGCCGATGAATCATTGACAAGGCGTCAGCGGCCCAGGTTAAGGGGGCGCTTCGACGCGGTGTCGTGATCGTAAGATCAGGTGCCACCTACGCGGTCACCTGCCTACGCGTCGTGGTCACGTGCCTGTATTCGGCGTGAACCACAAGTCCGGCGCGCCCAGTAATGGACGCGCTGGCTGGCGCTAAGCCTTAAGGGCTTTGTAGGGGGACCCTTGGACCCGTATCGTAGGGGAAACCATAGATAATAAAGGAAATGAGTAGTCACGTACTTTCTTGTGACAGATCACGTTAAGCATGCTCAACTTGGAACACAACCAATGTCATACCTCTGGACCCCAGAAACAAACACGTATAAACCGCCATTCAGCCTTCTCGGCCGCCCCATCGCCATCGCCTGTGACCTCTTGGTTGTTGTCCTCGCCCTTGTCCTCGCCTTTGTCATCCTCTCCCTTGTCGTTGCTGCTCTTGCCGGCATCACCACGCTTGTCATTGTCCCCGCCTTTGTCATCCCCGCCTGACTCATTGTTGCCGTCTTCGTGGTTTCCGCCTTCGGCATCGCCGCCTTTGTCGTCGTCGTCTGGCTCGTTCTCGCCGCCGCTGTCATTATCCTCAGGGAGGTTATATTAGTCCACTCTGCAAATCCACTGATTTAAAATAAGTCTTACCTCAGGATCAGACTTGAAGAGCTCCGCCAAATACGCATTGAAGTCAGCGTGGCTCGCTTTCTGTGGCTCAAATTTCGGGTAGCGATTGCTGTTCAGCGAGACAGGGTCAGTACTGCCGTGAGTTCGTGAAGCACGCTCCAGCTCATTTTGAACAGCCTTGAGCATGCGCTGTGCCTCGCGCTCTTCTTTCTTGTGCTCACGTTCAGCGCATTTGGCCGCCCTCTGCTCTTCCCTAGCTCTCCTTTTCTCCTCTGCTTGTATATTCCTTAGCTGGGCTGCAAGCCTCCATTGCTCAGCTTTTGCACCCCTCTCCGCGGCCTTCCTGGCTCTCTCAGCCTCCTTTTCAGCCTTAATGGCAGCCGCCTGCTGAGCTGCGTCGTAGCGGATCTTCTCCATCTCGGCTGTGAGTTGCGACGATGGGAATATCTGCTCTTGTGGGTACCAATGTTTGCCGCAGACCTCCTTCGGAAGTCTACACTGTATGCACGAACGCAGTAAGCTCTCCCTCGTTATCATATCCCAGCTGATGTCACTCACAAAAAACTGCCAAAAACCTGCTACACCCTCCTTGTAAACGACCTGTGCGCCGACTGAACCCACTTCGCATGTCGGACACACGGCAGGGATCACCGGACGGCGTTTCTCAGCATTCCATTTCGCAAGGTTCCAGAGGCGTAGGGGGTACTTAGACCTCGATTCGCCCAACGTGCCTCTCATGGTGCAGGGAGAATGGACTGTGCAAGCAGGCCAACAGGGGGGATGTAAGAGCGAGGTGAAAACTTTGGCAGCGCTTACCATGACTGCCCACGCGAGCACGAGCAGCACAAGAATTGGGGGAATTTCTTATTCCCGGTATTTCTCAGTCTTTGCCATGTCCTCTTTGGTATAACTACTCTCGTCCTCAGGATTTGCGTGCAACATCGACGTCTAGGCTACGGACCCTCAGTAACAACCAGCTTTCACGCTATTTCCTTCCTTTTTCAGGCGCACTAGCTACTCCCTTCTTGTACGTAATTCTACGCCATGTAGTTTGCTGTCCACCCCTGCAATAGACCATGTTAGTAATTTGCGTGATCGCATGATGAGTGTGACATACTCTTCTGCTTCACGGACCTTGGCACTTGGTTTTCGCACACGAGAAGGTCGTCCCCTGTGTATAGCTTCAGCAGTCAACGCTTCATCCTTGCCCTCAGCTTGACGCTTCCGTTTTTGTGACTGTACAGGTCTCAAGTGCGATCCGGCCGCCACCGCCGTGACCTTTGACTTCGTGGGCAGTGGCGAGCTGCTGGTCGTCGAAACTGGGGTTCCATTGCTCATGGGGGTGGGGAATCTGTCATCACTCTTTGCCATGGTATGAAGACCGTCTCCTGGCTCGCTCCGCACGGATTCCTCTGAACTCGCAGTCTGCTCATGTGTTCCCTCATCTGACCCTCTTCTTATACAAGAGGCAATTATGTCAGTCGATGGTTCTAAAACAGAAGATGTGGAGTTCGCAACACGCACCGAGATGGAACCTGCTCCCCGGCCATCCCCAGACTGTTTTCAGGTTCTCTATTAGTATTAGTGACCGAGATCGTTTCTTCATCGGCTACCCCTGATACTACAGATGTCGTTCCACTACCATCTATCCCTTCGCCTTGCTCAGCGATGATGGTGCCACCTGTAGAGCCGTTCGCTTCCAAAGGTGGATCCTCGCCGGGCCCGTAGGTCATCGTTCGTCGGGCTGTCCTGCTGTCAGCTTGGTCGCATCGCACAATAAGATACACGTACGGTCAAAAATGTCTTGCCCGAATCCAAACAACGTGTAACGCAAGCGGCGAGACGATATCTGAGCCTCCTTCACGGGAATGTCCTCAAAGGTTTGATCGTTCGAGTCGCATCCAAAATTGTGTCTGTCCTTCTATCGTTCAGCAAATGATGATATGAAGCAAAAGCACCTTACACGAATGTTTGCAAGACACCACTCCCATCCAGGCCCGTAAGCATCACCATACCCACCCAGCCAGTTTCCCTCGTCCAGAGATCAGTAACTGCCCTCACTCCATCGGCCAGTGCCGCGGCCTTCCTAAAGTGGCTCAGTAGTCAGTCTCTCCGCTCTTTTATCCAGGAGAGCAAAGCATACCTTGCTCGTATGAACTCCCCTGGGCTAATTTCAAAGTCAATGTCTGAGCCTTGTTCCTTGGCACCTTCCTTTTTGTGTTGACCCACTTCCTCCTTGATAGCGGTGAGCTCTTCTTGAGGTAGTAGTCCATATATTTCCGAAGCCCACGCAGTCCATGCCAGCCCATTTTTCCCCTCAATGGTAGCTTTCTTTTCCTGAATTAACCGGTCGTACCGTCCAGACTTCAGCCATTCCCAGAATACGTCCCACGCGCATACAGCACGGGTGTCGTCCAAAACCGGTAGGGCGAGTGCGCGGGCAGTGCCCGCGCAGTGACGGTTTGAATTACTGTTCTTGCACCAGTTGTGAATGCGCTGTCAAGTACGTCAGGGAAAATTCATCAGGTGTCAGCGCATTGAAGATAAATACATCGAAAAGATCCTCAAGTCGCGTTCGATGTTCGTCAGGTGTCTCCGCAGGCCATGGCTTCATTTCAGCTCGTATCGAAGGCGTTTTGGTCAACTTCTGATGCGCAAGGAATTCATCTCCTGTTTCAGCTGCGTATGGCTGACCAAAGTTGAGCAGAAACCCCTTGTGGATCGCCCGTGCCGCTTTTGCAAAATTGTACCTAGGACCAGGCCCCAAAAGCTGCCAAACTTCCGTCGAGGTGTACTGTTGACGCAGGAACTCCAGTTCGGCCGGTCGCCACTTGATGTGTCCCATGAGTTCCGCAGAATGGCAGATGTCAAGAATCTCGGGTGCGAGATAGTGACGTGCACGGCCCAAGTGTCCGACAGACAATCTGGATTTGGCAATAAGTGGCAAATCGACTTGCTGCAGCCCACAATGTGTCCTCAGGGTGCTGGCTACCTGATTTCAATATCTCCTGCAGCGTCGTCACACGCGAGACAGCGACACATGACCGTTTAACCTCAAACCGAATTTCGATGGAGTTGGGAAGAGCGTGCACTTGCGCGTGCTGAAGAAGATTTACGGTCGTGACGCAGGACAGGAGGTGTACCAGGCTATGTAGGAAGTTCCCGACATCATCTGCGACCGCTATTTGGTCTCGCCATTCGTACCAGCCAAGAATCTCTCTGAACTGGGCCATAAGCTCCCCGTCTTTACGGTCGTGACGCAGGACAGGAGGTGTACCAGGCTATGTAGGAAGTTCCCGACATCATCTGCGACCGCTATTCGGTCTCGCCATTCGTACCAGCCAAGAATCTCTCTGAACTGGGCCATAAGCTCCCCGTCACCGAGGAACGACCGACTCTCGCGAACTAGCCGCGCAGTGTCAGTGATGTATTGCGTAAAGCGAATGACGAGTTTCAAAAACTCGTTGGATGTCTCCGTATTATCAAGAGCACGCTTCACGCGGTCGAAAACTGTGTTTCGTCCACAGGACCTAGAGGCTGAGGAAGCGGAGGTTGCGGTGCAATAGCTACCAGTGGCGGCGATGGGATGGCAGTGGGTGGGAGATGCTGATGAGGATGCATCTGCGGAGTCCGAACATGCTGATGTGATAGATGCGTTCATATCTCCAGTCTCAGCTTAACATTGACCTCTTTCGTGGTCTCAGATCCCCTTCACGTTCTCCTTTCCCAGAACATGGCATAAAGAGCAGCTTCCTTCAGCAGATGCATGCGGGTTGAGACAACGCAGCATTTCCAGAACTCAGTACTAGACTGCTCTCGACCGTGGTCATGCGGCATAAAAACCATAAGTTGTCAATCCCGTCTGACACCTGGCACCAGCGCGGTCAACGATGATGCCGCCCTCTCTCTTTCAGAACAACTGCATGCTTCTGTGTAGCCCTTTGTGACGCTGCCATCATCTCGATCCTAAGTGTCATGATCCTGATGTTGAGATGTGGGCACCATCTGTGAATTGAGATCACTCACCCGTCCTCTCCCAACTGCCGTGCTGACGGCCTCCTGAGACGCAAACTCCGGCGCACGGGTACAGCGTTGTGCTTTTTACGGGTTCGCTTTGCAGGAGCCTTAGCATGTAGTTCAGCTGCCGAAGCTCCGTGGGCGGCGGAATCACTTCGTGGGTCAACGGTGTCGTTATCCGGGGGCCATTGCGCGACGATCATGCGAGCGAGTGCGACAATGTGGGCGAATTCTGGCCTGTCGCACGCACTATGCGTGTTGTCGTGGATCTCGTTGTCCTCTACAGGACGCTCCCCAGTGCTCTTGTCATCATATTCCTTGACCTCATCTTCTGCGTCGCGTTGGGAATGATCTTCGTCGTCCGACGTGTCTTCCCCTACGATCCTATCGCAACGCGCAGCCCGTGTAACCTCGCTGTAGATTTCATCGTCGTGCTATACATGCATAGACTCATATTAACCTCATTTTCTCGAACCATAACGAATGTCACGTACATTCTTCATCTCATCTAGTGCTTCCAGATACCTACGGAAATGCATCGCAGCTCGTTAGAGGGGACAGGAAACGTGATTCACGCGCGCTGTGTTGGCAAAACGCAAGAAATCTGTACAAGAGCACGTGAGTAAGTGTACATCTTTATGCCCATTTTCTCACAGCACCTGTCGCTTTTCACGCTATAGTGGAACGTATATGATAATTTATAGTGATATAAATCGTACACAGTGCCCCGGAAAGCAAGCAAGAACCTGCGGGGGCCCCACGGAACCGATTGGTGGTTCACGTGATCCCAAACCTAGTCTTAGGCGTTTTTGGAGGCCGGATAGCAAAAGCTGTGCCTATGACGTCCGAGCGTTTGCATGCCAGAAATCTGTCCGATCGCGTTGACATGTCGATCGTGAATTGTCACCCGCTACTCTCTTGAGCCTCCAGAAAGGGCACGCAAGGCGCGTCTGCCATAACTTCAAAATACCAATCCTCGGGACAGCTGCCTCAAGCACCGCCGGACAATGACCGTGTGGGAGCTGCGCGCAAGCTCGTCGACCTGCGTTACGCCAACCACCGTACAGCTCCTGCTGCCGGGTATGTAGACTGCTCTTGGAGCCGTTCACTGCTTTGCAATGGCTTAGAGCCACTGCTTGGCAAACGACAGCCGCTCTAGGAGCAGGCATCGGGAAACGACGACGACGGCCGCTCTAGGAGCAGACGCCTGCGCTCGTCGGGCACATGAAGGCTGCATTTCCATCGTATTAGTACCACAACTGGTTGGGCACTACGTGCGCTTGTCCGGTCTTACCTGCTTATGGCTGATGCATATATGATGAGGTTCCGTGAAGAGCGCGTCGCGTCAAATATGATCGTGTTCTCACGAAGACACGCATGCCGCTATGTCCGCTACATCCGTTCGTGACTGTGCTTCTCCCGCGACTGCCCCCAACTCGCATGCCTCGCACTCGCCTGTCTCCTGCCATCATCGCGCCGCTCTCCGTATCCACGCTGGCCCATCCGGCATCAGCAAAATTGTGAGTTTGTACATTTTAATCCGCCGTGCGCAGGCGTCTGCTCCTAGAGCGGCCGTCGTCGTCGTTTCCCGATGCCTGCTCCTAGAGCGGCCGTCGTCGTCGTTTCCCAATGCCTGCTCCTAGAGCGGCCGTCGTTTGCCAAGCAGTGGCTCTAAGCCGTTGCAAAGCAGTGAACGGCTTCAAGAGTGGTCTACATACCCGGCAGCAGCGATGCTGAGCTGTACGGTGGTTGGCGCTACGCAGGTCGACGAGCTTGCGCACGCAGGCGGTGTGGTCAGGGACGTAATCTGATGCGCTCCTTACGTTCAGAGACACCCAAACTCGTACTGGCATGGCATCGCTCTCTTCGCAGCCGCCTGAGCCGATTGATCCCCCACCTCCATTACCTCCCTCACCACCGCCTGAGACTGGGGTGCCTTTGGTTTCATCTGCAGAACCGTACCAGAGCCATGATCAACTGCTGGAGGCGGTATCTCTAATTCCCATGGACGCGAAGCTGCGTTATTTTGATTGTCGGGTGTTGGCTCGATATCCCGCACCGCTGGAAGAAGGGGTCGAATACTACATTTCCTCACCCAACATGAGTATCGTCCCCGAGCCGCCTATTCACGATCCAACCCAGGAATTCAGCTATAATGCAGACGGAATGCTGGGCGCTTTTGAGTTGACCAAATGGCCACAGCTGTATGACCAAATTGAGCCTCACTTGTTGGCTGCACCCTGCAACCCACGTCTATTGCAATCAGGGAATGGCCCGATTGACACAGGTGGTGTGCTCTGGCAATATGCAGATGTGAACGTGCCATGGATAGAATTCAAGTACACGGACGTAGAGGTAGGATTGAGTATGATACCAGGCAACCATTTCTCTGACAATCACCAGGTCTCTACTACTATACCTGGGGCAGGCGTAGGATATCTCAAGAAGAGTCTCGTGAAGCGCATAAGCACTGCCATCATGGAAGCATGCGCTGTTGTGGACATCACGATTAACAAGCATTACATACCCGATAGTGCGGATAGCCACAATGTCAAAGTGGGCAAGGTCAGGCGTGCTGTGTATGTACAGCGTCTTTGTGCCACATTGAAGCGAGCCTTCAACAAGCTGCAAGAGCTGCCATTGACGACATTCGACTGTGCGCTATGGTTCCGCGAGGTTCAACGTCTGCTGCTGGAGGTAGAGGCCTGGTGTACGTATATAGATGTCATTCTTCCCCGTCTCAACATCGGAATCACTGGATACAACGCCAGTAATGCCGTGTTGCCGCTCCGCGGCGTGTTTTCAGCCCGTCCAGCAATTGTGGAAACTATGTATCGTATCGGAGTGCCCGTATGGTATGTGCGGCCTCTCTATACTCTAACTCAAGACACACGCATTGGCCAATTCGCTGAGACGGTGAAAGCCTCATCTTGTTTTGATATGGACGTAAACATGACACACGGGCAATATGTTCTCAAAGCGCCGGCCTGGCGTTGCACAGATCTACTTGATCTTGCGTCGGAGAGCCTGTTACACCACCTTCGCCGATATTCCATTTCCAGTCAGCCCACCCTGCGCGTGATACAGACAGCAGCGCTACCAGACAATGACGATGGCGCCGACTCGAGCAATATAGCAAATGACGTACCCCACCACGACAAATCTAAACGCGATAGTGAGGGCAGTGAAGGTAGCCGTTTTATTAAGATCGCTGTAGGTTAACACACTGATGCACTTGTCCTAGTACTGAGGCCGAGTAAAAGGAGCAAAACAATAAAGGCAGCCACTGCACAGCACGGTCCGGCCACACAGGTGAAGGCATCGGTGTCGGCGAAGCCACAGCCTCCCCAACGAAACGACAACCAACCGAACGACAAGCCACATTGGCTACCTCCTGAATGCCCAGGTTGGAATGTGGCATTAGCAATGGAACCGGATCTACGGACCCCCGATCCGAGAAAGCCTCTAGAGTATCCACTCCCACCTGTCCACCTGTTTTACTCTACCGGCCCTGTGATGGGTGCGAAAATGCACAACTGGCTGCGGATTCGGGAATGGTGCCTGATACGAGCGCTGGACCCTCCTGCTCATGGCCAAGTCCTGTTCACGACTGGACAATGGCGGATAGTCCTTGATGGCAAGTATTGGCGAATCCCATTTCAACCCCACAACGACATCCGGACCAGAGCGAGTGAGGCAGAAATTGCATGTCTCCCCCTTCCACCTGACGACGGCAATCGGATGTCGGGCCCTAAAACAGGGGATCAGCGTGCAATGAAGCGCTCAGCCTCACGACTCGACATTAACGTGATTTTTGGGGTACATGGCAAGTTTGTACCATATCAAAGCGAACTCAACGGATCGACATGGGCGGGCTGCGTTGTCCCTCGGGCAACTGCAGACAGTGACGAACGCTTATGGGCAGAGGTAGTCTGGGAGCTCTCTGTGCTCGGTTTCCGATGGGAACTCATGATTGCGGATCGACGACTGGCGGCGGGGCTGTACATGGATGACTCCAGCGCTCACGAGAGGCAGCTACTCATCACTAGTGTTTGGAGCGATGTTGGAGCGATGAGGCCAATGTGGGAGGTAGAGGAGGTGCCAGACTTGTTTGGACACGACGACCCAACAGTCCGTCGTAAGCATGTCATAGCATGGGCTCGCATTCTGACCTGTTGGCCACTGAGCGGTCATATTCGGATGCCTGCAGGGCAGAATATCGATAACTCGGGATTCGAACGGTTCGAGAAGGAGGTTATATGCTTTTATTGCCGGAGCTTTCGCCGGATGTTTGGGAGACTGCCCACCGTACCTCTACATCCTCCATCCAGTCTAAAACGTCACTTGTGAACAGAACGCGCAAGCGAGGAGGCCCGTGAGGTCCAAGTAATACCGACATGACTTTGACACAATATACATACTATGTACGGAAACATGGCCATAGTGCGTTGTATTTATACCAAAAAATTTGTTCCATGAATACATGCGCTGTAAGTTTGTGATCAGAGCATGGGTGGCAGCGGACACGGTCCCAGGTGCTGGTGAGGCACGATGTTGGACTGCCACTGGAGGTGCGAGCATGTCTGCTGCTAATTGCATGAGATAATATAGATATTGGTCCGTGCGTGCAACGAGCGGCGGGAGCACAACAGGGACTGTGAGCTAAATTGTGGTAAGTACGAATGGAGGAGAACTTGGGAAGGGTTTGGGTATGTGTGACGCGATGGTGGGTGTGTGGCGAGAAGTGCGGAGTAAGGGCAGCAGCCATGGCAGGCGTTACGGTCAAGGTTGGGATGCCACTCACCGAGATGATGACCACGCGAGCAAAGGTAATGAGTCTGCTTATTTGGCCACGTCTCCAACAGTCTTTGGTGCTCACCGCGCTGCCGATATAGTTTGCACAGCGCATGGTACTGGTGTAAATCCTGTGGTATCGCTTCGACTTCGGGCAAGTTGATGAAGTTTGGCTCGTCAATGATTATGCTCAATTCCTCGAGCTTGTCATGAGCCACGAGGAGCTTCGCCAGGACAGTATCTACAGCCTATTGAGTGCATTTCGACGAACTTAGCAGTACACCAGCAGCTAACTGGCACTTCAGATAAAGCTCACCTGTGATTCACCGGGCGAGACAAAGAAAGCGAGCGACCATGCATGTTGCATGATATAGATATCGGTCCGTGCATGTGACGAGAGGCAAGAGCGTGTGGGTGGGTAGTAAGGTGAATGCACGACGAACAAAGACGTCGGTAGTAACGGCGAAGCCTTGCTTTTCCTTTGACTGGATCTGCACACAGCTGGAGCATTGAGCTGAAGATTGAGTACAAGTGTGATTATGAGAGGGAAAGAGAAGCCGTAGAGCAAGCAGCATCGATGGGTACACTGGTACCGGGTACAGAGGAGTCTAGGGGGAGACTGGCTTGATATAAGTAAGTTACACCAAGGACGCACAAGACCTGGACGTCCTATTGACGTCTCAGATTGGGACAGCTCGATGTTGAGCTGCCACTCGAGGTACGAGCATACTTGACACTCAGTCCATGAAAGTGAGCAATTATGCATGCATGCGGTTTGGCGTCAAGTTTGTAGGCGCCGCACTTTCTCAGAATCCTACCATCCTCTGGCGCTGACCCTCGTGCGGACATGGCTGGCAAGAAGAAGTCTCGAGCAGATAGCTCGGGATCTTGGATTGCAGCACATGTCCATAGATGTCGCTCAACGTAGTCGGTGCGGACTTGAAAACCCTGATACCCGCCATCTGGATGGTTTTGCAAGTGTCCGGCCCAACGCCTCACCCAAAGCTGAACGGTCCGCCATCCAAGCTGAGCTCGATGTGAACACTGGCTCATCAGCAACTACGGCTTCAATGGAAACTGCAGAGGAGGCTATACAGGTGAAGAAAGCAAAGGTGAACAACACGATTGTATGTGGAATGCACCTCCAGGCAACTATGGCGCTGACGATCAGAGTGCTAGCCCCCTTCAATTCGGATGTCTCAATTCCTCGACAAGTGGGCAGCATTAGCGCAAGACTCATTGCTCGCGCGAGAGTCTCCTGCCAGGGACGATGTCCTCTGTGGGCGATGCACATTCAAAGGGGTTGTCAATGAGGCTACCGATTTATACCGCTGCCGGGATTGCTTCCATAGCGCACCGCTATGAACGGGATGCATAATGTCGGCACATGTCTCTTCTCCATTCCACGGATTAGAGAAGTGGAGCACCTCTCTAGGGTTTTGGGAACGCGTAGACTTGTCGACGTTGGGATATGTACTCCGTCTGGGACATGACGGCAGTCGTTGTCCGGAGGCTTCAACTGACAGTCGTCTTATGACAATAGTACACAGCCGGGGAGTCACTCAAATAGAGGTCCACTTCTGCTCCTGCATTCTCGACGAACGCTTAGAACCCAAGCCACGTTCACTACAGCTCATCGCCTTTGGACTGTTTCCGGCGTCATGGGAGAATCCAGCCACGGCATTCACACTAGATGTCATGCGTCAGTTCCATCTGCTATCACTACAAGGGCAGCTGAGTGCATACGATTTCATGTTATACCTACGACACTCGACAGATAATGCATGCATGCATGAAGTAACGGTGGGTGATTTCTACATGGGTGATGCCTGTACTAACCTTTTCAGGATCGGTATCGCGAATTTCTGGTTTCGCAACGAGAATTTGCCTTCCTGCACGCGACTAAGCGTGCGGGAGTACGACCCGCCCGTAATTTACCATCTGGGTCCCTCGCGGTGCTATGTCCTGCATGTCCACAAATTGACATGAACATGGATCCAGCGTGGAAGAAGCGACCTCGGGATCAATGGTATGTGCATATATCATCGTACAGATTTTACCCTGAACGCAGTGCAGGTATCTTGATGCACTGTTCCACACAGTGGACGGTAATTTCCATCAAAACCTGAAACAGAAACCGGGCAACAAAGATGATGCTGCACTCAGTCTGGGAGCGGCTTACCACGCACATTCCGACGACTTTACGAGGTTTCAAAAAACGCTAGGGCCCCCAAAGCGGGAAGTGGGTGTTTTTTGCGTGCATGCAACATTCTGAAACACATATCTTCTCAGTTAACGACCTGCCACAAATTTGGCGCCATGGGCTACGGGGGATATTGGGACAAGGTCTCCGGAACAATTGGTCTGTCCTGTGCGCGCCACATGTTTGTACTACCGGGGGGCTCAGTGGATCTACAAAAAGGAGAAAGGTATTCATGGTTGCGCATCCCATGAGCATAATTGACGTAAATTTACAGATACGCCAATGTTGACTTTGCGATGCTGTCTGGCCTACAAGCATGGATGGACCTGACGCTTCATGTGTCGTCATACGACATCAATTGTCAATACGGAATAAACTTTGACAAGCGTATGAGCAAGATCGCCGAACGTTTAGCTGATTATACATCTATCAAGACGGCGAAATTTCCGGAGACGAGACGTGTCGTGGGCAAATGGCATGGGGGAGCACATACCGAAAAGTGTCGTATATTCAAATCACTGTACCTTCAACCGGGCATGGGCATGACAGATGGCGAGGCTCCAGAGCGGATCTGGGCTGCGTTGAATGCTCTCGCCCAGCGAACGCGCGAAATGACTCCTGGTCACCGGCACGATGTCATCAACGACCATTACTCTGACATGAACATACGACGCGTTCATTCGATCTGTGAGTTTTACTCACATCGTTATGTTCACGATAGTCTCCATGACTAACAAGAATAGTAGCACATGATCTCTCAAAGAAGCTCAAGGAGGCAGTCGCACAGTTAAAATTGTCCGAAGATCACTTCATCAGAGTGCAAGAGTGTGTGTCACAAGGGGAAGGGGGAATGGCTCTGCTTGCTTGTTGGCAGGAGGAGGAGACAGCCTGGTTGTCGAGGGTCATAGATATGAAGCATCACAACGCAATGAGCAACCCATACGAGCTGCGGCATGATAAAGGTGCGGCATAGGTATTGGCGAAGAGCTTTCCCTAATATCGTATTTAGGGCTTACACAGAAGGAAGTGTTTTCGGCACTCAATCAAAACAAGATCAACACGGCCGTGAGTGGAATAGTAGGTACAATACAAGAAGGTATCACAGTCCAGGAGCTACAGTACGTGTACATTGGTATGCATGGGTCTATACTCATACAGTGCTCAGGGCGGATCTCTTGCATATCTTAGAAGACGCAGAGGACAAAGACTACGAAAGTACTGACGTGGAGGAACGGGTCAACACCTTCTTGTGCCGGGTGGAGCAGTGGCAGAAGCTGAACGAACAATATCTGTGGCCCATTGTCGAGGAAGCTATCGAGGCGGTATCTACTGGTGTCGAATGCAAGGAACTCCCTATGGCGTGCGGAGCAGACGAACTGGATGGATATGACGACGACAACTTCAACGAGGCTTCAGAGTGCGAATCGGAAAGCGGGGATAATGGGTCGATGGTTTCGGCGGAAAAGGGCAACTCGGACGACAAGATATCAACAGGGCACAAGCGAAAGGCACCGGGCGGCAGCAGCACGAATGTAGGAGCCAGGACATCAAAGAGGCATGGCTGGGAACATATTCGCGCGGTGAGAATAGAGCTTCCTTCCACGTACGATTCATCGCTACGTACCCAGCAACGTTTCCAGGCGGCGGCGCAGATTGAACGACAGCTGCGCGAGGGCCAGGCACATGATGCACTGGATGACGTGCGCACGCACTTAATTACGGGTCGTGCGCTGCGTCTACGAAAACAGCAGGGCTCGGGACAGAAAGTCAATACAAAATCGAACGAAATAATCCGGCGCCAGATGCTCACAACGCATAAAGCAGCCAGACGTTACCAAAGTGCTAGGAGGGCTCTCATATCGCTCGGCATGGTGGAGAATGACCCAACATTTCGATGACTGAAAGCGGAAGACGTGCGACCGTTTATTGTCTACACAATGGACCAGCTTGTGGGAGACAGCAGACGGAAGCCATCGTGGCTTTGGGACGATGTATCATTTGCGGCACAACAGGGGGAGGGGGCCATCAAAGAATATCTCCAGGACGGTAGGTGTTTTCTATTCTCATGGGTGACGAAAATGTCTGACTGATTCTTCAGCGGTCCGAGTGCACTGGTTCCGTTCCAAGGCGCGCATGACACGCTGGCAAGAGCAAGTTGAACTCGTAAAAGAGAAAATGCGTCGGACGGCGCGTTTTTTCCGGTACCATGAGCAAAAGTGGAATAAAGAAGCAGAGCGCCAAATTGCATTGAACGATACTGGGCGAGCAGCTTATGCTCGGAGGTTCGTATCTCCCCTTAGAATAAATATAGATGCTGACAATAACCTGTGCAGGCAAGCGTTTCGATATGTGCGATTGCTGGAGGTCTGCAAGCGCGATTTTGGGTCTTCGGTATCGATAGCGGACACGGAAGTCACGGGTGGGGATAGAGAGTGAAATTGTTGTATTATCATTGCCAAAAAAAAAGACCAATTACGTGTGGCCGGAAGCACCTCTACAGACATGCAGATGGGTGCGGTCATATTGTTGTTTGCTATAACGGTGAGCTGCGATGTCCAAAAATTGCCAACTCTTAGATCTTAGCAGCCGCCTTATATAAGGCCAATCAAAAATTGATGCTCCCTCCAAGATTCGAACTCGCAACCTCAGAAATCTACGGTAAGCATTCTGGACCTTACGCACTTCCGTTGAGCTATACTCATTTCGAACCGCAGATCGTCTGTATTCCTATAACAGGCAAACATCGTACACGTGAACGTCTTAAAATTGATCAGCGACTCCTCGATCCTATCATACGTAGTGCATCGGTTGCCTCTTCTAAAGATCGACTCCACTCTTGCGCCGCATTCCGCAATGAGCGGACCAACACGTTCGGATACGCGTGGGTCGCACAGATACAACGTCCTACCCCAATTTCGCCCGGACAAACGCCCCGATTACGAAGTGAGTGACGTGTTTTGTATGTTTGACTTCGGAATATGGCTAACTCGAAATAGCAGGAACCATCTACTTTTCGACGCGTGTCTTCAAACGTTTATCTGACTTTTTCTCGTGGGGAAAGGAGATTATTACGAACAAGGATTACAGGCCAGATGCAGGATATATGGAAGCCACTTGGAGATTGGTTGAGCGCGGTCACCAGGTGAGCGTTTTTCCTACGCGTTTACAGCTTTTTTCGCGTCGCTTTCGGCCCATTTGCGTCGTTCGGAAGCAAAACGCGTCGTATCCAAATTTCGACACAAACCGCGCGCGTTTTCACCCCTGGCCACATCTTGCACGTCCGCAAATTTACGTCTCGTACTGACACGCGTCGTCCCAGCTCGCTGGCAGTAGCATGGAATTACCTACTGTTGCCGTCCCTGGAGAATACGAGAACGTCCTTGAACAGCCTGAACTCGCCCCGGAACAACCCGCCGACACCACGCTCGAGCCTATTATGGAGGACGTCCCTCAGCCGGAACTCGAACTTGTGGAACAACCTGCACCGCACTGTCGCCTCGCCCGCCCTTTTTGCAACTTCCTCGCTACCCGACCCCAGAGAGTACCGGAGGAGCTGCAAATCCCTCCTTACGAACTTCTACCGCCGGCTCCGGAGTTTCTCCCGCCTCCCAGTAGCGAGGATTGCCCTCAAGATGAATTCGAATACTGGCTTCAGTGGCGCTATCCTGCGGTTACGCTTTTCCACCAGCTGAGGGCAATAGGGAAAATGACTCCGTTTGTGGAAGCGAACTTGCGTAATTATGGCGACGGCGCTCTGGACACGATGGCATTTAAAGGTCTTATGAAAGAGTTGGAAGGCTGTAAGTACTGCAATTTGACTTGTGGCCCTTGCTGACCCTTCTTTCAAAGTGCCTGAACCTGAGTGGATTCGGGAGGAGAGACTCGCTAATTATGAAGCTATCAAGGCGGCTCGAAAGGCATCTAATTCCATCCCACCTAGGGTGGAAACTCCCGAATTCCTGGCAGCCCGCGCCGAAGCTTTGGCTGAAATCGAATGGTTCAAGAACGCCACGGCGAATATCAAAGCCCGCGTGCTAGATGTCGCCGCTATACAGAGAGACTGTTTCGGTCCCGCCACTCCTGCTCAGAATGACTCCGCCCCTGATACCTCTGCTGTTGCTACTCACAATGACGCTGCACCTACATCGCTTCCGGACCCCTCGCAACCCCTGCCTGATGCCGCGCCGATTGTCTCTGTACGTGAGGTATCGAGTCCTCCGGAGCGTTCGCCTCCTAATCCCCCACCGACCCCTGAGATGCCTATGTTTTCGACCATGGCCTTCATCGAGATTGTCAACGAAGTAACGAAATCAGTCGAGGAGCCTGATGTCGACAACCCATACGAGTGGGAAGGAGCTCGGACACCCGACGTCGACAATATCGATCTGCTCCGTCCACTCAAAAGGACTTGGCAGCAGATGAAGGATCTCGAAGTAGGGGCGAAACAGTCACAGCCAAGACTTACGGAGCAGAGGATCATCGAAGCGACCGTCCCGAAGGTAAGTTATCAATACTGTATCGTGCGTACGAGCTCACACATTCGCAGGGAGCAAAACGGTCTCGTCCGGATCCTAACACGAAGTTCCTGAACCCAGCCGCGAATTCTAGTCAGAAGTCAAGGCGGTCGACACGGCGTCGTTTGGATGACAGTGACGATGGAGAGGATGCCGAAAACGAAGGTTCTCAGCCGAAGAAGAGGAGAATCGGCTCAACGCCAAACGGCCACTTGGATAGTTCGCCGTCACCAGAAGTCGCCGACGTCAATATGGACGACGCACCATCAGCACCGGTTACGAAGCCCATGGAAGTTGTAGAGCACCCGTCACGGCCAAGCACCCTGTCACAGAACGGTGTGGCATTTCCTTTCGTTCATAGTCACCTGACTTTTAGATAAGATCTTGTAGAGATAAGACAAGGGTATGTAGACCACGGTCACAAGTAGCACATGACTGCGTCACTTAGTTACAGCGTTACGTCTGTGCGCCTTCTGCGCACAGACCCTCTTTAGGGCAAGCTAGCTAGTGTACAATATGCGCATCGTCATGTATATAATGCGGTAGGGATGAGGACGTATCCTCATCCTTTAGATTCTCAATCTCTTGCGCCCAATGCGCCTGCTGCTACTTCTGTGCGTGCTAGTCTGCTAGAGCCTCAGCCTCACCGGTCGCCCTGAGGGTCTCCCTGCGCATCTCAAGAGCGCATAGACTTGCGGCTCCGCAGCTAGTATCACAGTAAGTCGTACTGTGATACACCCCCACCTCACCACCAGTATCTACACCTACACCCGCCCCCGTCCCGGGCCCAGCCGTCACCCCCCTTCTGCCTTCCCCCGTCATCAACAGTTCTTCAAGTTCTCACGTTGACCGATCGTTCACGCGCAACTCGTACGCGCCCCGCGAGCCCAGCAAATTGCGGACCAGCTTTACCATTGACCAAGACAGCAAGAAGGAGACCGATTCACGCCAGAAGCATGATTCAACGATGGCGCACGCTCCCGTCCCCCAACTTGCGGAATTGATCCCCTCTCAAGAGTATCCCCCACTAGCGCACGCTCTCGCCCCCTCCGCCTCTATGGTCCCCGTCAGCACCGAGGAGCATCCCGCAAACGCGCACGCTCCCGCAAAGGCCCACCTGGTCTGCCAGGAGCATCCCTTAACTCCGGTGCACGCTCCCGCCACCCTCGCTCGCGACGCAGTCACGTCTTACGCGTCAACTTCCGGTCAACAACGTGAACAAGAAACTGTTATGAACTCGAAGGCTTTAGAACGTGCGGCTTCGGTCCCGCTCGAGGCGCTTCCTAGGTATAAATTCTCGGCGTGTGTGGCCCCTTCTCTCGATACTGGTGCTCGCCTCATGAAGGCGTGGCAATTCGCTTCTTCTGTCCCGATTCATACGCTCCCGGCCTACGATTTCGTGAAGTGCATGGCGTCGTCTCTGTCGACTTCTGCTGTCTCTCTCGGTAAACAGCCTGAATGGATCTGTGGACTCTGTCAGCTCCGGAGCCCCGACTCGGCTGTCAAGTGTAGCGTCTGCGAGGCTCCACGGCCGAACGGTCCGTCCCTGACATCTCCTTCCCTGTCATCTTCCTCTCCGTCATCTGCTCCCTCTGTTCCCTCTGCTCCGTCACCCGCCCCCTCTGCTCCGTTGCCGCCACCGCCAGTTTCCGGATTTAACTGGGCTGCCGCTGGTCTGGCACCGCCATCTGCGACATCTGATTGGGAATGTTCTATCTGCATGGTCCGGAACAAGTCCAGCGCGCAACAGTGTATCACCTGCGAATCACCAAAACCATGAACAGCCGCAATATTTTTGGCTGTGCGCGCTGCTCTCGATTGACGCATCATTTATCGGCCGTGTACATACTGTATCATATTGGATTGTCTGTACCGCAAGAGCTCAGTACTGTGCCTCGTAGATTGCATGGACCTCCTGTACACTTAGCTATATACTATTTGTCCGACAGAGGTATTATGCTCAGTAAATATATTGATTTGGAACTGGGATACATCTCCAACAGTAGATGCATCTGCCCACCAGATGCATCTGCCCACCAGATGCATCTGCCCACCAGATGCATCTGCCCACCAGATGCATCTGCCCACCAGATGCATCTGCACATATAACGTACATCTCGTGTAAAGCAGATATAACTTGAATCGCGACTTGGAGATGGGTAACGACGTATCATATCATATTGTAAGTGAGCGCGTTACGAAGCCTTGTGGCCAAGTGGTCTGAGTCACTGCTAGCACTGCCATCCATCTTTTCCAGAGGTCAGGAGTTCGACTCCTTGCGGTAGCATTGTCTTTTTCCATAGATGATAAATGTATCTGGATGCATCTGTCTACATACTTGGCACATGATTTACGTGTTAGAGTGGCCTAGATGCATCTGCGTTCACTCTAAAGATGTATCTGGGGCACTGAAACTCTACCATTAGAGATCATGCAGCAGGGCATGTTTTCTCATCTGAATGATGCAGCTGGTTTTTACAGACATTTTCTCTCATTTTAGAACTGATGTGCGCAACAGCATATCCGATGCTGTGTCAGGTTCTAGGGGGGCGCAGCACAGTGACATTAAATTTTGGGATGCTGCGGATTGGCGGGTAACACAAGCAGACATCGGTGAGATGGATCCGGTGGCAGATGGCACGCCAGAGTCACCTGTCAGAAGGAAGTGGTCGTCTTGTTTGGAAAACGAAGACGGCACTATATTCAATGAAGCACGTGTGCGCAGCGTAAGCAAAGTATGCAGGGAAGTATTCCAAGAACTGCTGCGGAATAGGGTGGCACCATGGACCTGGTCGAAGGTTTCCAAGGAGGGGAGAGATGAGTTATGTCACAGGCTGGAAGAATCATTCCCGGAGATTGGCCTCTGCGAGGGGCACTGGAAGGCGGACATGTGTGCTATAGGCCTCTATCCATCTTGGAAGCAGAAGAAGGTAAAAAAAAAATTAGGGCACAGTGGAATGCCGACCACCAATGTCCTGAGCTGGACATTCCACCAGCTGCACCTTCAGCTCCTCCACTGCCACGGCCACCACCTCCAGCACAGAGCAATGCAGAACTGGTGAGCTTTTGGATCAACTCATTATGGCTTCGTAAACAGTGTCTGAAAACTATTTACACGAGGTACAGGGGCCTTCTGTGCCTGAAACTCTGGCTGGAAACTCTTTGTCTTCACGAACATCTCATGTCGGAATGGAAGACAAGCGCTCCAATACCGCAAGTTCGATGCACACTACATCGACGAATCCTGTCCTGTCTATGGCTACTGCGCAATCATCTGACTTGGTCGCTGCTCTGGTATCACAGCACTCGCCTCCACCTTCTGCTCTGAGTCCCCAGCTGCCCTCTGAGTTAGAATACGAAGTCCCCCAACTAAGGCTCCAACCATATAATGTATATACCATGTATACATGGTTTTATATATATACTATATACATGTATTTACACATGGCCGAGTACATGGTATATACATGGTATATTATATGGTATATGGTTGTTGTGAATGCATTCATATTACACTCTCAAATTGCTGTTTTGAATATGTACTTGAGCTAGTTATGTGTCTTACAGATTGTATGGTGCAGTGGCAATATGAGATTTGGACAATCTGGTGGCCACTGCACAAATGCAAAGATGTTAAGTCATAATTCACACACTCTGCTTACCCTCTCATTTGGTGGAAGGTAAGATCAGATTTATGTTTATGCTATATAATATCCCACATAGTGATTGCATCATGCATTAGACTCATGTGTAAAAGTTTCCCATCATCTCACACATTGTGCACAATTCCTAAGCCATTCCAGCTACTAGTGTGGCTGTTGAATACTGAACACCAATTTTTCCCTTGCATCAGCCAAGTGCTGATACCTGTGGCATGTTGTTGAAGGAGGAGACAATCTCCATAGCCATATGGGCAAGGCAATGGCTATGTCAAGATGTCTGAAAAATCTACCATCTGAAAACCATGTAAACCATATATATACTATGTATATACCATGTATATACCATATACCATATATTTACTGATTTCCTGTACATGTATATTATATGGTTGGAGCCTTACCCCCAACTCTCAGACATACCTCTGACAGCTAGGGATGCGACTGTTGTACAGCCAGTCATCTCTGAGGCAGAAGAAATGTTTCCCACTCATCGTGGAAAGCGTCCCTCAGAGCCAGACCATACTGGAGGACAGCCAAGCAAACGCCACACCACACTTACGATCAGATCAGCCCTGTATGTTGCTTTCTTATACATTCCACAATTCGCTTACTACTGCAATCAGGAATCGATCTCAACGGGGCACCGTGGCTATTTCCCAGTCGCAATCAGCCACAGTGGATGCTTCCATCATGGATAACAATAACAGTGCAGGTGAGTAGTATTCCCCAGTTCAAGTTCGACTGGTTTTGAATGTGCATGTGTCACAGACTCATTTGTCAATAACCAAGAACCAGGTATGCATTCATTTATATTTTAACGATACAATTTTTGCTACATCTACAACACAGAAAATAATGAGATGATTCAAGAACCTCGGGCTTCTATGCACATTGACGAGCAACTCGCCAGCTTCTCAGCATCCTTGACAGCCACAAAGACAGTTGCTGCTACCAAGACTTCACGCCTTCGCCGCTGCACACCTAGGAAGGCCATAAATGCAAAGTAAGCCATGAGCTGGGCTAACTTGATTATGCTAATGCTGCACAGGAATCTGTACGGGAAGGACTGGCACAACAAGAATCCTGGAGGTACACTCGAAGAGTTTGAAGCGCACTTCCGCACTTTGTCGAGAGAGGCCCTTCAGGCAAGTATTATATTCTATGTGTCTTTTGTCGAATAATCAAGTCCATGTAGCCGTACAAGGACCTGGAGAAGGAGCAGGTATTTTTAAAAATCCCAATTTGTTCGAGGAATTGTGCTGACTTTCATCGCAGAGGAAGCAGAAACAGGCTTAACACATTGGCTGGTGCATTTGGCAATACACGTATTAGTTCTTGGAGTCGAGTTGACTGGTTGGTAGAGCGATAGATTCCAGCGAATCCTGATACATGCATAGGATCGCCCTGATGGATTCAGATATTTCGCAGTACGTGCACGATTTCGCTATTGAATAATTATTTTTTTGGTACATGCTTGGGACTGCAATCGCTAGATTGGAGTATTTTTTGATACATGCATACAATAAATTCGAGTATTTTCTGGTACAACAAAAATCTGCATACAATGATTCAAAATATGTTCAAGTAGCCTTTGATACATTGCAGTTGCTCAATATATGGGATTTGATATTTATTGATATATTCTGGCTGACCGACAAACCAAGGGCCACTACATATGAGTATGCCCGGGTATCTTTGAGGATCCTAAGTCAGGTGCTCTGGATATTCTCCGATAACTATAAGTAGAGGTGGATATACTTCAGATATCTTTAGATACATGCTCTATATACTGAATGCTACCTAGGATAGGCTCGAGTATCTAATGGTAGCGTCTGCTATGTCTTTGAGCGCCTACTGACATACCAAAAGCTATTGAAAAGTCGGAAATCCGATCTAAACCTATCCGGTATATTTCGATAGCTTCTGATAGGGTGTTTCTTCACTGGGCGTGAGCCCCGGGCCTGAAAGCTCTAATGTCTAGTAACTATGATATAAGGATATATGTAGTAGCAGTATGCTATATTCCAATGTATTATCTCTATATTTTTGAATTCAAGCTAGAGGATAGTCCCATGGATTGAATTCTTGGTGCTGAAGCCTGTCGCTCACTTTAGGACGCCTATACGATACCCCATTTGGAAGGCACGCCACAGAGCACCGTGCCGGTGAAATGATGATTTCGCACTATAATTCATTAATTATTGATGATCCTGGAGCTTGGCTTTGTCAGAAGATAGTTAAAGAAGGTATGGTATAAGGTTGTGTGGCTACAGTGATGATTATCCTCACAGTGTCAGGCCCTGGGCAAGCCCCAGGCCGGGCCGGGCCAAGCCGTGGGCCGTCAATGGGGGCCCGGCTTGAGGTTTTGAAAAGGCAAGGCCGTCCAAAGCCGGGCCAAAGCCGGGGGCTTTCAGGCCGGGCCGGGCCGGCACATCACTACGGGCCTCCAGTCGTATAAATCAGCCGCTGAAATCCTCTGTTAGGTGTGATTCAGCCCACATCTCCAGTCTTCACGTCGAAGGAGGGATTCCGCAAAGCATGACCAAATCCATGTTCCTGAACTATCTGAGGCTCTGCTCATAGCTGGCAGGACGCAGAGCAAGAGCGACGGTACGGTCGAATGTAGACTTTGTGCCACATCTTCGGAGCCAGCTCTTCATATACGCGACTTGTCACCAACACCTCTACCAAGTGGCTTTATCGCAATGCAATCATTATGTATATCAGGGAAGTACGACAACTGAGTCTCAATAGGAAGTCGACGACTAAGATAATTGATCAGATATTCATCCTGTAGGAGCCCGTGTATCAATGAACGTGTGAACGTTCCTCGCGCTCACCCGGTATTAGATGATGGATGACTTTGCTTAATTGCGCTCGGCACCGAGCGTACCGCGCTGAACACATGCTAAGTGGCGCACCGTATGACCCCCAGACGGCATAACTGTTGCATATTTGACACCATTCATTCTATCATCTTGGCATCCCGTGCCTTCGTTGTTGTGTTTGAATACGGATGCTATGTATGACCTTTGTATAGCATATTGCGAATGGTGGGTCATGTCAAAGCGCTACCCACCGACAACTGTCAAGAGATGATGCGCGCTAGGACCGTGCAGTCGTCAAGTACTCAGCTCCTCATCTTAGATGCTACAAAGCCTATGGCGATGTGCTACACAGCTCCAGGGTATTCAAGAGAATTGGAGCGATTACGAGTCCGGCACATTCGAATTCTCGACAATCGTCAATTGTGGATAGCTGTGACGACATGACCTCATCCACTTCAGAGCGGTACGTTAGAATGTTGTGATCCAGTTAGAGGCTTATAGCATGAATCAGCTTATATGCGATTGCGTGAAGCTGTGGGAGAAAAGCCATGCGGGACCCCGAGCTAGGACTTGCTGTTGGTAAACAAAACGGTCACGGAGTTATGAACACACGGGCTGTGCCGTAGTCCTTCCTCAAAGGGGATACCGAGTTGGCTTATCGAGATGGAGCAATTCCAACTAGTAGTGTTAGTGGGATGGATACCTAAGGCGGGGGCGGTGATAACTATGGTGTGCAGGTGGCTATCCTGATATAGTTGACATATCCGGGTCCAGCGTGTAACAGGTAGGTTCTCTACCAGATTTTAGCACTTGTTTATGACTCGTTACCGTGCACGAACCCCAACGGCTATAACTGAGGACCTGAGGGCCGCAACCACCGCTGTCCCCCAACGACCGCAAACATGTCAATAATTGCAACATAGTTTCTCGATGGCGTTTTCGGCTCCGGGTTCGTCGTGTGGTTATGGATGAATATCGAGTCTACTCTGGTCGATCAAGTTGACCCAAGATGCAATTATGAATTCCACTCAGCAAGGACAATGGAGGCAAAGTCTGACTGTGGCCGATCGCATTTTGCATACGACATGGAAGCTTCGCCCGTCCAAGATCTTATAGTAGTAGAGTCTACCGATTAGATGGGGCCTTGATCTGCCTCCTCGACCTCGAACGCACAGCAGAATGTCTCACGATCGTACAGAATCATCCCCCGGCCATCCGGCGCCCACCTTAAGTAATGCGTTGCGAACCTCTCTGCGAGTGGCATCAATTACTGCCGCTCACCCGCTCGAAATTATAGAAAAACTTACTAGCAGGTACCCCTACACACTCTGCAACTCCGTCTCCCTCATTCACACCTCCCTCACCTTGCGTTTGCTCGCCATCTCCATCATTCACCCATTCATCGCTCCATAAATAAACTGCCCCTCCTCCAGTGCACACAGCCAAGCTTCCCTTCCGTACGGGATTCCATCTCACACACGCTACTATACTGGCGTGCACCAGTACCGTGCGCAGCTTCGAACTCTGGCTTGTGACCGTCTTACTTCTTCCCGTTCTGCTGCTGCGACTGCTATTGGAGCTGGGATTATGACTGGCTCTGGGTGAAAATACGTAAAGGAACACGGCAGTGGGTGCCCCGGCGTAGCGAACGAGCAGCATGCTGCCATCTGAGTTCCAAGCGAGGTAGTCGGTGGCGGATGCGGGAATGCTCCTTGTGTTGGAATTAGATGCGCTGTGCAGTTCGGGCGGGGGCTTGAAGCGGTCACGCGGAGAAAGGTTGAGCGAGTGAGGAGCATGCACACGCGCATCTGTGATTACGATCGGTGACCAGCAATGAAACAAAGTAGAATAAACCAGGCGTACAGGAAAGAAAACCGCGTCCGTGAGTGGATTCTAACCAATTTGACGGCTCTCGCCAGATTGCCTGTCAATCGAGAGTCAATTCAATGTCGAAGCGTTTGCGGTGATCCGTAGCAACGTACCACGCCAGCCGGTATTCGACTTTGCAATTCGAAGGTCGTAACTGGGCGCCATGTTATGGTTTCTAACACGTACACCTAACAACTGTGAGCACAACAGAACTAATAACTGGCGCTAAACATGCCTTGTCGTCCCAACCCAAGACAGCGAGGTATAGTCCTGCAGGATGCCAGACTGCCGTACGTATCCCGAAGCCTGGGTCGCGCTCTGGAACATATGTGGATAGCAGTTCCCCAGACAGAGCTGCTATGTAAATCTTGAACTGGAATTACAACCGTGAGATAGTTCACACTTTGAGGTGCAAGCTGCGCACCTCCAAAGCGCCCTCCCATATAGCAAGGTGGTTGCCCGTCGGCGACAGCGCGATCCCCGACAGCGACGAGGTTGGCAATGGGAAGTGCTGAACTCAGCCTGAAGGTCAGCTCGCACATGAATCGAATCACGATGAAACATCACGTGACGACAAACATACCCTCACGAGACGATACGCAGCCGTAGCGTCATAAACTCCTAAGGTGTCGTGTGATTTGTGGCGCTCGGCAACAACGAGGTAATGACTGTCGCTTCGAAAATCATAACCTGATAACAATCAGAATAAAATTCAGGAATACCGTGTATAAGCCCACCTCGTTCTGGATGTATGGGGTTCTGAATATACGTCGCCGAACCCGTCACGAGCGACCATAAGGTGATTCTTAGCTGAAGCAGGGAGTTAAGATGTATCAATACAGAAAATGATGGATCCGCACCCCCCATTCGCTCCAGCATACGATTGTTCTTCCGTCAGGGGCCCACTCTGCCTTCACAAGGCCCTCTGCGCCCGCATCAATATGGGCCCGCCAATCTTCGTCGCGCATTTTGAATACTTCAACAGTACCGCGCTTTGAACATGCGCCAAAGATATATTCCGAATCGCTCGACCACCCTGCGTGCGTGATCCAGCCATCCGTTCCCGCCCCGAGCGCGTCCGTGCCCGACGGGATCCTTGATTTGGTTGTGTTATTAGATTTGTTCAGCCCCATTCTACCCGAAGCAGACTGAGATAGAGCCGTAGTTGTAGGACTAGGGTCGCTATTGATAGCCCATGAACGAGTGATCTGAACGGAGTCGGCACGCCGAACGATCAGATGGTCTTGAATAGCTGTTAGGAGGAAATGGGTCCCAGGAGAAAATGCTACAAGAGAAGCTGTGTGTTTGTATATCTCAGTGAAGTCCATGGATGCTGGCAAAGTATCTTTGGCGCGGGTCCGAATGTTCTGAAGTGAAGAATAGATAAACCGACCATAGAGCGCGTCGTCGTGGTGTACAAACTACAAACGCGTCCGGTCACAAGCCGTCACAATTGTGATGGCACGTGATAGGAATGATGGTTTCGTCACAGTTTGGCCAATACTATGAACGAGCTTAATTACCCGTGGCTTTGCCACGGACATTACAACTTAGTTGCCCAGATAAGATCTCAATGCATGTGCAAAGCTCATTTAAGTTCTCTCCAGTCTCAAGCCTGTCGCACCATTCACACACAAAGTAAGGGGTTTTTGATACAACATTCAATAGCAGAGATCAACCAATTACAAACAGATTTTCTACACTACTTTTGAGAGTTCTTGAGAAAACCTAAGTCAAAGATGTAAGCATAAGAAACAGAATAAGGAAAGAGCATACCGGACAGAGACATCATGAATTCAGTTATGATTCCTTGATAGCCATGGCCTCATTTTACCACAGATCCTTTCTTGACTCCACTGCTGTATTCAAGAGTCAGATTGGATCAGATGTCATAGATTGTGCATACCATTGCAGCCCCAGTATAATCACAACTATCCATTAATTAATCCACACACCCCAAAGCATCCTCTATGAAATAAGTCAGACCATTGATATAGTGTTGCCGAAGTTCAGTCCAGAACCAAGGTTCAGAACCTGAACCACCTGAACCGAACCTAGGTTCAGGTTCAGTCCAGGTCCGGTTCAGGGTAGGATGTCAAGGTTCGGTTCTCAGTTCAGGGGGGCCATGGATACCCTTGAACCAGGTTCGAACCGGACTGAACCTTGAACCACTTAGCATTGACATATTCTTGGTAGCTACTGGTGGATAAGCATTAATTACAATCATGGTCTTGCCATCCTTGCTATAATATTGTTATAGTAAGTTATGGATAACTGGCTTCACCATGGCAAGCATCAGTGCTCATATACTCCAGTCTCCCACTGTCATGGATTTATCCGGGGCGTCCCCTCATATTTCTACTACTCAGAATAAAAGTCGTGCAGCGGTTGTACTATTGACCTACAGCACTCAGCACAGCAGCCTCTACCACGCCCAGATCCCTGGAAGGCGGTAGAAGATTATCGGATCATGTGACCTACTGAATAGAGATCACGTGATCTACTAACTTTCTAGATTAGATAGTGGGACTATCTACCATCACAGGTGGCTATGTCCCAGGTTACTATCTTATCTAAGTAAATAGTTGGTCGTCAACGGCCTCCCACTCATGATGTCATCCCTTAAAAATAGGATTAATGACCTCATCTCAACTCTAGACCATTACTGGTCTAGAATATGACTTCATAGGTTATTCTTAGTGCGGCCCGCTTACCAGAGAGGTATTATAAAGCGGCCCGCTGACTATTGACATATGACACATAAAGTCATTTTACTAAGTCGACGCCTACATCACTGTGGCGCCATCACAACACAGAGGTGCCGCCATTACTGGCATTATGGCGCCATAATATGTGCACAGACCCCCTACTTTAGGGCTAACCTATTGACTAGTAGATTAGGGTCTTGCATGTATATAAGCAGTAGGTCTAAGCGCCCTGAAGGCCTTAGACTTAGCAATCTAAGAAGTAAAGACAAAATGCTTTGGGGGTGATTCCCCGTCCTTTCCTCTGAAGACACGACTCTCGCTGTTTCAACATGCGCCCCACTGGCCTATGGCCCTTTAGTTAGGGCTCCCCTTTGGACTCTGCGCCGGCAGCCTGAGACGTCACAAGGATTGTGACACCCACTATGGCAAGAGCTCAACCCCATGTTGGAATTACTGTGCTTTCTGTGACATGAGGCTGCATTCACTGCTGTTAGATGAAGTCAAAAATGTAGATATAATGTTTCACTTTGTATTCATGATCCTACTGTAGGTTATATACAGAGCTGTCTAATAAGGTTTGTTATTGAGCTTTGCCTCAGGCTAATTCACACTTATTCTGCTCATGGAATCTGACTATTGAACTGCTCAAAATAGCTGCCTTGAGTGATTATTGTGCATCAACAAATTATGTTTTACCACTCTGAAGAAGACTAAGAGCCACTTTAGAATGCAGCAGCCCAATAGACACTAAATGGATGCTTGAGGCACTGCAAAACTTGAAGTGTGGTTATTCTAGTGGTTTCAATATTGCTGGGGATGAGGTAGACAATATAGGGCAATTGGCATACACAAAAAGGTACCCAGAGTTGGTGTCCAAAATATTATGTTTACACACTATAAAAGCAAGTGACTTAGTGGTCCGAACCTAGTTTGAACCTTGAACTGAACCTGCTGAACCGGTTCAGCAGGTTCAGTCCAGGTTCAGGTTCAGGTTCAGGCTCCCTGCAGTCGGTTCAGTTCTGGGTTCAGCCCCAGACCCCCCTGAACCTGAACCGAACTGAACTTCGGCAACACTACATTGATAAGGGTTCCAAATGATGCAAGTGTGCATACCAATGGTCCAACAGGCCTGAAAGCACCTCCTGGTAGACAATGTTTACTGTGTTTGTAGACTCTGAGTCTGGTGGGAACAGGACTTTGATACGCTCCACTGCTGTGCACCGTGAAAGAGCAACATAGAGTTGGCCATGAGAGAACACAGGGACACGTAGGTCCAATCCCACATGCACAACCAACTGGCCCTGGGACTTGTTGATAGTCACCGCAAATGCAAGGTGGACAGGACATTGTCGGCAAGAAAGGGAAACAGGGAGGTCTTCTGCAGATGGCTCCAGGGTAATACGGGGGATGTAGACCACCTTTCCAGCATGGCTTCCTCCTAATATCCGGCATTGGAGTACACGGGTGTGTATCGACATCAGAATCATCCATGTCCCATTGTAGAGGCCATTGGCTGGGTCGATATTATGTAGGAGCATGAGGGGGCATCCTGGCTTGAGAGCCAAATGAGCCAAGGGTAGGCTGGAGACAGTGATTGAATTGAGGTATTCAATGGGATAATGCACGTCCTCAGCACTTATGACCTTGTCAGCTGCTGTCAACACAACCTCCTCTCCAGGGAACTTGTCCAATATATAGGAGTTGAGCTCTGTGACAACATCGTTCTTGGCACACAGAATCGTCCATTCAAGGAAGTATCAATTGGACTTGTTTCCTTCAGCAATGCCAGGATAAACAGCATCCACCAATCCCTGGACTGTATTGTCATCAAGCCACATGGTCTCCGGTAGAGTAACAATCTTCTGGAAAGATGTAGGGTCTCCTGCTCCGACATTTAGCAGCCACTGTGCAAAAGCGTCGCTTGCAGGTGTGCGGTCAAGTCACATGTTCTGGGTAAGGTGAAGAACCTGAATGTGTCTCCAGAGATATGATCTCCACAGGGAAGCAGATACAATCTGTTCTCTTGTGCCTCAGGGAATGACAGGTAATGTCTGACGGAAGTCACCTCCAAAAAGCATAGTAATCCCACCAAATGGTATGTCCTTGTCCAGGACATCATGAAGGGTCCGGTCCACTGCCTCTATGGCATGGCGATGCTGCATGGGTGCTTCATCCCATATGATAATCCCTGTTTCCTGTATGAGATTGGCAAGGTTGCTGTTCTTGGGGATATGGCATGTTGAAGTCTCATGGACTGCTATGGGTATCTTGAAGCGCAAGTGTGCCATGTGTCCACCAATAAGGAGCAATGATGCAATCCCAGAGGATGCCACACAGAGTGCCACTTTCCTGTGCATTCAAACTGCAGAAGCAATGGCATTACATGTGAATGTCTTGCCACCACCACCTGCACTGTGAAGGAAGAATATTATTCCTTCTTGCTGAAGGACAGATTGAAGGACCACATTGTATGCATTTTCTTGTTCTGGATTGAACCGTTCCCTGTCCACCTCCACCCCCACAGCAAGCTCTGCATCATCATAGGCAAGTTCCTCTTGAAGGATGGGGTTTATGCGTAGAGGCTCCCATTGCACCTGAGGAAGGGGCATTGGTGGGAAGTCTGTTAGGTGTTTTCCATACTTGAGCAGAATCTGATTAAGAAGGAATAGACCCAGGTCCCAGACCTGTTCCTCCACAGGATTCTCATGCCCATAAGCAATGACATGGGGCCATAGGTCATCGCAGATGTTGTTCCTAAATCGGATCCACAGATTGGCAGGCTCCACAGGATGACAATGGGTGAGGAGTATGGCAAACAGATTGCGTAGCTGTGATCCTGACTGCATGTCTGCTGCCTCCTCCAAGCACAGTGCCCACTCCCCATCATCCTCCAGAAGTCCACGGGCAGAGCATGCAGCCTTGAAGGTTGGGTATGCAACCCCATTGACCTTGTAGAGGTCATCCCAGCAGGTGGCACCCTTCACCATGGTGAGCAAGAGTCGTAGGTAGAACTTTTCGCCAGCTGAAGGGTGCACAAAGGCCATCCTGCCTATTGAAAAGTCCCGTTGCCTGACCTTCCAGGCATGGGTCCTTGCATTCCACACAAAGTGCTGTGGAAAATCTTGATACAGGTGTTGTGTTGCCCCTGGAAGCTCTCGGTTTGCTGTGAACCATTCTGTGAGCTGAGTCTTTGTTGAGGATGGACGGTCAGCGACATCCTGTGGATTGTCCCCCTCGGTAAAGAACACCATCTGTTCATCCTTCAGATGAACAGTCAGCCGGTAGACAGAAGGCTTCTCCTCGTGCATAGAGAATTCTGCAATGTGCCAAAATGCCTCCACTGGTCAAACATAGCGTCCATCAACATATTGTTTTATCTCATCTACCTGTCCAACTTCCAAGGTGGCATGGTCATGGCCCTTGTAGATATATTTGTGAATGTACTTCACTGCCCTGATGGAAGTGCAAATCTCCACATTGATGTGGCAGTTGAACAGGGCGGTGAGACGTGGATTGTAGGGGACAACATGGTGATTGTCAAAGTGGTCGCCTTTAGAGTTGACATGTGAACGGCCATTGTTGGGGCGTGCATAAGTGGGGTATCCATCATCTCCAAACTTGGTATCCTCACAAAACTGCTTTGGATAACGCTTGGAGCAGGCCCTGTCCACCATGCATGGGGCATGGGGGTGATCATTCCCACATGGCCCATGCAGCATACATTTGGTGACAGTTCTGTATAGCATTGGCTGGGTGTCCTTGCAGGGCAGCTGTGCTGATACGATGCTGTCCATTTGGCTGCCATCCTGGATCTTGTACATCTCCTTAAGGAAAATCAGGAGATGGACATGAGGCAGTTCTCGCTTCTGAAACTCAATTGTGTAGACGTCTCCAGCCAGCTCGCCAAAGAAGCCACCCTTTATCAGCTTGATCATGGCCTGGAGCTTCAATTGGAACACACAGGCCACAACATCAGGATGGTCTGCTGCAGTTTGCTTCTTCCGTGGTTGCCCAGAATTGTCACCATCTGCATCCAGCTCCAGCAATGCTTCCTGGATTTCAGGCCAATTAGGATTGACCATCATTGTGAGGAAGATGTCAGGTTTGCGGCAGTACCTGCAGATTGCAAGTGAGTCCTGCAGCAGCTGATACATGTGCTGTGCACTCCCCACATGTGAGGAGGGCAGAACAATGCGCTGTCCTTGTTGCCCGGGGTCTGGGACATTGTCTTGGGCATCCAGGGCATCCCATACACTATTTTAGAGGTCTGCCTGGATCTGTTTTTGATTATTCTTGATCCAATTGAGCCTGCTAGCTTCAATGGAAGCCCACGCATCCACAACATATTGCTGAAACAGACGTCCCCCATGGAAGAGATAGTCAAACTCCTCAACGGCATCTTCATGCCTGATGATGTGGGGGTGTAGATGATAGGCGTAGAAGCATTGTTCAGAGACTTTGGAGCTCCGCATCTGCCTTTGAGGGCCAGCTTCTGAGGGTATTGAGGGGTGCCATCCTTGGTCACCATGTGGAAACAGCAGCACATTGTGCAATGGTGAATATAGCAAGTGGATATTGCTGATTTGTTCCAGGTTACAGCCATGGAGCCGAAGGATAATGTCTCGATGTCTTTGAACATCTTCATCACCACTGCCAGGGATTACTGCTGCAATCTCATCTGTGGTGGGGAGGTTATAATGCCGTCTGTCTGCAGCATGTTGCAGCATGATATGGACCCGCACATTGACCTGCTCCTCTGGTGGCTTTGCTCGGAGGATCTCAAATGCACACCGATACAGAGGAACAAAGGGGTTGTGCTGCTCAAACATGTCCTGCAGCTCACCCATGATGCCTGGATCCAAATTATGATTCCGCATGTTTCGGGTATTCAGGGCAGCCTGAGCATATGAATATAGAGTTGTGCATACGATGGCTGATGATTGTCCTGTGGAAGGAGACTTCCCATCTGGTGGTACAGCCCTCTGTGGATCTTGAAGCAATATGGACCTGATCCATTGAGGATGGTATCATCCACCTTGACAGCAACAGATGTGAATGCAAATGCATTGTTGTACTGCCGAATGTTGTCCCGGAATGAGTGTGACTGAGGATCCATTACCATGAACAGCCGACATAATCACAGAGGAGGCCGTTGTATAGGAGGCAGATGCACCTGGCCCTGAAGGCAACACATACCAAACTTGGGGTTTGTGTTGGTGGATCTTGATAGGCACTCTCCCTTCCAGTGCAATGCATGACACTGTGGACATTGTATGTCCATCCTTCCAACAGACTGCTGGTCTGCTGGTTCAAGGTAGGGCTGCCTTCCCAGAGGAATGTTTTGTAGGATCCCATGCTCCTCATCATTTGGCTGGACATCAATGGCAATTGCTGCTTGATGTTCGACATGATGTTGTTGGGTCCTCTGCACAACTTGTTGCTGCTCTCTTACATGGTTGTCCCCATTTGGATGCTGTTCCAATACCATCTGACGGCGACTGGCTACTGAGGAAGGCACCAGCATGTGTGAAGTAGAAGGGACAGGCAACACCCTATTCTGTCTGTATGCATGGACTCTGTTAGCATGGCTTTCATTGAAATGGTGTTCAAGTTCCGCCTGCCAATTTCGCCGTGGAGGTAGAGGCACATGCACAGTATGTGCAGGGGGCTGATAATATGCAGCATCCAGATCAGGCATGTGGGATGGTCCAGGTACTGGATGCTCAGGCCACAAAGGCTCAGGATTCCAGCTGTGTATTTGGGACATGTTCCAAGGAATGTTATGTGGGTCAGGAGGACCTGCAACAGGGACGTAATATGACAGTCCAGCAATAGACTGATTTGTTTGTCCAGTCACTGGCAGCCGTAGTGGTCCAGCCATGGGATGGTCTTGTGGGACCAATGCACTTGCAACACCATGAGAATGCTGCAAGGCAAAGTTGGGCTGTGGAAAGGGCTGCCTCATCTGCAATCGTTCACGTCACATGGATGGCGGTGTCATTTGCAGACGTGCTTCTCGATCCCGGTCCCTATCAGCCTGACGGTTATGCTCTGGTGTAGAGGGAGGATCCCTATAACAGATTGTAACCATCAGCATTCAGTGTGTCTGGCAGAACAGAACCCATACATCGTGAATGTGTTTTGTGTGTGATGATATGAGAATTGTTGCCTCAAAGATTTGGGAAATCTATGTGCATCAACCCATCAATGCCAAAGAACCCACTGCCAGCATGTTATAACAACCCACAATATGTTGTGTTGCCCAAGCAAGTGTGGGGGAGGCCGTTTATCAGCTCACAAATAAGTGGTCACTGTTTAGGGACTTTCAACGGCTTAGCAGGGATGGTAACATATTTGTTATAGCGCCAATGTAGTGTGTTTATGTGTTGTGTGCCACTCCCCCACAGGGTAGGCAGGAGGCATTGTTTGTCCCTGTGTGGACTGGGATGGCCTAACACCTCCATCCACCCGTGTCCACCTACTCAACATTTGGTGGGCCCCCCCTCTACATTTGTGGTGCCTCAAAATTTGTCTTCATTTTTTTGCAAATTTGTTACATGGATGTACAGTACATCTCATGTACATTATAACGGTACCAAAATTGTGGCAGCACGCCGCAGGGATGATGTGCGTAACACGGGTTTTCGTCGCAGGGACTTGAATGTGCGTGTGCCTTGCAGGTGCCGGTTGTGGGAATCCACTGGCCAACTCCCCGGGTTGGTGGTGCGAGCCCTATGGGACGATGGACAGCATGTGGCACATGTGGAAAAGCACATGGCGATTCCCATGCAGCGGTCGTCCCTTTTTATATGATTAAAGTTGGTCATACTGTACATGGATATGGTATATTCAGACATATGACATATAGTACCCTCCCTTACCTATCTGTCATTGATTGAACCTCCCTTCATACCACATAGCAAGGTAATTAGTGTGATCATCTTGGTGATTTGATATCTCAAAGGCTGTACTTCTCAGATTCATGAACACAGAAAATCAGGCTTTGAGACTTGAAAATGCCTCGAAAATTACTAAAGAGAATTCCCATCAGATTGTGCACATGCTAGATTGGCCCATGCGAGTAGAGTGCTTTCATGTCCTGTCCTTGTGACACAGAACTGTGTCATGTACCGACTACCATTGTCCTAATCCTCAAGATATCGTCCAATGGCTAGAGACGAGGTAATCTAATGATCGTACCCCAGACTAGCGAGAAAGAGGGGGGAGTCCAGTCGCAGACGGCACACAGCAGTTAGATCTGAGGGACTAAGCCCAACGTCGAGTATCATCAGTCTGAGGTGTAAGCCTCAGACATCGCTAACTTATATACATGAGAGGCTGTACGCTACTGATACCGGACCAGCCCTAAAGGTGTGGTCTGTGCGTACGTATGATATAAGCCAATCACATGTATGTAGTTGACATAAGCTAGAAGGCACTGACCAGAGAGGGGGGCTACACATAACCGTTAAGCTACTTGGCACAGATCACATGACTATATACAATGAGTTTATGAGTTCGATCCCGAGAGGGGGAGAGAAGAATAAATCTGTGACATGACCATGAAGTAATGTAACTATGTAACAAGGAGTGACCATCATGTGAGTGCATGGTAGTGTGTGCTGCCCTAAGGTGCTATTCTACTGGCTCAGGTGGTCTACACAGTATCTAGGGAGCGATGGAGAGGTGACCTGGCATAAGGAGTTAGCCGTGTGCACAGCGGCGCCTTTGTGACCCAAAACTCTTGAGTCATCCCTAATCCACTAACGTCCCACTACTAGGTCTGTCAACCAAAGCTATGCCATCCAAGGGTGACACCAAACCCTCAAGGCTATGCTGAGGTCATATCAACAGTCTAGTGAGTCAATGCCAGGAGTGCAGCAAGAGATGACGAGTTAAGTGCCCTAAGGCATGGTAGAGAATAAAAGGTCTGAGGTAAGTGTCACAAATTGCCTGGAGGGGCCCTAATGACATCCCCCTGTAGGTTCTTGCCCGCGGACGAGTCGAGCTGCGTCCGCGCCGTACCCCTACTCCGCCTCCGCGTCGCTCCCATACCGTACAGATCACCTGACTCAGTAGATTAGCGCTCCGGGGTAGCACGCGCTCGCACTTACTTACATCACGGTCACTCCCTGTCACTCGTTACATTAGCATTACAGTCTGGCACGTTCCCTTAGATACGCCGCACGGGCCATATCGTTTAGGGCAGCCATTACTGGCAAGTTGCGCTCCATGTACTTAAGGGTAGCGAGATGGGTCTTACAACCCATCTCTTAGATTTTGGACAACTGGGCTTGGCCCCTTACCTCGCCAACTCTGCGTGCGCTGGTCTGCCCGACAACTCTTTCGTCTTCGTCTTGCTAGTCTGCGGTGCCTGGTGACCCTTATGCAGCGCCTTGCGCCATGTCGACTGCTTGACCATAGGACTTAGGGGTTCCCGGCTGGGCCGGTCACACAGACGCAAAGGTCTGTGTCAGTAAGATGCCTCAGACCCTAAGGTTTATATACATCATAGTAGCGCCGATTCCCTAAGTAACTATGACTACCCTAAAGCGACGTGGCCTGTGTGCACATGCCTACCAGATAGCACCTAGAATGCTTATGTAACCTATGATGTAACGTAGAAGTCCAGACACACACTGTCTAGCAGTTTATCATGTGCTGCCTAAGTAGGTCACATGCCGGTATACCCAGAGGTTGAGGGTTCAACCCCCAGTATAAGCATAAAGAAAATATGTCAAACAATAAAGTTGTGACACTTTGCAACCCAGGTGAGGGATGTCATAGAGTCCCTCCGGACATTCTGTGACATGGGGCTTGATGAACTAATAATAGTCCTGACCTCAGAGATAAGATTGAGGGTCACCTGACATGGTTCCTGTGATGGTACCTGGTGCCGCTATCTAATCTGAGAATTTAGTAAGTCATGTGACCCAATAACCTTCAGGTCGTTGGATCGACCCCAGCTAAGTGCAATAAGTGCAATAGAAGTGCTAGAAAGGAATAAAACAGGGTGTGCACAACTTTATTTGTGACAAACTGGAAGTCATTCAACATTCTCCTTGGTCCAGGGTATTCCCCAGTTCTAGGGTCTTGGGGCTTCAGTTAGAGGGTTGAGGCAGGTGCCAGTGAGCTGACATGTTTTCCATGTCAGAATCACATGTTTTGCTCATCCACATACCACTTGTCACAGACTGGCATCTGGGGCATTGCTCCTACTTTTTACAGGCTTTCAAGAGGTTATTTGGGCTCTGTGAGAGCATCCCATCCCTTAGCACCAGTACCAGCGCTACGTGCCAGCTAGCACCTCCATATGTAGATTAGATTAGATGACCATACCATAGTAGTGCCTGGTCAGTGCTAGCTAGGTACATCACCTGACATAAGTACTTGATGACGGCCCTTAGCAATGCCCTTATGGCTGCGCATGGACCTAGTAGTTTAGGGTAGGCATTGTACTAGTGCTCCGCCCCCTGTACTTATGCCTAGAGGTTCTGAGCCTTACAGCTTAGAACTTATATTCTCATCGATGGGCTCACTGGCCCCTTTGTGACTCGCTCCCTGCATGACTCGGTGTGCCGCCTCTGACACAAACTAGTTGTGGGACTCACTTATAGGCTTTGTAGCGACTTGAAGTAGTTGCTAAAGGCTGGTGAGAGACTAGAGAGCGCAAGCAGGATGGTGTTTGACTGTGTGAATGCAGAGAACAAATCTAAGGCTTATCGGAGATGATAGCCCTACTTATATACATGTGTTGTTTGGTATCCATAAGTGGAACCAAACATTGAGACGGTCTGTGCGCAGATACAGATAGTACAGCTAAGTCGTATTCTACTATAGACCATGTGCGCCGGTAATGGCCGCACCAGTAAGAAACCGTGTTTGGACCGTAGGTCCATGTTTGTATTGTGGCGGTAGCTACGTTAGTAAGCCTAGCATGTGATAAACATATACCGGTATCGGGATATGAGTCACAATAGTGCTATTGGCATGTGATAACGAGCGGGCCGCTTATGCGTATGTATTGACATAGCCTGGTATCGGGATATGAGTCAGACGCGTGACTTCGGAGGTTAGTCCGCTGAGTCATTGACACGTACAAGCGTGTTGTTTACGTGTTGTTATGAACAGTGGACGTGTGACGTGTTATGTACGTGTTGTTTGGTTTGGTGTACATGTAGACGGGCACTTAACAGCGTAAACGTCTATGGGCTTTGTAGAAATACCAATAAAATAGGTAAAAATATGGGAAAAATAGTGGCATGTCCCAAATCTATGACAGCCTCCTCTCTCTTCTTGCTAGTCTGGGTTAACACCTACAGCTGGAGACTACAACATTATGATAACATCCCTCTATACACCTTAGCAGGTGTATATGGATGGGAAGGGAGGCCCTGGTGTGCCTCGTTACCACAGTAGGCACACTGTGATACCACTAGTATTAGACCAGGGGTTGCTGCTTGTTACGGTTATTTTGATTTTTCGAACGCTGATAGAACTCACCATTGGGTGAATATGATTCAGGGACTTGTTGCACAACCAACCCCCCTGGCTACTCGTGACTCTACTGGGCACATCCCCAGTTGTACTAGTGTATAGGGTGCATTTCACCTTTGGCAGATCCAACTCTGTCACCGTTTCATCTTTATCACTTACTAGCTGACAGATGGCATTCAACTGCCATCATCATTCCTATCTATCATTTCGGATATATCACTACATACTTATCAAACATTTGGTACTATAGCATAGATAGTAGTGGTGACATCTGGGATGGACTTAACCCCTAACACCTAGTGTAGTATATAAACTCATGTACTTACTGTCGAGGCTCTTCAGCTCGACCTTGTTGTACAAACAAGAAGTCTTATACTCGTTCTCAAACGTAGGAAACTATGCTCAGTATTTCTCACTCGAGCAACCGAACGACTAAGTCCTCGAAGTGCACACTGACTTCTCAGACTTAGGTGAGTCTTATATTCTCTCAGACTCGCACCCAAACTGATTATATCCTCTAAAGTGTATTGGATATTATACGATCTCCTAGGAACTTCACCTAGGACTTGAAGGCATCTAACGAGTATTTGCCTTGCATACGGCGATGTGCCTACGTGCAGAAGAATGATCTATATTTGCGACTCGAATATACGAATGGGTATTCAACCTGTAACACTGCTGACCACATGAAGATGGCACCTAAGGGTGAACTGTGACAAGCAGTCATGACAAATTGGCCACACCACATGGCAGATGCCCACTATGGAAGGTAAAGCACATGATCAGTACAATTGCAGTTAATTAGTGATCAACTTAATTTGCAATGCACAAAACAATATGCATTCATTCGACATACTGACACAGGTCTGGGACTTACTAACAAAGTTGTAAAAGTTGCTGGTAGTTGGCAAGACAGGTGGTAACAAGCTTAGGTATGAGCAGGTTACAAACGAAGTGAGTAGCTCTAAGGCAACTACGCCTTAGAAGTCAAGCTTATATACATGGGTTGCAACGACCAGTAATGGTCTGCCCTAAAGCTAGATGGCAAGTGCACAATTGTTTGGGCACCAGGTAATGAGCGGCCCAATCATGTATGTGCTTTTGGATGGTAGGTCCATGTTTGTGCTTTGTGGCAACAAATGTTAGTCATCAGGTCAGGTGTATTTGCCCGGACCACTGATGTAAACCAGCTTAGTAGCATGTTTAAGGCACATCTGGTTGTCAGGTGACTGTGTAGGTCATGTGTACCTAACCTAGGCAAGGTTTGGATGGCTTATAACTATACAGTTATATGATCTGGTACCATGGTAGAGCTTATATAAGCTATTCTCACAGTCACATGCTAATAAGCAATATTGTAGCCCCATAAGGGAACTATCATGTGATGCATAAGTGCCTGTGTAGCATGTGATAATTAAGGTGTAAATGTCACAGATTTTCTGTGACATCCCTGACTTTTCGTAGCCGCTTCCATCCGGGCTCGAACACAGGGCTTTGCGCTCCCCTCTTTGTACATTTACCACTGCGTCATGAACTACTTAGCCAGTATGTCACATGACCCCTAGATTAGATTGTCCCTAGTGTCTAGATTACCCCAGCCCAGTACTTCCTACATCTAGACTGCTTACTATATCATGACACGTAGTTAGTGCGCACAGACCAGGCCTTTAGGGCAAGTACCTACAGTAGTACCACTGGTCTGTCATGTATATATACCACTGAGCTGAGGTCTTACAACCTCAGTTCCATTAATGTGGATGTTGGGCGTGTGTGCCCCGGTCTACACTTCTTGTCCCCTTGTGTGCACTACGTCGACTCTAGCTTTGTGACGTCGATGCCCCTTTTACCCTCGTCTTGCTAGTCTGGTACTATCTGTGCTGACTACCTTAGGCTTGGGGCCTAGGGGGCCACTTGTGGATGACATGTTGAGTATTTCCGTGTCAGTAAAATGCAAAATATAATCCCAGACATGAGTTGTTTAGGTATGAAGACCCGGTAAAATCTGTGACACATACCATACAGTGCTCTCACTTTTGGATTGTAGTGGCATCAACTGAGACAAGAGGAACCAGAGGTTTTTGTAGAAAAGCCTTGAATGTGTAGTTGCAATTTTCATGATAGTGTTATGGTTTTTGTGGCATGCAAGTATTTGCCCAACCCCTGGCTTGGTCTCATGGACATATGCCTAGATAGTCACATGATCATAGTTACAGCATTAGGGTACATCACATTAGTGCTGGCCAAAATTACTATTATAATTGATTATAATAATATCTAATCGTAATATCACTATTAAATACTGGGCCGAGGCGGATCCCACTGGTGTCTATTATGAAGTATTACAATATGATATACTATGAATACAATATGATACTGGTACTCTATCTAATAGTAACGGTAGGGATATCATGTGACCTAAAGAGCAAGCTCATACTTGATTTGGTATACAATATGCTTATGTAAATGCATGCAAAAAACCCTCTGCTGAGCCCTGCTAGTGCGAACAAGCCCAATGACCCCACCATGTCAGTTACGAAATCACGGCAGCATCTCAGCGAGCTACAATCTCTCATTGATAGCCTGCCTTCTTCACGGAACTTCTGAAGGGCCAATTGCCCGCTATTTCTCCGATCTCAGTGTGGACCCTGACGAAGGGCCATACTATTCAGTTGATCGGGCATGGACTCATGTTTTCCAAGTGTCCGAACACAGCAAAATTAAGCTGGTCTGCAGGGGAGAATACGGTTTGCAGCTTATCCACAATTTCTTGGCATATTTTATCACTGTGCCGGGCATTGAGAAGGATAATGGTCTACGGTTACTGGAGGACCGGATAGGCTCCTTGATTGACCTCATCACACATGCGTGTAGTGATGTGCCAGGCCCGGCTTTGGGCCATAGGCCGGGCCGGGCCAAGCCCTACTTGGGCCGGGCCAGGCCGGGCCCTACACCACGGCTTGAGACGGCCCAGGGCCCGGCTTGTGTCTCAAGCCGGGCCGGGCCAAGCCGTGAGCCCCAGCCTGAAGCTCTAACGGATAAAATGTCTAGTAACTATGATATAAGGATATATATAGTAGCAGTATGCCATATTCCAATGAAGTATGTCTATATTATTAAATTCAAGCAAGAGGATAGTCCCATGGATTGAATATTTGGTGCTGAAGCCTGTCGCTCACTTTTGGGCGCCTATACGATGCCCCATTTGGAAGGCGCGCCACAGAGCACCGTGCCGGTGAAATGATGATTTCACACTATAATTCACTAATTATTGAAGATACTGGAGCTTGACTTTGTCAGAAGATAGTTGGAGAAGGTACATTATGAGTTTGTGTGGCTACAGTGATGATCATCCTCACAGTGCCAGGCCCCGGGCAAGCCCCAGGCCGGGCCGGGCCAAGCCCTGGGCCGTCAATGGGGGCCCGGCCTGAGGTTTTGAAAAGCCAAGGCCGTCCAAAGCCGGGCCAAAGCCGGGGCTTTTGAGCCGGGCCGGGCCTGGCACATCACTACATGCGTGAGTCCTTCTTTCTTATATAATTCATGCTTGCCGCCACAGGAAGGCAGCCTTCACGGCAGCCCAGCAAGCTAGTATTGATAGTGATGCAGCATTTGCCGCTGCTGATGCTGCCACATCAAAATCACATGTGACAGTTCATAGTAAGTGCAAACGAGCTGATGCACCAGATACAGTACCAAGCAAGGTAAGACGGAGCCAAACGTTGCCGTGATATGCTGACGTAATTCACACAACTGCAGAAACAACTTATGGACAGCACTGCGAAGAAGCCCAGCATAGTGGGGAAAATATTAAATAAGCCATCCGAGGTGCTAAACATTCCACTTCATATCCATGCTAAACTGACTTGTATTCAGCCACATGTCATATCCGACAGCCGCCTACAGACAACGAGAGTGATGTCCCGGAGGTTAACAAGAAGGCAGGCCGTCGCCCCATAAAAGCTGAATGGGCATTTGAGCCGTTAGCAGCCACAAACAGATCGCAGCCCATATGGAAATGGCGCTGTAACTGGTGCTCGTAAGTGGCCAAAAATGGATAAAATAATTCTATTGAATGCTCTATACTAGTAGGACATTCCGCACATCACCCCGGACTCCAAAATGCAGGGAGTATGCACAGGAGACACTCAAAGCACCTGTCTCTAGTAATTTCATATCACATCTTGAAAAGTGTGAGGGCCTACCTGCAGACCAGACATTTGCGGCATGGAGCAGTCGGAAGAATGGGCGGCTGGGTGATGGACTCGTCACGGAGATGTGTAGCCAGGGTGGCCGCCAAGCACAGACAAGGTTCATGCTAGAGTTCACAAAGCGAGGTGCGGACAATTCAGAGAAACAGGTAACAATGAAAGGCTTCCGTGAACACCTTGTCAAAGCCATTATAGAAGATGATTTGCCTTACTCATTCGGAGAAAAGCCTGGAATGGACAGATGTTTTCGTTATGTCTTACCACGCCATATCACCATCCCAAATCGACAGATGGTCCGTTGTGACTTGAATTTACTGCACAATTGTATCGATGCACAGTTACACAAGGTTATGCAGGTGACTCTGGATGCATCAGCATTGCTTAGTAATGACATCACTGATATTCCGCATTCAGGAAAACCCGTCAAAGATTGCGGTTGCAAGTGACCTCTGGACAAGCAAAAATTCTGTCTATGCCTTTGCAGGCACAGTCGCATTCTGGATCGATGACAACTGGGACCTGATCGAACATGTGCTTGAGCTGCTTCCTCTTGATGGTGATCACTCAGGCCTCAGGTGCAGCATCTGCGAAGCTCATCTTCAATGCGCTGCATCGCCGTAAAGTGACCGATAAGCTTAGTGAGTCTTATGCACTCACTGTATCACTGTATCCCTTTGACTGTAGGAGATATTCATGCTTCTTGCATTCTAGTTGCTAGTACAGCCGACAATGCTGCTAGTAACAGTACAATGAATCGCACCCTCAGCACAATGATTCAAAAGAAGCACGGTATTCTGTTAGACCCTCAAGAGATACAAGTAGGTTGTGGTGGGCATGTAACCAATATTGTTGTGTAGTAAGTCCATCTCCTGACGGTGCATACTTTTTTTAATGAGATTTCGGCATTTATAGGCGTATTCTATGTAGTCTCGGCCTAGCTCCGCACCCAGACCAGACTGATTTCTACACGGAAACCCGCAACCATCCTCTCGCATATGATCCAAATCATGCTCCCGCCGTTATTGAGCAGATGGAGGCAGCTCAAAATGAGGCCGAGAATGAGCGGGATGGTAAGCAAATACTATCTGGTACTAAGGATAAGGAGAATCTGGATGAGCTGAGCTCAGAGGAGGAGGCAGATGAGTGGAAGGATGATGATGGTAGTGGAGTTGAGCTAGGGATAAGCTCAGAGATCATGGATAAAATCCTATTAGGTTCTAACTATGGCAAGGCAAGCAAATCGAAATCTAAGAAGTGTTTCACTGCAGTTGACAAGGTGAGTGGTGCTATATGTCATTCTGATTTAATTTTAACCTTTACATATTAAGCTTCATGCAGTTGTCGTAGATGTCCTGCGCTCTGAAGTCCGTAGAAAACGTATGCACCGCCTTATCCGGCAGCTCTGTGAGAATGAGCACAAACATCTTGTACCGGTTCGCAGTATGCCAGTCCGCTGGAATACGACCTACGCCGAGATTGAACGTGGCATCAAGCTGCGCCCTGTAAGCTGTATCATCTGAAGGACTGATGTATGTTTCACTTAATATTTATTTCGCCACAGGCTATAAACCATTGGATTGAGCAGCTCGACAAGAATCTGACAGGTCAAAAGAAAGCTGCTGCTACTCGGAAGAAGTTTCTCTCTCCGGCAGACTGGGAGCTTCTCGAAAACATATGCGAGGTTCTAGAAGTATGCAATTGATACTGCTGATTGAAAACATCCTAATGTTCTCTTTTTGCTAGCCCTTCCAAAAAGTGACTTTGGTTTTCTCAAAGTCCATGGTTCCTACCATCTGTTTGGTCCTTCCGATGTACAAATTCATAGAATCCCATCTCAAGGAGTCCAAGCAGAAGGCAGAAGATCAATCACTCAATAACCTAGCGAATGCAATAGAATGTGGCCTCAAAAGGCTCGATGTCCACCTTAGGAAGGCACTCGTCTCATCATTTCCCCTTATTGGAGCCGGTTTGTTCACTTGACATTGGCCAATTCTGACCCTTATATTATATAGTATTGCATCCATTTATACGACTTACATACTTCCAGAATGATACGTTGTGGAGCGCTGACATAGCGCAGCGTGCACAGGCTATTCTGGAGAAGTTGTTTCTAGAATATGCTTCAGCCGGTTCTGCCGCAACCCAGCTCACCTCGTCATCTCAGGCTTCTCAAGTGGAAGCAAAATCTGTATTCGCCGCTGCCATTGGCAGAGCTATCCCTTCAGCTCAGGCTTTGAAATCAGAACTTGAGGTCTACTTTTCCGGCATGTACCCTTGTGAGGATGAAGACGGTGCATTGATTTGGTGGAAGGTGAGTGAATCTCATCTCAATTCTGCATATATCTGTCTCAATATATTGTAATATAAATTAGACTCATGCTCGCCACTTCCCTGTACTATCGCGCATTGCGCGCGATGTACTCGCTATTCCGGGTGTCAGTATCTCGGTTGAGCGCTTATTCTCTTCAAGTAAACATACACTTTCCGATGCTCGTTCATCAATGACGGCACGATCTGCCTCTATTACGGTGGTTAAAAGGAATGGCTCAAGTGTGGGCTAGGTGATGGGGTCGAATACTTGAACGACATGTCAATTCACCAATAGATAGTATTAAATACAATTACAATAGTATTACGATACTATTCTATTACAATGCGATTACATACCCCGCGTGCCGACCAAGATAATAATACATAATATTATTATCGAGGCCTGTGATGTATCTAATAGTAATTGTCCACCACTACATCACATAGTACTGCCTGTAGGTCAGCTGACATGCTAACATACGCATTCTACGGAACGGGCAGTAGCTGTGCTTGGGCCCCTTCAGGGCAGGTAGTTACACAATGCGTTGTCTCATGTATATAGTGAAGTCACTCTGGGGCTTACTCCCCAGATATACTCAAAATGGGGGCATGTCCCCTCAGTCTGATCTATGCTGCTGTGCCTGCTACCCTCTGAGTGTGCCTTGGCTGTATAGCCACCTCATAGGGCTGTAGCCCCTGTCTAAGAGGATTGGATATGGGGTACCATGGTATGCTGAGACAGTCTGTGTCAGATGGGTTCTTTTATGATAGCAGTATCTGATGAAATTGAGCTGCAGTGGAATTTTGGGGGGAAACATAGAGATTCCCAGTGAGATTAATGCATTTAGCACCTGACAGTGTTAATTGCTTGTAAAATCGGCTGCTATACAAAAGTAGCGGTGACTCAGTGTCCCGCACCATAGGTTGTGACATTGCTGACTCAAGGTCAAGTGTTCAAACCTTGTACTAGCATTTATCTTGCATATATGTGACTCAATCCATTTGGCTGCATCTGGCTTTTTTGCATATTCATCTGTTGTGTACTCTGCAGATGTGTCTGAGGCCCTGAGACTCTACCTGTGTTACAGTCTTTGTCAGATCCTGTACTTACACTTTAATTTTTGTCCAGATGAATCTGCATGCAAACCTAGCTGGCAGCTGCAACATTCAAGCAAAGGGCATTTGGTAGATTAGGTTTATGACTGAGTTCCCTCACTGAAAACATAACAGATTACAACATATGACAAAAGGTGTTACCCAATCAAGTACAGGACTCGATAAATTGGATGGGAGCTGCATCTCCCAGATGCTGCCCCACTTAGTGTTGTGAGGTCCGGTCTCAAGGACCGCTAAAGACCAAGGACCGGACCAGGACCGGACTGACTAGGACCGATTCAACGGTCCGGTCCAGTCCTGGTCCTGACACGGTCCTGGTCCCGGTCCTTCTGAGTGGTCAGTTTTTGCAGGACCGGTAAGGACCGGTCTGGACCGGTCCTGGACCGGTCCCGAATTTATCATAGAATAGCACTTATAACGTGGTTACTCCAACGTAGGGAACCATGACTGACCAATTTACAATAAAACCAAAGTATTTAAGACCCCCTAGAGTGGGTCTGCATCATGTATATACCACTGGCTATTAGGGTAAACACATCAGACAGAAGCTGACATGAATAGTAACAACCAAAGACCTTCTGATTTATGATACAGTGAAGCACTGCTATTGTCTTGGGCAATGCTTGGCACACACAGGTTGTCCTCATATTATCACTAGTTTTGCTGACTGACATGGAGCTGTGTATTCTCCCATCCAGTAGTGTTAACACTCACATATTATGGTACACATGCATGGTGCATTCAATATCATCCAGTTATTGGCAGAGCGCTGCTTAGCGGTAGCTATATGCTACTCATTGTGGCACATACAAAAATGCAACACATGATCTCATCAGATACAACTTGAGGTGTGCAGTTACTGCAGTGTCATTTCTGTGTGTTGACTTCAGTATACGATTTACTTTCAGAAATCAAGAATCAGTGCACCATAGCCAATTTTTGGGCTGTACTTAGTATGTTCTGGTATATATCGAGTAGTAAGTACACTTTTGTTGCAGTTGCTGACATATAAAACTATAGTTAAGTCAATAACCACTTGATCGGTCCTGGACCGGTCCAGACCGGTCCTAGGACCGCTATAGGACCGCGGTCCTACTTGGGACCGGTCTTCAGTCCGGTCCCTCGTTGCCCATGGCGGTCCGGTCCTGGTCCCGGTCCTCGGTCCTGCCCAAAACATGCAAAAGACCGGACCGGACCGGACCTCACAACACTAGCCCCACTGCACCTCCTTTTTGTGTGCAGTCAATCATGATGGCAGCTGTATTCAGTATATGAATTCATATACTACATATATCTCTGTTTTGCATGCTCTTTGTGCAGCCCAGCTAGGCTTCTATGCTTAAGTACACATGACTAAGTAAAAGTGTGTCTCTTGATTATGCTATTGATGTTCCCGTCTGCATTGATCCTGCCAGTAATCTTTCTGCCCTCGTTGGATACTGCCATTAAAAGCCCTATCCTCGTCGATGCCTTCAACACCTCCGTCCTCATATATCCTTCCGTAATTATCCACGTTGCCAGTGTCGTCCTTGCGCGGTCCATAGAGTACCCCGCATGTAATATCTGCTAATATATCTACTCAACTGGTATTTACGCTAGTCGACGGACTAGATATGAGTGCTCGTATCTTGTCGATGTTGCAGGTTGATAAGCTCTACTTGCTGCGGCGCAGAATTTTAGATGAGCCTCGCACATCAGCTGCACGAAGGGTCCTATATGCTGGGATATCATTCCTAAGGATGGACTAGCATGAACTCTGACTTTGGAAGCCGCACTTGAGTCTACCATGAGGCTTGTCATGAGGATCACACACTAAACCCACGTAGTCGTCAATGCAGAAATCTCTCCTATGTAGTCACGAACATCTAAAGTTATGAACTTTCAAGTGGCCCCTATTCACGGAACCACTAGCCCCAATGTGGATCTGCACAACGCGTCGCCGAACGGCGCGGTTTGGCTCGAACCATGAGGATTACACATTGCAATTAATATCTGGCATGAGGCCATGAAGTATCAGCACACAGGTGTGATAAGACGCACTCGTCTATCATCTCTGTAGCCACCAAGTGGCGGCTGTACGTGTGCGCTATCAGAAGTTAGCTAGAGGTCTCTCACGTGGTATTGGCGCTCTAGCCACATACCCTAAATCGTAGCTTCCTTATTGGTTGATACGATCGGGAAAAACGCGTCGTGTCATGAATTTCCGAAACAGCTGTAAGCACGATGCATCATGCAAAGTCCACGTGCGCTAGAATATAAAAGCAGACAGGTTCTGTGATCATGATTCGCATCTTAGCCAATATTTTCTTTTTTTTCATCACCATGTCCCTTAGGACAGACACCTACACCATTACCAACGTCCGATTCTTGAATCGCCTTCGATTGCCAAACAGTGACGGGGAAGAACCCGTTGTGGGAAAAATTCCTCTAGGCGACGATATACCTCCTGAAGACCAGGTTCGTACTAGAGCTTATTCACTAGTGCTACATATTTTATTTTCTGTACTACAGTGGCAAATATCTCGCACACCGGGAGGCCATACAATACGATGCTCGATAAGAAACGTCAAATTTGGTAATTACCTATCTACCAGACCTCACACATCGGAGGGAGAGCCCATATTCGGAGCTTCGAGAGAGTATTGTTGGAATTTGTATGCAGACGCCATTGAGGACAATATATATCGGTGAGTAGTGCGCTGTTGAGTTATCTCATAGCTGGGTACTAATTATGTGCTGGAACTTTCGCAACAGCATTTGCACTCCGCCTAACAGTAGGGACGGTAGCACATTATCACTAGCACTCAATGATGAGAGTGACTACACACCGGTATGTTAGACACATAATCATCGGTTTCCATGGTCAATCTCCATTAGTTGGATTTATTATACTGGAGCGTGGATAAAAGATCACTTTGGAGGGTAACCACACTACTCAGCGTACAGAAATGTCCTCTTTTAAATTGAATGTTCACCAACAGATCGAGGAATTTCCGCGCATAGCCAGAAGACCATTTCCGTTTCAGCAAGATGAATCTTCGGTGTCGCTTCGCTTGTTGCAGCAAAAGTGAGTCAATAAGTTCATTCATGGGCGAAGTATCGAGCAGATATATTCCACAGGCCTGACCAAGAGACTATGCTAGTGGAACTGGAGTGGACCGGTCTTTCATCCGGATACATCATTGAGTTTATGGACCCAATCTCTGTCATATTTCACGGAGAAATCGTTGGAGATGCTTTGGTGAATAATGGCTTTGAGACAAGCTCAGAGATTGTACGCGCATCTCTTCGAGCGAGAGACACAAACGCGTGAGTAATGATTCGTTGCTAGTAATATCACAGATCATTAACAACGAACATAGTTTCAGAGACTTTGCCCAGTCTGTTCTGTGCGCGGAGCAAGTACAAATATCATTCCTGATAGGTGGTTTCCGGTATTATCCAGCGGATGCTACTAGAAGACCATCGGACTGGGAATACATTTATCGTAGATCATGGAAGAAGGATCTATCGTTCAGGGGTACTCTACACTAACTTCAATCCTTAACATTGATTAACGGGTATCAGGCCTCCAATCCTTCAGGAACAAAGTTTCTCTGAAGGGAATACTGATCACCGGCTGTAAGAATGACGAAGCAGGCAGGCCATATCTTCTCATAAATGTCACAGCTGGAATACAAAACAACACGAATCTATCTATTACTGCTGACTACTCTCTAGATGGATACTACGGTCGACACATGGTATTGTTTAACAGTCGCTTCAATGATGATTTTGCTTATATGCCTGATAGATTGGCACCGTAAAACTTTCTGTGAGTACGTAGAAATACTATAATGTGATCACATCTGATGATTTCTAGAATTTTGCGGTGAATTTGAATAGTAACAACGAAAAAGAAGTCAACGGGCGCTTCCAGCCAGCGATTCCCATCCACAATGAGGTGGCAACGTTTATCTCGGACTATATCACTGGAGCAGCTCAGCTACCACTCAGGCTTTACGTCGAAGATATCAATATCAAAATATGTGGTCGACTGTTCAATATTCCACGGTTCGAGATCGATACATATGTTCCAGGACTTGGCGCAAGAATCATCCACCATGTCGATGGTTACTTGAGATTGATTCCCCTCATGACTAGGAGAAAGGTGGCCTTTCGGTTCTATCTCCGTATGTAATCCCTTTAATGTAACCACCTGCTCAATCACATGTGTTAGCAGGAAACCCACTGGACGTCGATATATGTTTTGTTAGATTCCGAGTGAAAGTATATATTGAGGGAGTGAATATAGCATATGTCGACCACAAGTTCGAGCCGCCACTGCATATCCCGGTAGATATTCAATGATACATCTACTGACAACTGATAGCCAATACACTGCAGACAGCAAGTGGTATTTGGAGTCCGGAAATCAACAGAGCACGTGTGACCGAAAGATGGATTGTGGCGGCACAGCTGGCTTTGGACCGTAGTGCGATGCTGGATTTAGACGTCACGAACGTCGAGATAAAGTGAGTTGTAACTGGTTACTATGAGCTACGTGTTCAAATTGGCCATGTAAATATGATACTCTGTAGGATAAAGGAGTTTCATGCGACGGATCTTCACTTCAAGCTACAAGATGTACCATATAGGTGAGTGTTCAATAGTCGCACTAGGACGACTCACCACATCTCTGTCAGGCTTCATATATGTGGCGGAAATAACACGAACGATCCTCCGCCTGATAGTCCGACTTCTCGTGGTAACAAAGCTTCACCCGGGTCCAGTTCGGGGTAGGGCATAGGTGGTTCAGTTTCTTTGGTGCAGGAAGGCTTTGGGTACCCTTAAGCTAGGGTTAAACCAGGCTGAACATTGAGCCACTTAGTTTATAATACACTGTGTGGCAGTCACTAGTGACAAAAGGTGTCGCATTTTGTGGGCAATTGGGGGCAAGCTTCACATCAGAGCTAGCACTGGTCTGTGATCATAGCAGTAGTAAGGCTGTATATGAATGTACCTTGCAGCAGGAGCAGTTCTTTGCCAATATGTAACCATCCAGTGCCCTGGTATAGGGGTATTTATCTCACTTGGAGAGGGTCTGTTTCTCTCTCACACAACTGGAATTTACACAAAAAGTAGCTACCATGCATTCTCATATTGCTGTCATGGCATTATTTCATGAAGCCATGGGCACCTGATTGTACCATGGAAAGCACCAAAAGCTCATATTCTCATAGTTCTCAATATGGCAAGCTCTCAACTTGACACAAGCACAACCTCAAGACACACACCGGGGGAAGGGGGATCGCGTGAAAGCGCCTTCCTGGTCTGGGCATCTCAAGGCTGGAAAGGCCAAGACAAGTCTGAGGTTCGCTCAAGACTGTCTGGCGTATATAAGTTCTACATATGTTTGTACATGTTATGGAGCTTAGGTAATATACATGCTACGTGGTGGCCAGTAAGGGCATCAGAGCGCGAGCGTTAGGTACTGCTAGTGAGGCGCGGGATGTCTATGGCAACGTAGCGGATCAGACCCAATCGGTGGTTCTCGTTGATCGAGGGTTCGCCGGTAATGGTGGGGTTCTAAGTCCGTGATTGAGGCATTAGCCGTCCAGGTTCCCGAGGACTGGTACTGAGGGGAAGGCACGTGGCGGCCCAGGTTCCCACGTGATGGTACTAAAGGATGACGTCTGCTGTGATGTGGGACTGGCCAGTACGGGCCGTGCGTGACGTAGGGTGATCAAGCGTGATCGGCTGCGATCGGTACGTAGAGTCCTGTGACTGCTAGGGTTCTCAGTCGTACAGGTGCTGCCCTGAGGTCGGTGTTCCTCGTAGACTAGGGTAGCTGGGGTTTAAGGCCTCCCACAGGCCTTAGTCCGTATCGTACATAGTCCGTGCCAGTAATGGCGTGAGTCCTTGGTCGGTAATGACCGGGTTAGCCAGTAATGGCGGTGGTTCGTGGAGACGGGAGGCGTAGGGTTCGGTTGGTTGGGTGGACAGGGTCCTAGCCGTGAGTCTGGATTGTCGTGACCTGATGAGGTGTAGTCCAGGTAGCAGGGGGTTGGTTTGGTTAGGTGCTACTGGGCTCATCGTAGTCGGTCGTGGTCACGTGACTGCTAGTGGCTTTATGTTGGACTGGACGTGGGGTCTGGGACTAGGGTTCTTAGGCGGGGCTGGTGATGCTGTTAGCTAGTGCCCGTAGTGGTACGTGCGTAGGGCTTGGTTCTAGCTGAGGCATCGGGTTTCCAGCTTCGGGGGTGCTCTCGATGATCGGAAAAGGTACTGTGCGTATGAGCTTGAAATTGGCGTGTGACACAACTCTGTCACAGTTCTGTGCTAGTATTACCTTTTCTTTTCCTTTTTCTATTTAATGCCTCATGCATGGTCTTAGTATGGGCCTTTGACTCTCCTAGACATCACCATTAGGTAGCCCCCATCAATCAGTTCTGTTGATATAGCATATATTATATGCACATACACATGATGGATAGACACCCTGACACAAACTATGTGTCAACGTACTATTGATTGGTCAAGGGCAAGCGACGATCTTATGATGTCGCTTTAAGGTCTCCATATTAACCCTAGAGACGAAGTCGCTAAGTTGTTGGCCCCAGACTAGCACGCAGAGACAGGGAGTTTGAGGGACTAGCCCAAAGTCGAGATTAACTGTTCTGAGGTGTAAGCCTCAGAACGCGCAAGCTTATATACATGGGGGAACGTTACGCTACTAAGTCGAGACCCGCCCTAAAGGCATGGTCTGTGCGTACGTTATGTAATGACCCATCACATGTATGTATGTTAGGTAAGCAGGCGCTAGACCATGGAGGGGGGGCTACGCATAACTACTAGTCCACCGAGTAGTTGGCAGCGCTGGTCATGTGACTAACCGACGTAAGTACAAGAGTTCGACCCCCGCTGGGGGTAGTACCTACATGCCACAGAAACTGTGACACACCCATACACTTAGGTGCCCAAAGGGTCTAGTCACTTGCATGTGACTGTTGGAATGTCCACCTGATCCTGCTATGCTCAGCATGTCAAGTTAGATAAGGCTGTATGAGGGAAGGCTAGCTGGATAACTGTGTATTATCTAATAGAGAGCCTTATCTAATGTTTTGACACCCTGAGCTTGGCCTGGGGTTACTCTATTCAGTCAGGCTTGGTCTACAATGATGTCATGACCTATGTCATTGTTGTGATATCTATTTGACACTCTTATTTCACCATCACATGAATACTGTACAGGGAACTTAGTGATTCAACAGTGTTCCCCTTGGATCATATGTACGCCCTGCTGAGTTCAACCTTGATACCATTTCATATTTATCACATCTCAAGGGTTGATTAGTATGCATCATCCCCTGCTGTTCATTGTGTTCAACCATGGCTGTGTATCATGATACTGATATGTTGCATGGTCATGGTTTTCCTTGACATCAGATAATATGCCCTCTGCTGGGTTCAAACCTCCATCCCTATGCACCAGTTCCAGTGCAGTCATATGATTTGGAGGGTTTTTATGTTATGCATTGTGCTCACAGTGTTAGGTCATGTGTAGTTACAGAGTACTTACATCATCATACTGCAAAATGTGCTACAACCACCTTTAGGGTGGTGTCACAAACTCGCTGTGACCACCCTATCCCTAGCCTACAAGGCCTAAAAGACTGCTTCCCACCCTTATCCACAAGCTAAGGGGGCACCGTCAACCTCAGACTAGGTAGGCAAGTGGTAAAGCAGAGAGCTTGAGGGGAACCACCCCCAGCAACTACAATAACAAGTCTGGGGTATAAGCCCCAGACAATGTGCACTATATACATGACAATCCAGCAGAGACAAATGCCCAGCACTAAAGCCCAGTGACAGTACCACATATCCTCAGTATACCTATAAATACCAGAATAAATCAAAATATACCTCTGAGATAACCATTTATACCGAAAGATACCAAAAGCTATATGCCAAGAGTCTGTGCATTTCAATTACCAATGTCAAGACCTTCGTCATACCCATGCATACTACTTCATATCTTCAACATATCTTCGTCAAGACAATCCTTGCTTTGAACACCTGTCAAGTCGAAATTCCACGTTTCAAGACAAAGCATTTTGTGTAGTGCAATTGGACTTCATTGCAAGTCCAAGCGCCCATGTGAGCAAGTCACATGATTGCATCATAGTGTTTTTGTGTCGCCACTTTGTCTTTTCCTCTCATCTCTCCCTCGTACTTCTACCATCCTCAAATCTCAGACTCTTATGGCTAGTAGAGCACTCATAGAGGGGGATATCTGCTTCTTGTAAGGCTTAAAATAGAAATGACACAGACTTGCCTCTGATGTCACACCCAACCACTTTAACTGTCTTCTAAGGGGCCTAACCTTGTCTGTAGGGGGCGTTGTGATACTAAGGAGGGTGATCCCCAGACTAGCAGGCATAAGACATGGAGTCATCGTGCAGGCAGACAAGGTAGAGGTCAAGAGAGAGGGCACACATGCCCAGACTGACATTAATAGGTCTGAGGTAGTAAGACCTCAGACTGCAGCTTATATACATGATGGATCCTCTATGCTATGACTGATGGGCATACCCTAAAGTGGGGTGGTCTGTGTGCAATGTGGGAATGGTGTCATGTGAGGGGGTTACTAAGTAAGGGGGCGGTGCCAGGGCGCCACTACTATCAGTAACTGTAATCTTATCTACCTACCAGGTCATGTGACAGATGGTGAGTCTGCCGGTGTGGACTAGAGGTTAACGAACGAGCGTGCAGGTGTGTAGTGATGTGAGATCAAGCCTGGCGGCTCCCTACATATGTCAGCAGATAAATCTGTGACAAGAAAATGAGTGAGTATATGTGCATACAGCATGTGTTTCTGCCTTCTGCTGAGTTCTTGACCACCCTCTGAGTTAGATTACAAAGATTACTATGAATTCCGAATTTTCTAGTACGTGTTCCGTTGCTGCTCTCATACACTTGTCCCATTGCATGCGCTGACATTGTGCATGGTGTGACATGACCCCGCAATGTATGACTTGCCATGGCTTGTGGGGATGTGCACGGCATTCAGCCAGCTTGTGCAGCATTGGCAGGGCATGCACTCATAGCAAGTTCTGTGCGGTAACTACAGATGGCTGAGGTGTGTGCATTCCAGTTTCCTACCTAGTGAATAGCAACTTACTACCTTGTGCACAAACTGCTGTGGTGACTGAGATTAGCCACCATGTGCATGCAGCCCACACACTCTCACACCTGCCACAAAACCCAAATTATGATGCCCTCATGTGTCTGTCAAACTGCATTGATGAAGTTATATACTGTAGGTACAGGTGGCTGAGGTGTGTGTGTTCCCCTTTCCCACTTGAATACAAACTTAAATCTCACACACATATCTCACATGCAATTCACTACCTCAGCGCCAATGGCACCAGTACTGCCAATCGCTTCCAGTTTCAGCGACCTGATGCATACTTTTTCACAATGAATCAGTATGTATTTGAATTTGGATGCTTGGTTGATAGGCTCGGATTGGATAGTGGCACTTGATAATTTGTAAAATATGAAAGATGGGAATTGATATTGATTGCTATGGTTCTGATGGGTTGATGAAGCAAAGGCCACTAGCCATGAGTACAATCTGGTATCTGTGGGTAGGCAGTATTTCTCAATCCAGGCCCCTGAGTATTTTTCTCTAGCTTCCAGTAGGCAGGGATATACTTTTTATATTTTTGAGTATCCATCCTACATGCCTAATACTACCATGATAGCTTTCGGCATCCTGCAGTAGCTATTACTATGTCGCCGGGCAACTAAAAACATAGCAAATGCTATTCAACCATCCAATTTCAACCCCTATCATACCCATTATCTATTGGTAGGTTCTGGTATGAGGTACTTTCACTGGGCCTAATAGCCAGGCCCTAGCATAACTAAGAGACCATCACATGGTATCATAATAGTGCTTGCCCATGTGGCTGCACTGCAGGTGGGGTGCCATACCACTAGACTATTGTCACAGATTTATCTGTGGCATATCTAGGTACATTTTTGCTTGTTTTTAGGGCTTATCTGCGCCTTCTAGGTGCCCCTACAGCCTTAGCGCTCATACTGGCGCTAGGCACAACAGCAGCACGCCTATCCACCCTCCTTAGCCCCTTAGCCCCCGGCCCATGTCCCGTGCCAGGACCAGCACCGGGTCACATGGTAGATAGTCATCATGCTTATGTGTCAGCCCAGACCCCCGGCCCAGTAGTTATGTGTTGACATACTTATGCTTATGGGACAAGGTAGTTACTGCACACAGACCATGCCTTTAGGGCCGGCTGTTCACCTTAGAGTAGCGGCTGCCTTCATGTATATATGCCCATGCATTCTGGGGACTACCCTCAGAGCTATTCACCTCGGCTGCGCACCGATAAACTGGTGCAGTGTGCCTGGTTCATGATCATCCCTAGCATGTGCACCTCTGGCCTGACTCTCTTAGTCACCACTTGCTAGTCTGGGGGGTTCTCCTCTCCTCACCTATGTGTCTTCCCTTATGGGTTATCCACAAGACCTTAGGACTATAGGACTTAGGGGCATGACTGGGTACGTTCCATGTCACAGAGGATGACTTGCCTAAGTCCGATAAGTCAATGTGCACTTTGAGAGCTTAGTCTTCAAGGCTCAAGAATATACTGAGCAAAGTTTCCTTTATTTGAGAATGTCACAAAAATGACATGTTTGCCCCCCCACCGTCTCGAACTTCTCACTATATGTTTAGAAATCACCTGATTACTTAGGTTGATGTGTTACCATTAGACTACCCGGCTATGATGGTCATGTGACCCAGATTATGTAAGCATTTTAGAGTTAGACTTAGCACTTGATTAGGCGTGTGCGCACAGGCCACGTCGCTTTAGGGCAGCCTTAACAGTAGTACTCCGCTTGCATGTATAAGTACTGGAACGTCTGAGGCTTACCCCTCAGACTTGTCAATGCGACTCTGGGGTGTTCATCCCCCAAACTGTACCTCATCCCCTCTGCTTGCGCATTCCTGCCTGCTAGTCTGGGAGAACCTCAACACTGCTGTAGCACCTTAGGACTACCCTCTGACCATGACGACCTCGACGGTGTAGGGCCCTCTGGTGTCTGAAAGGCGGCTGTAGGGGAGTTAGGACTGGTGGTGGTGGGGTGTTGGGCGTTGAGGGTGGTGGTCACAAGTTTGTGACAGAGAATGAGTATAAGACTCTTGTTATTACAACAAGGTTGAGCCGAAGAGCCTCGGCCATAATTACATGAGCTTATATACTACACAAAGTATATGGGGTCCTATCCATCCCAGATGCTACTGCTACAATGTTTGGCCTGGTCTGAAACATATGATAAGTATGCAAACATGTATCTGTAACAATAGATAGGAATGAAAAAATAAGAATGATGCTGGCGGTCTGTCATGGTACCACATACTGTGGCTCTAGCCATGCCAGGGACCCTTCTAAGGCCAAAGGTATACCTGCTAAGGTATAGTCCCAAGGCATACACATTGGGTGTACACTCTGACACATTCCCCAGTCTAGCAGTCAGAGAAGGGCACAAGGCCAGTCACACACAGTAGAGCAGTAGAGGGGCATTGGGCCCAGTCAATGAGAATCTAAAGGATGAGGTGTAAGCCTCATCCCTACCACTATAAGTACATGCTGCATAACATTTAGTGATGTGCAAAGCACGGCTCAAAGCCGTGAGCCGGGCCTGGCTGAGCCGACTTAAGCCGGGCCGAGCCGAGCCTGGGGGGGTGGCTTAAGATGGCTCAGGGCCCGGCTTGGATCGTGAGCCGGCCGTAGCCGAGCCCTGAGCCGGCAGCTTTAGGCGCGCAGCTGTGGTGTTGTTAGAATTAGCGAAAATGGGCCCTTTGGTTTAAGATTTTGCATCAATTCACCTTATATGATCTCAACGACCATTACAATGACTTGTGATCTGCTAACACGGTGCGGAACGTTGTGACTACTGTTGCGATCGGGGTTGTGATCGAGATCTGGATTTTCGGTCAACATCATAAGCAGCTGTAAAAACACTTGTAGATCAGAATAACAACAAATAGTAGACATATAAGCATTCTGAATATGTTGTGCTGCCATTTGAGCTGCACAAGCCAATAATTTCGAGGTCCTACATGATTACCCATAAGCCCCGGCCTGAGCCTGAGCCGGGCCCAAGCCGGCCTGAGCCGTCAAGGAGGGCCCGGCTTGACATTCCGCTGAGCCCAAGCCCTTCAAAGCCGGGCCCAAGCCCCGGGCTTTGAGCCAAGCCGTGCTTTGCACATCACTAATAACATTGTACCTAGTGTCTACCCTAAAGGAGGTCTGTGCGCACAAGGTGCACAACGTAACTAAGGTGATGCTGCATGTAACTATTGTGACCATCATGTGAGTGTGACTACCCCTGTCTTATCTACAACGATGGTGATCTTATCTACAAGTCAGGTGACTACAACAAGGAAAAGATATGCCACACCATTCCATGACATGGTCAATCCAGCATCTGCCAATCATGTGATAAATATGAACAGTAGAAAGGTCGGATCTGCCAGTCTGAAATGAGCCCTAATAAGCTAGTACAACTGGGGTTTAGCCCAGTAAGGTCACAAATCTCCAGAGAGGTTGGTTGTGCAACATGCCCCTGTGTCATACTCACCCAATGGTGAGTTCTGTGTGCATCAAAGAAATGAAATATTCATAGCAATTCTAAAACTTGGGAAACCAAGCTCAGTATTGACCAAGCTCTCTGAACAAACCCTCTAAGTGCCCATTGACTTATAGGACCCATGTTACGATCCGTATGAATCCGTATATTTTGACGCCTCACTGGAGAGGAGGACTTAGCGTTCAACCGCTGTATTGACCGATTATTCTTAGGGTCCCTGCTCAACCTGACACAGATCTATCCTGTGGGACTCACCTAGTCGCTATCCTGAGGTACTAGGGCGACTAGACGAGGAAGGTGGACCCAGTGCAGCAGTTGCTAGTGGAATAGTAGCGCAGCCGCAAACCAGACGAAGCTTGGGACTACCAATGGTAGTCCACTGGGAGTACCTATGGTACTCCGCGGGTGGGCATTCGTGGTAACGACGATAGAATAGAACTGAAGTATGGAGCGCTTGGCTCCTACTTAAATACATGTATGCGGAGAGGTCATGTGCTACTGTATAGTACTACCTTTCCGGGTTATGCGGCTTTGCCAAGGGGCGAAGCTTATCTTACCTATGTGTTTATGATCCTATCTACAATGGCCGTGTGGGCCGGTAATGGCCGCACCAATAGTAAGAGAAGAGGTTTATTATTATCTGTGATAAACGCGGGCACAGCCCGGGTATTGATGGCCGATAAGGCCGGACCAACATCGATATTGCCTTGTTGCTAATATTATGCTGTATGGTCGTGTTGACATAATTATGCGAAGGCGTGCCGCGCCTGAAGTGTCATTATGATCAAGGATCTTATGACGGTGGGAAGCCGAGGAGGCCGCCCCAATAGAACATTGCTTGGTGGCGATGTTTGGTGTTGTGGACATTATTATGCGAGCGTGCCGCGCTCGGCCTATCATTATGATCTAAGATCTTTATGATGTGGCTGGTCTTGCTCTAACGGGCGAGACCTATGACGTAGCTGTAGTGTTGCTATTGGACGTGGATGTACCGTAGCGTTATGTAAGCTAGTCATGTGGTTGATAAGCCCAGTTAAGAGCTTGTTGTGGTGGCAATGGGAGTTAACCCGTAGATAACTTGTAGTTAGACGTATAAATCCCAGGTAAATTGCTATAATCATAGGAAAAATGCTGTAAGCCCCAGATAAATCTGTGACACAACCACCGACCCTCGTTTCATGTACAACAACCCTACGCCCCTAGTCTCATAGCGTATCAGGTTCTAGGTGATATCTGTTGTATATCTACAGAGCTTCTACGTTTCAGCCATTGTTGCGCTCAACCGCAGCGTTTCGGCTTAGTTATCATAGCGTACTAACCTTATGGACTTAGTGGTAGCAGTACCAAGGACACTATGACCCCGATTACAGAATCGTAGTATAAAGACCCTGTTGTAAATACTGGCCGAGTTCCTCAGCTCGACCTTGTTGAATTACAAGGATCCTATACTCGTTCTCAAAGACTTAAGCAATTAAGTCTGCAGCCAGTATATCGACGCTCGACTCTGCTGAGTCCAACGAGTAGTGCGCTACTCGATACGCTGAGTAACTCGACTTAACATCTCAGCTGAACGGATATTCGATCCGTAACAGAAGGTCGAGCTCTTAACAGACTCACTTACCAAGAGTGCAAGTCCATGCAACGCTTTGACCTGGATCTCCCGAACCGGTTGATCCATCTGCTCCCCGAAGAATACAGACGCATCTACTACGAAGACAAACACGAGTGGAGAGATCCCCCCGCAGGGTTCTTTACGAAAGGAGGGTATCTCACCGTCCCGACTCCAGACAGACTTATTCCCTCGTGGGTACAGTTACCCCCATCCTCGAACGACCCCTGGGAGCAGACGCGCGCCACTTTCGAACGCTTCGGAAACGTCACAAATTTGATGACACCGACCATCACCATATCTCGAACAGGCGATGGACAACTCGGAGGACAGACAACGAACCCCAACCCTGCAGGAGGAAGCATGGGTCTGGGAGGTACAACCTTGGGCGGAAGTGCTGTTCCGGGAAGCAGCGGCACGAGCCAGGGCGCAGGGGGAGTGGCCAATATCTCTCCGCCAGTTAATAATCCGCTACCTGGAAATCCTATCGGAACAAACCCCACTGGACCAGGAGCGTCTGGAGGAGGAGGAATTCCTGGAGGGGGAGGTCCCCCCGGGGGCGGAGGTCCCCCGGGCGGCACCGGTAATCCAGCAGGCGGCGCAGGAGGCAATCCAGGAGGACCGCCAGGCGGAGGAGGAGGACCACCAGGCGGAGGAGGCCCCCCAGGCGGAGGGAACCCCGCGGGATGGGGCGGGCAGTTCGCCCCACCAGGGCGAGGGAACCGCATAAAGCTCGCCACCCCCGAACCCTTCAAGGGAGAACGAAAGAAGCTACAACGCTTCAAGAATGATTGCAACACATGGTTCACCATGTTCGCGGCAGACTATCAGACCGACGATCAGAAAATCCTCTTCATCATGTCCTACATTCGAGGAAGTGACCGAGTAGACCAATGGAAAGAGAACTACTACGCTAAGCACACAGATCTGGCAACAGGAGCATTCGTCCTCCCCACGCTACTCCAGTTCAGTGCAGAATTCGACGCCGCATTCGAGCCCATCGAAGAGAAACAGAAAACCAATGACAATCTCTTCGACCTCAGGCAGGAGAAGAAGAACATCGACGACTTCAATATTGAGTTCGATAACCTCGTAGGGAAAACGGGACTGGACCGACAACAGTGCAACCCACTCCTCGTCACCTTGTACAAGAGAGCCATCCGACCCGCACTCGTTACACATATCATAAATATTGTTCCCCCCGTCATAACCCTCACGGACTGGATGAAACAAGCATCCATCAACGAGAACAATTATAACACGTTCATCAAAGGACGAGGAGACCCCAAGAAGAAACCCCAGTGGCGACCCAAGGGACCTAGCTCCCCAGCCGCACCGACTCCCGTGAAAGACCCGAGTGCAATGGACGTTGACCGAATGTCCACAGAAGAGCGACGCAAGCTCCAAACTGAGGGGCGATGCTTCAATTGTAAAGAGAAGGGCCACCTCTCCAGCAACTGCCCAAAGCGAAAGAAGAAGTCTCCTGTGAAGGGCAAAGCTCGAAAGGTAGAGGCCGTAGAGGAGGGGAACCCCGCCGCTCACACGGAAGAAGAAGACACCGAGGACGAGGACGATGGAGCCACCGCAGTGGAAGAAGCAGTTAACGCGATCAGGATTCTCAAAGCTAAGAACCCCTCGTTCCTTGCCCAGATTCTCGATGACCAGGATTTCGAATAGGGAGGAAGCGCACGGTCTTACCTCCCGAAAGCGCAGCTCATGTAATTACCTCGTATGAACGTGACCGGTCGCTGTTTATCCCCGTAACCCTGAAGCTGCAGAAAGCCGTGAAAGTAAACGCCCTCATCGACTCGGGAGCCATGTCCTCCCTGATCCATTCAAAACTTGTCATTCGACACCGAATCGTGACTCGACCTCTAAGAAACCCAATCACCGTCCGGAACGTCGATGGAACCACCAACAAGGACGGACAGGTAGATCGGGAAGTCTACCTCCCCATCAAATACGGAGGAAAGGAACAAAAAGTCCGCTTCCTCGTAGGAAACATCGGAAAAGAAGAAGTAATCCTCGGATACAATTGGTTGAAAAAGGAGAGCCCTGTCATCGATTGGGCAACAGGGAAGGTCGATATCGCCCCTGACAAACCAACAGAAAAAGCCCGAACGACCGACGCCATAATCCAACTCGACACTGTCAAAATGACAGTAGCCCCCGAAGGGAAGCTCCCAACGCGGGGAACCGACGGTGCCATTGGATACGACCTATACGCCTCAAAGGGTGAGGAAATCACCCCTGGGGGATGGAAGGCAATCCCCACCGGGGTTTGGATGGAGATCCCGAAAGGATCTTACGGGAGGATAGCCTCACGATCGGGCCTCACGCTCAAACACGGGCTCACGGTTGGGGCAGGAGTGATCAATCCTGACTATCGCGGAGAAGTGCAAGTCATCCTGTTCAACCAATCGACGACACCTCATCGTATCATTCCCGGAATGCGCATTGCGCAAATAATATTTGAACAAGCCCTCACCCCCGAAGTAGTCCAGGTAGAGGAGCTCGATGAAACAAAGAGAGGGGATGCGGGCTTCGGCTCCACCGACACTCGGCAGCCAGTGGAGGATCCCATCTCAGACGAAGAATACCAACTACTCAGGAGATTTGTCCGAACCAAGAAACTGGTCGCCCCTAGAACCAGGAACCCAAGGCGATTCCGGCAGGAAAGCGCAGCCCTATCCCGCATACGCAAGGTAATGACGAAATCCCAGAAACTCTCCGAGACAGAGAAAAGGGGGCCCACAGAGGACGCCCTCCCCGAACACCTGAAAGACTTCGCACACGTCTTCAGCAAGAAAGCCGCAGCCGCGTTTCCCCCTTCGAGACCGTGGGACCATGCTATCGAACTAAAACCTGACTTCGTACCCCGGGACTGCAAGGTATACTCGCTGTCCCCCAGAGAACAAAAGGCCATGGACGAATTTCTGGCAGAAAATCTCGCCAAGGGATTCATCCGACCATTGAAGTCCCCCATGGCGTCCCCCGCCTTCTTCGTCCCAAAGAAAGACGGAGGGCTAAGGCCCTGCCAGGACTACCGATACCTAAACGAAGGAACGGTTAAGAACGCTTACCCCCTACCCCTGATATCCGAACTCATCGAGAAGCTAAGAGGGGCAAAGGTGTTCACCAAAATGGACCTGCGAGCAGGATATAACAACGTACGGATCCGAGAAGGCGATCAATGGAAGGGCGCATTCAAAACCAATGCTGGCCTCTACGAACCAACAGTAATGTTCTTTGGGATGTGCAATTCACCAGCAACGTTCCAGGCCATGATGAACGAGATACTAAAAGAGGAAATCGCGGAAGGATGGGTATTAGTCTACATGGACGACATCCTCATCTTCTCTCCAGACCAAACGACCCACAGAGAGCGAGAGCGACGAGTCCTGCAAAAGCTGGCTGAAGAAAAGCTATTCGTGAAGCCCGAGAAATGCGCGTTCGGGGTAGAGAGGGTAGAGTTCCTTGGACTCGTAATTGCCCCCGGCCAAATCCAGATGGACCCCGCCAAGCTCAAAGGGATCCGCGACTGGCCACCCCCGCGAAATGTCAAAGGGGTCCGCTCCTTCTTAGGGTTCGCGAACTTCTACAGAAAGTTCATCGACCACTATTCCGCGCATGCGCGACCGCTCATCGACCTCACAAAAACGGCAACGGGCACAGGGTTCAAGTGGACAGAACGAGAAAGCGAGGCGTTCGAATTCTTAAAAAGTCAGTTCGTAACAGCCCCCGCGCTGCTCCTCCCCGACAAAGAAAAGCCCTTTATCCTGGAAACCGACGCCTCCCAGTTCGCCCTCGGAGCAGTGCTCAAACAAAAAGACGATAACGGAAACGAGCGACCAGTGGGCTATCTATCGCAGTCCCTCACCCCGGCCGAACGAAACTACGAAATCTACGATCGAGAACTCCTAGGAGTGGTTCGCGCGCTGGAAGAATGGCGCCACCTTCTAGAAGGGGGTCCACATCAGATCCTGATCAGGAGCGATCACCAGAACCTTACGTATTGGCGAAGCGCCCAGAGATTGAATCGGAGGCAAGCGAGATGGCACCTGTTACTATCTCAATTCGACATACGGCTACAGCACGTCCCAGGAAAGAAGTTGGTAATGGCAGACACCCTCTCGCGCCTCATGAATCTGGACAGCTCCGACCACGACAACGAAGACATTCTGATGCTGCCCGATACCCTATTCATTCACGCAATCGAAGTCCCGATCATCGATCGGATCAAGATCGCGAAGTCCTTCGATCCGATCGCGGAACAGGGACTCCGCGCCCTTGAACAAGGGGAACAGCCTCCTTTAAGGACAGTAATGGAAGACTGGCAGTACACCGAAGGGGTCCTCTTGTATAAGGGGCGGATGTACGTGCCAAGGAACCCGGGCCTGAGAAAGGACGTTATCTCAAGATATCACGACCCAATAGCGGCAGGCCACCCCGGAATTTGGGGGACGACCCTGAAGGTGCAAGAGCACTTCTGGTGGCCCGACCTGCGAAAAACCGTGGCCGAATATGTCAAAGGCTGCGCCGTCTGTCAGCAGATGAAACCCGACCGACATCCGACAAAGGCGCCGCTGCAACCGATTCCGACCCAAAAAGACGCACTCCCCTTCTCACAATGCTCAGTGGACTTCATCACCGACCTCCCCCGGGTAGGGAAATATGATTCGGTTATGGTCATTGTCGATCATGGGCTGTCAAAGGCGATATCCCTGACCCCATGCGATAAGACCATCACCAGCGAAGGAGCCGCCGACATATTCCACCGGAAAATCTACTCGAAGTACGGGCTCCCTAGGAAAATCATCTCGGACCGAGGCCCCCAGTTCGCCTCGAAGTTTTTCCAAGCTCTCTGCAAGCTTCTAGGGATCGACTCCGCCCTGAGTACGGCGTATCACCCACAAACCGACGGACAGACTGAGCGAATGAACCAACAAATAGAAGTCTACCTGCGTATCTACTGCATGAGCGACCCGTACCTCTGGGCCGCCAGACTCCCAGATGTAGAATTTGCCCACAACACGTGCAGGACCGAAAGAGGTTTGGCCCCCACCGAAGTCATCATGGGGTACATTCCCCGGGGATTGCCCGAAGAAGACAACCCGACATCGGTGCCAGCCGTGGGAGAAAGACTGAAAAGCATCAAAGAGGCAAGAGAGAAGGCTATCGCCGCGCACGAACTAGCCCAAAAACGAATGGCCGGACGGACCCTGCGCGATTTGCCTAAACTTAGCAAGGGAGACAAGGTGTGGCTTGATGCCAAGAACCTCCACCTCCCGTACGAATCACGGAAGCTCGCTCCAAAAAGGGAGGGGCCATTCACCATCACCGAGAAGCTCGGGGCCGTCACGTACAAGCTGACTCTGCCCCCGCGGTGGAAGATACACCCGGTCTTCCATGCCTCGCTACTGAAACCGTTCAATGAGACAAGGGTGCACGGGCCCAATTACACGAAACCACCCCCGGACCTGGTCGAAGGGCACAAAGAGTACGAGGTCGATTCTATCCTGAACCAAAGGCAACATCGAGGGAAAAGGCAGTATTTGGTCCATTGGAAGGGCTACCCAACCGCTGACAACTCGTGGGAAGACGCAACGAACTTGAAGAATTCCCCCGACCTCCTGGAGGACTACAAAAGTCGGCGGAGGGGGAGCAGAACCCGCCAGGTCAAAGAAGTAACATGTCGACGCCTTCGCCTAGCCAACCCGACCGTCCCAGGGCGCCGACGCTGCGTCGGTCCCTCGCCGTCCGCATGGGATACCAGACAGGCAGGTGCTATGGGTGTTCTGAGGAGGCCCACCTCCGCATCCGCCATGCGCTCACCTGGCACAGGTCCGACGTTCCCCCCGGAGGTCATCCAACCCCCTGGACCGATCGATTTGAGCTCGTACAGGAGCTCGCCGCCGTCTACGACAGCTATCAAGACGTCACCGAGCGGCTTGTCCAACTCGAACGGACAGTCCGCTGGCAGAGACAGCAGCTTGGGCGGAACATCGATCAGTGGATCGACCACCTCGGGGCGTCGACGCCATCGCGAATCCGGAGAGAGTTCAACCAAGGAGAAGAAGGCCCGCGTCGCCCGCCCCGTCAGCGAAGCCCCGTCCCTCCAATGCCCTCCTGGCTACTCGACGACGATGAATTGGCTCGAATTGCAGAACCGTACGATTTTATGGAATACCGCTCTCTGGTACCTGACCACGCTCCCCCTGAGACCTCCGCCGCAGGAGCTCGACCTGGAGAACCGGAGAGCCCTGCTCCTCATCCACGAAGCAGCGAACGACGCCCAGTTCGAGAGGGGCCGAGCAGCACTAGAATTGCCACCCCGCCGCTCACTGCCCCAGCTGACGACGAAGCTGGTCGACGATCTCCGTCAGTTGAGGTCATCAGCCGAGAGGAGTTCGAGCGGGGTCGCGATGCCTGGAACGACCCCCTTCTCAGTCTACCTAGATGGCTCCGGGAGCGCATCTGGGTCCACCACCACCACCAGCGGTACGAATCCGGCGACTACCTCCGCGACGTCCCCTCCGCTCGATCCCCGCCCAGACCATCTCAGGCAGAGCCCTGTCGAAGCTGTGGCAGCCCCTACCACTGGATCCTCGACTGCCCCGACTACCGCTGCCCCACGTGTCGGGTATCCCAGCCCGGACATCGACGAGGGGAATGCGCGCCCTACCAGCTCTGGGTCCCTCCCGCCACGCCTCCTCTCCCCGATGGAGATGCAGGGTATAACGACCCCGACCCCGAGGCCCTTTGAGTGGCCGTGATGCTTGGATTTCATCGAGGGCGATGACGGCTTAGGGGGGGGGTGATGTTACGATCCGTATGAATCCGTATATTTTGACGCCTCACTGGAGAGGAGGACTTAGCGTTCAACCGCTGTATTGACCGATTATTCTTAGGGTCCCTGCTCAACCACCGACCCTCGTTTCATGTACAACAACCCTACGCCCCTAGTCTCATAGCGTATCAGGTTCTAGGTGATATCTGTTGTATATCTACAGAGCTTCTACGTTTCAGCCATTGTTGCGCTCAACCGCAGCGTTTCGGCTTAGTTATCATAGCGTACTAACCTTATGGACTTAGTGGTAGCAGTACCAAGGACACTATGACCCCGATTACAGAATCGTAGTATAAAGACCCTGTTGTAAATACTGGCCGAGTTCCTCAGCTCGACCTTGTTGAATTACAAGGATCCTATACTCGTTCTCAAAGACTTAAGCAATTAAGTCTGCAGCCAGTATATCGACGCTCGACTCTGCTGAGTCCAACGAGTAGTGCGCTACTCGATACGCTGAGTAACTCGACTTAACATCTCAGCTGAACGGATATTCGATCCGTAACAACCCAGAAGAACGAATTCTCAAGTCCCCCCAACTTATAGGACTTAGATGAAGTTGACATGACTTGGTCATTGAACCTATATCCTAGAACATAGAACTGGATATTGAACAAGTGCAGGTATATGACCTGTAACAGATTATAGAGTTCAAGTTCCAAACCCTTTGGCATTGTGGCTGCAATTCTATGTTCTATAAATGGCATGATAATCCTAACATGGCTATTCCTGATTACATAAGCCCTTCCCATGGTCACATGCAGGGTCCTTGAATCCATGGTACCATCAGGTAGCTCACATATTCCACCGTTTTTTTCTCTTTGCAGACCATTCAGATCCTGCCATCACTGCATCAAAGTGGCACCGCTCGCGCGTCGGCATTGCTGCACCAACAATGGCAAGCTCAAAGAAAGATACAGGTGATATGACCAGTAGTTTGATATGCTATTGATAGATCACTGTGCTTGTTGAATGGAGTTTTTATAGGTCCATGATGCCTCAGCTAGTAATGACAATGAAATTCAGGCAGAGGAGTCGTCATGTATCAACTGCGCAGTTCTCTTTTTCTGATTCGCCACTGAGATGCTATCATTTATTCCGCGAGTTAGAGAAGAGACCGCATAACGGACCTCTGGGAATGTGCTATCGCGACGCGACGCGTTCCAGCTCATATCCCGTGACCGCGTCAGGCCATCATATCATTCCCACGGCTCAACTACGCCCCACCTCCTCGAATGTCTGCCATCTATTCCAGCTCAGCGCCTACACCATGTTCCCGAAAATCGCCGCACCTTCTGCCACATTGAAAGCTGACACAATGGCATCAGGCCGGCCAAATGAGTTGCAGGGGCAGGGAGGCGGGCGATGATGATGCACACCCCCACGTGTTGCCCTTCTTCCTCTTCACATAGGGCGTCAAAGGCGCGGGGTTCTTATAGCGAAACCTAACTGTCCCACGACCCCCTGTATATGGCAAGTCATGAAACAGAACATCAATCCTGCTCAGCCCGCTTCGTCCCTGGCGAGCTGCGTATATAAGAATATGGGATTTGGCACGATGGGAGGCACACACCACTGTCGTCGTGTTCCCGAGCATCGAATTATCCCCAATGTCCTTCGCCGCTTTCCACAACCAGTTTACCGTCGATTGGCAGGCCATGGACTATGACCAGACGCAGGATGGCATGCCACCCACTACCGATGGATATTACTCCCATACGCATGCTTCGTATCTTACAGGTTCATGCGGGGATGTCACATATACCGACGCTCCATGCTCCACGCATGGCGACGTTTCCCCCTCTTCGACTACGTTCTCATCCGGATGGTGTAGCCCTGGCAATGGACCCGTGTCCAGTATATATGATCACGACAGCCCTAATTCGTATGTTATTTGCATTTCTATCTCGATATATGCAGTGAACGATGCCCTCGCTTTACATAGAGTGTCCCCTGTCAACGATGTATATTATGCACCGTCTGACAATGTCAATGGCACAGAGTCGTTGCGTTACAGTGCCACTAGCTCTCTCTTGTTGAATCCGGAGCCTAATGGTACTGCCTACCATCCCACTGTGGACAATATGCCTTTTACTCAGAACGCGCCTATTGGAGAATTCCCTCAGCTCGTGTACTCTGGCAACAATACCCACCACCCTACGACCGTGCATAGTGTCGAGGCATCTGGGGCGGGTGTCGGTGTTCTCTGTTCTACACATCCTGGGACCATCCACGCACAGGTCTCGTCGCCCGAATTCGGTTCTTATACCCCGCCGCAGCTTGCGCAGCTTCCGCCTCACTCCTTCACTCCTTCCCTGTGCGGCTCTTCTATGTATAGTGCTCTCCGTGACACTGCAAATAAATTCTATTCCCCCACCTCGCATGCTCCTCTGCAGCTCTCGCCTCTCTCGCCTCTCTCTCTAAGCCCCACACCAACCTCCTCCACGTACGAAGTCGAGCAAGCTCCCTACCCCTCCGCACATAAGACCCTCATGCACACTCCTCCTCGTAACGAGCAAGCACAACTGTCCTCAGATGAGATATCCACCGCGGTGGAATCTTCACAGCGGTGCACAGTACCTGGATGCAATTACTCGACGTGGCGTAAACCGGACCTCAGGCGACACATGGAGAGTCATCGTAGAGACAATGATAGTAAGTGGGTGTGCTGTGGCGTACCGCTAGAAGAATGGCTGGGACGTTTTCCGTCGGAGGAAGAGAAATGCGCAGCGGATGTGCGTGAATACTACGGTCGGAATATGGTGGGTGGGTGCTGGAAGACGTTCGGGCGGAAGGACACCCTGGGTCGGCACTTGAGAGACTTCGGATGCATGGGGCACGTGTAAACAGCGGCACAGCTTGGATGAATCATCTGCGATATTGCACTACTGGACAGCTACGCTAGCCAATATATGGAACGTCTACAGGGTATCTATGTCTCTTGTTCATATAAGTCCGACACAACTTTGTATGCCACAGTATGTCCCTTTCTACCGTTTCGGACTGTTGAAAGTCGATAGGACTTAGTCCAGTAGGACACGGACACTGTGGTTACCGCTTATGGTACGTTGTGTCTTACGTACTCAGCGTAGATACCTTTTTCGCTCTCTCTGTAGCTGCTCCCTCAGTACTCGTTTACACTCCGAGTCTGAGGTGAGCAATGGTCTCTCAGCTAGCCTAGATGCATGTGCTGATTCCAGAGTAGTCACCCGTATTGTCTCGTGTTTGCATTCAATCTAGTACTCGTTTACACTCCGAGTCCGAGTCACTCGTATTGTCTCGTGTCTTACAGCGCGACGTCCCTACTCGTTCAAAACGGACTGCCTCATGTAACGCCTTCTTATGCGGACACGGACATTACTTTTTCCGCACCTGTATGTATGTAGGACAGTATCTTCCCTCATTGCAGCTCGAAAATATATTCGGATTAATGACTAGTAGCCGTTGTATTCATCTCAGCCACGGTTTCCGTGAACGGTTCAGTGCTACTTCTCAGTTCGACCTGTGTACCATCTGATCGTGCTCGCCGTAGACTTAGAATCAATCACTAACTAGATCACGATAGCCCGCTGTATACAACCGTCGAGAGCTCCTTGCAATAGAATTAGAGGATCAAGTGCCCTACACCGATCCGAGTGTGTACGCCTTGATCGCATGTACTCCCCAACTCGCAAGTTCATCCTACCCGCAATGTATAGGCGTGGCCAAGCGTGCCGCCTGCGATGACGTCTGCAATTGACGCACCCACAGGTTCCGCTATATGCAGCAATCCGACGGTTTGCGCTGGCTCTCATTCTTGACGACTTGTTTCCACTCTTGGATCTGCAGAGATACTAAGCCCTACGCGAAGTATCAACGTTTCAAAGATAGGGAAGTATACGATGACTTACGATGGCCATTGGAATACTTATATCCGTTAACATTCCGTGGCTGAAGATGCTGGCTAATACAAGGATTGCGACTACGACAGCATATGGTTTATATTATCTAGCACACACAGTGGTCTTTTGTCAATGATTCCAAACGGCCTCTCAAACCTTCCAGCTAATGCCAGTGCGTAGCAATCATGCCCTATTACTGTAGTGTCACGACCTTAGGCGTCGTCCCCCGTCCCCGAGGGTCTGTCGCCGTCGCCTATTTGCCCATTTGTCCCGCTGTCCCGACTTGAGGTTAATTACCCAGCGGGTTTGCGTAGATAAGCGCCAAGCATCACGTGAATATCGACGCGTCGGGTGAGCGCCTCTGAGCGTCCTATTCTGTTGAACGTTTTGAACGGCCCATCCCTATGATAATGAAACAACTGCGCCGCAGATATATCATAGGATTAAAGCATATATCATAGCACTGTACGTACACTGGGCGAATGCCTTGCTTGTCCACTTAGTAATTGGCGCGAAGTGCATGCTATACATTCTGATTTATATAGAAGAGTCGTCAAAGCTCAACGAGAAATTGCGCGTGCGACATGCTACTGTGCATCATCTACCAGTTGGGCCTGACCTATGCACGGCTACTTCACAGCTGCATCTAAATATGGAGCAAAGCCGGTCTGTGCACCATAATCAGTCATTTAATATTCATCCCGTGTCAGCTACGGCAGAGTTCATACTACGTGGCACCCTACACGACGAAGTTGTGTCCTCATCACACAACTTAGTAGCGGGCGAGAGACTCAGAGGCGCTCACCCGACGCGTCGATATTCACGTGATACTTGGCGCTTATCTACGCAAACCCGCTGGGTAATTAACCTCAAGTGCTGTCCCCAGGGTCTCGTCGCCTAAGCTGCGACTTCAACACTTACTAATTATGGGAGATCCATCGAGGGCTGAAGCGCTGAAGTTTGAATCATTGGCAGTCAGCGTGAAAATGCTCATTGAAATGCTCACCAGGCACCCTGTGCAACAGTACTAATGACAATAGATTATTACCCCTGCACTCGAACAACCGGTCGCCTATCAGCATGTCGTCAGTGTCCCCTGTCCCCGCCCCCACTGTCGCCTAGGTTCCCCCTTCTTACGATCACGTGCATCACCTGTCGGTCGTGACACCACAGTATGTAGATAGCGCTTAATCAGTGCAGTAATGCAGGAACCAGCTCAACTACATTTCACTTTCGTGGAGACATACATTGGAGCATCAGAATCCAGTAACACCGACCTCGGTAGAGACCGGATGCGTCCTTTAGTACGGTACGTACCGTTCTTAACCCGGAAGACAATATGATGACAGGGCTGGGACCCTGGCGCTCGGAACATAGATGGGATCTGATGGATCAGTGGCCGCCCCTTCTACTTCGCTATCCATGTCTGTCGCCGGAAAATGAGCTTCCAGGAAGGCATATGGCGTGTGCACCAGATGTGAAGAGTAAATAGAAAGTTTGCCGGACGAGAAGATATCTCGGGCGAACCACGTCGAACACGTCCTGAAGGAACCGACCTCTCATTCCATTATCTCATAGCGCTGGGATGTTGTTGCCTTGTTGCTCTCGGCAGTTTATCGCTCTCCAATGTTGTTCAGCTCATGCACACCAACACGATCTCGCACTAACACAATGAATTAGACTCGGCTCTTTATCCGGAGACATCTACTATATAAGTTACGATAGCCCGCTAGAGATACAACGCCGTTGAGGACTACTTTGCTACGCCTAGAGTAAAATCGGAAAACAAGTGTACGGAGATCGCTGGGTAGTATGGGATGAATGTACAACGCTATAAATGAAATTGGAACGTGACGCGGAACCAACGCTGTGGTCGTAGTGAGGCATGAATGAAATCGTGCGCGTGTGCGTGATGTTGTGGCGTAGGATGAGAGTATGGTTGAACTGGACCAGCGAAACGAGATGACGAGAGCTTTCGAATGGCGCCAGGGAGGTGGTATGAGGCGCCCTAGGCGTTGTTTGCCGCATCCTGATTTTCGAGCTCCGCTGCCTCCTTCGGTGCAGGCGGCTTCGTCGGCGCATACTTCGACTTCAGACGGATCGTCGGCCCAAACTTGTACAGCACGAACGGAATCGGACCCATCAACACCGCAATGCACCCAAGCAGCGTCGACGCCCAGCGTGGATTCAGCTGGTCAAACATCTGCGTCGCAAACAACGGGAAGCCCGCACCAAAGCACGAACGCACCACCGTGTTCGCGGCAAGCGCAGACGCGGCAACGAACAGGTACGCATCGATCATGTAGTTGAAGAGCGCGAGGAAAATCCACACAATGCTCCAGCCGAGCAGGAAGCCCGCCATGAGCGGCGACCAGTAGCTAATGCTCGGGTAAGACGTCCAGCCGAACCAGAAGAAGCCGACCGCAAACATCGGCGCGGCGAGCATACAGATCTCGAGCCGATACTCGGGCGGGACTGGCGCGGGTGCGAACTTCTGTTGTGCCTTGACGTAGCGGGGATTGAAGATAAGGAGGTAGCCAAAGACACCCGTGCAACCGCCGATGAAGATAGGAAGGAATGCCAGGCCAGAAAATCCCTGGTTGAAGCCATGTCCTTCTGTGAAAACGATCGGGTATGCCTCAAAGAGCAAGTAGATGCAACCGTAGACGAACTAAACGGAATATGAGCACAAGAGGGCGAGCCGTGATGAGATCACTTACACTCATGTAGAGGGTAATCGCAATAAGCATAGGCTCCTGCGCAAGGACGATAAATGGTCGTGCCAGCGTCTGCCTGGCAAGTGCTCCGGCCTTGATATTCCGGCGTTCGAACGGCGCCCAGTAGCGGTCATCGCCGGTCTCCTTGCGCAGCTTCTTGGCTCTCTTCACCATCAGAATCGGCCTGAAGGGCATGTCAGTATGGAACAATGTATCACATCAGGGGACACATACAAGAACGTCTCGGGGAGTGTGAAGATGATCAGGATGAGACAGAAACCAGCGAAGAAGGTGAGCAGCCAGAATACCCAGCGCCAGTCTACTCCAGCATCACCCATGAATCCAGAAACAAGAGGACCAAGAGTTGGTCCTGCAAATGGAGCGAGAGTGAAGAACGCGAGAGCTTCACCACGCGTACCAGCGTCCCACATGTCCGAGACCAATGCCCTACGAATATGTAAATTCATGATTCAGCGCACAAATCCTAAACGTAACATACCCGCTATTTGAGAGAGGAGCAGCCGCGAATGTTCCGCCGAGGAATCGAAAGACCAGAATGGACGCCGTATTGCGGGATAGCGCACAGCCGACTTGGAATCCAGTGTAGAAGATGAATGAAATGATGAACACGTTCCGTCGACCGATCTGTTCTGAAAGCGGACCCCAGATGAGCGGGCCTACGCAGTATCCCGCGACGAACAGCGAGATCGTCAACGTTGCGACTTCTTCGCTAAATGTGAATTGTTCCATGAGGTTTGGGACGACCCCGGTCGGCGCGGAACTTGCGAACGTTCTGCATGCATACAGCATTAATCTTGACTTAAACAAATATATTTATGGGGAAGATAATACGCACGCATTCAAAACCAAGAGACCTCCCAACATCGTCAAATACCATCGATACGGCCGCGACCAGCTTTTTGGGTTATCCGGATCGTCCTCGGGTAACCGAACCTCATATGGATCCCAGCCCTTCTCTCCAGGCTGCGGACCCAGTGCTTGTCGTTCAAATTCGGATTCTACATCCTCGCCTTGATGCTCTTCCGGCGGTGGGTCGACGATGGTGGACGAATGCGAGATGACTTCTGCTCTCGAATCATCGCGTATTTGCGTGAGCTTCTTGGATGATGCGAAGGGTGTCCTGCTATCCGCCACCGACGGGGCGGGCTGGGTTTGTGGTGACGCCATGTTGGGGAGGGGGAAGAGAAAGGATGGAATATAAGTCAGCTGGAGCAAGTGGGTACACAGACTAGAGAACTCCACCTTGCGGATTTGTATGTCAGCCTATGCGGTAGGAGCGGTCTACTTTGTGAGATCATGTCAGCACCACAGCGTAAGACGCTCGTCGACTTTGCCATCAGATCCATCTAGAATCCGCCGTCACATGTGGGCGCTTGTCTGATCCTCGGTCACAGTCAGCGGAGCCCGCCATCTTTGTGGGGACTGTCACAGTCACACCCTCGGAGCGCCTGGAGGCGCTCGTCCGTTCGTGCGCCGCCAGCACGGGCAACTGCGTGCGCAGTAACGGTGAGAAACGGACGATCGGCGCCGCTCTTGACTGGGCCTGATTAGAAACTTGCTCTTCCTATTTCATCTTCACAATACCATATTCGTGAATGTTCTACAGGGGTCAGGCTCCTCGCCGATAGCAACCTTGCAGGGCATCTCCGCACGGGCACGGAGTCGGGCATTGCCAAGATCTCGTAGTGCCCGTAACACGAATTGAATCTTGCCAGCTCACGAGAGAGCGGGAGTCGCATATGTACACCGCACACAATCCGGCTCTGATGCTATACGGCTGCGAGAAGCAATGTACTGCGTTGATCATGACGTGCCAGACTCACAATCCATTTCATCGTCGCCGTATAATACAGTCCCGCAGCACTTTTGTTGATTCGGCAGCCGGCCTTTACAGCCTTGAACACATGTGATAGAAACAAGAGGATCAATGATGCGCCTCGAGACTTCAGACCTGGATCGGGGTAAACGTAACACGAAAACGACGGGAAGAAGCTCAAGCGCGTTCTCATGTCTATGAGCTGATAACAACCCGCAATCCAATGCGGCAGGTATGCGATGCAGAAATGCCTAGAGGTTCTGCAGAATCGTGGAGGTTAGGTTCATGCTGAGAGCGTGACAAGAAGTCACAAAAAGACTGATTGATGATAGAGTGGGATCTGACGGCGCGCCTAGGCGCATCACTGATAGAGACACCTCCTGCCCGCCCAGATGCGTCAGCAACATGCCTATTTGAGCCACCATTCCCCGTTCGCCACTCCACTTCCCGCGCTAGCTCCTGCTTGCTCATTCTGAGTCGGTGTGTCGGGGCATCGCTGTGCGCACTCGATACAACGTAAGCACATTGCCCGAGACAGTCGGAGAGGCTCTGGGCGACACTGCTCATTGCAGCAATCCTGCGACAGGCACGGACCGTGCGCGGAGCGCGGAAACGTTCTCGGGATACACCGTCGGTTAGTACCTCAAGGCCTCAAGCGAGAGCGGATCGTAGCGGATCAGTCAGCAACGCGCACATGCCAGCTTGCTGCTTGAAATTGGAGGCGGTGCTGCATATGCATTGCTAACAATGCTCGGGGAATGCTGCGGCATCAGCACGGTCGACCCGCTGCAGGCGCAATGTGACATGAAGCAGTGCCTGTGGCGCGACATCGTCCACGGTGGCCAACCCGCATTCGTGGTCATGCCATCCCTGCTGCTGCTGTATAGGGCACCTTGGCCCGTTGTGAGCCCGGGCTAGTGTATCGGCACACTAATAGCTTTCGGCAACATCTAACTCAATGCACGTCTATGCTTGGCAAAGCATTTCTGCCACTGACGCCGTTGGAACCGCTAAAAAAGCTCAAAGACTATCCCCAATATACTGCAGCTCTAGCTTACACTCGACCTCTGAATGGTGGGCCTGGTCAGCGGGAGAAACCAAATTCGAAATAACGAAGCGTCAGGACGGCCCGTCCGATCATCAAGGATCAAATAGCTTGACACTCCAGCGCATCAGTTACAATCCATTTGTAGCGACGACGCCGCTCTTTACCGGACATGCCTCCGGTGTTCGTTGCCTCGCGAGGAGCTGGGGCTCGGATCCGCAGTGTGGCTGCTAGGGTCTCCCAGGCCCTCCAAGTTCTACGCGACGCCCAGAATCTATCCGTATACCTTCATGGGTACCAGGCTCCACTAGACCAGAGCTATTGCACCTGAAACATGTTCGACAATTCGGTGTACGCGAGCACGACTCGCCATAGCACAACTACAGTCAATGCGTGGTAGGGCTTGGCGGAATAGATATCGCGGTCTATTTAACAGCTAATCAGCAACGGACCTCTCCTAGAGCTTATTCAGTGCATGTAATCAACAGCTAATCAGCCGATAAAATGGGGCTAATCCGAGTCAGCGTTAAACAGACACCTTGTGTCCAGCATCGACCCACTTCATGAACATTTCATGGCAGCCCAAGTCTGCGGCATACTCGTCAATAGTATGCGCAAGCGACTTGATGCCAGAACCCCTCTCGTCTATGACAAGGGTGTTCCAGGGCCGGATGTAAATGAGCCCAATGCCTAATTGAATGCCGTTCACTCTTACCCTTGCAACCACCCACGAGCCGATAAAGATGGAGCCAGCTTTGTATTTCGAATCGATTTGAATAGCAGGCTGTGTGACAGGAACTATAAGTATTAACGGGGCCGCGCAGCGATCTATTCTTTGGCGATACCGCGTCGTCGAATGCTGTGACGCCCGTCCGCTCAAATTATTATCTCAGTAGCTGATGATTTTCTGGGGATGCATCCTATATTCCGACATAGGCGGCGGCGGCGATCCACCCTGTCTATTTAACCCTGTTTACATAAGACCTGCTAAATAGCAGCTGCTGTTTAGCACTCTGTTTCACCGCGCTCTAGCTGCGGAGGAGCGGTACCGAGCACTGGCGGACGCGGCTCATCTGTATGCTGAGCGTCTAACCCTCCGTTCATTTAGCAGAGCCAGAATACGCGGTCAAGCGGACTCCCTCTTGTACCCTCGTCTCTGCCTTTCCTCGCCCGTCTCCTCCACAATCCGCGCTTGTCCTATAATGTAATCTAGATAATCAACAGGGGAATTCCCATGAAAACCTCCGCCTCCACTGCCACTGCCACTGCATCAGCTGGTCCTGGCGAATTTGAACACCTCCGATAGCTGCGTTCGACAATTTCCAATCTCGGCACCGCAAGAGTCGCATCTCGTCTTCTCTAATGATGCCCGGAAGGCAATCGGCACTGGTAGATCTGATGCCTGCACATCCCCCACTTCACTTCGCTTGCTTCCGGAAAGCGAGTCCGACCGCCGCAGGGACTACACCGTAGCCCACAGCGGCCACCACCAGGCCTCGGAATCAAACGAGCCGGCTGCACACAGCACGCCCGAACGCACGACGGCACCAAGTACTCACCGCCCTCCTAAACGATCCCATTCCAGCGATATGACCAAGACGCACCAGGACCCAAATACATTCGAAGCGTTCATTACAAATTCCGCCCGCGGGCGCACACCGGCATTAGGTATCTCATAAGCGTACACAGCACAGCAAGCAAGCACAACACACGTCCGCGGTCGTCCACACACCATCGATCAGCATCAGCATTGCCGCGCGCATAGATACAGCGGCGCGCACGCGGCGCGGAGGGGCGACAGGTGCAGCCGGGAGCGGCACGGGTCGGGAGAGGGGGAGTTCGGACGGGGGGAGTCTATGGGGGGACGCGGCGCGCTCAGACGGGCGCGGCGCACCCGAACGACGTCGCCTGGGAGGACTTGAACGTCTCCTGGATCGCCGTGCCCGAGCCGTACATGCCCAGGCACGCCATCGAGAGCGCGGCCAGCGCAAGGAAGAGGTTGAAGATCTTGAACCACCAGTACCCGCCGAAGAAGCCCTGCGCGCGCGTCAGCACCAGCACGCCTTCGCGATGATGTTTGGGTGTGTGCTCACCTGGTACCACGAGATGCGCCCGCTCGAGTCGCGCCCGTCCTTGAGGAAGTAGAACCCGAAGATGAGCGCGGGCGGGAACGTGTACGTGAACTGCATGATACAGATCGCGGCAACGAGGCCCGAGATGGTCTGCACCTGCGGAATGGCCGCGCCGACGATGAACGCGAGCGCCCAGTAGAGGAACACCATCCCTGCACGCCCAGTTAGCCGTCCAGTTCCCGCCCGGGCGCGACCGAGGGATACTCACCAGTCCAGATGAAGCGGCCCGCGCGGCTGATGAGCGGCGGCCCGCCGAACATGTCCTCGACGATGCTGTAGTACGCGACCTTGATGCCGATGTTCCCGTACAGACCGGCGGCGATGATGCCCGTAATGAGCGCGAGCACGTTGCTCACGGTCTGCCACGAGTACTTGCTCACGCCCTGGTACGCGAGACCGAGCGTGTACTGGCCCTGGTACGAGTAGACGAAGAGACCTGCGCACGGCCGCGGCTGTCAGGACCCTGCGTGAATACGCAGTCGGAGGAGACGTACCGTAGAGCAGGTATGCGACGAAGATAAGAAGCTGCGCACAGCACATGCCCTTCCAGAAGTCCCATGGGCGGCGCATCTCAGCGAGCATCTCCGGGAAGATCATCGCACCACCGTACGCTGTGGCAGTCCATCTCAGCACACATCCCTTACATCCACAGCAGATCGCCAAGACGCACCGAACACCATGTTCATGATACCGTTGACCTTGCTCGAGAGCGGCAGGCTGACGAACGCGCTCTTCTCGATCGGGCCGATGCCGATGCCGTACGCGCTCTCCGCGGCAGCGTAGTTCGGCGGCGAGTGCGCGACGAAGCCCATCGAAATGAAGATGATCGCGAGGTTAATCCACACCGCGCTGTCGATCAGTTACGTGAGCACGCGCACGCCGCCAGCGGTCGCATGTACGCACGAGTTTGCGAGCCATCCGTAATTTTTGAGCGAGCGGATCTGGCCGATGACCATGCCGACGATGGCCCAGATCACGATGCACACCGCGAAGCACAACTGTCATGCCGTGAGCGCCCCGCGTCCGACAGCCGACGGCGATCGACTCACGTGTGCCTTCGAGATCTGGCTCAAGCTCTGGCCGTTGCTCAGGCAGATCGTGCCGACGTTGATGATCAGCTGGACGCTCTGCAGGATCGAGACGATGTGCCGCGAGGTACGGCCGTAGATGCGCTCCGCGAGGTCTGAGTACGTCTTGACGGGGAACGTGTCCGAGTCGAGATGGAGGAAGAGCCACCACAGCAGCAGCCCGGTGTAGCACGCGGCGGCGCCCATCTACGCGAGAGGGATGACGTTAGGCGGGCACGCGGGGGATCAGACGGCGCCAGAAGTACGCACGACAAAGTACAAGATGACGCCGGGGACGTAGCCCGTCTGCGAGATGGCATATGGCGCGTTGAACGCTGCACATGGACACGGGTCAGCGCGCGTGGGAAGGAAAGACGCGAGAGCACGCACGCCCAAGGATATCGGTCGTGATGAGGTAGAACACGGCGGCCCACGACGCCGAGCGCAGCGCGCGGCGCGCATTGATGCGCTCCATCTCTTCTGCGGTCAGCGCGGACTCTTGCACTTCGGCCGCTTTCGGGTTTTTCCTGGGCGGGGGGGTCAGCACGCGCACATGCAGCAGCGGACGCTCGACAAACGCACTCATTGCCCGACGCCGAGTCTGGAGATGGCAAGATGCCCTTGTGCTCGTTCTCCTCATAATCCCGCTGGCGCTTCGCCGCTGCGAGGTACTCTTCGAACGTGACCTTGCCTTCTGTCGCCCACGTCAAAGTATCGCATGACGCCATCAAGGGACAATGTCAGTCCACAAGCGTGTGAACGGAAGGGAGAACGTACGGTGGTCCTGCACGGGCTCGAGAAAGTCGTGGCCGTTCTCCTCCTTCTCGAGGCGGGGGTCGCCCTCGAGGTTTGCACCGTTGTACATCGGGGAGAGTGACTAGCTGTTGTTCTTGACCGGGTGGGTTTCTACTTCAGTGAAGAAAGTAGGGGTCAGAGTGGGGGCGGGAGGGAAAAGCGTGAGGCCCGGGCTTATCAACGCGACGGCGGGTCCTAGGAGCACATGCTTGCTCTCCAAATTTGCGCCAGGCGCGGAGTCGCCGAGATAAGCGGCGTTTCACTTCCGGGCCAATCACCGCACACCGCACCCCGTCCGGCGGCGGCTAAACGGCCCGCGTGGTTAATCCAAGATCGAGACTGATCGCGAAATTCATTTCGCCCCGATCTCAGGCACCTGCAGCCATCGCCCGCCGCTCTCGACGACGGCGCACGACATCCACGCTGTCCAACACCCCAGCAACGTTGCCCGGCATCCGGGATGCCTCGGGTGAGGTAAGCCCGCCGCTCCCCGCTGCGGGCTCGCACCGCCCCGCACCGTCCAGAAGGTGCCCGACGGCGGCTTGTAGCAGCCGATCCCTCCCGCGGCTCCGGGTACGCTGCACAGTGCCGCCGCTCCAGCCTGGCCCCGCCTTGTCCTCTCGCCCCACTCGCCGTTGCACAGCACGCCACAATCGCTGTCATTTTGTGACTCACCGCTGGCGCAAAGCTTGGCGCACGGCGGGGAGGGGGCTCGGGGCGAGTCGGGACTGGATGGTCCCGGAGGCGAGTGTCAGCGGCGGCATCGGCGCTTCGATCGACTCGGCCGGATGGACCGCACAGGCCACACGGTTGTCGACCGACGGCGGGCCGTGGACGCTAGGTACAGTCTGCCATCGGTAGCGACGAGGGGCGTAGGGATCAGGCACTAGGGATTGCTGCGTAGAATCAAACCAGGGCAACCACCACTGCGCATTGATACGACATTATTTCAATGGAATGCAAATGAGACGATGAGCCAACGACGGTCCCGCCCAGCTGGGATGCGACACATCCTCTAATGGTAAGCGACCTACCAAAAAGATCACCAGCGCCGGAAGCGCCAAGACAAGGGGCGCGCGCCCTGTGACCAACCTCTATCAAATTGATTTGTCTTTGCTGTCGACTTTGACAGGGCGCGTCAGACCTGGACAAGACAAAGCTTCCCACAGGCCAGGGGCTCTGCCCTGTTCTGCAGGAAACGCAATCGCATGTGCACACGCGACGTGCATTCCCGACGAGCACCACCATCAGCATCTCGTGTGACCGTTCCCTACAGTCGCCCAGCATACACGACTCGGAGTTGCTATGGGACCCGCCGCGGTCTTCAAGTCCGCCCATCAGTATGATGCCACCTGCCACGTCGGTGAGTTTGCCTGCTTGCAGCTCGGCAGCACGCGCAGCATAGAATAGCCCGTGCTCGGCGGTCTCGAAGCATCCACGAGCACCGCATGTGCTCGCATGCATCGGCGCACACAATTCCGTGCGCGCCGCAGTCTGCCAACTTCCTACTCGGTGCGTCCACCGGCCGGCTGCTACAACTTCCCCTGCGCACGCACGCAACGGCGTTCTGCACGCTGCAATAGCAATTAGGTATCGACCAGGCACGCCATCAGCACCGCCATCGCACGGGTGTTCCGTTCGCTGGCGCGGCGTGGCCGCTCTGGGCGCATACGTCAACTGCCCGCGAGCCTGCGTCAGCTCTTATCGCTGCTGCTGCCCCGGAGCACGGATGCGTATCTCTACCTGCCGCGCCCATCCCCCGCTCTGAGGCTCGCGGAGGCTGGCGAATGCACCGTCGTTCCTTGCTCCTATGGGTTTCTTGGTCTTGGTGATTATGGTCACTGGACGGACGACGCCCCGTGCGCGAATCAAGAAAACAAGCGCGACATATAGGTCGCCCTCACGTCTACATCGCATCGCCCAAGCTCGCTGCACACTAGTATGTTCTACTAGCTCCCAGGCCAAGCTTTCAAGAGTCGTCGTGACTGTGTAGCCTCGGGGAGATCTCTGACTTGCGCACCTGCGACACCAGTCCAGCGGCACGCCCTGATGTTTGGCATTCCCGCCATTGGAGCAAACACGCACGCCAGACGTTCACGCCTCGCACAGCGATCACCTGCTCTGTCCCGTTGTGCAGATTTGCGGGACGGTCCGCACCACTGCGAGTCTGGCTAATCCGGAACGGCGGAGGGCGTGCTCGTACACAGCTGCTGGTGTGGGAGCGTGCAAGTCGCGCGGGGTGCACAGAATCGGCGGTCTCCTCCCCAGCCCTCACCAAGGCGGTCTCGCCCTTCGTGATATCGGGGTACGGCCTCGAGCGGGTTGGAGCGGAGCAGCGCACACAGGCCGTTGAGCCTTTCGAACCGGATGCACGAGTGCCGCAGGGCGTTCGTCAGCACGATGGCCGAGACGCACAACAGGGGAGTCGCGGGCGTGCGCTGGCGGTCGTCGATGGCCCGTGGGCGGGAGACGGCGTCACGTGCACAAAATCGTCTGGAGAGCCAATTCTGAATAGGGAGTTTGATTAGGGAAGCGGGAGCCGCGCCCGAGTGCGAGGGGCGAGCGGAGATATATTGCGGCTTCGGTACTCAGTCTGCGCGTTCGCCCTTTTGGCTGAGCATCAGCGGACACCGTCTCGTCTGGAACGCCGCCGGGGACGCGCTGAATCCGATATCGTGGCCACCACGACGACACGCAGAAGGCGACTCGTGCCCAGACGGCAGGCGGCGCAAGGCAATTTTGGGGATTGCATAACAGCTGGTTGCCCTCGCTCGTCCAGCAGTCCCGTCATGCCGCGGATTCGACGCGCTCTGCACGTAGGGAAGAAAGCACCGGAGGCGACTTTGGCGAAGCGCATTACCTCGAGGCCGTCATCATCGCGGAGCGCCCGCCAATTAGGTGCAAGCATAAGGACGCGTTCGCTGTACAATGGCGTCGTCCTTGATGATCGGACTCGTCACTCTGCTGCTTCGCGATGTCACCAAACTCAAATTCGTGAGCGCAGCTTGGAATTTTGGCATCTCAGGTATGGCTGTTGAGCTACTCTACCCTGCTGGTGCTGCTGGGGGCCACGGCGCTTTGTCTACCTCGTAGTAGGATGTGTGATGTCAGCAGATGTGCCTAGCACGGATATACACCTTCTTCAATGCTGCTAGAAACCATATAATAGTCCGGATTTGTCGTGAGCTGAGCTTGGAGTCAATGGCCAAGCTGCCCAGCCCTCAACTTGTATGGTGCAATGTCGCGCGGCGGTGCGCGGTAAGTGGACTGCTTCACACGGGATGCGCGTCGGAAGGGTTGCCGCGCCACAGCACTCTCCCAGCATTGTCAAAGATTCATATGTAGCGCTAACTTGCGCCAAGCTGGCGTAGTGTGCGTCGCTGACTCGGTGGCTAATCGGCCCCGTTTGGGCCTTCTCGTGACGAAGCTCAAGGTACTAATCGGCGTTGGGGACATCTCCGCGCTTGAGCCTGCACTAGACCTCTGATACGGTGATCTGCGACAATCGCGCTTGTCGCAGCGTATGCCTGCTGTGTTTCGCCAAGAATCTTTCCGAGTTTTGTGATATGTACTGAACTCGCATACGCGTGGTTTGAACAATGTTCCAGTGCATAGGACTATGCACAAGAGGGAGTGCCCGCTTGTGTAATCCTAGTCAGCACAGGACGAGTTAGCACAGGACGACGTGACGTGAATAGGCGCCTGTGGCTCGAATAGACATACTAGTGGCGCGTCCTAGCGCGCCATCAGATCTTTAGATTCTGATCGTCATGGCAGACCTCGATGGTCGTCCCCGGGCCCTTCATGCTCTCGCTTCGGTCAACAATTTGCTACACTCGCCTCGGCGACTTCACGCTCAGAGCTCCCGGAAACAAATCTGCTCGAAGGCATCGCGGAATGGGATCATTTTTTTTATTCGGAAGGCCGCTTTGGAGCTTGCGCGCTGTTTTCCTGTCACATATCCATGTATCAGGTCTTGAGGCGCGTCGACGTCTGCGCCCTTGTTCTCTATCACATGCAATAAAGGTTATAGAAAATCGGACTCCCGAGTCGACGCTTATACACGTAACAAGACCTAGGCAGTCCGTAATGGCTACTGTATATTGTGGCGGCGGTGTGAGGCTGTGAGTTGGTCGCTTCATGATCCGTCAACGCATTGCTTTGCTGTTAGCGTCCGTACAGTAACAACCCAGACTGCGTAACATGCCGTCTAAGCCTGCCGCTCTCTCTTTGAACCTGGCATGGTTCATTCGTGGTACGGACCCGCTTGGTGTTCAGCATTACGAGTGTGCCTCGACTCTGTTGATCGCTATCTTCACCCTCGACTCATGCGGAGCTATCTGAAAGCTGCTACCAGTAAGAAGTCTGAGCCTTGTAGAATACGATACTGAACTATGCTATCCATCTCCGCAGTAAACTGGCAGGAGGTAAATGGAGCTTAGTCAAGGGAGCTCCTCGTGCGTCTGTTGTTTCGTAAGGTACGTGTAGCTTTGGCCGAGGGGAACGGACAAGCGCCTCCAGGCGCTCCGTATCGCAATGACGGATAATTTATATCCACCCCTTCTCTTTCCCTCTCCAATATGGCGTCCCTACAAGAAAGGATCTCCCCGTCGTCGGAAGATGGTAAGTCACCCTCCGCATCGTCGATGAGGCTCACGCAAACACGCGATAACTCGAGAGCAGAAGTCATCTCGATTCCGTCCTTCATCATGGTTCAACCGCTAGAGCCGCTGGAGGAGCATCCCAACGAGGACGCAGACGTAGAAACTGAATTCGAGCGAGAAGGACTGGGCCCGAAGGCTGGTGAGAAGGACTGGGATCCATATGAAGTTCAATTACCCGAGGGCGATCCGGATAATCCAAAAAGCTGGTCGCGGCCGTATCGATGGTATCTGACGATGTTGGGAGGTCTCCTAGTTATGAATGCGTGCGTGCTGTAATCCGTATGAATATACCTGTTTCAGGCTTAACGTTATTTGCACACAGAACGTTCGCAAGTTCCGCACCGAGCGGGATCGTTCCAAATCTCATGGAGCAGTTTACCTTTGGCGAAGAAGTCGCAACGTTGACGATCTCGCTATTCGTCGCGGGGTACTGTGTAGGCCCGCTAGTATGGGGTCCGCTTTCAGAACAAATCGGCCGGCGGAATGTGTTCATCATCTCTTTCATCTTTTACACTGGATTCCAAGTCGGCTGTGCGCTTTCCCCCAACACGGCATCTATCCTGGTCTTCCGGTTCCTTGGCGGGGCATTCGCCGCTGCTCCTCTCTCAAATAGCGGGTATGTTTCCTTCTTAGTATGCATGCGCTGAGTTACGAGTCGATATATTCTCAGAGCACTGATCTCGGACATGTGAGACGCTGGCACGCGTGGTGACGCTCTCGCGTTCTTCACTCTTGCGCCGTTCGCAGGACCGACTTGCGGCCCTGTTGTTTCTGGATTCATGGGTGTGGCTGGAGTAGACTGGCGCTGGGTATTCTGGCTGCTCACCTGCTTCTCTGGTTTCTGTCTCATCCTGATCATTTTCACACTCCCCGAGACGTTCTTGTATGTCTCCCCCGATGTGATACATTGTTCCATACTGACATGACCTGCAGGCCGATTCTGACGGTGAAGAGAGCTAAGAAGTTGCGCAAGGAGACCGGCGATGATCGCTACTGGGCGCCGCTTGAACGCCAGAAGCTTAATTTTGGAGCGCTTGCGAAGCAGACCCTGGCGCGACCATTCGCCGTCCTTTTCCAAGAGCCTATACTGATCGCCATTTCCCTCTACATGAGTGTGAGTGCGCCAATAGCGACCTATCCTTTGTGCTCATATTGCCCCAGTTCGTCTATGGTTGCCTCTACCTCCTGTTTGAGGCGTACCCGATAGTTTTCACAGAAGGACACGGCTTCAACTTGGGTATTACTGGCCTAACCTACCTTCCTCTCCTTGCCGGCGGCGGTACAGGAGTCGTGGGCTACCTCATCGTATTCAACCCTCGCTACGTTAAGGCCCAGCAGAAGTTCGCACCCGCGCCAGTCCCACCCGAGTACCGGCTTGAGTGCTGCATGATCGCCGCGCCGATCTTCGCGATCGGCTTCTTCTGGTTCGGCTGGACGTCGTACCCTAGCATCAGCTACTGGGCGCCGCTCATGGCAGGCTTCATGCTCGGCTGTGGCCTCGAATGGATCTTCCTCGCGCTCTTCAACTACATAATCGACGCCTATCTGTTCTTCGCCGCGTCTGCGCTCGCTGCGGCCACTGTCGCGCGGTCGTGTTTCGGTGCGGGGTTCCCGATGTTCGCGACGCAGATGTTCGACAAGCTAAATCCGCGCTGGGCGTCGACGCTTCTCGGATGCATTGCGGTGTTGATGGGTCCGATTCCGTTTGTGCTGTACAGGTTCGGGTCGACGATTCGTAGCAAGTCCAAGTTTTCGCCTACAAAACTGCCGACACCGACGCCTCCTGCACCGAAGGAGGTGGCGGAGCCTGAAGACCAGGACGCGGTAAACAATGCGTAGAATGTCGCATTCTTGCGCACCTTCCTTGGCGCTGCATGCATGTGAGCTTTTATCATCTTACCAACCCTAAGTGTAGGTTGCATCTGAGTGCTATATGCACGCATGCAAACGACCTCATTCGTGCCTCACTACAACGACGAGTTAGCACTGCTTTCGCATCACATTCTAGTTGCATATACAACATTGTATACTTATATCACGGCATTCACCTCGGGTACTCGATCCTCTAGTTCTATTGTAAGCGCCGCAGGGAGCTCTCGACAGTTGTATATAGCGGGCTATCGTAATTTATATAGTAAATGATTTTAGATCTATAGCGAGCACGAATCGATCGTACACAGGGTGAATGAATTTGCATTAGTACCAAACTGCTCACGGATACCGTGGTTGGGGTGAACACAACGATAAGTGCATCGTTGATTTGAATATCGCATAATGCAAGCCGCAATGGAGGAAGATACTGTTATACATGCATACGAGTGTGGAAGGAGTGGTATCCGCATAAGAAGGCGTTACATGAGGTATGAGAGTGTCCGCGACGGTAGAAAAGGGCATGTTGTGACATACAAAGCTATGACAGACTTGTGTCAAGCAATATAAACGCCCTGTAGACGTTGCATATGTTGGGTAGCGTAGCTATGCAGTAGTGCAATAGAGTTGCAGATAGTTCATCCAAGCCGTGTCGCTGTCTACACGTGCCCCATGCATCCGAAACGTTTCAAGTGCAGACCAAAGGATTCCTTCCGAACAAACGTCTTCCAGCACCCACCCACCATATTCTGACCGTGGTATTCACGCACATCCGCTGCGCGTACCTCCTCCTCCGACGGATAACGCTCAAGCCATTTTTCCAGCGGTATACCACAGCACACCCACACACTACCATTGTCTCCACAATGACTCTTCATGTGCCGCCTGAGGTCCGGTTCACGCCATGTCGAGTAATCGCATCCAGGTACTGTGCATCGCTGCAAAGACTCCGCAGCGGCGGGTATCTCGTCTGGATAGAGTGATGCTTGCTCGTTACGAGGAGGAGTGTGCATAAGGGTCTTCTGTGCGGAGAGACAGGATGCCTGTGAGACTTCGTACGTGTGGAAGACTGATGTGGGGCGTGTGAGACGGGGGAATTGTCAGAGCCTTCCTATTACGGTTGCAATTGTGGCGTAGCCGCGTGCCACGGGGCTTACGTGATGTGTTTCCTCCATGGACGCCTGCTTTCGTATGGCGCCTATAATAGTATGACCCTAGATCTATTCCTTAGTCAGCTCTTACGGTAGCTTATACAGTGTTGGGATCGAAATATTGAGGCCTGAGGCCCTGAGGTCCAATTAAGATAACCGATCAGATACTTACAGGTGCCTCCAGGTAGAGCCCAGAAGTAGTGATGTGCAAAGCCCGGCTCGGCTCAAAGCCCGGGGCTTGGGCCCGGCTTTGAAGGGCCCGGGCTCAGCGAAATGTCAGGCCGGGCCCTCCCTGACGGCTCAGGCCGGCTCGGGCCCGGCTCAGGCTCAGGCCGGGGCTTATGAGCAATCAGGAAGGACCTCGAAGTTATTGGTCAAAATTGCAGCACAATGCATTCAGGATGCATATATGTCCGCTATCTATTGTTGTCCTGATCTACAAGTTGTCACAAGCCGATTTCTTTCGCCTAGCTAGTGACTAGAGCCTAAACCCTTATCTTATCTAAGCGCGTGCCTAAGCAGTCACGTGCATGACCCCGATCACCCTATCACGTGTTACCAACCCCCCGGACACTCTGTGTCGTGTACTTACACCCATTATAGGGTTTACCATAATATCGGACTCTCAGCTTACGTAATAACTGTACAGCAGCCAAACAGTGTACAAACAGTAGAATAGCATATATACTGGCCGACGAGCAGGGTAGCACCCCAGACTCGTCTTGGCCTTATACGCCTTGAGTAGCCTCAGATCAGGAATACGCTTTCACGCGAGTCATATTCCCCTGAGTAGTTGCTTGAAGTGTTGCTTGTGTCACAAGTACTTGTACAGTTGCTCATGACACTGACGGAAAATACAGGTCTCGATCACAACCCCGATCGCAACCCCGATCGCAATAGTTACGAAGTTCTGCACCGGCCACAAGTTATTGTATGGCTGTTGAGAATATTTAAGTTGAAAGTATGCAAAATCTTGTACCAACGGGCCTATTTTCGCTCACTACAACGTAGCTAGAGTTGCGTGCCTAAAGCCGCCGGCTCAGGGCTCGGCTACAGCCGGCTCGCAATCCAAGCCGGGCCCTGAGCCGTCGTAAGCCGCCCCCAAGGCTCGGCTCGGCCCGGCTTAAGTCGGCTCGGCCAGGCCCGGCTCACGGCTTTGAGCCGGGCTTTGCACATCACTACCCAGAAGCTGAGCCTGTGAGATCCTGTTTCACTGAATCAGTCTCAGTCAGACTGAGTTGCCATCACCCATAGCATCTGACACATGCTACAACCTAAGACACACACCCGGGGGAAGGGGCTTCGCACAAAGGCGCCTTCCTGGTCCGGGGCATCTCAGGCTGAAGAGGCCAAGACAAGTCTGAGGGGCCACCTCGACTGTCGGCTGTTATATATACTACTACACTGTTTGTACATGTTATTGTGCATGGCCTGTAGGGCGTCGGCACTGAGGTAATCTAAGTGTTATGTGGCTTGTAATGGCATCGGGGTGCTGGTACGGCTAAGAGGTATGGGATGTCCATGGTGAGGTAGCGGGTGCTGCCCAGATTGGAGTGGGTTACCAATCTGTTGGGCTTGATCGGTGGTTCTTGTCAATTGGGAATTCTGCCAGTAATGGCGGGTCGTGATGTCCGTCAATTGGGGTTCTAGCGTGATTGGGGCTGATGCTGGTAATGGCAGGGTTAGCGGTCCGTGATCGGTGATGATGCTAGTGATCGGGGACTGGTCGGTAATGGCCTTGGGTGATGTAGGGCGATTGAGTGTGATCAACTGCGATTGGTGATGTCATGACTGTAGCCCATGGTCAGTGTTCCTTGTAGACTAGGGTGTGTCGTAGGTTTAGAGCCTCTATAGGCTATTGTTCATACTGTTTGTAGTCCGTTGTGGAAGGGCTGTGCGGAGATGCAGTGAATGACAGGTCACTGATACGTAGTGTGAGAGACTGGAATGTATGTGTGGGAATGTGAGAAAAACCCACAACAAAATATACGATTGGCCACAATCTAACGCGCGCGCAACGACGAATATTAATGCGCAATCACGTTTACTAACGACAAGGAGATACTACGAGATGAAACAACTAAAAACTATAAGACTCACCGGTGATCTCTTCACCACGAAGACTCGATCGGCTGTGGTTGAGCTCGGCATCACCTTGCTAAGACTCAGAGGACAGTGTCACACAGAAAATGCGAGGAGAGAGATGGATTGCGTGCTTCGCATGGCCGCTGTTATATGTTACAAACGACACAGTTTTGAGAGCCAACCGAAATACGACAGAAGAAAAAGTAGTGATATGTGATCGAGAGAAGGTAACTTGATAAGGAAAAATGACTACCATAACAGTCCTGTGGCTATGAGTCTATGTGAAGTAGTGGAGAAAAATGGATGGGGGCCGCGTTGTCGGCACAGACACGTCCGACGTACCATCAGGATTGGCATACAAAATGTGCAATGGCTCGGATTCCGTCAATGATGTCAAGACCATGCCCTATTTACGTGCCCATCTCGCCGCCCTTGAGCACAGGAACGTCGGTCTGGAACGCTGTGGATCCTACTTCGTGTTCGCGTACTGCTCCCTTGGGGAGGGACTTCAGTGCTGGAGATGCATCTTTAGAGACACCACAGATGCATCTGGGGCACTCTAAGCAATATTAACGCCCAAGCGTGCTGCATAGATGCATCTGAATAAAATAATATGCATCTGCACAAGAAATACCTGTGCAGGGTTCGAACACTTGACCTGGGATCAGCAAACTCACAACCTGTACCACTTTGCCAAATGGTCTCAGTACCCAAGTCACATACCTGTTAATATAATCCATTTAATGTCCTTTCATCACCATAGCTGTTGATTGTCAAGTCATACCTTAGTGTATTGCTTTTATGACAGCATCCTTACCTCATTGCAGATACATATGGGTTGTGGGATACATCAATAAAGAGATGCATTCTGAGTTCAAGGAACACTTGAGCTTACTGACAAATGAGCAGAATGTTAAATTATATTACGACTATTATTATATCGACTACTGACTATATATTTGCACAAGATCTTCCTCTCACCAACTGCTTTAGCTGAGTGGTTTCAGTTGCTGTTTCGCTGAGGTATCATGGTTCCTGGTTCGATTCCTGGCTTGTAACGCTTTATTTTGGTACTAACAGGCACCTAATTTCGATGACTTAGAGTGCCCCAGATGCATCTGCGGTGTCTCTAAAGATGCATCTGTGGCACTGAAACTCTAGCCTTGGGACATGTCTCGCGTGCTGGTAGAGTTGGTGGAGAGGTTTTAGTACAGTAAGAAAAATAAACGAAAATACCAAAATAAAATATGAGCGCAGGACGACAACCTGTACGCATGATCAAAGAGTTTGAGTACTAAGAAGTTGAGCTTGCTATCTTGTAATCGTCGTTTGAATGGTGATCTTGTGACTTGTATGGATTTGAGTATAGAAACGCGCTACCCCTCCACACTGTGCTGGTAATGGCATGTAGTCCGTGGTCAGTAACGACCATATGGCCAGTAATGGCGATGGTTCATGGAGACGGGAGGCATTGGAGATGGTTGGTTGGGTGGGTGTGTACTTAGTGGTTCTAGCCAGGAGTCTCGAGTGGTTCTGCCATGGTGCAGTGAGTCGGGATGGTGTTGGTGAGCTTGTGAATGCTGGGTGTTTGGTAGTGCATGGTTGGCTGTGTTACGGGTCGAATACCTGTTTGTATATTCGAGTCGCGAATATAGATCGTTCTTCTGCACATAGTCCTGCGAACAAGTGCAAGGCAAACATATCTGTGAAATGCCTTCAGGTCCTGAGTCAAAGACTCTAGGGTTCATTCGATATCCAATACGCATTAGAGGATATAATCTGTTTGGAGCAAGTCTGTATGGAATATAAGACTTGCCTAAGTCCGAGAAGTCGATGTGCACTTCGAGGACTTAGTTGGTTCAATGGCTTGGCAAATACTGAGCATAGTTTCCTACATTTGAGAACGAGTATAAGACTTCTTGTTTATACAACAAGGTCAAGCTGAAGAGCCTCGACAATAAGTACATGAGTTTATATACTACGCTAGGTTTTACATCAGCAAAGTGCGAGACCGTAGATCTACTAGTATCTACGTAGATATACCAAGCAGGTCCTGTAACTGTAGCCGGACCGGTATACTCATATATAACCCCCTTATAGTAGCAGGTCCTCGCAATAGCAAGCACCCAGGGGACGGGTTCCTGCAAGGACCTCACCTGAGGCCCATGCTATTGCGAGGACCTCACCTGAGGCCCTTCGCTACTGCGAGGACCGCACAATAGTGGTCCCCTTGGCAGCGGCATGGCAGGAGCACTGCTCTAGGGTACTGGTTCCAAAGATGCAGCTCTTAAAATATATTACATAATACACACAGTGCAGTGCCAATAAAAGTTTTATTCATGTTAGTAGAGCTGGCTACTGACAGAAGGGACAACAAAAGATCCACCACAGAGCAGTAGTCTCTGACCTCCGCTCCCGCCCGCAGCGCACATGGTGGCAACCTCTTAGTATCAACATGAATGTACGCCACGGGCATGGTGTGGATGCCATGTGCTGCCACTACCGCGAGCATGTCCTATGCGCAGCGTTCACTATCACCGTACGCAGCATGTCAGCCATGAATTACTACAAGCAGGAAGGGAAGGACGCACATGAGCGCAGTCACGACATGTGCCACAAACGAAAGGTGGAGGAGGCCCAAAGATGGGTGTACTGTGGGAGGAATCAGACCATAAGGCGGGAGATAAGTAGGCAGTATGCATGACATCTGTCAAGGAAGTCATGACTGGTTACGACGATCATGGGGGCTTATGGCACATTTAAGAATTGATGTTGCTGAGCAGAAAAGCATATATATGTGCACAAGGAGGGGGAGAGTATGAGTCAATGCACCAGATATCCGGGAGTGAGGGCAATGAGTACCCAAGGGAATGGAGCAGCGGGTGCTGTCCAGCGTTTTGTGCCTGTCATGGCAAGCATTCCCATAAGGTTATGGCAGTAGGGTTTAGTAAGGTATGCAGAGGGAGAAAAGAAAGACGTACTCTGTGTGCAGCGAGCATGCAGGGTCACAGGTAAAGACCACAATGCATGGTGCCGAGAGGCAAAGGAGAATGAGAGACCAGGGAGAGAGTGGCGGACGCATCAACTTGGATACATGCAGGTGACAGACTGCGCCTAGGTAGTCGAGCGACAAGAGAGCAACAGATTGAGGAGAGAGAAGTTTGAGCACATCAACAGTGACAAGAGCTAGCCTTTATGGTACTAGTGACAAGATTCAAGAGCTGACTGAAAATATGACAGACTACGAAGTATGATGAAAGGTGTTGCCCGATAAAGTAAGGGACTTACTAAATTGGATGAGAGCCATGTCATGCCCAGATGCCACTCCGGATCTGCACATAGATGCGTTCCAGTTATTGATTTCTCCATCCGTGTTGATCCTGCAATTGATATTCCTGTCCTTGTTAATCCTGCAAATAATAGATCTGTCCTCTTTGGTCCTGAAAATATTATTTCGGTCCTCTTTGATCCTGCAACTAACATGCTGGTCCTCGTTGATCCTGCCAATAACATGTCGGTCCTCATTGATCCTGCAAATAGTATTTCGGTCCTCGTTGATCCTACAAAATATATTTCGGTCCTCGTTGATCCTGCAAGTACCCTGCACATAGTATCTGCTCGTATCTACATATATCTACCGAGCTGCTATTTCCAATAGTTAGCGGACTAGATATGAGAGTTCGTGTTTTGCCGATGTAGGGGTCAAGTCCATCCCAGATGTCACCAATACTATCTACGCTATAGTGTGAGACGTTAAGTATGGAGTGATATATCCGGAACGATAGATAGGAATGATGATGGTGGTTGAACACCATCCATCAGCTAGGAAATGATAAATATGAAACAAGGGCAGAGTTGGATCTGCCAGAGTCAGAATGCACCCTATATGCTAGTACAACTGGGGATGCACCCAGTACTGAGTCACGAGTAGCCAGGGGGGTTGGTTGCGCAACAAGTCCCTGTATCGTATTCACCCAATGGTGAGTTCTGCCAGTGTTCGAAAAATCGAAATAACCGTAACAGGCTGGGTTAGGAGTGCTACCTGGTTCATCATGCTCTGCTGTACTTGTATGGCCTCGTGACTGGGCTGTGGAGCATGCGGATGGACTGGTGGTCTGGGACTAGGGTTCTAGACATCGCTGGTGATGTTGGTGACTAGTGCCTGGGATGGTTCATGCATAGGGCTTGTATCTAGTGGTGACATCGGGTTCCAGCTTCAGGGGTGCTTCTTGGAGGTGCTCTGACACTGTTATGGTCTGATTTAAATGTGAGTGTGGTTGGAAAAGGTACTGTGCCTGGAGGTTTGAAATTGGCTTGTGACAGCATCTGCTCAGCACGACTCTCCCTGCGTTGGAAGCATACCCTATTTGGCATCTATATTCAGTTTGTGCCAATCGTAGACAGGTGTCTTCGATTACTGTCTGTATTAGCTCCATCCAGGAAGCACAGTTGTCTACCGATAGCATATCAAGCAACTGATAATTACATATTCTATTTCTCATCTGTGTCCTACCTTCAACTCGCCATTGTTGACGTGGCAAAGCTGGTGCGCAGGCGGTGCCATTTTGACGCGAAGATGGCGGAATCGAGACGGAGGGACTTCAGTGCCGGAGATGCATCTTTAGAGACACCGCAGATGCATCTGGGGCACTCTAAGCAATATTAACGCCCAAGCGTGCTGCATAGATGCATCTGAATAAAATAATATGCATCTGCACAAGAAATACCTGTGCAGGGTTCGAACACTTGACCTGGGATCAGCGAAGTCGCAACCTGTACCACTTCGCCAAATGGTCTTGGTATCCAAGTCACATACTCGTTAATACAATCCATTTAATGTCCTTTCATCACCGTAGCTGTTGATTGTCAAGTCACACCTTAGTGCAATGTTCCATATTGCCCTGAAGGTAATTTATGACACAGCATCCTTACCTCATTGAAATACATATGGGTTGTGGGATACATCAATAAAGAGATGCATTCTGAGTTCAACCTAATGAGCTTACTGACATATGAGCAGAATGTTAAATTTTATTACAACCGTTATTATATTGACTACTGACTATATATTTGCAAAAGATCTTCCTCTCACCAACCGCTTTAGCTGAGTGGTTTCAGTCGCTATTTCGATGAGGTCTCGCGGTTCCTGGTTCGATTCCTGGCTTGCGATGCTTTATTTTGGTACTAACGGGCGCCTAATTTCGATGACTTAGAGTGCCCCAGATGCATCTGCGGTGTCTCTAAAGATGCATCTGTGGCACTGAAACTCTAGCGAGACGGTCTAAAAAGAGAAGGTCAGGTAAAATATGTAATCGAGTGTATGATAGCGTACTAATCATTGGCTTTTGATCTGATTTCGTCCATGGTGTTGCTTCGTTTTGGCGGCAACGCGTCCCCCTCCAGGGACCAGCCGTAACGTCAGCACTTGGCGGATTGGTTGGAGATACAAATCCGGAATGGAAGGTTCAGATCGTTCCACTTTTTCAGACAGCTAATATTGTTTTGTAAATGCGTGAAATCACTTGAACAATATATGCTGAACCTCCGTAGTCATATGAATATATGCGCCATAGACATATCACATAATTGATGTGTAATCACTCACCATAAGTCATGGTTGCGACAGAAGCGTCATTACCTTGTTAGTACGTAGAGTTACATGTCAAAGTACTACACACGGCTAGGCGTACCTTAACCGCAGGGCTAGTGGTAACGATATCTTCCCCGATTGTATCCCTCCACATATATATATTCGTGGCTATCACCATAATACCCGCTCCGATAAACTGTAGTGAGACAGATTCTCAGCAGATGTACCAACAGGAAGAGAACACTTCTTCATTGGGAGCCGTACACAGCAATGTGCAGACCCTCGTGCTAGATGGTGCTCGTTGCACGCAACGACACATTACTTCCCACTGTTTAGTATACCACATTCGAATATGCGCCCTGAAAACATTTCTAACACAATTCTGGGATCAAACATCGCCGACTCGAGCGTGCTCGAGCAGGCAAGTCTGATATGGTTGACTGAAACCAGGATGACCTCGCGATTACCTTTGGGGTGAAAGACACAACGATTACTACATTATAGATATTCAGGCTGCAATGAGGAAAGATGTTATTCTGCCTATATACATGTGTGATGTCCATGTACGATCCCGAAGGCACTACATAAGGCATGAGACTGTCGGACCAGAGATGGTCGAAAGTTAATAATGTGGCATACAGAGCGATGTCAGATTTATATGAGAAAGAGTTTATATCACGGTAGATTTCCACATCTTGGGAAGCGCAGCTATTCATTAGTGTAATGTCGCAGATAGGTCATCTAAAGCTCCCCGCAATCTACACGTGTCCCATGCATCCGAACCGTCTCAAGTGCCGACCCAGGGCGTCCTTCCGCCCGAACTTCTTCCAGCATCCACCCACCATCTCCTGGCCGTAGTATTCACACACATCCGCTTCGCGTACCTCCTCCTCCGGCGGACACCGTTCGAGCCATTCTTTCAGCGGTATACCGCAGCACACCCATTTGTTACAACTGTCGCTGCAGTGACTTTCCATGTGTCGCCTGAGGTCCGGTTTACGCCATGTCGAGTAATCGCATCCAGGTACTGTGCACCGCTGCGAAGACTCCACCACAGAGGATATCTCTTCTGATGATAGTGGTGCTTGCTCGTTACGAGAAGGAGTATGTATGAGGATCGCATGTGCGGAGGGACGAGATGCCTGTTCGACTTTGTACGTGGAGGAGACTGGTGTGGGGCTTAAAAGGGAAGGCGAGAGAGGTGATAGAGGCGGAGGAGCGCGTGAGGTGGGAAAAGGGTAGTCATTCGTGCTGTTATAGGGAGCAGTGTACACGAAAGAGCCGCATGGGGAAGGAATGAAGGAGTGAGGCGGAAGCTGCACAGGCTGCGGCGGGGCATAGGAGCCGAATCCGGGCGACGGTGCCTGTGCATGGATGGAACCAGTGTACGCAGGATAGAGAATGTCGATATCGGCTTCAGAATTCTCGCGAACACGTACGTTGGAAATGTGATTAGCGCTGTTTCCGAAGCTGTCGCTAGAATACACGAGCTGACGGTATGTTCCGGTAGACGCGTTTGGAGTAAAAGGCATGTTATCGACAGTGGAAGAATGCTCAGCATAATTTGGCTCTGGAGTTAACAAAAGTGAGTTGGCGCCACCGCAACGCAACGACCCTGGGCCGTTGACATTGTCGGACTGTGCACAATATACATCGTGGACAGGGGACATTCTGTATAGATCGAGGGCACCATTCACTACATTATCAATATAGTAGCGAAGATGACATACGAGGAATGGTTGCTTTGATCGTATGTATTGAACACGGGCCCATTTTCAGAGCTACACCAGACGGATGAGGATGTAGTCGAAGAGGGGGAAATGTCGCCATGCGTGGAGCATGGAGCGTCGGTATATGTGACATCCCCGCAAGAACCTGTAAGATACGAGGCATGCGTATGGGAGTAATATCCATCGGTAGTGGGTGGCATGCCATCCATGGCCTGCCAATCGACGGCAAACTGGTTCTGGAAAGCGGCGAAGGACATTGGGGATAATTCGATGCTCGGGAACACGACGACAGTGGTGTGTGCCTCCCATCGTGCCAAATCCCATATTCTTATATACGCAGCTCGCCAGGGACGAAGCGGGCTGAGCAGGGTTGATGTTCTGTTTCATGACTTGCCATATACAGGGGGTCGTGGGACAGTTAGGTTTCGCTATAAGAACCTCGCGCCTTTGACGCCCTATGTGAAGAGGAAGAAGGGCAACACGTGGGGGTGTGCATCATCATCGCCCGCCTCCCTGCCCCTGCAACTCATTTGGCCGGCCCGATGTCATTGTGTCAGCTTTCAATGTGGCAGAAGGTGGGGCGATTTTCGGGAACATGGTGTAGGCGCTGAGCTGGAATAGATGGCAGACATTCGAGGAGATGAGGCGTAGTTGAGCCGTGGGAATGGTATGATGGCCTGACGCGGTCACGGGATGTGATCTGGAACGCGTCGGATAATGCATTCCCGAGTATCCATGATATAGGCTGTGCGATCTCTCACCAATATTTCTGAATACATAGTAGCGTATTATCTGTGACACGAAAGAAGAGAACTACATAGTTGATAGACGACAATTCCTCCGCCTGAAGCAAATCGTCATTACTAGCTGAGGCATTGTGGCTCCTTATTAGCCCAGTGCAGCAAGCACAATAATCCACAATACGTCACATATAACTCATTAAAATATACACAGCTTACCCGTGACATCCTTTCTTGATCACAGATCGAAAGACGTACGCATATGTCCAGCATATCAGATCCGCATCGTTCCATGAAGCTACCTAGTCCGGGCCTCTATAGGGATTTGAGTGCATGAATCATAGACATATCTTGTGAACACGCATCTCATGTTCGTGATAAATCCACTGTCAGCCTGTTCGTAAGATCAAGATCCGGAAAACGCGCCGTATATTATGCGGGAATGGTTGCTGTCGCTTGTTACATACCGTACGAATGACCCATTCATTGTAGCAAGCAAGCTATATCAGTTATATCAATTTCTGTGAAAACCATGATGCGGTACATAGAGGTTGCTGTATTATCCTCTCTGAATCCAAGCTCGTAACCATTAGTCGGCGTGGATTTTCAGTGTCGAATAGGTAATGAGCTTAATGCGGGTGATGTGGTTGTGCTCTTACGCGGATTTGGAACAAGTTACAGGATAGCTAGCTGGTTGCTCCAGCGCTCAGTATGACATTGGAGATTGAAGAGATGCGTGGAGGCATGTGATGGTTGATTGTCTTGGAGTGATCGACAGATCTAACACCTATCACAAATACCGGTACTTCTCGAATGTATCGCAACTTGGCGTCTTCAGATGTGTCGCTTGTCTCTCCTAGCTAGAGGCAATCCTCTTTTGTCAGACAGTGGCTCCACTGAGTAGGTGCAATCTATCGCAGATGTGGGATGTCGACGTGGATGTGGTCTCGCTAACAGAGGGCTCGTCGGTTGTCATGGTATATGTGGCAAAGTAAAAGCTCGATATTTAACCCAATGCGCGTATGAAGAGAGAAATGAATGTCAACGGAGTGCAAATTTCAGGTGCCGTCGATATGTGCATAAGTAACCACTGCTTACGACAGATTACCACAGTCAGAAATCTCATTGTCGTGGTCGCTGACTCTCTCGCTGATCTCTCTCTCCAGTTCCAATATGATCCACATTTCTCTTGCTGTTATCCTCTCCTTGTCTGTGCTGGCAACTTTCTCTTGCGATGGGTTCACCCAATGTGACGGTTCGCCCCTCTGCTGTGACAGCGATCTCTACCGTGCAGACTCTCCAGAAAGTTTCGGAATCCTCTCCGGGATTGTAATCAAGGCATTTATGTAAGCTACAAGTTCAATTGTATTCTATAGATATACCTTACGTGTATGCATGTAGGTCCTATCGGCATTGTCTGCAACGCTGTTCCTATTACATATTGAGTGGTAGCATCAATGTTGACCGTCCGCAATGAGCCGTGCTTGAAGCTTCGTATGGGATTATTTCCTTCGCGTAGTTCTTATAGTGTGATATAGCTTCAGTTGACCCAGTCATGGTTGCAAGTGACAAAGTCATAGTCTGGCTACACGCTTGTCATACTGTGATAAAATGTATCTTTATGGTATTCTGAAGAGGATTGCGTACTTGGACTGGTTTGGAATGGAAAATGCGTTCGGATTCGTGCCAGGCGGATTTTGTGATCGGTTCCTTACTCAGCATGAATGCAGCCTGTGCGGGATTGGCGTGCCACAGGCGTGCTTCTACAATACACTCAATAGACAGCAATATTATTCCCTGTTCTATGAGTCCTATCCTCGAAGAATTCGTCTCCTTTAGTCGTTACTTTGCCACGGAATCCGGCAGCATTTTTTGGCGTCTTACCGTGGAATCCTCGTAGTTAAGCTAAGACTACTGTTGACCGGGATATTTCTCTGCACCAAAATCACTCTGAGTTCTGGAGAGGGACCAAACGAGAGCAGCATGCTGTTCGATGACTGACATCTTCCCGTGCAAACCAAGGCCAATGATCAGGGGATCTGAGGACAATCATGCGCATGAGCGTGTTGAAGTATCGTAATCTCGGCCAACGCGAACGGTTAGCTATAGGTCGTGCGCAGTGTCAATACCACGTGTAGATGCTGACCGTCCCGGTCTGTGACACTCGGCGAAAAATACTTGAAGGCAATATACCGACGTGAATCCCGCATTCATCCACGTTGCTTGAAGAAGGCTCAACAATCTATCAATATTACATTCTTACAATCATAAACACACATGCAACAGCCCTTCGTATCGGAGTCGATATATCGCCCATCTCTTGCTCCAGTATGTGTAACAACCATGTCGATACTCGGGCTGGGTCCTTTCGACGCAGCGTTAGTTTTAAGAGACGTGCGGAACAAGCACACCAGCATACTTTAATGTGGGGCCCGCGGTGAGTTCCACGGCAGCTCGCTCGGTCGTGTGTAAGCTACGCGAAGCGGTAGCGGCATATTCGGACTGTGCGTAGGTGCGGCATTTGCTCCCACCACAATCGTTGTGTATGTGACAAGCAGAGCCAGGAATCCTGTGAATGTGCGCATTGCGATCAACGTCGCCGAAGGAGTAGGCACAGGTAGGTAGAGCTGGGGTTCACACTCTCGCAAAGGGTACGGCGACTCACACTTTGCGAGCCATATAATAATGACACGCCGGCCCTGTCTTCCCGGACCACTGGGGCGCCTGTGGCGGATGCTGGGGCTGCGGGGTGCGGATGGCGGGTGATGCCTAATTAAGTATGCCCGCCAACTTGGCGCTGGCTCTTGGTAATTCGGTCATTCGGCGATCGGCGGGCAGGCCCTAAAGAATGGTCCAGCTTGACTGTGGCCGACCGCATCCAAAGGAAGGTGAGGTTCAGACGGGCGCGTGCATGATGTATGCGACACCGCTCGAGATATATACCCAATATTGATGTTGACTGACGCGAAAGTGTGTTAGGTAGAAAAATGGTGATAGTCAGTGCATCGCCCCACTAATGAGTCGAGTCTCCTTCCATCTTCCAGGAAATAGCTGATGCATTTCCATGCCAGACATCGGGATTCGCTCTATTCACTCAACTCGAATCTTGGTTAAACGATGCGCAGCAACGGAAGCGGAGGCATCCTTGAGTCAACCATGCAGCGCAGCGGCACTGTCTGAGCCATCACCGCATCGCACCTCAAGCGCCAATCACCGAGTGCGGTAAACCTCATTTACCCATAAAATGCATGGCTGGCCCTGTTCATCACATCAGGTATAAATGTTGTAAATGACTTATTGTATGACATACCGAGACGAGATGCCTCGTGCTAGTGGAGGCTTGACAGATGTCGGTACATCGGCCGTCTTCCCATTGACACTAGTCGGCACTTGGAGCCCACGCACTAAAACAATCAGAGTTTGGGTCTTTTCTGTCGCAAAATCACTCAAGTAGCACTCCAAGTCAGAGACTGCGCACTCAGTAAGCAGGGCGTAGATGAATATATACCGCCCCCGATTGCGTCAATGAAGCATCACCCACATTCATTCCTTAACACCTCCTAGCAGAATGACACCCAAAGTCTGGTTCAGTGAGTGTAACAAAGCGGAGTAAAAATCGGCAGCCAGCCATCTGATACTGCTGTCCAGTTACTGGCGCGTCCTCCGATTCGGAAGGGCCATGACCGAAGTCGTTTTGCGTCATGAAGATATCGCGGTTGCGACACTCAGAAAGCCAGAGGCCATCGCGGACCTCACCGCGCAATACCCATCTGACAGGCTTCTTGCAGTCAAGCTCGACGTCAGCAAAGAGGAGGATGTCATATCCTCATTCACCCAGGCCCGTGAAGCCTTCGGTCATATCGATGTTGTGTTCAACAATGCCGGATATGCCTTGTGGGCAGAAATCGAGGCCATGCCGATGAACGTCGTGCGCGAAATACTCGAGGTGAACTTCTGAGGTGCCGCGAACGTCCCCTGAGAGGCTGTCCGCCACTTCCGCGAGGTCAATACTCCCCAGGGTGGTGTCCTTCTCCAGCTCAGCTCTGCAGGCGGGTATCAAGGTATGGCTGCCAACGGGTACTATTGTGCCTCCAAGTTCGGTGAGGTCCTATTTTCAGTAATATAAATCCAAGTTTTAATTCAAGAATGCCAGCATTCCAAGGCTATACTGAGGCGCTTGTGGCAGAAGTGGGCCCAGCGTGGGACATCAAGGTGCTCATTTCCCGTACTCTTGTTGATATCTAACGAACCATGGTCAACTAGGTCGTAAGCATCGATCCGGCGCCTTTCCCCACCAATGCAGCTGCAGCAGCGGTGAGAATTCCGCCACACCCAGCATATTCCAACCCGAATCTGCCGAGTGCGAAATGGCATAGCTGGGTCAACGATCCGAACCTCATACTGGGTAGGGATGTGAACAAGGCAGTCAGGGACATCTATAAGGTGGCTGTCCTTGATAACCCTCCCGTGCATTTCCCGCTTAGACATGGCGCCGTGGACATTGCGAGGAAGAAGGTGGCGAGCCTGCTTGCAGATGTTGAGAAGTATGCATCCGGGTGGGGTGGAATTGAGGCTAATTAGGCGGGGGAGAAAGAGCTGATAGCTTTCTGCTTAGCTATTTATTGCACGATCAGCCGCATATACCAGTGTTTCGAGGAGAAACCACATCTTGTATTTGCGGAAACTTAGATAGCATTTCCTACTCGCAGTATGTTTGGTCGTGAAGATGGACAACTTCTCGGCGTGCTTGTGTTAAGAAACCGACCATGTACCTAGCAGCTCATACCTTTTTTTCCAACGCCCGCCCAAAATTACCATACGCTGGCGAAAGGACTAGCAGGCATGCGGAATAGCAGGCGAGTTCCATGATACCGCAAGTTCCATGATACCGCAAGTTGCATTCCAATTCCCAAGTTCGCTGACGGGAACGTTGCTGGTTGATCGCAACCCAGCGGGATGCAAGAAAAATCTGCCATATTCCAAGACCCACTCCCTGCAACTCGAGTGAAATGAGAACCGGGGCGAGGAAGGAATGGCGATGGCATACGTGATTAGTACGTCGTGCGTCGGCTCGCCGCACGGTAGACTGCGTATCAGCCGACATGTGCGCGAGCACCGCATCAGTGATCAAGGAATCGAAGGACAAAACACTAGAAGCTACACGCAGAGCAATAGGCATGTAGGGCTCTCCAATAATACGCAGGAGATTGTGGGCGACTCAACAGATATCGGCAATACAGAGCAGCACGCATCGCCAGCGCATATGGGGGCAGACCGAGCGGATAGAGCCAGGACAAGAGCGGGAGGTGCGAGCTAGCAGGACAGCGACTCGACGTGATTGAGGAGTGTGCATCAGGAGCATGGCGGAGACAGTTCGAATGGCAGTGCCGTGTCGTAGCTCTTTGTCGCGTATAGCCAGCGCGACTACTTTGAAGCTGAAAGCGAAGTGACGCCGTCCAAAGTTACGTATCATCCAGTCGAATGGCCTCGCACCCATCACCAGCGCGCCCTCAGTAGAATCTATCAAGAACCAGCAGTCAAGGTGGCTCAGCACCGCTCTGCGCCAGCGGCCGCCCGCCCCAAACGGCCGCTGCGACAAAGATTGATGTCAGCGCAGAAAGTGCGAGGTCGCCAAGCACGCAGAGAGTAGGTGCAGCTGCGAGTGGGCGGCGTAGGCTCGTCGAGCGTCGGGCGAGACTGTCGCAAGGACGTGATAGCCGGTCTAACAAGCAGCAGCGGCACCAGGAATCTGCGATCTCAGCCATTGCCGGGCATGTCAAGGAGTGTCGCTCAGTCCAGCACTGACCGGTGCATGCCGGTGTCGCCAGTACTTGTAATGACGGAGCCATACGGGGAGATTATTCGATCTTATCAGGAGAGCGAAGTGTATGCAGGCCTATCACGGGAGCATAATGGAAAATACGCCGCGCTGAGAGGTAGTGCGGATGCATCGTTCACGACCGCAGATATAGTCGAGCTCGCCATAGGATTGAGCACCCAGCTCGAACGAAGAGGAGAGCACACGAGAGCAGCTACAGAGTGATTTGTGTAGACATGCGGTGTCAGTATGAGTCAGGGTTTTGTAATGGGCTTGATGTGAGCCAGTGTGTTGACAAAGCTCAGAAATCCAACAGGATTCTGTTCAGAAAAAGAAAGGTTTCCGTCATACCCTCTGTTTGTAGATCATACCGTGTCCTGCGAGTTAGAACGATGCATCTCGTCCATCCCAGGTTGCAAGAAATATCGTTTCGACGTACGGTGCTAACACCCGTGTGAGCTGCATTGTGGGCGTTGAATAGCGTGAATAGCATTGTTGAAACCAGTCAGGGAGGAGACGCCCAAAGTCAACGCGATCACATGACGAGTACTTCGCGTCCGTCCGAGTCGGTTCGCCGACTGGTATCGAGCACAAATACGCACAGTCGTGCCGGGGAATACAACATGGTATTATGAAACACGTTACGATGCAGTACGTACTTGATAGCGACATGGAGCTATAGGACGACAGGAGTACCAACATCAGAAAGCTTGATCACGATTGCTAACAAGCCTGCCACAGCCCTCGCACGAACAGATTTTGAGGTTTCACCGTCCGTTGCGTATGCATAGTTCGGTGACAACAATTCGAAGTTCCGCGAAAACGTTCAGGAATAACTGATAAATAGCCCAGAGTCTTTCACTACACCCTGAGGAGTGAAACAACGAGCGACGAGAGTCCATCCAAACAGCGAACGAAAGCGTACAGCTATCGACACAACAAAGGCACACCCCACCCCACCGCGCTCACAAGTTGATGATAATAGGCGAGCATCCGATATTGATCAGCCCATCTGCCCCGCTCATCAGCCCACATCGCCACACACACAAGAAAAACCACGCACTGAACGTATTATTCTCGCAGCACACCGGCGTCGCGTCACACGAGTTCCCACCGAGGACGTCGATCCAGGCGTTCGAGCAGCCCATGCCGATGAGCGTGTCCTCGTCGCCGAGCACGACGCCGAGCGCCGCGAGCAGCGACGACGCACTCGGGGCGCTCGCGCGCTCCAGGCTGTCACAACACTGCACCGGGCCCGTGTTGCACTGCCCGCCGTTCCCGCCCGCTCCGAAGGACGGCGCTGCGGAAGAGGGCCAGGTCGAGGACGCAGTCATGGACGTCGCGAGCGCGGTCGAAGTGGTGGGCGGGAGCCAGGTGGAGGAGGAGGGCTCGGCCCAGGAAGACGAGGTTGGCCCGTTCCAGGGCGAAGACGACGACGAAGACAGCTCCGTCCAGGTCGAGGAGGCTGGCTCGCTCCATGTTGAGGTCGGCTCGGACGTCGACCACGTCGGCGTCGGAGTGATCGAGCTGGCGGTCGACCAGGGGCTCGTGGGGGCGGACGAGGACGCGGGGCTCCCGGAGGACGGCGTCCACGGTGCGGAGGAGGTGTCCCAGGGCGCGGAGGAAGACTGAGTCGGCGGCGACGGCGAGGACGAGGACGGCGAGGGAGAGGTGGCGGACGCGGTCTGCATGCTCGAAGGGCACGCGTACACGGTGACCGTCGCGGTCACGGTGACGGCCACATGGCGGCGGGCGGGCGCCGCGGCGGCAAGGAGCGCGGCGGACACGAGCGACAGGAACGACAGGCGGTGCATGGTATGCGACTTGGCTTGCGAACGGTGTGTGCAGAAACGACGGGCGGCCGGCGAGCGATGCTTGCACTGCGATGGCGGGCGGCTTATAAGTTATATTGGCGCGATTGCTCAAGCAGGCCGGACCTGGCCTGTGCAGGTTGTGAAGGCGCCATCACGATGATAGCATGTGTGTGCTGTGGCACTGCCCTGGCCAGAGATGTGATCCAGCGCGCGCCGACGGGGACGGGCTTCCTCGATGGAGCAGGCGGCATGGCCTCGCTCGCCCCGCCGATGTGTTGCGAACGCACGCGCTGTCGATGAATCGCCGGGCACGCGCAATATGTGAGGCCTCTAAAATCCCATTCACAGACACAGAGCGGCGTGCACGCACCGCATCCGATTGGAGGGCCGCGAGTCGCAGATGGCGGCGATTTGCGCTGGCAGCAGCAAATGCAAGGACACTCATCGGACAGATCATCGGCTTCGTCTGCTGTTGGAGTGGCAGTGCGCTGACGTGCCCCGGCAACTTGGCGCGGATTAACGAGGCCCATTCAACCAGTGGGAGAGACCCGAGGCCGCCGAGGTGAGCATACGTGGGTAACGCGATGGTACATAACCCTACCAGCGTGAGCAGAACGAGTTCCAAGCGACGAGACAAGTGGGCGTGCAATCATGCGAGCACGGTGGCATGGCGCGAGCATGCAAAGACCGATGCGTTCGTTCCTAGACTCGTCCGGCCATCACAGTGCAGAACGCAGGGCGCCGCTTGAACCTATTCGACACCTTGATCCCACGCTGGAACGAGGGCCTCAGCGCGCGACGTGTGATGGCAGAAACCGACAGATAGGCACTGGGCGCAGTATAGTGCCGACCAAGGCCACAAGCTCAGGGTCATCGCTGGTGTCTGTGATGTGGCAGGTGGAAGGGAAGTATTCGTATGGTTCGGCAGATCGATCTCTTACAGTCATCTCGGATGAAATGGCATGGCGCATTATTCTGGACCGCGTTCACGAAAAGGAGATTTCCAGTTTTGGTTTTTTTTGCGGTGCGGGCTGACAGGTAGCACTTACATAACAAATGTCAATGGCTGCCAGTAGAGAAGCTTTGCATTCCTGGGATGCGCCTCCTGAAACCAATCAGGATGCTCCGTCGACCGCTGGAAAGGGGAATTATGGGTGCCTTCCGCAGCTGTGAATCTTGCTCACGGCAATCCTGCACACAGATTAGGGAACTCCTTTGTTCAAGTACAGGACACACAATTTCATATTCACCCGAAATGACTGTAATTGCTGTCGATAGAGATATCCCTATGTACATGGATCGAGGACAGACTAGTGCCAGTCGATGCGTACACAGCGTGCGCTCAGTAGCGTAAGAGCAGCCCCTCAAGGCATCATGGAAAGTCCATGCATGCGAAGAGGCGGATGTGCAGGCTGATATCTTGGCAGAGTTGATGTAAAGGAGCAAACAGACTCCGTCCTAAGGGCCCCAACAGACGCCCACATGTCTGATCTGGGCGTTCGCACGGAAAAGGCAACTCCAGTGTTCATCGTCATCGACGTCTACCATACATTTCCCTGCCTTCCATGAAGACCGAGGGATGCGGCCTCAGGCTGCCATACCCCCAGACTCCGATGTTTTGTCCCTTGGTATTGCTGTTATAGCATGCCGGGGATCGCGAAGGAGCGAGCGTGGTCCATGCAATCGCGTGCGTTGCTCACGGCCGTGTACTGGCCGCAAGGAAATACAGTATGATGCGTGCGAGGGACGTTGATTGGTAATCATGTTCATTTGCGCGCATTGTACGTGCCCAACGCTAGTCAAGCACGTCCTGACAGTAGCTTTACATATCGCTTTACAGCCGGCACCACTTCTCGAACGCATCTGCCTCGACACTCCTGTCTACCCTGATCGCGTTCGCCATGAAGTATACCGTCAACGTTGGCATTGGAGTGTCGAGCCCTTGCACGATACATGTGTCTACTCAGAGCTCTCGCAAAGTCTGGACCCTCGATATTCGTGGAACTCCAGATTGATAGCCATCGCGGAGATTCACCGTGCATCTCGGGATCCTGGATATTAATATATGCTCACTACAATTATGGAACCCATGTGCAACTTGGAAGTCAACGAGCGACGCATCGGCAACTTGACAGACTCAGGCACGTCCGGCGTGGCAGTGGCGTGAGCGCTTGCATATGAGATCTCACGAAGTTGTTGATAGATGGATAGCTTGCTCAGAAGTATGTGGCGGCCATTATGCATAGCGAACGAATTACAGAGCCCTCGAGCAGAGACATCCCAGCTGACGAGCGTATTCATGTACAGCTGTATACAATATTGACATTGAAGACGGCTTCCTGGTGGATTACAAACATTTGTTCCTCATCAATATACAGAGATATGATGCACGACGGCGGAAACAAGCCAAAACCAACACCTGGGCGGACACAGGTCGCTCAGCTATTACACGCACTAGTATTCTGTTCGGGACGCCGGATCCGTGAGCATTCCGCCTGTCCGCCACATCCGCATGCGGGAACCGCACTACTCACATAACATTTCCTATTGGTACGCAGGGACAAATGTACTGAACGGAAGGAAGAGCTCAAGCTCGCAGTGCCAATTCGTCAAGACATCAGCAGCCGCCCGTCGCGCGGTATAAACCCCCACTTCCTCCCTCTGCATCGCCAGAACACCCGTTCACCACACTTGTTCGCCCAGCGACGCACCAGCTCACTCGCACTACCACCACCTTCCCACAAGACCAACACAGCGATGTTCTGCAACGTGCTCCTAGTGCTCGCGCTCTCGACACTCGCGGTCGTGTCTGACGCACGCCACACGCGCCACACCGTGCGTGGCGCGAACCAGTGCTCGGGCACCATGCAGTGCTGTGACGGCGAGACGTTCGCCAAGGACTCGGAGGGTGCGCGCGTGCTCATGCAGGTGCTCGGCATCAGCGCCGACGTGCTCTCCGGCGAGAAGGTGCTCGCGACCGGGTGCAGCTCGTCCGGTGACACAAGCACAACCTCAGACACACACCCGGGGGAAGGGTGTCACAAGCCAATTTCAAAGCCTAGTAAAACACCCTAGGTTGACACCCCATTCACGCCATAAGCACGCTACAGCACTCTATCCGAGCCCAGCTGGAATCCTACGGCAACGCTAGTAGAAGCCCTCCGCTATACAGGACACTACGGGCACTAGCAGGCCACCAGCAGTCTAACCCTAAACTCAGTCCAAGTCCCGGCAGCAAGAACCATACGCTACCTAGTCCCTAAACCCCGGAGTCACGAGCCGACCCCTAGAGTCCAACAGGCTACGATAGCACGACGGTACGCCTTGTACAACTAAGGGCTAAACCATCGCACACTACGCTATACACCGACTAGGGGCACGGTCTACACTCGCACGTGACCCAAAGCACTAAAACCTAACGCCTCGCGTCCATACCGCACGGACACTCCCCATTACAGGCACTAGACCTTAGTCTACGAGTCCACGCTACGGCTTCCCTCCAGTACCGCGACCTCTGGGAACCCGGACCGTGAACGATCGATCCTCAGTACCGAAACTTCGGGAACAGAGGCCCCTGACGCGTCCTCTGACCACAACCTGTATAGACTCCTGCCCGTGGGACGGCAGACCCTGATTGACGAACCGTAGCAATCACCACCGCCATTACTGGCACGCACCTGACCAACGAGGAACACCGGTCGCATACCCAATCGTGGCAGACTACGCCCGATCACGGACTTAGAACCCCGCCATTACCGGCGCATCCACGATCGACGAGAACCACTGATCGAACCCGACCGATTGGCTACTCATTAGATCCGCCCCATATACGCTACGTCGCCATGGACATCCTCGCACACCAGCGCTCCGATGCCATTACCGGCCCGTAGCTCATAGCCAGTTAGATACCAGTACGTAGACGCCCCAGAGCCCCCGTACACATGTACAAACAACTTAGGAGTATATATGCCAGGCAGTCTTGAGCGTAAACCTCAGACTTGTCTTGGCCTTTGACGGCTAGTGTTCCCGGGACCAGGAAGGCGCCTTTGAGCGAGCCCCCTTCCCCCGGTTGAGTGCTAGTTTGTTGCGTGTGTCAAAGGGGGCTCGCTCAAAGGCGCCTTCCTGGTCCGGGGCATCTAAGACTGTAAAGGCCAAGACAAGTCTGAGGTTCACTCAAGACTGTCTGGCGTTTATATATCTCTACATATGTTTGTACATGTTATGGCACCTCGGCGCTGAGGTAATCTACGTGCTACGTGGTGGCCAGTAAGGGCATCGGAGCGCGAGCGCTGGTACGGCTAGGGGAGCGCTGGATGGCCATGGCTAGTGATGTGCCAGGCCCGGCTTTGGGCCATAGGCCGGGCCGGGCCAAGCCCTACTTAGGCCAGGCCAGGCCGGGCCCTACACCACGGCTTGAGACGGCCCAGGGCCCGGCTTGTGTCTCAAGCCGGGCCGGGCCAAGCTGTGAGCCCCGGGCCTGAAAGCTCTAACGGATAAAATGTCTAGTAACTATGATATAAGGATATATATAGTAGCAGTATGCCATATTCCAATGAAGTATGTCTATATTTTTAAATTCAAGCAAGAGGATAGTCCCATGGATTGAATTCTTGGTGCTGAAGCCTGTCGCTCACTTTTGGGCGCCTATACGATGCCCCATTTGGAAGGCGCGCCACAGAGCACCGTGCCGGTGAAATGATGATTTCACACTATAATTCACTAATTATTGAAGATACTGGAGCTTGGCTTTGTCAGAAGATAGTTTAAGAAGGTACGTTATGAGTTTGTGTGGCTACAGTGATGATCATCCTCACAGTGCCAGGCCCCGGGCAAGCCCCAGGCCGGGCCGGGCCAAGCCCTGGGCCGTCAATGGGGGCCCGGCCTGAGGTTTTGAAAAGCCAAGGCCGTCCAAAGCCGGGCCAAAGCCGGGGCTTTTGAGCCGGGCCTGGCCTGGCACATCACTAGCCATGGCAACGTAGCGGGTTAGGCCCGATCAGTGGTTCTCGTTGATCGGGGGTTCGCCGGTAATGGCGGGGTTCTATGTCCGTGATCGGGGCATCTGCAGTCCAGGTTCCCAGGGACTGGTACTGAGGGGAAGGCACGTGGTGGCCCAGGTTCCCACGTGCTGGTACTGAAGGATGATGTCTGCCGGGACTGTGGACTGGCCAGTACGGGCCGTGTGTGACGTAGGGTGATCGAGCGTGATCGGCTGCGATTGGTACATAGAGTCCTGTGACTGCTAGGGTTCTCAGTCGTACAGGTGCTGCCCTGAGGTCGGTGTTCCTCATAGACTAGGGTAGCTGGGGTTTAAGGCCTCCCTTGGGCCTTAGTCCGTATAGTACATAGTCCGTGCCAGTAATGGCATGAGTCCTTGGTCAGTAATGACCGGATAGCCAGTAATGGTGGTGGTTTGTGGAGACGGGAGGCGTAGTGTTCGGTTGGTTGGGTGGACAGGGTCCTAGCCGTGAGTCTGGATGGTCGTGACCTGATGAGGTGTGTTCCAGGTAGCAAGGGGTTGGTCTGGTTAGGTGCTACTGGACTCATCGTGGTTGGTCGGGGTCACGTGACTGCTATTGGCTTTATATTGGACTGGACGTGGGATCTGGGACTAGGGTTCTTAGGTGGTGCTGGTGATGCTGTTGGCTAGTGCCCGTAGTGGTGCATATGTAGGGCTTGGTTCTAGCTGAGGCATCAGGTTTCCAGCCTCGGGGGTGCTCTCGATGATCGGGAAAGGTACTGTGCCTAGAAGCTTGAAATTGGCGTGTGACATCCGGGCTCGGCGTCCTCAACAGCAACGCCTGCAAGAGCTTGCCGATGTGCTGCGATAGTAACTCGTTTGGTGAGTTCTGTCACGGGCAAAAGCTTTCCCTAACGACAACGAAGCCAATCCGGTCCCCCGAGTCCCCAAGCCCAGCCAGGCCCGGATCATACCTTGGAAGGAGCCAGACAACGTCTAGATAACGACACAGGGCCCGGTTCCCACACGGCCACGATGACCGCTACATATTTGATATACTCTAAGCTTCTATGTTTCAGAGTCTGGTTTAGACCCCTACCTTAATCTCGCACCAGACTCCCTAGTTACCATATATGGCCATTATAGTACAAACATGTACAAACAGCCTACTAGTATAATAGCAGGCCTCGTTCAGCTGGTAACCCCAGTCTGAACTTGGCGTTCATCCACTTCGCTCCCCTCAGTTTGCTCTAAGGTTTTAGTGGCCTTGTCAAGTTCATGCTTGTGGGTGGGGTGGTGGATGGTCGTCTGATGTTTGGGTTGCGCGTAGGCGGCCTGATTGGCATCGGCTGCGACGAGATCGGCTCCATCGGCCTCTGAGTGTGCGGGTGCCATCTATCCTCTGAGTCTCTAAATTGCAGATGTCTGTCTTTTGTATGTATCTGTTCTCTGCTTTGTGGTTTAGTTCGAGTTCCTTTAGTGATAACAAGTTCGCTCTTTGCTCCAGCTGCTTTCGCGTTCTCAGCTTTCAGTTGTCTTGATGTAATACCTGCGCAGAAACCCTTTACCGTGCACTCCTTGTCGTTGATGTACGCCTAATCAGACGCGTGGCTGGACGTTATGTGCTCCAGAGACTGCAATCATTTGTAGTAGCAAGAAATACGATGGCGGTGTCCCAGTTATACCATTGTGCTCGACCTCTCTTAGATGCACATTAAATATGCATAACGATATGCCCTTTGAGGACGCATGCTCGTACACCGCACTCTAGGATGAGTGCAAGGCTGAGTGTTGGTGTGCGCGAGTAGGATATGCGCGGGTACGCATGGAAGAGCAGTCAAACGTTAATGTTAGTAATGAGCAGGGGTATTCTATTCACAGTGCCTCTGTGACAAGATGTGAAACTGAACATTGCATTGCTCGTACCATGAATGCCAGGCACGAGCAGGTACCAACGTATAGATATGAAGAAAGTAAAGGCACAGAAACTATAAACAGATATATGCATGCCTTGGCACGAGCAGGTCGTCGACGCGCGCATCGCGCTCCAACATCGGCGCATTGTATTATTAAATGAGTTTTACATACCTGATAAGTGACAACAGAACATTTTCCCCAATTCACAATCATCGAGCTTGATAGACTAAATGTTCAGTTGGATGTGGCCTTGTACAGGATAGTAACTGCGGGATCTGCAGACAGATATCTGCGATGAGAGATTCGGCTTATTTGACTATCTCTGATACGCGTTGTCAAAGCAGTCAGTAAGCTGACTTCCCGCAATGGAGGAGCGGCAATCAGCACTGTGATGGTTGTGGATCCGCGTCAACACTGTTTGTGCAGAGTGTCTGTGTAGATTGCAAGAAATATGGCTCGCATAGTTGACTGGTCAATCACTTTCCAAAATACGGTAAATTGTAGTTGGTTTTTCTGAGAAGGTGTCTCATGTGAGACTCAGTAAATTTAGTACGCACAAAAGGATCTGGTTGCACGAGCAATATACGAACATATGACGCACAAAATATTGCAATGCATCGCCTCTGAGGATCATTACATGTGGTGTATATATATCTGCAATTCCATCAGTATGATCCTTACTATATCACACTTATGGAAGACCAATCAACCTAAAAGAACTAGCGGATTACTCAGGTCTACGTTGGTGCACGATTCGAGATCAGTGAAAAGTTATCAGAGCGGAGTCTGCGGTTGGGATGGGAAGTTACGTACTATATGTAGTATAGATCGTCAACAACGTCTCAATACTATGCTTGACGTCGAGTTCTTTTCCTCAGAAGCTTGGAGGAAGATTGTACTTTATATTTCTCACCACATAGTGGGTTATTTGGAGACATTGCTAGTGTCTTTACTCTATACGTTTGGAATAATTATGGCTGCCATGATGGTCCACCAGTGCGTGCAATAAATGTTGCATTGATAAGTAGTTGATGCCCTTTTATCACCGTGCATTACCTGAAGCATGACTGGCAGACGTCCACAGCCTGTGCAAATACGATAATCGCTATCAGGTCACTGAAAAGGAAGTAGCATATTAAGCTTGTGACTCTACGCGTACCAGAATCGTCCAAAGCCGTCGAGAACTTGACGAGCCACACGTTCAATTGCGACGCGATCAAACGTAAGCACCAGTTGTCACATGGCCGCGTCAAGAGCCACTCGTACTGTCACAAGCCGATTTCATTCAGTTAGCCAACGACTGAACGACAGCCCTTATCTTATCTAAGCGCCCGCCTAGCATCACGTGCAAGGACCCCGAACACCCCACACGTGCCTAGTCAGACCCCGGACACTCTTCTCTCAGCTCTACCCCTAGGATAGGGTTACAACGGACTATTAGCTTACGTAATACTATACAGTAGCCAAACATGTACAAACAGTCAGATAGCATATATACCAGCCAGACGAGCAGGGAGCACCCCAGACTCATCTTGGCCTTTACTGCCTTGAGTAGCCTCAGATCAGGAAGTCGCTTCCACGCGATTACACTTCCCCTGAGAAGTTGCTTGAGAACGTGCTTGTGTCATAAGACGAGTCTCCCCCCCACTCTGAGTTTATTCCAGAGCAACCCCGGCGCACTAGGGGCAAAGTGCACTTCTCTTTCGCCCTCGTTTGACTTCTGTCATCCGGGCACGTGATTAGTTAAACCACACCCGTCTCATCCCAGGGTCAAGGGATTTGAGTTCTGGGGGACCACTTGTGAACAGCGTGTAGGGGACCACTCCTACCGTTGCTTCTAAGCTACTGGGCCACCGTCGTGCAACGCGGCGTAAAGGCTTTGGGTATCATCCCCACCGTAGTAGTTGTGTACCTGACGCATAATAGTCAAAAGCGTTAATGGGCCCTACGGCAGATTACAGAGGCACTGGGCACCTATTTACCCGCATTACCGCGGCACGTACGGGCATTACCGCCCCCCCGTTACTATACAACCCAGCGCCCCACAAAGGCGGCTGAAGAGGCGCGACACAGCCTGTCCATACGGCCACTTGGCCAAATACGTTTAGTTTTTACACGCCCCATCCCAGGCAGATAGTTCCCGTCCCCCCGGTATCCCGAATTAGCTTCGGGGCTGGACGAGGGTTCGGAGGCAGAGTTTACTTGCTGGCTTTGGGCAGAAAACCCCTTAGCGTTTCTTGGCGCACTCCCGAAAAGGAGTGGACTCTGACAGAGGCGGACAACCGAAGTTTGTAGTTACCACCCCGATCGCAGCTATAGGCTGATCCACAGTGGGCAGGTAGCGCTTCGAACGTCGCGGTCACTGCTTTTTTCATTTCTGTAAACACACGATACGTACAATGGCCGCTCCACATGATATCAACTACATCCGCGCCCCACGGCCCGCGCACAACCCGTTCGCCCCTCCGACTCCGAATGCCGTCGAAGTCGACCCGTTTCAGCCAGGGCAGTGGTTGAATTACCAAGTACACGGCCTCCCCGAAAACTTCGCTTTCCTATCAGTGGCAGACAGCATACACGCCCCCCAACAGAATGTCGAAGTCGCCTCCGTCCACACCGGGACCTTCGGGCAAGTTGCCCCCGGTCGTTCACTAGCATACGGAGGATCGGTAGAGGACCAGGGACCTGGTATCGAGCGGCTGGACCAGGCATTCCACTTGGCAAGGGAACAGTCCAACACTATTTGCGGGGGCAGCCAACTGGGTCACATTGACTCTCCCCTCGCAATGCAGTGGGCTTTCCCGCCCAACCCGACAGCCCACGACTTTGGCTTCCGGTGCCAAAACGTGGCGGCCACCATGGTTCAAACCGGGGTATGGAACGCCAACATGGGGGCCCGATTCCTGCGAGAAGCTCAACGGCTTCAAGCGGATGCATTGGCAGCGGGCGACGCAGCTTCAATACACTCGCAGCATTCCCCCCCCGTTAGGTCAGTACCCTCGGACCCGGAAGAACGATTCCGGCCGGTAGAAAACTGGGTGAGATCCGTCCACATGGGATCTCCCCCACCGGTGAACTCGGCAACTCGTCCGGCATCCAACGTCGGCTCGCGGCAGACCAACCCGTTCCTACCCGGTTACACCCCCCCGGTCATCACCCAGCAGGTACCTTACTCGGCAATGGCAGCAGCACCGGTCCCTCCGTCGGCTCCCCCTGCAAACGTGCACGCGAACACCTGGAGAGCCGCGCCTCTTCAGGGAACACGAGCATCGATGTGGCGGCCTGAGAAACCGGCTAGCTCGCAGTGGGACGGGTACTCCATGCTCCCGGAGCCACGGCCAGACCCCCAGTACAAATCCAAGGTGCGGGAACCAGAGGCATTCACGGGCGACAATTTCATCCCGTGGGTGGTAAGGCTCAAGGTGTACATCGACGACAACAGGCCCCTCCTCTTCACAGACAGCAAAAAGATCGGCACTGCGATCTCGCTGATCAGGGGTCCTAAGGTCGATGCCTGGGTAACGGCGTTCACGCGAGAACACTATTGTGACGGACAATGGCACATGAGCTGGTTACGTTTCATCTGGGAACTCCACCAGAAGTTCGACGACCCCGACTTGGAAAAGAAGTCGGCCGTCGCGGCTGAGAAACTGACCATGTCCATCGGCAAAGGCGAGGAGTACTTCCAGGAACTGGAAAGACTCCTTTCAGAGGCAAAATACGACAAGGAGAACCAGATTGTACATCGCTGGGTCACCGCCGCCATCCCGGAGGAGATCTACTCCGCAGTACACTCCGCCTTCGTAGCCGCCACCGTCAACGATAAGTCGCAGTGAGGATACAACGTCCAGATCCCGGAGGATTACCAATCCTGGAAACAGGCAATCCTCCGCACGGACAATGCCATGCGACAGCTCCGCGATGAGGAAAAACTGCACCACGGAAAGGGAACGTCATCAGGTACCAACAAAGGAAAAAATCGGGCAACAGCGTCATTGGAATCGGCGCCGCGGAAGGAGTACTCCGCGGAGGAGAAGGCCAACCTCCTCAAGAGAATCTGCCACTCTTGCAAGAAAACGCAGGCAGAGCAGCCCGGCAAAGGCTGCAGCAAACCGACCTGGCACCAACCCAACTGGAGGCCCCGAGCAGCCACCAGCGGAGGGAATACCGGTGCCGGTCCATCTTCACCAGCGCGGACAAGACAGGCCGTCGAAGCAGGGAATGATGCTCCGAAGGTCCTGGGCGAGGTCAGCCAGGAGGATTTCATCCGAATGGTTGCAGCCTGGGCCAAGGAGAACCCTGAGGCCGCAAAGGAAGCTGGACTCAACCAGGTACGTCCCTCCCCCTCTAACCGTTTCTCAGTTCTGGAAGTAGAAGAAACAGTAAATAGCAACTCTGAATCTGCCACGGAGGAGACCGATCCGGTTGATGGACTTTATGGGCTTGGAACCGGGGCCCCAATATTAGACTACATATCTGTACCACGTTCAGTAGACAGGGACCATAGTGACGACGACGAAGCTTCAACATGCTCGTCGGATTCGTTTGTAACAGCCTCGGAGGAGCCTCCCTCTGGAGCTTGGCGGGAGGAAAATACCGTGCTTAATTCCTCCATAAATAATGTAAACTATGTACCCATGGATGTAGACCCGGTTGTGGATCCTGATGTGACGATGGCAGACACATCAGGACCCACAGTCAAGAAAAAGACTGAAAAGAAAGTGCAGCGTAGACGTGCCAAGAAGAAGGCAGTCACACTCGACATCTACCTAGACCACCCCCGCGCGATAGCACTCGAGCGAAAGACCGCCGGGGCCGCGGGGTACGACCTACACTCTGCGGAGGAGGTCATTATACCGAACGGAAAGCGTGTCACCGTTAGCACGGGCATCAAGATCAGGATGCCCGACGGTGTATACGGCAGAATAGCCCCACGATCCGGACTCGCCCTCAAGGGAGTCAACGTGGAAGCCGGTGTAGTAGACGAGGACTACACCGGGGTACTAAAAGTCATACTAAATAATCAAACTGGAACAGATTATTTGGTCGAGTATGGGGACAGGATCGCCCAGTTCATACTCGAGTGCAACATGACACCCGACACACGTATCGTCAAGAACATTTGGGAAACCACTCGCGGTACAGCGGGTTTTGGCTCTACCGGAGAGAAACTCCGAGGAAATGTAGTGGTAATCCAGACGGGAAAACGGGGAAAGCAGATCGAAGTACCGATCACTCTCCACCGCCCTGATGGACGCGCCCTCTTTACGAAAGCACTGATAGATTCTGGTTCTACGGGATCAGTAATTAGTCGTGCCTACGTCAAGGAACATAGACTCGAGCAGATCCCGCTAGACCGACCCGTCAAGCTGTACAACGCAGATGGTAGTACCAATGCCGCAGGCAAGATGACACACTACGTCGAACTCCAGATGCAGATCGACACGCATTTGGAAACCCGCAAGTTCCATGTCACGGAGCTAGTCTCCGCTGATGTTTTCCTCGGCTTCGATTGGTTGGAAGACCACAACCCGACCATCGACTGGAAGAAACGCCGGATCACCTTCACCTGCGACTGCAAACACGAGCAGATCGAGGATGGTGATCATATTTATTATATATTCGCTGACGCTTGGATTAGGAATAGGGAAGAATGCAGAGCAGACATCACTGAACGAGTACGCGCTACAAAGGCAACCGAGATCGCCATCACAGCCGAAAAGACCATGGAAGCAAAAGCCTTCGAGGAGGTAGTCCCCGAGTACCTACACGACTTCCGAGACGTGTTTGAGGAAAAGGAATTCGACAACCTCCCTGAACGGCGACCGTGGGATCACGCAATCGAACTGCTGCCCAACTCCGAACCATACGCCGGCAAGATCTATGCGCTCTCCCCTAGGGAGCAGGAAGCGCTAGATGACTTTCTAGAGGAACAGCTACGAACCGGATGCATACGGCCGTCCAAGTCACCATGGGGGGCACCATTCTTCTTCATCAAAAAGAAGGATGGGAAACTGAGACCCATACAAGATTATCGGAAATTGAACCAGATGACCAAGAAGAACCGGTACCCGCTCCCATTGATCACGGAGCTGCTCAACAAGCTAAAAAGAGCTAAGTACTTCTCGAAATTGGACATTCGTTGGGGATATACCAATGTCAGAATCAAAGAAGGCGACGAGGAAAAAGCCGCATTCATCACTAATCGGGGGCTCTATGAGCCATTAGTGATGTTCTTCGGAATGTGCAACGCACCAGGCACATCCCAAGCTTTGATGAATGACATCTTCCGAGATCTCATAATGACGGGCAAAGTCATTGTATACCTAGATGATATCCTTGTTTTCACCGAGGACGAGGCAGAGCACAAAGAGATCCTGCGCAAGGTGCTCCTCGTCCTCCGTCAAAACAAGCTTACGTGTAAACCAGAGAAATGTGAATTCATGAAAAGCGAAGTCGAATATCTCGGGCATATAATCTCTCACGGGCAGATCCGTATGGACCCCGCAAAGGTAGCTGCAGTAGCCGATTGGCCGGCACCTCGGAACAAGAAAGAAGTGCAGTCCTTCATCGGATTTGCCAACTTCTACCGGAGATTTATACCCAAGTTCTCCATGGTAGCTCGCCCACTGATCAATCTGACAAAGGACACAGAATGGCAGTGGGGTACTGTTACGGGTCGAATACCCGTTCGTATATTCGAGTCGCGAATATAGATCGTTCTTCTGCACGTAGGCACGTCGCCGTATGCAAGGCAAATACTCGTTAGATGCCTTCGGGTCCTAAGTGAAGTCCTTAGGAGATCGGTTAATATCCAATACGCGTTAGAGGATATAATCTGTTCAAGTGCGAGTCGAATAGAATATAAGACTCGCCTAAGTCCGAGAAGTCAATGTGCACTTCGAGGACTTAGTCGTTCGATTGCTCGAATGAGAAATACTGAGCGTAGTTTCCTACGTTTGAGAACGAGTATAAGACTTCTTGTTTGTACAACAAGGTCGAGCTGAAGAGCCTCGACGGTAAGTACATGAGTTTTTATACTACGCTAGGTTTCAGGGGTCAAGTCTGTCCCAGATGCCACAGATACTATCTACGCTATAGTCCCAAACGTCTGATAAGTATGGAGTGATATATCTGAGACGATAGATAGGGATGATGGCGGTTGAACGCCATCTGTCAGCTAATAAACGATGAACATGAAACGGTGGCAGGGTTGGATCTGCCAAAGATGAAATGAGCCCTATAGACTAGTACAACTGGGGATGCGCCCAGTAAGATCACGAGTAGCCAGGGGGTTTGGTTGCGCAACAAGTCCCTGTATCGTATTCGCCCGGTGGTGAGTTCTGTCGATTTTCGAAAAATCAAAATAACCGTAACAGGTACGACGGAACTCGAGTGCTTCGAGAAATTGAAAAAGATCTTTATCGAAGCACCCGTGTTAGGGATTCCAAACGACGATGACCCCTTCCGCATCGAGGCAGACTCTTCAGACTTTGCGACTGGAGCCTGCCTCATGCAGAAGCAGGAAGGCGTATGGAAACCAATCACGTACCAGAGTAAGACGATGATACCGGCAGAACGTAATTACGAGATATACGACCGGGAATTACTCGCTATCATGCGCGCCCTAGACGAATGGCGCCATTTCGTAATGGGAGCAAAGCACCCCGTAGAAGTATTGACGGACCATAAGAATCTAGAATATTTTAAGACCCCACAGAAAATTAATCCACGACAAGCCCGGTGGATGACGGAACTTGCCGAGTATGACCTACAACTCGTGCACATCCCCGGCAAAACCAACGGAAGGGCCGATGGGCTTTCCCGAAGAAGTGACCACGGCAACGACAAGGGTCACCTCGAAGGGCAAGTCGTCCTGAAGCCACACCTATTCATCGAAGATAGCGCAGAAAGGCTGCGATCCTCATTCTATACCGTAGTCAAAGGTATCACCTACGACGAAGTAAAAGAGAGGGTCAAAGCGGAAGCCGCTCTCTACGAAGGAAAGGGAGGAGTAGAAGCAGGGGAAACGACCGAGGACGGTCTGCGGTTTAGGAGGGGGAGGATGATCATTCCCCAGGACGAAGAACTAATAGGAAAAATCATTTCTTCATTCCATGACACGGTTTCGGCAGGACACCCTGGCACAGAAAACACGTACACCGCCATACACCGACACTACTGGTGGCCAAAGATGAGAAAAGACATCCGCCAGTACGTGAAGGCATGTATCAAGTGCCAGGCAGCCAAACCAGACAGATCCAAACGCGCGGCCCCACTCAACCCGAACCCCACTCCGTCACACAACTGGGAGAACATTTCCGTAGACATGATCACGGGACTCCCGGTTTCCAAGGGTCGCGACGCTATTATTGTAGTAGTAGATATGAAGTCCAAGGACTATGTAGCAGTACCAACAACGACTAAGTTAACGGCCGAAGGATGGGCCAACATATTTATCGATAAAGTCTACGCCCTACATGGATTGCCGAAGAAAATATTCAGCAACAGAGGACCACAGTTCGTTGCGGAGTTCATCAAGGACGTTTATCGAAGGTTAGGAATAGAAGGGAATCCTAGTACGGCGTTCCACCCGCAGACAGACGGGCAGACGGAACGAATGAACCAGGAACTGGAAGTATACCTACGGTTATTTATTAACGACACACATACCAACTGGCCGGACCTACTCCCGCTAGCAGCATTTGCGTATAAGTGTCATGTACATAGTAGCACGGGGTACAGCCCCTTTTACCTTACGCACGGATACCACCCCTTCACAGGAGTAGAGGGACTCGAGCAAGAAGAGGGGGTAGCACGGGACTGGGTCGAGCACATGCACGAGATCTCAAAGCGTGCGTCACAGAATCTGGAGAAGGCCAAGCTCCGCATGAAGGAGTACTACGATAGGAAACGGGCATCGCCACTATCGTACTCCGAGGGCGACATGGTATGGGTTGACGGCCGAAACATTAACATGGGCCACCCTACCAAGAAGCTAGACTCCAAGAGGTTCGGACCGTACAAGGTGACAAAGAAAGTCGGACATGGAGCATACGAATTGGACCTCCCCGCAGACATGCGCGGAATATACCCCGTCTTTAACGAGGTCCTACTACTACCGTATCATGCTCCGGCTTTCCCCAATCAGGACCACACAGTCAGGACAGAAGGCAATGACGCTCGCAGGCCTCTCCGGATCCTCGCATCCAGAGAAGACCGAGGGCAAGTCGAGCTGGAAGTCGAGTGGTCCAACGGGACTACAACATGGGAATGCAAGCGAGGATTGACCCCTTTCCAAGACCTAGTCACAAAGTTCTTCAAAGCCAGACCATCCGCCCCAGGTAACCAGTGGAAAAACCGAAACACTGGCTGGGACCACTCTAACACCAAATGGGATCCAGAGTGGGAGGACTTCGAACGAAAGACTAAGGAAATGGGTCTTAGGAAGAACCCGAAGGAGTTCATCATCTACGACGACATAGACAACACCCTTCTGATCAAGGGCAACGTACCATTCTACGCCTACAAGAAGAAACTTGTCGCTCGAAACTTCTGGTTCTGCGATCCGTGCACACGAGTAATGCAGTATGGGATACGAGTAGGACAGCCGATAGAATCCACTATACCTGAGTCAAAAGGATACTGGATCTACCCGGTTCTAAACACACTCCAACTCGCGAACCCACACATCTGCAAGAAAACTGTAGACCACCCATGTCACGTTGACCAAACCATGTACAAAGTAATTGCTGGGCGTGGGGACACACTGCTAGAAGAGGGGGTACTGTCACAAGCCGATTTCATTCAGTTAGCCAACGACTGAACGACAGCCCTTATCTTATCTAAGCGCCCGCCTAGCATCACGTGCAAGGACCCCGAACACCCCACACGTGCCTAGTCAGACCCCGGACACTCTTCTCTCGGCTCTACCCCTAGGATAGGGTTACAACGGACTATTAGCTTACGTAATACTATACAGTAGCCAAACATGTACAAACAGTCAGATAGCATATATACCAGCCAGACGAGCAGGGAGCACCCCAGACTCGTCTTGGCCTTTACTGCCTTGAGTAGCCTCAGATCAGGAAGTCGCTTCCACACGATTACACTTCCCCTGAGAAGTTGCTTGAGAACGTGCTTGTGTCACGTACCGACTTCGATGCCTCCCTGCCCTCGAAACACGAAACGATGTCCATACAGCAGATTTCCCATCAGTCGGTTACTAAATAAATTATCATCTGAAGTTCTCACCGCACTGGTCATATTCTCCTTCTCATCTTACACTCCTTTACCTTTCTCCGCTGGGAGATCATGCGGCCACACCAAGGAGAAATGTTTGAGCTAAATATAGTGCATTAATCCACTGTTTCAGGTCGAGTAACTCACTCTTTTTCCAGATATACGACTGAATAAATTCATGGTCTAGATCAATCTGCGCACCAGGCAAGAATGTCAATATTTATGCGCCAAAATAATCGCTGACTTTGATGCTACATCGTGTCGCTATCCGAATTTCATGTTCTGTAGTTATTCCAATACTGTGTTTTTGCGCTTATTTATTAGTGGCTTAATCTTCCAAAATCTGAAGACGATTTTACAACATCACAGCGCTACGCAGACCATAGGTATTCAAACCAAAGTGACTTGGATTCTGCGGCTTACTTTCAATATATCTCATCAGAGATCTTGAAATGTGTGAGAACTCATACATAGCTCATTGTATGAACTATTCCAATACGGCGATAACTGATCCGTGTAATGCATAGCTATCAGATACCTATCTTCTCTCTCCTCTCCTCTTGCCTAATTGGCCTCAGTTCCATCTGACCAGGTAGCATACTTATCGACATCGGCAAGCAGACTCTCCACCTTCTTCTTCGCAACGTCTACTGAGTCACGTCCCAGCGGAAAATGCACAGGGGGATCATCGAGTTCAGCCACCTTATAGATGACGTCTGCCGCCTTGTCTACGTCCCCACGCAGCGCGAGGTTCGGATCATCTATCCAGCTACGGTATTTCGAACTCAGCAAATCAGGCTTGTTGTATGCTGGATGCGGTGGGATCCTGATGGCGGCATTGGGTCCATTTGTGCGAAAGGCCCCCGAGTCAATACTGACTATCTGAATGCTCTCACTCAGGTAGAGCTCCTCAAGATCACGGGCAATGCACACCTTGATGTTCCACTCAGGATCAACCTCTGCCACAAGTGCCTCTGTTAAACCTTGGAGTGCTGATTATATTTCGATTAGTGTTTAGTTCGCCATCGCTACAGATAGAGCTCACCGAACTTGGATGCACAGTAGTATCCGTTGAGGGCCACACCTTGATATCCAGCCATGGAGTTGACCTGTAGAAGGATGCCACCCTGAGGCATATTGACCTCGCGGAAATGACGGACAGCCTCTCGAGAGACATTCGCTGCACCCCAGAAGTTTACCTCGAACATCGCTCGCGCAGCGTCCAACGGTGTGGCCTCGATTTCAGCGAAGACACCAAACCCGGCATTATTGAATACAACATCGACGCAACCAAAGGTCTTGCGGGTCCGAGTGAATGCGAATATGACATCTTCCTCCTTGCTGACGTCGAGCGTGACTACAAGAAGCCTGTCGGAAGAGTACTGAGAGGCAAGGTCCGCGATGGCCTCCGGCTTTCTGAGTGTAGCGACCGCAATATCTCCATGACGTAAAACGGCTTCAGTCATGGCCCTTCCAAATCCAGAGGATGCACCAGTAACTGGACAACAGGCTCAGTATCGCTAGTTGTAGAGATGTGTGATCTGCTGTACTTACTGAACCAGACTCTGGGTACCATTGCTAGGAAGTGCTGAGGAATGAATCTTTGAATGCCGACGACGTCTCTACAACGCAATCGAGGACAGTATATATACGTCTCCATGCCCTGCTTACCAAGTCCCTTGTGTCGATCATGAGTAGAGAGTACTTGTTAACATATCTACTGAGCAACATGATCATGGCACATACATGATATGTAGCTTTAAACCTCATTCCGCGCATATACAAGGAAATCGTAGATATTGGGGAAAGTGAGAAGATCTGGGATTGTCATTCCGGATATTTGTTTGCTTCATAAGCCGACGTTACGGCTAAGAGCGAAACACACCGTCGTTAGAACGAAGCAACATGTCCTACACCAGGGGCGAAGGAACACAGAATAGTGAGGTCATTTAGATTAAAAGCATATCATCAGTATACTACAATCCATTACATTATAGACTCTACTGGACTTTCTATTTGTAAACCGTTCTGTTCCCACTATCCCCGCGTCAAAGTGGCGCCGCTCTTGTCTCGGCATTGTTTGGTAAGCTCAAGGCGAAATGCAGGTATAAGAAAGGAAATCTTAAGTGGCTTGATATAATATCATTAGATCACTGTGCTTGTTGGACCAAGCTAATATAGGTCAAAAATGCCTCAGCTAGTAATGATGAAATTCAGGTGGAGGAATCGCCGTGTAACAACTACGTATTCCCTTATTTTTTATTCGCAGATGGAATGCTATTATGTATTCAGGAAAGTAGAGAAGAGACCGCACAGTCTATATTATGGATTCCTGGCAATGCGCTATCGCGACGCGACGCGTTCCAGTTCACATCCCGTGACCGCGTCAGGCCATCATCCCATTCCCACGGCACAACTACGCCATCTCCTCGAATGTCTACCATCTATTCCAATCCAGGACCTACCCCTTGTTCCCGAAAATCGCCGCACCTTCGGTCATATTGAAAAGCTGACACAGTGGCATCGGACCGGCCAAATGAGTCGCAGTGGCGGCGATGATGATGCACGCCCCCACGTGTTGCCCTTCTTCCTCTTCACATAGGGCGTCAAAGGCGCGAGGTTCTTATAGCAAAACCTAACTGTCCCACGACTCCCTGTATATGGCAAGTCATGAAACAGAACATCAATCCTGCTCAGCCCGCTTCGTCCCTGGCGAGCTGCGTATATAAGAATATGGGATTTGGCACGATGGGAGGCACACGCCACTGTTATCGTGTTCCCGAGCCTCGAATTATCCCACATGTCCTTCGCTGCTCACCAGAACCAGTTTGCCGTCGGTTGGCAGGCCATGGACCATGACCAGACGCAGGATGGCATGCCACCCACTGCCGATGCATATTACTCCCATGCGCATGCCTCGTATCTCACAGGTTCATGCGGGGATGTTACATATACCGATTCCCCATACTCCACGCATGGCGACAATATCCCTCCCTCGTCGACTACGTCCTCATCCGCCTGGTGTAGCTCTGGAAATGGAACTGTATCCAGTCTATATAATCAAAACAGCTACAATCCGTACGTCCTTCTCATATACAAATTCAATACATGAAAGTGAACGGCGCTCTGCCATGCATATAGAGTGCCCACTGTCAGCAATGTTTATTCTACACAGTCCGGCAATGTCAACGGCCCAGACTCGTTGAGTCATGGTGGCACTAGCTCGCTCTTGTTGGCTCCAGAGCCTAATTGTGCTGCATATCGTCCATCTGTCGACAACGTGCCCTTTACTCAGAACACGTCTATTGGAGAATACCCTCAGCTCGTGTACGCTGGAGACAGCTCTCACCACCCTACGACGGTGCATAATGGTGAGGCTTATGAAGCCGATATCGGCACTCTCTATTCTACATATTCTGGTTCCATCCACGCACAGGCCCTGTCGCCCGGATTCGGTTCTTATAGTCCACCGCATCCTTTGCAGCTTCCACCTCACTCCTTCATTCCTCACACTGCATACGAATCTTCCATGTATACGGCTATTGAAAACACAGCGGTCCACTACCAATCCACCACTTCGTATGCTCCTGCGAAGCTCTCGCCTCTCTCGCCTCTCTTTCCTTCACCTCTCTGCCCCACACTAGCCCCCTCAACGTGCGAATCTGAGCATGCTTCCTACCCCTCCGCACATAAACCTCTCATACACACACCTCCTCGTAACGCGCAGGCACCACTCTCTCCAGACGAGATTCACGCCGCGATAGAATCTTCGCAGCGGTGCACAGTACCTGGATGCGATTATTCGACGTGGCGTAAGCCAGACCTCAGGCGACACATGCAGAGTCATTGCAACGACAATTGTAACAAACTGGTGTGCTGTGGTATACCGCTGGAAAAGTGGCTTGAGCGTTGTCCGTCGGATGAGGAGGTACGCGCTGCGGATGTGCATGAATATTACGGTCAGAAGATGGTGGGTGGATGCGGGAAGACGTTCACGCGGAAAGACGCCCTGGGTCGGCACTTGAGACGGTTCGGATGCATGGGGTACGTGTAGATGGCGGAGCGGCTTTCTTCACAATACACTACTGGACAGCTACACAAACCACGATATGGAGGGTTCGTACATTACTGCTCGTATAATTCTGACATAGCTCTGTATGCCACATTATGTGCTCCCCGACCATCTCTGGGACAGTCTCATGCACTATGTAATGCCTTCTTATGCGGATATTACTATCTTCACGCATGTGTGTAGGTAGTTCAAGATTACTATGCAGCAGTCATTTTATCCATCGCAGCACAATCGTGGAACAAAGTAATGGCCATTGTGATGGTAGCCGTGCAGCAGCTTGCTCCATCGTGCTCGAGCTGACGATATCGGTACCCAGAACTATGTTTGGACCTTTGACATTTTCACATATGGGGCTCATCAACTATCCAAATAGATGTGTCGTTGCGTACGATGAACACCTTTGTAGCACGAATGCCGGACGGCAAACGGCACAATACATAGGGACGTACCAACATGTAGCTTGCCGGATCATGTGATCGAATGTCGTCCTGAGCGCCCCTCTAAGGTTGACCCAAACTACTTCACCAATTTGTGCTGGATCCTGCCACCGTAACAATGCAAAGCTTTCGCTTTCATCCAGCGGACTTCAGTTTTCTCGCTACACAAAGTATGATTTGCGGATGCCCGTTATCGAACACTCTTGCTCTTGGTGCAACTGCTGAGCGCTGAGCGCTGATCCCGAATGCCACTGCGTCCTGCTTGCCTGACGATCACTTCCTTGCAGCCATCCAGCGCTCAGCTTAGGACCACGTCTTTCGATAATACGGTTAGTGTTCCCCAATTGCGTGCTGACCATTCGCGTACCATCTACGCAATGATGCGCTACATACACTTATAATGGAAATGTTCTCTTTAAATATAAGTATAGAGTCCGGATGTGTGTCATATCGCACAAAACTAAACTGCTATTGCAACAGGCTTCCGCGCTAGACAGCGGATGATGTACGCCTGACTGTATGATGCAATCGGGTTATCGAACACAAACTCTGAGATCTGAACAGTGACGCTGCACTGCTAGCTCTCATCTGCTGCTCTAGCTCTGGCTATAGGCTCCAGATTTTCAGTAGAGTTTCAGTGCCACAGATGCATCTTTAGAGACACCGCAGATGCATCTGGGGCACTCTAAGTCATCGAGATTAGGCACCCGTTAGTACCAAAATAAAGCACCGCAAGCTGGGAATCGAACCAGGAACCATGAGATCTCAGCAAAACAGCAGCTGAAACCACTCAGCTAAAGTGGTTAGTGAAAGGAAGGTCTTGTGCAAATATATATTCAGTAGTTGATATAATAACGGTTGTAAAAAATTTAACATTCTGCTCATATGTCAGTAAGCTCAAGTGTTCCTTGAACTCAGAATGCATCTCTTTATTAATTTATCCCACAACCCATATGTATCTGCAATGAGGTAAGGATGCTGTCATAAATTACCTACAGGGCAATATGGGAACATTGCGGTTGTTACGGTTATTTTGATTTTTCGAATATCGACAGAACTCACCACCGGGCGAATACGATACAGGGACTTGTTGCACAACCAACCCCCTGGCTACTCGTAACTCTACTGGGCGTATCCCCAGTTGTACTGGCATGAAAGGCGCGTTTCACTTTTGGCAGATCCAACTCTGCCACCGTTTCATCTTTATCATCTCGCAGTTGATAGATGGTGTTCAACCGCCATCTCCATTTCTATCTATCATTTCAGATATATCACTCCGTACTTATCAAACGTTTGGTACTATAGCGTAGATAGTAGCGGTGACATCTGGGATGGACTTGACCCCTAAAACCTAACGTAGTATATAAACTCATGTATCTATGCTCAGTATTTCTCGCTCGAGCAATCGAACGACTAGGTCCTCGAAGTGCACACAGACTTCTCGGGACTTAGGCAAGTTTAATATCCTATTAAACTCGCACTCCGAACAGACTATATCCTCTAACGCGTATTGGATATTAACCGATCTCCTAAGAATCTCACTTAGGACCCGAAGGCATCTAACGAGTATTTGCCTTGCACACGGCAACAAGCCTACGTGCAGAAGAACAATCTATATTCGCGACTCGAATATACGAACGGGTATTCGACCCGTAACAGCGGTGTGACTTGATAATTAACAGCTACGGCGATGAAAGGACATTAAATGGATCATATTGACAAGTATGTGACCGGATACCAAGGCCATTTGGCGAAGTGGTACAGGTTGTGACTCCACTAATCCCAGGTCAAGTGTTCGAACCCTGCACAGGTAATTCTTGCGCAGATGCATCTTATTTTATTCAGATGCATCTATGCAGCGCGCTTGGGCGTTAAGATTGCTTAGAGAGCCTCAGATGCATCTGCGGTGTCTCTAAAGATGCATCTCCGGCACGGAAGTCCCTCGTTTTCAATAGCGCACTCAATCGGGCTATCTCTGCCTGCACTCATGATGCGTGCTGCTTGTAGTCTTAGCCTCACTTCTGGACTTGCCAACTGTGATGTATTGACTGCTGGTAGAGAAAGTGATATGCTTGGTGTCTCGAATGAAGCTTCCCGAGCTTCTAGGGTATCAGCCTTCTAATCCTGACGCGACGCTCCCATTTGTCAGCTTATGCACAGACTTGTCATATGACTCGACGAAGGGCTGACTAATGATCAAGCGCAGATACCCTGTGGGTCTCAGTTGCTCTACTCATCGGGAACGTAGTTCGGAGCACGGTATCGTCTATTCATGAACGCCGGTACGACTAGAAATTTGCACCATAACTAGTGTTGCCGAAGTTCGGTTCAGTTCAGGTTCAGGGGGGTCTGGGGCTGAACCTAGAACTGAACCGACTGCAGGGAGCCTGAACCTGAACCTGAACCTGGACTGAACCTGCTGAACTGGTTCAGCAGGTTCGGTTCATGGTTCGAACTAGGTTCGAACCACTAAATGACTTGCTTTTCTAGAATGTAAAAATCATAATGTTGAGTCCACTGGAGTAACCAATATGCTGCAAAATCAATGTGCCATAGACATTAGAACCATGTAAGAACACCGAGACGTGACCAAACACGCATCAAAATGACGCAGAATGCACCACGGAAAGCCAGCTGGTAGGCAGAATGCCCATCCGAGGTGGTTTAGCCACAGCTCGACCGATCGTGATCAACCTCGATCGTGCTCGCACAGTGAACGTTGAACCTTCGCTGGTTTGCGCACAATCTGAAACGTCGCAAAAGCCCTGCGGACACTCTCTGGCTGCTCATCTAGTTAAAGACAGGTACTATCCGACATTTCTCTAGGCTCTCTAGCATAGACAGGTCTGTCCCAACCTCGACTGCTTTCCTATAGCTTTTTCCATGTCTTGTCTCTCTAAACTCTGTGCACCACCTTAGATCTATGGTCTATCGGTCTCGTAAAATAATTTTCTAGTATTCCAGGACAATCCTCACTGTTTCAGGGTTCGTCTCCGACTTGTCTAGCTTGTAGGGTGCATACTCAGATTTTAGGGCACTCAAAATGTTGTAGAAAACCTTATAGCTCTCTATGTATTTAGGCGATGTGCAGATACAAGAAAATACATTGATTACTGCCAAGACTAAGTTAGACGAAGAGCTGTGCTCGAGGCGTTCGCTCAGGACTTAGGGAATCAGTTACCAATGTTTTGATTTGATTTATATTATTCCTGATCCATTTAAAGTGCCGCCGCCGTTTGAATCGCTACAAGCTGCGTGTCTCCTAGGTACATTGCTCGCCATCGACCCCTTAAACACCTCACCTATCGTGGCACATCCTGAACTGCCCGGGAAACCCGAGGGAAATATTTTTCTGACAACACCAAACTTCAAGTTCTGCAGTGCCTCTGTTTGGTGTCTATTGGGCTGCTACATTCCAAATCGGCTCTGCGTAAGGCTCCAACCATATAATGTATATACCATGTATACATGGTTTTATATATATACTATATACATGTATTTACACATGGCCGAGTACATGGTTTATACATGGTATATTATATGGTATATGGTTGTTGTGAATGCATTCATATTAGACCCTCAAATTGTTGTTTTGAATATGTACTTGAGCCAGTTATGTGTCTTACAGATTGTATGGTGCAGTGGCAATATGAGATTTGGACAATCTGGTGGCCACTGCACAAATGCAAAGATGTTAAGTCATAATTCACACACTCTGCTTACCCTCTCATTTGGCAGAAGGTAAGATCAGATTTATGTTTATGCTATATATTATCCCACATAGTGATTGCATCATGCATTAGACTCATGTGTAAAAGTTTCCCATCATCTCACACATTGTGCACAATTCCTAAGCCATTCCAGCTACTAGTGTGGCTGTTGAATACTGAACACCAATTTGTTTCCTTGCGTCAGCCAAGTGCTGATACCTGTGACATGTTGTTGAAGGAGGAGACAATCTCCATAGCCATATGGGCAAGGCAACGGCTATGTCAAGACGTCTGAAAAATCTACCATCTGAAAACCATGTAAACCATGTATATACTATGTATATACCATGTATATACCATATACCATATATTTACTGATTTCCTGTACATGTATATTATATGGTTGGAGCCTTAGCTCTGCGTCTTCTTTACAGTGGTAAAACATAACTTATGATGCACAATAGTCACTCAAGGCAGCAGATTTGAGCAGTTCAGTAATCAGAATCCATGAGCAGAATGAGTGTGAATTAGCCTGAGGCAAAGCTAATAACAAACCTTATTAGACAGCTCTGTATATAACCTAGGCTCATGGATATGAAGTGAAACATTGTGAACTACATTTTTTACTTCATCTGACAGCAGTGAGTGTAGCCCAGTGCCAAAGAAAGCACAGTACTTCCAACATGGGGCTGAGCTCTCACCATATTGGGAGACTGGAGTATATCAGTGCTGATGCTTGCCATTGTGAAGCCAGTTATCCATAGTTTACTGCAACAATACTATAGCAAAGATGGCAAGAATATGATTGTAGTTTATGCTTATCCACCAGCAGTTGCCAGGAATATGTTAATGCTAAGTGGTTCAAGGTTCAGTCCGGTTCGAACCTGGTTCAAGGGTACCCATGGCCCCCCTGAACCAAGAACCGAACCTTGACATCCTACCCTGAACCGGACCTGGACTGAACCTGAACCTAGGTTCGGTTCTGGCGGTTCAGGTTCTGAACCTTGGTTCTGAACTGAACTTCGGCAACACTAACCATAACAATGATTCTGGGCTTCGGAATGTGACCCAATGTCTCGGTCTGCCTACAAGCCTACGATGACATGGACAACTTCGCTGCAATATGTTCAAGTTACCGGCACACAATGGCGTACAAAGATAGTAGCCGTTGGTGCTTGGTCCATTTCTGCACATACGTAGGTGCAAAGGTGAGAAAATTTCACCATGTGATTATGTAGCACATTTGTACCGGGTTGGCATATGCACTGACGTCACAGAGGATTATCTGATGCATTGAACAACACAAAAACTCTACTGCTACAGTGATGTTCTCTGCAGGGGTAGTGCGTACTGTTTAATGAGCAATCAACTGTCTCATGAGTGAAAGAAGCATTGCGTAGCGAGAAATCAGAAGCACTGCATAGTGAACAATCCAAGTGCTTACTGGGCAGTCACAGTACTACATATATGTCACTTAGTGTGCGTGATAGTTGAGCCACATAGCAGAATCATTGCCACAAATTCAGCAGGATGATGACTATTGGCGAACGCGAGCGCAAATAATTTTGTCCGCTAATGCTCCCATGGACCTTTGCATTAACCATCCACTGCCCAGAGCACCATACCAGAACGACAGCTGTATGCGCTCGGAGGCAAATGGACCCTTTATCATCTACTCTTTAATTTCTCCTAGGAGGTAGCTGACGCAAAACCTCCGGACCGGTACCTGCGGGATCTCACGTAGTGCTCGAGGAGGTCGTATCAAGCGATAAATGAAGACAGGGAGCTGAAGTGCGAAAACAACGGAGAGCACTCGAATATATGCTGAGCTTATGGCACAGCGACGTAGGGCTTCTGCCTTTGTCGCGGAAATCCCAGCAACAATCATTTATGTACGCGTCGGGAGACTTGTCCTGACAAACTGCCAGTGTCACACTGTGGGCAGTCGTCGCAGATAACGATAGAAATGATCACATCACTGATGTAGGTACATCCAACATGGTACGCTCAAAGCGGGCATCTATTGAAAGTCCTGGTACATGGTCACTCATCGGCATTTGAATCTCTCTCCGAGCCAGTCCAACGGCGCAAGGGCTCACATATCGATCTGAAGCACATTCATCAAGGGCAAAATCTTCAGATTGTGTCGGACTCAGTGATTCCGCTGCAGTGCATACAAATTCGGGCATCAGAAATACGCATTGTAACTTCATCATGCGCGCACCTCCGAAAGCATACGCGAGGCATGAACATGCAGTGTCGAGTGTTAGCTCCCGCGCCCGTACGGATGAGATATTGATGTACCCGTTGATAACCCCGGCGCTATAATTACCCCAAATCGGAGAAGATTTGATAATCAAAGTAGTGCCCTGTTTCAGAAGTCCAATCGCGCACTAGTGCAGTGATGTACAATGTTGGATAACACTCTGCTGCATGAGACTTTGAAGCATTCAATCACCAACTACTGTTAGCAAAGGTGGTCTTCATGTTGTTGAAATCCTCCACAAGTACCGCAATTGACGTTCAAATCACTTTCGTGTCTACATGGAGTCACAAGTACCATGCTCCCGCACTGGCGTACAGAATCAAAGCATACGCTTACAACACAAATAGACTAGTCAACAATTCTTCTCAAGCACGAGACAGAGACAAAACCAAGACGATATAATGCCGCATAGGCCGTTGTTTTACCCTTTTGATAGACATCCATAGCGACCGAGCTCATAACCCAGTCAGTCAGGGTTGGACATCACACATTGAAACTCACCTCAGGATATCAAGATCTTCTTCGCAACTGATGTCATGCAATGCATCTATAACGATTACCGATTCTAACACCGGTGGATCCAAAGCAACATAGCCATCCCACTTCCCAGCCTCCATCATCGCATTGAAGGAGGCGGAGCGCTTCCATGTCCACCTTGTTGCAAATCCCGAGCTCAGCGCAGACAATCAGGCGCATGGATAGCTCCATAGCGTCTCCGTTCGTCCCAATTCGTTCCCTCGTTCGTTTCACCAGCGCAGGGCGTAGTAGCTTGTGCAGGTGCGGATTGTTCGAGTGCGATAGAAGTCGACCTACGAGGTAAAGAAAGCAGTCTGGAGATGAGTAATAGCGCGAGCCTTCTATGTGCTGGTTTTGCTGCAAGATATCACATATCCACCTGAGGGGCTTCTCCAACTCATGCCCACGGCCATACTTGTAAAATAAGCACAAGGCATTAATGTTGACGACGGGATCAACGCGTGGCCTACTGGGATCGAAATATGCCTAGAACAGAATGGCACATTCTAATTGAGGATCGACCAAGCGCAAGCCTCTGCCCGCAATATCCCGTCCGAATTCCTCAGCTTCAAAATCTCGTCCATTACAGCCGTTATATGGGATGTATCATTCGGCATAATTGTCATGGCGAGAGACGTTGTATCTATATCGTCAGGGAATGTCTCGTAGAATGGATTCCCTGCATTTTAATCAAAATGTGTGAATAACCTGGTTAAGAGAAGATTGCTACCTTGTAAGAAATTCCATGTGGACATGGCAGGCTGTATTTCCACGAGATTTCTGAGAAAATTGATGAACCACATTGCTTTCTTGACAGCATTTTCAAGCAAATACATTGCTTACTCGTCGTGTGTTAGTTCTAGGATGAGCAACTGCGTAAATTCCGCCATCAGTCACAGATCGAAGTTGTCGCGCATTGGCATGCAGAAATCCTGGCCTGATTTCAGTGGATCATCTTGAAAGAGGCTGCGCAGTGCTCGAAACACATCCTCCTGGTGGTAGAATATGATGCCATGCATCCCAAAGGAACGCGCTAACGCCACATTTTCGGGTCTGTCATCCACGAACACCGTAGTGAGAGGGTTTATCCCCGTCGCGGTGATAACGTATTGGTATGCGGCTAAATCAGGTTTGCGCTCCCCTATGACGCCGGAAGGGAAAACATCGTCAAATATAGTCCAGTCGAAAGGTAAAGACTTGACAAATTGATAGTCAGGGACTGAGATGTTGGATAGCGCAAAAATGCGTAGTCGTCCACAAGGGTTGTCCTTCATATCGCGGAGAAGAGCGATCATCTCCTCGTATGTCTTCGGGGAGTGTCGAGCACTCGCGATCGCCGCTGATATTTCGTCAGGATCCTCAGAGAATGTAGCTGCGACGCGCTCGAAGCATGTCATCTCTGAGATGCGGCCACGCTCGTAATCGGACCATATAAGTGATGCAAGTATAGCCTTGAGAGTGGACGGTGGGATAGCAGTGTTCGCCCGCGAAGACCAAGAAAACAGCACGTCTGCCAGGTCCAGTATGAGTGCAGTATACCGAGAGCCGCTCATTACTATCGGGACGCAAGTGTCATAAAGACAGATAAGCTCTGCATTGAATAGGCCAGCAATACCTACCGCCTATTTACTTCAAACGCTCGCGCCAAACTCTGTCAGCACCACCGGTATCTCTGGCATATGATACGCAGGACAGGGTCTATGAGTTGATGTAGTAACTGGCCATTGTTGCTGTGACAGACTCACGGAAGGTTTGACACAGGTTGTCAATGACTGACAGGTGGCGATACCTATAGAAAGTAGCCATAAGCATTATCTCGTTATTCGGGTTGTGCATCAGAGCACGCTGTCAATTTCAATTCCGCCCACAGAGTGAAGCGTACGAGGGCGATCGAATGGCGGAGGAAGAGAGCCCTCACACCATTTTCTTCACAGGCGTGTTCGTCTGTTGCGCGATATATAGCTCACAGTGATATCAGCGAGCCGAGAATCTCCGCGTACGAAGCCAAAAGTGCAAGCAGCAAAATGGTGATGCCTGCTGCCGATGAGTGCAGGCTCATATCAAAGTTGACTATGCTAAGAAGGCGCAGGACTCAATGTTGTCCCTGCTACGCGACACGACACTTACCCAGGCATCGATCCGGCCAATGCAGACCTTGCAGCCAAAATCGTCCTGGTAACGGACACATCCAAGGGACTCGGCAAGGGTATTGCGATCGCATTCTCAAGGCAGGTGTGTTGGGGCTTGTGCTGCTCGCGCGCTCAGACATGTTCGATGTAAAGTCCGCCTGCATTGCCGCGCAACGCCCTGACCAGGCTCTCCGGATACTCGCGCATACGGTCGACACGACGAACGGCACACAGGTCACAACAGCGATCGAGCGGGTGCGGGAGACCTTCGGCCGCTTTGACGTTCTTGTCAACAACGCTGGCTTGATGGAATCGTCGATGAAGCTTATCGGCGATACGGACCCGGATGAGTGGTGGAACGTGTGCAAGGTGAACTTGCTGGGGACGTACCGGGTCACGCACGCGTTCCTGCCGCTCCTTGTTGAAGGCGGTGGCAACAGTGCGGTGCTCAACATGTCTGTGCACGTACCGGCGATGCTCTACTCTGCATACAGCGTGCGTCCATTTGAATTCCCAGTCCTGTGCAGCAACGGCCCCTGACTGTGCATCAACACAGATGACGAAGCTTGCGATATGTCGCTTCACTGAGCAACTCGCGCTCGAGTACCACAACGCGGAGATCATCTCGCTCACCATTCATCCTGGATTTGTCAAGACAGACATGGCAAATTCGATGCCGGCGGCGTTCAAGCACTTACTAACCGATATGCCAGAATTGACTGGAAATACCTTGGTGTGGCTTGCGAATTAACGGAGGGAGTGGCTCAATGGGAGATACGTCAGTTGCCAGTGGGATGTGGATGAGCTGCTGATGAAGAAAGACGAAATCGTTACTGCGTTGTACAATCTAAAGCATCACATCTATGAGATGATAGAGTTTGGGCACTCAATACCTTCACGAACACGAGTTCTGCACAAGCTAGGTGGTGAAGACAGTATGCAGCAATCGTGCGCTCGGCAATGCGTGTTGAACATGTTCCTCGTTTAAGGCCATTGTCGTAACAACAGAGAATCAAGTACATACTGGTCAGAGTAGGAACATTGGCAGAATCATGCAGTCTCAGAAGAGGAATAAACGGGCATCTGATAGTGCAGGGCAATTGATCACTCACAGCTGATTATTAAGCGACAAGCGAAATCCATCGGCGCACGGCCATCCCTGGCTGTAACACCCGACACATCCGCGGATCCCTCGCCTATGCCAGAAGCTCGAGGGTCCTCGCTCATCTCCGGCTGGTCCCCCGCGTCGTCCACACCCTCATTGCCAGGTGGCGCCGTCGCGTGCTTGACGTTCTTCATCCGTGATCTCGTTGTGACTGGTGCTTCCTCGTCGTCGCCCACGTCGTCTTCCCGCTCTTTACCCTTCCCCTTCGATTTACCTTTCGCGCTTCTCCCGCCTCGACCACGGCCGGTGCTGCGCACTTCGGGTGCATATCTTTCTGCACTTACGTTTCCCGTGACTTCGTCGACAGTCTCAGGAATGCGATCGCGCGTGCTCTTTCCCTTGTTTGAGAACACCTGCTGCGCATCGGGAGGTGGCTGCGAGCCCTTCTCTTTCAGCTCAACCTCCTTGAACTTTATGCGTTGCTCGGTGATCCCCACTGGGCGTAGAAGTCTCTTTCCGTGATCAGCTTGGCCATCTAGTGAGCATCAGGTCTGAGATTAATTGCGCGCAGCACGCAGCAGACCGACCGTCGCTGTCTGTAAACAACAGCTCCGTTCCGAGCAGTCGTTGGTGCTGACCCTTGAAAATGGTTCCCGCTATCTGTAAGAACGGCGTCGGACTATCAAGTCCCTATATGCACATGCCCTGCACATGTCAAGCCATATGTTCTGCAAAAGAGAGATGAACTTACAATTAGACGATACGAAGAGCTGCTCGGCACTAGTGTAGGTTCGACCGTTCCCAGGTCGAGCGTCACGTACGAAACCTCCTCTTCGACTTCGCCGTCGTGCTGTTCGTAGTCATCGTCCACCCCAAACGCGTCGACGAGCTGATAGCCGGGGACGAGAGTGGCCGACATGCTAGTGTCTCTCGGACAGACCGCGCGAAGTCGGCGCGCGCATGTGGGTGGCTGATGACGTTTATTTGCTGATGTTTTGATTATGGTTAGTGGTTTTGCGTCGCTAATTACTACTCCTACTTCTGTACATCGCCGTTGACGACCAGCTAGTGAACGCATCTGTCGCGCCATGCACTGGAAGCTAGCGCGAGGGTGTGATCTCGACGTCGCTAGTGCCCGCGCATGCGCACTTCCCTGACCTCGATATGACCTCGATGCGCTCGCTGCCATACATATTAGGCGCAAGCCGACCACCCTCTTTTTGCGGCCGCGTGCGGCGGTCGACACCCCACTCACCGTATGAACTTCTGTGCTACAGGGATCTCCAGAACAACGGTCTACTCCACATACGTTCATGAAATTCTGTAACCTCACATGTATTTTGCGGAATCGCCGTTTTCCCTGAAACAGTCGGCGGTACGATTTGAGGGTGCTGAGGCCCGATCGTAATTCGGTCTTGCAGGTATCCCGATGGCCGCCTACCAGTAGTATGCTGCTGCTGGTCTTCGAAGTATTCGTTGAATGACACCATGTGTATGCACTGAGATTGGAAGTAGAAGCACGGAAATACGAATTCCTGCTTGCCCCACAATCATGCTGCGTATGCCTTCTGCGGCGAATTACTATGTAGCAACAGCGATAGTAATCGATGTCGATGAGCATCATGATCCTTGCAAATAAGCTACATACTGTATTCGACAAGTTTCGAATAGGATGTCATCGAGTAAGGTTCCCAGCACAGTCAACCACCAACTACGTATAGGGAGCACACGTTGCTCGACTCGATCCTGCAGTCTAGATGACTTCCAAAAATAGCATGTTAGCCGCCTGTCTTCTGCTGCTTTCATTTCTCGCTCATATCGTGAATGTCAGCAATGAGCTACTCAAGTCTATCACCCTCTCCTCTCATACTGTAAGCAGGATTACTACGTCGAAGCTAACGCTCGGATCCCTGAATACGTTGTATAGTCCGCTTCAGCCTCTCGAAGTTTCTGTACTTCTGCGTGCGAGGCTTCTGTTTCCCATAGGATCTGAGCTTTGCATGATCGCTCAACCAAGGAGACCTGCTATCGAGCCCCACACAATCTCAAGTATAGATGCTGACTCGGTATCTATGGATCGTCTGAGACAGCTACAGGCTGGAAGCGGTAAACGCAGATGTTATATAGCAGCTATTGTGGCGAATGGTCCTGAAGCACATATTGAGATCGAAACGGAATCCAAACGAGTATCGCGCAGCATCCTGGAGGCACCATGACTCAATCTTCATGGTAATCTAGCAAAACGTGCCCCAAGACGCGGAGCCATCACCGATAACTGAGCTCTGGCTAGAAGACGGGAAGATAGCGGAAATGAGCGGCTGTGGCTCATCTCCAGCCGGTAATCTGGCACATCCTACCGCCAGCGCAGCACGCCACTCAGCCACGTACCTCTGCAGCGCTCCATCCGCTCACCGCATGGCGAGCACCAACGCCGGCGAAGCAGCTCAATTTTGGCGAAGGACAATACATGCCATGTTCGAACATTCTGTGCGGCGAGCGAGACGCGCGCACAGGGTCTCACTAGCACCGCGATGGCGCCCTATCAATATCATGGCGAGGACGGCAGCGGGCGTCGTACCACACATGCAATGCACGAGAAGCTGTCCATGCATGCTGCGGATAGCAAAAACAACACCGGCCGGCCATCGCGCGTCAGTGCGCCAGATCATGGAATTGGTCGAGGCATGCACCCATATTGCAGGTATTCGGAGAAGCAAAAGCATTCCTGCGCGCAAAAGGTGGTGCGCACATCGACGGAGGGCGCACCCCGAGACCCTAACCCTGTTAAGGGATTACGTCATTCGTCTCCCGGATCAGTGTGTCGAGCATAGATGATTGACGTGGTGGAATATACACAAAACCAAGCAAGAATAGTTCAGGTGTTTGGGGCCTGATGATTCGAGATCTCATTATGTCAAGGAAGCACCAGGGGAGCTGTGTTGTAACTCAACATTCATGAGATAGACATGTTCGAGGCGCACGGTTCCGATGACGCGCTTGTGGTATCATAATTCCAGAGTCAGTGGATTTGCTTTGTGGGCGATCCAATCGAGGATAACGCAGCGAGAAAACATCGATCTGGATGTACAGCGAAGGCCTTATCTGCCCGAGCACGTTGCATCGAGCACGCAATAGATGGTGTCGCGTCGCACGGAGCGACGTGGTGTCAAAAAGGCGGCAGCCAGAAGATGCGCAATTTTGGACCAGGGGATTCATCGCTGCGGAGCAGTGGATTGCTTAGATATACCCAGCCCCGAGACACCATACGCAGTCTAAATGACTGAAAGGTTCTGTTCGCTCGCCTGTTCAAAGCCGGCGCAGTCGGAGTAACGATACGGTTACGCGCGATTGGTTACGCGCGGAACAACAAGCTGGCAGCCCATGAATTTTTGCTCGCCCGCGTAACGCGGCTACTTATCTTGCCTACTTCCACCCGTCCGCTGCACAGGATTTGAAGCGCTGTCAACCGGGCTCTCATGCATGAGAATTGTATGTGAGCTCGGCTCTTACCATGCGTAATACGTACGCGCTTCGCATCCTACGGCGCCGTCAACGAACGCGCGGATTATCTCGGATTAGCGTTATCAAAGACAATGAGCCGCATTTTGAAGATACGTCGGAGATGAACGTGCGCGACGAGAGCGTTCCGAGGGCATTACTGCAGCAAATTGTGTACACACCTCATGGGCCATCTTCCAAGGACGGCAACACACCCTCGTTCGAGGCACGAGGATACTCACACAGAAAATTTTCAATGTACACGCCATCTGATGAATACGCCCGTAGAACAACTGTGGTCTTCTGCGACACCGACACCGAATATGGCCGCTGGCTTCCTACCGTAGGTGCGCACACCGCATAGATAAGATACGAAGCCTGGGATGAAACGAAATGGAAGTCGCGAAGTTCGGTAATTGGCGCATGGTAACTTGGAGTTTGAGCAGCGCAACGATGATGGGGGGAGTATGAGCGAAGCGTCGTCGTCGGGAAAGGCGGCGCTGCGGGCGGTGGAGCTCGTCGTAGGGAGAGAAGCGCATGGGCGCTCGGCTTGCGTGGAAGCGCCGGTGCAGGCGCGATCGAGAAGCTACACTTTTTACCTAAAATCGTGTAGAAGCCGACGCCACAAGGAGTGTTCTGGTTCTGGCCAATCCGGGCAGCCGCGATCTGTCTCATATCAATACAAGCGCGCCATCGTTACCTCCCGAAGGCTTATCCGGCCGAGGCTCGCATCCTATACATGGGTTATATTTCTAATTTTTGCATTCTTATGAGATTGCGATCGATTCCTGCGTGCGGTTTGTCAACCAGAAGCCTGGGGAATATTGCTACTGAGCACCGCCAACGTGTTTCGGTCAATAAAAGAGCCTCAATCCTCACTCATGCCGGCTCATCTCCCCTTTGGCCGCTCGCGGTCCCCCCTACTGTCCTCGTCATTCCCTTGTCTTGTAGTCTGTCTGAGACTTGCTCAGTACTGTCTGTCTCGCTCTGCCCTATAGAGCCTGTTGTCCGGATTCTTCACGTCTCTGTCCCTATAGAGTCCCTCATCCGTGAGATTTAACTCGCACTCCCGCCTCCGTTTCCTGGTATACGACGCAATGGATTCTCGGCCAACACACGGCACGCCACTCTCTCCAGCTGTGACACTCGTCGACGGCCGCCCGCCACAGCTGTACACCCCATTACGGAAATACTCCCTACTCGTCATCTTCTGCGCCGCGCAATTCCTAGATGCTTTCAACAATGGTGCTCTTTTCACCGCCATTCCTTCCCTAGATGTCGCGCTCGGGATTTCCGAGGGCGAGGAGACCTGGATCATCAGTGCATTCCAGCTGACATTCGCGTCTTTCCTTCTCATCGTAAGTGGCGCCTAAATATGATTTCTACGCACGTTCACGGTGACCACAGAGCGGCCGCATTAGCGATGTGTACAACGCGAGTAAGTGTAACAGTATCCGCACTGTGGTCCTGAACAGTTCCTCACGTCCAATCGCAGAGGCTGCGTTCATTGGCGGCGTGGCCGCCCTTGCTTGCATTTCTGTCGGTGCCGGTTTCGTCAGGAACCAGATTTTGCTCATCTTCCTCCGTGCCTTGAGTGGAATTGGTAAGTGCTCATTGCAGCCTATGGCTCCCGCAGAGATAGCTAACGTGCAAAACTCGCTCTAGCCGCCGCGATGACTATTCCCTCCGCTCTTTCACTTCTCGTCAAGGTATTCGTTGATCCGACTGAGCAAGCGCGTGCGCTAGGCATTTTCGGTGGTTGCGGTGCCGTCGGAAACGGTATGCGCTTCTCCGTTGTTCCGCGGACGACAGTGTTAATGGAGCCGCTGTAGTTCTCGGCCTGATTATCGGCGCAATCATCGTGCAGTATACCTCCTGGTCTTGGGTCTTCTGGTTTGTGGCTATCGTCGCGTTCCCCATCGCCGGCATCTGCTACTTCCTCATCCCGCCGCAAGAGCCGAAGCCGGTAGAAGGCAAGCGCTGGCAGAACCTCGACCTGATCGGCGTGTCGATCCTCACGGGTTAGCATTTCACATCACTTGGCGCCCTGTCCACGAGTGCTGAGCGTGATCGAAATGTAGCGGCGCTCATTCTGTTCATCTTCGCCATCACGAGCGGGTCCACTGATGGCTGGAAGTCGGCAATCGTGCTTGCGCCACTCATCATCTCAGTGTTCCTCTTCGTTGGATTCTTCTATGCCGAGAAGCTCATTCCGCCCTCCCGTGCTGCAGTGTGGGTACATGACAGTGTATCGATGGACCGCTTAATACTGACGCCCGCGATAGCCCACCGAAGACATGGTTCCTGCCCAACTTCGGCGTCCTCTTCGGGACTGCTCTCCTGCCGTACCTCTGGTGGACGACCGTCTTCACAATCTACATCACCGAATGGCAGGACGTCTGGCACTGGAGCGTCATCATGACCGCCATCCACATGTCAGTTCTGGTTTTGATAAGTAATCTATGGCAACTGCTGATACTTCTGCACACAGGATCCCGATTAGTGTCATGTCGTTCGCAATGAGCTTCACAGGTCCGCTCTCGCGCAGGTACAACCCGAAATGGCTTATCCTGATCGGCGAGGGCATGGTCATCATCGCAACGATCCTGCTCGTGTTCGCGGATGGCCCCGAGAGATACTGGTCATTCATCTTCCCCGCGTTCGTCATCGGCAGTGCAGGAGCATCCCTTGTCTATACGCACACCAAGTAAGACGCCCTTTTCTTTCACTGTGGATCACTCACTCATCTCCCACAGCGTCGCCATCTTCCGCACGTCGCCTTCGTCGATGGCCGGTGTTGTCGGCGCGATCTTCAATGGTGGCCTGCAGATCGGCTCCGCAGTCGGCGTTGCTACAGTCGGCTCCATCATGTCAAGCGTGCAGGACATGCACGGCGGCGAGTTCGCATCCGGATATCTGGGCGAGGCTGCTGCATACGAATTCCTGCTGGGCATCGTCGTGCTCGAGTTCTTCGGCATGCTGATATTCTACCGCACGAGCCACGTTGGCACCGCCTCGAAGGAAGACCTCGAGACAGGCAAGGTCGCGAAACCGGAGAAGCTCGAACAGGATGTCGAGAAGGCGAGCAAGGACTCAGACGAGCCCGCGCCCAGTGTAGAGGTCACCGAGATCACGGGCGACGTCCCGTCAGAGGACAGCGTCGACGCCGAGAAAAGCGTAGACGACCACGGCGTCTCACCAGTATAAAGCAGTCTGCAGGCAGGCCTCATTTTCATCGAACATTCCAGATCGTATCAATCCCCCTTCCTCCCCTTCCCCTCGAACGATCTGTTAATTTCCTCGTTTTCTTGACGTCTCCATTCGCATCTCTGGGCATCGGACATTCACCCGTGAAGTTCCCTGCATCCTCGCGATTCACGAACATCCACGCATCGCGCTCCGACATAGATTTAGACTTAGAGATGGACCGTCAGGCCCTTCACGTAGAAATAGAAGTATATTCAGACTTATCAGTATACCTCAGGATATTTATGTAGCATAGAGAATTGTTCGTCGTTCTGTTTTGATTGCTCGCTGTGCAGTGCTTAGAGTAGGGTATCGCAGACTGTCCAGCAATCACACACACTGCTCAGGCCGTGCGCACAATGGCGCGTCGCTCGAACTCTACGTCTGAGGAACATACTGCTTGCAAGTCCTCAGGGGATAGAGTATTATCGCTGCTTGTGTCTTGAACGATGCGATTGCGCCTGATTTAATAACAAAGTGTCGAAATTCACAGGAAGGCGCCCGCTCGTGAGGCTACGCGCTCCCTTTCGGACTCCAGGGACTTCGTCTGGATGGGTTACAAACGCACGGCGTAGGTACGTACAATCCGTCCCATTTTATACTAACGGTGACTCATCTGCCCGTACCGCCCCGATTATCAGCCCCCCGACTCCCGCCGCGCCCGCCATTTCCGCCTATTGACTCCGGATCGATGTGCGACTCCGATCGCACCATCGCGCGCCGACCGCGTCGACTTCCAACACAAAGACAGTGACTATCTCGCTGGGCTCGACGGTAACTCGGTACAAGAACTCAAACATCGTGTGTCACAGTATATCAGACATCCAAGTGCAACATCAATCAGCCCAGAAAGCAGCTAAATACATCAGGTTGGGGACCGTGCCGGCATACGGAGAGACTGGGCCAAGAAAGCGAGCATATTAGGTCAACTTGGGCGAAAATGGGTCTAAATGCCGCAGCATAATATCTTGCCCATCATGCCAGCAACAGTGATTAGGCGTAGCATTCCTTACGGGAAATGGATTATTCGATAATCGTGACGCACCTAGAACCCCGGCTCACAACAAACTAATCGGGGCATCCAGCAATTTAACACGATGTTGACAATGGATTTATCGCCGATTCGTGCAGAGATCCTAATATTATAAGCTCATGGTACGAGGGGGAAAACGTGCTGTGGGATAGATATACATTATATCTGACAGATATTTGTACCTACAATATCGTTCCACAAAGAGTGCAAGACACTCACGCTGCTTCTAAGCACGCAGATATGCCTGGCTCATCTTCATAATCCGCAGAGGGTTAATAGACATCCTCATACATGCATGTGGTATAACTGAACGGAATTTACTGTCAAGTCGTAGCAGTTCATGCATCTGCTTGAAACTTTTTCCCGGAAGTCCCACAATTATTTGTCCTTAATCGGATCGACCCATCCACAATAATATGAAGTCTGTGCATATCAAAAGTCATGTTCCGTGACGAGCTACTCTGATATGTATATTATACGCTATGCTTGAACGTCCTCTCAAATCTCATTGTGACACGCCGCAGTAAGTTGAGCTTGCAGCAACACCCATCAAATATCCGGCCCCGGTCCAATTGCAAGGTAAACACCGCGGTCTGCAAGATTGCTGTCAAGTGGCCTGATTGCATGTCTATTCTGACTATTCACAAGAACCTACAGATCTTGCGTATTGCGTGGAAGGGCATAACCACTTGTAAAGCAATTCCTATTCCAAACGCAATCGGACATCGTAGTGCGTGTATTCAACGAATAAATATGCCATAAATATTGATACACATTATATACTTGAAGATCAGCTCTCTGGGCTCATTTACGTCCTCGCGCTTGCACTAGCCAACATTGACCCAACGGCCTTGTTCCATGCGACTGTCCGCCATTGCATAACGCCAGCGATGCTACGAGTATAGCTCAGCATATGCGGAACAGCATCACGTCACTTTGAATTCGTCATACTGCGCACAACTTACAAATTCATGATCAGCCCGAACTGCGTCCGCTCAGCACACCTGTTACTCGCACCCCCACGTTTGGTATGCAAGGGTGACTTCTGCGAGATCCGCGGGCCTTGGAACGTCTTCTCCAGCAATAAGGTTTCCAGCTATGGAAATGCTGTTCCCGAGGCATACAATACCACTACTGAGCTGGCTCAGGGTCGTCGTCATAAGGCAAAAGATTCTTGTATTACGTGTTGTTACAGCACTTCGTGGTATCTCGAGCATAGGTATGTCGTACATAATAATAATAACGGGTTGGACTACGAAGGTCCGAGTGTAGCTGGGCGCAACGGGCCCCGGGAGCGCCCCTCATCCTGGAGCCCTCGACTAGTATGTAACAGGTGCAGTCGCTCTACAACACGGAGCAGGGAAGGAAGAGGCGCGAATCAGCATCAGTAATGGGGGCAGCAGAGGGCAATTTGTCACTCACGGTCCAGCTCCACAGCATAGGCATGCTGCAATGCAGTCTGCAACGCCGACGAAGAAGCTGACGATCACTAGAAGCAAAGTGCAGTGTTTGCATTCAGTGCGTAAGCGATGTGTCTCAAAGCTGCACTTACGGTTGACAATACACTCGAGGCAGCCTGCAATGACACTTATGACCGCCATGACTGCGTCACCAATGCATGCAAAGATGCCCGCGATGCATGACACAATGATGCTGTATGCACCAGAGCAACGGACGCGATCAGTCGAGACGCATCGATATGAGCTCGACGAAGCACGTACTCCATGATGTACGTATGAAGTCGTTACAGGATCGTAAATGTTCGTTAGAATGGAGGTCGTGAAGGATCCAGGAACAGGAATAAATCTGCCGGCTTCAGCGCTGTCTGCTAGCTTTTATAATGCTTGGCGAGGTGGAAATGGCTAACGCCACTGTGACGTATCTGCACTGCCAGACGCAGCGCGTTATGCAAGAGCACTCCATCGTTTTACATTCTCAGAGCGGCGCCAGGAGCATACTAACGCTTTGTGAGGCTGAGTGGCGTGAGGTAGGAGGACCCTAACCCTACAAAGGGGCTTACGTCATTTGACTTCCGAGTGTGGGGACAACGGACATATATGAAGCCAGAGCAGGCCTAGGATGTGTGCGATGACATTCGGACAAAAGCAGTCATAGTATAGCCAGGATATGTTGCAGATATTGCGAGATATGATGTGTATGCGTAATATGACTGCGACCGGGGAGGTCAATAAGCACGACCAATGGGTAGATGGTGCAAGTGATGCAGACTGTAGCATCATCAAGACGAGAGGTAGATGTGCTCACTGACCCAGTGGGTAACTGCACGGAAGACCAGTATACACGCACCGATGCCACGTTGCCGCCGAAGCCCTTATCGGGCCGAACACGTTGCATTTCTGAAACGACGACTGGCTGAATAAGTTCGCGCACTAGTACTACTGCGCCCGGTATCGGCGTAACAATGTACTAATGGGGATGCGTGGTGCAGCTACATGAGTAGCTGCTGATCTTGTTATTTCCCGTCCATGCCCAACGAAGTCGGTCAGCCTGCTGGAGTGGTGAATCGCCGGTGCCACGAAGGTGACGGTATCGGCTCTTGAGTGTACGCTTCGCGGACTACGGGAGACAGTAGAAGACGTGAGCTGGCATCCTCGAGACAATAGGCGGGCATGCAGGTAGCACGGAGACAATCAAGCGTTGGAATGCGGATTCTCCGTTGTGCCCTATGAAGTGCCAATGCTTCTCGACCCCTCCCATGTCAATGCAGTGGTGCTCTCGCGGAGAAGCCAATCCTGCGCGTATGCCATCACAAGGTCGCATTCTTGGGGTTGTGGGCTCTGTTGCAGCAGCAGGAAACCACGGCACTTCCTGGTTTCTACTGAGTGATCTGCGCTTACCGAAGATAACATTAGAAGGCCCTCTTACATTTACAAATGTTTCCCTCATCCGACGCCGCTTCTTCTATAGTCATTTCCCTTACGCGCGAGTCGAATATGAGCACCGGTATCAATGGTGTATGATTTAAGCCAAGAGCGAGCATGCCAGCAAAACGGCTGCGAGAACAAGATGTCCAATATATATGGCGGATCGTCTGCTCTCAGAGCGGCGGTCAAACACTATGGCTGACGATGTGCTTGCCGATCAGAAAGGCTAGGAGGTCACAAGGAGACATCGAGGTGATACGAGGTATCGAGATCGGCATACCCCTGGTGTTGGGTGTTTGAAAACACGGAATGATGGCTGAACCGGTGTCAACTGACCAAGAAATTTTCTCTGGGAGTCGCAGTGTTATCAATACAGAAGGCGTCAGAGCATTATCGCTATAGCTCTCAGCAGTGGCAAGTACATTCCGAGCTTGAAAAGGGAGGAGAGCCATCGCTGGAGGCAGCAGGAGAGCAGAAAGGCAAGGTCGGCTGGGCTGGGCGAAAGCAGATGGGCGACGGCGACGAAGAAAATGAAATACGCCAATTGGTCGTAACGTCCAGGCGGTGATTAGTCAATCGGAAGTGTGTTCCGTTACCTAAAACGGCCGCATGTTGCAGTCAGTTAGCCAATCAAAAGCACCTGTCAGGGAGACACGTGTAGAAAATCTTCGATCCCATCAATCCGGTACGCTCTCCCGGTCGAGACTCTTTCTGCACATTTTCTGTCTTATTCTGCGGAGCTCCGCAGACGCTTGATAATGCTTAAAATTGTCCCGCGACATGTCATGAAAGCCCGAGGGATAAAAGGGCTTCGGTATCATTGGAAGGGCCCGTGTCATTCCTTCTCTATCCCTATTCTCCCTTCGTGGTCGTAGTTTTCTTTCTCTCCTTCTGGGTATTTGTCGTCGCACTGTTCAATTACCATCGCAAGAAAATTAGACTAGCTCTCGCTCTCCTGGCTCTTCTATACTTCACTCTCCTCGTTTCTTAGAATGATTCCTCCGCCGAACTCCAATGCTGCACTCTCTCCCGCCGTAACACTCGTCGACGGGCGCGTGCCACAGCTGTATTCGCCATTCCGCCGGTATATTCTGCTCGCTGTATTCTGCTGCGCGCAGTTCCTAGATTCATTCAACAATTCTGCTTTATTCTCGGCTATTCCGTCGCTGGTCAACTCGCTCGGTATTTCCGAGAGCGAGTCAACCTGGATCATTAGCGCCTTCCAACTGACCTTCGCCTCTTTTCTCCTCATCGTGAGTGGCGCCTGTCACTGTACCTCGTTGCTGATGTAGACTCAACCTCATCATAGAGCGGCCGTATTAGCGATGTGTATAACCCAAGTAAGTGCCGTGATGTCTGACATTCAACAATGCCTCGCGCTGTTTCGAGACATCAGGGGCGATTCACAGACGGTGATTGTGACCCTGGCGCCAATAATTCGAGCTTTCTGGAGTATAGCGTCGACCTCACTGGATTGTACAGGCGCACTCGTCTTGTTAGCGCGACTGCGTATAAATGGTGCCACAGCTGACTGTCCCCCGACCCAGTCCACCTCGGGAAAAGCGGGATCACAACAATCGTTTGCGAATGGCCCCTATTCAGATTTTTACGAACTTCTTTTTTTGAATGTCCTCTACGCCAGTTCGAGGGCGATGTGTGGAATTCTCATTCCACTGCTGATAGTCACTGACACATCCATGAGCACCTGCCTCGTGCAACGGGGTTGGCAGGGTCAACGTCTGGCGGCGGTTGACCTCAGTCAATACGTGAGCTTTCCATAATGAAGTGTTCCCATGCTATTGCTGCTTTTTGATCGCTTAATCACGATCTGCTTTATACTACATGCACAAAGCACGTCCTGAGCGCTGAGCCCTTGACCCTGTTTATCATTTACCCCTTACGAGGGATAAACGCTTCAGATTTACACTATTTATTCCTTTTCGACTCACGAATGTGGAGTAGATTACTGACCATTTTCTTGCCAGAGGTTGCATTCATTGGTGGTGTGGCAGCCCTGGGCTTCATTTCCATTGGTGCCGGCTTCGTCAACGACCAAATTTCGCTGATCATCCTGCGCGCCCTGAGCGGTATTGGTGGGAATGCTCATCGGTCAGACTCACGTATATGCTCACTACAATATTGTAGCCGCCTCAATGACGATTCCGTCTGCGCTCTCCCTGCTCGTTAATGTCTTCGTCGATCCCACCGAGCAGGCTCGCGCACTGGGCGTCTTTGGCGGCTGTGGCGCTGTCGGAAATGGTACTTGACCTTTCTACTGAACCAATGCACGTGCTAACGACCTCTCCGACTTGATTAGTGCTCGGTCTGATCATCGGCGCCATCTTCGTACAATACGCCTCCTGGTCATGGGTCTTCTGGTTCGTTGCCATGGTTGCGTTTCCGATCGCTGGAATCTGCTTGCTGCTCGTCCCGCCGCAGGAGGAGAAGGTTCACATTCAGGGCAAGCGCTGGAAGAGCCTCGACTTGGTCGGCGTGTCCATCCTCACAGGTGACGTTTCACGTCATCTTTGACGCACAACGATTGGGCTGACGACGAGAACGATGTGCAGCCGCGTTGATTCTGTTCATCTTCGCAATCACAAGCGGCTCTTCGAGTGGATGGGCGTCAGCACTCGTGCTCGCCCCGCTGATCATCTCCATCTTCATGATCGTTGGGTTCTTCTACTATGAGACGCTCATCCCCATCTCCCGTGCTGCAGTGTACGTACTACTTACATTGTATTAACTGGCCGTCCTAATTTCCAACTTAGCCCGCCCCGCACCTGGTTCCTTCCGAACTTCTCTATCCTTTTTGGAACCGCGCTGCTCCCATACTTCTGGTGGACGACGATCTTCACGACATACACGACGCTCTGGCAGGATGTATGGCACTGGGAGGTCATCTCGACCGCGATCCACATGTTGGTCCCTTCCCCCGGTTAGTAGCGCGAAACGCTTGCTGACCTGCTCTCCCAATGTGCCTCAGGATCCCGATCGGCGTGCTCGCGTTCTCGATGAGCTTCACGGGCCCGCTCTCGCGCAAGATTAACCCGAAGTGGATCATCCTGACAGGCGAGGGCCTCCTCGTTGTCGCGACGATCCTGCTCGCGTTCGCGGATGGCCCGCAGCGGTACTGGCCGTTCATCTTCCCCGCGTTCGTTCTCGGCAGTGCAGGCGCGATGCTCGTGTACACGCACACCAAGTGGGTCTCACCTCCTTGTTCCTATCCGATATCGCTCAGAGACTCACATTCCTTCAGCATTGCCATCTTCCGCACATCCCCCACGTCGATGGCCGGCACAGTCGGTGCGATCTTTAACGGTGCGCTGCAGCTCGGGTCCGCGATCGGCATCGCGGCGGTCGGCTCGATCGAGTCGAGCGTTCAGGAAGCGCACGGAGGCGAGATTGCGTCCGGGTATGCGGGACAGGCGGCGGCGTACTGGTTCCTCCTCGGCATTGTCGGGCTCGAGTTCTGCGGGATGCTCTTGTTCTACCGCACGAGCCGCGAGGGCGCCGTAGCTGACGAAGACAAGCTGGAGACCGCGGCGGAGAAGCTCGAGCGCGATGTGGAAAAGATGGAGAAGGATGTCCAGGAGCTCGAGCAGGGCGCTGGCGTGAACGAACTCGCGAGGGACAGCGCTGAGACGCGAACTGAACTGGAGAAGAAGGCGGACGACTACGGCATTTCGCCGGTATAGATGGCCCGCTGCAACAAGCTGGCTGCGACATGACTCTAGAAGACCTCAAAATTACCTACAACCTCTCGGACCATCTCTTGACGACTTTTCAAATTCTTTTGGGCTTTGGGACCTGCTTTGGTGACTTTCTGTGGTTTGGCCTGTTGTTCACGAATCTTTCACGCATCATGTTTACGAATATAGACATAGACAGCAATATTTATGTAGCATAGACAGTTCTATCCTCATGTTGTCTTCCATCGCCATGCTTCCTTCCTACACCCACAAAAGCTGATCTTATGAAAGTAACGTCAGGCAATCGAAAATGTGTTTCGTTTCATGACGACGTTTGCACTGCCCTCAAGTCGCGCATATACGTTCAGCGACGAGATTATAGTGTCTAGTCTTCGAGTCATCCATATAGCTGCTGTGGCGTTTAGCCTGATCATTTGTCAGCCCTCTGTCCGTTTCACAGGTCCGAGTCAATTGAATTGACGAATAGCACGGACTTCATAAAGCGCTAATCAACGATCGTAACTGAGATCGAGTCAGGAATATCCTGACTGTGCTGCTTTACTCTTACCGCCGTCTGAACTGGTTTCTACTACACAGTGATGGCCTCAATCGCGGACCAGAAATACGACTTGATCACTCGTAGGCTGGGCGATGTACTTGGAAAAGACATTATCAGAGCCATCCTAGCGGAGGGCAGGACTCCCAAGTGTTACTGGGGTAAGTGTACCACCCTGTAGCACGAACTGGGTGGAATCTCAAGCAATCATACAGGGACAGCACCGACGGGAAGACGTAGGTGTGCTCGGACAGTCGCATAATTCACTTTCGGTTGATTTTTGAGTTGAATCATATAGCACACATCGGATACTTCGTGCCACTGACAAAAATTGCCGATTTCTTGCGCGCGGGCGTCGAGGTTACAATTCTACTCGCAGGTGAGTACGTGAGTTCCTCTTCTGGTCTGCATTCCCGTAATGAACGTCTACTCGCTCGATATCTAGATGTCCACGCCTTTCTGGACAACCTGAAGGCGCCGCTCGAGCTCGTCGCGCATCGCACGAAATACTACGAGCACGTCTTGCTTGCCGTCTTCAAATCGCTCGGGATACCCACCAGCAAACTGCGTTTTGTACAAGGCTCGTCCTACCAACTCACGCGGGAATACAACCTAGACAACTACAAGCTCTGTGCGCTCGTCACGGAGCACGACGCGAAGAAGGCGGGCGCGGAAGTGGTAAAACAGGTCGACAACCCGCTTCTTAGCGGGCTGCTCTACCCAGGGTTGCAGGCGCTGGATGAGCAGTACCTTGGGGTCGACTTCCAGTTCGGCGGCCTCGACCAGGTATGTGATGATCTCCTACCGGATCGACTTGCTCGCTGATCCTCATCTTCCACTCTCTAACCTCCATTCTAGCGCAAGATCTTCACTTTCGCAGAGCTCTACCTCCCGCGGCTCGGCTACGCAAAGCGCGCGCACCTCATGAACCCAATGGTGCCCGGCCTCGGTGGGGGCAAGATGTCCTCCTCCGACCCAGACTCCAAAATCGACTTCCTCGACACGCCCGAGGTCGTCCGGCGCAAGATCAAGAAGGCGTTCTGCGAGGAGGGCAACGCGACCGACAACGGCGTGCTCGCGTTCGTCGACGCCGTGCTCATACCGATCTCGCAGCTTCGTCTTGAGCGCGCCGCGGGCTCGACGGGCCTCGACGCGGACGAGGGCGTCGAGGCGGTGGGTGACCAGACGCCGTTCGCGCTGCCCGGCGCGCCCGCGGGCGCGGTGTTCTCGATCGACCGCAAGCCCGAACACGGCGGGCCGCTGCACTACACGTCGTTCGCGGAGCTGAAGGAGGACTTTGAGCAGAAGAAGGTGCACCCGAAGGATCTGAAGACGGCAGTGGCGGATGCGATCATCAGACTGCTTACGCCGATCAGGCAGACTTTCGAGGAGAGCGCGGAGTGGCAGGAGGTGGAGAAGCTCGCTTACCCAGACCCGAACGCGAAGCCGGTCAACAAGAAGAAGAAGGTACGTGTGCTTGCATAGATCGTAGAGCTGCGATTGAATATTGGAATTGCAGGAGAAGGTCTACCACCCTCCCCCGCCAGGGAAGGGTAAGAACGCAAAACCTGCGGAGGGTGCTACGCCTGCCGAGCCGAACGCTGCTCCTGCTACAGAGAATGAACCTACGGAGCAGCAAAGCAGCTCATGATAATGGTTGAGGCGAAGTAATCGGCGGTTGCCCGCATATGTATACTCTCATGCACACATTAGGGCTCGCGCTCAGATCTGAGTCATGTTGCGCGATGCTGCATTGCAATAGATGGATGATCGGAACAAGATGAGCTGGAATGATAACGCTATATATGTATGATGTAACAATCCCTGTGAGTGCAACAATGCCGCAGACATCAGTGCGTGAAACTGGGATTAAGAGCCTATTGCATGTGTTGGCTGTCGCGCTGCCGGCTGCTCTTCGTCTCTACTTTGACGTACTCGCTCTCTTCGTGTGCCTCGTCCTGATCCTTGCGTACCGCCATGTACGCCTCCCCGAGAATCTGTAGTGCGACCGCACGCAGATGCGCCTTGTCCTTCGGGATTGCAGGATCCTCTAGCACGCGATCGCATGTTTCGCGCAGGACGGACTCGATCTCCAGCTTCGTGCCCTGCGATATTTCAAGGTTAAGACCACAAACTGGGATGCGAGCGAACATATGGCGGCACAACGCACCTTGAATAGCGTCTGCAGCCCCTTCTCCGCCGCCTGCTCCTCGAGTTTTCTCTTCTCCTCCGGCGAGAGGTTCCCCGCCTTCTCTGCAGCTTGTATTTGCTCGAATACGCTCTTCAAGTCCATCGCCGCGCGCAACGTCGAAACCCTGTTTAGCACGAATGTCCGGACACCGCTCTCAATAGAAGAAACGCAGGAGAGAAATGGGAACGCACGTTTCACTAAAGACGTGATATTTGCCCTGCACATTGTGCAGCCACCCGCCGACGCCGAATAACGTTTGGTTCGATGCGAGGTATTGCTTCGCCTTCGACACGTACACGAAGCCGATCGCTTGCAGGAGGTCGGCGCCGTACGACTCCTTCTTGAGCTCTCTGCAGTAAATTGAGAGGAAGCGCACAAAGGTGCGGTGACAGCACGTACTCAGCCTCAAGCTGGCAAATTGTCCGGAAGCTCTGCGTGACCGCCACATCGGCGGGGCCTGTGGCAGACTCGGTGAATATGCCCAGCTTGCGCGCAAGGTTCTCGACCAGCTTCTGCACACGCTCCGCGCGAATCACTGCTTTCTGCGCGTCGTGTCACCCATCCGCGCCGCGATCGCTCAGAACGTAGGAGAGGACACGCACCTCCGCCGCGACCTTCTTCGCCTTCTCGTCCCTCCGCGCCTTCTCCTCCGGGCTCAGAATCTCGCGCCCCTTCGCATCGCGCTGCACACTGCCCTCCGCCTCGTCCGCCTCGTCCGCCTCCTGCAACGCGGCCTTCATGTCGCGGGCTAGGCTGATCTGTCCAATAATCGGCAGGAAGCGCTCCCCGCCGAAGATGGTGCTGAAGACCTCCTCGGGATCGACGAATCCGCCCTCGGGCGCGCTCTCCTTGGACCCGAACTCATTGTACTTGCGGCGTAGCTCTGGCTCGGATAGCGTCTGGTACGCAATTGCAATCGCCTTGAAGCGCTCCTCCGCCTGCGGGTCGTCCCGGTTCTTGTCTGGGTGGTGCTTGATCGCGAGCCGCCCTATGCCGCCACGGCAGGCGAGGTATACATATATGGGTCGGACAGCAGCAGGAGGGGGACTCACGATACGCCTTCTTGATATCCTCCGTCGACGCGTCAACGGGCACGCCTAGAATGTCGTAGTAAGCGGTTTCGAGCGGTTTCTCCTGCGTGCCGATCTTGCGCGTGCGCCGCGGCGTGCCCTGCGAGGAGGACGCGCCGCCCGTGCTCGAGCCCGAGACTGACGCGGGCACGCCGCTCGCGGGTGGGGCGTGAATCTGAGAAGGGTAGAACGCGTGCGTGATGATGGTGCCGCAGCTGCAGCAACGGATGCTGAGAAACGTGCCCGGGCGCGGCTGCGGGGATGGGACGGTGAACTCGAGCTGGGCATTGCATTGCGTGCATGATGTGGGGACGTGGGGTGTGTATAGCCGCGACTGAATCGTTGGATATGAGGAGCTCATGGTAGCGGCGGGCTAAGCAGGATTCTGTAATATCGTATTCGCTAAGCGAGGCGTGAAATCAGCCGATGCTTGCCCGTGATTATACTATGGTTGGACTCCGATTGCAGAACACATCCTGCGGCATCGTAGACCCCGATGTAAATGATGAAAACAATCGCATACACAACGGGGGTCAAGGTGAAGCTGCTTTGATCATCGAATTCAAGTGGAAAGGATTGCAAGATGGACCTTGCAATCAGGGTCCGACCATATGTAGTAATTGCGCGCACCGTAATAGCTGCTCGAGAGCTCAGATGCGCCCTGTTAAATAAGTCGTTATGTTGAAACAACGTAGGCCTAATCGCGTTTGAAGGAGGATCGAGTTAGAGGGTACCGGTCAGAACCCGATGATGGCATGCGGCCTATGTAGCGCAACAAGCGCCCGCTGCATTCTACGTGGACAACAATCTGCAGCATACTGGGCCAGTAGCGCCAGCAATGTGCCCATCATTCAGCACAGCTCGGATGTAAATTCAAAGAGTTCATTAGAAATATGGCCAAGGTGTGGATTCAGTGCCCGCCATTGTCTTCTGCGAACCACCCAAAATCATTGAGCCTCTGGTGAAGGTATGAAGCTGAAACTTACCACAAACCTTCCTTGATGTGGCTTTCCGACTGGTTGTTCAATGAATGGACTCACACAGAAAGGGCGGTACCAACTATTTGCGTTGCTTGTGAGTATTGTTATTGTGCTCGGTGATTGCAATATTGGCACTGCGCGTAGCAGGGTTGGGCTTACCTGGGTCAAAGGTCATCGATTAACCAAGCCTGCATTCCTACGATGAGTCTTTCATTGTGCCGTATGAGCCGACCACACTGCATTCATTATATATACGCATCGCGGGCAAGTCTCCGCCAGTGATAACAGTTGTCGTTTAAACCTCCATATTCGTCACAAATGCGGTGGCGGTGGGCGCTACATTCAGAATCAATCTTGTCTTCTAGAATTGGTACGTCATATTCACCTCCATACACATCCAACGGGATGATTCGCGAACGTGTGCAATGTGCAGATCTGTCTCTCTGGACAAACATAACGTTGCCACACAGTTATTTTCTACACAAACAACTGATCAAGTTCTAAGCATTACAAGCCCACTAAGAAGATGCTACTACAAGTTAAGAAACCGAGCGACGCGTTTACACCATACATACTTCTACATCTAAGAACTATAGAGTCAAGAGTGTTTCGCTACACTCCACATACTTCATATCTCCTCCTTGAAGTCAATTTGGCGAAAGACATGGGAGTTCTCGATCGCATACTCGTCACATTTGTCTAGGAGCAATTGCGCATTCAGTGATTCTGCCTCAGAGCGCACTGTCGGTTGGTTGATCTGGTTAGTGTCACAACTTCACATCAAATTGTAAGTGGGACGCACGGAGTTTATATGTCCCGGGGGTTAAAGTTTGCACAAGCAAGACCTCGAGCTCCTGTTGCAAGTTGCTCACTCCCCAGTAATGTGCTAGACGTAATGATGACAGAAGCTCCTGTTGGTCGTACTCTGACCTCACCGTTACAGTTCCGGTGTAGAGGTAGTCTGTTTGACAAAGGTAAGTAATGGACCGGTGGCAATCTATTGTGACACCGTACCTAACACACATTCAAGGGAGACCAAATCGGCTTCAACAAAAACCTCAACCGGGGCTATTACGGAAGCAGGACGACTTTCGCTGAGGCCGCCGCAAAACATGTTGTTGAAATGCTCGCCGGATGCTGCTAAAAAGCTTCGGTGCACGGGAAACCTGCCATTGTCTTTGCTAATGAGTATAGCGTCGGTCAAAATCTCCTGCCTGCGCTGCTCATTCATCCTGGATCGCAGACTCTGCAATACGGTTTCTGCAGGAGAGCGCTGCAGGGTCGGCACAGACGGCTGTACGATCTCAAGAGCATTGGCTGCAAGGAGTAGATCCTTGTATGGGAGAAGGATTTCGCGGACAGCTTGACGGTCGTCCTCGTCTGGCGCATTGAAGACGAGTTGACTCGCACACATGAACCGCCAATCATCTCGTGGTCCGTCGATGTTCAGGAACAACGCCTCGTCTGGTCTTTGCAACAGATATTGCTCCGCTTCGCTGCTCCTATCGTTGAGCCACTGATACGTGGCGCGCAGGTCTTCGAGGACTTCTCCGTGACCTGTGTGGTCCTTCGCCACCTTCAAAACCAGAACACGCAAATGTTCAACCTGAAGGAAATGAGCGCAATCTGTGACGCAGTACAGAACACTCTTACCACTTCTTCAACGGTTGGAACGCCCAAGGAAAGATCCGCCAAGAACAGTCGTTCGTTTGGGGTATTCAGGAACATCGCTCTTTGCGACCATGCAATACGCTCGTGCTCAGTACGAAGGACCTGGCTGGGAGAGACGAGATTACGCAAGGAGACGCTGTATGCAACAGGGTCAACGCGACCATCATCATACCGCCTGCGAACCTGAGCACGGGGGATGAAACACAGATTTTCTAGTTGTCTCCATTGCTGCTCATTGGAGCCAATCATGGTCGGAAGATCCTGGTACCACCAGAAGAGATCCGAGGCGCCGTCAGCGCGATTTCCGTCCGCAATGTTACTGTCTATCACCCTGGCGCATTCCTTAAATGCGTCGAAATCGCGCGTATAATGTAAGCCAAACCGGCGCAAGTCTCCGTCGTACGAAATGAACTCCGGATGTAACAAGTAGTGCGGGTGGGTGTTGGAGAAGACGGCACGGAAAATGGAGTCCTCTCTCGTATACAACGTGTTGGAGTTAACGAGTGCACGCGAACTGTTTGGGACTTTCAGGGTGGATATACTCGATAGCGCTGTTGGGTCCGAAGAGAGGATGACGTCGAGGACCTTGTTGTAGTGAGGCATGTCGCCAACAGACAACATCGTCCCTGTGTCCATTTGTGACAGAAGCTGGGCAAGTGACATCGGTGAAATTTGAGCGTGGGTCAAAACTGTAGAAGGAACGGCCGCGAAGCGTTCCCCTCCGGGTAGGAAGCGAGCGACGTCTGCGATGTCTATGTCTGGTGGAAGGAATAGCACATCCCTGTCGCTAAGAGCACGAAGTTCAACCCTATTCGCGTACTTTGTCGGCCATATTGGAAGATCGCACACAGTTGCAATCAGCTCCTCCGAACTCCTTGACAACCCAATAATTGCGATTTCTAGCTCCAATCGTACCCAGCGAGCGAACGTTTCTGCATCACCTCTGGTTAGGCGGCTGAGCAATTCAGACAGTGCAGGCTTAGAGCTGTTGGATTTGCCTTTGAAGAATTTCAGAACATCAGTGAAAGAGAACTGCATGGATCCCAGCGGCTCTTGCAACGCTTCTGGTAAGCTTTCATGAATGATTATCGCGCCCATTTTGACCAGCGCACTGGAAATTGGGCGTAATTCTTCGGAGAGACATCGAGGGGGATGACCGAGAACCACTTCAGTTTGACAGTGGTCGATGGAGATGCACACGTTGCACTGTGTGGTAGGAACCAGTGCGAGAGACGACAAATCCGCGGATTTTGCGTTCAGGATGTGGAATATATCCCAAAATTTCCGGATCCACTCCAGTTCCTCTGATGTTGTGTCTCTGACATTTGTTTTTGACCTGGGCAGACGAGCTTGTACCAGCTCTGCAACATCGTGACCAGTCAATTCGGAAACATTAACACCGTTGTGCAGTAGTCTTGCGTATTGTTCGACGGACGGATCAAGAAAGTAATCAGGAGGGAACACTGACCACGGCTTGCGTACTGGCCAAGTGCCAACGTAGCGTTTCGGGTTGCCTGCAGACTGCAAGAGCTCTATGTCCCCATTGACAAGCCGAAGTAGAGGAAGGCCGATTTGCGCATCTGGAGGTAGTTCGTCGCATAGATAATTGATAATGGAGTCAAGGCTCTCAGGAACAATGCTTTCTTCCATATACTCCCTTTTAAAAATGGCGGCTTCTTGGCGCAATATTGTCTGAAGGTGGTCAGGTGTTAACCAGTTGATACCGGTCTCATGAGCTCGTTTGCGCGCGGAGCGCGGAAGCTCTACCAGTCCTGGTGCTGCAATGGTCTTCAATGCGTTCCGAATGGCTAATGGCTCGTCTCCCAGAAAGATGGCATCTTGAGGTTTCATGCGGGTATCTGTCGTGGTATGGCAAATAGCCAAATTACACGCCTCTAAGCTCTGGTAGAACGATTCAGACACAACCCGTGACATGGAGTCCTCGGTTGCGGTCGCAGCTGCGGTACTTGCCGGCCACAACATGAGGTTGCTAGATTTCATGGGCCAGATCGCAAGCAGTCGATGATAGAGAGGAGGAATCAGATCCGATAAAATCCAGCGATTGAAACGAGCCTCAGGGATCGACCGGCCGTCGTCGTCAAACCTGATGGAGCGTCGATCATCTGCGAGGATGAAAGAAGCGTGAACATGGAGAGGTAGTGAGTTGGGAGCTGGGAGAGGCAGAGTGGAGAAAAACCGGAATCCTCTTTGACGATCGTCGCTGTGTATCAAGGCTGCCAGCCCAGCCTCTATCTTCTTCACGAGATGCCGATCAGTCAACTGTCTCCACTCCTGCGATATGTCTTCGATCGGAATTTGAGTGCGTACGACGTACCACTCTTGCTGCTCAGAATGCTGCGAACGTCCAGCCTCTTGAACCTTGACGACCACTTGGTCGCATTTGAGACTGTCCTTCCGGACTTCCTTCCGACTGGCCGTTATCGTTGTGGATACTCCAGAGCCGAGGGCAAGCGTGATCTTGCTTGTCTTGATGAACATCAAAGACTCCATGGCAGTTTGGATGTACCGCTGCATCAAACTTCGCACATCGGAGGTCAACACCGGAGAACGTGATAGTCGACTGCGCATCGCCTGCGAGCTGCTTCGCAAGGGAAGATAAAACATGGTCTGCTACATTATTGAGACGTGGTGCGAACTCGATAGAAATTAAAGCGTACCCCTTGGTATTGATCGTGATCAGCATCAAAACCAAATATACCCTGCAAAGACTCCAAATGCCCACGGTACAAACTATATGTTCTTTGAGCATTGCGTCACTCATTAGCAAAGAACTCGGCTTGCCTGCGTATATGCGCGAGTGGAATACGCAAAGCGCTACGTGCACGGTTGCCATAAGGCGGGAGGAAAGATTTCCCCGGATCAAGAAATTGTACATAATCTCCCGATACAATCATAGACACCTGCGGCGTCGTCAGAAGCTGTGAGGCAGTCGCTTCGTAGATGGGTGAGAAACGTACCTCACTAAAGTGGAACTGTGTAAGTGCACCCAGGCCAAACTTGCCAATAACTCCCTCAGCTTCTTGCTTTCCTCCAAGGCCAAATTCGCGGATACCCTTGAAGTCTCTCTCCTGGAACATCCCACTATTGTACACAATGAGGGCTGGTCCCGTATGGAATTGCACCATCTGAGGTGACAAGTAGTCAAGGCTACTTGGGATACTCTTGCCGTCTATAAGACGCAGGCTGAATTCATCGGCATTTGCGTCCGATGCATTGGCTAGGAATTCTGTGAAAGCTTGTTCGATGGAGTAAGATTTTAAGACACTAGAAATGCGCGTAGTCACGTCCTCGTGCATATCTTTGTCATCAGGGTCCAATGCGGTTAATTTCAATGAACTGAGAGTAGTAATTCCAAGGCGCATAGCAAGATCTTCAGTGATCTTCTTGTGTGCTTTGTAGTAATTGTCGGGAGGCTGTGCATAGAGCGCACGAGGACCCATGTCATCAATGAACACCTCGTCTCTCAATCGTAGGATACCCTGTGTATCTGGCACTGGAATCGTTGATAGATCGAGATCGTGCATCCGCATGCATTCCAGAAGAGCGATGGCTTCCCTCAATCGGGTGGGCGGGAGCTGTTGTCCATCCTTCATGCTGTTGAGACGATCGATGATGATGATAGATGATGGGCTTAAAGGCGCATAGATGTGAGCAGCAACTCTACGGGAAGTATTAGTCCAAATGGAACCTCACCGTTCTATGCTACAGTTGAGTTTTCGGAGAAGATCTCCCACTCCTGGCTTTGACGCCAGATCCAGCGGTATACGGTAGAACCCTGGCAAATCAAACTCCAAAGACAGAACGGCTTCCGCCGTCGTGCCTATGCAAGGCGGTTCCGAGGATATTGGTACCCATGGCTGTTTCTCAGTGATGGCACGGAGTTCTGATAGGAATTGGTTGTCCTCAGATATTTCGCGAATCTGCCGCCCGAATTCGCACAGGATAGTGTAGAGGTAATACGCATTGTTCCCCTCGCGTATAACGGCACGGAACTGGTCTCTGAGCTTGATCAAAGGGATGGGTTGATTCCAGCCGAAGGCTCGCCGCAGAGAGCTCGACTCGACCCTTGTCATGACCATCGGCATCACACGGTCAAATAACTCGTGCCGATGACGGTCGCGGCAGCTGCTCACGCTTTGGAATCCTTCATTCGTTGGCAACCATTCAAGCTCTTTGGGAATTTGAAGTGAACTGCAGTCGAAGGAAGTTGAGTCAATGAGGTTGAGTAGCGCATTTGCCAAGCATCTAGCATCATCCGCCGATATATCTTTCAAGGCCGCAATACGACGCATGCGACTGATAATGAGATCAGCAGAAAGCCGGTGGCATAGGAGTTTCATGGGCCGTAGATAGTTAACCATACGGATATAGACACCATCTTGTGTATCGGAGGGTAATTTGAGTTCCTCGCGCTGGAATAGGTCGATCAATCGCTGCGGTGATCGCGAGTCTATGATGTCCTGGGGTGCACAGAATTGGTTTCCATTCCCGGTCGCAATGAACCTCTGTTGTTTAAGCGAGGCTAGAATATCTGACGAGAGAAGATTAGGTCGTTCCGACAGTAGCTTGATGATAGATAGCTGCAGAGGAGCCTCTTGATTTGAAAAATGGTGCACCGCCAAAGATACAATCTCTGCCTCTCGCAGATCTTGTCTTGCCGCGGCAGCATCAATGTACTCCAAGATGGCCCGCCCAGGAGTGTCATGCGCGATGAATTCAACACCGGGAACCTCCGGCAGCAAGTGCGCAAGTCGCTCAGAGACGCAATGAATTGTGGTCGACGAGTTTATGGCACGATAATGTGAGGTTGGTAGGACTCTGTGAATAGGCAATGCGCGCAGTCGTGTCCTTTGTTGGCTCGTCAATGGCCCAGATTTGCTTAGACACGATGCAATGTGCTCCCGAAGGCGCTGTCTAGCTACCGCATCAGCCAGTCGTGACTCTACTTCCTCGAATGAACAATCAAGTATATCACGGATATTGTCGGGATTCCTGATTCGCGAGAGTCGATGGCTTTGGAGATAATGGCGTGCATCGGATGAAACTCTAGTATCAAGGAAGCGAAGTCCGATCGCACGGAACATGGGACATAGAGAGGTATCATCAGGTAGGATGAATACGTCGTCCTCGACAGAGCATAGGCCGTCATGGGCAGTAGGGATTATGCGGAGGCGCCTGAATTCCTGCATGTCCAAAAGCTCCTGTCGCAACCTCCAGGAAGGCAGCCATTGCCAGAGCCGGAAGGCCCATTCGGTCGCCGAGTCCCGGCTGACCGCTTCTCGAACACATCCAACAAGCTGGACGCAGCCTAGCCGTAAAACATTCAACAGTGGCTCGCCATGAGTGACGAGTGTGCTGGCGACAACCCCGGGAAGCTGCGTCATGTCCAGCGCGATGGGGTCGTGAGGGCCAAGAAGCGCCACTTCTCCATCTGTTTCGCCTAATAGAGTGTGATTTGGCTTGTGGATAGTGCCGCGTCGATGTAGGGATGTGAACCCTCCCGAAACGGTTGGGATTAATGGTAGGCCAACAATGAGGGTAATGTTCTGTGTTGTGAGTAGGTAGGTAAGGATAAGGTGCTTATCAGAGGTTTTAAGAGCGGAGAGGCTGATACTCTGGGACTAGTAGACCATAGACAAACAATCAGAACGTCAAGATCTATATAAGCCTTGCGCAAAGACTTACCAGCAGCCTTTGGCATGCATTAGGTGGCGTCAAATGCTCTATGGATCTCTGGGAGAGCATCTCGTAGAGGTGCCTAATAGGTTGAACGATCTCTACGCCAGCTCGTGCAAGCGCAATCAAGGTGGCGTGATCGAATTCTGGGCTTGCGACGAGAACGTCTGCTAGCGCATGGTAGGTTCTTCTCGACATCTCTGTTGCTCCGACAGCAGGCCATATGCGCAACTTCTTCGTGATGACCATGTCTAGCAGAACGCTCGGTAGAGTATGCCAATACGTAGATTCGCCGCTGAATTCTCTATGTTGCTTCATTGGCCACACAGCATAGTCATCGGAAGCGAGCGCCCCGCTTAGCAGGCTAGGAAGAAGAGCGGCCCATACTTTGGGAATGAAGTCTTCGAATAATACCGAGTTCCACTCGATAAGGAGACTACATAAAAGATTGAGTAAACCTCACATCGCTCCATGCTGTCCTCTAGACGTACCGATCGCGACTCCGCTCAAGAACGTGTTCGCTATTGTTGCGCAGACGATCTCGAGAGTCGGTGAGAGCAAATAGTGTGTGGATATGGCAAGGAAAGCCCGTTCTTAGAGGAAGCGGAAGATATGTGAACAGCCGGCCCGAATCGCGAGACGGCGCTGATGGGGACATGGCAAAAGCAATGGCAACGGGTGTGCCGGATTCGGGACACAGCTTCTCACTGTCAACGATGGCATATACCTCGTCCCGGCCGATGGTCTGGAGACGTCGCTGCAAGACATCTACACATAAACTTTGGCCAAACGATGCATGTAGGATCCGCCATTCTTGGGATGTGGTGCTTCTGATTGCGCCGTCTTCGCCATATAGTTGCGTCGTGACTACACGAGCAAGCAAGTGTGCACCTGCTGATTCAATGCCGCTGATGCTCGAGGGACCGATGGGAATGTTCTCCTTGGTTTCAATCCACCCCTTCCCAAGCGTCCTTGTCCTTCCTAACTCATCAATTTCTGCAAACTCAACGCTGGAAACATGAGAGAGGAAGAGCATCACAATTGGTAACTCTTCCTCGACGAATTGCTTCAGGAGTCCTCGGATCTCCTCCAGCTGTGGTACCTTAGTGCTGATAAGACTGCTGCTTCCGTCCTTGCGCAGCGGTAAACGGATTGTTGTACCGTTCGGAGCGGCGGTGACATCGTTCTGGAAGGCGCGAAGGGTGTCTTGGTCAACATCCGAGATGCCCCACTTTCTTCCACCTGCTGATAGGATTCGACGATGAGGATCAAAGATCACCAACGAGTCCCCAGAGAGAACTTCAAGGTTATCAGTGAGCTAATCACACAATGCAACGATGAGCTACATCGACGCCACGACGACAACTTCAACATACATGGTAGCATGAGCGCAAGCCAATCCCATATTTGCCAATTTTTCTGAATACAAACGTCATGAACTGTCTAGCATTAGTTATTCTGGACCATGCTTACGATGTGTCTGTCTTTTTTGACGAGCGACTGATGTTTTGCAACGCATTCCAATCATCGGCGCTAAATGTGGCGTCGTTATAAGCAAGCATGGCAGCGCCTTGCAAGCCTCGCAATTTATCGTCGACAAGCTCATTGCAAGGATGTGTGCGGGCATCCAAAATGAATATCTGTTTTACTGCTGTCAGCAACTACAGCATACAGTGAGCTCGTGAGTCATACCTGTGTCTTCGCGCCTGCGTCATCTGTGTTCTGCAAAAGTTCTCTGAAGATACCAATGCTAAATGGGTATCTCTTCAGTATAGATTCAATATTCGCGGTCAAGTCGACCACTTCGCCGAAGTCACTCATTGTGCGACAGAGGATATGGGAAGCAAGAGAGTTCAAACCCCAGATATAAGGCACTGGCAAACTCTATATACGATCCGCGGGCGCCCGCCGCGAGGCGCAGCGAATGAAAACCAGAAAACAGGGGAGCGTACTTTATTAAGGCATCAGCGTTTATCGATAAGAGACTCTCCGCCTGCTGCGTTGTCAACAGGTTTATTTAGGCACACACAATACCAAAGTCGGTGGCGTGATGGACAATGTATTATTGAGGCGAACGCCCGGCGAACCGACACGTCTCGGATAAGCTGCGAGTTTTTCAGTGCCGGATAGCATATATGCGATGGCGTGTGTATTGATGGCGTGAGTATTTCCCGCCATTACCTGAGTACCACTAATGTTGATTCGAGCACAGATGAGGGGTTAGTGCAGCTCTGCGTCGAGAAAGGCGCTCATGCAGCGCACTTAGGCACGTGATATATGTCCAACAGCCACAGCATGGCCACAGCCACTTTCCTCCTCCCATCATCCTTCTGCGCTGAAGAGCTTTGTAGGGGTCGAACGACATACCATCTTCTCGGCAGTATCTAAAATCATCTGATATACTATGTCTGGCCGCGGAAAGGGTGGAAAGGGCCTCGGAAAGTGCGTATCTTACTTGCAGTCGGCGTTGATTGGGAAGCAAGAGTCGTTGATGCTAATATGCACCGCATGCGATAGGGGTGGCGCGAAGCGTCACCGCAAGATTTTGCGCGACAACATCCAGGGCATCACCAAGCCTGTACGTTACAATCTGATCTCTTATGTACGATAGTAGCATTGAAGTTCCTACGCCCAGGCTATCCGCCGTCTCGCTCGTCGTGGCGGTGTCAAGCGTATCTCAGGCCTCATTTACGAGGAGACGCGCGGCGTGCTGAAGATCTTCCTTGAGAACGTGCGTGCTCATCTGTCCGTGATTTCGACACCCACTGAGGTCACTTCATGCTGGAACCGACAGGTCATTCGTGACTCGGTGAGTAGCCCTCGTGTTGGTGCTTCTGCGGCTTATCGCTACTCTCCTAGGTTACCTACACCGAACACGCCAAGAGGTACGAGATGCCCTGCATTGACCCTTCACACCCACTGACTCCCATTGTGACTGCAGGAAGACCGTTACCGCTCTCGACGTTGTCTACGCGCTCAAGCGCTCCGGCCGCACCCTGTACGGTTTCGGCGCGTGATAGCTACGCTCGACAGTGTGCCAGCGATTGTGGCATACATTTACTGCCGCTGATGGCGATCTTCCAAGCCACTGGCCTAGTGCCCTGCGCGCCTGTGACGTTCGTTCAGTTATGTTCTACTCTCGTCGTGTTATGTGATGTACCTCGCGCTATGCTCTTATCTTCAATGCTATTACCCTATGAGCCAGACTTACTTGCTTTAGTTCTGAGTAAGGCAGACGAGCACGGATGCCACACGAATGTGCAGATAGGTCAGCTGTCTCCATTGAATAGCTTTAAGACAGGTGGTACCGGTAACGAGCTCTGATGCTTGAAGCCCATGCAGATCCAATAGCCTTCGGCCGACTCGGCACGACTGGCATCAGGCTTGCTGTTAAATACAAAGTTGAAATAAGGCTTCAGCTCTTCGTGGCGAAACTTTGCAAGTAAGGGATGTTCGAAGTATTTGATGCTGCGCAGCACATCAGAAAGTGTGCACGACGGCACAATTGCGTACTCACACGAGCACACCACCCTTCCGCTTGCCGACATCGTCTGACGAGCGCAGGTGCCGGCGCGCAAACTCGACGACAGCGTTGCATATATTGAGATGAGCTTCGACGTCATGTGTCCTATTTCCTGAGAAATTGGCAGCCATGTCCGAGAGCACTATGTCCACCTTGCCGTCCGGGTTGCTTTCGCTCCGCACCAGCGCACTGACGGTCGCGTCTGCTTCTGGCGAGAGAAAGTCCATCTGCAGAGTTTGTACACCGGGGATGGGCAGCATGCGCAGGAGGTCCACCGCAACAATCGTTCCTTGCCCCACCCGTGTTGAGGGCTGCTCTACATCCAAGTCCCCGAACGGACGGAGCTCGTCCCCGCTCCAGGCCCCCAAGTCCATGTCCGCGTCGGGCTGTGAGCCATCCTCTTGCATCCCAAGCTTAGCGCTCTTCCTCTTCTTCTTGCTCTTCTTTTCCTCCCTGTCAACCTTGGGCGTTTGCATCGTCGGCCTCGGCACGCCCAGCACGTCCTCCTCCGTCCACCCGAGCTTCGCCGCAGCGACTTGGCTCCATCCCCCCGGCGCGGCGCCGAGATCGACGACGGTGCGTACGCCCGGGTGGAAGATCTCCCACCGCTCGTGGAGCTCGATGAGCTTGAACGCGGAGCGCGAGCGATAGTGCATGGGGTGCATGGCGCGCTCGCGCACGTAGGGGTCGCGGAACTGTCGTGCAAGCCATGCGCGCGACGACGGGGGTAGCTTGTTGGAAAGACGCGGGAGTGTGGTGGCGAAGGACATTGGAACGAGCGATAAGTTCTGTGGTCTGCCGGATTAGAGCGCCGTGAAGGTGAAGCACCAACGCGGTCACGAGACATGTCCACACGCGCGCGCCTCGACCTTGACACTGAACATAAAGCTGGCACGAGCGTCGAGAGCTTTTCTGCAGCCCAACAAGGCATCCCGTGCTTTTCTTTCTAAATTGTCTACAGATACTAAGAGATAGTCCCCCATGCAGCTGACCCGTGGTCGAATTCACAGGCGATCGCGACCACTCTCGTCGAAGCATATTGTTCCATACCGCCCAGGGCCGGGATCAAAGACCTTCCCTTCACATTGTTTATAGAACCGCATCCTATTCTCCGTTGCTACTCATTCTGCCGCAGCTCTCTTTACCCGGAGGTCTTAATGCAATCACAGCATGCGACCGAACGAAGCACCGAGGATTTCCCATTATCACTGCAACTTTACGTGACAGACTTTGCCTAGCAACATTCAGACCCACATGGCTCGCAAACGCCTCGTCATCCACGCCATTTGCCATAAGCGATACTTTACATGATATTACGCCCTCTATTATCTCCTTCGATTCGTATCGTACACATAGCCGGACCGACCGTCCCTTGCAGCATATACACCGACGTCGTGACCAACGCTCAATAAATGAAGTACACACCAGTAAGTATGGATGCCGTGCCGTGCATGCTTTACTAGCGAGCTAACAAATACTTTCATCTCAATACCCGCGGCACCAAACGCACCATCGTGGCTCACACCATCTGCGCCGTCACCTTCTCCTGCATGTTCACCACGATCGGCCCTCCTCCCGGCAGCGCCCCCTGTCCCGGCGCAGGCATTTGCATCGTGATCCCCGGTGTCGTACCCACACCCACACCCACCGCACCAACACCGCCTCCCGCGCCCGCTCCCATCGTTCCCATCCCACCATTCACGCTCATCCCCATCCCTCCTGGCAACCCGTACCCCTGCACGGCTTGCGCCGGCGGGCCATCCCCAAGGATCTCCTCGAGCCGGCGGCGGTACCGCATCACCGCGCTGTCGTACTCGGGGCCGATATGGTGCCCGTTGTCGAGTATGTACGCGTCGCACTCGCGCTTGAAGTGCTCGAGCTCCTTGACGCGGATCGCGGAGCGCTCGGGCTCGCCCGAGCCCCGCGCGCGCGCGAGGTACGACGCGGCGAGCGTCGACATCCCGCCGAGGACTGCGACTGCGACGGACGTCTGCGCGCGCGGGGATCAGCAATCACTCGTCCCTCCGCACCCGACCGACCGAGCGCACCTGGTGCCCGCTCGTCGACGCGGCTGCGACGCCCGTCGTGATCGCACCAAACACCACTTGCGCGCCGATGCACGCGTTAAGCGCGTACCCCGTGATCCTCGCTGCGTGCATGCATCCAGTCAGTTCAGCCGAGATGCAGATTCGCGCAGATGCGGCGCCGCCGATCGATAGGCGTCGGACGTGTCTACTTCCAAGCATTCCACTCACCTCGTCTGCGTGCCTTTGCCAGCTCAAAGTCCGCGTCTTCCAGTGTCGGGCGCAATCGGTCCCTGACCGTATTCTCGCGCATCTATTCCCTGCCCTCAGCCCCACACGAATATGGCTCACATCGCCGGACTCACCGACTTGCCAGTGTCAGACAACGGCCCGCCCGACAGGCGCTTCTCCGCCTCCTCAAACGGCACGAGGTCGTCGATCACTGAGCGACGCGAGAACTCGAACTCCTCGCGGAACCCCGCTTCCCCGCCGCCCGCCGCATGCCCGTTCCCGACGCGCACGCCGCGGCTCGCAGGCCGCCCGCCCGCCGCGGCGCCCGCGTACCGCCCCCCATCGTAGCTCAGCGAGCGCACGAGGTGCGCCGTGCTGCCCTCGCTCGCGTGCCCGCTGGGGGCCGGACGCCGCTGCGAGCGCGCGCGCGCGTGCTGCGGCGGCGGCGGGAGGAGCAGCGCGACGTGCTCGCCCGACGAGTGCGCGGCCGACTCCGCGGCGGACGCAGGGCGCTGACTGACAGGCGGGAACGGCGTGGACATCGGCGCGGGCGACAGTATCGGCGCGGGCGACCGCACCGGCGGCATGCCGGTGAAGCGCGGCGCGGGCGCGTGGATGTACACCGGGGACGGACGCGGCGAGCGCGGCTGCGGTGGGCTGAAGCTGAGTGTCGACACGCGCGGCGGGCCTGCCTCGGACGGCCCCGCCTCTCGTATATGCGCCGTTCTTGCCTCACGCGATTTTCCCTCCAAGCTGGGAGGTACCGAGCTGGATGGCGCGTCCGACGGCTCTGTTGAGGTCGGAGCCAGCACGGTCACGGGTGGCACGTCCAGCCTGACCGTGCTGGGCGCCTGGATGCGGGGGGATTGCGAGGGCGAGGCGAGCGGCCGCGGCGTGCTCGTGCTCCCCGACGCGCGCGGGCTCTGCAACGGCGAGTGTGGCGGGCGTTGTTCCTGGGAAGACGCGTCCTGCGTAGGGCGAGTGTGAGCTGCAGGTCGACATGCTGCGGCAAGCGCAAACTTACCTGTGGCTGCGGGCTACCATGCTGCTGCTGGTTTAGACTTTGTGACGGTGAACTCTGGGAGCGCGGGCCGTGTGGATGCGCCTGCTGGGGAGAGACATCCTGGGAAGGGCTTCCGGCGGTAGCTTCCTCCGATCGCGGACTCTGTTGCAGCGCGGCAGGGTCTGTTGCTTCCTGTTCTTGCGATGGCGTTCGCGAAGATGAGTGTGAGGATTCTGAGCCGTTGCGGAGGATGGACGTCGACATATGGGCGACGTGTGGGGTGGGTGACAGCACAATGGCGGGCGGGTCGAGTGAGTGAGCGGCGGAGTCCAGCGGGTAGGTCTGCGAGCGCGTGGGCAGCGCGTGCCGGCCGGGCGTTGAGCTCGTGGGTGAGGGCGAGCGCGGGGGCTGGGGCAGGGCGCGTGGGTGCATCCTCTGCTCTTCTGGCGCGAATTATATGGTGCGACGCGGACGGTAGGCGGGGAAGCCCGAGTAGTGCGCGATGGGCTCGCCAGATGCGGATCGTCGCGCATCGGGCAGCTGCGATATATACGACTGTAAGCACCCCTTCACATCAAGTGCCCGCCGGAGCCTAACCACCACACTGTGCCGTCTTCGGCGCGACATCGGTTTCCCTTCTTCCTGCCACGCGCTGCCGCTTGCGGCTCCGCACGAACATGTCCGCTCGTCCCGTGCTCCTGTGGCTCTCGCTCCCATTCGCGCGGAGGCACCCCTCGGCCGATCCGTGGCATCTGCGTTGTCCGGCAAACGCTCAGAGCCGCGCGCAGGCTGCGATGATATCTCCGAATCAAGGCCCGCTTCGAAGAAATGAACGCGATGTCGGTGATCCTGTGATCCTTGTGAGTGGATTCGTGCAACTACAGCCACCGCGCTGGCTCTAACCCATCTCTGCGCGTCTGCAATGCCTCCCTATCTCCTCGCCGGCGTCTTCCCGCTGGGAAGCACGCAGCAGGCGCCGACAGGCTGCTCACATAAGCCCCTCGCACCGCGCCAGACATGCGACGCGCCCTCTATTGCATGCATTACGACATTCCGTGGGATGTCCGCGCTGAACCGCACCTTCATAAACCACACTCATATCGCCTAGTCTAGCCGCGAACCTTACCTGAAGTGCGACAAATTCTCCACTTGGGCGACATCGGCGCAGCCCCTCCGTGCTTCGCGTCTTCTCCCCGCGCTGCGTCTTGACGGGGGCCCGCCATGGGTGGGGAGGCGCGTGGCGCGCCAATCGCCCGTACGTGGCAGCCGTGCCTGTTGTGGCGGCCACACACATCACCGAACAGAGGAAAGATGGACGGGCCAGGGCCACCTGTGCGCCGCTCTGCACATGCGACGAAATCAGCAGGGCGGTGTGTGTGGTCTATATGAACGGACATGCGGGAACAGTACTTAGTATCTTCCCTTCGATCACCGATCATTCCTGTGACTGGGCTTCCCGACGGACGACGGTGCTTCTATACGAGCGCTTTGGCTGGCGGCGCTTCTGGGCCCGAGCCCCCCAAGTATTTCTTGACAATGTGCCTTGGCCCCGGGTCTCTGCCGTGCATGTCGCCGATGCCTACAAGTCGTAACGTGCAAACCCGTCCATCTATCGTGGCGGTGGCGCTGATGAATCATCCACTACTGACAGCCTATTTCGCCCACTCCAACTAGGAATGGTTCTCGGCGATGCGAAGAACGTGACGTGATCGCTGTGCGACAGGTAGGATCTGCATCAAACTCCTGGTACCCTGCTGGGGCTAATGCGGCGAACAACTGACTATAGCCATCCAATTCTTCAGCCATAGGGCGGTGGATATCCTGCATTCCCGGATGATGTCTCGATTAGCTCCACTGGCCCTCCCACACCACGCAAAACGAACATCACCGGTCCTCGCCTACCAGTCGACGATCTCGCGGCACGTTACGGCAGTGCGAGCCCGTCCGCTCCAATGTTCGGTCCCCGCGCGCGAACCACGGCCCGCCTAGCAGTCTATGACGCCGGATCACCCCGACAAGACTTCCTTGCCACACCATGAACGTTTGAACCTGAGCCCATATGAGACCCATCAAGAAGCGATCAGCACTACGACCCCGCGCAGCACTCGACCATTACAACCTAAATGGGCCTTTACGTCCGCGCGAACGTAAAGGCCCCAGCTTTGACATGAAACATTGCGTTAATCTTGCAGCGGTGCGTTCATCTCGCATTCATAGGCCTTGGAAGGCAGCGACGAGCTTCTGGCCTCTTGCGGCGGCTTCCTCCGGCAACTGTGGCGTGTGGCGCCTAGTAATTTCATTATCCACGGCGAGTTAACGCTACATTCCGCATATTCCATGCGTACGAGAGTATATGTGTGTTTGTCGGTGATAGCAATGGTGATCTACGCGTATATGTTACTGATACATCTGTGCAGTTTTCTGTCTTCTCTTCCCGTCCATCATTCACACCCTGCTCCAGGTGCGCTCCACTCGCTGTCTGCAATCTGTTTCGTTCTACTGTATTACGAATCCGTAACGTACTTTTGCAAATCAGCCCATGACGCTCGCGAGCAGCGCCATCCGGATCTGCGCGTGGAGGTGTGAGCGTCTCGCGCCAGAGAACAAGAGCACGGTATAAATAACACGCACAAATAGCCCATACCGCATCTGCCGGAAGTACACCGCCCTGCGCGAGTCAAAGTCCACCTCGGGGTCGATCTCTGAGATAGCAATCGGGTGGTCAGCAAGCTGCGCAGGAGGGGAGCAACTCGGGCGACGCACCGTTCACGCGCGGCAGCGGGTGCATCACGATCATCTCCTCCTTCGCGCGCGCGAGGAGCGCGTGGTCGATGCGGTACGCGTCCTTCACCTGCGCCCACTCTGCCTCGTCCCGAAAGCGCTCGCGCTGCAGGCGCGTCACGTACAGCACGTCCGTGTCGCCGAGCACGTCCTCGATCGACTCGCACACCCGCACAGGCACGCCCGCGCGCCGCGCCGCGGACACGACGCTCGCGGGCATCGCGAGCCCCGCCGGCGCGACGAAGTTGAGTCGCACAGAGTACATGCAGAGCAGCGTCACCAGGCTGTGCACCGTCCGCCCGTGCTTGAGGTCGCCGAGCAGCGTGATCGTCCGCCCGTTCACGGTGCCTAGCTCAGACCGGATCGTGTACACGTCCAGCAGCGCCTATAGCTTCTGTGAGCATTTGAAAATGAGCGAGCGCGGGGCACATACCTGCGTAGGGTGCTCTCCAATGCCGTCGCCCGCGTTAATGATGGGCACGGGAGAGAACTTCGCCGCGAGCTGCGCGCTCCCAACGTCCGGGTGCCGGATGACGATCGCGTCTGCGTAGCACCCGAGTGTGCGCACGGTGTCCTGCAGCGTCTCGCCCTTCTGGACGGACGAGCGCCCGACGTCGATTGCGACGACTTCGCCCCCGCAGCGCTTCATCGCCGCCTCGAACGACGCGCTCGTCCGCGTCGACGCTTCGAAGAAGACCGTCGCCAGCACGCGCCCGCGCAGCACGTCCAGCGTCCCGTTCCGCTCGACCTGCACTTGCATTTCCGCCGCCAGCGCGAACAGGTCGTGCAGGTCCCTGTGGCTGAACTGCTTCACCGTCAATATGTGCTTGCGGTGGAACGACGCGTGCGGCACCAGGTGCGTCAGCCCTGCGCTGGCCGGCCCATGCACCGGGGCGACCGCGACCGCCGTCGCAGCTGTCGTCGCAACTGCGGATTCCTTACTTGTCGGGTTTGTCGCAGGAATTTCAGGCCGCGCGCCCGCGCCCGAGATGGACATCGACCGCTCTGCGGCAGTATGCGTGACAGTCGCAGACGAAATGTCCCTGCCTTGGAATATGCCAGTGACTTCGCCCTCAAGGAACACCGTTTGGCCGTGCACAAGCACCCGATCGACTGCACCGGACACAACCTGGCCCGCAAGGGGGGACCAAACGCTGGGCACGCCACGGAATGGCGCGCTGCGTCCGACAGAAACCTCCACAACGGTGTGTCCCTGGTCGGGCAGGCCGAAGATGCGCACTGGGTTCTCGTGCAGGCGCGTACGAATGTCCGTGAGCGTAAGCTTGCCGGCGGCGACAGCAGTCAAGAGGAGCGGAAGCGCCTCTGCGACACCGGACGCAGCACCTGCGGGCTTACCGAGCTGACGCGCGAGCTGGTATGGAACAGAGCCCACGGAGAATGCGTCAATGACAGAGAGACTTTGCCAAAGCGCTTGCTGGTCGGCCTTGGATGGGAGACAGGTGACACCTGAAAAGTCCTCGCGGGAATAGAACAGCGAGTAGATGGAGACGTCGCAAGTGACGCGCAGTTGCTTCGCCTTGCTGAGGGAGATGAGCAAGAGGTCATCCTTGCTCTGCACATTTGTGATGTGCAGACTCCTGTTATGCAGCCCAGCAACCAGCAGGACAGGCGCCAGGTTGGCGCCTCGGGCATCGGTAACAATTGGCTTGTCCACAGGCCAGGCGGCAAAGTGCTCTGCAACCATGGAGACCTGGCTATCCACGCCATTGTAGCGGAAGGGAATGAAGAGCGATTTCACAACAGCTTCAATCTCGTCATCAAGGGTCTTGACATTGTTGGCAGTGGCCGTGATATTGAGCGCATAGTTACAGCACGCCGAGCCAGTGGCATTAGCACGCGCAGACGCAAGGGTTGTTTGATCGACAATCTTGTTATCCTCACCAACGGGAATGACGAGAGCGGTTACAAAACCACCGCAGACTGCAGCCTGAGTAGCATCCGAGAAGTCCTTGCTGTTGGGCACCGAAAGGCCGGGGACAAACGCAGAGATGTTGACAAGTCCTGTGAAAGTATGGACGTCGTGCGAAGTCTTTGCGTCGACGGGCGAGACCTCCAGGGGTAGTCTGCGTACAAGCGCTTCGAATAGAAGCTTCGCAACCTTAACGTTAGTGATCAATGGAACAGCAAAGTCAACCGCCATCCGACGGCTGCGGTATCCCTTGCTGGCATAGCTTGCAGGCCGGCGGTAGTGGTTCTTGGAGGGCAAGTTGATGTACATATCGATCAGGTTGTTCGCCAGGTGTTGGGTCAGGGAGTATTCAGACTTCTGCTCGCTGTCTTCACCAAGGGTCTCAAGATACTGCAGCTATGTCAGACCCATTCAGTGAAAGAACACACTGTATGGCGCTCACCTTGCAGGGAACATTGTGTTCGTTCAGGAAGTCGGCTGTACCGGAGGTACCAAAAATGTTATAGCCAGCGGAGTGTAGTTTTTGCACCGCAGGGAGAATCTCGAGCTTCTCCTTGTACCCGCCTATAGAAAACAGAATGTTCTTCTTCGGCAGCACGATACCAGTCGAGATAAGTGCCTTGACGTATGCCTCGTACTTGTTCTTTCCAAAGCATGCAACCTCACCGGTTGACGCCATCTCTACTCCAAGAACGGGATCCGCACCTGAGAGTCGGCTGAAACTAAACTGCGGAACTTTGACACCAACGTAGTCCGGAGGCAAGCCGATGTACGGATAGGGCTCCACAGGGAGGTCTAGCATAGCCTTGGTGGCCATCTCGATCGCATCTACGCCAGTGACCTTGGACACGAAGGGGAATGAACGTGCGGCGCGCAAGTTGCACTCAATGACCTTGATCTCGTTGTTCTTGGCGATGAATTGGATATTGAACGGACCGGTGACGTTAAGCGCATTCCCAATCTTGGCAGTAGCCTCCTCGATCTGGCGGACGGTCTCAGGGTCAAGATCCTGAGGAGGATGGATCAACGTCGCGTCACCAGAGTGGACGCCCGCATTTTCTACATGTTCGGAAATGTAGTGCATGATCATCTTGCCACCCTTCGCTACAGCGTCCATTTCGATCTCCTTGGCGCCTTCAATGTACTTCGTGATCACGACTGGGTGATCTCGAGAGACAGCGGTGGCTTGTGACAAGTAGCTTGACAAGTCGTTCTCGCTGAACACGACGTTCATAGCGGCACCGGAAAGCACGTATGAGGGTCGCACGAGTACGGGATAGCCGACCTTCTCGCAGAAAGCATGTGCCTCCTCATAACTAGACAGTTCCTTCCACGACGGCTGATCAACGCCAATCTCATCCAGCAGACGGGAGAACTTGAATCTGTTCTCCGCCGTGTCGATCATTTCGGGGGATGTGCCGTAGATCTTGACGTTCTGGCGGTACAGCGGCAGGGCAATGTTGTTCGGCGTCTGACCACCCATGGAAATAATGACACCGCGAGACGCCTCAGTGTCGTAGATGTCGAGGATCGTCTCGAGACTGATATTCTCGAAGTACAGACGATCGGCCTCGTCATAGTCCGTACTGACGGTCTCGGGATTGTAGTTGACCATGACGGTCGGGAGGCCATTATCCCGGAGGGTCCTGATAGCGCGGACAGCGCACCAGTCAAATTCGACCGAGGAACCGATGCGGTAGACCCCTGAACCGAGGACCATGACACCGCGATCTTCAAAATCAACATCATGCTCAACCGCGTTGTACGTCGTGTAGAGGTAGTTGGTGTAGGCTGGGAACTCGGCCGCCACTGTATCGATCTGCTTGACGTAGGGCATCACGCCGTACTCTTGGCGTAAGCGGCGCACAGCGAGCTCTGTAGATCCCAAGCAGATTGCGAGCTGACGATCGGAGAATCCCAGCTGCTTGGCCTGTCGGAGGACAATAGATCCGAGGCCTGAGATCGTGCGCTCTCTGCGGCGCCCATCAGCCCAAGCTGTACAAGCACACAGTGAATAAATCTTACGATAAGCGCTGTTCCATCTTGTGGATAGTCTGCAGCTGTGTAAGGAACCATTTGTCAATGTTAGTCATCTGCCAGATCTTGTCTACGCTATAGTTTCGGTGGAATGCAGCAGCGATGGCGAAGATCCGCTTGTCCGTCGGGTTCATCAGCTCCTCGTCAATGTCTTCCACGAAGTCATTCTAGGTGGATCTCGAGTCAGGGTCATCTCCACGAAGGAGATGCAGACTGTAGCAGACCTTTGCGAATCCAGTAAATTGGTCGTCAATAGCACGGATAGCCTTTTGGATCGTCTCCGGGAAGGTGCGACCGATGCTCATAACTTCACCAACACTCTTCATGCTGCTGCTTAGGAGCCGGCTTACGCGATTGAACTTTTTGAGATCCCAGCGCGGAATTTTCACAACGACATAGTCCAGGCTGGGCTCGAAGCAGGCGCTGGTGAGCTTCGTCACCGAGTTCTTGATCTCGTTCAGAGGGATGCCAAGACCGAGCTTGGCAGCGATGAAGGCGAGAGGATAACCTGTCGCTTTGGACGCAAGTGCGGACGAGCGAGACAATCGAGCATTGACCTGAAAGCCCCAAAATGAGACAGAATCCTTGCGCAGCCGATTTTAACGTCTTACCTCGATGATACAGTATTCCTTCGATGTCGGATTAAGTGCATATTGGATGTTGCACTCGCCTACAACGCCGAGGTGCCGGATGACGTTGATCGCGGTGGTTCGCAACATGTTGTAATCCGCGTCGGAGAGGGTTTGAGAAGGAGCCACGACAATGGAATCTCCGGTATGGATACCAAGCGGGTCGAAGTTCTGTGATGCATATAAGGGCCTGATTCATGCTCTATGTATCTATATTACTTACCTCCATGTTGCAGACCGTGATACAGTTGTCGCGGCAATCTCTGACTACCTCGTATTCAATCTCCTTCCAGCCCTTCATGCTCTTTTCCACAAGCACCTGAGGGCTGGTAGCGAATGCCTTGCTGCATAAAGCCTTGAGCTGCTTCTCATCTTGCGCGAAGCCGGAACCAAGACCGCCCAGAGCGTAGGCTGCTCGCACGATGACCGGATAACCAATTGCGTTTGCAGCAGCGATAGCCTCTTCTTGCGTCGTCGCTGTGCTCGACTGTGCACACCGCTCGTTGATGTCCTCCATCGCGCTCGCGAATAGCTGACGATCCTCCGTAGTGATGATCGTGTCGATCGGCGTACCCAGGACCTTTACGCCGAGAGCCGCAAACTCATCCTTAAGCTTGATACCGACATTGAGGGCGGTCTGTCCACCGAACGTGACATAAATGCCATCAGGCTTCTCGTACTTGATGATCTTGCGCACGAACTCGGGCGTCACAGGCAGGAAGTACACCTTATCCGCGAGTCCCTTGGACGTTGCGATAGTTGCGATGTTGGGGTTAACGAGGACAGTGTAAATGCCCTCTTCCTTGAGCGCCTTGATCGCCTGCGAGCCTGAGTAGTCGAACTCGCCCGCCTGTCCAATCGACAGTCCACCGGAGCCGAGTACGAGCACCTTCTGCACGTTCGCGCGGGGCACGCGCTTCTCGTTCTCCTCCTTCGTCCCGCCTGGCATGGAGATGGGGACTGGACTCCGCGTCGTCACGCAGTCGACGATGTTCTGGATGAACACGTCGAAGAGGAACTCCGTGTCGCGGGGACCCGGTGTCGACTCTGGGTGGAACTGCACGGAGAAGAAGGGTCTGTCAACGCAGTAAATACCCTCGTTGCTGCCATCGTTGGCATTTTGGAATAGCTCCTTCCAGCCCTCAGGGAGTGATGCGGTGTTTACCTGGAAACCGTGGTTCTGACTGGTAATGTAGCATCTACCGCTCAAAGCATCTGTGCAGGGAATGTTGTGTCCACGGTTACCATACTTCATTTTAGACGTTGACGCTCCGGCGGCGAGCGCGAGGAGCTGGTGACCTAAACAGATCCCGAAAATCGGGCGCTCAGCGTTCTGCAGTGCCAGCGCCAGCCGGGCAATAGTCGGCTTGACCATCGTTGGGTCGCCGGGACCATTCGACACGAATAGACCATCGAAGGGCTCCTCCGACGCTGCGAGATAGTCGTGGTTCCATGGGACCACCTTCAGCTCAATCCCGCGGTGCGTGAAGCAGCGGATCTGATTGTACTTCATACCAACGTCGACTGCGACCACGCGCAGGGGTCTCTTTTCAGTAGGATGCATGCGTGGCGCGACGACAGGCTTGTAAACCCTTGGCTCCGCAATAGATACCGCCGCAACGAGGATGTCCTGGTTCGGGTCATGGAACGGCACATCGTTGTAATCGTCGCGCCAGTTTACTGCGTAAGGGGAGCCGGACGGGGATGGCGTACGCGATGCAGGCTGCGACGCGGGTAGGAGGGCGCGCCCCGCCACTACGGGGCCCTCGTTGCGTCGCGCGAGAATCTTGCCGAGCATGGACCCCTTCTCGCGGATCTTCTTCGTGAGCGCGCGCGTATCGACCCCATAGATCGCGGGCACGCCGCTCTCCTTGAGCCACGCGCCCAGGGACGAGCCTGCTAGGAAGTGGCTGTAGTCTTCAGAGTAGTAACCTACCACGACCGCCGCGACGTGGATGCGCGAAGACTCAAAGTCGGGCGGGAGATCGTCCACGGATGCAGACGTCGGGCGCGGGGGTACGCCATAGTTCCCAATGAGCGGGTATGTTAGAATCAGGATCTGCCCCTCGTATGAGGGGTCGGTCAGGGACTCGGTGTAACCGACCATTCCTATCCGAGCAGTGAGATCTCCTGCGGTGACCCTTCCCATCAATCTGCGCACTCACCCGTCTGGAAGACGCATTCTCCGGCTACGCTCTTCCCCTCAGCGCCAAAGCTAATTCCGCGAAACGCGGTTCCATCTGCCAATTCGAGAACGGCCTCAGCCTTGCCGAGGACATCTTGCGACGGCGTAATGGGCGGTGCGGGCACGCCGTTCGGGTAGTTGCTGGCGGAACGAGCGAGGACAGGTCGTACAACGTCAATCTGTGTTGCTGGATTCGGCAGAGCCATGGTCTCTTCCTCTTCGCTCGCCCCACGGGTAGATCGAGTGAAGAGGAAGAGGAGAAAAAGAAGAAGAAAATCGAGCGCGAGCAAGACATAGCTGAGGTCACGTGAATCAACGATTGTGACACTCACCGTTATGCCATGTCACGCTGAGCCACTCAACGTTCCAGCAAAACTCCATCTCCGCCAGGCTTAGGTTTATAGAAAACACGTAATGTTCAAGGTCTCTGGTGGTGTTCATACATTGGAAATGCTTGCTTAAACACTTTCTGATGGAGCATGATTTGGACGATCAGGCAGCCTATCAGCCGCCCGTAGCTTGGAGATAAGGATATAATGCAAAGCAATTTCGAGGCTCCCGAGATACGCGGGTAAGTATGAACGCTGTACTCGTACAACGCATCGTCTACACACTTTACGTGGACTGTGACAGTCGGATGGGAACGAGAGATTGACGGGATTTCCCCCCCATTCTGTGGCCAAACAACATTCTGTCTAAATCTAAACATTTGTTATAAGCGCATGTTGCGGTCAAATAGTCCTCACGTTGTTTGATCTTGACATCGCGACGATAGCGGCCATCAGTAGGTCAGAGCAGTATGAGGTACATTACAGGATGGTCGTGGTAGTCTTCAAAGGCACGGTAGATAAATCATCACGCAGCCTGAAACTTGTTTGCGGCCCGCGGCACTTACGGCATACTGTCTACTGTCTACCCTGGCTTGCGATCGAATTGCTCACGCTTAACTTCAGGCTGAGAATTTGTGCGGGGCTACAATTGCATCCCACGGCTGGGCTTATCTTTGCGCCACATTCTTCTGCGATCAGCTACTGGATGTCGCAATAGAACTTATCCATAGCTCCGTTGGCACTACTAGAAACGGATGGTTTCTGATGTTGACAGTGTATGATTGCATTGATGGACGAAATACAATTAGCAGATGCAACAAACCTTGTCAGCAGGCTGACGATTGTTTTCAGTGCAAGGAGTAGGATGTTTGACCTTCTGTAATAACCTTAACGTTTTACGCTTGTTGCTCAACAGCGTTTCACTGGGAGTTCAGTCTGAGGAACTGAGTACGTAGGCTTGTTGGAAGCACCGAGACTCGTATCACGAAGTAATAAATGGCTGTCACTTTGCAACTTCGTCAAAGTGCACGCCAATCCCTGCCCTCTACGTATGCGACCAAAAAATCGATGTAAAGTCTGCTTCCTGGGCGGCAATCACACTGCAAGAGGCTGGGGCTATTGCAACTGAATTGATGGCAGGCGACCATGTATCTGTCGTAGAAGTCCAGATGCCTCCTCTGGTCCTGAATACGCACAGATCGGCCTTTTCAGGTAAAAAAAACTTCGTACCCGTTACGTATCTGATGTGATGGGCTTATGTTGCGACGGGCACGCGCCACCATGGCATCGTGGCACGGGCGTGTCGGGGCCTTGTGTTATTCGTCGTCCGATAGACATGAATTGCTGCAATGTCTGCCCACTGCGGGCTGTACTGACGGCAAGGCTCGAAATATTGCACCATACGTTTCTTTTGAAGAGTCTGGATGAATCGCATCCAAGTCGCGCTGAGTCGCGGCTCGCCTTGACGCCACGTTCGAGACCACGTGCCGATTATGACATCTCGGGGTTTTCCGAGTAATGCGACCATTAGAGTTACTTTCTGTCTTCAATCTCATGAAAGGTGCGAACGTCCGTCGAGGCAAGAGGGCTTTAGCTTGGGGAATGGGTCTCAAATTGCTCACGAAGCCCCTTGCAACTGAATGTCGAATGCAGTGTTGACAACTAGTTGACATTGAATAAATATTTGGTTGCGGAGCAGGAAATTTAGAATTTCCGAATTACTCACGGAATTTACTATCGTACCACTCGTACCACTCGGTGCGAACGCCATAAATCCCAGCAGCGCTGGCTGTGAACGTCCTCGCCGTTGCCTCTTTCTCCCACTGCCAGGACGCAGCAGTGATCACACACCAACGTCGCTCTTTACGCCACCCCGTCAACGACGATGAACTCGACAGCGCCCGTATACCAGTCGGCGGACGTGCTTTACGCCAACACGGACTTCAGCAAGCTCAGCTGGATCGAGACGCAGTGGGCGGCATGGTACCTGTGGATCGGTAACCCAGTCATTGCTACTGGTCTCATGAGCTTCTTGCTCCATGAGGTATGTGCCGGACGTATCGCTGTTAGCTGTGGCTAACCTAAACGCCGTTAGATCGTCTACTTTGGGCGTTGTGTCCCATGGATCATTATCGACGCCATGCCATACTTCCGGCAGTGGAAGCTGCAACCCAACAAGATCCCAACACCACAAGAGCAATGGGAATGCACGAAACAGGTCCTCTACTCCCACTTTACGATTGAACTGCCCATGGTGCGTGACACCCAATGGGCGCGTCGCCACTCTGGCTAAATTTCGCCGCAGATTTGGTTCTTCCATCCCATGGCAGAGATGTTCAATATGTCCACCTGGCAAGTTCCCTTCCCCTCTTGGCAGATCATGGCACCCCAGATTGCGGCGTTCTTCGTGTTCGAGGACATGTTCCACTACTTCGGTGCGTTGAGTTCGTCGAGATATCGACAGCGTACTCACCGCAAAGACAGCACACCAAGCGCTGCACTGGGGCCCGCTCTACAAGCACATCCACAAAATTCACCACAAGTACTCCGCGCCCTTTGGTCTTGCTGCGGAGTACGCGCACCCTGCAGAGGTCATGATCCTCGGTACCGGCACGATTGCCGGTCCTCTCCTCTACTGCTACTTCCGCCGTGATCTGCACATCTTCACGATGTACGTCTGGATTACCCTCCGACTCTTCCAGGCAGTCGATGCCCACAGCGGCTACGGTGAGTGTCCTATTGCTGCGCAACTCTGGAGCGATGCTGATCATCCGCAGACTTCCCCTGGTCTCTCCAACACATCATGCCTTTCTGGTCGGGTGCGGAGCACCACGACTTCCACCATATGGCGTTCGTGAACAACTTCTCGACATCGTTCCGGTGGTGCGACCGCTTGTTCGGCACGGATGACAAGTACCGTGCGTACCGCAAGCGCGTTGCAGCGATGAAGAAGTCCGGCATGTCGAAGGAGGAGTTTGCGGCGGCGGAGAAGAAGCTGAACGCTGAGGTCGAGGCGGAGGGTGTGCAGGCTGAGGCGCAGGCTGAGGCCTACCAATACGGTAGTAAGGCGAAGGTCGCATGATCTACTTTACTGATGACCATATAGACTGGGGGAATTATCGGTCCGTATGTTACTTTCCAAAATCTTATAATTAGCAACGCGACGCACATGTACCCAATGCTCTCCAACCCGATTGGACTTCAAGTGTGCCTTCTCGTGTGTTACTGCTATTCTCTTTGATGGGAGCCAGATGAACCCTCAAAATATGACTAAGATCGACCGTAAGAATCAGAAAATGCTACGTAGGAGACTAGCTGGATAACTCGTGCTCTCGCGATCTAGAGGCCTCAAGCTCAAGCTCAGCGGCTACTATATTAGGAGATTACCTAACCAAGAAAGATGCTATCACGAACTTCATACCGTTCAGGGAGGTTTGAGTCGTGGTGATGGTTATCTCGTTACGTAAAACCTTTTCGTTGATGTAAGATTTGTGCACGCTGCATCAAAGATCTCGGACACTTAGCGATAGGTACGAGCCGAGATTGTAACACGACAATTGAGAAGGACGCTGATCGTTAGTCTCGTCCCCGTCCCCAGACCTTGCACGTGGCTGCTGCCACTCGGGAGGACCCGAGCGGAGTGCGAAAAATATATTGCAGCAGCCACTGTACATGGCACCTGCAATATGTTTTTCGCACTCCGCCCGGACATGTCCGGGCTGCAGGTGCCACGTGAGGTATAAGGTCTGGAACCGAGACTAGCTGATCGTTAGTGCGAAGCTATATACAAAGCATGTGGGCGTATGTTATGGCTAGCGCAGGTTTCAGGTCACCCAGCAGCAGATATCGCCGCTGCGGTGTCGCACCTCCGTTGCGCCCGGCGCTTTTTTAGGTACAAGCTAATACGGGGCCAGTGACGCGTGACAAGGCTTGATCATTGACACAGTTTCAGTTTGGATATCACAGCGCAAAGCTTTGTTAATAGCTTGCTCTTGAACTCCATCTTCTGGCCTGCCCTTGCAAGGCACTTTCCCCTGCTGTGGCTGTCAAATGAACGCGTCGACGATAGGGCTAGTTTTTAAGTACGTCATGCTATCTCTGTGCAACCATTTACTGAATGTACTAACAATAAAGGCACGCGTGTTTTACGATGTACAAAGGTTATTGTGTTCGACAACTATACATACATGCGCAATCTTCATCGTATGCGAGACTACCAGCATACGACGGGCAGATAATCAGGAGCAGGCGGTGAGGGAACGTTGCGACATGTCGAATGTCTGAATCTGTGCCGTAGTATTGTAGAATTCTGCGTAATCTAATTTCGGTTATCGGATTGGGGAGCAATTAAGCCAGACAAGGATTTCACAGTAATTGCCGGGCCGACTCTCCTCCAGGTTTTGCCTAGCGGAACGCGGGCGAAACCCGGCCCTTCAATCACATCCCGGCGCCTTTTTAGTAGACGGCGGGTGCGACCTGGTCTCGGGCCTGCGTTTGTTCCGGGCGAAAGCTAAGCCTAACGTGCTGTTATATGGACCCTGGAAGCGTGGCATTGCAATCTGTCTCATTTACAGACACAGTGGACGAACGTGTCTTCTTTTCTCCGCAAGGTGCAGCAGATTCAGAGCTAGGTTGGCGTCTGTGCTCCCCCTTTGTCGGTGCGTATTCTCCTGATATGGTTGTGCGTGTGGAGATCAACTATTATGTCTCGGCTGAACAGCGCCTCCCTGTGATGGAGCATCCACGGACGAACGCGTAGCTTCTCGTGCTTCAAATTGGCGATCCTGCTTTCGGAACCTCCAGGCGAAGCGCTTTGTAAATCATATACCACGTTGGAACCCTTGATCCTGGGCTTCAGATTGGGTAAACAATGCTTGCTTTGTGGCGCATATTCGCTCATTCAACGCATCGCGCCTGACGAGGTTTGTACAGTTTCTTGAAGGATGACTCGACGGGTTACGTCAATATCAGCTCCAGCCCCGGAGAGTCGCATCAAGCTCCCCAAGGCAACCCATTCCTCCTTTACAAATTCATGAAAGCCAGTGGATCGGCAATCTTCCAGATGTTACAGGTACGGGTTCCACGAGGCGTAGCGGACCCCATTGTGGAATACCGTCAGCGGAGTTGTCGGCAGTATCTATCACATTTGCCATTAGCTAAGGATGCCTTCTAGCACGGCTCAACCCTTGTCCTCAGAGTGCGCCTCATCTGATTGATCCTGGTATGTTTATCCCTTGTGCAATTAGTACAGAAACATGCATGCTAAATACCAACCATGGATTCTGATCAGAGCATCTGTTCGCCTGACGTCTAGGACTGGAATGGTCATCCGAGCCGTTGACCTTCGCGCCCGCGTCGCCGAGCGCGAATTCCAGACTCAGCCGCCCCGATCACATCCCGTATGTGCTGTCATGATGCCGGCGCTCTCATGCCGCAAACTAGACCGGCTAGCCAGTAAGAGCGTAACTTGGCATGACATTATGGGTCTGCGATGGCGGTCGAGCAACGCAACTTATATAAATGACAGCTGCTCGCCTTCTGCGACACTGGACCTTCCTCCCACCTCCGATTTGCAGCCATGCTCCCCGTCACGATTGCGATGGGCTTCTCGAACACGGTTTCAACGTCATTCCCGTTTACGGCGCGCTCGTGGTTGACTTCCTTCGGTGAGACCGCCCGATTGTGATATTGACCTTCACATTACTTACACTCCGCTTCTGACAGCACGGTCCTCTGTCCTCGCTGTCCTTAAAGACGCCGTTACGAAGGGCTACTTCATCATCAATGAAGATGATGAGGAGTACTGCTTCGGGCCCCAGAGCGGGATCAGCCACACAGTCCGCATCAGAGTAACCAACGACCACTTCTGGACCCGCGTCCTGGTGTAAGTGAGCAATCTTCTAACTCTACGAGCTTTGAGTACTCACTGCTATGTAGCTCAGGTGACATTGGATGTACGTCTGCTACTCACGAACGCCATGATCAGCAACTTACACGTCACACTAGTTGGCGAAGCTTACATGTTGGGCGAAGTCCAAGTGGACGATGTATACGGTGTCATCGGGGTGTGTTCTCTGTTTCTTTTCTACCTTGAATGGTTCATTTACTATATGCTGAAGCTCTTCATTGACAACTTGGACGGAGTCATGCGGATATCGTCTATGTACAGTAGAGTTGCAGCAACACTCACCGGCTTGTCGAACGGTCTATTAGGACAGACCCTTTCCAAAGCACGGCTTAACGTTATCGCGCATTACGACCTCTCTAATGAGCTTTTCAAGGTCTGTTAATTATCGCCCCGCTGTACCGTTACCGTCCTCACCTGATTTGTTAGGCATTCCTCAGCAAGGAGATGATGTATTCATGTGCATTGTGGGGAGACGACGAGGGGGGCATCAATGGAGACCTGGCCTCAAATTTTCAGCTCACCAACGACGGGCTGGAGGCAGCCCAACAACGCAAGCTGCGTCACATCTGCCGCCAGGCGCGACTGAAGCCCGGGCAGCGTGTCCTTGAGTTCGGGACAGGATGGGGAGGACTGGCTATATTTGTAAGTGATCGAGTCGCTGCACTGTTCCTGGCACTTACTCGTACGCTTTTCCCAGGCCGCGAGTAATTACGGAGTCGAGGTGGATACATTGACGCTGTCGATCGAGCAAAAGACGCTTGCAGAGGAGCGCATTCGAGAAGCCGGCCTCGAGCACCGCATCCGCGTCCATCTCCTCGATTACCGCAAGATTCCATCGGAATTCAAGCATGCGTTCGATGCCTTCATAAGCATTGAGATGATCGAGCACGTCGGCACAAAGGTACGCGGTCATTGCAAATATGATGCCGAGTATGCGCACTGATCCCGCAGACAATAGTACTACAACACGTATTTTAAGATTGTTGACTCTGCGCTGAAGCCAAAGAACGCTGTAGCTGTCGTTAGCTCTAGTACGTTCCCGGAATGCCGGTACAGCGAATACCAGTATGTCATACTGCTTTTGCTTTTGCGATCATTGTTCCTTTTCCGACTCATTGTCCCGAACAATAGAGGAGAAGACTTCGGGCGCCGCTATTTCTGGCCCGGTGCCAACCTTCCGTCCGCTACTGCCCTGATCACTGCCGCCCACGCCGCTTCTCAGGGGCGCTTTACCCTTTACAGCGTCGACAGCCACACCGCTCGTGGGTGTCGACTCCTCCGTACTCGCTTGCGTAGCACTGACATAATTTGTATACAGACTACCCGCGAACATTCCGGGCATGGGACCGTCGGTTCAAAGCCAACATCACACAGGAAGTGGCCGCGAAAGAGTTCCCCGCTCTCCGCGACGATGCTGAATTCACGACTTTCATGAGAAAGTGGGAGTACTACTTCCCGTACATCGGGGTTGCCTTTGAGAAAGGATACATCAACTGCCACATGCTAACGCTTGTGAGAGGGGTAAGCATGACTCACTTCCAGCGTCTCGCATTCCTCGGCTGATAGCCCATTGTTCTTCAGGACGATGCACCTGTGGCGTAGAGGTTATGTGCTCTCGCCTCCGAACGTTGTAATGTCGTGTATATCTATGTACTTTCGCGCCGAAATATTGCATTTTGTATGATCCTAATAGTTTGGTAGTCATCATGTATTATCAGCAGCCCGCTGGGGCAAATGTATAGCTATTCTTCCATCAATTGAGCCCCTCCATTACAGATAGGTGCCCAAGGGCATTGAACGCAGAACCCCCATCATGTAGTATCGCAAATCCATTTGTTGTCCTGTTGGTACCACACCTGCCCTTTGGGCAGGATAATAGTATTCAGAGTGGGGCAGCACTTGTGCCAGCAGGTCGCGATATCGTGTTCGTCGGAAAGCGCGCCTCCAGTGCCGGACACAACGGTAATATGCTGAAGTTCCGAAAAGTGGGACAGCGCGCAGGTGCATTCTGATAGAATTTGCTACGGAGCACGCACCATTAGTTAGCGTGTGGCAGCGCCTATCGTATAAACCTACGTGATCAAATTGCGCCAGCAATACGACAAGATGTAACATCTGTAGCCGCGGCAGGCGCGTTGCAATCTCCAGCAGAGTATCCACAGGATTGATACAGTCCATGGACATGATGGTGAGTCGTTCCACCGGGCCGCAGGACAGGGTGAGAGCGTCGAGCGACGTAAAGCCATCGCCCGGCATTAGTGATAAGGTCACACTAACCACGGGCCTGTCTTTCAGCACTTGCGCAAGAAGTGGAGACCGTACGCTGACCGTGCGGAAGCAGTGTAGGCGAGGTAGCGCGAAGGGTGACAGAGCGAACGGCTCCATGCGCTGGGCCCCACGGTGCAGGCCAAGATATTCAGACCCACGGAGTGTGAGCTCCTCAAGATGGTGTTGTGTCTCGAGGAATCGGGAGAGTGGTGCATCGCATAGCGCGGAAGTGGAGAATCTGCGCAGGCACAAGCCAATGCTGGAGTATATCCATGCACCAGACAACTTGCTGTCAGCCATGCACAGGTCAACTGTGAGCTCCTGCAGATTCCTGAGCTGCGCAAGTGCCCGCCGTAAAAGGCGTAGAAGGTTTCCAACTACCTGGCAACCGGTCCAGTTGATGAACAGGCTACGAACCAGGATAGCATATGCAGGACATGTTGCAAGGGTTTTTAGACAAGCAACAATGCGCGCTGCAGGCAATTCTGGGATGTCACGATATAGAGCTCGCACTCCAACAGCATGCAAGTGTGTATTTGCCCGTATGAAGCCTAGGATGTTGCCTGGTGGCAGCTTTTGCGCAATGCAATCGAGGACTTCGACAGGGAGAATAGGACGGGTGGGATAGTGCACCGACATCCTTCCAAGATCAGTGGATTGGTGCACGGCTCACAATGGTCGCGAAGAGCACGGCGGCGGCGGTGTATGTAGCCTGTGGGAGTGTAAGCTGTAGCAGGCGAAAGGTCCACGAGTCGAGCACCGATTCGTTTGCGTTTGCGTAAATGCAGTCGCCCGATTCTATTCTTGCACGTGAGTCGGACGTTGTAGATCCTGTAGCTCATTATGTAATGACTTCGATTATAAGTATGTTAGTGGGTGGTACACAACTGCTAACTAGAACTCATGGCCTTTTTTCTTTAACCTTACAGCTCTCCCCAAGTAATCACCAAGCGGCCATGTACATACACATACAGACGGGCGCAGCACTGAAGGCTACAGTAATGGCTACAGCAACAAGTATGATCGCATTTTACAAGGCGTCGCTCGGCGTATCGTTCTGGCACAACTCATTCAGCTCTGATTCATATAAAGCGAGCATGTCAGAAGGACTCACCGCTCGAATGAAGGTAAGCATGTGGCAAGTGATATACCCCTTCAGGAAGCCAGCACCCGCATACGCAAACAGGTACTCCCACTTCCTCAAGAAGGTGTCATACTCAGCCTTGTCTTGCAGAGCGGGATACACCTTAGCGATGGCATCTTGGTTTAGATTAGACTTGAGACGTCGATCCCAGCTGCGAAGAGTGCGGGGATAATCTGTCAAATGGTTTGATCCATGATCAGGTGAGGATTTCCGCGAGGGAATAGGGAAGTCAACGGACGTGCTGCGTGATTCTCAACCCGATCAAGGGTAAAGCGACCCTGTGATGCAGTATGAGCGGCGTTGATGAGAACTGTGGCACTTGGGAGGCACGAGTTCGGCCACATGTAGCGTCGCATGAAATCCTCAGCCCTAATGGCATTGGATCATTAATAGATAGCAGCGACATATCAGCTGCACAAACATACTGATAGTCACTATACCGCGCCTCTGGGAACGTACTCGATGTGACAACAACCGTAGCATTTCGCGGCTTCAGCGCAAAGTCCACCAGTTTGAAATATGTGTTATAGTACTGAGACACAATCTTAGCCCGAGCGTCTGATGAGGGGCTGCATGACGTACTTTAGAACCCACATGCTCGAGCATCTCTATGCTTATGAACGCATCGAATGCATGCTCAAATTCTCGAGGAATGTCACGATAGTCTAGGAGATGGACGCGAACGCGCTCTTGAAGACCGGCTTCCTTGATCCGTTGCTCAGCCAAGTTCTTTTGCTCAATGGACAGCGTTAGTGTGTCAACTTCGCATCCATAGCGGGCGGCCTATCGCAAGCTCCATGAGCGTCCTGATTCCTTGCTAGGAAAATGAGCCACTGACCTCAATTGCAAGAGCACCCCACCCTGAGCCAAATTCCAAAATCCGGTGACCGGGTCTGACCCGCGCTTGCCGCAGCACATGTTGAAGTTTGCGCTGTTGAGCGGCTTCCAGACCGTCTGATCCGATGGAAAACTCGGGGTTAAGATCCCCGTGCACTCCTCCCTCAGCTTCGCCCCATAGTGCACATGAATACATCATCTCTTGGCTAAGGAATGCCTAAGTCTTCCGATCAGCACCCACAGATGTCTCAGTTACGTGCTAATGTCACCTTGAACAGCTCGTTAGACTGATCGTAACTGGCGATGGCGTTCAGTCGTGCTTTTGACCGGGTTTGCCCGAGAAAGGCGTTAGATAGTCCGGATAGTGTAGCCGCGAGCCTGCTTAAAGCGGACGAGACTTGCGAGACGCTGGCCAAGTTGTCAATGAATAACTTGAGGGAATGATCAGATATAGTTTCGCAATCCTGAAGATAGTGTTTATGTACCTTGATGATCCCTTCTAGATTATCAACTTCGATTTCCCCCATCATGTACGCTTCGCTGACTAGGTCCAACGGTCAGTACAGTATGATTTTACGAAGTAAATGCATACAGCCGAGGCCTCCGGAGCTGAGAAGGCGGTTAATGGCCCGAATGTAGAATTAAGAATATATGAAACGCACACGAATATCCGCGTCCAGAATGCATCGTCTAATACCCGTAAATGAATTGTTTCGCTCTTCATTGTTGGATTGCCGTAGCACGCCTCCCCATCAGCGTCTATAATTTGCAAATATCCAATTCGAATTGCGCCCTGAAGGACGCTTTGAACCGAATATCGTGCTAAGGTGACATAGTAAGGAGGGACACTTATGTGTATACGCCATCTGGCTCACCTGCCGAAGCCAGCCACGAGCGAGGGGAAATCGAGATAGCGGTTGTGTCGGTCGAGTGTATTTCGTTGGATGGATAATGTCCTCGTAAAAGCGAAGATGCCATTTCGATAAAGGAGGGATGATTATTCAGCACGAGGGTTGGATGAGGGTGCTGACGAAGGTAAGAGTTGGTGAGGACGCTGACGAAGGCGAGGGTTGGATGAAGCAACTCACGGAGGGGAGTGTTGATATTCGTTTCTCTATCAGTCCCTTTTATACTGGGCAGGCTAATGTGGAAGAAATTGGGAAATGTCGTAGAAAGGGTTAAGCTAGCCCGAGCAGCGCCAAGTGAGCGCGGACAGTACACGACATGCCACTACGCTTTCCCAGTCGTTCCCCGGAAGCTGTGTGGATGCGGTTCGCTAGCCTACCTGAAAGGAGATATGTAACCTAGGAGCGATGGAGGGGTAGAGTTCGGCGCCGTGATGACAGGAGTTGGACAATTCTTGATTTCGTACCCCTGAGATTTGCTGCTCGAAGGTCAATCTACATGCACATGTTCTTTAGACATGTATACTTAGTGGCCGGGTGCTTTGTAGCTTGTCACCTCGTCCGCTTGTGGATACATCCGGATCCATCTCTATCTGTCAAAGTACGGGAACCTCTTGCTTGTGACGGAAAACAGTAAATGCGCGGCTTAGTTTGGCGACCACTACAATTCACTGTACAGCTCTATCGTTATAGAATGGACGCTATTGCGTCAGAATAGCAGTGATATGACACTGGTGAATATTAAAGGCGCAGAGACCCTGGTTGAGGTGAGAGGTTCACGCCCATCATAGTACGGCGTATAATTTAGTGGCCAGCATGTTTTCCTGTGTCAGGTCTGTGCAACAGTGCAGAAAAAGACTGTGTGAACGCTGGGAATATGACCCAATCTGCCAGTTGTGCCGACTCGCGGCGATGCTGTTACGTATCTAACAGGCGGTGTATAGGCACTGTATCTGGAGACGTGGTCCTTGAGAAGACACTCCTGCTGAGAATGTTTGCCAAGTCCAATGGCAGACATTGAGCTAGCTTCAGCACGTCGATGCACCAATCGGAGAAGACTCACCTCATATTTGTCATGTGAGCATTAAGAATACAGGACCGTCTGATGCAAACACTAACTATAGCGGTTATATGCTGAGACAGGTACTGACATACTGCTGAGAACTGTTTCAGTCGCAGCGCAAATGATACGTTCTATACGCGCTCCGGCTGTAGCAGCGCCACCTAGCTGGAGCTTGATCCGGAGCGGAGCACCATCACCGGCGATCAGCAGGATGTAGAGGGTCGTCTACTATCTCGCAGCGCGCTGTGGGAACGCTGCACACGAGCAAAGTGGTCTAGAGCAGAGCATAGTGGACATGAACGAGCCGGCAGCACACGATTTATCCATGTTCGTGGACGTTACATGCATCGTGGTCGACTTCTCTAAGTCGTCAATCAGATCAGCGCCCCGCGGGCGGCGAGCGCTTATCTAATGATCTCATCCTCCGCTTTCGCCGCCATCTCTAGTCAAGCTTGTGCGCGTTATTGGTGATGGCGACTTTCCACGTTTGCCTATGTGTACTGCCACCATAAGGCGCACAAGCTCTGTCTCAAGCCCCGAAGACCTATGCACCTTTCTATAACGGTCATGAATCGATCTGCAAGCTCATCAAGAGAACTGTTTATGGTTCTGAATCGAAGTCAACCGTTCAATTGTACCTAATTAAATTGGAGGCCTTTTAGTGGTTTCAAGAAAATATCTGCGATGGAATGCAGAATCGAACGAGATAGGAACTTCGTGCTGGTGCCAGCTGTATCGTTGCAAGACCACTGGATGTACGTATACCAGGAGGATTCTCAGTGGGATCTGCCACGAATCCTTCGTCGACATCGATGAGATCCGGCTATGCGCGACTTACTCTACGCGCACCTTCTACGCCAGCATCTGAGCGCCCATGAACGTACGGAAGCATAGGTCGATTCGCGTCCCACGCCTACTCTGACGCCGCCAGCGGCCTGAGGATCATTTGGAGAAAGCTGATGCTACGTGGGTAATTGCCTTGAGCTACAGCAAAATCCTGCAAGTAAAACAATTGCTTGACAATTAATGACTTATTTCCCAATGCGATCTTTCGCATCACCATCCCTATGTAATGCCTCTCCCTAGCGGCAGTCAGAACGCGTACGCCACTTCAGATTCATGAAATCCCTTCAACTGATCATATTGAATCGTCTCGGCGGCTATACGACATGTTATCTGGAATGGGTCAGACTCCCCCATGCTAGCAAATGAACGTTGCGAGTATCACTGCGATTATAGTATAGGTAAGGAAGGCGCAAACGAGCAGAAGCTCCTGCACTTCACCGATGCCTCGATCCAGTCCTGCATCGGCCGAACATTATGAGGCGAATGAGAATGATCTGATGACGTACCGATTTCCAGATCAGTTCGCATCTTGGATTATGTATCAGATCTTGGACGCGCACTTTCATTCATCGCCTTGAAGCCAGATCTTTCACCAGACGAGCGCTGAATCTGGGCCGGACTGATGCCGCTCATACGGACTATTATATAATGTCTGCTTGGTTACGTAATGGAGAGCTTGAAAGATGCCCTCCTCAAAAGTGCGGGGTATTTGCATCAAGGGTAGTTCCCAAACGGTGATTATGAGTGTGGCGCGGGATTTCTGTGCTTCCCCATCAGAGGAGCCCGTAGGGCATAGTGTCGACCTCACATGGCTAGACATGTACTTTTGTCCCGTCAACGCTGTAGGCATCATCGATGCCACATCCCACTACTTCTCATCCCTACTTCCATTGAAGAGGCCGAATCGTATCCACCATCTGCAATTTGGAATCACCCTCTGTGGTGCAATGGCACGGGTTATTTCAGCAGGTAAATGGTCTGATTTTGAGTACATCGTGTTCCGGTGGGAAGCACCTTCTCCGAGATGGACCGGCTGCTCGGGATTCAAACATTAATTAATATATGCATCCGAGCAGGACCGGGACGAGCATTTGGAGAACTGTACATTCAGTGTACCTGAGGCAACCCGTAACGTCTAACTTGATCAGATGTAACACGTCACAGGCCATGCATTGATGCATTGTAGAGATGTGGTTCCATTACTCTAGTCTCGGTTCCAGCCGCTCTACAACGCGCGGCAGTCACCGAGCGGACATCGAAAAGAAAATGCTCAGGTCGCGCTGTAGAGCGTCTGGTGTGGGTAACCCCCCACGTGACCCATGAGCGAGAGAGAGAGACATTTATTTCGCGCGATCAGATGTAGAGTTTCAGCCAACTATCTTAATCTGCCAACTGCCCTTCGCTTAAGAAATCGCAGTTGCGAGCTAGATCTGCATGCAGATTAATCTGCTAGCTGCGGCAGATTAATCTACTGTGACAATAAAATGGTACATCCAGGATTCGAACCAAGGACCTTAGCACTGATGAGAATAAGAGCATCGCAGCATAATTAGCCAACTGAGCCATAGTGATAACAGTTACCATTGTCCAATCAAAATATATATAACATAATTTTACACACAATTTCTGCAAATCATCAAGGCAACTAACTGCTACAACAAGCATAAAAAAATCAATGATAGTGGTAGCTTGTTTTACCATGCCTGACCTAGAGCAATTCACAATGGGAAAATTGAATACACTGGAATCACAGGTCTTTAGAGGCAGATTCATTTGTATTTGTGTTATGGAAGATGTTAAACTGCGAAAATGAAGTTTACAAAATACTCTATATATTTCTTAAAAGTGCAAAGATACTAGTTGAACTGTAGCTCAGTTGGCTAATGTATGCTGCGATGCTCTTATTCTCATCAGTGCTAAGGTCCTTGGTTTGAATCCTGGATGTACCATTTTATTGTCACAGTAGATTAATCTGCCGCAGCTAGCAGATTAATCTGCATGCAAACCTAGCTCGCAACTGCGATTTCTTAAGCGAAGGGCAGTTGGCAGATTAAGATAATTGACTGAAGTCCCTCGTCAGATACATTAAGTACATTAGTGTGGGCATGAAGCCAAGGTGATGGTAGAATTGTAGTAAGTATGTGCGGTAATAGAAGTTATGTTTGACTGTATATTGGTACGAGAGATGTGGTGAAGGAAGGATAAGGCTCATTGTGAGCCTATGGGCTGTAGAGTTTCAATGCCACAGGTGCATCTTTAGAGACACCGCAGATGCATCTGGGGCACTCTAAGTCACCGAAATTAGGTGCCCGTTAGTACCAAACTAAAGTGTCGCAAGCTGGGAATCAAATCAGGAACCATGAGACCTCAGCGAAACAGCAACTGAAACCACTCAGCTAAAGCGGTTGGTGAAAGGAAGATCTTGTGCAAATATATAGTCAGTAGTTGATATAATAACGATATAATAACAGTTGTAATAAAATTTAATATTCTGCTCATATGTCAGTAAGCTCAAGTGTTCCTTGAACTCAGAATGCATCTCTTTATTAATGTATCCCACAACCCATATGTATCTGCAATGAGGTAAGGATGCTGTCATAAATTACCTACAGGGCAATATGGAACATTGCACTAAGGTGTGACTTGACAATTAACAGCTACGGTGATGAAAGGACATTAAATGGATCATATTGACAAGCATGTGACTGGATATCAAGACCGTTTGGCAAAGTGGTACAGGTTGTGACTTTGCTGATCCCAGGTCAAGTGTTTGAACCCTGCACAGGTATTTCTTGTGCAGATGCATCTTATTTTATTCAGATGCATCTATGCAGCACGCTTGGGTGTTAAGATTGCTTAGAGAGCCCCAGATGCATCTGCGGTGTCTCTAAAGATGCATCTCCAGCACTGAAGTCCCTTGTGGGCTTACCCTGGATCGATGACAAGGGGGGTTTGCAAGGGATTTTTGAGGAAGGCATTTGAGTGTTCCAGGAAACGTTGTAGTGCTTGGATACCCTTGGAGGTAAGATAGACCCAAGTCATACTCAATCACGTCACATGACCAAAATCTGTCACGCCGAGGCAAGTTTGACAGAGTGGGCAACTTGCATTTGACATAACAATGGTCAAAGACCATTTGAGTAAAATCTAAAACCTGAGATCTCTTGCAAACACAAAGGTTGAGGATTCTCAGGTTTTCGATTTTTGATAAAGTGCATCAGTCCCTTCTTATGTGGCTATTTATGTGGCCGAGCCGTCGAATTAGTCAGCATCGCACAATTTAGGAGGATGATATTATCCATCGAATATATGCCCAGACATACAGATTGTGTCTTCCAACATGTAGTCTCGAGAGACCATTGCTAAGAGCATACAATCCACAAAGCGAACATTCAGAGGTATGATATATTGCCTCGTTATATTGTGAGTTAATTGTTGACGTTTACATAAATTCTATATGCGTTCGCAGATGTTTATGGATGCATACCGCAAGGGACTCTCTGGCTCCCAAGCAGCTTGGGCGGCGACCATGGTCGTAGAGTGACCCCAGAAGGTGTCTCGGCCAAGCTAGACAATGTAACATAGATTGAATCCTGTCATGCCCAGGACAGCACGTGTACTCTGTTTTTGTAATTTACATATCATGTAATAGACAAGTCTTGATCATGCCGGATTAGTCTGCGGCACGTGGATGTCACGGTGTGACACCCCCTGGTTGAGTATGACTTGGGTCTATCTTAGATAGGAGGATGTGTAGTGTTATGGATGGGGAGATGCGAGTGAGGTAGTGGCGTGCATGGGTGTGTAAGGGGCAGTCTCTGAGGATGTGGTCTTGGGTTTGGAAAGTGCGGTTGTCACAAGGGCATGATGTGGGTTCAGTTGGGATGAAGCAGCTGTAGTATTCGCCATAGTGTCCATGGGAGGTGATGCAGCAGATGATGCGTGATTGGACGTTGCGTGTGCCTGTAAATTTGCGTATGGATGGGTGCAGTGTGTTAGATGGTTGGAATAGTGAGCAGGTGGAATGGGGGTCGTAGTGAGGTGTTGAGTGGGATTCTCATTGCCATCGTTGTAATGTTCGTCTTTGTGCGTGTTGTCGTAGCCAAGTGAGTGTGGGTGGGTGTAGGGATGGTAACGTGGTAGCATGTTTGGCTAGATGTTTGGCAGATTCATTGCCAGGTACTCCTTTATGACTGGGACACCAGTGGAGTATGACGGTGAGGTTGGGGTGTGCACTGAGAAGCATGTCGGTGTGGGTAATAAAAAGAATGGAGTTGGTTTGGGTGGGATGTTTGTGCACGTGATATATGGTTTGCAGTGTGGTTGTGTTGTCGGTGAAGTAGTGTATTGTAGCGGTGTTTGGGTGGCTTGTGAAAATGTGTGTGAGGGAGTGTGATGTGGTGCTGAGTGCAAAGGTTTCAGCATCGTAGGTGGTGGCAGTACGGCCTAGGCCGTAGAGGTGTTGGTGTATATTTTTTCCGAGGTGGGTGAAGAGGTAGCTTGCCCCTGAAAAGAAGTGGTGAGGGAGTAGTGGGTGGGTAGACCCATCGGTGTATATGCAAATAGTGGAGGAGGATGTGGTGGAGAGGTCAATGAGGGAGCGGATATGTTTGAGATGTGTGGTTTTGGCATCCTTGGAAGCATTCGTGCCTAGTAAGTCCCATTGCAGTCTTGGTCCCCATCATGTCATCAGGTGCCAGGGTGCCTGTTCAAATGGGTATGCATGATCAGTGTGTCAGAGCAATCAAAACATCGGTTCAACGAGTGCATTTTGTTACGAGTCTAACACGGCTGAGCCCACGGGAAGTGGTAAGCGTGTGAAACCGTTACCCAATTAGGCAACAGGCGACGTGCTTATATACCTGGAACCACAGTCTCGCCTAACCGCGAGATTACGCCCTTTTAGCGAAGGGGGCTAAATGCCTTGCATAGCACGTGAGTGGTTCTACGTGCGACTGTAACAGTATCTCGCGGTTGCCCGGTCGCAGGTTCGACTCCCGTTGTCGACATGCGGCTGAGAGCACACCTAGTAGGCGCTTATAAACGGTGAACGGTAGCTCGGGGGCTGGGTATACAGACCACCTTGCTCTGGCCAATTGGGGGTGTCTCCAACGGCAAAGCGCTTGAGCCCATCGAGGGGGATGGTAGAGCGTGTTGGGGACAACACACACCTTAAGCGGGAGGTAGTGTTACGAGTCTAACACGGCTGAGCCCACGGGAAGTGGTAAGCGTGTGAAACCGTTACCCAATTAGGCAACAGGCGACGTGCTTATATACCTGGAACCACAGTCTCGCCTAACCGCGAGATTATGCCCTTTTAGCGAAGGGGGCTAAATGCCTTGCATAGCACGTGAGTGGTTCTACGTGCGACTGTAACACATTTGTCCACAGGTGTAACGGTGCCCGTAGGGCAATCGTGTGAGGTACGGTACATAAAATCGAGCTATTATATACCGTTTCACCCTCCAGCTATGCAATACCTGGCTCCTGATGTTCAGGCACATGCGAGCTCGGCCCTGGAAAATCCATGTTCCAACACAGTGCGCGTAGGTAAGAGTGAGTTGAGATATAACAGTGGTGTTGTGCGTGGCATGTGTTTTTGTATAGTACGTTTAGAGAGAGGATATGGTTGGTTTTGTGGTTTTGTGAGACATTGTATAGGTTGGGAGTGTGTAGGTAATGTACATAAACAAATTGCTGTAGTATCATTGAGGCATTGTAAATAAATGGGAATAGGAAGGATTGCAGAAAGGGTTTCGAGAGAGGAAATGGGGGTGGTGTGGAATGCGCCCAGTAGCCAGTGTAGACTTTGGTTTTGGGTGAGGGTAATAGGGCAGATGAGTGTTTTTTGGTGGTGTGCATTGTAGTAGAGGGGGGTGCCATAGGTGAGGATGGGGAGAATGGTTGCGGTGTAGAGGTGTCGGGTGGGGTAGATATTGAGTCTGTGTATGGTGTTAGCGAGCATGCGGAGTGCGATGGCTTGGGTGGTGGTGTGGCGTGCCATGGTGTAAACATGGTGTTGGAAGGTGAGGTGGGAGTTGAAGTAGAATCCTAGCCATCGAAGGTGTTGGGAGGGAGGTACTGTTACGGTTATTTTGATTTTTCGAATATCGGCAGAACTCACCACCGGGCGAATACGATACAGGGACTTGTTGCGCAACCAACCCCCCTGGCTACTCGTGATCTTACTGGGCGCATCCCCAGTTGTACTAGTCTAACAGAACTCGTTTCATCTCTGGCAGATCCAACTCTGTCATCGTTTCATGTTCACCTTTTTATTTAGCTGATAGATGGCGTTCAACCGCCATCATTCCTATCTATCGTCTCAGATACATCGCTCCATACTTATCAAACGTTTGGGACTATAGCGTAGATAGTATCGGTGGCATCTGGGACAGACTTGACCCCTGAAACCTAGCGTAGTATAAAAACTCATGTACTTACCGTCGAGGCTCTTCAGCTCGACCTTGTTGTACAAACAAGAAGTCTTATACTCGTTCTCAAACGTAGGAAACTACGCTCAGTATTTCTCGCTCGAGCAATTGAACGACTAAGTCCTCGAAGTGCACCTTGACTTCTCGGACTTAGGCGAGTCTTATATTCTACCAGACTCGCACCTGAACAGATTATATCCTCTAACGCGTATTGGATATTAACCGATCTCCTAGAAACGCTATCTAGGACTTGAAGGCATCTAACGAGTATTTGCCTTGCATACGGCTAAACGCCTACGTGCAGAAGAACGATCTATATTCGCGACTCGAATATACGAACGGGTATTCGACCCGTAACAGAAGGTCGAGCTTATCACACCCTCACCTACCACGGTGTAAGGGCACATGATATTTGGACCAGAATTCCCAGCACGACTGATTGAACTCTTGCCCGAGAACATTCAGGGAGTCTACAGACTCAACCAATACGAGTGGACTGACACCATTGGAGCCTTCCGTAACCGCGGAGGAATTGTTGTCATTCCAAGAGAAGATAGGGCATCGAAGTGGGTAGAAGTATACCCCTCCGCAAGAATGACCGCTTGGGAAATAACGCGTGAAGCGTTCGAACGATTCGGAGAAATCCCTCCGATGTCAACCGCGACGTTGACCGAAAACAAAACCGAAACCATCAACAGAACCTTCGATGCCGATGGAAATACGAATCAGCCTTCGGGCGCCACAGGAATGGCAGGAATTGAGCGCATCGGAGATGATGGGAGAAATCCTGGAAACTTTACAGGAACAGATAACAGCCAGACCGGAGGACAGGACCCTCCAGGATTTATATCTGCTTTTGCGCAGAGTGGGATTGGGCCTATGGCTGGAGGAACAGACCTCTTTGGAAACCCCCCACAGAACGCACCCGGAATGGGTAGCGGAGGAAATCCGTCTTGGACTAGCCCAAGCGGAGGAATGGGAACGACAAACCCAGGAACATGGCCTTCAGGCCTATTTGGACGAACCTCCGCAGGTACAAGCGGAGGAGGACTGGGAGGAAACTTCGGACTCGGAGGAGGGAATGCCCCCCCTCCTGGAGGACTCGGAGGAGGAACTCCCGCGAACCCCGGAGGAGGAAACCCTGGAGGGAACCCAGGGAACCCCGGAGGAAACCCAGGAAACCTGGGTGGAGGATACCCGGGAGGAGGAGGACCCCCAGGCGGGCCCCCACCACCGAATGCGCCGCAGCCCCAACCTCCGGCGCCGAACCCGTACTACCGACCCCCGATGATAAAGATCAACCCCCCAGACGTATTCGACGGGGAACGATCTGACATGCAGAACTTCATAAACCAGTGCAATTCCTGGTTTACGATGTACGAAACGTCATTCCAGAACGACGTTCAGAGAGTGATCTTTATCCTCTCTTATATTTCGAACAAGGGGAAAACGGGCCAATGGAAACAGAATTATCACCGGGTTTATACGAACCCCCAGACGAAACGATTCTTCCCGCCTAGTCTTGCACAGTTTGATGCAGACTTCCAGAAAGCCTTCGGAGCCATCGAAGAAGTACAGAAGGCGCGGAAGAAAATCCTGGACGTAACCCAGGACAGAAAAGACATCGATGATTATATCACCGAGTTCAACAACTTGGCCGGAAAGGCCCAGTACGATCGATACAGCGCAGACGGAAACGCGTTGCTCATAACCCTCTTCGAGAAAGGGTTACCCGAACATACGACCCGATATATCATCGGCATCCGGCCGCTACCAGCGACCATTGATGAATGGCAGTCCGCTGCCTCGTACTATGAAAATACGTACAAGATATTCTTGAAACGGGATAAACCGTTTGTCAAGAAAAAGGCTTGGCAAGCCTCGAACCAGAATAATGGACGCACTAGTGCTCCACAGACAACCGCACCGAAAGATCCGAACGCGATGGATGTAGATCGAATGACCACCCAGGAAAGGGACGATCACATCAAGAAGGGAAAATGCTTCACCTGTCATCAACCAGGACATATGTCGCGAGACTGTCCAAAGAGGCCAAGGAAGCCAGCCCGCCCTAGGCGGACTACTCGAAAAACCGAAGAAGAAGAAGCCGAGCAAGAGGCTCGCATTGAAGAAGTCTCTGAGGAAGAAACTGAATACATTACCGCTAACAGAGCAGTCACAGCAATTAGGGCTCTGAAAGCCAAGAACCCCGAGCTCCTAGCACGGCTCGTAGAAGAACAGGATTTTGCCTAGGAGGGAAGCCCACGGTCTTACCCTCCGAGAAAGCAGCGCATGTAATTACCTCATTCGAGAAGAATCGATCCCTCTTCATCCCGGTAATCATGACGCTGGCAAAACCCGTGAAGTGCAATGCACTAATCGACTCAGGAGCAATGTCCAACCTGATCCACAGCAGAGTGGTAGAAAAATACAAGGTGCCCACGCAACCCTTGAAGAACCCGATCATCGTCAAAAATGTTGACGGAACAGAAAACAAAGATGGGCGAATAGACCGAGAAGCCACCATACTACTACGATACCCAAAGACCCAGAAAACGCGAAAAGTCCGATTCCTAGTAGGATCGATCGGAACAGAAAATATGATTCTAGGGTATGGATGGCTAAAAGACGAAAACCCCACAATCGACTGGAAGGACCAAACAGTCGATGTACGATCAATACTAGGGGCAGAAGAAAAGAAACAGGAAGCCACGATCCAAATGGATACGGTGGAGATGGTAGTTGCCCCAGAAGGAAAAATTCCAACAAGGGGGACCCAAGAAGCTGCGGGGTATGATCTTTACGCCGCAGAAGAAACCGAGATTCCCGCCGGAGGATGGAAACTCGTATCCACTGGAGTAAAAATGAAGATCCCGAAGGGATCGTATGGAAGGCTGGCCGGACGATCAGGCAACACCCTCAGACACGGATTGGTAGTACAAGCCGGAATCATAGATTCGGACTACCGAGGAGACGTCGGAGCCATCGTCTTCAACTACTCAGATAAGGCGCATAGAATTATCCCGGGCATGCGAATAGCCCAGATAATTTTCGAACGACACCTCACCCCCGACATCTTAGAGGTCGAAGACCTAGATGAAACAGAACGAGGGGAGAAAGGGTTTGGATCCACGGACCAGCCAGAAGAAACAGCGCAGCGGCTCTATACTCCCGAGGAGTACGAAGCGATCCGACGCTTCGCGAAAGACAACCCTAGGATCATAGGAAAGAAAGGGGAGACGCGAAAGAAGTTCCGAACAAAGATACAACTCATCAACGCTGTCAGGAAAGCGCTGACGAAATCCCAGGAATTCGCACAGAAAACGCCCGAACCAGAACGAACAATTGAGGAGATGGTCCCGAAACACCTACTGGACTTCGCCAAGGTGTTCAGTAAGGAGTCCGCAGCAGCGTTCCCCCCGTCAAGACCATGGGACCACGCAATCGAATTAAAACCCGATTTCGTGCCAAAAGACTGTAAAGTCTATGCACTCTCACCTAAAGAGCAACAGGCGCTGGACGAATTCCTAAAAGAAAACTTGGCCAAGGGATTCATTGTACCCTCAAAATCCCCGATGGCATCACCATTCTTTTTCGTCCCAAAGAAAGACAGCGGCCTACGACCCTGTCAAGATTATCGATATCTGAACGAAGGAACGATAAAAAACGTCTATCCCTTACCACTGATCTCAGAGCTTCTGGAAAAGCTAAAAGGAGCAAGGATCTTCACAAAAATGGACCTTAGAGCGGGATACAACAACGTGCGGATCAAGAAGGGAGACGAATGGAAAGCAGCCTTCAAAACAAACCGAGGGCTGTACGAACCCACGGTTATGTTTTTCGGATTGTGCAATGCACCCGGGACCTTCCAAGCAATGATGAACGAAATCCTGAAAGAAGAAATCCTCGAAGGATGGGTGCTTGTTTATATGGACGACATCCTCATTTTCTCAGGAGACGAGAAAATACACAAGGAACGGGAGAGGCGGATCCTCCAGAGATTGGTGGATAACCATCTCTTTGTGAAACCCGAGAAATGCGCCTTCGGTGTCGACAGAGTCGAATTTCTGGGACTAGTCATCACCCCAGGAAATATCCAGATGGACCCAGCGAAACTCAATGGGATTAAGGAGTGGCCAACTCCCCGAAATCTCAAAGAAGTCAGATCCTTCCTAGGATTTGCGAACTTCTATCGGAAATTTATCGATCACTACTCTACGCACGCCCGACCCTTGGTAGACCTCACAAAAACGGTCACGGGGACAGGGTTCCAGTGGACGGAGAAAGAACAGAAAGCATTCGAATTCATGAAGAAAGCATTCACAACAGCGCCCGCACTAGGAACACCAGACAAGGAGAAACCGTTCATCCTTGAAGCAGACGCGTCTCAGTTCGCCACAGGAGCAGTACTGAAACAGATGGATGAAACAGGGCGCGAACGGCCAGTGGGATATCTCTCACAGTCCCTGACATCCACAGAACGGAACTATGAAATCTACGATCGCGAACTACTCGGAATAGTCCGAGCCTTAGAAGAATGGCAGCACCTGTTAGAAGGAGCACCGCATCGGATCTTGATCCGAAGTGATCATCAGAACCTGACGTACTGGAGAAGCGCACAGCGCCTAAATCGGCGACAAGCGAGATGGCATCTATTCCTCTCGCAATTCGACCTGAAGTTACAACACGTCCCCGGAAGGAAACTAGTCATGGCCGACACACTGTCCAGGTTGTATCACCAGGACGAAAGCAACGAAGACAACGAGGGAATCACCATGATTCCAGACGAACTCGTCGTCCACGCAATCCAGATCCCGATCATTGATCGAATCAAGAACGCCAACGATCGAGATGAATCTGCGGAACAGGCGATCCGTGCTCTAGGGGGCACAGGCGAATTCCCCGCGAAAACCACTGCAGATGAATGGCAACAAACGGATGGAATACTGCTCTACAGGGGCAGAATGTACGTGCCGAGGGATGAGGGCCTTCGACGAGACGTCATCGCAAAATACCACGACACGATCCCAGCCGGACACCCTGGGATCTGGGGTACAACAGTCCAGGTTAAGACCCACTTTTGGTGGCCGGCCATGGGAACAATGATAGCGGAATACGTCCGGGGCTGTGCAATCTGTCAACAGATGAAACCTGATAGGAATCCGCTAAAACCCCCTTTGCAACCAATACCAACAAGGGAAGACGCCCTCCCATTCTCACAGTGCTCGGTCGATTTTGTCACCGACCTGCCAAGAGTCGGAAAGTATGACTCCATGATGGTGATCGTCGACCATGGCCTATCCAAGGCCATCTCTCTCACCCCATGCGACAAAATGATCAATAGCGAAGGGGCGGCAGAGATATTTCACCGGAAAATCTACTCGCTATATGGCATCCCCCGAAAGATCATTTCAGACAGGGGACCGCAGTTTGCATCAAAGCTTTTCAAGGAATTATGCAAGCTGCAGGGAACAGAATCAGCGATGAGTACGGCGTACCATCCACAGACCGACGGACAGACAGAAAGAATGAATCAACAGATCGAAGTATACCTTCGCATCTATTGCATGAACGACCCGTTCCAATGGGTACAGCGACTGCCTGACGTCGAATTTGCGCACAACACCAGACGAACCGAAAACCGACCAGCGCCACTTGAAATAATCCTAGGATACGTCCCGAGAGGATTCCCAGACTATGACAGAGTAGGGAACGTCCCGGCAGCAGTCGACAGGATCAAGAAGATCAAAGAGGCGCGAAAGATGGCATTCATCGCGCATGAATTAGCCCAGAAAAGAATGGCAGGGCGGTTCCTCAGAGAACTGCCAAAGCTTGAGAAAGGGGACAAGGTCTGGCTCGATGCCAAGAACCTAACAATCCCCTACGAATCGAACAAACTAGCACCAAAAAGAGAGGGACCCTTCACCATCACAGAAAAGATGGGACCCACGACATACCGGTTGCAGTTACCGACCAACTGGAAAATTCATCCGGTATTCCATGCCGCCTTACTAAAACCGTTCAGAGAAACGAGGGTGCACGGACCCAATTACCTACGGCCGCCACCTGACATCGTCAAGGGACAAGAAGAGTACGAAGTCGAAGCCATCTTGGCTGATAGATGGCGAGGGAAGAAGCACCAGTACTTCGTCAAGTGGAAAGGCTATGCCACGGCCGACAACTCATGGGAAGATGAGGCGAACTTGGAGCATTCCAAGGAGCTGATAAAAGACTACCACAGGACGAGAGTCAGGACAACCCCGACACTCGAAAACAAGACAGTAATAGTATGTCGACGACTCGCCACCAGCTCCCTCGCCGTACCACGACCCCCGGCGATGCGGATCGTCGAGAAGGCCGACCGCGAGGTACGCCACCAGGAAGGTACTCTCCCCAGCATCTGCAGATTAGACACGCCCTCCTCTGGTACAGGGCCGAGGGACCCTTTGCTGGCCGAGCCGATGGCTGGTCAGCCCTCTTCGACATCGCGCAGGACCTCACCCACGTCTACAGCTCGTACCAGAACATCACCGAGGACCTCGTCCGAATGGAGGGGCAGATCAGAGCGCAGAGAGAGGGACTCGAGCTACTCACCGACAGACTTATCGACCGATTGGCCGCCACTACGACGGCCCGACTACGACACGCGCTCAACGACTTCGAGGATCGCGAGCACGTTGCTCCCAATCGACCCGAATACACACCGCGACCCGCCCGCTTTTTCACCCCCGACGAACGACGCCGAGTTGCAAGGCCGTTTAATTTTATGGAGGGCGATAGAGTATTATTTCCGTTGCCTACCGAGACTCAGAGGGCCCGCCGAACAGGAGTTAGAGACCCGACGCCACGTATTTCTGGTATGGGAGGCAACGGGAGACGTGAACCACCTGCACGCCCGACGAGCCCTAGGGCTACCCCAGCGCGACAGCGAAGAGCGAATAGCACGCCGCCTATTCGACGATCTCCTTCAGTGCAGAGTATTACCCGCGAGGAGTTTGAGCGAGGTGCGAGGGAGCATGAACGAGACACCGCCTCCTTACCCACATGGGCGCAACGGAACCTTCACCGCGCCGCTCACCACTGGAGATATCGACACAACGAATATCTCAGAGATATCCCTTCCCTACGGGTACCAGCGAGGCCCTCGCCTGAACAACCCTGTCGGCAGTGCGGATCCGCTAGCCACTGGATCCTCGACTGCCCCGACTATATTTGCCGAACTTGTGGGCTCAATCAACCAGGTCATCGACAGAATGAATGCCGCCAACACTTCGTATGGCGAACTCCTACGACCCCATCCCTCAGCGGGAACGGCGACATCTACAATGAACAGGACGCCGAGGCACTCTGAAGAGAGGAACTTGGAAAATTCGTCGAGGCCGACGAATGCCTAGGGAGGGGCTGATGTTACGGTTATTTTGATTTTTCGAATATCGGCAGAACTCACCACCGGGCGAATACGATACAGGGACTTGTTGCGCAACCAACCCCCCTGGCTACTCGTGATCTTACTGGGCGCATCCCCAGTTGTACTAGTCTAACAGAACTCGTTTCATCTCTGGCAGATCCAACTCTGTCATCGTTTCATGTTCACCTTTTTATTTAGCTGATAGATGGCGTTCAACCGCCATCATTCCTATCTATCGTCTCAGATACATCGCTCCATACTTATCAAACGTTTGGGACTATAGCGTAGATAGTATCGGTGGCATCTGGGACAGACTTGACCCCTGAAACCTAGCGTAGTATAAAAACTCATGTACTTACCGTCGAGGCTCTTCAGCTCGACCTTGTTGTACAAACAAGAAGTCTTATACTCGTTCTCAAACGTAGGAAACTACGCTCAGTATTTCTCGCTCGAGCAATTGAACGACTAAGTCCTCGAAGTGCACCTTGACTTCTCGGACTTAGGCGAGTCTTATATTCTACCAGACTCGCACCTGAACAGATTATATCCTCTAACGCGTATTGGATATTAACCGATCTCCTAGAAACGCTATCTAGGACTTGAAGGCATCTAACGAGTATTTGCCTTGCATACGGCTAAACGCCTACGTGCAGAAGAACGATCTATATTCGCGACTCGAATATACGAACGGGTATTCGACCCGTAACAGGTACGGTGATAGGTGGGGAGTTGGGTGAAGTGATGGTGATGTGTGGGATGGGGTGGTGTTTTCGTGTGTGGTAAAAATGTGTGGCATCAATTTTGTCATGGCCTATGTCGAGGCCAATGTCATGGAGGGTTTGCCAAGTGAGGTTAGCAGTGTGTTCAGTGCAGTGGGTGGAGATTGGTAGGGCCAGCAGCCATGAGGCTGAGGTCATCGACATAGGAATATAAATTGGCGTCTGGGGAGAGGGAGGTGAGGTGGTGTAGTATGGGTGATGTGTATATGGTGGATAAGATGGGGGAGTGCCAATGTTGCCAGTGTGGTAGACATTGCTGAGTTCGTTTGTCACGGTTTATTACACATGACCATATATTGCCATACGCCGGGGTCAAACTCACGTATCTATGTCCCCATGTCACATGATCTCCCCCATGGTCACCTGACTTATAGATTGTACATATGCGCACAGCCCCTATCTTATCTACTTAGCGTAGGGGCCACCTTTAGGGTGGCCTTAGCATCTGTGTTGCCAAGCATGTATATAGTCTGTAGCGTTCTGAGGCTTACACCTCAGAACAGTTATTGTAACGATTTTAATTACCCATGGCTTCACCATGGATGTCAATTGTCACTAAAGTATGATAATTAATAGAATAAGAACATATTGGATCGTGAGTCCGCCCAACGTGTCTCTGCCCACTCAGCCACTTCCGACACCTCGCTGATGCTCGGTGTCGTCGTCGCTGAGCTTGTAATCCTGTGTCCACAAATGTGGTCCCTCAAAACCTCCTGAATTTTCTGGCATGTATCTACAGTACAGGCTATTTATGTTACAAAAGCTGCAAAATCCTGTGGCACAGCGCAGGGAGGTTGTTACGGTCATTCTAATTTTTCGAACGCTGGCAGAACTCACCATAGGGTGAATACGATACAGGGACTTGTTGCGCAACCAACCCCCTGGCTACTCGTGACCCGTACTGGGCGCATCCCCGGGTTGTATTAGTAAATAGGGCAAGTTTCACCTTCGGCAGATTCCACTCTGCCCCGTTTCATGTTTATCATTTACTAGCTGATAGATGGCGTTCAACCGCCATCATCATTCCTCGTTATCATTTCAGATATATCACTACATACCTATCAAACATTTGGTACTATAGCGTAGATAGTAGCGGTGACATCTGGGACCGACTTGACCCCTGAAAACCCAACGTAGTATATAAACTCATGTATCTACGGTCAAGGCTCCTCAGCTTGACCTTGTTGTACAAACAAGAAGTCTTATACTCGTTCTCAAACGTAGGAAACTACACTCAGTATTTCTCGCTCGAGCAACCGAACGACTAAGTCCTCGAAGTGCACATCGACTTCTCGGACTTAGGCGAGTCTTATATTCTATCCGACTCGCACTTGAACCGATTATATCCTCTAACGCGTATTGGATATTATACGATCTCCTAGGAAATCCACCTAGGACTTGAAGGCATCTAATGAGCATTTGCCTTGCATACAGCAACAAGCCTAAGTGCAGAAGAACGATCTATATTCGCGACTCGAATATACAAATGGGTATTCGACCCATAACAGAGGTTCAGGACGCGGTCGAAGAATGCGCGCGCCTTGCAGGCACCGGGCGTGGGAATCCACTGGCCAACTCCCTGTTACGGGTCGAATACCCGTTCGTATATTCGAGTCGCGAATATAGATCGTTCTTCTGCACGTAGGCACGTCGCCGTATGCAAGGCAAATACTCGTTAGATGCCTTCGGGTCCTAAGTGAAGTCCTTAGGAGATCGGTTAATATCCAATACGCGTTAGAGGATATAATCTGTTCAAGTGCGAGTCGAATAGAATATAAGACTCGCCTAAGTCCGAGAAGTCAGTGTGCACTTCGAGGACTTAGTCGTTCAGTTGCTCGAGTGAGAAATACTGAGTGTAGTTTCCTACGTTTGAGAACGAGTATAAGACTTCTTGTTTATACAACAAGGTCGAGCTGAAGAGCCTCGACAGTAGGTACATTAGTTTATATACCACGTTGGGTTTCAGAGGTCAAGTCCGTCCCAGATGTCACCGATACTATCTACGCTATAGTACCAAACGTTTGATAGGTATGTAGTGATATACCTGAGACGATAGATAGGAATGATGGCGGTTGAACGCCATCTATTAGCTAACAAACGATGAACATGAAACGGTGGCAGAGTTGGATCTGCCAAAGATGAAACGCACCCTATAGACTAGTACAACTGGGGATGCGCCCAGTAGAGTCACGAGTAGCCAGGGGAGTTGGTTGCGCAACAAGTCCCTGTATCGTATTTGCCCAGTGGTGAGTTCTGACGATATTCGAAAAATCAAAACAACCGTAACACTCCCTGGGTCGGTGGCGCGAGCCCTATGGGATGACGGACAGCACGTGGCACACGTGGAAAAGCACATGGCAGTTCCCACGCAATCCACGGCCCTTTAGTACTTAGATGTTGGGGTGTGTCCCCCTTACAACACCTCTCCTCTGCATGCTCAGTCAACAACAACATCTGCTGGGCTCTGCCCTATATCCCCACACTAGTCTGTGGTTCCATCCTTGAGCAGTATCGTATGAGACCTCTTGGACACCATACCCTGTGCTAGCCAGCAGTGCTGGTAGCCCCTCATTAGCACGTAGACCTAGAGTGAGTCTGTGTCATCATTGTCGATGTGGAATTGGATGGTGCGGTCTTGAATGAAGGAGGTGATCCATCGTGTGATATAAGTGGGAAGCCGAGGAGGTAAAGTTGGTGTTGTAGGTGGTTGTGGTTGATATTGTTAAAGAATCCAGAAATGTCAAGTGCGATGAATGTGACGACTCATCCTTGTTTCCATATGGAGTGGATGTCGTGGACGAGGGTGAGTCCACCGTCAAGTGGTGAGGAATGGTTATGTCCACCATATTGGGTGGTGGGAATGAGGTGGTGTTTGCCAATGTCGTATAGGAGACGGGTTGCTATAATTTTTTCAATGAGTTTAGAAAGGTTTTCAATAAGGGTAATGGGACAGTAGGATTTAGGTAGTGTATAGTCTGGTTTATTTGGTTTTGGGATCATGACTACTATTCCAGTATGTAAAGAGGGAGGAAGGTATCCGAGTTGGATGGAGGTGTTAATGAATAAAAGTAGGTAGGGAGCGGAGCGGGATTGATTAAACCATTTTAATAAGCGCCAGTTAGTGCTGGTGAGGCCTGGTGCAGTGGAGTTTGAGGAGTGGTTAGTGCATATGTTATTTCGTGTGGGGTGATGGGGTGGTAAGTACGTGTAGGTAGGGGATCAGGGTCGTAAGTGAGTGTGGTCTGGGCGGGAGGGCCTTGTGGTGGAAAATATGTGCCGGCGAAGATAGTAGCTTTGTTGTTGATGGTGGTAGCATAACCATGGGGGGTGTGGATGGGGGGGGGGTGCTTGTGTCGTTGTTGGTATGGCCATTTTGCTAGGGACCAGAGGTTGTGGTGTTGTTGTTGTTCGATGATGTGGGTAGCCCAGTTAAGTTTGGCGGTTTTGGCGGTGGAGCGTAGTTGTTTGTAAAGGAGGTGATGTTGGTGGGGGTGTGTGGAGTGGTTGATGGAGTGTGCAAGACGATCGCAATTGTCGTTCCACCAGTAAGAGTGTTTGCGGTTAGAAGGTTTGCGGGGGTGCATGGAGTGGGCAGTGGTGTATTGCATGGCATTTTGGAGGATGAGAGCTCCATTGTCGAGGTCAGAAGGTGTGGTGTAAATGAGTGGGGGGATGGAGTGAGAGATAATGGTGGAGGTGTTGGGTCCATTCAGATTGGTTGGAGGGGTTGATGTGGTATGTGGTAGGTGGAGTGGGTGTGGGGAGAAGGTGGTGGAAGTGAATGGTGAGGGTGATGGGGAAATGATCAGAACACCATATGGGGGAGGTTGTTAACATTCCAGTCATGGAAGGTGGTGTTGTGGTTATGTTGAGCAAAGGTGAGGTCAATGATGGATGTGGTGTGGTGATCGTAGTGGGTGGGTTGGTCGGGTGAGTTGAGTAAAGTAAGGTTGTTGGCATCGGTCCAGGTGAGGAGTTGGTTGTCTAGAGTGAGGTTTTGGGGTCAATGTAGGTGAGGGTTCCAGTTGTGGTGGTGAAGGTTAAAGTCACCACAGAAAATGTTGGTGTAGTGGGGAAGGAGGTTGGTGTCGGTAATGATGTCAAGTGTGGAGGTCTGTGGGGGTGAGTGATTGTATATGTTTATGAGGATGAGTTCGTGAGAGGTGGATGTAAGTGAGATGATGCATAAGATGTGTGGATTGGATATAATTTTGTGACGGAGGTGAGGTGTAAATATTGGGAGTAGGGTTTTCGTATATAGGTACATATAGTGTTGCGAGGTCTGGTCCGGTCCGGTCTTTTGCATGTTTTGGGCAGGACCGAGGACCAGGACCAGGACAGGACCAGTGCGGGCAATGAGAGACCGGACTGAGACCGGTCCCAAGCAGGACCGCGGTCCTATACCGGTCCCAGGACCGATTGAATGGTCATTCACTTGACTAGATTTTATTTGTAATAAAAAGTGACGAAAGGGCACTTATTGCTCAACATGTATCAAAACATACTTAGTACAGCTTGAAAATTGACTATGATGCACCAATTGTTGAGTTTTGCCAGTATGGTTGGTACACTGAAGCTGGTATATATTTATATATGCCACTGTGGTGACTGTACATCTCAGGTTCAACCTGACGACATTTTATTGTTTCATTCTTGTATGACACAATGAGTAGTAATAGTGACCACTAAGTGGTTGGAAGCCAGTGACTGCACGAGATTGAACTGCATATATATCTATTTCAATGTGCAAGTGTCAAAGCTACTGGGCAGAATAATATACAACTGTGTGCAAGTCAACAACATTAGTGATAACATGAGGGCAGACTGCATGTGTTAAGCACTGCCCAAGACAATAGCAGCGCTTCATTGTATCATTAATATTAGAAGCTTTACTGGCAAAAATTATAATTGTCAGGTTTTGTGATGCTTAGCTAGTGGTACATACATGATGCAGATCGTCTTGGATCACTCACTGGAGTCTTAGGTACTTGATTTTATGTTTAAATTAGTGCATCATGGTTTACAATCTTGGAGTTGAAGCACTATTCTATGCTAACTTTTGGGACCAGTCCAGGACTGGTCCAGACCAGTCCCAACCAGTCCTGTATAAATTGACAACTCATTAGGACCAGGACCAGGACCGTGTTAGGACTGGGACTGGACCGGACCACTGAATCGGTCCTAATCAGTCCAGTCCTGGTCCTGTCCTTGGTCTTTAGTGGTCCTTGGGACCGGACCTCGCAACACTAGGTACATACATAGGGGGTGGATTCATTGGAAGGAAGGGTGGAGAGCAGGCATTTCCAGGCAGGGTTAGATACTGTAGCATAAATAGGTTGGGGTTCAAGCCCGAGAGTGGCTTTGGCAGTACCACATTGGTTCCACCAGTGTTCTTGGAAGAGGATGATGTCATAGTTAGTGGCGGTGTCGAGTACTATTTTCATTCAGATATTGGATTTTGTGATGTTGAGTTGGAGGATGTGTGTGAAAGACATGGGTGGTGTATCAATTATATGTGGGACATAGGTGGCACTTCCTCATTGGGTTTGATGTTGGTGCAGAAGCGGTCTGCGGGATTGTGGAAGTGGTGTCGGTCAGGACAGTGGACATTGTTGCAGGTGTGTGTGCCATTGCAGTTGATGCAGTGGTAGTGGGATGGGTCACATGGTTGGTCGTTGGGGAAGTTTTCTGTGACACATGAGATGCATTCAGTGTGGTGGTGGGAGGTGTCATGTAAGTCTCCGCAGAGGCAGCATGTGATAGGGCGGTGGCAGGGTTTTTGAGAGGAGTGGTTGTGGCCAAATCATTGGCATTTGAAGCAGCAGATAAGGAGAGGGGGGTCTGTGTATGTACTGACGGTGACTAGGGTACCAAACATGTAAATCTGGGAATGTTGGATTGATTTTTGGAGATCACCTGTTGGGTCTTCAAATGCGACAGATATGGTAGATTTCATTTGGTCTTTCATGTTTTCGTCGTGGCGTATCCAATGAGGGCCCCAGATGTAGGTGAGATTGGAGAAGGTGGGGTTGTTGTGGAGGGTGTTAAGAAATGTGGTGTCAGAGAAGTGTTGTGATTTGGGGGTGGGGTGGCAGGGTACGTAGTGGAGGACTAGTTTCAACCATGGGATGTTGGGTGAGATGATTTCAACATCAGGTAGTTTGAGGATGGAGTGTATGAGGGGAAGGAAGTGGGTGATGGTGTCACATGTGGTGCTAGAGGGAAAAACCAAGACAAGGTTTCATGTGGGGGTACGTTTGACAGCGAGGAGGTTGCTGTTTTGGTTGCACCATGCAGTGTGTTTGGACATGTCGCAGAGGAGAATTTGGTGAATGTGTGATTCGGGGATGGGGTGAGCAAGATTGTCTGGAATGTTACCACCAAGGCAGATTACCCATTCAATGTAAGGGGATGCTGGGGGAAGTGAGTTGGTAGGGTGTTCATTGTGGGGGTTGGGAGGTTGGTTTTGTTTGGTCAGCTTGGGTGGTTTGTTCGTCTTAGTCATGGAGGCATAAGTGGGGCATGGGGCAGGAATGGGTAGATGCATAGAGTTCTTCAATGCTGTTGACTGGGGAAGGTGGGGTATGGATGTTGGTGGTGGGATTGTTAGTGCAAATTCGTTTGGTGGGAGGTGGAGGTTGTGGCTGGCTTGTTTGGTTGTGTTTTGTGTGTTTTGTGGGAGCAGTAGATGCTGAGTTGCTGAGTCGTGTTTCAAAGGTATCGAGGCGGGATGAAAATTGATTGAGGATGGGACCTAGGATGGTAAGGATTTCATGTGCGATGGGACTGGCATGTGACTCTGGGGCAAGAGGGGGAGTGGGGATGGGTTGGAGAATGAGAGGGGGGGTGTGGGAGTAGTAGGGAGTGTGAGAGGGGGGTGGTTGGGGGATGGTTGGATGTTCATATGGTTGTCTTTGTCATTGATAGGTTTTCACGTTTGGAGATTACATCATCAATCCAAAGACTGAGAGCAAGGAGGTCAGAGGAAAAGTGTCTGAGTAAAGCATGGTCTCGAAGTCCTCATCAGCCAAAGTGTTCGATACCATCACTAATTGTTACGGTTATTTCGAATTTTTCGAACACTGGCAGAACTCACCATTGGGCGAATACGATACAGGGACTTGTTGCGCAACCAACCCCCTGGCTACTCGTGACTCGTACTGGGTGCATCCCCAGTTGTATTAGCATATAGGGCACGTTTCACCTTTGACAGATCCAACTCTGTCCTCGTTTCATATTTATCATTTATTAGCTGACAGATGGTGTTCAACCGCCATCATCATTCCTATCTATCGTCTCAGATATATCAATCCATACTTATCAAACGTTTGGCACTATAGCGTAGATAGTATCGGTGGCATCTGGGATAGACTTGACCCCTAATACCTAACGTAGTATATAACCTCATGTATTTACTGTCGAGGCTCCTCAGCTCGACCTTGTTGTACAAACAAGAAGTCTTATACTCGTTCTCAAACGTAGGAAACTACACTCAGTATTTCTCGCTCGAGCAACCGAACGACTAAGTCCTCGAAGTGCACATCGACTTCTCGGACTTAGGCGAGTCTTATATTCTATCCGACTCGCACTTGAACCGATTATATCCTCTAACGCGTATTGGATATTATACGATCTCCTAGGAAATCCACCTAGGACTTGAAGGCATCTAACGAGCATTTGCCTTGCATATGGCTACATGCCTACGTGCAGAAGAAACGATCTATATTCGCGACTCGAATATACGAACGGGTATTCGACCCGTAACACTAATGGCACAGAGGTTGCGATGTAAATATAGGGAATATAGATGGAGGGCATTGTCTCTGCTAAAGTTGGCATAGGCAGAGATGAATTCTTGTGCATGTGAGTGGAGAGGTTCAAGTGCAAGGTGAGCGGTCTGCCCTGCAAGGGTGTCACCAATGTCAGAATTGTTGTGGTATGGTTCAAGAAGTTCAAATTGTTGGGAGATGTTGGAGCAGGGGGCTCAACAACAATGGGGGAGTTGGGCGCTTATTCGGACATGGTAGTTATGGAATGAGGTGTGGCTGCACATGACCCATGACCACTTTACAATACATGACAAAGTATGACCCATAACACCACCCTACTCATTTTTACGGGACTATTTACTTCACCGTGGCTCTTGTTAGCTACTGCACATGTACATAGGTTACTGACTGTGGGGTATAAATGGTTGTCTCTCTCTCTAACCCACCATGTGACCTGAGTGTCGTGCGCTTGAACACACGTGTGGCTCAGCATCACTCACTCTTGTTGTACGCATACAGTGTGCTACTGTAATGATGGGACTGACACAAACTAGTTGTGGGACTCACTTTACTTGACTAAGAAGCTTGAGGAGCTTGAGGGGCGAGGTGAGGGACTAGTAAGTGCAGCAGGAGTGGTGTGCAAGAGTTGCGAATGCAAGAGAACAAATCTTAAGAATAGCGTAGAGCTATTCCTACTTATATACATGCAGCGACAGCAGCTGGTAATGGCTTGCCCTAAAGTACCGGGTCTGTGCGCCCATACAGAAATTATGGCTAAGTCGTAAACTACGGTAGTCCATGTGCGCCGGTAATGGCCGCACCAGTAAGAAACAGGCTTTGGACCAGTAGGTCCACGTTGATGTTGTGGCTACAAGGGTTTGTAAGCTGAGTAAGCATGATGACATATGCCAGTATTGGGATATGAGTCATCTAGGACGTAGGCTTGTGATAAACCTTTGGGCCGCTTACGTGTAGTACATTACAAGCGTGTTATGTACGTGTTGTTTGTGTGTGTGTACGTGTCTATGGGTGCTTAAAGCAGCGAGCTTGAATATGCTCGTAGAAATACGGGAAAAATAGGTAAAAAAAATACAGGAAAATTCGTAGAATGTCCCAGATCTGTGACAAGGACCAACCTCGTGGAAATCAGAGTGTAATTTGTACATCTCCACATTCATGGGAGTCACAGATAGGCCTTTCACATCACAAGTGTTTGGCCTGATGACACAAGCAACAAACTAGCACTCAACCGGGGGAAGGGGGCTCGCTCAAAGGCGCCTTCCTGATCCCGGGACCACTAGCCGTCAAAGGCCAAGACAAGTCTGAGGTTTACGCTCAAGACTGCCTGGCATATATACTCCTAAACTATTTGTACATGTTTGTGTACGGCGGCTCAGAGGCCTCTACGTACTGGTATCTAACTGGCTATGAGCTACGGGCCGGTAATGGCATCGGAGCGCTGACGCGGGAGGATGTCCATGGCAACGTAGCGTATAAGGGGCAGATCAAATAGAGTAGCCAATCTGTCGGGTTTGATCGGTGGTTCTCGTCGATCGTAGGCGTGCCGGTAATGGCGGGGTTCTAAGTTCGTGATCGGGCGTGGTCTGCCGCGATCAGGGTTGGCCAGTATGGGCCGGGTATAGTACAGGTTGATCGAGCGTGATTGGCTGCGATTGGGGTGTAGCGCTCTGTGACTGGTAGGGTTCTCAGTCGTGCAGAGCCTTGGGTTATTATCCCTGCCTGTTGTACTCGTGGGTCAGGGTGCGTAAGGGGTATAGTATAATGTCTATGCCAGTAATGGCGAGTGTCCGTGCGGTAGGGACGCGAGGTGTTAGGTTTAAGGCTTTGGGTCACGTGCGAGTGTAGACCGTGCCCCTAGTTGGCGTATAGCGTAGTGTACGGTGGTGGTGTTAGCCTGTAGATTGTACCAGGCGTACCGTTGTGCTATCGTAGCCTGTTTGGACTCTAGGGGTCGGCTCGTGACTCCGGGGTTTAGAGACTAGGCAGCGTATGTCTTGCTGCCGGGACTTTGGACTGAGTCTAGGTTTAGACTGCTGGTGGCCTGCTAGTGCCCGTAGTGTCCTGTGTAGTGGAGGGCTTCTACTAGCGTTGCCGTAGGATTCCAGCTGGGCTCGGATGGAGTGCTGTAACGTGCTTATGGCGTGAATGGGGTGTCAACCTAGGGTGTTCTACTAGGCTTTGAAATTGGCTTGTGACACCTGATTGTATGCAGCTTTACAGTGAGAGTTGCATTTTTCCCCTTCTCTCTGACTTACTTGATCCTTTTCTAATTCATTTAATGGTGATAGTATGATCACAATCCTCTTCCTCTCCTCATCCACCATCAGTACCATCCCAGAGGGCATGGTTTTACCAGTGCCTGTTCCTGCAATTACTATGCAGTCAAGACAGAGCAGAAGCACCTCAGCGACATCTAGCTGTCATTTGTATGGTCGCTTATCAGGACCAAAAATATGTTCAAACTCGCTGATGATTTTTTATGTGTTGCGACGGAGGAGTACTGTGAGTATAGGAATGACTGTATTCCTATACTCAGGCTGATTTATGAGCCTACTGGCACGCTGTGGTAGCCTTAGTACAAGCCACTTCAAGAACAGCAGTGAAGTCACATCTATTAAAATCAGATATTTCCTTTTGAGGAAATAGTGAGGACATATTGTGAGGGTGCTTCTGAGTATAATACACCGAGAGGAGACCATATCAAAGTGCAATTGACGTTCACGTAGTGTGCATCCATGATGTACAGAGCGCATTAGATGCCTGAGATGTCACAAGCCAATTTCAAAGCCTAGTAGAACACCCTAGGTTGACACCCCATTCGCGCCATAAGCACGCTACAGCACTCTATCCGAGCCCAGCTGGAATCCTACGGCAACGCTAGTAGAAGCCCTCCGCTATACAGGACACTACGGGCACTAGCAGGCCACCAGCAGTCTAACCCTAGACTCAGTCCAAGTCCCGGCAGCAAGACATACGCTGCCTAGTCCCTAAACCCCGGAGTCACGAGCCGACCCCTAGAGCCCAACAGGCTACTATAGCACGACGGCACGCCTTGTACAGATCAGGCTAAACCATCGCACACTACGCTATACGCCAACTAGGGGCACGGTCTACACTCGCACGTGACCCAGTACACTAAACCTAACGCCTCGCGTCTCCAACGCACGGACACTCGCCATTACTGGCATAGACATTACACTATACCCCTTACGCACCCTAACCTGCAAGTACAACAGGCAGGGATAATTACTCAAGGCTCTGCACGACTGAGAACCCTACCAGTCACAGAGCGCTACACCCCGATCGCAGCCGATCACGCTCGATCAACCTACACTATACCCGGCCCGTACTGGCCCGCCCCCGATCATGGCAGACCACGCCCGATCACGGACTTGGAACCCCGCCATTACCGGCGCACCTACGATCGACGAGAACCACCAATCGAACCTGACAGATTGGCTACACTACTGATCCGCCCCTTATACGCTACGTCGCCATAGACATCAGCGCTCCGATGCCAGTACCGGCACGTAACTCATAGCCAGTTAGATACCAGTACGTAGAGGCCTCTGAGCCACCGTACACAAACATGTACAAATAGATTAGGAGTATATATGCCGGACAGTCTTGAGCGTAAACCTCAGACTTGTCTTGGCCTTTTGTGCCTTGAGATGCCCGGACCAGGAAGGCGCTTTCATGCGACCCACCTTCCCCCGGTGTGTGTCTTAAGGTTGCGCTTGTGTCATAAGACAAGTCTCAACCCCCGGGGAGGTGTTCACCACTCCCCAACCCCGGCGCACGAGGGGCAACGTGCATTTCTCATTCGCCCGTCATGCGGTAACCCCGCTGGCGTGAGGAATTACCCCGCCGCCCAGGGATGGAAGGGCTATACCCGACGACCAGGGTCAAGGTCATACACCCGTTGCATCCCAGGGTTAAGGGATTTGGGATCTGGGGATCAGTAGAGCGGCGTGCGGGGGACCTCTCCCGCCGTTGACTGGGAACTACTGGGCCAGCGTCGCGCAATGCGGCGCCAAGGCTTTGGGTTACAACCCCACCAGCGTAACCGTGTACCCGGCGCATAATAGTCAAAAGCGCTAAGGGGCCCGCTGGCAGTCTACCTGGGCACCGCCTGCTTATTTACGGCCATTATCGGCTCGACTGTACGGACATTACAGTCCCCCCGGTTACCATAGAACCCAGCGCCTAACCAGCGGCTGAAGGGCCCAGACAGTGGCCAGTACCATTACGCCATTTGGCATGTACTATAGAATTTTACACGCCCCATCACATAGGCGGATAGATCCCGGTCCCCCGGTATCCCGGATTAGCTCTGGGGCTGGACGAGGATTCGGAGGCTGTGTTTTCTTGCCGGCCTTGGGAAGAAAACCCCTTGGCGTTTCTTGGCGCATCACCGAAAAGTGATGGACACAGATTAGAGTGGATCGAAAGTACCCGAGAAGTAGGAAGTTTGTAGGCTCCACCCCGATAGCAGTTATAGACTGAATGCCACAGTGGGCGGGGGTCGCTTCCGAAAGAATACAGGGGAAATAAGATCGCGACTCCACTTTGCGTACTGTAGGAATTCAGTACATACACACTCGTTACGTACACCGCCGGAGACTGGGCTTGGTCGCCCCCGGCACAGGACATTTCCTTTTTGGACATTGCCGCAAAGAACGCCGCGGCTAGAACGAATAAGTCTCCATGCCGCCCTACCATGACTGGCCGCGCGAAGGGCCCAGTGGCACCCAAAGTCCTAGGGGGACAAACCGTGCCGCAGATTAAAAAGCGGTCACCCCGAAGATGAAACACCACTGGACCCCGAGTACCCCGCAGGCCAGGGGCCGCTATAGGAGATACATACACCTTCGTTTTGGATAGGCAATACATTCCTTCACGATTAACCCGTCCGACGTATCATCTAGTCCAACATATCCACAGTCCACAACACATGGTCAATTAGGCAGCAAGGGTACCCAACTCCCTGCTTCATACAGAAGGCCTGCACCGTAGCGGAATCCGACACCGGCTCGTAAAGTAGAAAAGCCTCACCCGCACTTTACGCAGCCAACGCCACCACGCACTACACCGCGCTTGGGAAAAGGAGGTACAAAACTCCCGAGCACGCCGAACGACTATACGTAGTTACTAGACCATGTATACTATGGACTGTAAAAATCCTATACAATATACTCTATATCGGTAACCCCGAAAAGACCAAACGTAGGAAGTACACACCGGTCACTCCGACGGCACCGCGAAATCCAAGGCTGCCGTGAACATCTTGGGGGCCGCGCCTCCCTTGAGCACTCGGTATGCTAAGGACTAGCAACGCTGTGAAACCGCGTACCTACTAGGGGGAACATAACCCGAATAAGAGTTAGGATGGACATGTACAAACTGAACAAAGGAAAAAAGATGTATACGAAGAAAACTGGACAACAAAGGAAGGAGACCGACGGAGCGAGAGGAAACAGTAAGCTACGCTACGCAAGGACGAAGGATCAAGCTCTCGAGCTCTCTGGATACACCAAGCACGCGGACGCCGAAGCAGTACCTACTCCGCCACAACACGACATCCATCCGCCACAACCGGTATCGACACCGACTGGACCGGCAGTCTGTCACGAGGACGACGTAACCAACAGCAAGTACCCGGAGAGGAACTCGGGGCCTGGACGCACTTCGTCCAATAGGAAACGGCTCACGGGAAAAGCCTAGGAAGCGAGTATCGGACTCACACGAACCAGGTATGCCCCTTATTTTAATTCATGGACTATACTCTGCCATGAGGCAAACCACGACCCCGAGCGATGAATCATTCCGCTCTGTCACGAACTATAGCGGTAAACCATCCCGCTACGAACTTTCTATTTGGAGGAATGGCCCACGGGCACTCCACCCTTATGACTTCACTATGAAATAAAATACATACCCCGGGAAGTAGCGAAATACGCTCCCACCTAATATTTTATTAAAAAAAGAAAATAAAACCGATGCAACCCTCAGAAGTAAGGGATAACATCACGTCACGTACCACGGGTCTGGACGAGGGGAAATGGCAGCCTCGCCCAGACTCATGATCAAAAACATATGAAGCGCGAACCCAGACCACGGGCGCGTGGAATCTATCCAGTACGACCCAGACAAAGGGCGTACATTTACAATGAAGCGTGCCCCAACCCAGGAACGGGAAGGGAGCACGTGGAATTTTTTATGACACCCCCGGGCGCAACCCTCCCAGACACACGGAGGACCGGGCATGCCGACAACCTAATCCTGCGGGGAGGTCATGACCACGCCTACGGGCATAGGGACATTGTACCCTGGTAGTAGCACATGTACTACCAACGGGGATAATTGAACCCGCCACGTCCAGAATGGCCTTAACCGGCGAGGACGTGAAGGGGCAGTGCGAGGGAACATTCCGCACTGTCCATACACAAAAAGTCGTACTAAATGATTCAAAACGGAATAGATCATTTAGGAGATCCGAAGCGACACCCCATGGATAATCGAACCGACTCGCGGACCAGATCGTACAGCAATAATACGACCAGTCACAGTTCGAACGGCTAGAGTAAGAGGAACATTTTGAGAACTTATGGAAAGTACTCCGAGAGGAAAACGGCACCGGTTACGACCCCGGCTGAGCCACCTCGGTAGAGGAAATCCCGTCTGATAGGCAACTACCCCATACAGGGAGTCGTAAGCCCTAGTTCAGAAATAGGAACTTGATTAGTACTCCGAAGCCCGACGACTTGGCTCGCCAAGCAGTACCGATCCCCGCTAATGCAAGAGCCCCGGCGCACTTCACCAGCTCAGCGCAAGACGGACCCATTCGACTGTCACTACGTCCATGACGAACCATTCCGGGATAAGCCAACAAGAACCACCGGCTATCCAACTCCGCGACGAGAAATACCGCGGATAACGAATACACGACCGATGTACCATTCCGGTCAACGAACCAACCCCGCCCCCGATCTGGGTCAAGTAGATCGCGGGGATGTAAAATATTATACTTGCTTACACTCTAGGAAAAACAGGAACAGGAATAGTAGAAGGACCAACCCTGAAGAGGGGGTCCTGGTAACCCAATACGACACGCACCCCGTCGTAACCGATCAGCCTGAGGGGACCGCAACCAAAGCAGGGGTTCCCTAGTCCTCGCGCTACCCCATCAGGAGCGCTGAGAAACCGGAACTACCAGCTGAGGAAGCAATCCCCTCCGCTCGATCTCGAACCACCGACGCCAACTAGAATTGTCAAGTTAAGCAAGTTGCCGCTACTGACACAACACCCCAGCAAGCGGCTGTAACAATACACCTGTACCCCGCCTCCGACAGGATTGAGGCAGGCAGGGCGTCACGTGCCGAACCCTAACCCGGAACTATGGGCCGCACGCGAACCAGACGCCCAGCCACTATACCCACATGCGCTAGATCGCGCTCTTTAAATTATAATTCACTAATGTACATAGGAAGAAAAGGACCGAGCAGGAGATCAGGTCTCACCAACCTGGGCCAGCGGCTGGACATGTAGCCGCCGCCAGCAAAGACCATGGAAGCCGACCAATCCCGGCATGACGCCACTCCCCAGTACCTAAGCCAGAATATGGCAGTGGGAACAGGGACCGCCTCTCGTGTCCGGTTACGCGACCACGGGACTGCACCATCGTCCCTCAACCCGAACCGACCTCGTACGTGGGCCAAGCAGTGCCCCTTTCAACACTTTGGGCCATTAGTGCCCCACACACTCATTTGGCGATTCCGGCCGTAAAACGGATCGGGCAGCTGGACAGCCCATGTATCAACCCCCAGTAGACTCAGGCGGCTAGAAAAGAACCAACGCCGTGACCTCCCGGTAGAGCAGACCGGGCACAGCTAAGTACTTTCCTTCAATAAAAGCACTATGAGGAACTCGAAAAGGGATAATATACCCTGAGAGGGAACACGGCGAAACACGCCACCTCTTATAAAATAAACACGAGCGAGACCCTAACGCTCTAATAGCAATAAAATATATACTCTTACGCTCGTAGAAACCCAGGCGAGCGTGTTACGCCCTGGATTACCACGAGCATAAGATAATCCCTATACACTGAACACAGGGGCGATAAAATAGCCCATAATAGTATAACGAACCAATACAACCGAGATGAGACATTCCTCGGAAGTATACGATCAAGCACGGGGACCTACGGACCCGCTACAACGACTTGCTCTCTAGAAACACCGGGGAAACCCTACTAGAGATACGACTAGAACTATACCCGAGCACGAACAAGCTCACAAGGGGATAGCGTCCCTTAAATCGCTAACCACTCGTTTATATTTATAAAATAGAATTACGAACCACCAAGGACGCGGGAAACATACGCACCTTGAACGAACACGGAAGAACCCAAGTACCTAGAACTCGGACCAGAGCTCGCGTCCGCGCCACGCCACCCTTCAGTACCGCAACCTTGGGAACACGAGTCACGAACGACTCCCAGTACCACAACCTCGCTGAAGCGCCCTCAGACCAAGCACGAAGGGAAGGAAAGTAAAGGGAAAAAGGGAGTAGAAATAGAAGGGAAAATGACAAGCCGAGGACAGCTTGAATCTAGGAGGGGGGAAATCGATTATTTTGGGACAATTAAACGAAAAATCACCCCTTCTGGACATCGACGACGACGCCTTGCCTCACCAAAAACACGGTGAAGGGCTACCGCTATGCGGCATTTGGCAAAATCAAGCCATCACGCGCACACGTACTTAGGCAGTAGACAACGGTGCAATAAGCAAAAGGCACCCCTTTTACTATACGAACCCGGGAAGAGCAACCCAGACACTCCACTTCCAACGAATATTACGATACAATAATGATCCTTACGATATAAAACCACGCCGACGATTGAAGGCGAACAAAAGAAACAAAAAACATACAGAAAATACAAAATACAAAAAAACACATACATAAAAAAGACACATACTACAATAACGAATCACATATACCCAAGCAAAGGAACCACATCCCCCCTACTATACAGATAGGATACACATGGATAGGAACCAGGACTTATTACTTACCTTCATTTTACACTTACGGTAGACGAGACATCCCTACCACGAACCGCGGAAGACAAAAGGCAACAGGTTGGACGAACAGGACACACGGACACACGGAGCCAGTCAATCGCTCCAGGGAAGGATACTTGCAAGCGGGTTGTGTAGAAAAAGACACGCGGACATACCATACACGCACTACACTACAACCCACTGTTGAAACCAGGGAACACGTAAGACAAAGAGCAAGGACGTCTACAGGACCCAAGGACCCGCGCGTCCAAGGTGATCCAACGGTAGACAGAGCTCGAAGTCGAACATACTGGTCAGACAGCACCAACAGGATATGTAGGCATAGGACCACTGAAGTAGAAAAGCTACACACTAGCACTTCAGACACCACTGGTCACGCCAACAAGTAGACTAAAAGCACGCGGGCACTAGAACGTCGAAACCAGACCAATAGTACACCACGCCCGGTGCAGACAAGTATAGTCGAACCATGTCCAAGGAACTTGCAAGGAAACTCGGGGACGAGTTGCTAAAAGAGGGGGTACTGTCACAAGCCAATTTCAAAGCCTAGTAGAACACCCTAGGTTGACACCCCATTCGCGCCATAAGCACGCTACAGCACTCTATCCGAGTCCAGCTGGGATCCTACGGCAACGCTAGTAGAAGCCCTCCGCTATACAGGACACTACGGGCACTAGCAGGCCACCAGCAGTCTAACCCTAAACTCAGTCCAAGTCCCGGCAGCAAGACATACGCTGCCTAGTCCCTAAACCCCGGAGTCACGAGCCGACCCCTAGAGCCCAACAGGCTACTATAGCACGACGGCACGCCTTGTACAGATCAGGCTAAACCATCGCACACTACGCTATACGCCAACTAGGGGCACGGTCTACACTCGCACGTGACCCAGTACACTAAACCTAACGCCTCGCGTCTCCAACGCACGGACACTCGCCATTACTGGCATAGACATTACACTATACCCCTTACGCACCCTAACCTGCAAGTACAACAGGCAGGGATAATTACTCAAGGCTCTGCACGACTGAGAACCCTACCAGTCACAGAGCGCTACACCCCGATCGCAGCCGATCACGCTCGATCAACCTACACTATACCCGGCCCGTACTGGCCCGCCCCCGATCATGGCAGACCACGCCCGATCACGGACTTGGAACCCCGCCATTACCGGCGCACCTACGATCGACGAGAACCACCAATCGAACCTGACAGATTGGCTACACTACTGATCCGCCCCTTATACGCTACGTCGCCATAGACATCAGCGCTCCGATGCCAGTACCGGCACGTAACTCATAGCCAGTTAGATACCAGTACGTAGAGGCCTCTGAGCCACCGTACACAAACATGTACAAATAGATTAGGAGTATATATGCCGGACAGTCTTGAGCGTAAACCTCAGACTTGTCTTGGCCTTGAGATGCCCGGACCAGGAAGGCGCTTTCATGCGACCCACCTTCCCCCGGTGTGTGTCTTAAGGTTGCGCTTGTGTCATGAGACGCGGTCATGAGATGGGGCTACCCTACCAAAATCTACCAGACGTTCTGGAGCGGTGGCATACGATTTTTTTCGATGTCCACTCAGCATCATCCATGTGGCACCACTCCGAATATCTGGGACCAAGACTACCATTACTATGGCTGGGCCACTTCTGCACAATTTTGATGGCACACAGATAAATGAAAAATGTGAGCCCCGTTCGTCTCCAGACAGCTTCTATTTCGTAGCCTAGGATCTAATATATAGTTTATGGATAGGACAATGCAGATAGAGTGAGCATTGTTGAGACCGAGGGATACTGGTAAGAGGGTGCAAAGGAGACCCCTAATGCACAATTTTGTCACAATCAGTCACAGTATGCTGAGTGTGCCGCCATCACGGCATCAGTTGGCTTCACGACATAACCAGTACACGAGTCACTAATGGCCGCATTGGACTTCAAAGTGTGATTTCCATGACAGGAAAGGTGCCCACCTGCAAGTTTTTTGAGTTCCTTCGCAACAGCCTGATGCCTGCTCCAGAAAACCTAGTAGCCATATCGTCTCAATGTGGGCCATCCTTCTACGACAGTGTCAGATCATTTAAAGCATAGGATCGGGCCAGATCTTACAATTTTCGTCATACCCCGGTCCTCAGAGCTTCGAAAACACAACATTCAGAATTTTGCACAAGGACATAAGCCAGGGATTGGAATGAAACTCTACAGCAGCATTAGTATATATGTCTACTATCTACACGATTTATCCCGTGACCTTTCACTGCAATGGGGCCTCTGCAGAGTTGATTGTGCAGAAGTGGTCCAGCCATAGTACTCGAGGTCTCAGCAGTACTGGTTGCTTATATATCTGTCACGCATCACACAGGCACGGCTGCTACCAGCCGTAACGCGTCACACGAACTGGTAGTACACCTAGTGAAATAGAATAGAAGGATGTTCAAGATACAGCTATGGTTCAGTGGTGTAGTTGGTTATCACGTCTGTCTCACACTTGCTTGCGGCTGTGGCGCACAGGAGGCCTCCAGTTCGAACCTGGACTGAACCACTGCTTTTGATGGGAAACTGCGAGAGCTTTCCGCAAGAAGACTTTATATTTTGCCAATGACCATGATCATTGGAGATGTCCACGAGAACACATCGGGTGCAAGAGAGCTAAGTTGTTCAGCCGACACTTGCTCATTGCAGTCAGGCGACTTTGTCAAGATCTTTGACTACTTCCTGGAATGGGACAATCACTGCGTTACTGTCAACGATATTCAAAGGTGTGCTGAGAAAACATCTCTTGCTGATTGCTACCATGCCCCATATGCTGCAACAGGTGGAGGGCATCTGGTGACCCTCTCTGTGATAGCGCATTGTGCGCGGTCTTCCCACACTCTGCTTCAAGCGTAGGCAAAGATCTGTTCTCATGTCTAGAAGAACATGCGGCCAGACATCCGGACTCACAGCCTGTGACAGCTTTTTTGGACCAAGTTCTATGCGAGCCACCCACTGGAATATATGTATCCGCAGACGAAGTCCATCTCGCCCATGAGTTTTTCCTAGACAATTGCTCCGAAATAATCCAGGCCTTATTACACTACAGCCTCGCTGGTGGGTTTGCCAGGTGAGCACACTTCATTTATCCATCAGTTATGATGCTTCCAGTGCACCGCCATCGCTTTTGAGCTAGCGGACAATGATGCCATTCATCAATCATAACTTTGATGGAACCCACCAATCTGACATCCAGTCTCAGTCCCCGCATTGTTCGCACGTTGCTAGCTGTCTCGTACTTAGTTCCGCATTCCAAGCGGGACACGCAGCTGGCTAGACAGACACGAGGATCACAAGTGGCAACCGACGCTCCGTTTGTATCGGACGCGGCATCACGCATATCAAGCACTTCCAATGAGCGTACCTTTTCGCGGCTGCTCGAGACGTTCCAGTTCGTCCTAGATGTCTTAGGCTGCAGCTCGCCCTCTACAAATTCCTTCGAGTTGGTTAGCGAGAAGTTAGCTCAAACTGGGAACCCAGTGGCTTATCTGAATCCCGGAGGAGAGGGATGGAGGTCTACCGTCAATGTTCGCCTTCTGCACGGGATTACCCGCATGCGAGTTAGAGAGAAACGGCAGCGAGCTCTCGGAGACGATCTGCCGCAGAATGTCATCCCTATCAATCAAGAAGAACTGGCTGCGACGTGAGCGTAATGATAGGCATCTGCACCCCAGTCTGTTTACTAAATCACAAGCGTTCTAGTCTGGCTGCGTTCTCCACCATACCTATATGGTGTCTTCGACGTCTACATGTTCCTCCATCAGAATTGCATGCGAACGCATACCTAGCTCTGTGGCGACACGTAGGCTTCTATCTTGGCATTTCGCCCTCCATCCTCTTGCGTTACTTCTCAGGACCTGATGTGGCTGACAAATTCATTGCAACGGCCGCACTACACCTTTTTTCTGCCGATGATGGAGAGGATATCGCAGATGCACCAACGGTACCAATCCTGCGAGCTGCGTCGAATCGCCCTCCCACATACACGTCCTTCGAGTATAATTGTGCGCTTTCGCGCCATCTACTCGGACCGTCTCTTGCCTTGCGGGTTGGGCTCGGTCCCCCGAGTATCTCGACATTAATCCGCATGCATACGGTGCTCTTCCTGCAGCGCATTCCACACCTGTTCGCACAGTGGTACCCACGAAGGGGCTGGCTCATCAAGCGCCGCGCAGTTCTCCGAGAAGGCATGGCGCGAAGCCTGCGATGGAATCTTGGCATGCGGCGTGTGTCGTTCCGCCCCAGAACTGCGATCAAAGTAGTCTCCGCCACTCAAGGGATTGATGAGGGTGGAGAGCTTGCAGAGGGTGTCAAGGAGGCGGAGAGCATACGCCCCGATCCACAGGGTGCTGCGGTCCTTGTACGGAAATGGCGTGAGGTATGGATGGAGATGATTGGTGTGTGCGTGGGTGCAACAGCAATTGGAATTGGCCTGGGTTGGTCTGGTGCGCGATATATGGAGTTGCACCTCTACAATGTTTAAAGTGATGGCTGTAGAAAGATTAGCGCAGACTATATCTACGATAGATCATTAGATCATTGATACAACTATCAAAGATTCTCGAGCTGAGTGATCAAACTATATGACAGCGTTTACATTCAAGCAAGTAGTTGTACATTGAGCGGCAATGACTATCGTACACGTCGAGTGGGGGTTGATGCAGATGCATGATGGCGTACAATACTACAATCACAGATTGATGGTGGCAGCATGATGAGAACGTCATTTCAATCGAAGGAGGCGTTCAGATCCCAGAAAATGAATTCCTGGCCTTCCCTCATCCATCCGATCCTATCGGCTGTCAATGCAGCGATACGGACAAATAAGGTCCCATCAATCAATTCCACGCCGTCCAATCTATCTTGATCCGTGTTCTCGCCGGCCAACGAACCTGCAGGCCGGTCCCCATATAGCTTTGCAAAGTGCGCCAGAGTGCGCTGGATCTTGCAGAGGTGATCATCTGTATGCATCAGGCACGTCTGCACAATCGGGAGCCATGCGTTTGGTGTGATGGTCTCTGGGGCGAGGGTGCCCTGCGCCGGCTTCACGGCATCGGCGCCGTACTGAGCAGGTGTGGGCGTCGTTGACGCGTAGAACTCCCGAATAGGGAGGGCAGGGCGGCCGCGCGAGACCCACCAGGCAAGGGACGTGCGAAAGTAGGTGCGGAGGAGGAGGGTGGTAGATGCAGTGGAGAGGTAAGCTGCGAGGGGTGGGAAGAAGAGAGTTGAGGTGACCATGTGCATCCTAACAGAGATGTTAGAATATATAGCTATGAAGCGTAACGAATACGCACGCGAAGAAGTCCGCGTTGAACTTCTTGTTCGGAGATATGCCACGCTTGTACCAGCCGCCAACGCCGTACAGCAGTGCGTTCATCCAAGACAGCTCCTCAATCTTGCGCTCGATATTCCCGGCATTGTGCAGATCCGGCAGCCACTCTTGCGAATACGACAAGAAGACGTCCCTCCTGGTATCTGCCGTCTTGTTGAGGTAGTCAATCATTACAGCTGAGACGTCGTCTGTCGGCTCAAGACCCAAAGCGGACGGCGAGAATCGCTCGTCACTCAGAATGCGTGAGAGGATGGCGAATGCATGGACATCTGCTTTGTCAGTATTCTTGGCAGCTTCGGGAGCAGCGCTGACATCTTTGGGCACATTCAACAGCAGAGACGAGAGTTTCGACGTCAGAGTATGAAGAGACGTGCCGTTGGCGGATCGTGCTGTTTCAGCTGTTTCGAAGTCCTCAGGAGTGAGAAGGCCGGGCGTGTGAACGGGGTGGCAGGCAGTTTGTGCGAGGCCTACATCGTCAGCAGAATGAGAGTGTCATTGATCTCAATCAAACAACACATAGGCTGAAGCGGCATGCCTTCGGCGACCAATCCAAGTATCCCGAACTCGAGGCCATATCCAACGTAGATCATTGAGTGGTAGAGGGCTGCAAAGAAACGAAGTAGCATCTGGCGAGGCTGCTTCCTGGGCGTGTTCTCGGCAAAATTGGCCTCACGCGAGAACACATGTTCCTCGATAACAGCTGCGGCACCTTTCTCAAGTAGAATTTGTTGGAAGAACTGCAAGTATGCCGCATAGTATCTGTGATGATTCATCCTGTGAGTAAGGCAGGGAATTAAGAGAGACACACTTCTTGTCGCCGAGGTGATCGTAGAAGTTCTCTTGGGTTATCGCTCCGGGTGACTTGAGCGCCGGAAGCGTTCGTACTTCATGGGCGTCGTAAATAGCGTTCAACAACTGTGGCGGTGCGCCCAAGGCAAATGCAGCCAGCAAGTGATGGGAGCAATGGCTAATAAAGGTGCGTCAGAACATTTAATCACGAGTGACATGAGTACATACTTGTGGAAGCCAGCTTCGTTAATGAAGCCATGTCGGTGCACATAGTCTGCTTTGAGAGTCTTCGCCACAGCAAGCTTGCTTTCGTGTGTAATGCCCGCAAAACGTTCAGGGCAAAGCAAGGATGGAGGCGGCGAAGGGATTGAGAAGAACACGTCAAGGTCAACAGTCTCGGAGGCCATCTCTGCAAGTCGCTAGGTTACTGGTCATTGTAGTTAAAACTTGCCTCTATATACTCACAGGATTGTTCGTTCGACGCGACGCGTTATGGTCCGGATGAATAGTCCATCTTCGAAATCAGGGCGAACTGAATGTTCGTGTCATGACGCTGATGACATCGCATCAATCAGCTGTTCATGTGCCGTACAGTATCGGAACTTATGAATTCGATGCCGCCAGGACTCGTCACCCTGGCAGGACTTCGAATTTCTATATTCTCCAGGCAGTAGTCAGCGATGCGAAAGCGTTTCAAATTTCTAGAGGGTGCTTACTCTCTCGAGCTGATGATGCGTCCGCCGATATGCCAGGCATGTCACGTTCACGTGAATCTCAGTCGCGAGTTGTCACAATCTGATCAGCCAATGATGCCGCTGGCATTCCAGTCAAACGTACGTATAGCGGTGAATCAATGTACAAGCTCGATAGCGAACACAACACACCGTACAAAGACCGCAACTTGACGTATCACTCATAGAACCCATGGAAGTCCCATCCCTTATTTGCCTCCCCCTCGCGCATCCACCCGAGCCTATCTGCACTTAATCCTGCAACACGCAGCCACAGAGTCCCATCAAGCAGCTCCGCGCCCTCAAGTGGCGCACCCCCCACCTGCGCCAGACTCTCCAGGTACTCAGGCTGCCGCGTCCCCCACATCCTATCGAAGTGCGCGAGCGCGCGTTGCAGCTTGCACAAGTGGTCGTCGGGGTGCATCAGCGTCGTCTGCACGATCGGGACCCACGGGTTCGGCGACGGGTCCGACGTGACGAGCGTGTCCTTACCGGGCGCGGTGTGCGGCACACCATGCTCGCGCGGGCGCGTAGGGACGGACGCGTAGAAGTCGCGTATGGGGAGCGCGGGGCGCCCGCGTGCGACGTACCAGGCAAGGGAGTTGAGGAAGTAGGAGCGAAGGAGGATGGAGGAGGATGAAGGGGAGAGGTACGCGACGAGAGAGGGCAAGAACAGCACAGACGTCACGAGGTGCAGTCTGGCATAGCGTCCGTTAGTCATATATCGACGCGGTGGACGAGGAGCTTACAGGAAGAAGTCTGCATTGAACTGCTTCGTCTTAGACGTCTCGCGCCCTGCCCACCCGCCAACGCCATACATCAACACATTCATCAACGTCAGCTCCTCGATCTTGCCCGCCACCTCATCTGCATTCGTCCCGTCTACCGTCCACGCCTCCGCAAGCGCGACCAGTTGCTCCCCGCGCAGCTCAATCACGCGCTTCAGCGCGTTATTATCGTCTTTATCCTCCGTCGGTAGCCCAATCGCGCGAAAGGAGAAGTCTCGGTTGTGTAGGATTTGCGCAAGCACGGTGAGGGCGTGCACGCTCGGCTCTTTCGCCGTTTGCACGCCGTGGCTAGAGAGGGTCTGCTGTTCCTTGTCGAGAACTAGGGAGGGGAGGAGCGCGGTGAGGCGAGAAACGGACGCATTGACGGTGTCGGAGGACGTAGTGATGGCGTACTTGAACAGAGAAGGCGGTATTAGTACAGGAGCAGCTGCGGGGTGAATAGCGGTTTGCGCAAGACCTGGACGTGGACCCAGTTCACCGCGTGCACAAGATGGACATGAGCGTGTAGCTCACCCTCTGCGAGCATTCCGAGCAGCCCAAACTCAGCACCGTACCCGGTGTGTATGAGCGGATGGAGGAGCCCCGCCATCCAACGACTCAGCATTTGCATTGGCGGCGCGCCAAACACGGGAGACGATATGTTTGCTTTCGCAGAGAAAATGTACTCTTCGAGTACAGCCCGTCCTCCCTTCTCAAGTAGAGTCTCTGAGAAGAACTCGAGGTAGGCATTGTAATACCTGATGTACACCGGTCAAATGACAGCCACACCGCCCGGGGGCGCTTACTTCTCGTTTCCAAGATGCTCATGGAACTTTTTCTCGTCGATCGGCCCCGGGGACTTGAATGCGGGGCGCATAACATGCGTATTGTATGCAGCCTCTAGGAGAGGGCCTTGGGCGCCGAGCGAGTAAATGGCCAGAAGATGGTGCGACGCATGGCTGGACAGCACGTACGCCTCAATCATGGTTTCTGGACAGCACAATACACCTTACTTGTGGAAGCCTAAGTCATTGAAGAAGATATGCCACCTCTTATGATTGTCCTTTAAGGTTCTCGCGAGAGCAAGGCCAGACTCGTGAGTGATCCCAGGCCAACGGGCAGGCGCCAATAGAGTGGGCGGCTCAGAGGGCAAAGGAAACAGTGCGTCAAGTTCGGCAGCGTTTGCCATCGTCGAGGTCAGCCTGGGACTTGCAAGCGAAGATTGTGTTGAGGCAACAGGGGGGAGAGCGAGAGCGTAACTTAATATGCGCTACGCCCGCGCCGTAGAAAAGGAGTGCTCACATGTCTGACGTCACAGGAAGGCGCGTTCCATTCATACTCAGGAGTTCGCCCTGCAGCAGGTGGCTTCGAACTGTACATTTGTGATCATGGAGGAGTCGCGTGAGCATATATGCATTCTGCCGAGGGCGGCGGTCTGGATGAAACGCGCTACACTGCGCTGTGAGAACTATGGCTGCCATTCATGTTCGCCGGTCATTAGGTGCGCAGAGACATCAGGTCAAGTAGCGGCACTCAGCAGCCATCTTAGAGCGCGTTCCTAGGCTAGTGATCTTGGAATGCAGGATCGATACCATCGTGACGAGCTACCTGGTACTGTAGGGTCACGGCAAGACACCTGAAGACGGCGGAATGACCCCGTGGTGCTTCAACACCTGACTGGTTGCAGGAATTTCATATGCAAGCCTCAAGACAGAGCACAGCGTTCAGGATAGACTACAGGTCCGGGACAACTTGGAAAGAAATGCAAGGTGCTAATGGCGTTTGTACTCATCGATGAGTACAAACGCCAGTGACCAAGACCGCAGCGTTTTCCTGCGAATGCCACCAATCGCATGTCTTTATGTTCAAGAAGTCTCACCGCCCTGCTTCCACTCTCAATTCAGTCGTTGCGCAGACGCTAAGACTGAGGTATGCGCAGCTCACTGCGATGTATACTTGAGGTTAATTACCCAGCGGGTTTGCGTAGATAAGCGCCAAGTATCACGTGAATATCGACGCGTCGGGTGAGCGCCTCTGAGCGCCCTATAACGGCCCATCCCTATGATAATGAAACAACTGCGCCATAGATATATCATAGGATTAAAGCATATATCGTAGCACTGTACGTACACTGGGCGAATGCCTTGCTTGTCCACTTAGTAATTGGCGCGAAGTGCATGCTATACATTCTGACTTATATAGAAGAGTCGTCAAAGCTCAACGAGAAATTGCGCGTGCGACGCCCTAACTATATATATGCTACTGTGCATCATCTACCAGTTGGGCCTGACCTATGCACGGCTACTTGACAGCTGCATCTAAATATGGAGCAAAGCCGGTCTGTGCACCATAATCAGTCATTAAATATTCATCCCGTGTCAGCTACAGTAAGGCAGAGCTCATACTACGTGGCACCCTACACGACGAAGTTGTGTCCGCGGGAGCGCGGGTGGGCGCCAATCTGGGTTTATTACGGTTTACTGCCAAGGTGATAAACCAAGTCAGAAATGCCAACTTATGTAAGTCGGCGCTTTTGTACATCGATACGGCAGCCCAACTATAGCCTTAAAAGTGCGCGTATACAAAATAAAGTTTCACTTATCCCCTGGTTACCAATCAAGAGGATGTCATCTCAGACCATCCTGCACACGGCAAGTCTCCTGACGCAAACGGAAACTGACGCGACTACGAAGGCATCGCTGTGGTTTATCGATGCCAATAGGTGAGGGAAATTAACAAGTCAAGACATTTGCTGATGAGCTTATGAGCTTATTGCGACTCAGGCGTATACTCATTAGCATTACCTCAATGCGGACATCCGAGAACTCCAGCGATGTTCTTCACCAATATCCGCATATTACTCCCATTCTGCATATGACACGCTATTCAATAATAGTTTTTCAGAAGATGCGCCAATGCGATATTCACCTCATTCTGAAGCTTATGGATGCCATACTTGCACATGCACTCGACGGCCGTTGATGCGAGTGGTGGGGTGCTTGGGTATACTCAGAACAACCTAGTGCTCATATGCATGCAATAATAATAGGATTATGCGTTTACGAAAGTTGAACCAATGGTATGTGTGGAGTGTCTCAGGCATGCTGTGTACACGCGTTTTACGCGTATTCATTAATGACGCGTAGATGCGGTGCACAGTGGCGGCTGTGGCTGAGCGCCGAAATCCGATCAGAGGCCACAGTGCGTCGGGTCGCGTCCGCGTGCTTCTACGCCACTCGTGCCTTTGTCCAAACCTCAGCCAGCAAGATATATCAACAGCGGGCCACACCTTCTTCAATCTGCTCCTCATACAGCTAGTATGACCTCAATTGTGCCCTTGATCGCCACCGCTGTGACCGTAGTCACCCTTATCGAAAAGAAATCCCTTAGTGCAGAGGCCCATGTGGCCGAAGTCCACGACAAATGGGCGGAACAGCTGGAACAAAGAATAAAGCAACTTTTTCCTGATGCAACTGTAACTTCCTCTCCTTCATCGTCTCTGCAGAAATGTGACGAGTTATTTACACATCACAGCTGCACAGAAAGACGAGCTTGTTTCAGCCAGGAACGTTGGGTGCAGGCATAGCACGAGCGTTGAGAGTATGTCGACATTATATATCTGCATGGGACCAACACTCACTGTGGCTTCTACAGCGGACCACAGAACTCGAAGAGGAAGCAGCTATTCATAACGAGAAAGTTGTGGCCCACTATATCCTTCTGCGAAGGTCAACACGCACAGCTGACCCGAAGCTACAAGTGACATCGGATATTTGCGCAGAGATTGTATCTGTATGTTACTTCATGCCTCTCAACGCTTGTTGGTAATTAGATGACTCCTCTCAGCGTGGAATCAATCTATCGATATTCTCGTCAGGCGAGCTCAGCTCCGAAGATCAGAAATTGTGGAAATGGGTATGTGGCCACCTTCTGTGCGTACTTTCTTCGCTTGAGCAATCCATAGGTGGACAGCGGGAGACCCGATATTATTCAACTGGATGGGCCTCTTGGAGTCCAACGTCTGCTTCAAGGTTTCCAGCCGGAATCGCTGCGGAGTAAGCAGGATGGCGTCTTCTTAACGCCTGTGTACTGATGTGGAGATTACCAGAGCCTATTCTGTACATTCAAGCAGAGACGTCTTTTTGGAAGACACAACAGGCAGCAACGCGGTACAGGCAGCTCAGAGCTAGCCATCAATCTGCGCTTGATCAGCAGGATCTCATAGATAATCCACACCGCCCTAAGCCATATCCAGCCCAAGAGTCGCTCGTTCGGGCCCATTCTATGTCGCAGCCAGCATTTGTGGCATTCACAGACCCAAGTGCTGAAGCATCTATTGGGCAGGCCATAGACGTAACATCACAAGATACCGTACAAGCTGCTACATCAACATCCATTGCTGTGTGCTCTGCTCCACCCCCGCAGCCTTTGACAGACTCTAGAAGGGCGCACCCTAACGCATCTTGCTCGCAAGCCACATCTAGTTCGTACGCCATCCTCAGTTCACACGCCACACCGGATCGTGCTATTCAACAGACAAGCACATCTAAAGGAGCATATGTCAAAGGCGAATTTGCCAAGATGGTAGCCGCCAACTCTATTCCAGAATGTGCGAGGACTGCTGCCTCACGACGCAAATATCCTCGTGAGCGATACGAGCGACTGATTGCATCTGTTCCGCAACCTACTCCCTTCCCTGCGCCTGCGCATAAATCTCCTGACACATCCGCAGAGAAAGCCAAGAAACGCGTGCGAAAGGAACTGACTCTGTCAAGAGATGTCGACAATCATTCCCGCCCCGCTAAGCGGCAACGTTCTATCAAGAGCCAGCCCTCGGCGACATTACCTGTTCGCGAGCCCCACTCGAGAAGTCGCTCACCGTCTATAGAGATCATCGACCCACCGCCTGTAGCTTTCCGGAATATTTCTAAGGCTGCACCTTCTCCTGTGATTGCATCCGAAATCTCCCCAGAGGTTGTTCACACCTCGCTCTCTGAAGCCCACAGAAGCAAGAAGCGTGTCCGAGAGGCCATTACACTACCGATCTTAGTGTCGTCACCGTCTCCAATTGCCGTTCACAGCGCAACATCACCACCTGCGCGTCCGTCAAGGTGTCTTTCGGAGCATATCCTACCTAGCCCTCAAACACAACCATCAAATGTTTCGTCGCCCTTATGTGGCAAATTAGGTGACAAATTTGAAGATTTCCTGAGAGACACATTATCGTCTCCGACAGCACTGTCTCTGAATACAATGGCGCTACCATTAGGGGGAATAAATGATTTCCTGGAAGACAAGTTATCGTCCCCAACCTCTTCAAATGTAATTACTCTGCAAAACACATCAACCTATGATGCAACGCGCGAAATCCTCAATGAGGCTGATACATCTGTGATCGTACAACAAGAGGGCGAACATATAGTGGGCCCCAGTGATTCTATATCCCGTGGAGCTGCACCGTCCCTCCCAATTTGCGCCTGCAAGAATTCCTCTGACGATCTCTTCTCATCACCTCAACGGCCACAAGAAAAAGGTATGTCCTGTCTTGTTCGATGCAAATTATCATTCGTGGGACGTGACCTTGATAAACGCCTCAGCTTCTGTCGATGATAAATTGTGCGAAGATTCGGATGATGACGACGACCTATTTGGCGGTGATGTGTCAAGTGATTCTCCGACAGAAACAGGTATGGATGCACTGCTACGACCGCGACTATAGAGGCTCAGCTATCTGATGCAGAGATCTGCGCAACACATAGCGGGGCTGAAAACGGAGGGTTTCAGATCACAGATACGAGCAATACACAGTCAGGACCAGCCCCATCTGTTGATATCGGGCCACTTGTGCTTCCGGATCGTGCGTACACTCTTCATACCCCACTTCTTATCTCATCTTGAGAGCCCTCGTAGGCCCTATCATCCATACGTCACGCAGCAAAGCAGAAGAAGGCACTACGTACGAGGCCGAGGGTGTCACAGCTGACTGTACCCCGGGGATAGGAATACACTCCTCGCACGAGAGTGGTGCGTTACATGGAAACAACGGCGGTGACGGTCCTTCCGTAATCAATAATAATGGCGATTACATATCGAGCGTCCGCGCGCCCGTCGGGCTTATAGACGATAACTTCGATCTGAGCACGGTCGACCTTTTTGATGCATCCTTATTTTCTCTCTCAGGTGAGTAGTTGTGCGAATATCGTGGAATTTTACTGAGTGAATCATGAGCAGATGACATATTAGACCCTGGATTTTCGTTCCATTCTTCTCACAGGTCACTAGACATCTCTTGAGACACTAGCTAATGCATAGGCCGTTTCATACTGTCATCAGAGTACCAATGCTACAACATCGCTGATTGATACTGGAATACGCTGCAAGTTCTTTGATTTCGTATGCCATTGGAATCTCCCTTGCAGATTCGCATTAGGAGATAAAATATCAACGTGTATAGCGGTATAGACTTGTCAACGTTTGGGCACCATATCCGATTAATGCCAGACATGAGTTTCACTACTTTGTGGGATACCCCTGGCACAGGAGGAGGGGTTCAAATAGAATGAGAGCCCGCAGTCTCAGTACTGTTGATCACGATTCAATAATATCGACGCGACTTAAAACCAGGAGATCCCTGCGAGCCGATATATTGATGTGTCATTGCTGAAGATATAATTCAATACAATTTTTACCATGGTGAACCTGATTCACTGAACGTAGACCGCATGTGTAGCCCTAACTAATCGCTCAGTATGAATGCCCAAAGCGCGTATTTCATTTTTACGGCTTAGTCGTACGCACGGCATTACTCTAATCTCAGCAGCTCACTTCATAAACGTATTGAGTACGCTCCTGGTGTGTAGTTTCGACAAATGCACTTCCGACATTTACACGGAATCCAGCAAGAGGTGTGATGATCGTTGCTTGGAATATACTAAACAATTGCACCCGGGCGCAAGAGCTACAGTTCTAGTTTGTATTCATAGCTGCACCGTATCAGTCAATGATTACTCGAATACAAATCTACTTGTATACACGCGGAAGCTTTCTTTATTCTATCTTCAAAGTCAGCTGCATGAGATGATCCCCTAGATTTAGGAACTACGTCTTCATGCTCCGCACCATGCATTTGACACGCACAAATTTCAATACTACCGGATCATCGCTGGCCCAGATTGTCTCAATTGCTCTCTGGTTGACCGTATAAAACGCTCTGAAGTATATAGATCGGGATAGCCCCACCCATTCTACAGCATCGCTGCAGATTCATAATGGTGCTTGAGACTGGACAGTACATCATCCAAAACGTCCGCAGCCAGAATTTCCTCTCAATGCCTGACAGCGCCGATCGCTCCCCCGTCGTGGCCACTGGGGATGCGAAGGATGATTCCTGCAAGGTATGTTACGGATTTGTCATTGAAGCTCAGTGGAGATTACTATAGATTCTGTGTGCATTTCAGTGGAACATTGTCAAGCTGGGAAACGGAAAATATACCATCGAAAACAAGGCTCAAGGGGGATACGTTGGGTACGGTTCGACGAAGCAATTCGATATTAAAGAGACTAGGAAGAAAGATCAATACACGTGAGTTCAAACAAGTTTCAGCACCAAGGCCCTCATAAAGATCTTTTTGTCCACAGGATTTCCGCCACCGACACTGAAGTTTGCATGAGTTTACCTGATGACCAGGAGGGGACACCTGTACGACTTCCCCCAAGAATATAATAATAGTACTCAATGAATATACTGCAGGCCGAGAGCAATTCGACGTCTACCGATCCGCGCAGTCATTGGATTTTCATCCCGGCCAGAAACTAATTATTCTCATGTCAGCCATGTTCAAACGTAAAGGTCGAGATTGGCGAAGTCAGGGCGTATGTTCCATTCACGAGACTTATACCATTGATATTGCCATGATAGATGTAACTTCTTTGTGGAGACATCTACTCGTTTCTCAAATGAATTCTTATGGTAACTGGGGCCGGAACAATAAGGTTGACTGATTCAAGACGATGCGGCCCAAGGAAATCACTGTTTCAATCAATGGAGATCAAACTTGCATCATGGGGCGAATGGAAAATATGCACAGAACTGAGCAATTACTTAAGATCCAATTGCATCACCAGGAAACATGGCTTAGCCGAATACAATCGGACCGCTATGTTACTACCGATATGCTCAATGAGAGGTACAACGTTCGCCGTATCATCTCTATCAGCTTTTTCGGTAGAGGTAAAGTCCTCAATTATATATGTACACCTTGAAAGCTGTCGACACTGCGAAGTCTAGTCTATACTGACAATGTCATTACACTACTCTTTCTTAGGATCAGTAGGATCGCTCTACTAGGCAATGCGTTATCCTCCGAGAATACTCATGAAAAGATGCACTCACATTAAGTGACTGTAATATTGATCTCTAGCATTTAGCTCCTTCGATACTCACCATAGGAACATTCGCATCATTCTCAGCCTTGCTGTGAGTCTGTGCTGGCAGTCTATTGTCGGATCGTGACTCCCAAATTATGTGGTACAAGGCATACTACAGATCTATTAGGAAATGACTTACTGTGCGAGAAAAGTAAGCATCATGCAAACAATTTCCTTAGTACATATGTACACTTAGGAATGTGAAAAGCTTCAGTTAGCGATGATTGAACTTGCTCGCAGTAAGGCGGCATCATAAGCCTCATTTAAATTGGCTTGGTAGACTCTAACTTGGCACGAAATCGTTATGATTGGCGCCCGTATCGGGACTAATCAGAATTCGGAAGTCGCAAGGAAGCGCCCGATGCCACTCCGCTGCATCGTATTCGCTAACAATGAATGCACCCTAATAGACTCACAGATACATGTCTAATTGCTTGTTGGAGCTTGCTATCGACTCGATCTTCTATTACTCTGGAATAGCATATAGTGCCGGATTTTCAGGCATAATTTCGACAGGACCTCGCAAATTATTGGCTGAATGGCGTAATCGATTTCGCAGGAGTCAAGCTTAAGCTTCGGGGGTCATGCATACGCACTCTGAATGGGAACAATTCACGCCTCGAACACTCTCCCAGCATCTTCTTGCACTTCTCTCCCATGGCCCACCAATTCCACAAGTAGGTTTCTCTGGCGCAGTCGCCGTCGCAATAGTACAAATGCGCCGATTGATGTATGAGCAGGACGCCAGAGTTTGAGACACTTCAGCTTCACGCCGGCCAGGAGCCCGATCGTGCAACGAACGCACGGGCCCCTCCTATCTATGCCACGAGCAGTTTTGTGTTCAACAACTCCGAAGTGAGTTTTCCAACCGTCCGGACAGGAGTGTTGTTGATTCGCGGTTCATCCAGCATGGCGCCGAACTCTTCGGGTTAAGGCAAGTGCCGTGTGATTGTTCATCGACATCCTCATTGCGATCGCCGTAACTGTTGACAGGACATTTGGAAATATCTACTCACGCATAGGAAACCCTACTGTGGTTCGTATATCCGAGTCACCGGAGTAGCACGATCGATGCTCAGCGCCCATCTCATCACAGGAAGTCTTCGAGAAACGCATCGCGGCGCTCGAGGGCGGCGCGGCAGCCGTCGCCGCGTCCAGTGGTCAGTCTGCACAATTCATGGCGATCTCGACGATCGCGGGTGCCGGAGATAACATCGTCTCTACGTGAGCATCCCCTGCGGAAGCGATTCCCATCTTACTCATCACCTCGGCGCACAGTTCCTTCCTCTACGGCGGCGTAAGTTATCCTCCTGTGCACGCGCCCTGCTGACATAACAAGAACCGTGCGTTCGCCAGACTTACAACCAATTCAAAGGTGCGCGCTCGGTGATCTCGACGAGAAGCAGAATCTGACTGGTGCTTGTCAGTGTTCCTGAAGAAGTTCAACATTGGCGTCAAATTCGTTACTAGCCCCGACCCCGAAGCATTTGCCGCGGTCATTGATGAGAAGACGAAGGCGATCTATGTCGAGAGTATCGGCAACCCTAAGTACAACGTTGCTCCTTTACCTGAGCTAGCGAAGGTTAAGGATCTCCTGGAGACTACCAGTCTGTAGCTCATCAATGAGGACAGATTGCGCACGACAACGGCATCCCTCTCATTGTGGACAACACTTTTGGCATGGGAGGTATGAGTGTTCCATGTACACCGTTGAATGTTCCGACCCATTCTCCTATCTACGCAGGATATCTAATCCGACCCATCGAACACGGCGCGGACATCGTGGGTCAGTGTCTTGTACACACAGTCCAACCATGTCATGTACTCACTACCATCGGGACTACGTAGTGCACAGCGCAACCAAGTGGATCGGCGGCCACGGAAATACCATCGCAGGTGTCGTTATCGACTCCGGTCCGTCTACCCTCATCACCACTGAGCTCCACGATGCGAGCTTACCCCCGCAGGCAAGTTCGACTGGACGCGCTCAGGCAAGTTCCCGACGTTCACAGAGCCGTCGGAAGGCTATCACGGGCTCAAGTACAGCGAGACGTTCGGCCCGATCGCGTTCGCGATCAAGTGCCGCGTCGAGGTGCTCCGCGACCTCGGCTCCGCACTCAATCCGTTTGGCGCGTTCCTCCTCCTCCAGGGCCTCGAGACGCTCAGCCTCCGCGCGCAGCGCCACTCCGAGAACGCGCTCATCCTGGCACAGTGCGTCGCTTGCCGCTTCCCCTGCTTCACCACCTCTCCGTTTGATTCTGGACCTCGACCTTCTTTGCTGTGGATGCATCTCCTGTGTGGCGGTGCGCTGATTTGAGGACGCAGGTGGCTCGAACAGCACCCGAAGGTAGCATGGGTGTCGTACCTCGGGCTTGAGACCCACTCGTCGCACGCGCTCGCGAAGCGGCTGTGCAGGCCGAACATTTACGGGGGCGTGCTGAGCTTCGGCGTCAAGGGCGGCGCCAAAGTCGGCAGCGCGGTGGTGGACAGCCTCCGTCTTGCGAGCAACCTTGCCAACGTCGGTGCGTGGCGCAATGCTATTGCTATTTTCTACTTCCAGCCTGACCGGCGGCGTGACGCAGGTGACGCTAAAACGCTCGTGATCCACCCCGCTACGACCACACATCAACAGCTCACCACGGAGGAGCAGTTTGCGTCTGGGGTAACGCCTGACCTTATCCGGGTGCGTATGTTCTTCTCTAGGACCCGTGATTATCGCTGAAAGTCATTGCAGGTTTCTGTTGGTATCGAGAATATTGCAGATATCATTGCAGACTTCGACGAGGCGCTGAAGGTCGTGCCCTGATCTACATCCTAGCAGGATAGACTCCAGGAAATATGAGCATTTGATTACGATGTATGTTGTACAATATATACAAAACGTCGTCTCTCATGAGTGAGTGAGAAGACGTTTGGTATATATATTGTGGTGAGTTCGCGCAGTGATAGACGTGTTTCATGTGCACTGAACCTATCCTGATGCAAATAACGTGCTCCATAACATGATCGCAATGTGCTTGAGTGTATGAGTGAGTTATGTAGCATAAGCAGCTGATTGAAACAAATCGCCATGATCTTCCCAGTCGAAGAGATGTGGATCAAATTCGCCTGCGGAATGGTCTGTGATGAAGTCACCATGAGGAGAGAAGGCAGTCAAATCCTCGGTAACACCGGCACCGGCTACGTTTCAGAGGTAAGTGCCGATTGCGATATGTATTGCGGGCAACATACCTGTTGGTGGCTGGCTGCTCTGCTGCAGCTGGGAACCAAGCGATGCGTCGGGGACAGGGGCCGGAATAGAGTCGAGATGAGTCTGGCATTGAGGATCTTCGCCAGTCAATGCGGTGTCCTGAGTGGCTGCGTCGTCCCTAGGTAGCCGGCTCTCAACATCAAGTCTCTCTAGAGTGATATCAACATCGGATGCTCTTTGACAGGTACTATGACTTACGTGATCCAGAAGAAGCGATGTTAGGATTTGCGTTTGTAGCCTCAGGAGAGTGATTCTTCGGGGAACTGCTCACAGCACCCACACTTACGAGCGTCTCAGCACTCCTAACGTTGTTGTCGATTACCGATTCGTCTTTGTATTCGTCAAGTGCCAAGCCGTTCGCCACCTTGTCTCTCGTAATGTACGTTGTCGCAGCCTCATGTGTTTTCTGCTGAGCTTCCGCGTGAGTTTCAAGGACCCCAGCATGGCTGAGATCGGTGGAGCCGGAATTTGAGGCCCCTGTGTCCTCATAAGGATCCTTGTTGCCTCTGGGAAGTTCGCTGTCGCGCGGCTGTTGGCGGGCGATCGCCAAAGGAACATTGCCCTCTGCCGCTTCGCAATCGTTTTGGACTTGTCCTTCGTCATCGGTGTCCTCTTCTGAGACTATTTTGGCTGAGCCCTGAATGATTTCTTGAGGAGCTTCTGTGACGATCTCGTACAGCGCAACGGTATGACCGGAGAGCGAATCTAACAACCGATATATGGAATGATGTCCTGGAATCTACTCAGGGTAATATTACTTACCGTAGTATCCGGTATGCGTGGTCGTTGAAGATGTAGAGAAAACCGCCTGCGTTGATCCACCGAGATAATTATCATCATCCGTACTTGATACCCAGTCGTCGAGATTGAAATCTACGAGGTTGAATCCTGTCAGTACTCATCAAATGAATACAGAAGTACCCTAGATGACGCACCATCGAGACAGAAAGTCGCGTTCTCGTTGGTTTGAGACCTGTTATTATCCGCTTCAAAGAAGACATCAGAGAAATTGTCGATGCCTATTATGCCACGCGTAAGTAAACTGGTGAACAACGACGCAGATGTTCGACTGACCCTTTATATCTCCTCTGTTCACACCCTCCTCCGGGACATCGACCTCTCTGCGAAGTGTCGTGCTCTCTACTGATCGGTTGTTAGGCCCCTGCAAAACGACCGTTCACCGGGTTTAAATTAGCGCACCTTCGTATCCTGCCTCTGTTTGCTGACTGGAAGAGCCAGAGAAAGAATCAACCGCACTACTGTATGGATGGTAGATAGATGGCTGCTGGGACAATCCAGACGATGACGAGATGGAGGGTTGAACAATAGGAAGGGCCATTTTTCGGATGTTCATAACGGGAGAACCGCTATGAATCATACGTATCCGCTTGAGGGGACGCGAAGTCGGGGGTACGGCTGTTGACGAAATGAATGATTCATCATGTCTTCGTTTGAAGACAGAACTCTTGAGAATTTCTGTGGGGATTGATGGCAACGCAAGCGGAGTCTCCGATGACTGGTGTCGGTGGGATGAGTCGCGATAGTGATGGGTCTGCACGGCTGGCGCTGTATGCATAGCGAGTCCGAATCTCTGCTGCACTCCACGGTGAGGGGTGCTGGTATGTGACGCGGGATGCCTAGGAAGCATGGGTCTGAGAGGTGGCTCAGTCGGGTAATACTGGATATCATGTACAGGTAGCGGTTGCGGGAGAGTAGGCAATCCGTTGTGATGGTAAGCCAATAGATGTGGAAGAATCTGCTGTTGAGAATATGATTGATTGCTTTGACGATTGTATGAGTGCTCTGACAGATGTGAAGTATGATGAAGTTCGGGAGCAGGGTAGCGAAGAGGATGGACAGAAGTTTGTGGAACATCAGGATGCTGCAGGTACGGCCTCTGATATTGGCGCTGTGTAGGTGCGGAATCAGACGCCTGACCTCTGCGTGAAGTGGGGAGGGCGTTCATAGAACTACTTTGCATCGGAGAAGCATCCAGAGGTACACCTCGACGGAACGCGCCATATCCGCTTGAGGCACTATCTTGGACATTGGGAGCAGCCCGAGTACCGCCCACATTGTGTCTGTAACGGCCTTCGTTCATAGACAGTTGAGGGAAACCCGCTGGCCAAGGTGGAAAAAGACCCGCCGAAGGCTCGTCGAATGGTGGCACAATATGGGATGCAGTGTGCTCGGCAACAAACTGCGCGTGATGCGGTATGCCGTATTGGTATGGCAGCATAGTGAGCGGTGGCTGGTCACGTTGGGATGGGACGATTACTGGAGACTGGCCGGGAGACCCACGATGTCCAACTACGGGATAAGCGTAATACCCACCCGGAGCAGGCAAGCTATCGAAACTGCCCCCCCGCGGCGGCATATACCTCTGAGACGGGACGATATGTGGGGGTAAAAGATGGTCCCCGCTGCTTGCAGGGCCTGTAAGTGCCGCGTTTCTGGATCCTGTCGGCTCAGGCATAGAGCCATTCGCTGACGGCAGCGCGTCATATTCAGCTCGCCGTCGACCCGTCGACGCTGATGTTGCTTTCCTTGTTCTTGTCCTTCGTACAGATTTGGCTATACTCTCTCATCAATTATATAGGCTGACGAACATCGCGCAACGAACTCACCCTGTGGCCACTCCCCCGTTTCCAGGCCTATCAACAGATACTCGAGTTCAGGCAGCTTCACTTTGGCCGACGCTTCATCTAGATCCAATGCTCCAGCTGCGGTTAATGTTTCGTGGGACTCAGAAATAAAGCCGGGATAGATCTATGATCGGTCAGGATTGCGGGCGAACAGACAGACCTCCATCACTCACCATTTTCCAAACCGACTTATCGGTGCTCATCAACTTCCCGTTAGATATTATCGATAGAAATATATCCTCCTACGCGCGAGCGCTGCTGTTGAGCCTGGGATTAGAAGGATTGTAGTTGGTGATTACATACATTGAGAATTTCCTTATATATCGGGTTCTTCTTTGCTGAACACTGCGAATTGGAATCCTCGGTACGCCATATGAAGATGTATCTCTTCACGCCTCGATCACGTATCTTTTCGCGCTCCCGTTCTTCAAATTTCCTGAGTTCCTACAATATATGTGAGCGAACTCGCGACATTATCTGTGCAGGAAAACGTACGGAGAGAGCTGCCTTAAAATCCAGCTCCGGCGCGAACCTACAATTAGGCGGTGGGTGATGAGTCCTTTTTACTTCGACATTCGTGATCTGTAAGGAACGTCATGAAGATACAATGTAAGCAACAACGTAAAGGCTTCTTACCTCGTTAGATGAGTGAAGCTTTCTGAGGCGTTCGTAGATTGCTGTTCGCCAGGTCAATTGGTCCCTGGTGAGATCTTTCTTCTCTATGAAATCTACAATTATGATCATGGGAGGGGCGATCGAGCCACCCGTGGAGGCAGCTGTCATGGGGCAAATGCGGTATGCTGTTTCGGGAGCAAGTAAGGGAGGGGAAGTGGCCTGCGACATGAGCTTGAAGCTGGTTTAAATTGGGCCGCTATGGCCTAGGGCCAGATCTTGCGGTGGCGGCCAGTGGCACATTCCCAATATCGCGGAGTTATTGTCCACCACTAAGCGAGATGGTGTTCAGGACATGCTCCAATTATTACGTCCCCGGCTAGGGCGATGCGGACTGAGCGTCTGCACAATTAAAAGTGCGCCTGCTCGCGCATGGACCGCGGAAGGACGCTGCCGCCGCAAACACAACACGCGACGAATACCGTCATCGCCCCTTGGCCGATTGTTGACGGTGGCCGTCGCGTAATTAATGCGATAATAAATTGACCAGTGGCTTCGCACACCCATTTTGCCACGATAACGGGATTATTCTCCTGCCGAGTATCAGCTTGCTTGATGACAATGAGGTGCATAGATTGACCTCAGAAAAAACTATACATTGATTCACGTGGTGTTCATACATACCTACATTGACGTGCAGGCCACACTGGATGCGTGATCGTGACACATACTTCGTCGGAATGTGACAAGGCTTAGGGCCACAAAGCATACTGTATGATATCGTGCATTTATCCGGCCGTTGCGCTTCAGGAAAAGAAGTAGAAAAACGTACAGGCCACTAATCCGGTAAAAGCGTCACATTCGTCACTATATTCAGTTCTTCATGACCTCATCAAATACAATCACGGTACCGTGATGGGCCACAGCGGGATATATCACAATGGCATGGGCTAAATCCGCTATTACAAGAGTGGTTAGTCGAGCCACGTCGTTATGACTACGGTCGACATTACATATTTTCGGGGGAACAGTGTTCTCGGGTACGGAGCCACTGATTGTGATAATGTAGTCCAGTTGAAGCGACACTCGGCGTCTATCCGATCGGCTTCGTGGCCTTGTGGAGGTGTATTCGGACGCCACCGGCATTGTGGCAGAGTTTCAGGGTACTGGTCACCGAGCAATCTCAGCTTCGTGCTTGCGCACAGCACATATTCTCAGGATAAAGGCCATTAAATTCTGCCGCAGTAGCGAGCCCGGTTCCATTCATGCGATCTCCTGTGAATACCCATGTGTGTAAATGAGTGCATACATACAAGCTCAAATACATAATCATACGGTAGAGGCTCAATGATCTGTACACGACGCCAGCAACGTGGTTGGAAACTGCGTTTCAACTTGGCTGGAACTAGCCGACGGTAGGCGTGCGCTCTAGGTTTTGCAAGTGATGCGCGATGCAATAGCACGCCGCGTATATACGGATTCAATAGCAGATACGGCAATATGCTGTACGGTAATCCTAGACAGACTTATAGCCAGATGCCAAAGCGGGAGGCCTTAGAGATATCGTGATGATACAGAGTAGGCAGCTGGGTTCTGCAAGCGAGCTCCTTTCCTTCGGTGAGGCTAAATGCTGCCATTGAGAGATTGAGGTATATACATACATATGGGGACTGAGAGACAGATATCGCGAAGTGCGCTGCATGCGTCTTGTGTAGGTAGGTTCAAAATCTCAGATTGGATCAGCTGCTGGCGGCATTTGCCGCCGTTCGCGGGTACGGGCGTCTGGCCCTGCAACTTCATTCTCGCTCACTTGGCATTGCGTGTATCATCCCACACTCCCGAGCCCCAACACTCGGGCCATTGCTAGAATATTGCTGAGATGGCTGCGGATATCCTCTCAAAGGCGACTGTAGGCGCCGTCGGCCTTCTCTGCAAAACCTTCCTGCACATTGGTTACTGTTCGTCTGTCACTGTTAATGGCTTAGACAATCTGCGCACCGCCCTTGAGGACGTGGGACGGAACGAAGGGCGAGGGGTCATAACTAGTGCGTGTGGCTCGAGCTCGCATTTATCATCATGGTTGACACCGAGGATTGCTTAGTGTGCAATCACATTTCTACGTGCGTGCCATTGTGAAGGGCTAGGATTACAAGGAATACGGAGCCGACGTGAATGCATCTGAATGCGAGCAGGCTTGACGATCCGCTCGTGTGGGGCGTTCTTCCAGCACGTTTCTACCTTAGCTCACGGATGACGCGCTGGACGCTCGGCGCATCAGACATCATGTTCACGAACCCGTAAGTGACCTCCTCCCTTCCATATCCCAGCGGTGTTCCCTAGCACCTTGGCATATTCGTATATGATGCAACCGGGAACTCTTTGCTTCGACGCGTCTGTATGCATGAGATTATGTCGACTCGGTGTCTGGATCGGACAGTCTCGTTCGACGGGTCGACTTCTGTCCGCAGCGGGATGGGAGGCGTATTGGGATCAACTTGAATCTTCTCTTCCTGCGACACTATAACCAAACTGAGCACTGACCGCCCGCACTAGATAGCATCTTCTCATTCTTCTTTCGCAAGGGCCAAGTCATCGAGACGTTCCGCGGCAAGGGAATCTTCCAGCCCGCAATCGACGACGCTGTTCGAAAGTTGAACGATGGCGCATGGGTATGCTCCGCTTGCCAACGCGATCATGTGCATGAACTAAGACGCGGGCGGTGATAGATCCATCTGTTCTGCGAGGGCAAGGTCAACCAGCCTGTACTCGAGCCGGCGAGGCTGCTGAGGTTCAAATGGGGTGTGTGCGTGGTTTTGTGTGTGTATGTCCAAATCGCGAGATGACTGATCTACGCGCTCCCTCGTGTAGCGGGAGGATACTGATGGAGGCGGACACTCCGCCCACGATCATCCCGATGTGGCTCACCGGTACGCACCAGTTCTCTCATTCAACTCCACAAACACAATTACACACACCACTCCACGTTCAGGCTTCGACCAACTGATGCCAGAAAACCGTGCCACCCCATGGAAGTTCTTCCCGCGCCCGCGCGTCGCGCTCAGCGTGACCTTTGGAAGGCCCATCGACACGAACGAGGTGCGCGAGTTCCTCGCGCGGGCTATCCGAGAAAACAAGACACCTGAGGTGCCAGCGAGTACGCATGGCGGGATGGCTGCGCCGCAACGGACGAGTGATGAGCAGGCGAGTGCGGAGAAGACGGGGGCGTGGCTAGGCGAGGCTGCGCTCTCGCCGCAGAAAGGAATCAGAGATACCGTCACGGAAGCGAAAGTGGTGGAGAGCGTAAGGAGCGCGGTAACGGCGTTGTTGCAACGTAAGATGGAGGAGCTGGGGCGGGAGGTGACGCGCAGGCGGATGTCGGGCGGTGTGGCACGATGACGGGGCGAAATTGCTCAAGACTCGAAGTGGACTACAGTTCTGCTAGGGACAGCACGTGGAATGTGTGTCCACAGGTAGTTGATGATGTTCCGTCACAATCTTTTCTCAACACCGAGCGCCCAGTCGCGTCCAGCATGGCATGCAATGACGATCGATGAGGGACGCGTCGCGTCGCGGATGTCACCTGACTCGCGCCGCGGGTCGCTGCTCCGTGGGCGCCTCTTTCTCGACTGGCTTCTTTTTAACATTAATCTAACTGTTGTCCCGCCAGTCCATGTAACGAGCTCAGCACGAATATACGACCCCATTGCAGCCAAAGTACCAACCCGGAAATCCAGTCGCAGTGCAAACATGCCAACCAGCGCCGCGGCGGAGTCCCAGCTGCCCTGGGATATGCTGCGAATCACCACGCTGCGCGATATCTTCCTCGACCTCGGGCTCTACCAGCACGCGTTTGGAAGCAAGGAGAACTTGCTCAGGCTGCTGCAGCGGATAGATAGAGCCGGACGTGCGTCATCTCATCGTCTCCACACGTACAGCTCGCCTAACCGCGCCACACCGTGAACGCACGCAGTGGACGCAGTCATGCAGGGGCCCAACCGTCAGAACGCAGAAATAGAGGAGGAAGAACCGCCGCCGCTGCTGCCGCCTGCGCCGCGCAGAGAGCCCGGGCCTCGTCCCGCCGCCACCAGCTCCCAGTCCCGCGCCGTGCAGGCTGCGAGCGGCAGCGGCAGTCGTTCGAGCGCACGTATCCCTGTCTCTCGTCTGTCTCTCGTTCCTGTACTGCCGATGCAGGTGGGCTCCTCCAAAAAGGCGTCCAAGAGCAGCGGCGGACCGACGAAAGCGGCGAGCAGCATTGCGGCTGCAAAAGGGGCGAGGAGCGCTGTGCCCGCAAAGAGCCCGAAGAGAGCCGCGCCCGAGGGCGCGCCGAGGGCCGCTGGGCCGTCGCGCTCGAGGGCGAACGGGAAGCGGCCCGCGGCCGCTCCGGGGAAGAAGCAGGTCTTCGTCGGCGTCGTCTTGTCCGCGCCCTCGCGCGAAACGCTCTCACACACCAACGGCACCGGCACACGCCCTGCGCGCACCAGTATGCCCGTCGCGTCTGACAGATCTAGGCCTAAGCCCGGGCCCAGCAGGCGTTCTGGCATCGTTCGGAAGCGGAAAGCCGCGAATGACACAGAAGATGGGGAGATGGGAGGGAAACAAAGGGCCAGGCAGACCCGTCGCAGGGTGTCTCGGTCTACTGCCCCTGCTATGGACGTTGACGAATTTGAGTCCGAGTCAGAGTGATCTCGATGACGCCGGCGAGGCACGAAGGGCAAAGCTCCCGTGTATATGATGATGGTGTGTGCTACTCCGTTCTGGATATGCGCTTGGAACCGGTTGGATTGTATAATACATAGTAGATCACTTCATCCACCTCGATTGGGCTACCTTGCCGGCGAGTGCATCTGTCATGCACTCTATCCCGCTCAGTTCACCAGTGAGTATCCTATGTCGCCCGCGCTCTCCTGCATTCGCACGAGCCGCTCGAGCATCGCCCGTCCCCGAGCATCCAGACTCTCCTTGAACCGTTCCTCCTTCATCCACAGCAGTCCATGCTGCAGCACGTTCCGCGCACGCGTCGCCCCGCCGCGCGTGTCGCCCATGCTCGCGTGCAGCGTCGCGCGCGTCGCGGCGGGGTCGTAGGTCCCGCAATGCAGGATGTTGTTATTGTAGAAGACCGTCTCGCCCGCTGCGCGTCCGGACCCAGTCAGCATATCGGCGAGACGCATAGAGGAGGGGCAAGGGCTGAGGGAGGGACGCACGTTTGAGGGTGACGCGGACAGCGCCGGGCATGTCCATCGGGTCTGCGGGCGGGTCGGGCGTCGAAGAGTGCGCGCGCTGCTCGGGCGTGCGCGGGGCTTTGTGCGAGCCCGGGACGACGTACAGACACGAGTCCTCATACAGGGCACTGTGCGCGCGTCGTCCCATCAGCCGATGTCTGCGACTTCATACATGGACGCGTACGTGTTCCACTGCACCTGTGAGCGGGTTAGAGGCGAGTGCGGGAGGGGGAACAGAAGGGCGGGGGCGCACCCCATAGTGCCACACCGCGAGCGCTGTGCGTTCCTCCTCCTCACTTGCGTCCTCGCGCACATCGTCCCGGTGCCAACGCAGCGCGAACGCGTGCTCGGTGGGGTTGATCAGCATGTTGAACAGCTCTGGCGCTCAGTCAGGCCTCAGTGTCGGCCACGCAGCACTGTCACACACCCATCTGGAGCTCGCCCTCGCCACAGCCGAGCAGCTCCTTCAGAACGCCAACGAGCGCGTCGGAGGTATACCACCGCGCGAAGGCAGGCTCGCCGAGGTCCGGGTGCATGATGTGCTGCACGCCCCACGAGTCCGGATTATTCGAGTCGTACGGCGGGAATTGGCGGCCGACCTGCACGCGTCACATTCCATGAGCATTCATGTTGTTCACACCAATTTCCGCAGTCGCATGAGGGGTGATAAGATGTACCGTGCGCCGTAGCGTCCAGCTCCCCGCGCGCGTCCTTGCGATTGCGCGCGCTGCGGCCTCCTCGAGTGCCGCGCGCTGTTCCGCGGGTATCAGGTCTGGGACGATGACAAAACCTTGCTGCTCGAAAAGCTCTTTCATAGAGGGGCCCATGGCGGACTTGCGCATGAAGCTATCTGGATGTGCGGGGCGGAGATCAAGTGACGAATCGGACACATGAACTCGTGCCTGCTCGTGCGCGGAACCTAAGTTTCTCCGTGCGCACGGGGCTCAGCGGTTAGTACTAATCGTAGACTCGCTGTGCTGTATCTGCTCGATCGCGCCAAGCAGAGTGATCAGAGCTTGTGCGTCGATCCGCGCGATGATCGACAGTAGTTATGTGAGAGAGAACGACGCATAGTGCGGCAGTGGGTCGTCGAGAGGGGGGAACAGCAGGAACGTACACAGAATATATACGATCAGGCTGACTATGATAGGAACTATATGCGATGGTGCTAGCTGTTGCTTCACATGAGTATACAGACTCGGATGCAACATGTACAGGGAAGTGAATATTCGCGATATCATGCTGGACTCTACAAGAGCTGTGCGATACATCCAGCTGAGAATTCGACGTGATCCCATGATGCATGACGTCGGAAGGCGTGTTATCGAATACTCCATGCTCATTTTAGTAGGTGACTTGCCAAATCTATGCAAAGTATGATCTACATAATTTGTAGCATGGACTTTTTCTCATTTGGAGCGTGTATCATCCGCACAAACGCAGTCTTATATATGGAAGAAGTTTCATTACCCTGCTGCGAGCACTCGACGCCGAGTCCATGCGCACGTTCCGCGGATCACGTGCGCTTCGGGATAACCAAAAAAAGCCTTTACCGCATACTCGTTGTATATACCCACTTGAGATTGGAGATCTGAGCTTTCGCGTTCATTCTTCGCATTAGCATCATCATCGAAATTGTGATGGCCATTTGCGACTGTAGCATCATGATGATATTCTATGGCATCCATGCCATCATGCAGCCCCAGATTTGGTGACCTTCATGTTCAGCGCGTCGCCAGCTGAGGAGGACCCTATGGCATCATAGACCCTGGCATCGATGAATGTGTTTCTGGTGAGTTCGATACCATGAATTCGAAGTCTTGGTGTGAATTGCAATCACACGTACAAGCAAAGAGCTCGCAACGAAGATGCGCTACTCGCTTCTTGCGGGATCTTGAATGCAGCAGGTGATCGGCACTCGTGCCAAACCTGTCCGTTCAAGTGCCAAATCTGTCTATTCTGTTACGTGACATGGCCGCACACAATTTGAACATCCTCCCCCACGTTGTACGATATAAGTGGACCTTGCACATTGAAGATGCGCTTGGTGAACCGAAGCTCTACTCACCACCTTCCAGTTCGTAGCAACATGGTAGAGCAGACAGTCGCTCCATACGGCACCTGGTTATCTCCAATTACTACAGAATCAATCGTAGAAATGGTGCGTCTCTAGATCTCAATGTAATAGCCGCATTATAACCCTCGAACAGGGAGGCAAGCTCTCCGAGGTGTTCGTCGATTCCATCACTTCAGTCATATACCACATCGAGGGGAGGCCCCTTGAGGCAGGTCGCAACGTGATCGTTAAAACTGACGAGAATCGCGACATGTTCGGGAAAGAGTGGGATGCCCGGACAGGTGTACAAGAGGTGAGGACTCGCTTGAGTTTATGCCACTTCCGCAATTGCTATACTCATCTCGGGGGAATTGTTTCAGTATGGCGGCGCGGCTGCGATCGCATACGGTGGCACCATTTATTTCTCAAACTACGGTGATAATAGGGTGTACAAGTTCAAGGACGGAGAGGATCCTACACCGGTCACTCCAGGTGTGTAATGACTAAGTTTCTGTTTCTTATTAAGATGCTCATGATTTGCTACACACGCAGAGAATGCGGCCCACCGCTTTGCAAACTTGAGTGTGCATCCCATGAACCCGCACATTCTCATTGCAATCCTCGAGGACCACACGTGCCCCGCGCCCAAAGACGTCGTCACGACGCTCTGCACAATCAACACCGAGACGCACGCCGTCTCACTGCTCGTCTCTGGCGCAGACTTCTACGGCTACCCAAGCTTCTCTCCCGACGGCGCACACCTCACCTGGCAGCAGTGGTCGCACCCGGACATGCCCTGGGATGGCGCGGAGATCTACGTCGCAGCCATTTCCCTCTTTTCCTCCTCGGAGCTCACGATCACAAACATCACCTACGTCGCGGGCAGGAAGGGCGCCGTCAGTGCATGCGCGCCCGCCTGGGCGTCCTCCTCTCTCCTGCTCTACACCTCCGACACATCAGGCTACCAAAACCCCTGGATGTACGCGCTCCCCGCGCGCACCGCCACTCCCGTCCTCCCCGCTCCGATCAACGAGGAGTTCAGCCTGCCCGCGTTTGGCGTCGGCGTGCGGTACGGCGTGCCTCTCGACGCGGACGGCGGACGGGCACTCTACGTTGCGACGCGCGACGACAAAAGCATCCTCTATGTGCTCGACCTGCAAGCCAGGAAGGCGCACGAGGCAGACTGCCCGTACGCAGCCGTCACAGACGTGCAGCGCGTGAACGCGGGCGCCATCGCGTTCCTCGGCACCAAAGTCGACGCGCTCACGCGCGTCGTGCTGTGCGAGCTGGTGGACGGGAGGCCTGCGTTCACCGAGCTCGGGGAGCCCAACACGGGGGTCCGTTTCCCGCCGGAGCTGATCTCCGTCCCGCGGAGCATGACGCTGGACGGGGACGGGGACGCGCCGCTGCACGTGCTGTACCTCGCGCCGAAGAATCCTGAATACGTCGCGCCCGAGGGCGAGCGGCCGCCGTGCGTTGTGAACGTGCACGGTGGCCCGACGGGCAGGGCGGACATGAGCCTGGACTGGTTCAAGCAGTTCTTCACTAGCCGCGGATGGGCGTGGTGCGTTTATTTGGCTCAAACATGCTGCATCTTGCTGATGGCTTGCGTGGCGCAGGCTCGACGTGAACTATGGCGGCAGCTCGGGATACGGCAGGAAATACATGTACGACCCCCTTCCTCCTCCTCTCATTGCTACCTCTACTTATGCCGGCTTAGTAATCGTCTCAAGGGTAACTGGGGCCTGTTCGACGTCGTGGACTGCGTGCGCGCAAAGGACCGGCTCTCCTCGCCGCCTTACTCACTCATCGACCCGCGCCGCGCGGTGATCCGCGGCGGGTCTGCGGGTGGGTATGCCACGCTCGCGACGCTGTGCGCGCATGCTCACGCGTTCGCTGCGGGGACGTCGCTGTACGGGATTGCAGACCTGCGCAAGCTCGCGGAGGACACGCACAAGTTCGAGTCGCGCTATGTGGAGACGCTGCTGGGCGGCACGTATGAGGAGATCCCGGCGGTGTATGAGGAGCGCTCGCCGCTCTACAACGCGGGAAATATCAAGACGCCTTTGCTCGTATGTGTTAGTGGATCAGGCGTGTTCTGATGTGCTCATGTGGCATGGATTGCAGGTCTTACAGGGTGCGGATGACCCCGTGGTGCCGCCCTCCCAAGCAGACGAAATCGTCAACGCGATTCAAAAGAACGGAGGGGAAGTCAAGTGCATAGTATTCGACGGAGAAGGTCACGGATGGAGGAAGGCGGAGACGATCAAAGCTGCATTGGAGAATGAACTACAGTGGTACGAGGATCGTGTCCTCGGGATCAAGAGCAGGGAGGATTCTTAGATTGCGATTAACATTCGACGATCGGTATGTATATCATGTAACAGGATCCGAAATGACGACCAAGAGTACACTCTACGCACATGATTGTCTCCCGTGCCGTGTACGGTGTGCGTCGATAGTCGATCTACCCGGACCAGCCATCCACGGCAGAGGCTCGCCAAGAAGCGGATCTGTTACGCGTACGACGGACCTGAAGACGTAATCTAGATCGATTCCGCCCACACGGAGTCATTACATGACCTTCGCCTCCTGAGAAGGTCGAATTAGGCTGATTTGCCTTCTCCATACCTTACACAAGTCTATAAAGAATGAGGATTATATTTGACAAAGTTGACCTCGCGCAGCAGATCAATCGAGCAGGCTCAGGGTACGCGCCACTCGGGCAGGCACACGCCTCACCGATAACACCCGGTGGGAGCAGCACTATTTCGTAATTTGTGTTTTGTGTTTCATTGGAGTCTGGCTAATTCGAGGTAGGTCGAGTGGACCCATTCGTACTAACATCTTCTATGGGGAGAAAAGGTCATCGCGAAGATGATACAAAGGCCACAAGGTGAGCATTTCCGTACGCGTCGACACCCTTCCTTCGGCGACCCTTTGGCATCTCCCGTATGTCATGTACATTTGATACAAGCCTTGGCGCACTCGGTTCGCGTCTCAGTTACACCTGCCACTGACATGCACCCTCGGCACTTCCCAGCGTCTAACAGCTCACAGTCAACCCCCACGAGCCGGTAGCTACCCCCAAAGAGCCTGTGTGCTCAGTGTACGTACTGTTTGAATGCCTCGTTGACTGTGACACTCCGCTTACTCTGTTCTTAGTGCCGGGAGTACAAGTCCGGACAGAGTACGGCCGCAACCTTCTGTGTCTTCCGACTTCACGCCATCATGAATTATAGACACGGCGCTGTATGGCTGAATATATCGCTACCCTTCTGTGCCATAGTCATAATGGGCGTTAGCCTCGAACACGGTGCAACAGAACTGAACACATAACACAACACGTTCGGGCGAGAGTCAGGCGTCGATGCCAGTTGGCTGTAAATGTGGACTTGAGAGATCGTGGAATTAGCTGTGGACCTCGGTGCTGACCTCCGCGAGTGGGCGTATAGCGCCTGTTCTGGTTGCGTCGTCAGTACCGACGATGCCGAAATCCCGAAGATATTGCGCACAAAAGCAGAGATGGCGGACATCGCTCTGCGAAAGATGCGGAGTCAGTTAGGGTACACAAGACGAGTCTCTTCTCACTGGGGAATCGTAATTGAGAAGAACGATGAAGAGACATTGATGATCGAAAACAAGCCCGGCTACACCTTGACCTATTTTGTCAAGGAGGTGTATGCAAAGTTCATCATCAATGTCTGCATGATTATGTAACGTGCCTTGCATGATCTCGAGACTACACATTAGAGGGACATCTAATCATATTTGGCTTGAAGTGGCCCGGTCCACTGGGCAGCCTTCAGCAACGCTGCCACATTTTACCCGCATGGGTAAAAGTTGTGGCAGCTAAAATGGCCCAGTCCACCGGGGAACGTTCAGCAATTCATGTATTGAACCGTACGTGCATGCTGCCGCATTTCACCCAAGCATTGCATGGGCGAAAGAGGGGGGTATGCGGTCCTCGGCCAACGCCGAGGGCGGCCGACGCCGTCCCCCTGCGAGTGTACTGGCAGTGCCAGCGAGCAGGAACGCCACAAATGCGTGTGCTCGCGGCACGGTTCGTTTGCGCACAGCCTGAACGAGACACACGCCCTGTTCGATGCGACGGATGCGCATGTCTCCGCCTGGCATTGCCAGAACAAGGGCGAGCAGGGACGCCACATGCACACATGCTCGCGGTGCGGCCAGAGCGAAACGCGCCCGAACCAATACGCTGAGGACGATGCCGCCGGGGATGGACCGCGGCCAGAAAAGGCTCCGCGGGGAGGGGGGGGGCAGGAATAAATCGAGGGCAGAGAGGGAAAATTTGGAGGGCGCAGGGCATGAACGTTTGAACGCGGGGGGCAGGGAATGAACAGATGACGGAAAAGGCAAATGCGGCGGGCGTAGGAAATGAACGCGCAAGGCGCAGAAAATAAACCGAGGACAGAAAGGGAAACGATTTTGGGTGGAGGGGTGGAACGCGCTCCATAGGACCAGGGAAGGCTTATCAAATGTTTCTATAATAACTGCAGGAAACAATGGGCGGGAAGAGAAACATCAAAGGGACAAGGGCTTCTTGTGTGTCGATCGAATGAGCATGACATATCATGTAGATGCAAATGCGAAATGGGCTACCCAAGGCCCTCGCATGATGGTGAGCATACAGTGATGCACGGTGAAGTGCTGTATAAGTTCAACATAGAGGTGATACTGTTCTTAGGAAAAATAAACATACCGGCGCTCCGAGCAGCGGCAGTACTAGCGCTTGTCGAGTTCTCGAGTTAGACGCCCGTCTTTCCATCTTATGCTTTGACTAGGCATTCACTCGAAGAGCTTGCAAGCTAGAACCTCCCAGGTCGGATGATCTGTTGCGATAATCAGGCCTAAATAGTGACTAGTGGTAGCTGGACAAATCACAATCTCGTGCATTACTGTGAAAGCCACAGCTACCATGTCCGCCCCATATCCAGCTCAAGAACGGCCATTTATTCAAGCCCAACCAGGCAGAGGGGGAAATCCAGGAAGAGGTACTGGTGCCAAGCGAGGCAGGAAACCCAAAGCAGCGGCGGGGAACGCTGCATCCGCCGCAAGCTCACCGCGACCGCCTGCACAGTCTCCACAACCAGGCTCGAGCCAGCCGACAGAGTTGCAGTGGCACAATGTCCCCGCTAGTACGCTTGCTGCATCTGGTATGTTTTCAGGCGGAGGTTCGGGAGCGAACAATGGAGGAGGAAGCACCTCAGAGCAGGTCACGTTGAATTCGGAGGATGGCACTGTGCTTAGCTTGCCCGGGGCCACTGTAACGGACGGCCCTGTAGGTGACCCCACTGTACCGCGACCCGTGGGGACAGTGCAGCCCGGGGCGGATGAAGATGGAGAGGGGGACGACGAAATATTACCTGCAATGGCGGATGATGACTATTCGGCGCAGTTGTCTTTCCAAAGCCAGTCGAAAGACAATCTCAAGTGCGCTTGCATTTTTCACGAATCCTCATCCGGTCGGGCTTATATGTATGCATCCCAGAGTTCTCATGGACAACTTCAGCAATGCGCAGTACGATCGCTTTGAAGCTTATCGACGGCACGCACTGCCGAAGTCGGCCGTGCGCAAGGTGATGCTCATTCTACAAATGCTATTACGTCTCATACTATATCCTTTCGTCAGGTCATACAGCAGTCGCTTGGACAACAGGTCTCGCAACCCGTAGCGCAAATCGTTGCCGGATTTGCGAAAGTTTTCGTCGGAGAGATAGTCGAGAAAGGTGTGTCTGTCTCGTCCAACCCTGCCAGACTCCGGCGTTCATGCCTATCTCAACGCTACAGCCCGGGCCGTCCAAGAACGCCGTGGCGAGCAAGGACCGCTTTCCCCTGATCACTTGCGCGAAGCCTATAGGATGTACCAACAAGAGACGGGACGAGTCGGCGCCGCACGTCCCCTCAGGAGCAAGCGGCTGTTTGTGCGGTGATTGCTGCCGCTGTTTCACGCGTGAACTCACGCTACGGCCACACCACAAGCGGCCGACATTGTTCGTGCGTCCTATCAATCGACCTCCTCTATGCTCGTGCCCATATCCTGCTATATCATTTGACTGGCCTTCAGGCTGTGACCTGTGAAGTTGGATCTGGTAGTCCGACTCACAATTCGTCCCTGTGGCGGAGACGTTGTCTCTATGTAGAGAGCGGTTGTGATTTCATAATAGGTTAATTAGCTATGACGAGCAGAACGCTTGCCATAGCCGTTGCTAAAGTGTGGAATGTGGCTTGAATTCTGTACTATTGGAGATCGCATCTGCCGTACACGCCTTATTTACTAGTTGACTTGCTGTGTTGTGCCTGACAATCACTTGTTCTGGATGTGTCGGACAAGGGCTTAAATGAGAAGACCTCTGTTACTGCTTCCAAAAGTTGCTCTTTTGATCAGACTTCCTGGTCATTCACTGCCGTGGACGTTTGGATCTTTAGAGCCGGGTGCCTCCCAGCTTCCATTGAAGCGTGGCATGTATTCGCTTTCTGCTTTCCGAACTCTCACAACCCGCAAGATACATGATTTATTTTACCGTTATTTGACAGCATCAGACTTGCACTCGATAGGCGCACGGCGATTCGGTTTCAGCAGTCTCAGCAATAATACTGACATTCCGGCACACAGCGCTCAGGCCAGAAGTTACCGGCTGTGGAAGTTCTGTTGCGTTCCACACAATGGAAGAGAAGCGACTACGTGAACCGCGACAGCACAACGCATCGCGAGCTGCAGGATCAGATTCTCATCAATCCAGGGACTCCCGGCTAAGCGCAGAAGCTCCACCGGCGGGGAAGGAGGACCTGCGCTGCCCGTCGACAAGAGGGACACGCGTTGCCTCGTGGGTAGAGGCAGTATCACGGGCTCGGTTGGATTGACTATGGTGGCGTCCAGCATGCGGACTCCATTTGTCCTCCGACGTATCACGGTGATCGATGGATAGCTTCCAGACCAAATGTCTGCCAGATGACAATTGATTCTGGGGCCCCATGGTAAGTGACGTTGGATGTCTGATATGGTCGTTGACAGGTCTGAACATGATGCAGCGGTTGCTTTGAACGTGCACGGGTGCCCCTGGGCACAAGACCATGATCCCGCAGTGCTCCGATCAATTTCGGAGAGCTGTGATTGCCCGACCATGAAGTCCAGAAGATGGGGCAATGGCAGCTCGACTTGCTACACCACAGTACAAGCAAAATGACTCCGTACACAAGTGCAGCAAAGGGTTCATGTTCTCCAGTAACGTCAATCAGCGATGTTTTGTTTATTATATGAATTCAATTGTTCGTCGATATCAATAGAAATATTCTTCCGGAAAATCATTTGCCGCTGAAAACTCTCAAACATACTCCATTAACGTCTCCACGACGCTGATGGACAGCGAGGTGCATCGTCTTCGCGATACTCTGCATCTTCTAGTTTTGTTGCTTTTCTCTGGCGCGGCGCACTTCAGCCCCGTGCCAAGCTGACAGGTTGCGCTCATGCAAATTTAAGCGGGGCGGCGAAGCAGCAAATCTCTCCCCTATCAGGCATTACTTTCTACATACGGCACCACAGTTCGACATTCTAGCGCGATCTGGCGAAATAGGACTCCGCTTCAGCCGGTGGAACGCGCGCGCCATTCTTGCAGCACTTACGGCAGAGATGGAGTCGCCGCGACCGGTCGGTGCACGGTTGCACGGCGGACTTGGGACATGAAACAAAACGGTTGCGGTGAGCCTCGAGCACAATAGAAGCGTGAAGAGATGTTCCAGGCGGCACAAATATTTGATCCATAGCTTACGGAACGCCTTGGGTTGCGGAGCAAGGACCCTGCACGGTGGGCTGTTTGATCGGTTAGATCGAATATTGATCCATTCTACAGATAGACCCGCAGTCTTGTTCTGCCAGGATCGCAACAGCTACAAAATTGTTCCGGTTACCGGCCTTTGATACGCAGAAACGGAAGTATTATCACCTTACAGGCCGAGTGGCGGAGGTTTCGGGACAGTTGTGGGTACTGCGGGATACCACTTTCCGCTCTACCAATGTCAGCCTGATAATTTACAGGAATACGTTAGGTTTAATCATCTTCTCCACCGATGTTCTTCTCAATTTCAGGGCAGCCATTGGTCGACATGAGCTCGATTGATTTACCAACGTTCATGAATGACAGGGAAGTTCATGCTCACTAAGCCGTTGAGTTTTTGCACCTAGTCACCGATGCAGGTAGCGCACGCTCACGCACCCCGCCGTCAGCGCGGCGACTCCAATTTGCCTTGGTAGCGTGCATGATCGATTGCCACAAATGAAACTCAAATTTCCATGCTGACGTCTCGGTACCACCTTGCATTCTGGGGGAGTCTTAGCTAAGATTCCACCGGCCTACCGCTCGTCATCAGCTCAGGCGCCAGCGCGACAGCTATTGCGAAACCGTCCGTCTCCGCACCATGCGGAGCGCTCTGTTCAAAAGCAGCAGTACACCACTTTGCAGATCTGATCGTACAAAAAATTTCGCCATGCACGATTCGAGAGGATCTGAAGTCTATTTACATCAGGGAAATTTGATTCCGCCATTCACTGAAGCGCAAGATTCTAACCAGCCATTGACATGTACGGCTATACATCAGGCGAACCGGAAAGCGTTGTCCGGTCGTGTGACCTCAATTGACGCCATGAAGTACTCGAGCGCCACTCAGCGACCGTCAGGATGCGACGGACAATTTGGTGTGTGCCCGTCCGTAAAATGGCTCATCTCAAATCTATGACGCTGCAAATGTTTTTTTTACCTTGTATGTGCGCTGTTTCAGAGCTCGTTGTGGATCTCGCAGCGCGATCGGACCTTGGCTACAAGCGGGGATCGTAAGCGGCCGGCACTGCATTGCGATATGATCCTCTCTGCTTCCTGTTTTATCATCTTCGAAGCGCGCGCAAGCATGCGCCCGGCGCCGGACAATGCGAGCGGGGTGTCGCGCCCATATGCCGTATTGCTAATACATTCATTCAGAAAGATCGGAAGCGCCCAGACACGAGCCTCCCATGCGTCGTTCTCGCACTGCAGGTGCCCTCGTTGTCGTCCTCAGCATGGCTCTCTGTCACGCTGCCACGTATGCGCCACAACGTCCGCGCCCTTGATGGACAGAACTCTGCTGCGACGATACGGAATATGCATCCCATGGCTCTGGCAGATTGCTTCCGAGCCTACAGCGCAGCCGGATCAGCCGCAGGTATGTGGAGCTCGAGCACATAGTCTCCCTTTGAAGCTATATTTGACGACACCGCCCACGGCAGAACCTCGTAGGATCAATGGACATCGTCCCAAACCTTGCAGGTTCCGAATAGCCGGTGTGTCCCCCGTTCTCCCGTCTGCCCCCGCGGACTGCTGACAGTGCTGTCACCAGCTCTAGGCACGCGGGCGACCGGCGTCTGCTCACCACTGGGCCGCTCCGGCTCCGGACGCGGCTCTGCAGCTTGGTGCGCCACATGCGGGCCATTCTAGGCATGCATGCGAGGCGCCTCACGGTCCCGGAGGCTCTGGCTCGGCGCGCGGCGACGGGAAGCGCTGATGGGCCTGTCGCGTCGCGGCGATGTGGGCTCAGCGTGCCTGGCTCCTGTACGTGTGGCCGCCACAACGCGCGCGCAGTACCAGCGCCGGCGGCGGACGGGCCCGATCGGCTGCGTGGTCTCGATCGCGGCCGGGCAAGCCAATCCCGGGCTGGGATCCGTTGCACAGGTCTTGGGCAGCTGCAGCCTTGGCCGTTGGGGCGGCGCGGCGGGCAATCAATCCGCTCACCCCCCCCCGGGGCGCCTGCGATTGGCTGTGAACTGGTTGGTCGACGGAGCGCCCCTGAGGCGCGCCTCGGGCTTGGAGTCAGCGGGCGGCGGTCAGCGCTATAGCGGGCGGCCTAATACGCCGTGGTGTTGTGTTCGTATTCCGAATTCGCTGCAAACGCATCCGTCAGGGGCCGTCAGCAGTCAGACGCGCTACGATCTGTTTCGTCTCTGCAAGTCCGATAGGAAGGTATGACAGCGTGCTGACCAAGTAGGTGGGTTATCCGATTAGGCACAGCCACAGCTCTCTGGGGCAGATGGATATCCCACAGGGAGCGGGAGTACGGTCTGGGAGGCTGGCAAGGAGTGCATATTGCAAATCGGTTGCCGTTGCGATGGCCGACGCGTGCGCACGAAGGTGTACTGGACCCAATGTGGAAGGTGTGCAAGAACGAATCCCCCGGCTACGGCCGCCCTCCATCCGATTGGCCCTCGAGCGGCCCAGCAGAGACCCATCCCGTTCCGCGGTCCGGCGAGCGTGGGTGCCGCCCGGGCGTCTGCTCTGCACCAGCTGCCTGCGGACCTTGGCGATTGGTAACTTCGTCGGGCGACACCACGCCACATGTGATCTATGTTAAGCAACGATCGTCATCCACGCATGCGTCAGCCACAAGAGGGCCGCGCCGGCTGTCGCGACAGCGCCGTGCGGAGCGGGTCGATGCAGGGAAGGCGCATCCGACTAGCTATCACGACGCACGCGGGATGGGTGAACGTTGTCGCACCCCGAGCTTCGATCACGCCCGACTGCGCAGAGGCCTGCGTGAAGGTTCGCGGGCCTCGCGCTAATGAAAGAAGCTGATATCTCGGCAGCGCTGCTGCTTCTAGCTGCAGGTGATGGTATGATCGGAATCGAACGTCGAGGCTGCAGTTGCAGGCATAGCGAGCTTGTCGTTGATCGGGCGCTGCGCTAGTGCCCCTTAACGGGGCAGGCGTGAAACGCAGCGGTGCGGCCATAGCGGGCAGTCATCTGACTGCCCAGGCGCACAGACGGGCGCGCGGAGCGGGCTGGCCGTCGCCTTAGAGAGCTAGCACATGTCCGTGTCCGTGCATGCTTCTGCGCGGCCGTTCGCGTATTGCAAGCGACGGCAGACACGAGAGTGAGCCCGCCGTGATGCACCGGGTACGTTGAGTACATGTGCTCGAGTTCTGATGCCGTACGTGTATCTCAACGCTATCGCTATGTGGCATGCGCGCCATAACGCCCCTTCCTATATGGCTATGCGCGCCTGCAGCTATCAGCCACTCCCAAGAGCGGCCGCGGATAGCCAGGAGCGCACGCAGCTCAATCAGGCTGGGTACCTGAGGGCCTGAGAGCCCGCGGCACCCCAAGCCCACGCACCGACTCATCCAGCGCCCAGCTGCTTCCTCCATTCCAGGGCCAGCCACGAGGCACACCGCGCGGGCCCTGGTCTGGTCTGGAATTGCGCGGCGGACACACCACACCGCGTCGCCCCTGCCGCAAGTGCCAACGCGTCCGCCGCTGCCCCGCGGGGCACCATCCGGTGCGTGGACCGGCGGAAGGGTGCACCTGAGAAACACGCTGTCTAATACGGCCGCGCGAAAACCGCACATCCGTATCGGGCAACAGCGGCCGTTGTGGCGCAGTAGCTCCCCCGCCAAGCCGTACGCGCGCGCCCCGGGCCAGGAACGCCCCACAACGCTGCGATGGGCGATGAGCGCCGGCGCCTGCGCGGGTCGTGAAACGGCAGGCGAGGCACAGGGCAGGTCGTGACCAACGTCCAGCTCACGGCGTATGCCACGCAGCACGCACATGCCACAAAGCCCCTGTGCGCTGCGTCTGCCTCAGCAGGCCCGCGCATGACAGGCGCGCGTCGCGCGTGCTTCCGCCCCTCCTTCCTTTGCCGCGTGCACCCCAAATCGTGTGCACAATCGTGTTGCGGACGATGCAACCCCGGAACGATCTTCAAGTAATAATGATCCGACGGAGCACGCACGCGCAACCGGCGCACTACAGCGCGACTCGAACGTTGGTCGGCCAATGGGCCGCGGACAATCGCTGCCACGCACTCCTGAGCAGGGCGGGCCTGAGGTGTAATTCACGCTGGGCCTGAAAACGAGCAGCCGCAACAGGCTCGTGCTGTAGATGTGACGCCAAACTCACGGCGCACGCGCGCAGCAGCTCATCTCGGCGGAACCTCGTTAGCGGGGGCAATAGCCACACGCGCCGCGCCGCGCCACACCCGCTCCACCGCCTTCACCGCGGGAGCACGACGCGACACACCAGCACTGCGCGCGGTACGCGTCATCATGCGACGTCACTGTGCACCACGGAAGGATCATGCAGCGAGTCCGGGGGGATGTCACGGCGGGATGACACGGCGAGATCCCGGGGCAAGATTGAGCGTGACGACGCGGAAGTGAATGAGAAGCGTCGTGGGCACCGCCCCGCACGCGAAGCGGTGCGTATATGGGCATAATCGCCTGGGGGTGGGTGTGTCGCGGCAGCGTCAACCGAAGCGCCCTGCGCGCCACAGTGCGCGCGCCTTCCGGAAGCGTCCAGAATGCCATCGCGGGCTGTCCCCTCGGCCACAAACACTGCATCGAAAGCACCAGGGTCCTGCAGAGAGTCGCGGCGGAGGAAGAGAGCCGCAGCGAGGAACGGGACGGTGTGGCGGTGGCAGTTACGTCAGCGCGAGCCTTCGTCACGCAGTGCGTGCGCAAGACAAGCCCTGGCCGCGCGGGCACGTCTTGGCGACGAATCTGCGCGCTGGATGAGTAAGGGTGTGTACAGGATCGGCGTGCAGGAGACTGCCGTGCGAGCGGGACACGGACGCGAAGAGTGCTGCGGAAGGCGGTGTGGCGCATGCCACACCGCGCGACGCGCTCCCTGGACCGGTCCCGGGGGTGGGTTCGCGCATGATTCTGCACCGAATCCGAATGGACGAAGGACACGGATCTCGCGCACGAAGCTTAGTGTGCACCGCACACGCGAGCGTCGAGTCAGCCGGTACGCCGGTCGTATTGGCAGCCTCAGGGGCCTGCCGTCGACCAGACGGCGGCTAGACGCACTTCGGCGGCGCCAGAGGGGGCACCGTATGCTGCCAAGGCACCGCGCGCCGCCTCACCGAAGACTTAGAGGTTGATCCTGCGCGCAACGCGACTCACACGAGCCCGACCTCCGGCGGAAGTTTGAGAGAGGGAAATGGAAGCGCGGCCGGAGCATGCTGTGCAGGTGCGCGCGTGTCCGCAGGCTGGAAGGAAGTGGACCATCGCCTGGGTCGGGGTCGGCCCTGAAGGTACGCCCGAGGCGGAATGCACAATCGGGGGTTAGTGGCAGGGGTTGCAGGCGGTGCGGGCGAGACCGATGCTGGTGTGCGGCCCACACCAGTTCGGTTCATGTGTGTCTGATGGATATCGCGCCGTGCCGTCACGAGCAGACGAGCACCGACGCCAACGGTCATCAATATAATCGTCTATCGTCCTCCGAGAACGCCGATGCGGGCAGCTGACCGACGTACACGTAAATCGCGCCCCACGCTTTCACGCGCCATGCAGCTGCGCGCGTGCGGTGCCCAGCTGATTGCGGTGCACGGCGGGCACATCCATCGCCCGTGGGCATGCCGCGAAACCCGAGCGGCGAAGCGCGGGGCCGGCATGCTGTGCACTGATCGCGACGAGGGTGCTATATACAGGCATGTCCGCACGAAGCCCGCGTCGCGTCGCGGCGGTGCGCGTTGCAGGAGCCGGCGACACGCTGAGCGCGGCGGCCGTGTAGTGTTGTGGCGATATGAATCGTGATGGCGCACCGGTGATGCGCTAGCCATATACATACGGCCCAGCACATGGTATATGGTAACTGCGGATTCATTCAATTTGCCTATTGGACTTTCAATTGACATTCTGGATAGTGTATATGATTGAATAATGTACTATACAGATCGTATAGTGAAATGCCGAATGAGGCTCTTCGATGCAATGGCAGTCGCATAGCCACAAAGGTGTCGAGACATAAACCACGCAGTTCAATAATTGTAGATGAGGCACAACTACAAAAGAAATGTTTGTTGCATCCTCGACTGAATACCAACAGTAATCCACGCTGATCAGCTTCACCTGACAGACTTCATCATGCCAGCCTATGAAGACTCAGGAGGCAATCATACAATTTGTTGTCGTTGTCAGTGCTCATTGCATTCAAAGTGACTGACACTCACCCGCCCTAGTAGCGGAAGCAGAGATCCCACAAACAGCGAGTGGATAGTTCCAGAGCTATCAGATACATTACTCACTACAACTGGAGTCAATGATCTATCAGAGAAAGTAACTGGGGTACGAAGACCAAATTCTCGAAATGCAGTGCCAAGCAACCATATATTTACCGATTTGTACACGAATTTCTTAAACATTGCAGCGAACTGTGATGGCGCACGGGGTCAGCCGTCGCTCCCGCACTCTTCACTGGAGCCAGCACCGAGTGGAAGGTAGCGATGAGGCGGATACGCGCAGCGGCCTGCTAGAAGCGGGGAGGCAGCGCGTGCGCGCGACGATCGTCCGGAGCCATTAATCAATGATCAATATCAACACTCGATTGTAGCATCATGGCGCCCACCGACGCCAACGCGCGTGCAGTCGGACGCGGCAGCCGTGCACAAGCAGGTGATTCCGAATTTAATACTTACCCGTTCGGCGCGCCAATGTGCCGACGCTCCTTGGCGGCGCTGGCGGTGGCGGACACCGCAGCGGCGCAGATGCAGATCTGTCGCCGCGGCCACACACGCCGGAGCCTGAGCCCAAATGTGGCGCGAGGCCAAGCGGATTTGACGGGGACGCATCGCCTCCGCGTGCTGCATTGAAGGCGGGGTGGGAGCTGCGGTGGGTGCGAACCCTGGCGATTAGTCAATGATCGTGCAGGTGCTGTCAGCCGTGCACGGGTGTAATCAAGAGGGAAATACCCGCGCCGGAAAGGCGAGCGTGGAGCGCCAGGGAAGGCAATGCCGGCATGCCCCTGCGGACACGGACGCGAGCTCGCTTGGCTATTGGGGGCTCCGCACGCGCCGCCACCGCGCGCGCACGCAGGTGAATTGCTTGCGATGGAAATGGATTGCCTGAGATGGCAGCGCGCAGGTGGATTGCATGCGATGCTCGGCCCGCTCAGGGTGCGGGCTCGCGCAGCTGTTCTGGTTCGCGCGTCCCTGTCCGGCAAAGGACGGAGGGTAGGCGCAAGGGCCAGGGACAAGGCCGAGGGCGGTCGCGGCACACCTCCGACTATACTTAGCAGCGTGCGCGGGATGTTGTGTATGTCAGTTCACATCTGATGTGCGTGCACGCTGGTCGTTACGAATCGAGCGACACGTGGGCGCGTGCGACGAGCACGTGGGGGCTATCGATGCGTAGCAGCCGCCGAGACGCCGCGGGCACTCGCCGGCGTCGTCCATCGTACCGTGCGCAACGACTCGGGCTCGGGGTGTCCTCGCACACGTCGCAAGGAAGGGCCCGCGCTGGCGCCCGCGGGTGAACTGCCCAGCTTCTGCAGCTCGCGTCCGCAGCGTGCAGTCGCCCAGCGCACGCGTGAGGCCAGCGATTTGATCTGATCCCCAGCTCCGGTTTGTCAGTGTAATGTTGTTGTATCTCCGAGACCCCATGCACCGGTGCCGGAAGTTGCCCGAGACCAGCCAAGTTCGATTCGGTTCGGAGCGGTCGATCATCCCGATCCTCTAATACACGAGGCTATGGGACGTTGAGCGCGCTGCACGCAACGCTCGATTTGTACAGATCGCGACATACGATTTAGTCCGGTATCGAGGGGGTAGCGTTACGCTGGTAAGTGAAGGAGCGATCCTCTCGAATGGCTTTGTCTATGACATCGTTAGATGACGAGCCCAATGTGATTGGCTTTTCGTGCACATTCAAACGGTATGTACATGCGTCGAACAGCTGATCGCAACTTCCGATTAACCAAAGGTAGTTAGTCGAGCGTGTGCCTGATAGAACACGTCGGTGTAGCTGTAGATAACCCGCATCAAAACATCCTCATAGGGCGCCACGGCACGACGATCGGGCGCCGCGCCGAGCCTCTGCCGTGCACGTCGCACGTCGCACGCGTCGTATCTGAGCACGCGTCGTATCTGAGGCAAACACACCTTAGCTGTCGTGCCGCCTGCCTCGCCCCTGCATAGTGATTGCGGGCTTGTAGACGTCGCTCATGTGTCGGTGAGCGGCGGGCACGAACGCGCGACACGTCGGCCGCACGGCGCACGCCACGTCGATGCGTGTACACTACGGTGGGACGAGCGAGCGTACTGCCGAGCCTCTCTGCCGTTCACACCGTGCGCGACGTGTCCGGCAGCGACAAGGCTCGACGCTCAGGGCGTCCGTCTCGCCGAAACATAGCGCATCCTCTCGCGACGAAGCGTGCTTGGTGGCATGTGCGCTGCGCTGTCTGTCCCAATTGCAACGGAGGCCGTGCGCACGGCGATGCGAGTGGATGTGCGCGCAATGTCGGTCTTGAAGCTTGACAGGCCGTGCGTCCATTCGTGTCACTAAGAGAGCACATGGAAGGACACACCTACTATCAGATTAGGGGAGTTGTAAAGCCACAATTCTTTGCGACACTGTCCTAGTCCTTTCAATGCCCATCCAAAAAGTCATAGAAAAATCAAGATCATGTAATAGCATCTTTTGAATCGTTCCGCCTCCTCAGAATTTCAAGGGTGGTCTGTAGAGGAATTAGGAGTGTTGATGCCGTGACATCTCTCGTATTGATAAGAAGAAATATCAACTAGAGATAAGGACTAGCGTGTTTACATCCACAAATATACCATTTCCGCACGCCCGTTTTTCTGTCTCTCAGTGTGTCCTTTGGTGGGGAAGTGTTGCAACTTCGGGCATGGAGAAGCGTGACAATTCAGCCACTCACACGAGAGGATTCAGGCTCCGCTCAAAGCCTGTCCACTTCTATGTGACCCTTTTTGCAACTCTGGTGATATGTGACTGATTTATGCCGACGAAATCCGGCATCCCTTTAGAGCTCGCACTCCTCATGCAAAAATTAAATGCTTGAGAATCCCGGTAGAAAATAACTCATTCTACTGCCATACCAAGTCTCAGGGTCATAGGCCCAGTCATCATTAAGAATAACCGAAATACCAGAAGTCGTTGCAACACTGCTAATTTGATAGTAAGTCGTCACGCTGCACGACCTGTTTGCATTGTGACCCGCCGTTGGCGCGCACCGCATCGACTAAAGCGATCGCTTTGCCGACGCGTGCCACTCCGTGCACGGCACTTGCCCGAGTTAGCAGTGCACGGGGGCATGCATGGGCGGTCCGCCAGAGCCCCAGCTCACTTCACCGGTGGCCCGGGTCGCATAGGCGAGGTCGTCCCGCGTGGCCTTGACCACACTCACCTCGCGTGTGTCGATGCTCTACAGCCCGCCTGCAGAAGCCGTGCCGTGTTGAATGGGCCGGTACATGCCAGCGTCCCAGACGGGTGAGGATGCCCCGAATTATCGCTGAATGAATGTGGTCGGTGAGCGCGCGCAATTGCAGCGAGAGGACCAGTACGGCCATGTCCAAGCCACTCCGGCGCAAAGCAGCGTCTGTCCGCCAACGTGTGTCCGCTAGGCGGCGCAAGATGGCCCAACATTAGATAAGCGATTACCCAGTAGGCGGCGCCGTCAGCCGTGAGTGACGATTAGGGGTGCATTGTGCGTCCGTGGCGTGCAGCACATGTACGTATCCAGCTCGAGAGCGGCGTAAGTCCAAGCAGATAGAGAGGAACTCCAGAAAGAGGGTACGAGCGCGTGGCGTAGCGTGAAACCCAGACCAGTGGTGGGCGATGCGACGCCCGATGGCAGGGCTCACTACAGAGTGTCAGTCAGCAAACCGACGGAGCTGGGGTGTGCACGATGTCCCTGCCAGCACCCCTGCCGCTTTGAGAATGATCACAGGTGGAAGGTTCAGGAGCGAGTGGTAGTGGCAGGAACACAGAGCATTTCGCGCCGAACTGGGCGGTGTGGCTGCAACGGACAGTCCTACAAGCGACGATAGTTCCAAGATGAGCGGGAACAGCGCAGCTCAGAGCGGACGAAGGCGGGTAGAGGACCCGATAGCGAAATGGTGCTTGCAATGGCGGATGGCGACTATTCGGCGCAAATGCTGTTTTGAAGGCCATCTCTCGTGCGCCGTGTTTCTCGCGTATCTTGATATATTATGGCTGATATGTGCATTCTCAAAGCTCTCATAGATAGCTTGAGAAGTGCACGGAGCGATCGCTTTGAAGCATATCGACGGCATGCACTGCCCAAGTCGGCCGCACGCAAAGTGACGTTCACCATTCTATGAACGTCCAGAGCGATATCCCTCTATCAGGCCATACAGCAGTTGCTCTGACAACGGGCATAGCGCAGATTGTTACCGGATTTGCAAAAGTCGCCGTCGTCGAGAGAGGTATGTCCATCTTTTTCTCCCCAACCAGTGGCAGCCACATGCAATAGCTCGACGTCGACAGTCCAAGAGCGCCGTGGGGCGCGAAGACCGCCTTCTGCTGAGGCCTGATGGACGTGATGCATCAACAAGGGACGCGACTGGCATCGTGCGGCGACTGCTGGTGCCACCCACCCAGTGATTCACGCGCTACTAGTAACTGCCACACCACAAGCGCGTCCGCCGTCCCCGGCCACTTCGTGCCATGTCTCGCTATGCGGCAGGTGCCCCGGGTTCAAAATCGCGATCAGGGCCGGCTTCCTCATCTCCTCTATCAAAGCCCGGTACGTATTCGCTTTCTGCTTGCCATGCTCTTGGCATACAGTCCGCAGGATAGACGATCTCTTTTGCCGCGATCTGACGGCGTCAGATTCGACAACCACACGGTAATTCCAGGTGGCGTTTCAGCGCAGTTGGCGACTACACTGGCATTCTTGTATAGAGTATTCGGACCAGAGAGTACCAGCTGTGGAAGCTCTGCTGGGTTCCACACAATGGAAGAGAAGCAACTACGTAAACCGCAACCGCACAACGCACCGCGGGCTGCAATGTCAGATTCTAATCAATTTAGGAACTCGTGGCTGAGGGTACAGGCCCCACCGGCAGGGTAAGATATTGAATACGCGTTGCCTCGTGGATAGAGGCAGCATCACGGGTGCAGATGGATTGTCCATGCTAGCGTCAAGCATGCGGACCTCCGACGTATCTCGGTGATCGGTGAATAGCTTCCAGGTCAGGTCTCTGCCAGATCATAATTGATTCTGGGGCCCCAGGGCAGGTATTGTTGGATGTCTAATATGGTCGTTGACAGGTCTGAACACAATCCAGCGGCTGCTTGGAACGTGCACGGGCGCTGGACATAAGATCATGCTCTCGCGCTGCTCCGATCAATTTTCGGATGCGAAGGACCATGCCTACGTGCCGATGAAGCCCGGGGAATGAAGTCGTTTGCAGCGTACTTCATCAACGTTTCCACAGCACTCACGGACAACGAGCCGCGTCGCCTTCGCGGTATCTTGCACCTTCTAGCTTTGCCCGCTTCTTCCGGTACGCGGCACCTCAGCCTCTCGCCAAGCTGACATGTCGCGCCCGTGCAAATCGATGGGACGGCGAGGTAGCACTACCTTCCACATACGGTACCACAGCTCGACAATCCGGTGCGATCTAGCGAAATAGGACTTGTCCTCCGCTTCAGTCGGTGGAACGCGCGCGACACGCGTGCAACATTTACGGCAGAGACGGAGTCGCCGCAACCGGACAGCGCGCTGGTGCGTGGTCGGACTTGAGACATGAATCAAGGGGGTCCCTGGTGAGCTTCGCGCACAATAACAGAGCAACCGCTGAAAAATTGTTCCGGTTACCGGCCTTTGGTACGCAGAAACGGAGGCATTATCACCTTGTAGGCCGAGTGGCGGTAGTCTCGGGACAATTGTGGGTACTGCGGATTGCCATTTTCCGCCGTACCAATTTCAACTTACAGGGAGACGTTAGCTTTGTTCATTTTCTGCGCCGGGACATCGAGATGTTCTTTTCAGTTTCAGGGCAGCCATTGGTCGATATGAGCTCGATTCAGATGCCAACGTTCGAGAATGGCAGGGAAGCGCGTTATCACTAAGCACTCGAGTTTTTGTGCAGCAGTTAGCGCAGACTCACGCACTCCGCCATCGGCGCGGCGATTGCAATTTGCCTTGATACATGATCGACCGCCACGAATGATGCTAAAACTTCGATGTTGACGTTTCGGTACCATCTTGCATTCTGGAGGAGTCTTGGGCAAGATTCCACCGGCCTACCGCTCGTCATCAGTCCAGGCGCCAGCGCGACAGTTACTGTCTGTGCTCCAGATCCCCGCATCATGCGGACCGCGCTATTAAGACGGAGCAGCACACCGCTTTGCAGATCTGATCGCACGTAAAATTTCGCCAATACAAGATTCGAGAGGATCTGAAGTCTATTCGTAAATATGATTCCGCTGTTCACTGTCGTGTCGAACTTAGATCAAGTACATCGATTATGGTCGTGTGACCTCAGCCGCGCTCAATTGACGCCACTGACGAAGTACTCGATCGCCACTCAGTGGCCGTCAGAATGCGGCGGACAATTTGGTGGGTGCCCGACCGTCCAATGGCTCATTTCAAATGGATGACGCTGCAGATGTTTTACTTTGCATGTGCGCTTGTTTCAGAGGCCGTTGTGGATCTCGCATGGCGATCGGACCCTGGCTGCAAGCGCGGATCGTAAGCGGCCGGCTCTGCATTGCGGCATGATCCTCTCTGTTTCCCGTTTTATCGCCTTCGAGGCGCGCACGCACAAGCATGCGCCCGGCGTGCGAGCGGGTGTCGCGCCCATATGTCGTCATTGCTAATACATTCATTCAGGGAGCTCGGAAGCGCCCAGACATGAGCCTTCCATGCTCCATGCGTCGTTCTCACAGGTGCCCTCCATGTCCTCCTCTGTCACGCTGCCACGTATGCTCCACAACGTCCGCGCCCTTGATGGACAGAACTCTGCTGCGACGATACGGAGTATGCACCCCATGGCCCTGGCAGACTGCTTCCGAGCCTGCAGCGCGTCCGGATCAGCCGCAGGTATGTGGAGCTCGAGCACACCGTCTCCCTTTGAAGCTATGTTTGACGACACCGCCCACCGCGGCAGAACCTCGCATCATCCCAAACCTTGTATGAGGTTCCGAATAGCCGGTGTGTTTCCCCCGCCTCCCGTCTGCCCCCGCGGGCTGCTGCTGTCAGCGGCTCTAGGTACGCAGGGGCGACCAGCGGATGCTCACCACGTCCGCCCACTGGGCTGTTCTGGACGCAGCAGCACGCCTCGATGCGCCACACGCGGGCGATTCTAGACATGCATGCCTCGCACGCAGCGGCCCCGAAGGCCTCGGCTCGGCCGCACGGGAGGCGCTGGTGTGGCAGACAAGCTCAGCGTGCCTGTGCAGGCGGCCGCCACAACGCGCGCGCACAGTATCAGCGCGGGCGGCGGACGGGCTCGATCGGCTGCGTTCTCGATCGGGGTCGGGCAAGCCTTGCCAATCCCAGGACTGGGATCCGTCGCACAGGTCCCGGGCAGCTGCAGCCTTGGCCGTTGGGGCGGCCCCACGGGCGATCCGTTCATCCCCCCACGGACGCCTATGGGGCGTCTGCGATTGGCTGTGGCTGTGACGGCGCGCCCCTGCTTGGAGTCGGCGGGCGGTGGTCAGCGCTACAGCGGTCGGCCTAGTACGCCGTGTTGTATTCGTATTCCGAATTCGCTGTGTGGTCGACTACACATCGATCACAGGAGCATCCGTCAGGGGCCGTCAGCAGTCAGACGCGCTACGATCTGTTTCGTCTCTGCAAGAAGGTAAATACAGTGTGCTGACCAAGTAAATGAGTCATCCGATTAGGCGGAGCCACAGCTCTGGGGCAGATGGATGTCCTACAGGGGGCGGGAGTACCAAGCGGCTGCATCTTGAGAGGGTCTGGGAAGCTGGCAGGAATGCATATTGCAAACCGGTTGCCGTTGCGATGGCCGGCGCGTGCGCACGCAGCCATCCCGAGGGGCGAAAGTTGGCGTACTGGACTCGATGCGGAAGGTGTGCAAGGACGGACCGCCCCGGTTACGGCCGTCCTGAATCCGATTGGCCCTCGTTCGGCCCAGCCGGGGAGACCGTTCATGCGTTCCGCGCGAGACTGGCCGCCACAGGCTCGTCTCGTCGTCGCAGCCGACGGCGAGCGGGCGTGGGTGTCGTCCGGGCAGATCACACCAATCGGGGCTGCGCTAGCTATCTAAGTACTAAAGGGCCGTGGATTGCGTGGGAACTGCCATGTGCTTTTCCACGTGTGCCACGTGCTGTCCGTCGTCCCATAGGGCTCGCGCCACCGACCCGGGAAGTTGGCCAGTGGATTCCCACGCCCAGCGCCTGCAAGGCGCGCATGCCGGTTGCAAAGGTGTTACAAGCGAAGCGACGACGAGGCCGAGCGTCAGCGAGGTGGAGGAGTGGCTGAGCGGGCAGAGATAAACAACTCCTAAAGTACAAAATTGTGGCGAAGCCACAGGTAATTAAGCTAGTAGATAACAAGGGCACCAGCTGCGACCCTCGGCGAGCCCGGAGTATCTCTGCGTCGGGCGACCATACGCCACATGTGACCCTTGCGCTTAGCAACGATTGCCATCTGCACGCGGCGTCAGCCACAAGAGGGCCGCCCCGGCTGTCGCTGTGCGGAGAGGGTCGGCAGGGAAGGCGCATCCGACAGCTAGGACGCGGCAGCTGGCCACGACGCACGCAGGTGGATAAACGTGCGCCGACCTCCTGTGTGGCTTCGATCACGCCGGCTGCGCAGAGGCCTGAAGGTTCGCGGGCCTCGCGCTAATGAACGAAGCTGATATCTCTCGGCAGCGCAGCCGCTTCTAGCTGCAGGTGATCGGAATCGAACGTCGACGCTGCAGTTGCGGGCATAGCGAGTCTGTCGTTGATCGGGCGCTGCGCTAGTGCACCTTCGCGAAGAACGAGCGCACGAGCGGGGCAGCTGTGAAACACAGCGGGGCGGGCATGGCGGGCGGTCATCTGACCGCCCAGGCGCGCGGAGCGGGCTGGCCGTCGCCTTTGAGAGAGCTAGCACATGCCCGTGCGTGCTTCTTCGCGGCCGTTTGCGGGCTGCAAGCGTCGGCAGACACGAGAGTGCGAACGGATGGATTGCATGTAAGAGTACGTTACAGACGCCGTGCGTGTATCTCAACGCTATCGTACACCTCTGTGGCATGCGCGCCAGAACGGCCACTGTACTGTACCCTTCTCCCGGGTGCCCGTGCGCGCCTGCGGCAGCGCCTCCGCGGACATCCAGGAGCGCACGCAGCCCAGCACCTGATGGTCTGCGAGTACACGGCTCCCAAGCCCGCCCAGCGCCCAGCTGCTTCCTCCGTCCCAGGTCCGGCCGCGAGCTGCGATTGCGCGGCGGACACGCGACACCGCGTCGCCCCCAGCCACAGGCGCGGACGCGCGCGCCGCAGCCCCGCGGGGCACCGCCGGCGGAAGGGCACGTCCGCCCGCCCGTGTGGTACAGCTTCCGCATCGGGCAACGGCGGCCGTTGTGGCGCGGCACCGCGGCCAGGGACGTCCTGCGGCGCTGCAGGGGGCGCCGGCGCGGCAGGGCGGGCGCGCAGCAGCTCATCTCGGCGGAACCTCGTCCGCGGGGGCAGTAGCCACACGCGCCGCGCCGCGCCCACTCCACTGCCCTCGCCGCGGGAGCACGACGCGACGCGTGAGCGCTGCGCGCGGGATGCGTCAGCACGCGACGCCACGGGAGGAGCATGCAGCGGAGCGGGTGGGACCGACGCCCCAGGCGAGGCTCCGGGGCGAGATGGCCGGTGGGGAGCGGGACGCGGAAGTGGGCGAGAAGCGGCGTGCGCACAGCCGCGGTGCGCATATGGGCATAATCGCCTGGGGCGGGTGCGTCGGTGCGTCGGACACCAGCCCCCGACGGGCGTCCGAAGCGCCCTGCGCGCCACAGTGCGCGCGCCTTCCGGAAGCGTCCAGAACGCGGTCGCGGGCTGTCCCCCGTTCGCACACGCTGCGCGGCAGGGCCCTGCAGCGTCGCGGCGGGGCAGGAGCCGTGGGGAGGGACGGGACGGTGTGGCGGTGGCAAGACACGTCAGCGCAGCGCGAGCCTTTGTCACGCTGCGTGCACGCAAGGGAAGCCCTGGCCGCGCGAGCACGTCTTGGTGACAAATGCGCGCGCTGGCTGAGTAATCGTTGTATGCAGGAGCGGGGCGTGGACGCGGAGCGCGCTGCGAGAGGCGGCGGTGTGGCGCATGCCACACCGCGCGGCGCGGTGGGTTTGCGCATGATAATGGACAGGAATCACGGATCTCGCGCACGGAGCTCGGGGCAGGCGCATGCGCGAGCGTCGAGTTAGCCGGTACGCTGTCGCATTGGCAGCACCGACCCGACGGCGGCTCGGCAGCACCAGAGAGAACACCGCATGCTGCCAAGGCTCGGTGCGCAGACTCTGAGGTGGGCCCGGCGCGCGACGCGACCCACACCCCGGCGAAAGTTTGAGAGAATGGAAGCGCGGCAGGACGTGCTGTGCAGGTGCGCGTGTGCGCGCAGGCGGACCCTTGCCTGGGTGCGCCCGCGGCGGAACGCACAATCGGAAGTTAGTGGCTGGCGGTCCGGGCGAGACCGATGCTGGTGCCCAGCCCGGTTCGCGTACGACTGACGGACCGCGCCGTCGCGGGCTGACGAGCACCGACGCCAACGGTCATCAACGGTGGAGTGGTTCGAGAACGCTGATGCGGGCAGCTGACCGACGTACACGTAAACCGCGCCCCACGCCTTCACGCGCCGCGCAGCTGCACGCGCAGGTGGTGGCGGTGCGCGGCGGACACATCGCACGCGCGTGTGCGCGCGGGGGCATGCCGCGAAACCCGGGCGGGGAAGCGCGTGGCCGGCAGGGTGCCGTATAGAGGCATGTCCGCGCGAAGCCCGCGTCGCGTCGTGGTGCCGGCGATGCGCTGGGCGCGGGGGCCGTGCGGGAGGTGCTGCGTTCTGCGATGTGTGGCGAGATGAGCCGTGATGGCGCACGCTCCGCACTGGAGCTGGCACCGGGGCGAGGGTAGCGACGAGGCGGATACGCGCCGCGGCCGCTAGAACCAGGGAGGCGGCGCGTGCGCGACACGATCGTCCAGGGCAAATAATCATCATCAGCATCCACGCTCGATTGCAGCGTCATCGCCGCCTACCGACGCGCGGGCGCAGGTGATTTCGAATTTGACTTTTTGCCTACTCGGCGGGCGCACGCGCCGACGCCCCTTGGCGGTGGCAGGCGCGCGGAGTGCACCGCAGTGCCGCAGCGCAGATGCAGATCTGTCACCGGTGGTGTGTCAGTTCTGAGCACACGCCGCGCGGAGCCTGAGCCCGTATGTGGCGCAGGGCTAAGCGAATTTGACGAGGACGCATCGCCCCCGCGTGCTGCGTCGAAGGCGGCGGGGTGGGAGCTGCGAACCCTGGCGATTAGTCAATGATCGTGCAGGTGCTGTCAGCCGTGCACGGGTGTGAACAAGGGCGGAGCAAGGGGAAGTGCCCGCGCCGAAAAGGGGAGCGTGGAGCACCAGGAAAGGCAACCCCTGGGGACGCGGACGCGAACTCGCTTGGCCGCTGTGCGCGCGCAGGCGGATTGCCTGCGAGGGCAGCGCGCGGGAGCGATCCGTGCTCGGCCCGCTCAGGGTGTGCGAGGGCGCCAGGGCGCGGCGAGGGCGCAAGGTCCAGGAGAGACAGGCCGAGGGCGGCCGCGGCACACCTCCGACTATACTTAGCAGCGTGCGCGGGCTGGTGTCTATCGCCGCAGGGAGGAACGACCGACGCACGGCCGATGCTGGTCGTCGAGGCGGCATGTGCGACACGTGGGCGCGTGCGACGAGCACATGGGGCCATCGATGCGCGGCACTCGCCGTGCGCAACGACTCGGGCTCGGTGTGCAAGGCAGCACTGGCGCCCGCGCAGGTTCGCGGATGCTCAGCTCGCGTCCGCAGCGTGCAGTCGCCCAGCGCACGCGTGAGGCGAGGGCGGCCCCTGGCTGGGTGTACGGCATGCCCTGTGTGTTCTAGCGCAGACCTCCTCCGGCACCCGCGGTGCTGCTGCTCTGCCCGCCCCCGCGTCCCGTGCGCCGCCCCACCGCCGCCGTGCTGTGCCCGCACGACGGCACCCAGTGGCCTGCGGCGGTGCGTGCGCCTCGAGGCAGCACCCGGCCGGATGGGACCCGCGGGATCACTGCCTCGGGCGTGGGAGCACACCCGTGAGAGATTAGACTCCAGTCAGCGCCAAACAAGCCACAACCTTCGATCCGGCAACTCCCCGGTGGCGCCAAGGCGTGTATAATACCCGCCGTTCTGGTCACTCCGCCTCACTCTGCCCCTCCGAAGCATCATCACGACTCCCGACTGCTAGACTCTGTTCACGACCACGACCACTAGACACGATCCCCGCCTCCTCCCCGCGATGGCAACCGCCCAGCCCATCTCCTTCCAGGCGCAGGCCCCAGAAAACACCCCGTCCGGCTCCTCCTTCCACGCCCAGAACGGCTCCTACGGCGCAGGCATCACCCCCGCCTCGTCCTCCTTCAGACGCTTCATCGGCTCGCCCCTCTCCTGGCGCGCAGGCTCGTACGGGAACCGCTTCTTTCCCGGCGTGTCGCCCGGGCACCTCCTCGGCCCGTTAGAGTGAGTATATGCGCCCAAAAGATCCCCGCCCGACGCTGACGGCCCCCAGCCCGAACGACTTCAAGTTTGGCAAAATGTCTTCGTCGATAGAGAGCGACCGCGGCTCGATCGTCAACGCGCTCAGCGTCTTCGAGCGCCAGGAAGAGCTGGTGAGCCCCTATTCTCCCGCGCCACTCCGCACACTCACGTCCGCCAGTGCCGCGACTACTCCTGCTGCGGGCTCAACCTCACCGACCTCCACGCGCTCGTCGACCACTTTGAGGAGTGCCACGTCGTCGTGCTCGACCCGTACGCCGCGTCGTCCTCCGCGACGGGCGCGCTGCAGGGCGCACCCGGCGGGCCCTCGTACTACGCCGCACCGCAGGCACATCAGCCGATGCAGACGTACCACCAGGGCTCGTTCGACCCCGACGACATGGAGCTCGACATGGAGCACCCGAGCGCGCCGTCCTCGTCCTCGAGCACGCCGCCCGACACTCCCGTCTCCACGCCACTCTCCGCGTACCCCTCCGCGGGGCTCTACCACCACAGCCAGCCCGTGAGCGCGTTCGAGACGACGACGGTGCTGCCCTCGCGCGCGGTCGTCGGGTTCCCGCCCGCGAGCCGCCCCGCGGTGCTCGGCGTCGACGACGCGTTCAACGCGTACGCGGGCTACGCGGACTACTCGGCGCTCCTCCCCGGCACGGTTCCGTCGCCGCCGATCCAGCAGGGCCTCGGCGCGCAGACGCAGCAGCAGCAGGACAGGACGGCGTGCGTGCCCCCCGCGCTGCTCCTCGCGAGCAGCAGCGCGAACACGCCCGAGAGCACGCCCGGCTCGTCGCGCGTCGCGTCCCCTGCGCCCGGCGCGTCCGTCTTCCGCACCGTCGCCGCCGCCCCCGCGTCCACGTCGCTCTCGACGGCGTCCGCGTCCGCGTCGCTGTCGTCGCCGACCGGGTCCGCGAGCACGTCCGCGTCCGCGGCGAGCACCGCACGGGCGTCGACAACGCTGTCGCGGCCCGCGTCGTCGCTGCTGCTGTCGAAGCCGTTCAAGTGCCCGAAGCCGAACTGCAACAAGTCGTACAAGCAGGCGAACGGGCTCAAGTACCACATGACGCACGGGAGCTGCAACTTTGCGCCGCCGAAGGACCTCGAGCAGCTGCAGGTCCTGCTCGCGCAGAAGCGCGGCGGCAAGGACTCGGACGAGCCGATCAGCGACGCGGAGATGCGCGAGGTCGAGCGCGAGGCGGAGCGCAGGCTGCGCCCGTACGCGTGCGGCGTCGGCGATTGCCAGCGGCGGTACAAGAATATGAACGGCCTCAGTAAGTCCCCTCGGGAATCTTGTGAAGGGAGATGCTGACGCAGCCGCAGGGTATCACTACCAGCACTCTGGCGACCACGGCGCGATCGGGCTCGCGCTGCTCGCCAGCGGGCAGCACGAGTGCCTGCAGCACTCCAAGAGCCACGCGCGCGCACACTCGGCCGCCGCGTCCCGCACATCGTCTCCGCTCGCGACGCCGGCGCTCTCGCGTGCGCAGAGCACGACCGCCGCGACGTCCGCGTCGACCTACGCACACGGGCACGCCCACGCGCAGCCCTCTGGCGGCGCGAGCGCCGTGTATGGCGCACCGCAGCAGGGCGCGGGCTACTCGCAGGGCGGGTACGCACCGGCGGGCGGGTACCCGGCGGGGTACGGACAGCAGCCGCCGCCGTCGTACCAGAACGTGACGATGGCGCCGCCGGCGTACGCGCATGCGCAGCAGAGCCCGATGCAGGCGCACCAGTCGCCCGCGCAGCAGCACGCGCAGTCGCCGATGCAGGTGCACCCACAGGCCCAGCAGCAGCAGCAGGCGCCGGAGCACCAACAGTATGCGGCGGTGCCCGCGTACATGATGCAGATGTCATGAACGCCGACGATTGAAGAATGGCGAAGTGGGGCGAGCGAGTGTACGATCTGTCTCGACTGGTGTTTGTTGTATAGAAGCTTGCGGCGGGCGGTGTCCGCTCTGCCAACGCATTATCTCTCTCTCTGCGCTGTGTCCGCCATCCCCTGCCACGGCTCGGCCTCGATGCACTGCAGTATCCTCCTGCCCTTTGCCCGACTATCGCGCGCCGCCGTCTGCAAGCTACCAAAAAAGTACCGATGCGACCACTGCTATTTCCTATTCTAATGTGCCATATTGCGTTGTGTCCCATACGGCATAATCCACCACTCCCCCTCCTCGTCAGACGCAGTCTCCATGTCCAGGTTTTGCTACGGGTTTCGGTTTGGTTCGAGCTCGGTTGGTTATATTGCTATAATATTGATGATAGTGCTGTACATATTGTACGTCTACCACCCTCTACCACTTTCTCCTCTAGCGGCGAGTCCCCCTTGTCATTGCTTGTCTCACCCTCTTCTGGTTCCTATTGCTGATACGTAGATGCCGCGCTCGCTGGTCGACAAAGTGCCCTTTCCCTGTACCCCTGCGTGCGCGCCCGGCCGGTCCCCTCTAGACTCCACTAGCCCCAACGCTCTACACGTAATCCCTCGTCCCCTATCCTTCCCTCCCATCCGCACGTAAAAGACGGCGTGCAGCCGTCATCCGCTCCCTGTCGTGGCACCCTCCGCTGCCGATAGATCGCTTCGATTACTCGAATGCCTGCCATCATCGATACCACGCTGTGTCCCGTATCATGTATGTACGCGCTCGATAGACGACGTAGACTTACGTACGGTGCGAGGCGAATCGATGCGTCGCGCTGATATCCGGGGGTGTGCGTCCGTCTGCGTGTGCGACGCTGCGGGCGGCCGAGTGGGAAGGGCTTCGGACTTGGTGAGATTGAGATGGATTAGATGGTGCGAAGCGTGCTTCGGGCTCGCGTGTCAGAAGACGCAGAAGGCCTGCGTGCGCGCGCCGATCGAAGCCCAATATCCAGCGGCCGCGGGGCCAATTGATGCTCGCCAATTGATGCTCGCCGATAGGGGACCCACCGCAGCGCCGCCCCGTCACTCGCCACGACACGACGGCTGGCACACGGGAGCTGGAGCTGCGCCTCTGGGCTGGCTGATGCGCGACGCGAGGGCGTGCGCGTGGATCAGGGCGCGCGATGGGTGCACCGCGAATATGGAGCCTTCCGTGCCACGAGGCGGGGTGGGTGGGCGTGCGCGCGAGCCGGCGAGCAGACGGGCTGCCGGCAGCAGTCTGCCTGCGAAGCAGGCCTAGGACCCTGGCGTGCCGCCGCGGCGGAGCGCAGGCATCTGAATCGGCACCGGCAGCCGGGCCCGGGGCATGCGCTGGGCACGCGCCGCCGATAGGCGAGCGAGCGGCCACTGCGGGAGACGCGCGGTGGCCGGGGCTGAAGCAGGGCGCGCGGGAGAGCAGTCGTGCGGTGCGTGCCGTAGCCGGCGCGTGTGCAGGCGCTGGAGGGTGCGCGGAGGCGAAGGCCCCCGGCGTCGAGATGGAGGGCCCGGACGAAAGACGGTCCGTCCGCGCGGTGGGTGAAGGATGGTGAAGGGCTGGTGAGCAGATGAGCCTGATATCGAAGGAGGGAAGATGACGACGAGATGAGCCAAAGGCTGTCGATCGCGGCGTGCGTATGGGCTAAGAGCGATCGGTCGCGAGGAACCGGGCGGACAGCGCCCAAGGCGTGAAAACGTAGGCTACCGCGAGGCAAGAATGACGACACTGAGTGACCCCGGTAGGCGGATAGACATCAAAAAGTAAGCCAGTGGATGTGACCGCCTAGAGCTGTGGACATGCGATGCCAGATGCTGGATTGACAAGCTATTGCACGGCTTTCTCGCAGACAGACCCAGTAATTCATATTAGGCGTCGACTGATGACGGATAGTGAGCACGGAAGTTTCATGTTTGATGAAATCATAGTCAGAGCATGCACTAGACAACGGTAATGTGACGACTTCGGGATGCGAATAAATGAGAGCGCCGCAGGACAAATAGACGTGGTCATACCGCGGAGACCAACGACAGCAAGTTGTGGGGTGCTGATAGCGCCATGAGCCGTCGATGGAACACCGGTATTGCCATGTGCCGTATTGTGGAGGTATATGGCTGGCCTTGAACAAAACATCAGATTTTACCATGACGAGCGCACCTGCATAACCGTAGAAGGGGAGAACAGAAACGTCGATGATGTATGAGCTAGCTGAAGTGTCAGATGTAAAAGCGAAGCTAAACGGAAGTTGTCATGGCTTAAAAATGGGTGCCATAGCATGGAGAAGCAACTAGAGGAAGGGAGTCAGGGCAGCGAGGCGGATCCAGGAAACTAGATGCATAGAGGCAACGGGAAAATTCTGAGGGATGAATGCTAATCTTGACGGCAAGAAATGAGACCCATCTCCATAGGAGAAGAACAACATGCTGCCGCGAAACGCATACCCACGGCCATGATAAAGTTGTTGCGTTTTCGAGGGTACCTTGGCATGAACTGCAATTGATTTAGCTCATCAGTGGCTATATGCATTCAACAAATTTCCCGACCCCTAAGTCGAGCGCGTATGTGTCCTTAATGGCAGAAGTACGGGCATGGACCTATCTCGGCATGAGACACCGTTCGAGTCTGCACCTTGAAGCACAATTGAACGGTCGTCTGAGAAATGCTCATTCAGCAGTACGGCGTGAATAGTATCGCCGGCCGCCTTGACAAAGCAATTCGCCCCAGCTGGGCCGAGCGGAAGCAAATCCTGAGACACTGATCAGGCGCACGTTGAAGTGGATTGAATGCGAAATCCGCGAGCACCCAGCAGAGCGTCGCAGAAGAGAACCACACAGTGCACGAGCGACGATCAAGCAGGGTGTTGAGCCTGTTTGACCAGAGAGGATGGTGATGGTGGTGGACGAAGAGAAGGGAGGAAATGAAAATTTTGCGCAAATTTTCGATGCATGTTCCTCAGGTGGCAATTCGGACAGTGCCCGAGCGCCCATTCCAACGCGGAGTTTGGAACGTGTGTTTGAATCGACATCTGTGGCGCAGATTCCTTCGAACTGTAGTTTGTATTCACTCCATAATGCAGGATGACGGCGACGTCGCGACTGATATAAGTGTGGGCATGCCGCATAACCTTGCGTAAATCGTCTACCTTCATTTTGGGCGTATACTCGCTGCGAGATTTCCCGATTGCCGTCGGGATTCTTGACCATACCCGTCGCCGTTCGCGCGAGATCGATCACGACCTGTGTAAGGAGGATATTTGTATTCTCGCTAGATTTGATGATCCGCATGTTGGAATAAACCAGCAGGGGCATACCACTACTCCACGGTGGAGTAGTGGTATGCCCCTGCTGGTTTATTCCAACACCGCATTCTGCCAATAGTTTGTGAGTGGATTTGCAATGGTCCGCCTGATGCAATGACGCTTTTAGCTGCATGTTGTGGCCGTGTCTTCCAGATTGTGGGCTTAAATGCGACTCTGTACGATGTCAAGTGTCGCAAGCTATATGCAGTATGGCTTCTCAATGCTCTCCTCTATATCTCTCCGACATATACGGCAGCACCAAGGTTCTGTAATCAAGATAATGATCATCCCCATGCAGACGGTTACTTTTCGAGATATTCTTGTGAATTATGAAGTATACTTGAATGTTTATTTTCCAGTTTGCGTCCTATCAGGAACCCGATTCTGCTTCGTTACTGGGTTTACGACACGGACCTGGCTGGACTCTATCCTCTCTCATGCTTCTCGCGCACATGGCCATTCATGCACACGGCCAATGGGCGTTTGAAGATAGTTTATGAGGCACAGATACCCACTCTGGACAGTATATTGCCTCGGATGCTTATCTCGCGAGATGCGCTGGAAATACTAAAGGGAGGAGGGTAAATCAAAATCACTCGTCGATATCCGAATCTGACAACAATGGACATTCCTATAGGCTCCTTTCACTTGCACGACTGGGAACCTTTGACTCATAGGAATCTTGTACAATCTCTGAGGTTGATAGCAAAGAGACCATTGGTAACTCCTCTGCTAATGAACGTAGCAGCAATGATGACGACACCTTCTCGTACAGGACCTATTCAGCATGATGCATGCCTGATCATGCAGAGCCCTTCGAATTTGTAGATCGGCCCAGAACTCTGAGATGAGATTTTGAGCCAATGCGTGATTGCTGACATTAGTCATTTGCTCATTGTAATCTTGACTGGATTATGGTTTGATACGCCTACCTACTCAAATGATAGTGTCAGGAAGAGCGAAGAACATAACAATGGAACCAGAAGTCATACAATATTTAAAACAAGGCTACCTTGGAGGCTGAGGGTTGCAATAAATGTGTGGCTGAACATCATCGTGAATGTGATGCTGACATTACGTCATATTGCTCTACATACCTGTCTGCTCGCCACTTCTCTTATATTTAGCTTGAATATGATGTTAGTCACGGCTAAAGATGAGCACGCTTGCATTCAGGTGACCACTCATCAACATCAACAAGATCAAAGCACAGCACCAGCCTCGGGAAAGGTGGCCGAACCTTGCGTAGCGCGTTTTCGCTGAAGTGGCGCAATCTTGATCTGGTGACATGGGCAAGGCAATTGCGTTCTGTAGAATCAGCAGGCTACTCGATATGATTCACCACGGACGTTGCGATGCGAATATCTCAGTCACACGGTCGTATCGATTTATCAGAATGAGCAAATGTTGTCGGGGCAATACAATGTTCATTGGATATACATTCAGGCTGAGTCATTGTTCAATTACTTGTTTCGTTCAAAGCATCAAGGCCGACAGGAAGAATGAGACTGTCTTTTGTCCATATTTGGTATAGGCGGCGGCTGTGCCGCGGTCGTACTGCACTGATTGCCGTTTTTGGCATGCCACAGAGGCCATTGTCATTGTGTTGCGGCTGATTGGGCCGCGTTCATTGTTCGTCATTCGCGCCACGTGGGTCATAGACACTGCATATAAGCAGCGACCGACATATAGCGAGTTGTATACCTCCGCACAACTCTACCGCCTACGCTGCAGCAAGTTGCTTCCACACACAGCCAGTATCTTAGACAGTTTATTATCTCGCAACGATGGCTACCCCGAATCAGAATAAGCAATCTGTCAATAGCATCGACTCCAATCCAGCAACCCGGTCGATCTGGGATCGACCAGATCCGCTCATATCATATCGCAGGAGAAGAGACGAAGTGGACAGACTGTTCCTTGAACGCCTTGACGATTGTACTATCGAGCGATATGCCAAGGTCCATACAATTGTATGTTGTGGAAAACTTGCACTGACATTTTATTGTGAAGGAGCATGGTATACATCCAGGATTCTCTAAGCGGGTCATTCTAGGGGCCCTCTTCCGCTACCGACACACCATCTCTATGTTGTCACGCAGCAAAGCAAATCGGCGATTCATGGAAAGCTTCACTGATCGAGAGATCAGAAGATATGCTCGTGTGAGTAGCATGAATTCGGCAACGAATCAATCCATCCTATGCTAAAATAATCGTTCACTGCAGGGACTGGGAATCGACGACACCCTTGAAAGAGACGGTATATTGAGTCAAATGTTTTCCATACGACCAAGCATTTCACTTCCCAAGCGTCCGAGCAGCTTGAGACGATTGGCGCTAGAGAATACAATAATCAAGAGGGAGTTTCCGGGCCAGAGAACGCAAACCAAGGAAAGGGCAACGGACACCTTGTTGAAACCATTTAAGCGACGTATTTCACTCCGCGGGAGATGGTGGTACTTGATCAATCACCCTCACCCAAGGAATATCTCAAGTGAGCCAACGGTGGCTACGCCTGCGCGAGCGCCTCGTAAGCTTGCACGAAGATCATCCAGAGAGATGCGGGACATTTGGGAAGCCTTGGACAGTTTGAACCGGCCTGATTATGTCCCTAAGTCACGTCCACGACGAGCATTCCCTGGAAGTCGGTTGTTCATTTGTTTTGAGTAGACGGACAACAACTAACGATGTATAATTTTCAGTGAGGATTGCTCAGAACGCAACCTTGCTAAATGTCATGACTCAGGCTGCGTCTGGCGCAAATCCCTCTGCCAGACGTCGACGTTTGCCAACACCCGAAGAATTTGAGCGTGCACGAAAGGCGTCTGCCACATCATCTCATCATCAAGCCCAGTGTCAGTCAACATTCGGGGACAGTCGACTTCGTCGCTCGTCAAGCCCAGTGGTCAACGAGCCCGGCGCAAATTGCGTACAAGAGCAGGCGTCGATTAGGCACGACGACATTGTCACAGACAAGCTGGCGAAGGCTGCCATCCCGGAGACAACGATGATGCACTCGAAGATCACGCGCTCACAAAACGCGGTGCCCCATTTCACTGAGCCTCCATCGGATGATCCCGAGCCAGTAGCATCAAGGAAGCGTGGAGGCCAAGACAATGGAAACGAACAGGACCGTGGACATTACAAACGCAGCAGGGTCTGTGTAGCTCCCGCCGAAGAGCGGCTGCAACCAGACCAAATGCAGTCCGCAGGACCTCTAGCAATACTACCTGACCCAGACGTATCGCGAAAGCGCGGGCGTCAGGACGGTGACGGCAGTAGCACAAGCCAATCATTTCAAGCCGGAAATCGACCTCACAAGCGTAGGAATCTCGGTGCGAATGAGGAACCGAGGTGATCGCCTTCAAACCTATTCCAATCAACGCACGGTGCAGCTCCCCAGCGTGTCCCCATCCTCGCCACACAGTATGCATTCTGTGAGAAGACACTCGACCCGTCATCGCCGCGTTCCGGCCTTGCACATTACATCAGAGGCAGCAGGTGCCAGAGATGCGGGACGCGCCACCGCTACGATGGAGGGTACGATGACGAAATCAGGGACGTCGAGTACAATGTCGCGGGATGATACCTGGTGCCATGTACGCTTGATACCAATCCATCCATTGTGATACTATACAGGTGCCCATATTGCACGAATCTTGAGAATTGAGGAGAATAGTCAGCTTGAAGTTTCAATCATTGTGTGAACTGATCGCGTTCTGTATGTATATCATCGTCAGGCTTCTAGGCTTCATATACCCGATGAAGCTCGACGCACCACTCGAATCTCTTTAGCAAGTCCTCTGGGAGACAACTCTCCAAACTATCTCTCTCGTGCACATGCAATTGGCCATTTTGCTGAACAAGGCTGAGACGTCCTCGCTGCCCATGCTCAATAACCCTTCTCTGAATGACCACGAGTATTTCCCGAAGCATCTTGAAATCGTTATTGAGTTTATCTTGGATTTGCTTCATCTCTGGGTCGTTCAGTTGGCGTTTGATGACCGTCTCAAACCTCCCATGTTGGTGAAAGGCGACGTAGAAATGAGGCGTTTGGGAGAGGAATAGCTGCGCATAGAAATCCTCACAGAGGTTAGGCAACTGACCCTTGCTGCGCACCGAGCGCGTCTTGTACTCGATGATTGAGTCTTGTGGCACTCGCGAGCCACCTCGGATTACATCTAACTCTGGGGTAGAGATAGCGTGGTCGACCCTCCAGGCTGCACTGCGGGGCGCGGATATCTTCATGCCTGATAGCATATCGGCTACCGAATCAGGATCGAGGGCTGCGTTGGATGTCGACAAACTGATCGGTGCAATGAATGCATCGACTGCAGATCGTACGACCAATCTGATCCCATTGTAATCCTGAGATGAGTGGAATAAGCATGCATGTATATTACAACAGCAAATCTCGCTTGCATATTTGACAATGCGGTACTGGCTGGTGCAACGCTCGCAACCCGGAGCCGGTGTCGTGCTTTCCCGCGTATAGTTGAGGGAGTAAGAGTTCCAGTTCTGATAAGGTGCTTCTCGCGACTGTCTTTCCCATCGGTTGAGCAGTACTGTTTTGGTCCCTGCGAGCTGAGTGTCAATCCTAAACTCTTCTGCTATGTTCCCGTCATGAATCCATCGTAATAGTTTCCGCAGGTTATTACGGTCGGTGATAAAATCGACCGATTTCCAGTCGAATTCGTCCCCCGCTTCCTCTGCCATGATGTCCACAGACCGCACCAGAGGATACATGACCGCTGATGGCACTCTGAAGTCATTCTGGTCAACAAAGCGGGTGCCGCCATCTGGCTGGACAGTGTATGGAAGAGCCCTATCACGCCACATCGGGGGAGATCCTGGTGTATTAGACATGTATCATAGTGATGGAGAATTAGAAGCAGTCGGCAGGTAGATGATCGCACTGACCAGGAACAGTGATAGTGGGTTTCTCAGTATTCACCCAGCAGTAGGACCCAATGCATTCAAAGTTCGTAATCTCATTCTCAATGTCTTCCCCACCAGTCACTTCATTGTTTTTTGGAATGGTGAAGAGAAGTTCGGCAGATAAACCTTCGACAATACCTCGGTATGGGGGGAGGATAGAAACAGCTGTGGGACGAGGCGCCCCGAATCCCGGTGCGTAGTTGAGTGGGTTGCCACGACGTGATGGACCGCCGTGGAATCCCCCAAACTGCGCTCCAGCACCACGCCACGGGAATCTACCTCTTGAGCCTCCACTCCAATATGGCCCAGTCGACATAACAGCAGGTGGGTTTCTGGATATTAAAGGATAGATGGGTGCAACTTCAAGGCGTTTGCGATTGAACTTGATAACGGGCTCTTCCGCCGCGAAGCACTGCTAACTCCTCTGGAATCAGTAATGCTCAGCACATACTTATTAACCATCTGAGCTGATTACGATGGCGATCACAAGTCTTCCACAATGTGAACGTCCATTTGCCGTCAGCATCAGGATAATCTCACGGAACAAATGCTTGCGAGAGAGAATTTTGAAACGTCGTCGAGCGTATGTACATGTCATTGTTATCTCATTCACCCGAATTGAGAGTTTGCCGCATTTGGTGATACAAATATGCAGCGTCTGCTTTGCAACCCCGCGGGCTTAAAAGACGGAAGTCATTACTAGTATCACGAGCTATAGTACGTGCACGATACATAAATACACCAAATGTACGACAAACCTGTGGTCGAGTCAACACGTGTGACAGGACCGACCACCACCCCACACCTCGCACCCCTATGACTAGCATCACACCCTCGGGCTCCTGACATCCTCACCCTGTCGCTGGCCCGGTGGCACATTAAACGTAGTTGCAATCGGGCTCCATCCGTCCTCCGCCCTCTCATCCGCGCGGATGAGGCTCGCGATGCTCGCCGTATGCTTGTGGCTCTTCTTATTCGCCGGAGGTGCTGCGGGCTTCACGAACGGCACCGCCGAGCCGGGGCCGGCCGACACCACGGGCGAGCGGAAGGTAATGTCCATCTCCTCGCCCTCGCTCTCACCGCCGGAGACGTCCTCGAGGTCGTAGTCCGCCTCGCGCATGAGGCGGCCGTTCGCGCGCGTGCGGGGCTCCTCGAGATCGTACAACTCGTACTTGGATCGCCGCGCAGCACCAGCAAGGCTACCCGGGGGAAGGAGCGCGTTCGCGCCCTTGAGTGAGTCCGGTAGGAAGAGGTAGAAGAACGCGATGGCGAGGCACGAGCCGAAGACGACGTCGATCAGGTAGTGGTGTGTGAGGTACATCGTTGCCCAGTAGAGCACCGCGGCGTACGTCCAGATATAGCGCGTCATTGAGGGGAAGAAGTGTGAGATGAACAGCGCCTCCATCGTTGCGCAGCCCGAGTGTAGCGAGGGGAATGCACCGAAGACGACGGGCGAGTTGCCGAAAGCGACGGTGTAGCCGTTTGAGTGGAAGAGCTTGTCGATGCGTGCAAGCCCACCCGCAGACCCGGGCATGGAGTAGTTTGCGGGAGTCAGGCCATAAATGAGCTCATACCATGGCGGTGCGCAGGGGAACATGATTTGTATGACGACGCCAGCGAGATTCATGTATCCAAATACACTTCCCCATAGGTGCAGAGCCTCCTTTGTACGGAAGAGCCACAAGAAGGCTGCGACCACGAACGGAAAAATGAAGTGTATCAGGCCATATGGGAGCCACGCGAGAATGTCAAGGATCGGATGCGTAAAGCGGGTCAGAATGTCGGAGATATTCGCCCCGTAAAGGACAGACTCGAGCGTGGGGAGAAGGACCACGGAGATTTTTGGCCGCCATTCCTGAGGGATGAACCTGGACGTGTAGAATGTGAGAAGCCACGCGAATATAGGCGTCGCAGGGAAGACGAATTGTGACGTGAGGGGTATAAGGAGTGCAATGATCCAGACAATGGGTATACCGAGCTTGAGCGGAAAGCCTGGGATCTCCATGATTGAGAACCAAAAGATCGCTAGAAGGATGTGGAAGATATAGATGGAGTCGGACAGCGTGTACTCGTGTTGCCGCAATTTATTGAGCGTGTCTTGAGGACTGACCGACCTGTCTAATCTCGCTACACCAGCCAAAAATGCTGTCCATACTCGCTGAAGAGGTCGCGGAAGCGACTTCTGGAAACTCATGAGGAGTCTGGTCGTTCATGTAAGCCGCTGCTGGATCCGTGATGACGAGCACCACGTACGGTGAATTGTCAAGCTCAGAGGCGTCTCCCTGAAAACCGATGTGTACGGCTAGCCTAAGATCCAGCTAGCGAACGGACAGACGACTGCGCCTCGGATGATTGTGCAAGTGAGGGAAACCAGTCGGCAGGATGCGGGAGGTGGCTTGGCGGACCTCTCAAGCTCGCTTGAAGGATCGTAGGGCTGACCCGCAAGGCCGAGTGCGCTGCGATTCCGTCCGAGCCTCACAACGAGCGGCGAGGCGGATTAGAGACGATAGTGAGTAAAGCAGCTCGAATAGGTTTTGTGCAAATCCTAACTTCCAGAGACGCGTCTCCTTGAGCGCTTGAGCGCCGGAGACCTTCTCATAATCCCCCTTTCTCATGTCCTTGAACGGCTAGTGCTGCTACTCACGATCCACATGAAGCTGTGCTCATTGCTTGCGTTCCTGCAGCATCTTACAGAGACCCTGCAGGTTGCACTGCTGCCGACGCTGAAGGAGATCTGGCGCACGCCCTCGTTACTTTGGCGGCCGCGCGCATTGTCGCGCGTGTACATGTCATATTTATGGATTCCAATGGGCGAGGGCGTTGACCAAGGCGGCCGGGAGGTCAAGCAGAGTCTCATCCCCCTTAATGCGCGCGGCGTTGTGCTCGACCTCGGCGCAGGTGAGCGCATTTTTCACTGTAAGACAAGGACGCTAAAGCTGCGCAGGACACGGACACACGATGGATTACCTCAACCGCGATTTAGTCACGAAGTTCGTTGCGCTCGAGCCGAATCAACTCATGCATGACCGAATTCGCGAGCGTGCTGCGACCGCGGGGTACACTGAGTCTGCGGGCACGCTGCTCATCCTCCCATATGGTGCCGAGGATATCAGCGCGATCGTCTCCGCCCTTGGTGGGCCCCACAGTGTCGATACGCTCATCTCCGTCCTCACGCTATGCTCTGTGCCCTCGCCGGAGGACACGCTCCAGGGCCTTGTCGAGCTCGTGCTGAAGCCGGGCGGGACATTCCTCTTCTATGAACACGTACTCAGCCCGCGAGACGACGTTGCATGGTGGCAGTGGTTTTGGACGCCAATTTGGAGCCGCCTATGTGATGGGTGCCGTCTTGATCGTCCGACGCATGTGTATGTCAGGAAGATGGGTGCATGGAGCACGGGCCGTGTATGGGGCAAAGAAGGAGAAGAAGAGGAAAATCTGTTCTGGCACCAAGTGGGCATATTCACGAAGGCTGTATGAGCGCCACCTCGAGGCGCATGATGCAAGGCAAGTCGGCCGGTTCTCAACAAGCACAAGCTGTGGTTTTGTGCGCTGATTATGAAATCATGCAAGGTACGGCAATCAGTCAAACATTAGTGATCCACTTTTCTTACGCCTTCTTGCCTAGATCACCAGGCAAAGGTATAGCTGGGCTTGTCAATGTCTCTGTATCATTCTCTTCAGTGCATGATTCTCCAGTGAGACCAGACTCGGTGTGCTTGAAATGTTTCCGCAGCTAATTCAACAACCTCTCAACTACACAATTGCGGTCCAATTGTTCTGTGAAATTGGCAGACCAAGGTGTCGGATAAGAACATGTCATCTACCTAGTCACATAAGATTTGAAATTATACAGCACTTCATACTTTTCACCGTGCATCACTGTTTGCGTGCTTACCATCATGCATGGACTTTATGCAGACCGTCTCACATCTACACGACGTGTGACGCTCATTTGATCGATGTACAAAAAGCCCTCGCCTCTCTACTAGTTTTTTTTCGCCCATTGAAAGTCCAATTTAAAAAGTTGCCCCGAGCAAGGATCGAACTTGCGACCTCAGGATTGCGGATTGATGTTCAACCCTCATAACGACTATGAGACCTGCGCTCTAACCAACTGAGCCATCGAGGCATATCCGTAAACGCAAAGAGGTAGTAATATGGCCATTACCAGCTTGCTTCTCGTCCTATCATTTCTAGTACCGACCATGGCCAGTTACATAAATAGCGAGCAAACACCTCCCAGAACCTGGGCGGTCTCGCTCGCCGGAAGGTATAGATTGTCCGTGACGAAAAGTCGTATTACTAATTTGCACGTGTAAGAATTGGGATTGGACATTACCGTGTTGCTGAAGCATCTATCTATTCTGGATGCTCTGAATGTGAAAATGAGGTTGATGGCGTCTAGAGTATGTAAGTAGATGGGGTGCAGCAGGGTGAAGTAAGAATGGCTGAAGATTGAATCAAGCGTGGTAGGATACTGGTCGTAGCGGTTGCCATCAGCTAGTGATTTGATTGCAAGCGGAGAGAAATACTTGGGACTCTGTTACCACCCAGCTTCTGAAAATAAACGGAGGATTCGACAAGCTTTAGAACGTTGCAGCATCCATCAACTAAGATATATTAGGTATGTCCTGCTTTCCTGAACGGTGATATATGAAATCACCCCTACGGCGAAAGAGCAAGCGACTTGCGTGCTGATGTCTGAACACGGTCTGATAGCATGAATGTTAGTTGTAATTATCTCTGTCGTGAAAATGTATCGGACATTTCTACTAACACTCAGTGATAAAAGCCACCAACCACTTCTGTGAGGAGGGGGCTGTTGACAAACGGCGGCCAAAGTCCGGCCTGCCACGTCAATTACTGACTGCCACTCGGGATTTAGGTACAAACGAGCGAAGGTATGCTACACTAGTCCACCCCTTTTATACCGTTGCTAACTACAGGGAAGGCGGAGCAGCTCGCTTAACCGCGCCTCCGGCTATTCCGCCAACAGGAGCTGTAGAGTGAAACAGGATTCAGTCAGCGGTTGCAATATGCTGGCCATTAAGGTGATGACAATCCACCAGCCAATGCCATTGACGATGTCCCTAATGCTTGACAAGCGCTGAAGACCCACAACTTAAACATATCGATTTGATAACGTACTTGAGGCTTAGCTTTGATCACGAAGTGAGCATCCGTTTACGCAATAGCGGATGATGACCGTACTCACTCACATAGTCAAGTAGCACAGAATCCACAGCTCGTGCGTTGCCCCTGGCCAACGTAACATATAGCTGAGCAAGAAATGAACTAATCAGACGCACGCAAGTGGAAGAAATGCTCGCCTGACTCCTCATTCTGCGCCAGCCCACAATCTGACAAGAACGAAGGCGGTAAAAGGCTCAAAACATTGCGTCGCGCCACAGGGAAGCTTCGACAACGCGCACGGACCTCACCAATTGAGGGAAAGTTTGGGTGATTTGTACTCGGACCGACCATTAGCTTTCTGAGAGAAATGCAGGCCAATCTAGGCAGCGATGCCTAGTGTGATGGTTGACAAGGAAATTCCAGCGACAAACCATTTCCAGCTCAAGCGGTTCCTGGCACTTGGCACCGGTAAACATGAGCACAAATTTTGCGTTACAAGAATCTGACATGGTGTAGCGGTCTCAGTCGCTCCAGTCCCATAGGAAATAATGTATGTACAGCAGCCGTAGTGAGCAAGGACGTTCGCTGTGTCTGATCAGACACGCCTTGTGATGGCCGGTCTTTCATCATGCGCTCGTCATATTTGTCGCACCTATAGCACAAGTTCAAACGCGAGGTGAGTGAACGACATCAGCAGCAGCACAAGTCTGAGTGAACAGTCTATATTGTGAGTTATTATTGGGAGAAATACCACCCGTGTCTATCATGCACAGATGATGGTAGTGAGCGAAACAAAGGAGCACCAATCACCGCGTCTCTTAGCTCGACAGTAAGAGGGCAATCCTGCCAGGAGTTATGCTGAGTAAGGCCATGCCAGTTGTTGAGACATCACGAATGAAACATCTCCGGGAGACTCCGGATTAAAGCAGTCATGGCTATGTTGTGAATATGCTGGTGGTACGTGGAGCGGCCGTGCTGTATGACATGAACGCACTCTTTGTCAAATCTATTTTTATCTAGCTCATCCACGTAACATACGTCTCACCTCATTAATACTGTTTACATAGATGTGAAGCACATGATGATTAATATGCTCACGATGGTTTGCTGCTATCGTGCTGAGCTGCACCTTCCAGACCGTCGTCTAGTTCAACTGTTTCGCCATTCGTTTGCACTTCAAAACCCTCTTCCTGGTTAGCGAGCAAACCTTCTTCCAACGTCGAGTCTTCCATAGGAACCGCCATACTGCGACTACGTTTGTGCTTCCCAGTGTTCTCTTTCGTAACCTATGTGTAGCAGACTGCATCTGAGACTGCTAAACCATTGCATAGCCAGCTTTAAGCTTACGGCAACATAGATCGCTGATGTCATGATAATCGCCGTTCCAATGATCGACAGCAGGGAGGGGGTCGAATGGAAGAATATGAGATCGTTGATCGTCGCAAAGATGATCTAGGAGGCAAGCAAATGAGAATCTGCTCCAGTGTTCAATAATGTGGACCGGGGCATCTCCCTTACTTGGACGTAGACCGCCATGGTGACTCTTCCTGCGGCTTCTCTTTGCAGACCCATCGTCATGAGGATCTTCCAAAAGCTGGGTAAGCTGAAGTGTGAGATACATTTTGTGGACTCACCTGTCCCCAGAATCCACAGAACCCAATTCCCAAAAGCATGGCAATCCAGTCGAGCCTTGTCGGCAGCACAATATGAGTGCGCAAGATAAGCATACTTGTGAATATATATATCAGGAGTCTCAGACGCACTGCACAGACAGCTCGGATGCTTACGCTAGCGACGACATAAAAACACACTGCGTCGAAAAGGCTACTACGTTATGCATGGGGTGAGCACGTTTGCCGATGGCCCGGATGGTAGTGTCTAATTATCGTCCGTCAAGTCGCAGCATGTGCACCAGGTATACTGAGCGCGCTTACAAGCCCCAGTCGAACCCATGACACCAAGCAATGCAATCCTGTGATGCACGATTAGACAGCTACTCTTTACGATGTACACAAAATGTCGAGTTTTAGATTTACCCAACTGCACCGAGCCGCTGTGCTGGTGTAACTGTTAGTTCCCTGGTGATGAGCATGCTCCTACCGTCCAAAATGACGTCAGGTTCGGGATCTGCTTTGCCACCGGATGATGCACGACCGAAGTGACCAAACAGGAACGTAGGTCGTGCGATTAGGATTACACCGACCAGACTGCATACTGCAGGTATTTGTTTGACATAACGTAGAATCACGGAACTGCATGAGTGCTCACAGCTAGCTACGGCCTGACTCCTTTTGAAGTCTTCCTTTAGTACCAGAGCTCCGGCTACGGCTGTAGACATAGGGGCCAAGAATTGAAGCACCGTTGCATCTGATAATGACAAATACTGGAGGGAATAGTAGGACCCGAATAACCCCGCGAATCTGCCAAAATGCATTGGTTTGCAAGATTGATCTAAGCAATATGATTTCGCCACACCCGAATATTCCTCGGAAAGCGAGAAGCAGCCGGATCCCTTTCGGTCCGAGAACTGGATCTGGGACCTTCGTGATGACCCTGGTTGTCTTAATCAGGGGCGATTACGTAAGGAATATCGGGGAACTCCTACATGTATGTGACACAACACGCCCAGGTTATTGTCTGTCCGGAAACTTAACATCATATCTGGGTAGATTGATATGAGGCGCTTACCATGCGAACACAGATGAGCTGTTCAAAATGAAAGTCGGAAATGCATCCTGAGTTATCACAGACGGAAATCACTCGCCTCAAGCGGTGGGACCGGTGGATCTACACTGTTCAACTTCTTGACTAAGACGCTCATCATAGAGCCGAATAACTGCGATGCCGCCACTAGCAGCAGGCCTGTATTGTTGCGACATGTATCGACACACTGACTCCTGAACGACTTCCATCTCGAGCTCAGCTTGGAGCGAAATGAAATGGTTGCATTCGCAGTTGTTTCGTTAGGTTGCTCAGATGCCTTCCACGCGGTGTTTGCCAGCGCATCGTCCAGTCGTGCGAGCGGGATATCCGACCCAAAATGAGTTCTGTCTGGCGTCGATGCGTTGTACGGCGTCCTAGAGGTCGCAGACGCCATGCCGTATTTTTCCTTCCTTGGTGACTTGCTGTTTCAAATACGTCAAGCAGAAGATGGACGCGTCAGGATAAGTCGAGCGCTCCATGTGCGAAATGACCAATGAGCGTTATCGTGTTTACACACGTGACAGACGCGCTTGTGGCGATCTAGCACTGGCAGAAGAGGGCCGAGGCAGAGAGCTAGCTTGTAGCGTCACATCGCACATGTAATCCAGGGCATCGCAGATGCTCTCCAAGAATGCAGTCTGAATAGGAAGGCGAACGATCAAGCAGGATATTACCGAAGAAGTGAGCTTGCCTGTACTACTTTCTGGCCAATCAATGTAAGCAGTTGACATTCAGACGCACCGTTATCAAAGCGATATAGAATAGAGATGCTGGTAGCGCAGGAAAGCTCACCTACAGTCCACTGGGAGTCTCATTACAGCGCTTATGCACTCAACACTGTCACTGAATGATCCAGACTCCCGATGGGCCGATACATTGAACGTGGCATACGTGCTAACACACCGGCATCGATCAGCGGCTTTGGTCGCAGAACTGCTCGAGGTCCGTGGCTGGCAAAAGCTTGAGGATGCGGCACCGAATTAAGTGCGCCACAGACGGGCATGAGATCTAAACTCCGCAAATGGGCGCCTGCGCGTTGTTTAGCTCGCCATCTGGATTGGAAGAATTCTCATTCCTATGACGTTCTGGTGAGTGCTGACACCACCACCGGATTTGAACTAGCCAAATCTCTATGACATACTGGTTTGTACTCTCAATCACGAGTACACGGAGGAGCCTATCCCCCGTAGTGCTCCTCATGCTCAGTACATCCCCCGGCATTACAAAGCTGTTCACTTTGCTACCTGGTAAGCATGTCTACTGTGCCATCCACTGCACTTCAAATATGAGGTATATCTGAATAATGTCTGGTCTCAGGTTTTGTCACCGGAGCATTTGCATTATCTAACGATTTTGTCAGAAACATGTTGGTAACATTTAAATAAGTGATCAAATGCAAACATAATGCATTGATAATATCTTCATTAGATAATGCCCTGGTGTCTGGATCTTTATGCAGCCCATGGCCAGCTGAGGTCCTGTGTTTCTTACAATGTTATCAACCAATGCATTATGTTTGCATTTGATCACTTATTTAAATGTTACCAACATGTTTTTGACAAAGTCATTTGATAATGCCCCCGGTGCGTGTTATCGTTCCTAGCATCTGACTCCTCAGATGCTCATTGGAATTTATACCAGGGTAGACGGGGAAGATACCAGAACTTTACATAACGTTCTGCGCAGTATTGGTTCATCAAGCAAGAGTTAGTTATGAAGTTAAATGTAGAGCAACAAAGCGAAACAAAGCATAACAGCGAAACAAAGCATACACAGCATAATACGGCGGGCAAAACGCAGCGCCATGAGCGAGCCAAAGAGTGAATCGTATCAACGGCGACCACAAGGCATCGACAGCGACGTAGCCGATGGATAACACAGCATGTCAGAATAGAATCTGACCAGACTGAGTGACCTGCACTGCGGAACCAATGTAATCGCGAGGAGCGGCTAGAGCAATACGAATCAGTCGAGAGCAACAGAGTAGAGTTGAAGAGATTTAGGATTGAATGCTGTTTTGATGGCTATGAGCATGTGAAGATCCATTGAACAGTTCCACGTACGGCGATGAAACCAGCCGATTCTCGAATCATACTCGCAGAAGCGCAAGATCGAGCTGCACACTACCCTGCGCAACGTGATTAACACCCAATATCAGGATATGCTTCAGGTCGATGGGGCCCAGAGCGTGGGCAGCATCGGGAGAACTACGATCGACGACCTTGTTCGTAGGCTTATTGCTGTTTCAGAATCAAGACAACACTCTAGCGTCAAGGATAATGTACCTTAAGATAGATCTCAAGCTCTTTCGCCATCTTGTGAGCCAACATAGCTCGAGTAATGGGCTGCTTCTTCCTTCCGACTGTGCGATAGACATTAAATTGATGACGATACTCCTTATGCCCAATAAGCTATGCATGATAATCAGCAACCGTGAGAACGGAGAGTATTTAGAAGTTGCACCAATATTCTCAGCATGAGCTTGTCGTTAGCAAATTGTGGGATGAAGACGGGATCGTCAGGGCCGCTCAATCGACCCATCTGGTTGTCGAGAGCGCGTTTAGCATTGATCCCGACATTTCCATTGCCCATGAAATTGACGGGAGGATGCCTGATAAAAAGCTTCGAATGAGGTTGATATTCGTACTGCGCGATCCTCTCCGGCTGCAAGAGATGTTCGTCACAAGCGCCCTGACACGTGCGAGAGACTCACAGCGTAGGGATTCGCTCTGCCAATCTCGTAGCTAGAATAAACGTAATTGTCAATCCGTCCGGGAGTCATGGCGGGAGCGCTTGCACTGGGCGAGTTGACAGGAGTGCTCAATGCTAAGCCAGAGTCGATGATGTTTGCTCGCGCTCCAGTGACATCGACAGTGGAAGTATATGCGACAGAACGCTCTCCAGACGAGAAATGACCTTGGACAACTCCTCTAGATGCGTTAATAGAGATAGTGTTGCGCCCGGCCAACCCAAACGAATGACTTGTAGGTGGAATGCGGCCGACCCCTGGATTAGAGGAAGAGCCGGGAGCATTTACTGCGTGATGTCTGCCGGCTTCGGCACTCGATGCTTCATGAGGAAGGGAGAGAACCAAGTTCCGGTTTGGGCTATGGCCAATGACAGCAGACGGCCAGTGGGACCCCCTGTCCGCAGGCAATGTTTCGCCATACCACATATTCTCCAGCTGGCTGAAGCCTGATGTGTCATCAACCTACACAAGTATTGTTTTAGCATATTAGAGTTAGAAGACAATGATGGATAACTCGGAAGACGCTCACATAGCTATGGTCCTCATGCCGCTCGTTGGTACGTTCGGAAACCGACTGGGGACCTTGCTGACGCATTGTGCATGAAAGCTGTTGTCTGAGTGGGAGCATTCGTGGGCCGATAGGGAATCTCACGTTCATGAAGACTTACAAGACAATGATACGTATGCGGGCAGCAGCTGGTGCACGAGACCCAACGATGAACCAAGAAAATGAAGTGAACCAGGAAGGCTGGTGGGGGACCAGATACAAAAGGCGGGAGACAGTCGCATTGGGCGCGAAAGAATAAGTACCCCACCACTTGCAGATATCCAGGATATCCTTCATGCGTCAAGCCTCGTGGCATGCCAGTGGAAGTAGGGCGGGGTCCCGCAAACGGCTGGCTGGTCAATGATGGACTTTTCATCCGCAGACGGTGAGAAGAGTGTCAGTGGAATGTAGCGCCCACGGATGGGTGTGTGGAAGCGTGGCGTATATCCACATTCCATCAGGGCTCGGTGGAAGATAAGGCTAGAAATCAAATTATTCAGCGTACAAAGTAGATCAGCGCGACGACATTCGATCTGATTCCACCGTGTCTTGCCATATTGACCCACCAGTTGATCAGCATGATTGAGCCTCACCCACTCGGCTGCTGTGCTCGCCAGGCATTCAACGCTACACTTACCCAAGCTAGGCGGGCACAGTAGACTTCCTGCGCAGAAGGCCCTGCATCCTCATTGTTTCTCCGCCACAGCTACGCAGGTGACATCTAATAAGCATGTATATCTTGCTGTCGCCAGCTTGAGACAGGACGAATGGTCTTATGTTGGCTATTTCCACACGACCCATAGACGAAGAGCGAGGAAACGCGCAGCGGGTCCACTATTGTGGGTCCATCATCGCTGTGCCAGTCGGGGTCATTAAGACACCCACACAGAAACTGAAGGATTTCAAGATCAGCGATCTAGCTGTGCGCTGAATCATCCTGGTTCGAATGGTATTGATCAGTGAAGAATCTACCGCGGTGATCCAAGATCTCACCTTCGTCACTGAGCTGCTAATACCACAAATTGGTAATTGAAGAGTCGCACTAGGAGTAGCATCAAGCGAGTATAAGCAGGGCAAATATGAATTTGCAGTTACCGCACGCGCAAATCCGCACATATCCGGCTACTCAACGGCAATTGTCGTTTCCGGTAGATGTCTTTGTCGACGCTCAGCTGTGTCGTTTCGAAGTTACCCAAGCACTCAAAATTCACACTCGCGGAGCGAGATTCATTAGAATGCATGGGTAGGCCACTTCTCACCTGAGCGGCGCTCACAACACCTTCGACGTAGTCAGAATCTGCGAAACTGAAAAAGGCAAGTAACACATCCAGCTACGGAGAGTTAGCATGCCCCACATCGAGATATGTCCAAACGAGATTGGACAATGATCTCCCCAAGACTTTCGGCCCACATGCGTGTGGACACTACGAGCGCTGCAGCTTGCAGAGTGGCAAACAATCTAGCAAAGTGATTCTGTAGCTTACACATACCCTCGATGACCCAGCCAGATACAATAAATGTCCTCAGCACGATGTGCATGTATCCACATACCAACTAGATGCACCACGCATTGTAGAATCTAACAGCCGCATCCGCCACCGGCGGTCTGCTCTGCCGCCGGCTGCGAGAGATTGATGCTACCTGGCATATTCCCATCTGCTGCAGCGGAGCCACCGCCAGAGCCACCTGCAACGCCAGTGCCGCGACTCCTTGAGACGGCGGGTGCCCACAGCTCAGGTGTGTCGAGGATATTTTCCACAACTTCCTGGAACGCCTCGCGTACACCGATCGCAGTCTTGGCGGACGCTTCAACGAAGAGCGAGTTCATCCGCTTCGCGAATGCTTGACCCTCGGAATAGGATACTTGCCGGGAAAATTCCTACAGAACGTAGTGTCGAGAACAAAGCACAGGGGCATATCGATGAGCAATGTATCGAGAAAATATCGAACGACTTCACCTTATCGACCTTGTTGCCCACGATGATCTTCACTACGGACTTGGAGACATACGTCTCGAGCTCCGAGAACCACCGCGGCAGCGCCTCGAACGATTCGCGGTTCGCGACATCGTACACGAGGATGATCCCCTGCGCACCGCGGTAATATGAGGAGGTGATCGTCCTGAATCGTTCTTGCCCCGCTGTGTCCTGCCACAATTACAGAGCCCGCAGCATCCGTAATCAATCCCACCGCGATCGACATTGAACAACACAAACACACCCATATGCTCAACTTCACCCGCTTCCCCTTCACCTCCATCTTATGCACCTACAAGACCGCAAAGCGCACGTGTCGGCCGGTGCCGCACCGTTGAGACGCGCGAATCCACTCACTCTGAAGTCGACACCAATCGTCGCACTCGACTCATCCTCTGGGAGCCACTGCTCGTCCGAGAAGCGCAGGAGCAGGCTGCTCTTTCCCACTGAAGAGTTCCCGATGAGCAACAGCTTCACGTTCACGGGGCCTTTCTCCTTGTCCTGCGACATGGCTGTGGTGGCGCGTGGATATATGGAGTAGTAGCTTTATGTCTAGCAATGCAGTGTAGTAGTCAGCAAGCAAGGAGTCGTGGTATACGTCGTGATGACCGTTCAAAGCAAGGTACAAGGCTTGGAGCAGGAGTATTTGGCCGCCTGAGGGGGGCGAGCCGAATCAGCAGTGGCCGTGGAGGGCGAGTTGGCTGCATGGGGCGGCATTAATGTGGTACCAACGCACGTGAAGCGGGTAGACGGGCGCTACTTCACATTGTCTTTTGGGCGCTTGCAGCTAGATGCTGCCACGAACTTCAAAGCTTCAAGCTTAGGTTTAGTGCTTCAGTGATGTCATGGAAAGAACACACTGCGAGGGAACTTGGCTTTGGAGAGAGAAAGGAAGAACGCGCCGTGGATTGCCGAGGTAACCGCCAAGGTCTAGTGGTATGTCCAAGCTACGCATCTACGGGAAAAGGCTTCATGGTCGCCAAATGGATGAACGAAGTATTCCAGCTGTCATGGTAGACTGTGGTAGCTCAAATTAACAGTCCTGGGCATAAAGTTTCAAAGCAAGTCCTCATGACACGAATCCGCACCAACTTGGAGGTAACCAGAGCTGAGAGCAGGGACCTCCAGCCACTGTTATTATACATACTCGCATGCACTCACAGTGAGGCGTATATAGTATATATCGCTATCTTAGCGGAGGTATCGCGGAATCACCGTCGCGACTACGCCGCGGTTAGAATTCAACTCCAAAGTCGGGAGTCGGCTCATGAAACAGATCTAGTAGTCGTTTTCCTAAGAGAGGAGCTGATGGATTATCGATGATATGTGAACGCGTCGAGCTTTTCTTCCGCCAGCCAGCTCGTTCATCTGCATTGAATCATCTCAGCTTTGGCCGTCCTGATCTGGGTAATTACATGATTGACGGGCTGGACGTTGAACGCGAACCCATTTCATTGCATCTAGCGCGTGCTATACCATCCTGGGTATGTCATGTCAAAACTACGCTTCTACGGCATGTGACGCGTGGATTAACAGCCAGGACGACGGGAAATGCTGCGGCGAGGTTGTAGTATGTTCGCGCGCCCCCTGCGGAAGAATAATCCATCAACCAAAGCACATTTTATGCTGTTTCCAGGAATAGGAATATACATGGCACCATCCCAAAAACGAAGTCCCGCAACGGACCAGCCGAAAAATATTCGCGCATTGCCGAAGTAAGGCCTGGAGGCTGCGTTAGACTGGGTGAGTTAGCGCTATCTGCAGGTTTAATTCATTACCTACAAAGCAGGCTAGCCCACCAAAGCCGAGCTGCCACTGCGTTGCATCATGATTCGCCGATGACCTATTGCATAAGCATCGTGAAGGAATCGCATAATGCATCAATACCTGCGCGCAGGACGGTGGTCCATAGGAGGACGACGCATATATGCAGTCTAGCATGTCCAATACGCGTGAAGCTGTGGGAGGGGCTCCACTTGGATCAGATCGTGCGAGATAATTCATAAATCGTATCACAGTAAGTCCTTTCGAGTTAGGCCTGCACCGGTCCTGTAGCTGATACCTGCTAATACTTGAAGTGCTACGGGACGGCACAATATCAATCGCTCTACCCAGCTAGCCGTAAGAGGCGGATTGAGTGCTGAAAGCTAAGCTCCAAGTGCGTTATCTCGGAGATGGCCTATCAGCCGTTGAGGAACATCAAGAGCATTCCCACTGTCGCCGCAAGATGGCAGGTATGGCGTGACTCCGAGCGCCATGACGGCCACCTCGTCGGCAAGGGAGCGACTGTGGCTCGTGTGCCATCAAATAGGGCCGAGACAAACGGCGGAGGCGTGTGCGTGCGGACTGCCGCGTGTGCGTGCGGTAAGATATTTCCCACTGAAACTGTGCCACATATTCTCTGACCCGCAAGTGCGCGTATAGAACGGGCTGCAGCTGGGCACGACGCAAACACGAGTGCCATCGGGGCGGTGCTTCCCGCTGAGACGCTCAAATCAGGAAGGCTAGCCCCGCGTGGCGCGCCGTGACCTCCGTGACTCCGGCCGATAAGAGAGCCGCGTACGCAGCGTAACAGGTTGGTTCTCCCCAACCACCACCTCTCCATCTCTTTGCAGTGGGGGGTTCATCAGTCTACCCGTTCACGACCGCACAGCATATCATTCCTCACGATGCGTCGTTTGTTCGTCGCTTCGGTCGTCGCACTCGGCCTTGCCGGCGTGCTTGCGCACCCCGGTCATGACAATCAAGTCCGTCGTCGCAAGACACTTGGGTTCGGCCCCGTTCACCCACATGCCGTGTACCGCTCCGAGCCTACCTATATTCAGAGTGCTTTGATGGGCACGAATGCCGACCCCTTTGAGGTCGCGCAGCGCTTCGTGGAGGACATCACCCGCACCTCGTCGCCGGCCAGCTCATTCGTCATCCGCAAGGACTCGTACACCGACAAGAACACGGGCGTCACCCATGTTTATGTCCGCCAGTACATCCATGGCATTGAAGTCGCAGATGGTGACATCAATGTGAACGTCAAGGACGGCGTTGTGCTATCGTACGGTGACTCGGTGCGTATTGGAATGATGCTAGAGTTCCGGCGCTCACGACGTATCATCCGTAGTTCTACCGCGGCACTGAGCAGGATCCGTTCATCTCCGGACTCACTCGTGGTCTCCCTGATCCGCACTCCGATTACTGCGGAAGCTTGTTCAAGGAGCTGGAGTCCCGCAGTGAGCGACTCGAGGAGCTGCTCGTTTCGCAGCGCAAGTTCGCCGCCGAGAACGACAATGGCCAGATTCCCCTCAGCAACCCCGAAGCGGTCGTCACGCACACCATGGGTGATCTGCCGCACATCTTCGAATGGAATTGCGCGCACGTCTCCACGCCGTTCTTCATGGCGCAAAACCCGTCGTTTGCCTCTCAGCAGGATAGCATGGGTGACCCTTCGCGCGCGCTGCTCCAGTTCATGATTGCCGCCACGCCAAACTCCGAACTCGCGCAGAGCATGATGGAGAATCCGGAGGCGCACCTCGAGAAGATGAAGTTCTCCTGGGAGACTCACTTCGTTGGCGGCCATGGCTCGATTTCGGCTGTCGTTGACAACGTCCCGGACGCGATCAACCCTGTCAAGGCCAAGGCTGCCTTTGTCCAGATCCCGAACGGAGACTCGACCTCGCTTGAGCTTGTCTGGAAGGTGAGCAATCGTTCGTGGTGTATGTTCTATCGTTGCTGACTCATGGCATCAGTTCGAGGTCGAGATGCAGGATAACTGGTACGAGGCTGCGGTCTCCGCGGCGCTGCCACACCGCGTCATCTCCGTCGTTGACTGGGCATCCGACTCGCCGATGCCTGTCGCGCCTATCCCCCCCGTTCCCAAATACAACACGGGTGTTTACAGCGTCTTCGGCTGGGGCGTGAATGACCCTTCCGTCGGGAACCGCTCCGAGCACAAGGAGAATTTCGACGTGCTTGCAAGCCCCGTTGGCTGGCACTCGTTGCCGTATGCGAACGATCCGCAGTCGCTGCGTGCGAAGGTGAAGAGCGGGCCGGGCGGTGAGGTGTTCCGCAACACCACGACGACGTGGGGAAACAACGTATTCGCACACGAGAACTGGGACGGACGCAACGACTGGGAATACAACTACCGGCCGGATGCGGGTGCCGACATGGCGTTCAATTTCACTTACGAGCCGAAGGAGACGGACCGCACGGACGCGCTCACGGAGGCGAAGAAGTACATCAACGCAACCGTCACACAGCTGTTCTACACGAGTAACCTTGTGCATGATCTGTACTACCGGTATGGTTTCGATGAGGTCTCGGGCAACTTCCAACAGCACAACTTCGGCCGTGGCGGAGAGGAGAACGATGCTGTCATCGCGAATGCGCAGGACGGTAGCGGGTACAACAATGGTAAGCGGCGTGTGGTTCATAGGGGTGTGGGGGACCATTCAAAGCTGACGGACCGGCATCAGCCAACTTCATGACGCCACCAGACGGTCAGAACGGGCGCTGCAGGATGTACCTGTGGAACACGGCAATCCCGTACCGTGACGGTGATCTCGAAGCTGGCATCGTCATCCACGAGCTGAGTCACGGTCTGAGCACGCGTCTCACCGGCGGACCCGCGAACTCTGGCTGTCTCGGCTGGGGCGAGTCCGGCGGGATGGGTGAGGGATGGGGAGGTAAGCTACTCCACCGAGTCAAGTCCGTATCGATCGCTAAACGCGTGCCCAGACTTCCTCGCCACCACCATTCGTAGCAACAAGAACTACTCGGACTATGCGATGGGTGCTTGGGCTGCGAACCGCCCCAATGGTATTCGGAACTACGTGTACTCGCTGGTACGTTCATATCGCTTGCCTTACGTCGACTTGTCTGACATTGGCTTGCAGAACGAGACGATCAACCCATCAACGTATAAGACGCTGGACAAGCCTGGCTATTGGGGTGTGCACGCGATCGGCGAGGTCTGGGCGGAGTTGTTGTGGGTGGTCTCGCAGCGCCTTATCGCGAAGCACGGCTTCGTCGACACGCTGTTCCCGCCCGCGCCACTTGCTGACGGCACCGTGCCCGAGGGCGACTTTTACCGCCCCGCCGAGTACACCGCTACGGGAGAGCGCAAGCCGCTCGTGCCCAAGCACGGCAATTCGCTCATTGTCCAGTATGCCTTTCTACGATTTTCACTGGTTTGCGGTCGTTGAAAGGCGTAATCACAGGCTCGTCCTCAACGGCATGAAGCTCCAGCCATGTCGGCCGTCGTTCTTCGACGCGCGTGACGCGATTATTTCTGCGGACCAGGTTCTGACTGGCGGCGAGAACTACTGTGATCTTTGGCTTGCGTTCGCTGAGCGCGGGCTGGGACCTGACGCGCGTGTGGACGGCCGCACTCCATGGGGCGGAGGAGTGCGCACGAACGTACGTCTTCGATGTTCTCGAATTTGCAATCGCCATTTGCTGACATCTCAAATAGGACTTCTCGGTGCCTGCAAAGTGCAAGGCTGACGCACCTACTGCGTGATGTTGTACTGTATCGTTTGACACGGACCTTCATGAGCAGCCTGGTAGCTTGTTTTCCTGTATAGACCGCATCTCTGTACCTCTAGTTTTTTCATGGATATCTATATATGTTATGTTCGCGTAATTCGAGCGAATCGACTGACCCTCGATACTTCCGCGCAGATATATGCGGACGTTGCTTGCAGCGGTTGAAGCTTTGAAGCTTTGAAGAATTATGACAACGCCATAAATCTCTGGTGTACGATTTACATCACACATCGACTGACAACGAGGCATGCAAACTCCAAGCTCCAGTACTTCAGTACTGAAGCTAACGCAATTGTAAGTTCCACACGTGCCATTATGCACATCGATATGCGCGCCCGCCAAGCCTGTGTTCGCACTCGTATCATCCTGGAACTGGTGGTATGATGGCAAATAGGAAAGTCGCGCCGTATGGTACCTGGTCCTCGCCTATAACCACAGATGCGATCCTCCAGAGCGTGAGCCTCTCAATATCGGTCCTTAACATCTCTAACTCAGCTTGCGCAGGGGGGCAAGCTCTCGGAGGTATTTGTTGATCCCATTACATCCACCATCTATCATGTCGAAGGTAGGCCATATGAAGCCGGCCGAAGCGTGATTGTAAGGACTCAGGAAGGTCATGACGCGTTTGGGAAGGGATGGAACGCGCGGACCGGCGTACAGGAGGTAAGTAAATCTTGCTCGCAGTCGCCGTGCTAAGCTCATAGAAATTGCGTTAGTACGGTGGTGCACCTGCCATTGCATACGATGGCACTATCTACTTCTCGAACTTCACTGACAACAGGGTCTACAAGTTCAGAGATGGCGAAGAGCCTATTCCAGTCACCCCAGGTACGCAGCACCTCGCATCCAGATCCATAGCTCTTGCAAGAGCGTATCTTGTCTAGAAAACAAGAATCTCCGCTTCGCAAATTTCAATGTGCATCCCACACATCTACACCTACTCGTTGCAATTCTCGAAGATCACACACGCCCCGCTCCCCCGGACGTCATCACGACTCTCTGCACAATCAACACGCAGTCCTGCACCGTCTCTCCGCTCGTCTCCGGCGCAGACTTCTACGGCTATCCTGTCTTCTCTCCAGATGGTACATCCCTTGCCTGGCAGCAGTGGTCGCACCCTGACATGCCCTGGGAGGGCGCTGAGATCTATGTCGCATCCATCTCCGCCTCCTCTTCTGGCATCACAATCAGCGACGCTACGTACGTTGCGGGAAAGAAGATCGCCATCAGTGCGTGTGCGCCCGCCTGGGCATCTTCTGACGTCCTGCTCTTCACTTCCGACGAGTCAGGGTACCAGAATCCCTGGACATATTCCATCTCCCAGCGCAAAGCCGCCCCCGTCCTCCCAGCTCCTGTAGACAAGGAGTTCTTCCTGCCCGTGTCCGGCGTAGGCCGCCGGTATGGCGTCCCCCTCGACGATACAGGAGACCGTGCGCTTTACGCCGCGGTACGCGATGATCGCAGCGTACTATACGTTCTCGACCTCCGGCACGGCGCAGCAAAAGAGGTAGACAGCCCGTATGCTGTCGTCAGCGCTATGCAGCGCGTGCGCAGGGACGCTGTCGCGTTCCTCGGCACGCGGGTTGACGCTCCCACACGCATCGTCCTGTGCTCACTCTTGGAGGGGGCAGAAGCGACGTTCACCGAGCTCGGAGAGGCGATGGAGACCAGGTTCCCAAAGGAGCTGATCTCCATACCACAGAGCATAACGCTTCCTGGGGAGGTGTCGCTGCATGTGCTGTACCTGCCGCCGCACAACCCGGGATATGTGGCGCTGGACGGGGAGAGGCCGCCGTGTGTGGTTAACGCGCACGGTGGTCCGACGGGAAGAGAAGACATGAGTCTCGATTGGGCAAAGCAGTTCTTTACCACTCGTGGATGGGCATGGTGCGTACGCGTTCCAATATTCAGTTTTCGTCCGGCTCATATTGTTTGATAGGCTTGACGTCAATTATGGTGGCAGCTCGGGTTACGGCCGCAAATACATGTATTCCCCTCCCCTCTGTCTCTGCTTTGCTATCACTAACCTGATTCTCTTCAGCGAGCGCCTCGCAGGTACGTGGGGTGTTGTCGACGTCGCCGACAGCGTGCGCGCTCTGCATCAGCTCTCCTCGCCACCATACTCACTCATCGACCCGCGACGAGCGGCGATCCGCGGCGGATCCGCCGGCGGGTATACGACGCTCGCGACGCTGTGTGCCCGCCCCGACGCGTTCGCGGCAGCAACGTCGCTGTTCGGAATCGCCGACCTGAGAAGTCTGACGACGGACACACACAAGTTTGAGTCACACTATATGGAGAAGCTCATGGGCGGGACGATCGAGGAGATTCCGGCAGTATATGAGGAGCGGTCGCCGGTGCTGCATGCGGAGGAGATCAGGACGCCGTTGTTGGTGAGTTCTCCAGCGGTGCGCGGATGCTGGACCGGTGCTTATTTGGCGCATAATAGGTCCTACAGGGCTCGATTGACGCTGTGGTGCCTCCTTCGCAAGCGGAAGTGATCGTGAAGGCGATCAAGGATCGTGGAGGGCGCGTCGAGTACACGCTCTTCGAGGGAGAGGGACACGGATGGAGGAAAGCTGATACGGTCAAGGCTGCGCTGGAGCAGGAGCTGCACTTCTACGAGGATGTCCTTGGTATCAAAGCCATGTGATCGTTGTAGTGATGTCCGTCCTCAAATTACACGGATAGTGCCTACAGAAATACACAATGTGAAGGCATGCAATGCCATGGCTAGAACCATCAAGCTTGTAGCTCTGATATTTACGCTGCCAATAAGCTTTTCAAGGGACTGTAACAGTATAGATGATATGCATGTGCATATGTAAGTAACATGTCGCAGTGTGGGCAGCCGGGGACAGTCTGGATAATGTCTTCACATTGATCGCAGTCGATCAGCTTCCTAGCGAAGCTTCTCGCGAATGCGCGCAATATGAGAGATCTGCGATCCGATTGCAGCGAACTAGTATGTTGCGAACAGCAATCGTCTGCTGTTGATCATACAGAGGACATCCTCGTGAGATTGTAACTCTGGCTCCAATGCAGACTTGACGGTCTCTGCCATCCTCTGCCCGTGACCTTCAGATAATGTATTCAACACGCCCTCCGCGGCCCTTGATTGTTTTGACGATAACTTCCGCTTGCATGAACGGTACCGCCGCATCAACGGATCCTTGAGCAACCTCCACATTCTTTAGATCGTGGTCACGAGAACGGAAATTACGGGTTTTGACTGCTGTGAGCAGCATGCAGTCTGGAATATGAAGATTTCCTGTTTTGTTGGTGTGATTCTGAGAACATGTCATGTCAAGAGTTTCCGAGACGGATGTAAGGCCGATGCAGCGGTGACGACGAGACCAAACGTGTAAGGCGAGGGAGTGCAAAAGTCGTCTGATGAACCCCGCCGATCTTCCGCTTCACGACAGCTATAGCTATTCGGACATGGCCTGGCCTTTACAGCATATATACAGCGGACAGATATAGATACATGAGTAACAGCACAACTCGGCATGGTGATTAGCACGCTGAGCAAGGCTAACAGAATCTACAGATCACAGTAGATTTTTGGCGAATCTGATGCGCTCGCATAGCCAGCCGCAGGGATAAGCCGAAACAGAGAGAATTGGCTGTGTTGTAGTCCATACTAGTGATGATGCCAGAAAGTAGGAAGCATAGATGGGTTGTCGCGGATCAGAGCACGAACAAGTTATGGACTTATATTGAGATAATCCCAGTTATTGTTGTCGTGCCTTTTATAATACAGAAACTCGGCTTGCTGGATAATTGAGCACCCACAAATGACGACACGCAGCATTTGGTGCGTAGATCTCTAGATTTCAGATAGGTGCGTCATTTGAGCCTCGCTCACCATCAGATTCCGTGCTATGCCACATAATAGAAAACGGCTGATTTGCTTCCAGCAGACAATTCTGCTGACTCACCCGCAGATGCAATCATTTCGTGAGCTTAAGCAATGACGGAGGGAAGTCAAGATAATTCCATCATGCGACATGTTATATCAAGCCCTACTCGCCTCAATGTGTACGGAAGAACGGACATGAAATTATATTCGTCTTTTGCCCAAAGGCGTTTCATGGCGCATTACCATTTTGCACCGGGGAAGCTTGAGGCTCGGACACAATTGTTGGAGGGGCATACCACTACTCCACCGTGGAGTAGTGGTTTGCCCCTGCTGGTTTATTCCAGCAACAATACAGCGTGAAAGCACAGTAACATAGTACACATATACAAGGAGCTCCAAAAGTCTGCCATCCAAGAAAGGGTTGAGTGAGTTTGATGAAGAAATAGTTCTGGTGAAAACCTGCAAGCGGACGAGATCCATCGGGACTCGTTACGTAAGTCGATGCTTCGATCATTGGCGCCAATAGTACGTACTGTACTCGTTACATATCAACCTACGACTTACAACTTCAAATGGCACGCAGCGTTTGCAGCCCATCTCCTTCTCCGAGCTTTTACTCAGACCACCTTTCGGATTCTTCAGCGGGCGAAGCCGCAGCATACTATGACGAGTCTGGGGACGTGAGCCAGTCAGTCTCACGACTTGGCTCCCCTGGTGTTGCATCACACGATGTGCCCCCACAGAGAGATGAAGGAGAGGTTGACACCATGACCTGCATGTGGGAGGATTGTGGGAAAATATTCGACCATCTTCCTTTTTTAATTGAACATATTCATAACGGTGGGCTGTACTACTCTGTGAGCGGTCAGTATAAACTCAGACAGCCACCAGATCATATTGGCGTACACAAATCGAATTATACGTGCGAGTGGTCAACGTGCAGCCGTCGCGGAATTGCGCAGACATCTCGCTTTGCGCTAATCTCGCACATCCGCTCGCACACCGGCGAGAAGCCATTCACCTGCACGCGGCCAGGTACGCACACTGCCGCTCCCGGCCGGGTGCCTCTCTGACGCTTCCTACCTTTCTACAGAATGCGACAAGTCTTTCACGCGATCTGATGCGCTCGCAAAGCACATGCGCATCCAGCACAACATCTCGCCGCCGTTGCCTGGGCGCGGCGGGAACCGCAAGCGCAAGCGCGAGGAGCCCGAGGCGAGTGGCGCACCACACGCGGCCGAGCCGTCGCCATACGGATACTCCACGTTCAAAGTTGAACCGCACGCAGACCCGAGCACGGAGGACGTCGCGCACGCTCCCGTGCCGCATGGCTCTGCGGCAGCCCTCGCTGCGAACCCAGCTGACTATTACCCGGAGGACCCGGACGAGGACGACCTTCCGGCGTACCTGATGGCTCAGCAAGACAAAGCGACGGGCCTGATCATGGGTCGCTCGCCGGCGATGGTGCGCTACCTGATAATGAAGGCGAAGTACAGGTATGCACTGGAGCAGCACGAGGCACTCGTGGAGGATCTGCGGACGCTGAGGCACGAGGAGCGTTGCTGGAGAGAGAGGAAGGACTTGGTGCTTGATGAGCTCCTACAACAGCAGTTTGGGTAAGTGTCAACATTGCTCATGACACAGGGGCTGTGTGGGGAGCTTATGCAGTGATATCTCAGAGATCAAGCCGGTGAACTTGCGATAAATATTGACATGGGGCTTGACAATTATTGGAAACCCCCGTCCACTCGTCTCCATTCGCATATGGCATGATCCTTTGACGAATGCTTTGTGTGTCTTGATCTTTCGATACATGTCTTGTCCGACCATTTACGGTGATTGTCGGAACATGGGTTTTGAGCATCACCTCTGGAGTATGCTATCGAGACTATTCCATTTGAACTGAAACAGTTTATCTAGTGTGAGCACCCCCGAACCGCCTCTATCATATCAATACATCATTGGGCCCAATGCCACCCGGCTATAAACCTCCTCGCTTGTCAAAGCCAGCGACCAAGGAGTCCATGGACTGTATGCATGACCAGCAGTTGATCAGGTATTTCGACCCCATCACAGAACGTTGGCGAAGACCCGGAGATGGTACTCAAATATTCATACTGATCACGCGTTCACGGAACGAGGTGTCCCATCTCACAATGCCCCCACCGTATATCATTGAACCAATAGCATTGAGCGTCAACGGCAAGACAATAGACTCGACGGGGACCGTGGGTACCACAAGCGCAACAAGATGGAGGTTTGTAATAATAATAAAACCCACACCACACCGAGGGGCGGCTGCAACTAGACAAAGTCCAGTCCGGAGCACATAGCTTGGGCAATATTGTCAGACTCATAGATAGCTTTGTCGCGAAAGCTCAGTCGTCAGGACACCGACGATGATCGCGTGAGCCGATCATCTCGAGACGAGAGTTGACCTTACAAGAATTAGGGATCTTTGAGCGAAATGAAATATGAGGCGATCGTACTCACTCTTACAAGCATTCACTGTTTCCTAGAAAAGCCAAATATTGGCGCGCCATCGCCACTACAATGCGGAGGATATGATGGAGGCGCTAGAGGGATACATTATTGCGGGGCACCACACTCTACCATTCATTGTATTGCCTCTCATGCTGCATATGCCGCGCAGAGAGTTAAAGAACAGCTAGCGGCAAATTCAATTCTGAACATTTAGGATCATTCTGTGACTGAGTGTGAATGATCGGTAATCTTATGGCACTTGCAATCCGCCCCAGAGTACGTCCAGTCAAGGGTAGAGGTAGAGAGGTCAAGTACGCCGTCTATAATATTTATCAACGTTGCGAGAATTCGGAGTACGAGCGCTGCATCGATTTTGATGTGATACCATCCAATGCGACGCGACGCGCCTGTGGCTGAAGTCACGTTCTCTCGCTTCGACCATCAATCAACAAAGACAAAGATTCTGGCCACAAGACCATCAACCACCATTGTCTCGCCTCGCGTGGACGTCCCTCCACAACACCAGACCCCTCTGTGTCGACCTTTCCAGTACTGTCTCCCTCGTGTACCCGTCAATTCGCAGCGACCAATATCCGGTACGTTGAGTATCTCGCCCCAATACTTGTACTTGTACTTGTTTACCTATCGCGCGCGCACCGATCCTGCCAGATACCCCGGTCGTGCGCCCAAATCGCCGACGCCTCACGCGATAACTTACTATCTGCACTATAACGTTGACATGGCGTTGTCACGTCCCAAGTCGAAAGCCGCGCGCCAGCAGAAGGCCACCCGACGCCACACCAAGCCTAAAGCCAACGGAACAACGCGAAGAATACAGCGCGGGAAGACCAAAGCTCAGGGGAATAAACAGCCAGAAGGTATGGTGTTGCTCCTCGTATTACCGCTGTGACGCTGACCGTCCGTCAGTCGCGGGTTCAACCAATCTGATCAGCGCGTCGCATGCCGAGGCGCCATCACCTCAAATTCGTCGCTCACGTAGGGTTGCAGCAACGACACGCGCCAGTCGCGCGTCGCGCTCCTCCAGTGGCGTGCCTGCGCGCTCGGTGGCCATGAAATCGGGGGCCACAAAGCAGGGCGCTTCCTCCCCACGTGCTTTGGGCTCGCCGGCTGCAGACTCGCCTGTTACACGGCCAAGGAGCGCCAAATCCATAGCAAAGTCGAAGGCTCCCAGTTCTCACTCAAAGATGAACCGCGTCAGCGCGTGGCTCGGAGTCCCGCCATCCGCAGACGCGCTCGAAGACGAACAGCTTTCCGATGCGCGGGCTGAAAACGAAGACTCTGATCCCATGGTGGAGCATTATTTCCGTCATTACAAATACCAGCTTCCTCTGCAGCCGCCATTCGACGAGAGAGAAGAGAAATGGCTGGAGCTCATGCAGGCTACGCTGCGAGCTGAGCGGAAGTGCCTCCAAGAGTACCTTCAAGAGACGGACCAAATTGTGGCGCAAATATCCAAGCTTGTACAACTCGTGCGGGGGGAGTACAGCGCCGAACAACAGGCTTCAGAAGAGCTATACACCTTGATCAGCGATCGCGCAGGACCTGATTTCATGGCTTATTTGAACAGTCTTCTCGATGGTGACGACGAGGAGCGGCAACAAGCGCAGAACGCGGCGGAAAGGTCTCCTGAAAGCCGGACAGATCGCGCGCGTAAGTCACCTCGCGGTTCTCCGAGCCCACAGACAAAGAAGCGCAAACACGACGATGAGATCGACGGAGAGGGCAGTGATGGTCCCGATGCGGATCGTCCCCGTGTCCGGCGACGCTATGGGGAATACCTGAACCAACTCAAGGGAGAACTCGGGACGTCCGCGTGGGCGTTGCCGCTGCCGCCTTCTGCGCTCACGGCCACGGAGGTTGATGACGGTGCTCCAGCCGCTCCATTGGATCCCGCCCATTTTGCCGAGGCAGGGCCCAGTCACAGTAGAGCAACCTTCCCAACTGAAGGCGAACAACGCGATGCCGGCCTGCATGATCACGAAACGGAGATCTTTGGCGATGGCAAAGACGACTCGGACGTGGGCGAGCGAGGAGATCAAAACGAAACCGAAGGGACAGATGAAGATCGAGGCTCTGAGGAAGGTTACGCCGCTACAGACTATGGAGACCGAGGTCCTGAGCACGGCGGTACCGACACAGATCAAGATGACAATGGAACAGGACTCGAGCAGGGTGGCGGCAACACGCCGCTGCCTCCATTGCCCACGCCGGCAGCCGGTAATTCTCAGACGACTCTTGATGATCAGGAGCACGGTAATGCAGCCGAACAGGAGAATAACTTGGCTGATTCGGCTGGGCTTGTGGCGGAGGGCTCAGACGACGTGGCTGACGTACCGAACGTTGAAACAGGAACGACGGATGATGTGGCGGGTGTCCAGAGCGATGGGGCAAGCGCGGTAGACGATGTCGAGGACACGCCGGACGCGAATCTGGAGGAACTAGAATTGCAATATCCGCCATCGGAAGACGAGGAGGCGGCCGCGTCAGATGCAGAGCAAGCAGATGCCGCTGCAGGACCAGCGAATCCTCCTGCAGCGCCACTTCAGCCTGTGGCCAATCCTGCGGCGGCGCCGGCGAATCCTTTACAGGCAGCACCTCAGGCAGTTCCCCTGCCCCATCTGCATGGCCCCGTTCTCGCTCATGCTGCCTTTGGCGGTGGCAATTCATTTGGCCCTGTGATGGGAGTCCTGCAACATCAACACCTATTGCCCGCGAATGCAATGCCGGCAGTCGGACAACCGCAGCCTCTCACGCGACAATTCGAGTATGTCTCCTCGTCGGGCGGAATCTGGTGGCACCGCGCGGGCTCTACACCATCTGATTCAGACTCGGACTAGGGGCTATTCTTGGAAAGACCGAGAATTTGAGCGATGATATCACTGCCTGTGTGCTTGGATCAAGGATTTGGGAATGGCATATTGTAGCGATATAGAATCTCATCTAACAACGGAACTCAGGGATTTGCGTAGTAGCCTGTGTATTATCTGTAGCTATTAGTATAACGTGATGGTGCTTCTTTGCGATTCGTACCGCTCACTTGACGGAGGCTTGTCGTGACTCGAGGTGGCAGGAATAGCGGTAGTAGGATGTATACCAGCCACATCAAGCTATATGCAACTTCTGCCAAGAGAATCATAGCAAAAGATTCTGTATAGCTCTGAACATCGCGTTATCACTATCACGCTGTAGTTGGAAAAGGCACTGACAGTGACCGTCGGGTCCTCACTGGACGAGGGTAGGCGAGGTACTGGTCTACTACCTCCCATTTGTATGTAGCCACTAAACTTGTCGGCTCGCTCATTATCAACAACTCGCCAATTGCCAAACACAATCTCGTCAAGGCTAAGGAGACGTGCAAATGCGCTGTAGCAAACGAGTAGGGCGCCTACTGTGCGCCACAATTTGCTCAGTGGACGCAATTATTATACACAACGTCCAGGAAATGCCTCTGCAGCACATATTACAGAAATATTGTGCCTCCAAAACTAATTTTGGTCAGACATACAAATGGCGAGGCGAACAGAACATGGTCAACCTTCTTGCGTTCGCGCGGGAGCCTGGACGCATTGTGGCGGGAAGCCGACTTATTCAGGCTCCGCTCGAAACGGATTAGCCCTAGACCTCAGCAACGTTCCCTTCCCTTTTTGACCCCATCCCTCGCGGTTGATCATCCTCTAACGAATCGTCCTATTCTCCAGCTCAACTATAGTTCTTCATGTACGTGTTGGCCGCATTCTCTGATACATACGCATACCACCTCTACAAGTTGGAGGTGTACGCATGAGTGGACACGCGTCATGTCGTGTCGCACTTTTTCCGTGACTTGCATTGCTGTCGCGACATATGCTGACTATACCGCTACAGAATGCGTGAAATCGTCCATCTCCAGACCGGCCAGGTATGTACGACTCAATCATGCCAAATAAATTGCTCTGACGCGACTGTCTGCCTCCAGTGCGGTAACCAGATCGGTGCGCAACATGCCCTGCAAACCAATCACGTAGTCTGATCGTAATATGTATCTTAGGTGCCAAGTTCTGGGAGGTCGTGTCCGATGAACATGGGATCGAGCCGGATGGGATGTACAAGGGTACCAACGACGAGCAGCTCGAGCGAATCAACGTGTACTACAACGAAGTCGGCGCAAACAAGTATGTGCCCCGTGCCGTGCTCGTTGACCTCGAGCCGGGAACCATGGACTCCGTCCGTTCGGGCCCTCTTGGAAGCCTGTTCCGTCCCGACAACTTTGTCTTCGGCCAGAACGGAGCGGGTAACAACTGGGCGAAAGGACGTAAGTTATCTTCTGCGTGACGCGGCGCGTACGGATTGGTTCTGTCATCATTAAGCGAGAACACGCGTCGAAGTCTCGCTTGCTCTTGATGGGACATATGCTGACACTCTCTTTAGACTACACGGAGGGTGCTGAGCTTGTCGACTCTGTGCTCGATGTCGTTCGTAAGGAGGCTGAGGGCTGCGACTGTCTTCAAGGTTTGTTAGAACATACGTGACTGTCACGTGTGACTGTCGTGTTTGTGACAAAGTAGCTGAGGCATCCTCTAGGTTTCCAGATCACCCACTCGCTCGGTGGTGGTACCGGTGCTGGCATGGGTACCCTTCTCATCTCCAAGATTCGTGAGGAGTACCCTGACCGTATGATGGCCACCTACTCGGTCGTGCCAAGTCCCAAGGTATCAGACACCGTCGTTGAGGTCAGTCAAAGCTGGAGATTCTGGTTAAATGCTATCTAACTAATGTAATATAAAGCCATACAACGCGACCCTCTCTGTGCACCAGCTTGTCGAGAACTCTGACGAGACTTTCTGCATTGACAACGAAGCGCTGTACGACATCTGTTTCAGGACACTCAAGCTGTCCACGCCAACATACGGTGATCTGAACCACCTTGTGTCGATCGTCATGTCCGGTATCACGACTTGCTTGCGTTTCCCTGGTCAGCTGAACTCCGACCTGCGGAAGCTGGCTGTCAACATGGGTCAGTACGAGAGTAGCTTCTATCCGTCCATCGCATGTACTTATGCCAGGCGAAACATTCAGTGCCATTCCCTCGTCTTCACTTCTTCATGACTGGCTTCGCCCCTCTTACCGCGCGTGGTAGCCAACAGTACCGCGCTGTTACCGTCCCGGAGTTGACACAGCAGATGTTCGACGCAAAGAACATGATGGCTGCGTCAGACCCCCGGCACGGTCGCTACCTCACGGTGTGTCATTTGCTCCGCTCTGACGACGACCGAACTTACATATATTCACGTCAGGTCGCTGCTGTCTTCCGTGGCAAGGTTTCGATGAAGGAGGTTGAGGAGCAGATGCAGAACGTACAGAACAAGAACTCCGCGTACTTCGTGGAGTGGATCCCGAACAACGTCCTCACTGCTCAGTGTGACATCCCTCCACGCGGCCTGAAGATGGCTGTCACGTTCTTGGGCAACTCCACTTCGATTCAGGAGCTGTTCAAGCGTGTCAGCGACCAGTTCACGGCCATGTTCAAGAGGAAGGCCTTCTTGCACTGGTACACGCAAGAGGGTATGGACGAGATGGAGGTTTGTCATCGTTGCTCGTCGAAACGTTCAGGTCTGATGATCTCTGTCATAGTTCACGGAAGCCGAGTCCAACATGCAGGATCTTGTCGCGGAGTACCAGCAATACCAGGATGCAACGTATGTTTTCTTGTCTAATTACTGATGCATGATGATGAATTTGCGATCTTCTAGTGCGGAGGAGGAGGGCGAATACGAGGAGGAGGTTCCTGTCGAGGACGAATAAGCGCGCTATACTCTGAACAGCCGTTATTGCAGATGCTCGTTTGTATTCCAAAAGCTCTACTACGTATCCCCCTTTTATTGGTCGCTTTGAGTCCGTCGCATTTCCTCGTCTACTCTAGTCCTGATCCACGCTGGCACGAAGTTACCCCCTAGTCTGCATACCTGTGTCTCTCCAGTTGTTCTCATGAATTTATGTCCATTCACGGATTTTGCATGTTGTGTCATGATCCCATCTGTCGGTCCGGCTAAAGACGCGGCAATAGCATGGCAGGTGAGCGCGTGGCTTTGCTCTTCGTCAATGTGAGTGCTCAGGTTGGTCATCTACCCGTGGTTTACGTTTATCTACCATTCAGTTGCCCATTACTCCGGCAATTCCCACCACATATATCGATTTCATATTGCATCTCGGAACGTTCGGTAGCCCGTAAGGTGCAGCCTTTCACTCTTTACTATGCCGAGTGAGCATGCTGTATGAAGCAATTGAACCGAGCCGTTCAGGTGGAGTCAAAATCAACTCAAGAATGTCAATTCGCGCGTTCGAATCTTCGGAGGCACTCATAATCTGGATCTCGGTCTACTCAAAGCAACTGGACTGACAGGCGAGAACGATCTAATCGGCCCTTTCAAACGCGTAGGAAGCCAAGAGTGCAATCTGAAGGGTGAGCTATCGAATAGAATGCAGAGACAATAATGTTCCTTCCCGACGCCACAGCACACTAAGTGGCCATATGATTGTGCCAAGGTTAGTGGTAGTTGGGCAGCCCAAAGGATGCGGAGATGAGTTGGAACAATCGGCATGTCTATGCCCCGTTCAATCTTTGCAGGCAGCTCTCAAATTTATTTCGCAAGTTACACCACTAGTGGGTAGCCTGGCATCTGACGTAGTAACAGCGTGCAATTGTTACCTCCGATGCTAATCTGAGGTCTTGGCCCGCGTCTGCAGCAATTTTCGGTGCCCATGCGCATGTTGGGTGCAGCGGAGAGTTTCTATCCGCCGAAAACGCGTACCCACGCGTCGGCCGCGACGCAAGGACGATGGCAGGGCGCTGTACAGCTCCGCGGTGGTCGTCGCACTGTTCCGGAGCAGCACCGACTACATGTTTGACGCAGATAAGCTCCGATCAAGTCTGGCAAGCCACACAGATCTCACGGTGGCGGTTCGGGTCTCTTGAGGCAAGCCCGCTCTAGCTGCTATCGGCTCTCACTTCTCACACTGGACTCATGGGGTCAGCGACGAAGCCAGGAGTTTATAAGCGATTGTCACTAATAGTAAGCAGGAGACAACAGTGCGGTAAGTCGAATTGGAGCCTCGATTGTGCGCTCGGCAGTTGATGGCCTCCGATGACTACCTGCCCGTTTAGGTTTCAAACTCCTTGCCGCTCCTTGCCCTTGCGGGCGGGTCCCAAACGACAGCATCAATGATGTAACTCAGTTTATGTGTTGGGCAAATTATCGAGCCCAGTGCTCCGCTACACAGTCGTATATATATGGAGGCAGTTCGATTTATTTTGAATTCATTATCACTCCCTCCCAACTGACTCCCGCACACACGATGCCTCACCCAGACAGTTTCTATCGGCTACGACTTGCGCAAGACTTCCTGCGTATCGTTGCCGCACCATCGGCCGGCCTATATTGTATCCTACATGTGACGAATATTCGCTTGGACTTGTTCAGCTTCCCCGCATACATTGCTTCCGTGGTCCTATGTGCATACGCTAGAGCACGTTATTGGGATTGGGTTCAAGGTAGAGAGGCTCGACGGCTAGGAGCCCGACCCATTCCCCAGGTTGTTGGAAAATGGCCAGGGAACATCGACGTATATTGGAAGCTGTTGAACGCTACGCAGAACATGTACCTGGGGTCGTTTCACCGAAGCCTATTCGAGGAATACAAGTCAACCACCCTCAATCTCAAGCTGTTGTGGCAGGACTTGGTGAGTTGGCATGACACTCCGTGTTTCGTCGGACAACAACCGCCGCCCATATGTCCAATGCGTCACCACTGGGTGACGTCGCATCAAGGCCCGCCATGATCGATGCATTACAGTGTCTCATATACCGATGAGGACGATGCTGATCATTACGTACCATCCGCCAGATCATCACTATGGACGAGAAGCACCAACAATATGTACTGGCAACTGGTTTCAATGACTTTTGGAGAGGTCCAAGGCAGAAAGAGCGTCTGTACGTACTCTCATATCACTGGAATTACATGCACATATAGACCATTTAACAGGGAGACATTCCTGGGCGAAGGGATTTTCAACCGCGATGGAGAGGTCAGTATCTTTGTCCGTGATATGCAGCGGCTGGATATTAATACTTATGGCAGGAATGGAAAGCGGTAAGCATCGTAATGGACTATCAGGCCCGCTGACCTCGCTCAACAACTCCGATCGCAAAGCATCGAGCGCTCGCTCGCCCATTTTTCGCCAGGGACCGTGTAACAGACTTCGAGCTGTTTGAGAAATACACCGCCACATCACTGGGCCTTATCTCTAGCCTTATGTCAAACGATCAGCCGGTTGAGGTACAAGATATGTATGCTCGGTTCACCCTCGACGCCGCCTCAGAATTCCTCTTCGGCCACAATGTCGATACACTCTCGGGGCAGCTACCCAAGCCAGGAAAGACGCATATGAGCGCCAAAGGCTCCGCAACGGAGGATGATTTCGGATGTTTCGCCCAAGCATTCGAGGCCGTGCAGGTCAACATCCTCAAACGGGCGCGACGGGGATATTTTTGGCCAGCATATGAATTGTTTGGCCGCGATCCGCAGGCGAAACACATGGAAGTTATTGAGAAATGGCTCACCCCGATGCTCGAACGCGTCCTCGAAAATAAATCGAAGATGCGGGATGCTGGGGTCAGGAACACTTTAGATCAGAGCATATTCCTCGAATTTTTAGCGGATCACACGGAAGGTTGGTCGTAGCCTCCGCCGGATGGAGATTAGTGCTGATTTGTGGACGTAGATGCCAAAGTGATACAAGATCAGCTGCTCAACATTCTCCTTGCTTCCCGGGATACCGTCAGTTTTCTTCATTCAGCGTCGGTGTTTGTGCGACTCATGCACTCGTCCTGGCATTCCAGACTTCATCTCTCCTTACGTCTGTGACATATTTCCTGGCGTTACATCCTGACGTGGCAAAAAAGCTGCGTGCAGAAGTCCTGGAACACTGTGGTGTTGACGGAATCCCGACGTTCGCGACCATCAAGAGCATGAGATACAGTATGTGTTCTATCGCCAGTGCGCATGATACATCTGATAAACTCAATATGGCATGCAGTGCGAGCCGTCATTAACGAGACGCTGCGCATCTTTCCACCAGTGCCCACGAACGGACGCGAGAGCCGACCGCACGCGTGCCTGTTGCCGAAGTCAGATGGGACATTCCCCGAACCACCGGAGCCGATGTATGTCCCGCCGTCGACACAGCTCGTGTACTTGACCATCCTCACCCATCGGAACCCGGCGCTCTGGGGCCCCGATGCGGACTTATTCGACCCGGAGCGGTGGCTGGACGACCGCGTCTCGATCTTTACCGCTAATCCAATGATCTTCACGCCTTTCAGTGCCGGCCCGCGGATCGTACGTACACGCTTCCCAGCATCCTGCATGCGCCGAGCGGCTACTGACGCCCACCTCTCACAGTGCATTGGCCAAAATTACGCACTGAACGAGGCGTCATACTTCCTCACGCGGCTGATGCAGCAGTTTGACACCTTCACGCTCGCGCCGGAGGCACAGCCAGAAGGCTCACTGCCACCAGCGGCGTGGAAGGAAGGCAAGGGCCGTGAGCGCATAGAGCGCATGTGGCCAGATGCCGCGCTGACAGGCTTTGTCAAGGTAAGCGCACGCTCTGTGGTGCATGTTCGGAGTTTTAGACCCATTCTGCTCAAACAGGGCGGCCTTTGGGTGCGCTTCGGCAAGACGTCATAAGTGGGGATTCTATCTTTGCTCGTTGATCAAGGAGGAATGCATGACCGGCTGCTCGGCCCTGAAATTAAATGCAGTGGACAGGACACTACTTCCGTTATTTATCGAAACCGCGCGGATAGCTTCAGGGTGTAAATGGCAGATCGAAGGGAACGAAGAAGATTCGGACACACATTATCATTATTGACACGACAGTAGACTGCTCATGAAACGTCATCTCACCACGCCAGCATTGTCGCTTACGATAGATATAATCGTCCGTTTAACCACCCAATGCAAGAATGTACAGCGATGTTTTCGTTAACTACTGATCAAAACCATAAGGGCATCCAATCCGACGAATCGTTCATGAGAGAAAAGAAATCAGGAACGGACATCGCGAAAGGCAATGCATTACAAGGAAAGCAAGGTATACGTAGCGCCGGGGATGTCAATATACAAGCTGGGTGGTACAAGCCCCGATGCACAGAGAAGGCTACGGTAAGGTGAGTTGGCAATCACAGGCATGGATATCAAGCGACAGGGGAGGATACCACTGCTGGGGCCTCCACAGCCCACGCGGCTTGCTTATATCGAGAAGAACGGTTGCTCGCTCTGCTGCTGCTGCTGTTGCTGCTGGAACGGATTGTGGCTCTGGCCCGTCGGCTGGCCAGTAAGTCGGCCCGCCTGCTGGCCGAACCTGAGCTGCCCGAAGTTGCCGAACGTGTCGATGCCTTCGTCGCGGTTCGCGAGCAGATTTGCGAGGTGCGCGTGCTGGTCGTCCGCACGAGTCTTGGCCTGCACAGGGCTTTGCTGCGGAGGTGCGGACCGCGACGGCTGTGGGGGCTGCGGAGGAGGCGATGACGCGGGCCCGCCGTTCGCATATGTGCCCTGCAAGTTGAACACGGGCGCTGTGCTCTGTGGCGCGGGAGATTGCGTCAGAGGCTGTGAGAAGGGGGAGGCAGACACCGAATTCGTCTGAGGGCCTGCAGGCGCGAAGGGGTTGTTCGAGCTAAGGGTGCAACAGATCTCAACGGATGTAGGAAAGACGGGACGCGCACGGCTTACCCAAAGCCGGTAGGCTGTCCCATGAGCATTTGCTGCTGCTGTTGCTGCTGCATGGCAAGTAGTTGCTGCTGACGCATCCACTCCTCCTGCTGCGCCTGCTGCATTTGAGCTGCCTGTTGAGCTTGCAGTTGTTGCTGCTGCTGCATCCACTCTTGTTGTTGCCGCATGTATTCAGCTTGCATTGCCTCCTGCTGCATCTGCTGCTGATATGGGTTGAAGGACGTGAATTGGGGCTGCACTGTAAACTGTGGCTGAAGGCCGCCAGAAACGTCGACCAGCGGGAACGGGTTATTAATGTTCGCTGTCGCGGTCGAGACCCTGCATTGTGATGAGTAAGTTCAAACCTCAAGTATACGCGAGCCGCTCACAGCTGATTGTGATCGTCGAACAGCGCCGCCTGGTTTGAGTCTGCGATCGCCTTCGCACGCTTCGCCTCCTCCTCCTCGCTCAGCTTGATCGCCTGCGCGATGTCCCGCTCCTCCGCTGTCATCATCCCCTTCCGCGCTTCCTCCTCCGCGAGCGACCTCTTGCTCTCCTCGATCGCGCGCTGCAGCTCCGCATCGCCATCCGTCCGCCGGCGCGCCGGCAAGCTGTGCGATCGCCGGCGCGCATTCTCGTCGTCGCCCACATTAAAGTCGTCGCCCTCGATTTTGTGCCCGCCGACCATCCGGTCTCGCATGTTCGCGCGCGAGCGGCGCTGCTGCCGGAGAAGCGCCTCGTCCTGGAGCAAGTTCGTGATGTCTTTCGCCTTCTGGCGCACGTTCGCGCCCTGGTCCCGGCCTTCCTCGTCAATGTACTGGAACTCCTTAAGCGTCTTGATGACGTAGATGTTGTCCCGGAAGTACAGCACGACATTCTCCGAGCCAGCGTGCAGGAGGTAGTCCAGCACGGTGAGCGACTGCGCCGCGAAGGGTCAATGTGAGCGGTCGGGCACGGGCTACGGGGCGCACCTTGAAGACGTGCCGCCAGTTCTTTCCTTTGTCGTTCAGCCGCTTATCGAGCATCTCCATGATCTCAATGAAATCATTCCTGCCTCGACACGCGCGCCGATGAGTGATCCGCAACGACGCACAGCGGCGGCAACGGCAACGCACTGGTTGTATGACAGCTGGGCAAGCTCATTCATTTGGGTGCCCGACGGCCCCCATGGGTCGTTCGAGGTTGCGTCGCGCACTTTAGCCTGAACATCGGAGTAGCCCTTCGTGTAATTCTTAGCTACGCGCATCACCCCCTTCCCGAAATGCTGCATGGTCGACATTGCGCACTAAGGCTCCAGCCGTGCAATATTGCCAAGGAACACAGTTGGGATCGGGCTGGGTAGTACGTGGTGGTATAGAGGAATATGCAGATCTCGATGGCGGCGGTGCGCAGTGAGTGGGACCGAAGCAGTTGCCCCAAACGGTAAGCGATTGTTGCCACTGCTACTAGCGCTCGACTTCCTTTCACTTTCACCATCCATAATGCACCAATGATCGGCCGTCTTCATTCTCATGTGGGATCAGCAGATACTATAGTGGCCCCCAACCTAGAAGTGTAAGCGGCAGTATTCAGCATACGCTCTTTGCTGAGCACTATTATAGCGCATGTGATTGCTCACTGTGGCATTGCTAGTATCAGTAACATATGTATCTCGAATGTTATGGGAGCTCCCGAGGCTGTCGTATGCGACTGGCGGATCGCTAAACAATACTCTCCATGGGCTAACCATACACCAATGCATCCTGCCGAGAGATGTTGGTAGCTCACTACAGTGATGCTGCGTGTGTACTTTCATGGGCTGATCTTCCAACAATTCGGTGCGGATTGATCTAACAGCATAGAATTGCCTCCACCATCATTCTATCGCTACGAGCTTACTCAGTACAGCGGTAGGCCCGTACACAATCCAATCGGCAAGCAGTATAGGTCTTAAGCCTCAATTGACCATAATTGATGCTCCTGACTAGCATCTGCAGCTTACTTCTTAGATGAATGCACCAGATGGTGCTCATTCGCGCCGCGCAACTTATGATATATACTCGCTAGCCGTGGACAAATAAAATAACACTTTCCCCATGCTCAAATGTAGCGTGTTGCGCTCCGGACGAATGCCTCCTGGGAGTCCAGTTGTGCGTCATGCTTCGATTTCATCGCTTTGTTAGACTGTCGAGCATGATGACAAATCCCGGTCGGAGAACCCAGTCTTACGCATACATCCCAAATTATCGCAGAACCAATCACGAACGAAAACGACACACATCCCAAGTGCCGAGCGTACCCATACATGGTTGACGCCTACGTATGTCTCTCGGCATCCAGTTGTCCGTGCCGACAACCCCGACTGAGGCTGCAGCCAGGTTCGCCATGATCCTTCGTAGAATGTTCCCAGCTCCGCGGAATACATTGCCCTAAAGGCGACATGTGCGTTCCTGCAGCAATCCGGACATTTAAAAGAGAAGGGATTGCTCAACTGCTTTCTCCAAAGCTCAAAGAGTCATAATACTCATAATGCTCGATCCTACTGGTACGCACTGAAACAACGGATCGTTACTAGAAAGGTGTACTGAACAGATCCCAGGCGTTGATTTTGTGCCTACCGCACGTCACGACACATATGCTGCCATAGACCCCGCAAAGGCGAACCTCTCTGGGAAAGTCGTCGTCATCACGGGCGCGTCCAAAGGTATCGGCCGTTCCATTGCAGTCGCCCTCGCGCAGGCAGGCGTCTCTGCGCTCGTTCTCATTGCCCGCTCCGACATGAGTGCAGTCAAGGTTGCATGCGAGGCCGCTCAGCGCCCCGGCCAGTCGCTTAGAGTACTCACCATTTCCGCATCAGTCAGCGACACCCACCAGGTCGTCGAGGCTGCGCAGAAAGTGAGGGAAGAATTGGGCCGCGTGGATGTGCTTGTGAACAATGCGGGGTACATGGAGAAGTATGGGCTAATTGCGGAGCAAGACCCGAGCGAGTGGTGGAAGGTGTGGTCCGTGAACCTGCAAGGGACGTATGAGGTTACGCGCGCGTTTCTGCCCTTGATAATCGAGGGTGGCGGGGACAAGACGATTGTCAACATGACCAGTATTGGTGGGCATTTTCAAGGGCCGCGCTACTCGGCTTACCAGGTATGAAGAGCTGGAAGGTGTTCTGACGTGTATTGGTCCAACTGAAGGAATATAGGTCTCGAAGCTTGCACTAATGCGCTTCACGGAGCTGATCATGGCAGAATACGCGGAGCAGGGTGTCCTGGCTTACTCGGTGCACCCAGGCTCGATTGCCACTGATATGGCTGCCACAATGCCAGAAGAGTTGATGGGCGTCCTCGTCGACTGTCCCGAAGTGGCCGCGCACACCATCGTATGGCTAGTCAAAGAGCGCAGGGAATGGCTGGGCGGCCGGTACGTGAGCTGTCAATGGGATGTTGATGAATTGTCTGCCAAGAAGGAAGAGATCATCGCGGGGGACAAGCTCAAAGTCCGAATGGTCGTATGAGAATGGTATGTTTTGCCGCTATTTCCAGCCCAAGTCTCAGAAACCTCACGATTAACCTAGAAAGCGACAATTTACCTATGACAGTGCACCTGAATGCAGATGCGTCGTGTTCTACGTTGTGCAGTGAGATATCTTCATCTGCAGATGATGTAGTGAAGCATGTAACGCGCATGTGCGCCACATTCATTGACGTCCACGTATTCTCATCAACGATACTTTCTTTGGAATTACTTGGCTATAGATGTAGATCACTGCTCAAGCGTCTACTTCACTTTTCCGTTGCAGTTTAGACCCTAAGAGCCGCAGGTACATATCGTGAAGTGACATACTCACTGATGTGCCGTTTTACTAACTCCCCCCCGGGGGCGCATGCATGACGGTCTGCACGCACAGCTAACAACTGCTGAAAGACATCTTACAGATCACCAATCCCAGTGACACAAGCTCAGGATTGCGTTTAGTCGGATACTCACGGTAGAGGGTTGCTGCACTACCCGATCAGGCTGAACACTGACATCGAGAAGTAGCAAAGCCGCGGCCTTGCCTTGCCTTCTACGTTCGAGCTGCATAGCTCGACCAATAGGCAGAATCACAAGTCACATCACGCAAAGTCGTTTGAAATCATGAACATGCTCATATAGACAATCAGAAAGATTACGATTGCAAGAGTTATAAGTCCTCAAGACCCATGGGAATTATCAAATGTGGTGAGGAAGACGCACGCACTTGTCACTAGGGCTAGGGCGTTGGAAATGATTGTGAAAACTGTAACAGGTCTGGGAGAATATCCCGACAGCAGTTAGGAATCCTTCAGCCGCAGTTGCAAGTACTTATTCAACAAGTTCGGGAGATAATGACATGCTTTATTTATGCAGGACCTTACTGCCTACTAGGCTGCACCGCGATCAGTCGTCCGGGTGGAATCAGCCTTCCTCGGCGCAGCAAATGATAGCTCTGCTAGAACAGAAGAAGGTCGGTCAGCAAGAACGGATTGTTATCGTGCGCGATGTTCACTGAACCAAACTGGTTCGGTTTGTCTGTCCTCGCCGACCAAGCAGTGGCTCACAATCGCACCCGAGTCGGAGATGTAATTGGTTCACCCCGCAACTTCTCAACGACGAGCCAACATACAAATGAACTGCAAGCAGTAAGGCGATGCGCGTGCTTTCAACGCTACTCACAGGTGCCGGCCACTTGTCATCCGTCCTCGGTCTGACTTTTCTCTTTAGATTTACGTTGCGGCATCTCGTGCTGAATGGAGTGGTGAGCTCTTGTGCTACTTCGACGAACCCGATTTGCTGGGGCGTTGAAAAAAGTTCGGTCCGTTCCATGTCGAGCTCTACTGTTGCCGCTATCCGAGGCGTGCTCATGAGATTTGAGAACGGGCGAGACAGAATAAAACTTGTTATGCGCATGGATTGAGAGCTCATCGAGAGTGGTTGGGCTCAATAATGTTACAAGCTACGAGCGCTGTTGAGCTTGATTCATTACCTTTGCCTGAGAAGTCCGACTAGTAGGGCTCAACTCACAGGCGCCCACAGAGTCATGCCACTGATTTCATATCGAGACGTAACAAAGCTCAATGTATCTACGTGCATAGATTGAGGCCTGCAGGGCGATGTGACGGGGCGATATTCTAAGGCCCGGAATTATCGCATCGGGTACCAAATTCACCGAGCTCGTTTCAACTTTTCACACTCTGCTCCATTAGTACTGCGCATACTGCATTATGATGGATGTGTTTCATGTCTACATCCTTGCGTGTAGAGAGTCCGGCCCGGTGACCGTGGTAACTGACCGACAGTTTGGAGGGGCCGATGTGGACCATGGTGGTGGTTCCTGCCTTATTGGTATGCGCAATCACATCCAGGCCTCAGGTCTAGGGCCCAGTACCGGCTCCGGAGGCTCTCCGAACGTTTGGATCGCTCGGTCGAAGCACCCAGGGATGCTCTTCCAATCTGCAATCCGGTCAGCCGGAACTGAGATGGCAGCTTCTGCGTGTGTGTACTTTTCACAACTGTTCCTATCATAGCTTCCTTTCGAAGCACAACATCCAAGCTCTTATCAGTTTGACAGACCGACGTACCTTGCTACCAATATATGCCATCCCACATAGCCGCGGCTGTCTCACTGCGATCTAGCTCATTGGCATGGTCATCCACTGACAAGACTGCATTGTCCCAGCTCAAATCTGGACATTGACATAGTTGTTCTGATTGCATCTGTCATGAACCTCTCAGCACAAGCTGGCGTTTGACTGCTGGGCCATCGAGACCTGAATACTCAAACTGGAGTATGAAATTAGATATATCCAAGGGCTGCACTGAACCGTTCGGAAGTTAAATGGCCTTTCAGTGATCAGTAGACTGTAGCAATACATACCATATTTGGACATAAATATACAAACTGGCATACCGCCGGGATGTAGATGGCATGTCCCTTGAAGGTTGAAGCATTACAACGCTTCTGGACCACTGACGTGATTCTCGCGCGAATCATAAATCAGGACCTGTTCACTCACCGTCAAAGTCTGCAGGCTACGGACTGATGGGATTCCGAGACTCTGACTTCATAGGACGCTGATGGGTATACCGGACATACGTCCACTGTGGTCTAAACCGTGTCATTCTAGAGCGATGCATCATTGCTGAGGAATTTTTGATAACGCGCGCACTTCAGGATCGTGATTACATGTGCAGCCGCTGCATATCCGGAGGGAATCATTGATGTGCGGTTGATCACAGCAGTCTGCACTCGTCTCGATAGGCTAGGCTGAAAGCTAAGTGCTTCCGGCAAACAAACGAGAGTCGGTGAATGTTCCACGGGCAGAGCGTCATGATCACGACGACAGGAAGCAAACATACCAACAATCTTCATTTAGCCTAGAGCTGCGGTTTGTGTGAACCATCAACGGTGTGATGGCGGTCTAGATAACGGCTATGAGTACGGAAAGGAGGGAAACCTGTAAAGTGAACCTTGTCTGTATTGCCAGCTCATAGCAGCGGGTTACGCGGTCCTAATACATTGCGGTTTGAATGCCATCAGACAATTGAATGGTAAAGTCGCTGACAGCGGTGGATCATTGACAGGGGGTTACCGGTTAACCCTTACCATAGTGAGCGAGCGTTCAACTCCGCTACGGTAGGTCACCATAGGAAACTTGCTTGAATGTTACGTAGACATGATAGTCTAGTAAGCCAACGTGTCGGCCTCCCGGATCTGAGAGCAACAGCCATATTGAAATTGAGCTTTCATGTCCGCGCAGCCAGAATCCAGAATGAGACAGGCGGCAATCAACGTGAGATCGAGCTGAAAGCAACATAGCCGTAAAACGCCCGTCTGTTGACTGTCGGCAACAGCGCCGAACCGAGGGATATAGTTTCTCCGGGGTTCATTTGTCACCGGAATCCGGATCTGACCTGCAGCTTGGGCATCATGACGACCAGCGATGTACTTGACCACCCGATCACGCGGAAACAATCTGGGATCGCGGCAAATATAGTTCGCGCATACGGCGTATGTTATCGCTATTGCCATTTGTAAAGGCAATGGTATTCATACTGCTATTTTGTTGGGAAAGTTAGCTGCCCAAACAAAAGGTGATTCGTATATACGGTCCGGGCAACAAAGGCTTGTTGATTGTGCCAGATAGCTTGACGTGTAACAGGTCCTCAAGCTTCTTGCGTAGATCCCGGATCAGCATAAGATTGACAGTTATTCCCACATGTACCGCTCGCCTTGATTATTGCCAAGGCAGAGAGCATACGGAGCACACGGCGCCTACGGATTCCTCGTGCAAGTGGCACAAAATATCGCCCGTCTTGATCGCCCGATCATTTTGTTGTATTATTGGAAACGCACGGCGCGCATGCGTTTTTTTTGCTCCCTGCATTTGTGTCTTGATCCTAGAACAATGCAATGACTCAGAAATGCATGCTGAAATGACTCATGGGCTCACCTCTCCCTGCACTAATTCCTACTATATGACAAGTCTTTAGCCAAACAGTCTGAAAAAGGGTGACCTATGCTGGTGCATGTACAGATTTTCTCTTCGTGCATATTGCGCGTCCCTCCCCATCATTGTAAAGCGAGCTTTAGCTCAGAGATAGTGGCGCTATGATGAAGTGGTTGCGGATCAGGATGGCCAAGAATGATGCCGAGGAATATGGATACTTGGTTGGTCTCTGTCTAACCTATAACGACGGAAACGGCTACCTGTTTTCTGCTAATCCTCGAAGAGATTTCTAGTCGTTCTTATTCAGGCTGTGAAAGATGGCGAGTTTTTCCATCGCTATTACACATGATTTAGTAAGCGGTGACCGACCTTTTGCGAGCTCCTAGCTTTGAGCTAGAAGCATCGGGCTGGTTCCACGGCTTTACAGAACGAATTTCACCTCGTTGCAACACGCCGTTTCATGCTGTAAGCGATTTTCATCCGCGTTGACAGCGCTGCGTATACGTGAGTCATCAGGCCAGCTCCTAGAAATGCGGTCAATTGACTAAGCACAGAAAACATGCGCCAATGGTACATGAAACAGTTTGGAACTAAATCGATCACACCGAAGCGAACCCACAAGGCAAATCTCCTCCTAACCTTCGAACCATCCCGCCCTTGTCATCTCCTCGGCAAGGCCGTCGCAAGACTTTCGCCGCGCCTTTCTTCCCGCAAGTTCGGTTGCAAACCTGCCGCACATTCAATTCAGATCAATAATTAATGATCGGTAACATTCCGGGCGCATCAGAAAACGAATTACCTCAGGCACTCCTCCAATCTCCATCTCCCTTTCTCCCGCTCGGCATCTACGCCGTCGCGGCCGGCCCACGAGGCCGCGGAGGGTGTATACGGCTCCCCAGGAAGCATGCGTCGGCTCAGCGCGAAGATCATGCCCGCGATGAACGCTTCCTGCGCGCCAACCTCGTCCACCACCGCCTTCGCTCCGACTGCGTGCTCCTGCGCATCCTCGCGGCCAGTACGCGTATCGTCCGAGTCCGAGGAGTCTCCCTCAACGCCACGTCGTGCACGCCTGCCGGTCCGGCGGGTAGCGGACGCCCGCGTCCGATGCGGTTCTGTGTTCGCAAATGCTGACTCAGACGCCGACGAGGGCGGTGCGTAGTGCCCGCCCGCGGTGAAGACGCTCAACGTGTCCGTATGCTGTCCAGCATAGAAGTCACTTCCCGTGCGCACTGACGTCACCTCTGCGTCGGTTTCGCGTGCTCCCAGGCTGGGCGTGGAGCTGTCTGCGGGCGGGCGCTCGAGGCCGGCCCAGCCGGAGCTCTGGAAGTACTCGCGCGTAGGCACGGAGAGCACCGCGGCACCGTCTGCGCCCCAGTGCGCGACGAGGAGCGCGTGTGGCGGCACGAGCGCCGTGAGCGAGAGCAGGAACGCACGTGGGGAGGCGGCGTATTGGGGAGAGTGCGCGCAAGCGTAGTGTTTGTTCAGAAAAATGACATCGGCGTACGGGATCAGCTATGATATGAATATCAGTATGTAGTGACGATCAGTAAGGCAGACGCGGTCTCATACCGCTTCGACACCCTGCCGAGCTCGCCTGCCTACGTCGACGCTGAAGACACAGTGGCTTCGCCATTTTCGCTCCCTCGCCAACCCCTCTAGTCCCATGATGTTGCTCAGGGTCGTCTTTACGGAGCGACCCTCGAAGTGAATCCAGTCAAACGGCGCAGGGCTGTTGCTACTGCTGAGTGTTCTTGAAATTGCAGTTGGTGCGGAGTGACTATTACCGGTTGCTGGGCGCTGTTGGGTATGATTCGCAGTGGCGCCTGTCGTACTGGACGCAATGACATTTGCAGCATACGCATGCGAAGAGCCTGACACAGGAGGAGGGTAGTTCTCCGGTGCGAGCAACGGCCCAAGGAGCGACACAAATTCTTCATGTGTGATATCTGGCAATGGGTTGTTATTGATCACGGTACGTGTATCAGTGTCGTCTAGGAATAAGTAACTAGATGTAAGCATTTCGGACAATTAGCAGAGGAGTGGGTAACCTGCATGAAGCACCCATGCGCTCGGAACACCGGCTTCCTCCCAGACCTTGCAAAATCGGGTACTCACTCTCTCCTTCTCGAGCTCACGGATGACTCTTCGTCCGTCTTCGTTGCCGCCCAAAGGCGCAACCAGCAAGGCCTCAACTGCAGGAAACTGGGCGAGAATCGCAAGACATGTACAAGCGGAACCGCCACGGGATCGCGTCACTGAACTGGCACGAAGTACGGTAGAAGGCTCCGGGTGGGTAGGAATCTCTAGAGTATGTGTCAAAAACAATGTTCCAGCAGCAACTATACGCAGCGGCTCTTGCCCCGCAGAAGACGTTGAATCCGTGTCATGGCGGAGACGACCCATTGGTGTATGGTGCAGATAATCACAACTGCCAGTAACTGACCAGAGCAGAGTAAGCGTAAGCTAGATAAAGTCCTATGTAATCAATAATTTGTATCAATAATACATTGAACAAATCTTGACACGAGAATGATTCACCGCTAATCCTTCTGGCCGTTGCGCCAGCTACTGAATACTCAACTTCGTTGTGGCTACTGTAGAGCTCCGGTATCGACAATGCAGAACGGTTGAGGCTATTGTCCTACAAGGAGTAGCCAGAACTGGGAAACAGAAGTCAACTTCAAGCACAAGCAACTCTGCCTTAACCGCGTGTTTGAGAGCTACAAATTGTTCATCAAGCGCCCAACATAATGGGCGTCTACTTACCAGCAGCGGCGCAGATCGCTGAGGGCGTCTACCTACGCTTTTGCTTTGTGGCGCTCGTATTCTGTATTTTGAACGCATTGATTCGAGCTACAAAGTTGCTCGTGAAATCTATGACAAGGCTCCGGCCTTCAACAATAATGTCTGGATATCACAGGCACTCCAACTGGGATGCAAACTGGCGGCACGGAGACTGGGATAGAAATTGGAGCCGAGACGACTATCAGGGCGCAAGCTCGTCAAGATCCTCCTACAATTCGAGAGGATATCATCAACGTCCATTTTACACCCCCGATGACTACCATGGCTCTAGGCATTACTATGATTCCTGGAACTACAGAGGTTCTCAGTACTACAGCGATTCCCGGCACTACAGCGATTCTCGGCGCTATGGCGGTTATCGGCACCTCAGCGATTCTCGGGACTACATCGAGTCTCGTAACTACAGCGATTCTCGGCGCTACAACTACTCGTCCTACGAGCATACATACAACAATCCAATGGACGAGCCTGTAGACGAATCGCGTGCGGAGCGGCGAAGATCACCAGAACATAGTCAACGTTCCTCCGTACCTTACGTTCCTCCACCGCTTTTCACGCGTAAAACGCCTGTCGAAAGAACGCCCCCGCGCACTGACAAGCCCGAGCCAGCCCCCTCCCCCTCCCCCTCCTACCTCGAGCTGGCCTGCCAGTCTCCAACAACACTGACCGCGCCGACCTCCGCGCGCAAGCTGCTCATCCTCGACCTGAATGGCACGCTCGTGCTCCGCTCCCCGCACCGCCAGAAGGGGCGCACGCACTTCCCCGCGCAGCCGCGCCTGCGCCCTGTGCACCCGCGCCCGTACATGCGCGCGTTCACCGAGTACCTCTTCGCGCCGCGCACGCGCGCGTGGCTCGACGTGATGGTGTGGTCGTCCGCGCAGCCGCACAGCGTCGCGGACATGGTCGCGCACGCATTCGGCGCGCGCCGGGACGCGCTCGTCGCGGTGTGGGCGCGCGACACGCTCGGCCTCACGGAGGATGCCTATCGTGCGTCGTTTCACGGCGAGGCGGCACGCTCGCGCGCCGGCTGCCCGTGGCGAGCGTTCGTCGCCGGCGGCTCGCGCGCGCACGCTGCCTGCTTCCCGCCGCTTATCTCTTCTGATTGATGAAGGCTCACCCGCTCTGTAGGCAGCAAAGTGCAAACGGTTAAGGATTTGTCCAAGCCATGGGCGCAGCTTCCAGCGCTCCTCACGCCCCTACTACCTTCCGCTCCGGCCGCCGAGGCACCACCCCACTCTGAGGACCCTACCAGCGCGCCCGAGCCCGCGCGGACACATGTACACTCCGCGCTGACGACACTCCTCCTGGATGACTCCCCCCTCAAGGCGGTCCTGCAGCCGTTCAACCACGTGTGCATCCCTGAGTACACCGCAGCACTGCGTGCGAAGGACCTCCAGGCCTTGCAGCAGGAGCAGGACTGGGCGCTCGCGCAGAACGTGCGCGCTCAGCTGAACGCGGACGAGGATGGCGGTGAGGTGGCACGCGTGACGCAGACGGAAGAAGAAGTACAGCAGGAGATTGTGTTCGAGAGGACTGAGCAAATGGAGTTCAGTTTAGCGACGATGGTAGAATCAACACGGGAAGGAGATCCCCCTCTGGACACGACCTCGCCAGTATCAAACAAGCGCAAGCGTAGAGCAGCCCGGGCGAGAGACCTCCCCGAGCCCCCGCCCGATCACAATGATGCTGCCGATAACACTAACGATAATGCGGGCGCGAACCTTTCTCCGCAGTTGCAGGAGGAAGCGGTCTCACCCTCCACCTCTGCCTCATCGCTATCAATAGTGCCGGTGTCCTCGCAGCCCGCGGCTGCATCGGATTCCGGCGCTGACACCAGGGTAAAGCAGGAAAGAAAGCGCAAGTCAAAGAAGCAGAAACGGATCGAGGCGCTCGCACAGACGGCGGTACAGCCCGCACCCGCGTACGACGCGACGCTGCTCGCGGTCGTCGGCGTGCTGGAGGCGGCGAAGACGCAGGCGAACGTCGCCGCCTGGGTACACGCGGGCGGGCTGTGGGGCCCGGGTGGCGTTCCGGATGTGTGCGCAGCGGCCGAGAAAGAGGAGGCGAGCGAAACTGGCGCAACGGAGAGATCTGGAGTAGACGAGGGATGGGGTGCGGGCAACGACGCCGTCACGACGAAGGACAGCACTGGATCTGACCGCGGCCTCCGCGAGGGACGGACGAAGCAGGAGGCGAAGGCGGAGGGCTATCACGGTGATGTCAGCCCCGTTGATGCACCGACGGAGGCGACGGAGGCGAGGCCAGCGCTGATGTGGTTTGAGCGAGAGGAATCTCTGATGTATTGGTCGGCACAAGGGCGGAAGGCCCTGGAAGAGCTGGGTATCCCAGTTGAGCATGGACTGGAGCGGTAGGAGCGCTTCGGGTGGTAATGGTTCCCGTGCAAGGTCAGCCTTGTGCGGTCTGATGGATTGCTGAAGTTGCTACCGCAGTGGGATTAATCATCGGCTGAAGGGAGCACTGTTCTGGTCCGGTGGCTGAGCCTTGTTGGGCATTACGCTACAGAGGTTGCTAGAGCTTTAGGTCACCGATCACCAAGTAACCATAATTATTAACGAAACACTTCGAAGTCGAGTATTACTGGTGTAACGACCGTGATCTCGGCAGCATGGGGGTTGTGTTGCTTCGCTTAGTATGTAGTTTGGGCGAAGAATCGTCTAGACGAATGAAATCACCCGTGCAAGTCGGAGAAACCTGCAGATACAGCAGCAATCTATCCGAACTGTATTAAATGCCGGCGGCTGATGTAATGCGCTGTATCCCGGTCGCAAAGCAAGGGGTGATCGGTATAACCACCACTCTCTGATCAACCCAGCGTACGCGTGCAACCGTCGAACCCCTCTTTACTCGTGACCATATCATCGCATTGCGCCCTCTTTGAACTCGCACGCTCGGCCCATCGCGAAGACCGATCAGCAACAGCACAATCTTGCTATCTGCGCTGCTGAACACAGTGGCATGGTAGCGCTGGCATACGGCGAGAGTATCGCCCGCCACAACTTGAAGTGGCAACGATAGTACACGATTGCTGGCCTTCACACCGTTCCTCACAATAGCAGTGCCTGATCGTACGGAGCCCCTCTCAGTCGCGGTCTGCCATCGGGAGGCACTTTGACTCGATTTCGCCCTCGCGCTGTTGTCTGTGCGCGATATATAAGTTATCGAGCACCAGGAACGCCCGTTATCAGCCTCTCTTCCATTTCATCCGATACACAACGAGTAGGTTGTGCCCGTTGGTTACAGAGAGCATTTACCCAAAGGTGAGCCGAATCCCATTTGTATGCGGATCGCCTGCGAATGGACATCGATGCAATGCGCCTGCATGCAGATGCCCTGTCCAGATCGATCCATCAGGATTTGTGCCGATCGCGGAGGCACTTTCTGCGATGTGCACGCCTCGTATCCCGACCCGGAGAACAACAACGAGCGCAAGGAGACCGTTGTCAAGCTCCGTGAGTGATCACCGCAAACAACAGCATATCCTCTTCCTAAAACACCATGTAGTCTCACAGGACCCAGCAAACTATCGGGACGCACCCACTGAGGGTATCCGGCGAGTCCTCGAGATCGCCACAGGAAAAGCGATTCCGCGTGGCCAGGTGCTCGAGACAGACAAGATCGGTAAGCTGCAGCACTTAGCGCGGCGCCTCGAGGCATTCATTCTAGCGACGCGTAGATTACATCCGGCTCTCCACCACGGTCGCCACTAATGCGCTGCTCGAGCGCAAGGGGCATAAGCACGCACTACTCATCTCGCGCGGCTTCAAAGACCTCCTCCTTATCGGGAATCAGTCCCGCCCGAGGATTTTCGACCTGAACATCCGCCGCCCCCCGCCGCTCTACTCGGTCGTGCTCGAGGTCGACGAGCGCGTCACGCTCGTGGGCTACACCTCCGATCCCAAGGCGGAGGAGCACGCTATCCAGTTCGGCGAGAACGGGACGGTCAAGCGCGGGTATCGCGGTGCGGGCTGGGACGGCGTCGGCGACGCCGAGGGCCCCGGCGAAATTGTCCAGGGGCTGTCGGGCGAGGCAGTGCGGATCTTGAAGCGGCCTGGTAAGCACCGCACGTACGAACCCCGCCGAGCGCGCATCTGATCCCTGCACGCAGATCTCGACGCGGTGCGGCAGGACCTCCAGCGCCTGTACGACGACGGCTTCCGCTCGATTGCGATCGTCTTCTGCCACTCGTACACATTCCCCGCGCACGAGGCGCAGGTCGGCGCGCTCGCGCGCGAGATCGGCTTCACGCACGTGTCGGAGTCGGCCCGCCTGCTGCCCATGATCAAGATGGTCCCCCGCGGCGTGTCGTCCACCGCGGACGCGTACCTCACGCCGATCCTCCGCGAGTATCTCGACGGCTTCTTCAGCGGGTTCGACGAGAAGCTCAAGGACGGCCGTCTGCGCAGTCCACGTGTGGAGTTCATGGGCAGCGACGGCGGCTTGCTTGACCTGAACAACTTCAGTGGCCTGAAGAGTATTCTGAGCGGGCCGGCGGGAGGTGTCGTTGGGTATGCCCTGACGAGCTGGGACGAGGAGAAGAGACACCCCATCATTGGGTTCGTACCCTTCTAGTCTGTCGGCCGCGGTAAAGCTCAGTTACCTCATCATAAGACTGGATGTCGGCGGAACCTCAACCGACGTCTCTCGGTTCGACGGGCGTTACGAGGTGGTGTACGAGACCACGACAGCGGGTGTCACTATACAGTCCCCGCAGCTGGACATCAATACTGTCGCGGCGGGTGGCGGGTCCCGCCTGACGTTCCGTAACGGGCTGTTCCTTGCAGGGCCGGAGAGCGCAGGGGCCGAGCCGGGCCCCGCGTGCTACCGAAAGGGCGGTCCGCTGGCCGTGACCGACGCGAACCTGGTACTTGGCCGTCTTATCCCAGACTACTTCCCAAAGATCTTTGGCAAGTCAGAAAAGGAGCCGCTCGACACAGCCGCGTCGCGCGCCGCGTTCGAGGCCCTTGCGGCAGATATCAACGCCGGGCAGGCGAGGCAGCTCGACCTGGACGAGATCGTCTATGGGCACGTACCGCTTCGCCGCATCATGCACAATATCGGCAGCAGTGCTAACCGCGCCCCAGGTTCATCAAGGTCGCCAACGAGACGATGGCGCGCCCTATCCGCGCGTTGACGGAGGCAAGGGGCTATGCGCTCTCCAAACACATGTAAGTGACACCCCACGGCGTGCCTGACGTTCTGATCCTAACGTGCTCCATGATGGCAGACTGGCGAGCTTTGGTGGCGCGGGCGGCCAACACGCATGCGAGATCGCGCAACTGCTGGGCATCAAGACGATTCTTATTCACCGTTACAGCTCCATCTTATCGGCGTATGGGCTCGCACTCGCAGACAGGTTCGAGCTATCACTGCGCAAATTAGCCCGCGCTTACGCAAATACAGGGTCTTTGAAATTCAGCAGCCATCATCTACGTTCTACACGCCGGACAATCGCGCGGCCCTGACGGCGCGACTGGACAAGCTCGACGTGGACGTGCGTGCGGAACTTGCGCGCCAAGGCTTTGAGGGCGAGCACGTTCGCACGGAGCGCGTGCTCAATATGCGTTTCGACGGGACGGATACTGCGCTGATGGTCCTCCCGTCCGAGACAGATGGGGATGGGAGGGAGGACTTTGAAGCTGCGTTCAAGCGAGTGTACAAGGCGGAATTCGGTTTCCTTCTGGAAACCAAGACAATTATTGTGGATGATATCAAGGCGAGTGTAGCACAGCATTAGTGTATCCTGTGCTGAACTTGTCGCAGGTCCGCGGGATCGGCAAGACTTTCGACTCGCTTGGCGAGTCGGTATACGCCGAGGTCGCTAAGCTGGAGCAGCGCGCCGTGGATACGAAAAAGGCCGACACGACGTGGAGCGTATACTTCGATCGTATTGGACGGGTGAAGGACACCCCTGTGTACCTCTTGCCCGCGCTTACCGTCGGAGATGTGATCGAGGGGCCGGCAATGATTATCGACAACACGCAGACAATCGTGCTCATTCCCGGTGCGCGCGCAGTGTGCACAAGCAAGCACCTGTACATCACGCTGGAGTAGAAGATGGGCCAGAACGAAAGAAGAGTTTGTTCTTGTCAGCCAAATGTAGCGTTAGACCTAGAACGTGTAAGATACAAAATGGTGATTTGATGATTAAAGAGCAATCTATACCACGCAAATTCCGGGTCGATGTCATCGGATCATTAGACAAGCATCGTGCCTTGGGTGAACAAGTCTACAGGGTATTGAATTGGACCATGAGCACTGAAGGCCTGAATGCCTGACCCCCAAGACGCTTGTGGGAATCGCATCTGCCAACATCGCTGGATAACCCGCCGCACGGCGCGCAACAATGTCCCAGATTACTCATCCTCGTATCCATGCACCTCTACCCTAGCACGCTTCGGGACTTGGGACGTAGCGGCTGGTTAGTATCATTCCGTAAGATGAACTCTAGCGCAAACGCACCTGGATAGGATATAGGAATCGGCTCAGCGGGCCTGTGTCCCAGCCTCCATCTAAGCGAGGGTACGACGGCGACCAGCACAGGCCCTATGCCCCCTAAGACGCAGGAAAAGAATATAACGGGCGACTCATGAGCCTGCCGTTGCTGGTTGCGGTGAGCAAGCGCGTCAATACACCAACGAAACATTAGAAAGTCAATAGTGCGGCCGTTCTACATACCAAGTACCGGTATGTCTGCCGGAAAGGAGAAAGGAACGAGGCTATCATTGCGGATGTCTAGGACAAGACGTTGACCCCGACCGCGGTCAAGCAAGTAGCTTGAAACGATCGAACCGTGAGAATATCTATGAGCGCTTCGATCCCACGCGCTCGCGCTACCGAGCCGAGATATCGGTCTGATGCTAATGGCTTCAACTGTCCCGAATAAATGAAGTTGAAGATCAAGTTAGTGAACAGGTACGTTCGTAGGGTGAAATTTGAATCAGGGATAATAGCAAGTGCTGAATGGACATACGGATGTTGCCTGCCCTGCAGACATTACCTTGCGTTGCGCGGTGATCGCAGTTGAAAAAAAATATTATCAGTACATGAAGTTCATGCGGTATTACTGTTCACAGTCGGCGGTCTTGCGAGCTAATGCGGAAAATGCGACGACTTATGGAGCAGGCCCATGGTCATATGAGTAACGCCACGCGCCTCGCCGCTAAATTCTGACCAGCGAATATCTAAAAAGCAAACCAACATCGGCCTGCAAGTTGGGTCAACTTATTCGGAGATGTGGGATGTCTCCATTTTGATGCCACTAGACTCTAATACTTGAAGGGCATGAATATACTTATAAGGTGCGCTATAGTACACCACCAATGCTATCTCCGTTGTAGGGCCTCAGCATAATCTCACGGTTGTATTGATGCGTCAGGCTTTATAACTCCAGATCCCATCAAGCGTGGCATTTGCAGTGCGAGAAAAGATGAACCTCTTTCAACAGACCGCTGTCAGCACAATCATTGAGATGCGGGGCATCAATGTTTACCTTCGTGGACAACAGGTTACTGGTTAGAAATTAGATGTCCCCAATATACTTGCCATCATCTCTTCTGAGATACACGACGTGGAGGCATTTATCCTCCGGTCACACGCTCGTTCCCCACTTCATTTGGCATGGCTTCGAGCATGCTGTTGAATATGTCTCATGCACCACAGCGCGGAGTGCGACCTCCTCGAGGCGTTCGGCCCACGTAATTGGATCAAATACTCCCCTCTAGCAATGCAAATGGGATCTTACACGTTCACTCGTCTAATTAGCGCATCGTCAGAAGCATATGGAGACGTTCTGAACCGACGCCTACGGTGGTAATGCCGTTTCTTGGCGGACCCTCAACGATGCGCAGGGGCATTTACAGTGTCAGAGCGAACAGAGCTCGGTGAGTTGTCAATTCAGCTCGCGCGTGAAGACTGACTCTGCTGAGACTTCCTCGACCCTGACATGCGTGAGATACTAAGACAGGGTCGAAGCTCTGCTACTGCGATTGGTTCCAGGCTCCTCCTTCGCTATGGATGTTGACGTGGCGTGTGGCGCGGCAGCTCTCCGTGTGACTGAGGCGGTGCTTCCCTCCTAGCCGGGCATATCACTTACGACATTTCGCAAGTCAGGATTCTCTGCTGCTGTCGCTCACGTACTCATTCCACAGGGTGTGTTATTCTCGTGTTGTGTTTTCTGCTCAAACACGGCCGGCATGATCCAATGGAGTTTCTGACCAGGCTTCTCTCGCTGATGTGAGTGAGACACGAGAAGGTGTTTCAATGCCGCAAAACAGCCGCAACAGCAGCCGCAATATCCGGCAGCCGGATCGATTTACCATGCAGTGCGCCAGCAGGGGGCCCAATTACTCGCTGTCCTACTCATTGTCACATACACATCAGGAAACGATGAGCACTGAGGCGGGGAACGCCGAGTGAGCCGCCGGCTACTTCAACGGGAGATCCTCCAGGGAAGGTAAAGTGCGAGGTATCTCACACAATACTTCGGTTAGACAATGTACCGGTCAAGACGGGCGCAAGTTAACTTGCGATACACCGGCTCGGCACGTGCGCCCGAGCTCAGCCCGAGGACGTAGGCGCCTGTTGGCCAATTAGTTGATCTGCATAATCTCCAGATCAGAAGACTTCCTGACTCCGAGTATGGCTAGAAGTGCAATTTAACATCATCCAAGGCCTGTAGCCGATACCATGGGGTTGGCACCAGCAGCAACAGGTAACCGTCCGCCAACCAGACTTGCAAGACAACTCGCATCAAGTATGTACATTTCAGTGAGTTCTCGAACTTCGCATCCGACGAGCGGCTGTACGCAGCGGCCAAGGCATTTGTTCTCGTGCCTGCCGATGATGGCGCGGTCTGCGCGTATCACTACTGAGCGCTCTGTCCTGCTTCCCGCAGCGCGGTAATCCACGGCTGTGATCAAGCTACTGTTAATAGTACCCAACACTGCGATGTACTGTTCAAGCGTGCCTATCTCCGACCTGTCAGACCTCGTAAGAGGGTTACCTCTTTTGTACATTGAAGCAATCAGACACCTCCAACGAGGCGCCATCGTCAGATTGTTCGTGCCGCGAACGGAATATACCTATTACCAATACTCCGCGGCTGAGACATCTAATGCCAGGTGGGAGTGCCGCGCATTGCGACAATCAGCCTTGTCCCGCTCTTTCTGTCGGGCGCCCGTGCCTTTGCATGATCCACAGATCGGATCGTATATATACGATAGCTGCCAGAAGGACATTCGAGTAGCGTTCCGTCCATCAGAATCCATCTCAAATGACCTCCTTCTCTCTCCCGCTCACCGATCTGTCTAGATTTGAGCTGCACTTTAGAGGTGCCGAGCAGCCTTTATTGTCTCCTCGATGCTTGTCGAGACCAGATAACAACGATCTCTCATCCTTCAGTATGCTCTTCACCTTACTTGTATCCTGCTGCGTTCTAACACGTACTGTAGAGCTTTCTGCTTGCCAGATTCACGTCAAGGCTTATGACGACCCTCATACTGGACAGAAGACGTGGCGAATCTCCCTGAGTCATGGACCTAGCAAGTCTGAGATTGCCCGTGATCCTGTACAGGATGCATTCGGCACAGACATACAGTGCCCCGAGAGTCTCTTTGACGGTGAGCTCGAATCATGTTGTGTGTGGCGCCCAGAAGCTCACGTACACTAGCAGAACTTGATTGGTTCCTCCCAACAGCCGAGACTGGCTGCCAGTCAATATCAGCTCTTCCCCATCTTGCTACCGATGGCGACTTGCTTAGTATGCTCTCTAACAACATGGGTACGAGACACAGCGAACCGATTGATGATGTGCTCTGATTGAACGCTCCATAGTCGCATCTGATTCTGCCGCCACTTTGACGAGCTCAAATTGGCCATTCGATGCGTCTCATCCGGCAGCCTCTACATCAATATCCTCACTAGACGGAGCCTTGCATTATGACGGGGACGTGACGATGTCTCTAAGTAGTGGTGATTGCGCCCCAATGGCGGTAGATGCAAGCAATAGTAAGTGATCACATAGGCAAGCCACCGTACAGATCCTGACCAGTGAATCAATAGTAGCAAGTGCCTCGCCAGAACATTTCGAGCAACGACTCATGTCGTGTGTCTCTGAATTCGACGCATGGCCACCCACCCCGGTCTCGCAGCGATCGCCCTCGGTAGATGCTACCAGCGATGCATCAACATCGATGCCCGAGACCCCAGACAGTCGACGGTCCGACTCTCCATCCTACGGGTCACCGCAAAACAAGGATGACCCTAACAATGACCCTAATCGCAAATACCCGTGTAGACACTGTGACCGTCGCTTCCTGCGCGAATACACGCGCAAAGTGCACGAGATGACACACCAGCCAAAACTTCAGCACCCATACGCTTGTGGTGTACCAAACTGCACCAGTCGCTTCTCGCGCCAGCACGACCGACTAAGGTATGTGATATCTGACTGCCGAACGTTCTGCGCTCACGGTGCGCTGTTGCAGACATGAAGTTCTCAAGCACGGGCGCGAGTGTCCATGGACCTGCGAGTCCTGTGGCAAATTCTTCTCCGCGGAGAAGAACCTCGTGCGACACATATGCTCGCCCTACCGACGTGTAGTCGGTCCGGAATGATGATCTATGGAATATTTATGCCCTTCCGATTTCATTAACGGCCATCTGAATCCGATCTAGTACTATGACGCACACGGTTAGGAATCGTGTATCCGTATCTGAAGAGCCTCTCGCTAATAATTGTCGATGCATGGTAGACCATAACACATGATGCCCCACTATTATTATGCACATACACCGCGATTGTCTGCGGGATTTCGCGATCTCAAAGCGGTTGTTCTGATCAGACATGTATCATATGTTCCATGTTGTAATCATAACGAATAATAACGCCTCTGGCATCGGTAAATTAGAGAATATATCCTGAGTTGCCAGTGGGAGCCCAAGCTCAAGATCGGACTGATTGTCAAGGAAACTCGCAGAAAATGAGACGTTGATTTCGGTCGATGATTCGAAAATCATCTCCCCACATGCTGCCTCTTAGGAGGAATGTTACACAGAGTTTGTCATTGCGCTCGGAATGCTACTCGAGGGATCGAGGCATTCATTAGTGCTTCTTTGAATCGCATCAGGCTTCCATTGAGGTGAGGCGGAGCTGCAACTGTTCACGAGTTTCAAATGCCTGAAGATCAATTGTAATTGTCTCCACAGCACGACAAAGTACGCTAGACACCTGCGTGTTCTTCCGCGCCACAAGCGCTCGCACATGTAACAACCAGTTATCCTGATGCAATCTTCATGTTCCTGGGCTGAAGGCGGGATTAACCCCGGTTTCTAGCCTGATGCGGGACCCTTGCACTTATGCATCCTTGCATCTTGGTGTAAGTAGGCTGGTACTGGGTGGCGCTCAGGTGAACGTAGTGCTCGCAAACGCCTAGACTCACTATCTCATGCCTCCGCGCTCCGCGCCTTTAGCTTCTCGTCAATTAACTTTCGGCTCATTGTGGCACGGCGTGCCGCACTCCACGGGCGAGCCGCCCACAATTAGCTTCGGAGGCAGAAAGCTGTGCTTCAAATCGCTGTGTTCCATGCACCGGGACCATCAGCTGCGTTATGCGCCCTACAAAATCATGCACGTTGCGTTCTCAAGCGCTAAGGAAGGACCAAGGCGCGCGACGGTGCCGTGAGGCCCCCCGTGGATATCGGCGGCGTTCAACGCGTCATCTCTTGGCCGGCGCTGGATCACATATGCTCGGTGCTCGATGGGATATCGATAGCCGCGCACGTTGGCGGAACACCGTCTTGACGCTCGCTCGCTCGTGGCCAGTAGCACGCGTCCAAATCACAATGTCACGTGGGCGCGTTCCGGCTAGCAGCCGGAGAGTTTGAAAGTGCTACATCGAGTTAAATTGACTTTCATTCTCTACTACGACAAGGAAGGACGGTGTAGCGTCGGGCATGGGTCGGGCAGGGCGCACGTCACCTAATCTCGACCGTGCGGCCCGCCCAATCCTCCTTGAGCCGTGTTTCGACCAACTTGTCGAGCTCTTTCGCTTTCCCAACCGCCACATCCACAATCCGCAACACCTCCTGCTGGTCAAGTGGCATACCACCTGCCTTTTGAACGACACATAGCTCGCGTTGAGCATTGAGTGCGACAGACATGAGACCGGCGCTAAGACGCTGTTCCAGATGGGAAGGATCGAGGACGGGGAGAATCGTCGGGTCGGGGAAATACGCAAACGTGAAGCAGAAGGGTGTATGGTGCATTGACAGAGGCAACGGAGCGCGTTCTAACGGGTCATGCTGTAAAGGGTGTTCAACACACAATACTCAGCTGCCAGGGATGGTACGTGCAATTGTGACTTCTTCTCCGACTACTTCGACTTCTGGCCGGCGGAAGTGCTTCAGCGCTACGACTCCCGCGAGGCACGCGCAGTCGAGCATGTTCCCTGCATCCGCTAGGCAGTGTATTGTCAGGCGGAGGTGCCACACCTGCGGGAGCAGCTCATTAATCACGGCTTCGAAACACGCCGATAGTGTGTGCTCACACGTTGACCGGAAAGAACACACAGGGACTCCTTGTCCACGACGTCACTTCTGCGCAGCACTTTGTCTAGCATACGTGTGATTGTGACCTCTTCTTCAGACGGTCTGCAGGACAAGGGGGTGAGAGGAACGGGCAGAGCCCAAATTAGTGCACATACCTACCGGATAGATTCGTATTCGCTCGACGCCATTGGTGAGAGCTCAGAATGGATTGTAATGAGCCCCTCTAGCGGTCGCTCCGGTGGTGGTTTCACCATTTTGCCCTCCACTTGAGCGATAACTCTGGAAATCCATTAGAAAGTAAAATTTTAGCATGTCAGCCGATGTGCATGAAGCCTCACCGCGTTTTTCCCATCGCACACTCAACCCAACCCAGATCGGGTCCAAAAGTAAGGGTCGGTGTGCGCATCTCGAGAGGATTCCGCCCATCGAGACGCAATGACTGCTTGAGTGATCCGTAGAGAAACTCTTTCTCGGGGATTGATGGTGATGGCGGCCGCGGCATGCTGACTTGCTATGTTTTACGTGACAAAACGCGGACAGAGCGCGTTCTTTGTGGCTGAAGCGTTCAAAGTAGTGTCGCCGTTCGAGACTGAAGCCGAGCCATGACTAGCCGAAGCCGAGCCGAGCCATTCTGCTGGTCTGTGACCGTTCGACCAGGCTCGGTTCAGCTTAGGGTTGAGGCACAAAATGCTTATCGGATGCCGTTTCTTACTGTGTCCACCCAATATTGTTCGTTCAGTAGCTGACCCCTAAGTCCGAGTCGAGCCAAGCCAAATCCCTCTCCAGCCGAGCCGAGCCGAACAAGAACGGCGCATGGCGGGATTTGTTCCCGGCGCTCTCCCGACGTTTCCCTATTCGGCAAGTCCGCGAATTTGTCCTCGATCTCTCTCGCTTGCGCTCAGCAGTTTCTCGCGTCTTCTTCCGGCAGCTCTACGCTTCGGGAGTGCCTCGACTTGGTGGCGAAGATGGTTCGCCTAATCACACACAACCTACTGGCATGCCACGCAAAGGGGTGCACGTCGAACAACTTCCCGCTGCAGTTCAAGGACATCCAGGTCGAGCTACGCGAGGCCGACTTCAATTCTGACTTTCTGCGTGGCTTCCTTCCGCGAATTGAGTGGGCGGCGTTGGTTGATGCGTCGCGGCAGGTGCGTCCTACTTAACCGAGCATTGATTTGGCGGTGCAAAACGCTGGCGCTGTTGGTCTACGATAGCTGGGGGATACGTCGCTGCCTGCTGAACAACCGGAAATGTTGGACGACGATTTCCTCCAAAAACTACATCATGTGCTGCTCGAGGTATGCATCCGCTCCGATTGCGCGTACGATGCTTCTCTGATTCGACACTACTGTTTTCAAGATCCATGTCGAGGAAGGTGCCATGATCTGCCCAAATTGCCATCACGTATACCCTATCTCGAATGGCATCCCAAACATGGTCCGTCTGCCTGTGCGATTGGATTCGCTTTATCTGCTCACCTGTAACAGCTGCTAGCCGAACACGAGATTGGCTAAGATCTCACACTCTACTCCACTGCTGCGACAGCCTCATCGTCGCATCGGGTTATACTCTATTGAATGCAACTTTACACGTTTAAGTATCCCCGGGACCAATGCTCAGCTCGCATGATGCCGCTTGTGCCATTTGCCACACTCAGGGAAGTGCTTCCCGCGAATCTTGATATCGAGAAGAGCAAACGCGCATGGGGATCAAGGAGTACATTCAAACCGAAAATGCATTGCGGACGTTAGTACAAGAATTAGTGTTATCTACTGTAGAACCAGGGAACAACCGACAGACGCAGTCGTAGGGCTACAATCTATCGTGTCTAGCCAAGATGTCTAGTGGCTCTAGTCTCTATGTGTCTACAGCAGTCTAGGGTCAGATGGGAGCGCGCGACCGGTACCGGGTGCTTGCATCTTCAGTCTTCAACGGATCGGAACGTTTACTGACTGCCCGCTGAGAGTCCCAGAATGCGCAGACGAGAGAACAGGTGAGCCATCAGTCAACACGGGCACGCTTTTTGGGATTCTCTATACCGTTTGCACCGGCCGCGGAGAAGTACTCCAGCGAGGCCTTTGGGTCAGCCTTGATGGTCAGACTGCCCTCGGTCCAGTTGGCGGGGCAGACCTCGCCGTGCTCGTCCTGAGGAGCATCATTGATCAGTCAACCACACGAAAGGCATATCACCGCGCGGCGACGTACAGTGAACTGGAAGGCCTTGACGAGGCGAATGGTCTCCTCGACGGAGCGACCGACGGGCAGATCGTTGATGGTAATTTGCCTGATCATGATGAACAGTCAGCATTGGCGCCGAAACGCATGGAAGAGCACGCGCGTACCTGAGGATGCCCTTGGGGTCGATTAGAAAGAGGCCACGGAGGGCGACACCCTCCTCCTCGATGAGGACACCGTAGTCACGGGCAATCGACATGCTCTTGTCCGCGAGGAGCGGGAGCTTGAGGTCGGGGCCGAGACCGCCCTCCTTGCGGTCCTTCGACGCCCACGCCAAGTGCGCGTAGTGCGAGTCCGTGGAGGCACCTGCGTGGGAACACTGATAAAATGAGATGCACATGAGATGAGAGAAGTCTGCGCACTGAGGACGGTGGTGTTGAGCGCCTTGAACTGGGGGAGCGCATCGTTGAACGCGAGAATCTCGGTCGGGCACACAAAGGTGAAGTCACTGCCGAGACACGGGGATCAGCTTAATTGAGGGTGGGACGCTGCAGTCCAATGAACGCACAGAGGGTAGAAGAATAGAACCACCCTGAGAAAGCCAGCGATCAGCCACTTTTTACTAATTGAGCGCCACACATAGATACACACCATTGACCGAGGAAGTCGGAAAGCTGGACCTCCTGGAAGAGGCCGTCGACGACGGCGGTGGTCTTGAAAGCGGGCGCAGGCTTTTGAACGGTGGCGACCATGGCGAGCAGAGAGGTTGATGCGACTACCGGCACGGATCGCGCACAAAATTCATTTATTCGCCCGCTGCGTGTTATTTGGCCGTGTTTGTCCCTGCGCGTGATGGATGACAACGCGGGGTCGTGACCTCAAATTAGCTGACGCGCGGCGGGCGCTTAGATGCGGCGGGCTCGGCTTTGTCTGGATGTTGGCTGAATCGCTCCTCCGACCGTGATAGAACGGGATGGAAATTGATGGGCTACATGAGGTGATCTCACTGATATACAGAACACCTACGGCGGAATCGCGTGGCGATATCGGTCACAAGTCGTACTTCTCCAAGTGAAATGCTCGCCTGGACTTCGTCTAGGCAGAGTGCAACGACACCGTTAATTGAATTGAGGAGGCAGACGCATCAAATAGCTGCTTTCGTCGCTGATGCGCTGCAAACACGCCCGAAACATGCAGCATGGAGCAATCTCCGCTCCTATCGATGGCGGCGGTGGCACCATCCGTAGTGACAAATATTCCACTCGCGTCATGCATTTTGCTGACAAGATCGCGCACAACGGCGTGCTCACTAAGAAGCGTGATCGGCGCGGATGCAAACTCAGCATCGAGTCATCAGCAGCAGAGTCAATCTCATCATCGTCCATCCTATTACCCACTTCTGTAGTATGTCCGGTGGTCCGTATCAAAGCATCAACACAGGGTATCAAACAGTCCGAACGCCCGCTCTACTCACAATGCATACAGGCCTGTGTCCCCGAGAGCCCGACGAACCGCCAGGACGGCGCGTACACGTTCTGGCCCGGGACAATGCACGAGGCGACCCGCCCGCCGCACCGCCATTCCGCGCCGCCGAGGAAGACGACGGTGCGCAGCGTCGGGCAGTGTCTGTTCCACGCATTCAGAAGCGCACGCTCCTGCGCACGCGGCTCCGGGAGGTCCGCCATGCTCGCCGGCGTGCTCGGGCGGCTCCCATAGGCGGGCTGCGGGACCGCGAGCGAGGCGATGGTCGGAGCGGGCGAGGGCGGAGCAGACAGGTGTAGGGACGAAGCGGACGGGGACGAGGGCGGTACGGACAGGAAGGCCGCCGAGACGGTGGGTGTACCCGGGGCGCGCCGCAGCCGGAGCGTGTGCAGCGTGCGGAAACGCGGGAGGGCCGCGAGCAGCTGCTTGTACAGGATCTGGACGCGGTCAGTCACGGCGCACTCGGCTCGGCAATTGAGGGCGCATACGCACCTCGTCAGGGAGCGCCCAGAGCACGCCTAGCACCTCGAGCTGGCTGCCGAGCGCCGCACCCGCGGACATGAGCACACGCTCGAGCGTGCGCGCGTCCACGGCCGTCGCGGACGCCTCGACGACGAGGTGTGTCAGCACCGAGGCGGAGCGCGTCAGCGCGGTCATGAGCGCGGACGGCTTCAGTCCGTCGTAGAGCGTGTTGTGGACATGCAGGACTGCTGACTTGACCGGCCGCCCGGGGATAGCGACAGACGCCATCGGGGCAGGGCCATGGAAATGGGCGAGGCGAGGGAGGACATGTGAGGGTATTGATGGTGCGGCGCTGAAGAGGCGCAGAGTGGGGAAAGAGAGCGTTGCGATGTCGGGCTGCTTCTCGAGCCAGGAGAGCAGCGCGCCAAGTTCGTCCGATGACATCGAGTCGGCCAGGAGTGTCAGGCGCGTCAGGCGGAATGAGGCGTGGTAGAGCAGTTGTGCGTCGAACCGCGGCAGGGTGAGCGAGCGGAGGTTCTCCATGTTATTCAGAGCGATCGCGCAGGACACGGTGCTGAGAGACGGGGTGCCGCCATCGCTGGCTGGCAATACGCTGCATGTGAAGGCACGTACGAGAGCAGCCGAGGATCTCCTGGACGCAAGGGTGTTGATGCACCGCTCAACACACTCAGGCGTGAGCTCGCGCAAATCGAGCCGCTCATAAAGCGCGCGCGTGGCGGCATCATGCAGGGTCTTTGAAATACGTGCCCATGAGACAATCTCCGCACGCGAGCAGAAGCCGTATACGATCGCCCAGAGCTCTGGCGGGACGCGCGCGACGGCTGGCCCTTCTGGGGATGACGCCGCGAGCACGCCCTTCAACCTCGCCGAGGCATTCGTCAGGAGCGTCGGGGTGCTCATGCACCGCTCGCGAGGGCCCATGGCGAAGTTGGGCTCCCTGCCGGCTTGCTCGAGCGCTGCGCTGCGCAGCGAGGTTTCACTCGCCATGCGGCCAAGCCCGAACGGCATGCGTATCTCGTCGAGCGAGGGCGTCGGCGACGGCGTGCTCTCGCGCGAGTACGTCCGCGGGAAGTCGACAGTGTGCCCAACGGGCGGCGCGAGCGTCGAGCCGTGCGCCGCGCGCGCGCGTTTCGTCTTGCCATGAGCGAGCTTTGCGCCAATGACCGAGAGCGCGGTGATGCGCCGACTGAGGCGCGACGGCGCATCGTTCTTCACGCTCTCCCGGCCCTCGAGCGTCTGCAAGCTGTCCGCCTCGTCTGTGAGGAGCACTGTACGGCGACGATGTTTGAAGACTGACATGGAGGAGGGAGACAAGAGGTAGTGGGGTCGGTACACAAAGTAACCATGGCGGTGTGAGTCTGCATGCCCGAAGTTAAGCTAGCCATATGTTTCGTGCTTCCCTGATGTCTTTTTACCGGCACCGACCGCGGGAGATCTCGCTACTCGGCGTCAATGTAATTCGGGGGCAATGGCCGACAAATTCGCGACGAGAGCGCGGCGCATCAAGCAATGGACATGTGGAAGGCGCAGGCAAGCAAGATGGATCTGCCATTTGAGTTGTGCTCCAAGCTGATGATGTCGTTGGCATCGCGGAAAAAGGCAGGCCACCGTGGTCTGTTGCTATGATCGACTAGTGGCGACTTCTTCGGATCACAGAAATCAGTCTGGGAAGATTAACTTGCACGGCGGTGGCTTCAGTTGTAGTCGGGACCAGTACAAGTATTCAGAGGCTGCAGAGTGCCTGGCGCATGTAGTTGTGCTGGATATCTCATCGTTCATAGTGTTATTGATAGCTGAGCCAAGGATTCAATATCCGTTCATTTGATCCTTACCTACACCCACCGCAGTGGCAATAGTGCGGGATATACTCAGGTAGTGCTGCGAGTTGTCCGCGATCTGATCAGCGAGACGGAGAGCCGAGATCCACTGTTCGCATTATGAAATGAAACAAATCGTTGGAATTTGGAGCGTGAGATTCAGCGTACGATTGCGGGGTGCAAAAACGGCCGCTGCACACGTTAGTAAATGCCAACGACAAATCTATGTCCACCGCAAACTCGCGCTTTCGTCTCCGCGACTCCATGGCCCGCTTACGGACATGTCGCGGAACGCCGCCAGGCTGTCCAGCACACCCCCACATTCCGAGCTCGCCGCCTGGACTGCATACGCAGTGGGCAGTAGCTCCTCCAGGCGCTACGAACCGTGACACATGAACACAGGTGCATTTAAAAGGCACAAAGCGCTTTACGTACCTTCACGCGCGCCTCGGAAGACGGGTGCGTACTCACGAAGCTGAGAATAGGCCGACCCTTGGACTTCTCAAGCTGGCCGAGGCGCCTGAACATCCTGAATGCACGCCGTGCATCAATGACCGATACAAGAGCCGCTGGTGATAACAGAAGCGTACTCGGGTGCCGCGCGGGGATCAAAGCATGCCTTTGAGGCGAGATTCAAACCAATCTGGTCAGCTACGGAGACAGCTTAGTGATGAAATGAATTGGATAGTATAGAAGGGTACCTTCATATTCCTGTGTACGCGAGTTCGGCAGGTCGTATAGTAACGCGGTGATTAGGCGCGCGATGCCAACGTCAAGACCGACAACTTCGAGCAAAGTCGCAAGCGCCAGGAGCACCTTCACAGATGAGTAACGTTCCGAGTTGTGACGTGCGACTATGCGCGTGTTAAGGATACATCCGGAGAATGTATATCAGAGCAACTGACCTACATGACCGATCTCTGTACGAGACAGTTAGCAATTTCCTCGTATGCTGCGGAAGTGCGCGCACCATGAGAGAGTATTGCGGCCAGGCCCTGCTCGTCCTTCGCAACGGGCAGTATACCGGTAAAGACCATAATGTTACCGTAGCTGGCCGCTGCGTTGACCACCCGATCGTCGTTGATGACCACCAAGTTCCACTCCTTACCGCCTCCTTCGGGCGGCACACTGACGGCTACATCCGTGCTAGGGGCCCACAGGTCGTCCGTAGGTCCTTGCACAGGGATGACTCTCGGCTCGGAAGAAGCCAGCGTCCCCAAGTTGTTCGCTTCGATGATGCGGGTGACAACACGTTGAACATGGCGCGTCAAAGGATGGTGTTCGGGAAGTATCTTGCCTCTGAACTCGTGCAGAATCTCGTCACGCGATGCCTTCGCGAGCTGCACGCAAACGCCGCAATGTCAGCCACTCATGCAGCGCATGCTTCCTCCCGCACCGACCTTGGCCTCGTACTTCGGGCTGACGTCCATAAATCGCCACCTCCCCGTCTCCGGCACCTGCTCGAGGCTACAGCGCACATATGATCAGCTGGCACTCTGCGTCGAAATCAGAACGGACTGACGCACTGAGAAACGTAGTACACACCGCCGGCGAGTACGAGCACAGCCACGACCCGCGACCCTAAGTCCCAACCCCGAGGGTCGAAGGGCCGTTCGGAGTTCCCGCTGAAGCGGACATACCGTGCGGGCCGGCGCGGGCTGGTGGTGAATGGGCGAGAGCGCGCAGACCGACTGCAGATAATGTCCGCTATGCGCACAGGACGGAGACTCCTCGTAGACCGGCACAGCTGAGATATGGTTGTCTGTCCGACTTGCTTCCTTAGAATGGAGAACATGCTGCGTCCTCCAGGAACGGTTTCGCGTAGAAATGAGTGCAAATGGCGGGGTTCCTACAAATCAAGACTCAACAGTTCAAAGTATGTGGACAAAGCCTAAGCCAGGCCGACAGCAAACGTGACGAAAGTGTCGCTGTCAGACAAAGATATCTGAGCCTACGCAGGCTCAAGGAATTAGTTAGGGTGAAGCCAAGCCGGACCAAGTGCGTCATCGCATTCGCCGCCGACTATTGATTTGAACCAATGCGTCTCAAGACGAACCGATCGGCGCCTACCACCCGCTCCGGTTATGCCGCTTCGTACGCTTTGCTCATACAAACCTTTGACATCCGACTCAATCAAGCAGTGTGGCCAGCAGTCAAGGAGCTGTACTGAAAACGTGCTACGCCAATCTCACTAGTGCAAGAAACGAGCCGTTACAGCGATTCGTACGCGTTCTTGACGGTATGATGGCATTGAACAACATAGTACTACGCACCGTGTCGACAGGCCAGCAATAACTTGAGTTGTTACAGGTACAGTTCCTGATTCATACCGAAGGCCCGCCACCTTGTAGCCGATCTTGAGCTTGAGACTTCTCATCGACTTGAATTGACGATGTCCTTGGTTAATTTGCCTGTGGAGCTTCTTGGACGCGTTCTTGTCTGTGCCGCAGCGGAAGGCGTCCCTGAATCTGAATTATTGCTGCACTGGCTCAGACATGTCACTGTCTCAGGAAACTTGTCTTCAATCCACCAGACCGCCGGTTATGGTACTAGTAAGATATTTCCCCTACAGCGTTCGATGATCCGCGGATGTTCATATTGTAACACTAGTGAGTGATATCATACTCTCACAAGCTCACTTGACTCAATTCACCACCGACAATGATGCTTAAGACGACTTTTATTGGGCCGCCAAATTCCAATTTCCAGAGCGCATATGGACAATTAAGTACCTCCTTGATTCACCCAGCAGTCATCCATATGACAATCCTTCAGCGTGCCTGGTAGTAAACGCACCGCTTCGAGCTCAACACCCTGTCTTCTAGTTTCACACAAGGTTACTAGCATCCGTCGTGCGCTAATATCGACCACATCGCGCCGCAGTGGCAGTAACCACCGCCACGGCGTACTGGTTACCACAGAAGGACTTCCGCATCTGAACAGAGTCTCACTGCCTTTCTACGACTCCCTATTTGTATGATATATTTATGCAACTATGTTGCTGCCAGCAGTGACATTGATCGCGTCAACAGATCGCAATCGCGCCAGAAGGTATGTTCGACATTGACATAGGTTCCAATACCGTAGGTCGCTCGCACACCCGGCGATCCAAGGGTCTGCGAGAATCTGTTCGCGCTTCAGCTTTGCCTTCGCATTGTTGGCTACGATCCTCCTTCCGTCACTCCGTTCCCGGATCGTTCAACAATCAATTTATCAAGGTAGAGGGAGAGATAGGAGCGCCCTGTTGGGAAGGTCTATTGGCAGCTGAAAGCGAGAATGAAGACATGCAAATTCAAAGACGTCAGTATGCTTGCAAGCGGACATGTGTGGTGGCCTCCCGTAAGTGCTATGCTGACTTGATGCTTCTATAACCGACATATCTGGGTTTTGATACACACTACCCGACACTCTCTTGCTGGACGGGTTGACGCTGGCTCAAAGGGAAATAGGTGGGGTGCGCTCTGGTGCGGGAGTGTTGGGTGTAACAGACCATATCCTGATATGGGTCTGGGGATCCATCCTCAAAAGTTGCATCTCTCCCAACTTATGCCGTTCAAGGTCCACTTCGGTGATGGAAGGTCACTTGAAGAAACATGATACAGATGCAAAGTTGGAATTCAGTGAGGCTGCCTTGCTTTTGCAGCTCAATGACACGAGTATGCGTTGTCGACTCTCATTACGTCCCACATTTGTCCCAGGTCATGTTAGTAACCATACAGAGGCAGCTGTTCTTTGTGCCCCATTCAACGTGATCACTGTGGCTGTGGCTGTGGCTGTGTGCTGTGTGCCGACAAGGTATCGGCCTCCCGACGATCGTGATCGTGTCGATGTATGTCACATGTCTCCGAGATGATGATTATGGTAACCGCCATCCGACCGATATACCGACACTCATCTGCACACTGTACACTTACGCCGCCACCTGGTGACCGTTACTGAACTAGCGCATAGCGAGAGTACGCACGCTCGGTAATAGCCCTGGTCCCATATCTATTTAATAATATCACGTAGCGTCCTCGCATAGGGCGACGGCAACAAACAGTACTCAAGGCCATCAGCGCAAGATGCCCTCTAAAGCTAAATATCCATCCATGTTGTCTCTTCCTCCTGAACTTGTGGAGAACATCCTTATCTGTATCGCTGCGATGGGATTTCCAACTGCAATCGCAGCACTCGCACAGACATGTCGCTTTCTAAGGGATTTCATAGATGGCGCCACAGATCATCATCTCTGGAGGAATATCTTCTTGACATCGTTTGACGACCCCCGTGAACTTATATATACTAACAAACGTAAGTTCGCCTGCAGAAGCGGCCATGATCGACGTGGGACTGAGACACTGACCATGTTATCCTGCAGCGCGCCGTGAGATCGAATGGGCCGCCGAGTTCAAACGTCGCGTTTGGACCAAACACTACATCGCTCGCCATACACAACCATTACATGTACAAAAAGTCTATGGTCTTCGATCCAGGGCGGCGGCAGTCTCGCAAATCGACTTGTCGCCTACTTTCGACAGCGACAGCATCCTTCGCGCACTACGGACGATCCTGTCCGTAATGCAAACCACTTTACCTCCAAACCAGACTTCCCAAGGTGTCCTCTATCTCAGTGATAACACGTCGTCACGCAGCGGGAATAGTGCTTTCCCAGAGAACTACTCTCTTTCCAAGATTTTCCATTCCACTACCGAATATCCCATCATCAATCCAGATCCTACGCCTAGCCTGAATATCCCCTGGCTGGAGTCTACCTTGCAGCGTGGACTTCCTGCGGCGCTGATCGCGAGGCTTTCTGGAGATCACGTCGAGACTGAATGGGAGCAGACGCTCGAGGCACAAGCCTTGGGCGAGATCATTTGTTGCACTGGCTTTTTGCCTGTGCGCGAGCTGCGGGAAGAGCGGATCGGACGCCTCGCGTCGTCGGCCGCATCTAACAATACAGGCAAGAGCAATCCGAACATCACGTCACTTGACATGAGCGTCGACGCGCAGAAGGCGCGAGCCCGCCATCGTGCGCGCGAGCATGTGTACGACATGCAGTACTTACATCGACGGAGGTGCTGGGGACCCTTCATCCTGGTTCCCAAGAGCAGTGCCAGCGCCGGTCCTCGTAGCACGTCGGTGGCGAATGCGGGTGATGTGCCATCTCGAAACTGGCCGTCCAGCGATGTGAATGAGCCATATAGCTCAGAATCAGATTCGGACTTCGTTCCCCCAGACGATGCGTCGCAAACATCCTGGTCCACAAACCCGGAGCGGGATGACGCAGCGGAGCAGCACCGGCATCTTCCCCTGCCGGGAGGAACGAAGAAGCGTGAATTGCCAACGAACGAACAGCTGATACCTGATTGGACCTGGCTCGCTTCCGCGCGCATAATTTCGGAGGCAAATCTACGCGATTGGGACAGCTCGCGCGTCGACGAGTTCGTCAAGGGCCAAGTCTGGAGAGCTGGGTTTTGGTCACAAACTGAGATTGAGAGGGATCAACTTTCTGACGGTGTACTGCCTCCTGCCGCAGCATCTGCGACAGGCAACAGCTCTGCGACACAGACAGTCTACCATGATTGGGCTGGAGTTGGGGGTATCTGGAGGCAGGTCCCAAGTCTTACCTGGTCTGTATATGCTGACTTCTATCTAGGCGGTGTGTCTCATGGCTTGGTTATGAGGATCTCGTTCGTACGTGTCTAAGCGGACTCGTTCTGTTCAACCAGCATTGACAAGCGCGCATTGTAGAACGTCAAGTAGGTGCATTTCTTGTCTTGAGTCGGACCAGCGGTGCTTAAACATGATCGTGAGTGGGATTTGAATCATGCAATGGAGGACCCAACGATTTTCGAGAACATGCGGATTGTGCCACTTCGACTTCGTGTCGTCGGTTACGATCCTCCTGCAACCTCCGCATTTCCAGACCGTCCAACCCTCAAAATCGAGGGCGAGTCTGGCGGCCCTGATTGGGCGGGAAGCCCGGATGGTGAAGGCGATGACGTGCGGAGGATACACGGGAGCGTCAGCATGCTTGCTGACGGGCATGTGCGGTGGTCTCTTGTGAGTTTCGACCACTGAATTTCCTGTCAGTGATTCACCTTTACTTGAAAATCACTGAGGACTGGTAGTTCACTGTCTCGGAAACCCCTCAGGATGGCGATGAGTATGCATCCGAAGGTATACAAATCGGCGGTGTAGGTTCGGATGCAGGATTTATAGGCCTTTGGACCGGTGCAACCCACACGGATGGAGATCCTATAGGTGAGGAGTACATAATCCCGCCATTATTACAACGGAAGATAACCATGTTTGACAGGACCATTCTGGCAGTGGAGGGTCGCGTGATAATATTGCTCACTGCATTTGCTACACGTGAATTTTGCTAGAAGATAATTCGGCTCCAGGTGACCCATCTAGATTACTGCAATACAACCAGCACATCTCCTGCGTTCACCGCCGCACCTTCCTTAACACCTTTGCCGAAGCCCACCACCTTCCGGCCTATATTTTCTTCCCCCGCTTCAATGTTTATCTCGGTCTTCATTGCTTCTAATATGACCACAACGTCCTCAGCTGAGCTGATAACGTCCCCTGGTTTGCATTTGATTCTCCATATGGATGCTGACATCGAAGAGACGATTCCATCTCCAACGGCGAAGGCATCTGCGCAATTTCAGTGTCTGAATGAGCTGATGCCCAAATGCGAGCCACACACCATTGGAATTGGCTGTCTTGTGTACTGTGGAACGAGCCTCGGCCTTTCTCTCGACCCATTTGGCAAACAGCTCCGTCTCGCTATTGCATACTCAATGAGTTAACTGCACAGAGTATATTGTCGGCATGGAACGTACCGTGCCTCCTCTGACTCGACCCCTCGTGCTTGCCGTTCTTTGAATTGCTTCACTTGCTCCGAGATGCCCCGGATGAAACTACTGTATTCTGATATGGAGAAATTGCTCGGTTCAATCTGGGCTCTCATCAGCCGCCGAGAAGAATCCTGTTTGGTCAGCATTCCGACGAACCTTGAAGGCATAACGACCAGCATCCAGTTGACTCTCGAGCTTGTGAAGTCATGCACGCTTGAGTAGGCCGTTCACACTGATATATTCTCACACTCACCTGAATGTACTCTTCCTCTGTTACAGGTTGGAATGCGACCTGCATCCCGGTCAGAATGTATTCTCAAGCAACGACCAAGGCACAAGACCGACCTGATCGAAAGGTTGCAACAGCCACGGCTTTTCCAAGTCGAAATCTGGGCCTTTCCCCCACGTTTGCCAGGGAGAAAGTGAGCGACCGAACAGCTGATAGCCTCCAGGCGACTCGATGGGATAGATCGCGGCGACAAGACCAGCAATTCCCACTGCTCCCTATGCACATGTTCAGGGTCCTAGGTGGACTCAATTGCTGTGAAGACATACACGCGGCGTGAACGTCCGTGAAGGATTCATCTTCTGGCCGACCAGCCTACAACGAGGATCTATCTAGCAACGAGTCAACTTTGTCGGGCACAAGACATACAGAGAAAGACAATACCGGAATCAAAAATGGACATCCCATGTAGAAACCAACGCCAAAGACGAGCTAGTTGTTCTGTTTTAGCACTCTTTCGAGGGGGCCAGTGTCAACATACCCAGTCAGAAGATATCAATGCTTTTAAGGCCTCTTCAGCGCCTCCTGCGAGGCCGTTGTTTCTTGCTAAATACTCGATATTGCTTGGGAGATAGGCAGCTTCATCCCGTATTGAGCGCATGTACCTCTGTAAGGCTTCTCGATTCCAGCGATCATCTAGCACAATTGGGAACGTTATCCTTCTGGCCGGGAAGACTGTTTCTTCCAAATTGTCAGGCAATGAGGTCTCGACATCTACAAGCACACTCAAAAGTGTAGCTTGCGAAATTGAGCAAGGGTCATAATGAATCTACAACTTGATGGTTGAGACATGATCGCATTTATGAGGGAAACGTACTTGCCATTGTCGACCGAATGCATGGCGCTAGAGACCAGATGCCTTGTACACTACGTCTCCGCAATTCCGTTTCGAATGCGTGAATCCTGGCGCGCAGCATGAAGTCGAGTTGCAACTCGCCAAACTCTACCAGAATCGCCGAATCTCCTGCCTGAGCAATGCCATGGAAATCCAGTGCGCAACGACAATTGTAAGCCACATACCTGGCGGAAGACCACTTTGGGTCGCATGCTGCCTTCCAAAGGGACAATCGTATGGATCTTGGGATCCTGCGAGCAGTCTTCGAAAACTTGATCGAACAAATCTGGGACAGACTTTAGCGCGGAGGATCTGGCTGCTTCTGCTAGCTGTGTGAAGTAGCGCTCGCGTAGGGCAACCATGCTGACAGACTGCGCAGGAGAGATGCGTCTGAATTGCACGGTACTGCCTGGACGTAGCTGTCCTATCTTCCATCTTGGGGATGTCAATCCTTATTCTGCGTGTATGAAGCCGGCAACTATAGCACTTACAGCTCTTCGGTGGCAATGGTGCAGAGGCAAGTGTATCCGCCCATGTCGGGCCCGTCATTAGTCAGAATGACGGGTGTATCGCCATTGACGTTGATTGTACCAAATGCGTATCCGTTATCGTGAATGTTGGAGGGATGTGACCCTCCCTCGCCACCAGTTCTTCTCGCCCAGAGGATGGACGGTCCTTCCAGACGGATACCCATCCGGTTGCTGGAGGTGCTCACCTTCCACTTGGTCGAGCAAAACTTCTCGATGCCCTCCGCTGTGACGAATTCCTCATCACAATGCGGGCCCTGAAGGCAGTAAATGACCCAATCGGACGGATACGAGGGTCGCAGAGAATCTGGTACAGTCGTCGGCTGCTCGTCTTGCACGGGTCCGCAATCACCAAGAGCCAGATGGTCGCCTGCGGTTAATGCACGTCCCTAAGCCCGATCAGTGCCATGCGTCAACGTGTTAATCAGCAGAGCGCACTTGGTAGCCACCGAGCCCGATCGACGTCGACTTTGATCCAAGATACACCGGTACTTCTGGAAATCCGCCCCTCACGGCGAGGTATGCTCTGAATCCTACGCTGTTGATCGTACCAACAGCGACCTTCCCGCCGGCCGGCACCAGGATGCTGCTCCATGTCTGCGCCTCTTGCCCATTCACAGTCACGCGAACGGACGCGCCTGCGACTGCAATGACTGTAGGGACGTGAAACAGGACTTTGCATCCAACGAGCGTGATCTCAAGTGCCTCCGTGCCCGGGTCGTTGCCGACGAGAATGTTGGCCGCACGGAAGGCGAGTGAGTCCATGGGCCCACCGCGGGGGATGCCCATGCCAATGCGCCGGCCGGGATAATCCTGGACAGTGGTTTCCAGACCACCGCTCAATACGTCCATTGTTCTGATCAAGCGTATCTCAACAACTGTGTAAGCGGCCAACTAATGAGACTTACCGTGGAACGAAGTTAAACGTGTCGAGGTAGGTGGTCATCGTGTTGCCGGCACGGAACACCTCAGACTGGCATATTGCGCGCAGATATGCCATGTTGTTCGGTGGTCCGTACACCTTGCAACCGGCCAACGCAATCTCCAGGCGGTCGATGGCCCGCTGGCGGTTAGTGCCTGTGACGATCAGCTTGCAGACCAAAGGGTCAAAGTAGGGCGTGACAGTGGTGCCCGTCTCGACCTGCCCAGCCGTCAGCAATGTGCGCGCTTGGCGTGGCACGGATGGCATCACGCACCCATGTCTCGACGCGCAGCCACTCTGCCTGCATGAATTCCACCTTTTGCAGGACACCGGGGCTTGGCTTGAACTGCGCCGCTGGGTTCTCGCAGTACACGCGTGCCTCGATCGCGTGCAGTGGTCTTTTGTGCGATGGAATGTTGTACGGCTCTTGTGATAGTTGATTTGCGGAGAGCCCACCGAGCTCGGTGTCGCGTTCGGCGACGCCTTGCCGGATCATCAGCTCGACTATGTCAAGCCCGGGGTTGGTCGCTTCCGTGACGGGGTGTTCCACCTCGAAACAACAGTTAGATGGAAGCCACACTGATGCACCGGAGATTGGCACCTGTAGTCTGGTGTTCATCTCCAAGAAGAAAAAGTCACCAGTGGCATCGTCCACAAGGAACTCGACAGTGCCTGATAAGTCTGGATTATCATCTCGGTCTTCATAGCGGGTCGCTAATCATCACCTGCAGATGCGTAGTTGATATGTTGACATAGGCGGATGGCGGCCGTGCACATCCTCTGTCCTACGTCTGCTCTGCGGATAAGCACAGAGGAAAGAGCTACAGTATGTTGAACTCGCACCGGGGTACCCAATCATGAAGGGACGGGACTCGGCGATTCTTCGATGACTTTCTGATGCCTCCTCTGTACACTGCATTCGCGCTCGCCAATGTGAATTGCGTGTCCGAGTCCATTCCCGAAGACCTTCCACAAGCTCAATGATATACATTACCGCACACATCTGATTAGTTACCTGAACCTCGACATGTCGCGCAGACGGGTAATAGCGTTCCAAAAATACACCGCCATTCTTGAACAAGGTCTGAGGCACATGCCGGGTCAGCCATCCCGGCAAACACGCTGCCTTTCCGTCTGCAGCCTACCGTAGCGCGTTCCTGCGTTGCAACGAACTTCACGCGTAATTCATTCGCATTTTGACACATGACAAGACCCATGCCGCCGCCGCCTGCGGTGGACTTCAGCATGACGGGGTAGCCTATTCTATCAGCAAGCAAGACGGCATCTTCGACGTTCTCTATGAGCCCTTGGGAGCCAGGGACCAGTGGAACGTCTACCGCAGTCGCCAGGATTCGCGCCTCGTGCTTCAGACCCATCGCCTGGATAGTCTCGGGTTTGGGACCCAAGAAGGTCACACCTGCCTCCGCAAGCAGGCCCGCAAAGTGCGCGTTCTCGGACAGGAAACCATAGCCAGGATGCACGAGCGTCACGCGATGCGCCCTGCAGATAGCGACGATCGTCTCTGCGTCAAGGTAGCCGCGCGCGTTGGACACTGAGTCCGTGTCGTCGGGGTTGAGCGCGACAGATTCGTCGGCGAGCACGACGTGCGGGGAAGTCGCGTCTGTGCGCGTGTAGATCGCGATGGTTCGCAGACCGAGCCGTTTGGCGGTGCGGAGGACGCGCACAGCGATTTCGCCGCGATTCGCGACGAGAAGCTTGTGGCTGGCGAAGTCCAGAGACATGGCGCGTCAGGTGAGATGTAAGGAGAACGTACAGGACTGTCGATTCAGGGTGCTCAGCGTAGGCTGATATGCACGCTCTGAAACCGCCAGTCCCTGGACCTGTGACATAACACCTTTATCGCGGAGCGGAACTGTGGTCTGCTGGACTTCCGCGTCAAGAAGGAAAAGGTTCAAGCCCCAAACATCAGCGTCGAGAAGCCAAGAGATAGCGATAGCATGTAGTAGTTCCTGGTGCTTAGAAAGACAGAAGGACAGCAGGGTTTGCTATACAAAGGCGCCAGCTGAGGGGACGGATCCCCGAGCCCATCTCTATTCCGACTCCGTCTTGAGGTCAAGATGTCTCCTTTACGAGCCAATGTTAACTGCGATATGGGAGAGGTGAGAGCTCCAAAATTCATCTAATCTCGGGATGGGATGTCCATTGGCATCACGCCATGATACGAATACCCGATATGATGTGCTCCAGCATTTGCGCGACAGCTGCGTACGTAGTTTCGAGAGTTATGCATATGAGATTCTGTTGTATGAGCCCGAAGGCACAATTGAATCTCTCATAATGCATGACGTTAATTTCCACGCTTCCCTATGCATGATAACATATGAAGCACGATGAAGTGCAACTCGAAATGGACAATGGTGTCTAGTGCCGACCTCAGGCGGGATGGATGGAGCTATGCATTGTGAGGAGCTTAACTGTAGTGTTGTTACCAGACGGTGGTATAGAGCATAAGCGACGCACCCTGACTACCCTGCATTCTTGCATCCCCTCCCTGCCATCCAGCCTTATGCCGTGCAACTTGGCGTTCAGAAACGAGTGTAGGGCGAGGTGGCCAATCGGTCTACGGGATTAGGCGCCGGTAACGATCCTTCAGATTCTCCGTAATAGTGCTTTACTTTTGGCGACTTGAAAATGGAGTAACACTCGTCTAATATTGTTCTTCGCAGGGCTTCGCCCTATACACCATCGTAGGTGATATCGCGTTTTTAAAGTCCCACTGGCATGTTGAACCGTGCCATGGGTATGAAAGGGAGATGACGAGTCGCTCATGAAGACAATACATTTGGCCAACATTGCTTGTGGATTCCATGCGTCGTGAGTCCGTTAGTTATTCTTATGTAATGTCATGAACACGAATCAAATCACAGTGACTTCAACATCATGAATACAACAGTTGTGCTTGCCAAAGAGAACGGCGTTCTCGTCGGCGCGCACCCCTCCCTTCCCGACAGACAGGGCTGGGGGCGGCGCGAAATGGCCATAGAGCCAGTGGGTGCTCCTTACCTCGCGTTCAATGCTGCTCTAAACGCCACTTATATAGGACGAGCTCGCATCATGCTTCATCTACCAAGTGGGCGCGCTGATGGGTTTCCTCACGCTCCACAACGTCCCACTGAACCACGTAGCGTCCACCCGTAGCCTTGACTCGCACGCATGCTAATCTATTGACAGATGAAACCACACGGTTCCGTCTACGGCATGACTGCGCGCGACATAGGGCTCGCCCGCGCAGCGGTTGGAGTCGCAAAGACATTCGGCGTGCCCTACATGGGCCTTGCCGGGACGTGCCACCAGGTGGCCGCGAAGGAGCTCGGGGTCCCACTCATCGCCGAGTGGTACGCTGACATGGATTACAGCCCGGAGGGTAAGCTTATCATAACCAAGTATGTTTCTCACCGGCTCCTTGGAGTGCTATGAACTGATCATGACATTCATAGGAAACATGACCCTGTCCCATTGGATGTAGTCCGTGCCCGGGTATGCCCTGCGGTGACTTCACTAGCAATACCTCATTGATACTGTATAAAACGATGTAGGTGAAGAAAATCCTCACAGAGGGCTTGGTCACCACGCAGTCTGGCTTCTTGCCCATTGGCGAAGGCGTCACGGAGATTTCTATTTGCTGCCACTCCGATACGCCGGTAAATTCCAGTTCTAGTTTGCTTTGTCCGTTAACTCCGGGACTGAACTAGTGTGGCAGGGGGCGGTTAAGATCGCACAGACAGTGAAGGCCATGGTTGACGAGCACAACGCAGGCCTGACCAATGGCGTGCAGAATGTGGCTTGAAAGCCCTCATACACCGAAGGCTATGGCTTTCCATAACACAACTAGCTACTGTAACACTATGCCATGCACTGTATGATGTCAAGCTGATCCGACGAACCGGCTCCAGCTTGTCGAGTAAACTAGTCGGTGAGCACTCCTGTACATTGAACAAATCTTGTACAACGATGGTTCGATTCCATGTACACTCGTCTAGCCTGCAGAGCAGACAACTCTTTGCCCCTTGACGTGTTGAACTAAAACCGGACGCTCAGGTTAAGGCGATGAGGAGCACATCAGCGAAGAGGAGGTGGTCTCTCAGATCCCAACGTGTGCCTCTGTTCTTAAGTTTGCACAAACCCGTCTTTTGTGATCACCGAAGTCTTGTACTTGGGCCTTCAAGCTTCACGTCCTATTCGACAACGGCACATTCAGTGACCCTATGACGAGCGTGAATACGACTGTAGCCCGTACCCTCTCTTCGCAGCACATGCCATTCATGAATGTACTGCTCAATGAATACGACTCCAAGCTCGGGTTGCCGAGGCCGTCTCAACTGAAACGGGTTGACACTCTCCCGGATGCGCTGGGAAAACGCACCTGGCCACAATTTTCCTTATCTCCTTGGGCGTGATCCGCTACTCGACATGATCAACACTAATGATGTCGAGATGAATCTTGCGTGATTGAACACGGTGCACTCCTTCCCAGGTGTGGCCCGACGTCACTAGGATCCGCTTCGTCTTCGTTTGCAGTGCTTAGCACATCGCCTAGAGGGGGATGCGTGACGGATAGGATCTCCGAGCGAGATCCGCGTTTGCATCTGGGACATGAGTGCGCCCATCTAACAGGCCACAGTTCGGGTCAACGAACTACATGATGCAGTATCGGCAACAGTATCAGCGATTCTCCTCCTGTCATTGCTCATAATGACCAGTGTATTCTGCAACTCCGAGGTACTACCCTGCATAGAGAGAGCAGCCTACTCGTGCAGATTGGAGTGGAACTACTGGCCCGCTTTCGCTTTCTCTGCGATAATACAACTGTTTGCAACCTTCCGAGCGAGATACGCCCATCTGGGAAGCGAGATAGATGCGACTCTGCCGTAAAATCAACATGCATATACTTTGGCTGCAGAACGATATGAAAGTGGTGCTGTCGGTCCTGGTGCCAGCCACCGCAATGACGGATCTATCGACGATCCCTGATGGGCACAGAGGAAGTGTAGCGCGATGCGCGATCGTTGTGATCATAGCTAACAATCCAAAATTATCAAATTTCCGAATATCTGGCTCGTTCGCTTCATTGCTTTCAGATGACAGGTATTAATGACAGGTATAGTAGAGCATGCGATCAAAACTACCGAGCTTGATAAATGGACTTCAGTGCTACCCCTGCGACAAAGACTGTAACAGACACCCATCTGTGTTTCAGCACTACGAGAGGAAACGAATATTAGCGTCACCCTTTCCTTCAATCAGAACTAAAACACAACACAGCTTGTCGGCGCGCACCATCGCGGCCGTCGATCTATGTGCCTGCCTGATTTGGGGTGAGGTGGATCAATTGATCGCGGCAGCTTGCGGCTGTGGCGCTGCGCACGAGCGCATCAAATGCCGCGGTAGTACCGCCTTCAATTGTCCTTTTTCGCTTCCTTCCAGCCTATATAACGCTGACTTCAATCGCTGCCGTCGTACTATCCGCCGCTTCTCTATATTGTCCTTCTATTCTGCTTCTATTTATCTTAGCTCTAGTGGTCTGACATCGGCAAACGATTAACCCGACTGCTGGGAAGCTACATTGATTCTAGCTTGCTTCATCGTCGCTGCCTCGTCGACGCTATTGAACTCTGTCAATCGCGTCGGAGAGCACATATAACCATCAAGTCGATCCCGCTTGCTTGCTCTCATAGCATTCCTGGGTCTCGGGCGTAGTACAGGTACTAGGGCGCAGCTACCTTCTTGTTCATCATGGCACGCTGGTATGTCTATGCCAATATACCCAGATGATGCGCCAACGTGCTGAACTTCGAATAGGATTGACATTCTCTCACTCGCGCTCGTGTGTCTAGCTCTCGAACGCGCGGCTTGCAAAGAGATGACGTAGTATTAAACTTCACAGACATTCTCGATCGTTGCGGCGGTGCTCATCGGCATCGTGCGACTGGTACAGTTCATTCAACAAATTGCCCAGGCCACGAAGCAATCGTAAGTCTTCCTCTACCTCACTAGCACAAGGCTTGCTCACAGTGCACGATGATATTAGGCTCCACAATAAAGGCGTAGACGTCTCGAGACAGGGGATCTCCGTCAAGACGAACAAGCACTTGGACCGTGACCAGTATCTGGATGCCACACAGCGGTTCGTCTACTCTAAACTTCTCCTGTTTTCCCTAATAACCCTGCGCGCGTACAGCGGTTTCATCAAGGCATACAACCACTCGAGCTACGGCCACGACCTTGGAGCTGGTGTTCGTTCGCATTCCGCCGAATCTATCCATCACGAGCAGCATCACGAGGATGGTCGTGAGCGACATGGCACGTTCTCGGGCACGGCGCATGTGTTCGGATTAAAGAAGACGTTGAGCGGACATTGAGTCCAGAGATTATACATTGGCAACTTGGATGCTGTGTAGAGACACCCCGATTACTTATCATATTTATGTCCTGGACATTGTATCACATTGATATTGTAGCGAAAGAAATGTAAATCGAATAGTCCTGCGTGATTCTAGTGCTTCGCTTAGAAGTGAGGTTATCTGTGCGGAATGTAATGTTGACTATATGCGCATGGACGGACGATCTGGACAATCGCGAAGGGCTAGATGCATAGCACACCGTGTAGCAGGCAGTAAATGTAGTCAGGCAGACGTAAAGACTCCGCGAGAGTGAGTCGGACAAGCAAAAGTCAGCTTGTATATCATGCCCACGTCGGCGATTCTTGTATCGGATCGTCAGTTTATCAGAATTTAGATATGCAGTCGCTTTGTACGAGGATGGAGTTCTGTAGTCTCTTGGCACACCAGGCTGGTTAGGGAAGAGATAGTCGTTGGCTGCTGCTAGCGCTCATCGAGGAGCGCTGCGCAAATGGTCATTTGCCTTCGTACATGTATTTAGCTTCACTATATCAAAAAAATTCATCACGAGTCCCGTCATCATTTTCGTGCGTGAGGTACTCCTCCGATTCCAGCACATCCGCGTCCGCGTCGGTGCCAGCCAAGGAGCCCCACGACGCGCCATAGTCAAGTGGCGCTCCCATATTTCCAACAAACCGCAAGCTCGCCAGCTGTGACGACGACTCGACGCCCCAAAGCGCGGGTACGGAAGACAACGTCGGACTGTTCACTTGTCCATTATCCCCGCGCGACACCTGGCGGAGATTCAGCATGAATCGCGAGATAAGCACTGACGATATTCTGATTTTTGGTCCGCGACCATCAGCGGTGGAACAGTTACAGTGTCAGAACGTCACATACGGAGAGATGAATGTTGATGTGTACGTCAGGAAGGTCTGTTAGAAGACGGTGAGTTGTGGGATCCGGTGTTATCAGGGTGATGATGACACAGACACTATTGATTTCCTTCTCGAGAACCAACGCGGTGGCCAGCTGCAACGCACTCAGGGACAAAAGGCAACTGTTGATGATCGGCATTTCACTATAATGGAACTGAGCGCTCGCTATAAACATACCTGAAGTATAATGTGCCTGCATAGTTGCGTCATGTACGTTATGTTTGTGACAACATATCAGACATACCATCCATCAAGAGCAGTGTTAAAAATGATGTCTTCATATTGGCTTCGTTTGCCTCTCTTCTGGTTCGATACGTATGTCGCCAGGTAATGATGAGCACGACGGCATCGCCTAAGACCGCGCAAATGCGTGTAGCAAATAGCACTGTCCATAAATGCTGTTAGACCTTTGGTCAGCTATGCCAGCAAATAATATTACTCCTGTAACCGCGTCAATCTCTGTGATCACATTGAGAACTGAAACAAACCTGTTGTAGACGCTGGTGGAAATGTCGGAATCCTGAGTACACACTGGTATAGTGCCGACATACACCACATAATCATAGGACCAGTGCGCATCGTTTGCCTAGTAATGTCGAAGCAAAGGATTCATACGTCAGTTCCAGAAGACTTACTATGTTCATCGCAACGGGTACCAGTCCCAGTGCCAGAGCGAGCAAAGCGGGCGCCCAAGAGCGAGCACCAATAGCGAATGCACGCAGGGCGGAGAACACTACGTCATACCTTCTGATTAGCATAGTCTGAATGTTTGATGAGGCGATGTACCTCACCTGCAATCACCGAGTATATAGACAGGTCTACAACAGCATACAAGACAGTAACAGCTTCGCAACTATATTCGGATGCATGGACATGAGTAATCACACGTTATAGAGCTGCATTAATACCTCTGGCAATATATCAATCAGAGAAGTGTCAGCATAGCGAGCTTGATATACACACTAGCGGGGTTGCCCAATAGACACTGGTCAAAATAAGAACTATACCGAGCAGAAGAGCCAGGTAGCGGTTGAGCATAAATATCATTGAGGCTGCAGAAATCCTGCTACGCCAGAATGACTTTACTTCTTGCGACAACGTCAGAAAATATTCATAGAAAATGAGGACTGTTGCCAGCCGGGTAATCGGACAGAAACACTCATAAAGATCAACGAGACCTTCGCAGAAGTATATCAGGAGGATTGCTCGCCTGTTGCTGCAGCAATGCAATATGTTTGCACGTCTCTATAAAAAGTCAACAGGCCAAGTCTTCAGGACTTCAGTGGTGGCCGTAGTTCAACGAACTCACACCGCTCGCACATACAAGATCATCTCCTCGACAGCGGCATTCTGGGCAGACATCTTGCAAGCACAGGAGAGAAGAAGGACAACATCTTGGCAACGGTAGCTACCCCCAAGTATCTGTCAGTGCTTGGCCTTCAATCCAAGGATACTTGGCGTATCTCGGTGGCGTCAGCGGCCTCCTGGCCTGTGAACCACATGGTGAGACGTATAAGCCAGGATCGGTCGGCCATTTGCAGTGGATAAAGGAGCTTGGCTACAGCCTAGGACAAGTAGGTGTAGGTGGTGGCTGTGATCCGCCGAGATAGGTATTAGGCTAGCGCGCGCTTGAGCGTGTATCGTTGATGATCGGCGGTGGGTGGAGTGTTACTGATCATGCATATTATGAGAGGTCATTACCAGTCTTAAGTGCTGTATGTTACAATTTGTGTTTATCAGCGCAATGCCGCATCCGTATGCAACCTGTACATTCCCCCCTTAACTTCGAGTCCTATCAGTAGTATGACTCGACAATAGACATGTCATATCAACAGCTTATGAGCTGGCGCATTCCTGTGTCTTCATCACAGGTGCAACTCATCTGAAAACGCGTCCTCCAGCGCTAGCCTTGATGCATTCATAAAGATTGGTACGGAGCGCGGGTTTCGCGATGACAATGATACCCCATGCAGGCCGCGCGACAAGTGTCCGTACTCCAGGACATGACCGGCGTGTTGCAGCCGCAAACTGCATACTATTTAGATGTAGCATCGGGGAACCCGATGGCAATACTTGACAGAAATGGCTGGTCTGATTGGACGTCTCGACTCGCACCTTTCGGTGAGTACGATTTGTAGATTGAACCATCTTTACTCACCCGGAGACTAGAATCAAAGCACAGCGACCTCGAGGTATGGACTGATATGATCTTCACTCAGTCTATGGGCCACTTTTGAGTATTATCGCAAGGCGAGATTGCTCAGCAGCACCAAAGACCGTCTCAAAATCTACTACTACGTACATCGTGTCTACTAACCGAACCCGACACGCTGAGACGAGCATGACCTTGTCCAAGCTGCCGTGTACCTGAGTACTCTCACTCCTACTTGCAATAACACCGTGAGTGCGGGTATTAGGATTATCACCGTTCGTCATCTGACGATTGACTTGATTACGAGAACGCTCCCACATCCCTCCAAGTAGCAGCCAAGTCGGTCTTCGCTCTGCATCCCGACAATACGATACCGCAGAAGGCGGACAACTGGTAGAGACTTACAAACGCTTCTATCCACAACACCCTGCTTCTCGCTATCTATGCTGCGCGGACCCCATATCTGATATCGGAGGACGTCCAAGAGTATATATGTTTAACCCTTGGGCGGCTGGGCTTCTCAGATGCCGTTGCTTGGCATTGGCAAATCATCTTGTTCATGACGCGGGTCACGTCTTAGACATCCAATCCTCATGACTTCTACTCGGTCCCAGTGCATCCCAGTTGCAAATTCGCGGGAGGCGTTCTGCGGGTTCTCGCTTCCCGAGGTCGCAGAGCGGTAGCTGTATTTCCAAGTGGGTCCGCTGATTGCGCAGCTCAGGTATGTGTGACCGCGGATTCGCCCTTCCGCATGGTTGGTTCATCTGGCAAAACGTTTAACTAAAGGCATGAATGCGCCAAGGCTGTGTGTTGCAACCCAGCGAGGAACCTTACGGCAGTCCATAGGAACTGTCTGAGAGGCACTCTAATTCTAATGCTTGTTCAATGGGCACTACTTCGTGTGCCTGGGCCAGGAAGCCGTCCGAAGCATGTTGTAATGGCGGATACGGCGGACGCAATCAAGCTTATCGTTGCTATATCCATCCATTCACCAAAGACAATCTAGAGGTACTAAACACAAATACAAAGCGATAAATGAAGAGAAAAGCCGTGTCGATCCCCAGAATCCCTTCGTATAGGACGGATAAACAGAACAAGAGAGACGGGACAAGCAAGTGGGGAAACCAGTACTGGTCAACACGAGAGCAGACGGGGAGAGCAGACGGGAAGCACAGGAAGCAGCCTCAGAGTCTCCCCGAGACCCTCTCGCTGAATGCGAGCGGCGCAATCTCGCGCTCACCCACCTCTTGCCACCACTTATTCGCGACGGCATCTGCATCATACCCAAACTGGACGTTGTTCTTCTTCCGGTCCGCCCACTGGTTGGGGTTGCCCTCCATGGTGTCCTCCACCACAGGCAGCCCGGCGCGCTCGCGTTCGAGCATCGCAAGCTCAGCTTCCATCGCCTGGCGCATCTGGAAGTCGCGCGCCTCCTGCTCCGGACCGTCGGGAAGATGGAAAATCTTCTGGTTCAGCCTAGACGACGCCTGCGTTGCCGCGGTCCGCGGAAGCCGCAAGCTCTCGTACGCATACAGCAGGGGCTTGAGCTGCGATATGTGAGAAATATGCGAAAGGAGGTTACCCAGCACTGCCGCGTCTTCAATCGCCATGGCAGCACCCTGTGCACGATAAGGCTGACAGAAGTAATAAACAATATGTGGGTCGATGTCGTATGGCGCATGTAGTAAATACGTACAAGCATGGGATGGCAGGCATCACCGAGAAGGGCGACCCGGCCAGCGGGGTGTATCCACGTCTTGAGTGGTTGACGGTCCATGAGTCTCCACTTCAATGTCGACTTTACAAGCGCCAACATTTTCTGCACTCTGGGGAGGGAACTCAGAATGTCGAAAGTCCTAGAGGGATATGGGCGTACCGGGGCTCAAAGTCCGCAAAGTCTGCGCGCATCTTGTCTGCGCTACCTTCCGCCGTCCAAGACTCGACCGAGCCGTCGTCTGGGTGCAGCATGACTAGGTTGTATTCACGTTTCGCGCGCTGGCAGGGAAAACTGAACGTGAGCCTTGTGCGTCACAGAAGCACTGTGTGAACACGATACTCACGACGCTGTATCCCATAATATGGCGCCCAGGACCCATCCACCCCGTCATTTCGGGGGTGTCCACAAAGGGCTTGAGATCGGGGTCTTTGAGCATCAGCGAGCTGGGGATTAGTGCTCGGTATGCTGCATCCCCGGTGGGTTGTGCTGGATTAACATGCCCGAGCACAACCCGTTGGATGTAGCTCTTGATGCCGTCCGCACCAATGATCAAATCACCCTTGACGGTCTCGCCTGACGCGAGCGTCAGGGAGGGCGTCTCAGGATCACAGCCAACCACGGTCGAATTGAGTCGCAATTCTATGCGCGGCGCCGCGAGATCATACAGCAGCTTGTGGAAGTCCGCACGGTGGATGTGGTAGTACGGCGCGCCGAACACGTCCATCTTCTCCGCCCAGCGGGTGTACGCCACACGCTCGCCATTGCTGTATCTGCGGAAGACAATTGATTGGGGCCTCACAGCAATAGCTGCGAGCTTCTCTCCAGCCCCCCAGCGGATAAGAAGACGGGTAATGTTCGGGGACACCTGGATTCCTGCGCCAACTTCACCGATAGCAGCTGCCGATTCGAATAGGGTGATCTTGTGTCCAGCCTGAGCGAGACAGTGGGCCGCGGCAAGGCCACCGAGGCCGCAGCCAACAATGAGGATGTGCAGCTGTAGAGGTGCTTTGGACATGATGCGGACGAGTACTGGCAATACGAAGGCTGTCGCAGAGCATAATATACCTGCCAGGGAAAACAGTTAGGCCGAGCATCATAGGTATACCCAAGTGAGCGTCCCGTAGAGCAGTCACGGCGGATAGACAGGGTTGCTCCTGCGCCATTCACGCCCCACATCGTTTAGTCCGGGGCGATGACTCAGCCTCCTGCCAAGTATGGTAGCCCTTCCGAGACCCTGGCTTGCCATATAACACATAACGCATAGCATAGCGTGCCGCCGACTGTCCTAAATAACAGGCAGATTGATTTGCACCTCGGCCTACCTGGAGTTCGCCGCTTCTGCTGCGCGTGCGTCGGATTGTTTTCTGGCCGATTCCAATGAAACCGACTACATTATGCAGCAGCGGGAGCAGCTCATGTGCGCCGAGTCCCGCCCGTGAATATCTCCCCCATTTGTCGCCATGCACTTCCTCAGCTCGCGCGCGCCCCGTGTCTTGCTTCTTTACCCCGGTGCCAGCACCTGCAGGCATCCAGGTATGAAATCCTGGGCGGCAGCACTAAATTTCAACCGCTCTAGCGGGCATCAGCTGCAGTCCGCCGATGTCTTCGTCCATGCATTCGTTCATGCTAATCAATAACGCGCCCGTGGCCAGCTTGAACGTGTCTGAAAGCATAACCACGTTCAGTTTAGATTGTCTGCTGCCGCTGTGGGCGGTCTCTTTGACATTGGCTAGACCTTCCGTCTTATTCCCTGCGATAGGTTCTCGTCGTCATTGCCACCTCGACAACGATGACCCTGGTGTACCGCAAGGTCTATGCCAGGGAAAGCATGTCTGTTTGTCCAATCCCAGAGCTGTTCTCGTGAGCTGTTGCCTAGGCCTTCCTTCGCTGCACTTGATGGTGCCTCCCGGGGTGAGTGCCGAATTTGTTTTTCGTTGATGGCTGGTCCGAGATGGATGCCAACTGCATTGCCTGTTCATATGCCGTGGGTATCTTGCCGTGTGGGCAGCCGCGGCACCGCGCTTCACTATTCAAACCAGACTTGTGTTGCGCGCCTTGTATCAGCGGTGCGAGACTTCCCATGGTAGAGCCTCTGAGCGCCACGCGCACCTTCACGGTCTTTCCCGGCTCCGTTAGGATTTACGACTACTATTTTCACACTCTAGCTCAGGAAACTAACCTTGTTCCCCACGAAAGGGCGTGCGCCACTGATCTTGAGGAATGGGATGAATAATGCGCGGTGTTCAAGACGACCGGCATGTACAGTTTTGATTGGCTGTATTGCACCTGCCTATCTCCGCAATGAGACGTGACCAGATGCATTTGGATCCTCGTTTTCTTGTACAGCACCGCAAACAGCCGATCCGATTTTGGTGCGGCCGAATTCTTCAGGATGGAGCGCAGGTGCCAAGGAGGGTAAACAGCAAAGTGATGGTAGCCTGCTTTGTTATGTCATTCGCTAACATCAGTGATCACAATATTTGTCGTCATGTCGTGCGGCTTGCACAAGGCCTGGAATAACATTTACCAGCACGAATCACCAGCCTGAACGCTTGAGAGGCGATGCTGTTAATCCCTATACGCTCGCGAACACCATCCGCGGGCGTCTGCCTTTCTGTATGCGGTCCGACGTTCTCGGCGTCAGCGCAATTGAAAATTCACCGTCAGCAAGCATAGTCAGTGAATTTGCCTAGCTCGTGCCTCGAGCCCTCGCTCAGAGCGTCGTTGACGCGCGGGCTGCAACGACCGAGAGTCATCGGAGAACCCTTTGCATCGTCCCTAGCGCCATCAGCGCTGGCACGTTATATGTCGACCGCGCGTCTTGTCTTCGACATGAGCGGAACGCGCACCTACACAGGTGAATTTCATTTGGAATTAGGGCGTAGCATCGTTTTGGAATTAGGACGCTGGCGGCGCAAATGCGCTCGCTATCAGTGTTTACTGAATTACGCGTCGCCTTTATGCAACCCTGAGCAGTAGATGGTATCCCTGCGATAGGCAAAATTGAAGAGCCTGATCGTTAATGCGCATATAGCGAGCCGAATAGCGCTGCATTGCTTGCAGCCATTGAATGATATGTTCTTAAGCCCCACGATGACAGCGTTACGGAGATCAGATGACCATGAGGTACTGGAAGTGCAGCATGTACTGCTTTCTGGCGGGGAGAATCCAATCGCAAAATGCTGGCAACATGGAAATTCCTACCTAGATTGGTTTTTGACGAATCATGTGTTAATATATGCGCGTGAAACTATTGATGAGGTTATGAGCGAGAGCGGGGAGTATTGTCCGCATTGAGTCTGACCTCGAATCCGTGAGACGAAGGATTCCATACATGTTTCAGGAAGTGTTACCATTCCGCTGGTCTTGTGCCGCGTTGCCCCCACTTCACGTTGTAAGCACGACCGTAAAGGTAGACAGTTCGCTGTTTTTAGAATGGCCGAAGAACCCTCGGCGAGAATTTAGGAAGCATATATCGCAAGATAAACTGACCATTTGGCACTAAGGGTGCTGGAAACGCATCGTTGGAACTCAGTGACGCTAGGCAGGGCGTACGCACCGGTAGGGATTTCAAATAGGAGAGTACGAGCGCGTTATGATCAGTGAGCCAGCGTCTAGAGATAAACAAATATGAAGTCCGCGGAGTGCAGGAGAACGGGTGATGAAAGACTGACTCGGTGCAACTCAGGAATGGTCGGAGATTACGCTGACATCCCGGAAGGATCGCCCTGCGTATATAGCCGGCAGTCCTCGGTAGTTACTAGCATCAGAGATCTTCCTTCATCAGAGAATATAAATGTGTGACCTCGGCCAAATTAGCGACCCTCCGCTGCGAGGCTCGGCATCGTCTGGTGGGGGGGGGGGTCAGTCTACCGGATGCGGAGGTGACTGCCAGTCCGGGCGCTTATACATCGGCGGCAACGCTCAACAAGTGAGTAGCGTATAGCGATGGTGGGAGGAACTTAATGCGTTTGACTAGTGTACTTGAGTGGCTGACACGAACTAAAATAAGTGACGTCACGAACTTCGATCGATCGCGATCGCATGGCACGGCCTGAACTGTCTCTGTCTGGAATCATACACCTCGGGCGGTAATACCAGTACATACAAACCGACAGTCACCGCGAAAATACAGTCGTATACGGTTCTACTCGAATGGAAAATGATCGAACAATGACATCGTAAAACGCTCCCGGCCGCGTCACCCTCGCTGCCCAGGTCTGCAAGGGCCGCACCACTGCCGGGTACGACGCCGCGCTGGAGGCACGAGTCAGCGCTCAGATTGCTAAAGCACAAACGGACGTTGTGCCGGGCTGCTCTGCACCGTCCCCTGCGTCGATCTTCTCCGTAATTGAATGGCCCCGGCACGTGCCCTGTCCGAATTGAAGACCGCAATCCGCATCGTTTCTCTCATTTCAATGATCCGCGGTATCCCTCGTCGGCACCGTCGCTCGCTTTCGATGATCAACTCCATCTTTCGTTACGAATGCTGTATCCGAGATTGTTGCCGCCGTCCTCAGAATTCATAATCGTTCTCGCTTCTGACTGAAAAGTCAGAACAGCGTGTTTTCCCAGCGGGGTTGTGATCGTGCAATGCGATAGAACTTCAGAGAGGGCGGGGTGGTTCTACAACTACATGGTTACATATAACCCCATATTGCAGAGATACCCGTGGCGTTCATGAAACCACAAAGAGTACAGTCAATCGCGAACGAATGACTCAAACAATGTTGGCTGCGGATGAGGTCGTAGCGAATGCCAATGATAACGAGGCTGCAAGCCTCGCTACGAGCTAATGGTGAATGGCAAGGCGAAAATGTGGAGCGCATGGAACGCGCGCTGAAGGAAGCGTTGCGCATTAACATAAATGAGGCCACCGGACGTGTTGACCCTCGGCTAACTAATAACATCGGTATGCTACGGTATCTCGAAGGCAATCTCGATACCGCGCGGACTCTGTGCGAGAGCGCCATTACTCATGCAGCCAATGCAGATTCGGAGATCGCAGAAGGCTTGTCCACGACAATCTTGTACAATCTGACGCGGACATACGAAGAACAGGGCGAGGAGGGAATGGCCAAGCAGGCGTATGAAAAGCTCTTGCATAAGCATCCTGAGTATACTGACGGTAATTCTACTCTGCTTAGCTCAATCCTAATCTGACGCAAATATCACCATCCCTTTAGCTAAAATCCGGCGAGCGCAAGTGCTCATCGACGTCAATCGTAGAGATGACGCGCGTGACTTGTTGAAGCAGGCGCGCTCTTCGCAGGGTAACAACCTGAATTTGCGCGCATATCACCTTTCCTCATCCAGTCCAATATGTCGAAGTTTGCCAACCCATTCCTCCTCTCTGCCCTGAAGGATATCGACAAGCACGATCTGTACTCGCTATGCGATGCTGGGTGGATACAGTATCATCAAGCGTGAGAGAGCCGTGACATATCCACAACATGGAGCGCGGAACGCGGCAGGCGCGGCTTTCAGCAATTTGCGGAATTCTACGACAAGGCCATGTGCGCCTCAAGGACTGGCTATTGTCACCGCGGAGGATGCACTTGGCACACTAGGAGGTGCCTTGGGACCCTGTCCCGGACGAGGCACAAAAGCGTATCAAGAATGCTTGCGATGCGTTCGATATTTTCGTAAAGGTCCGAGAACCCTTGATAGACGATGATAGTGTCTATGTCAATATGGGACATTGCTATTACACTCGCGACGAGTTTGATCGCGCGATTGAAAGCGTGAGTTGGTTTCGAGAAGACTTCTAGACGAAATCGACGGACGAAGAAGCGCGCTATCCAAGATGATGACGAGGAAGAGGAAACGGCTGATACCCTCGCAATTGAGCGTCTTCTCTACCCGTGACCAAAGATTGGCGTTATGACCTCCTTTTGAGCAAGAGCAAAGAATACATCTCGGATTTGCATATGCATAACAAGCAAACAAACGGCGTTGCGTTGATATAGGAGGTGCGGAGGGGGATGAGGGGGGGAAAGAGGAATTCGCAATATAATTGGGGACTGCAACCCCGCCTTAGAGACTTGTCCAACGGGCGCTGATGCAGATGTCATCGGACTCCAATGACTTTCCGGCCGGATTAGCGTCCGCGCCACCGCCACTACTACGCCGCTCGCTGGTATTGCTGGTACTGCTGGTACTGCTGTAGCCAATATTTGCCTTTCCTGCATCCTTGCAAGCAATGATCGGCTGCTGCTTAGATACCTGAGCATGATGCTCTTTGCGCTGCAGGTTATGTAACTTGCGACCCAAGCCACTGATTTTCTCGTCCGCGAGATCGAGTTTCTGCCGGAGAGCCTGTATCTCTAAAACAGAATCTTCCTGCCCTGACAGTGGCGCATCATGGCGCTTGGCCGTGCGGGACTTGCTATCCCCTTACGGTTGCCGGTCCCCATTGCTTCGCATATTGGAATCTACAAAGTGCCTTTTGAAAGTGTTGCTCCTGGCTAGGCCTGGGTACATATTGATTTATGGACTAAAGTAGATGAGTCTGTTAATGTAATAGAATTAATTGCCTTTCACACTGTACGTAAACGGATATATCAGATTTACCATCCGGGCGGCGGCCTGTGAGAGCAATTGATTGCCTTTAGAGTATCATTCAATTGGAGCAAATTTAAATAAGCTGCAGTTGTGAAACTCCGCTTACCGCAGTCGGTGAATTCCAGGGTAGGATAGTCGAACGGTATCGTACGGTACAAACTACCGGTGCCGGTGAGCCTCAACGCTCGTACTCAGCTTAAGTGTTGCTACGGCCGAACTCGTCTGCCCGCTAGCTTGCCCCGTCGTCATGCGCGCGAGGTCCGCGTACCCTCGATTCTTCGAGTTATGCCCTTTGTGATATTGCGATATACGGATTGTAACATATAGTACATATGGCATACTATGACAGCATAGAATCCTGTCCGATCACATAGCATTTACACCGCGTAAAACCGCTCGTTAATTACCTCTTCACCTTGATCCCGCTTCGTAAGGCCACACATATCTCAAAGAGAAGCCCACAACAGATATTCAAGCGAACGCAAGCGCAGTCCAGGCAGCGACAGCTCCAACTGTGGCGATCGTAGCCGTCTGCGCCACGGTCGACACGATGCGCATTGTGCGTCGCCGCTTCGCACTGCTCTCGAGGGAAGAGAGAGGAGTAATCTGCGCGCACTGCATGGTAGCGTCACCTTCATCTTCTTCGTCATCATTCATCCGCTTGCGCTTGCGCGAGCTCGTGTCCTGTTCCTGCTTAGAAGATCCGAAGAGTACAGACGAGCAACAGCCACATACCTGCTGAGTAGAGAGCTGTGCAAAGGCAGCCTCGGCTTGCGCGCGGATAGCTCTCATAGCTTCAAGCTCTTGCGCAATCTGTTGCTCGCCGTCTTCTCTGGAAGACTTCAGGTCTGAAGCGCATATAGTTCGTCACTGTCATGAATTGAAACTTACGTGAAACACAAACCTTCCAGCATAGCCTTAATCGTTTCGATGCTAGCAGCTGTGTCCTGAGTGCTCTTGTCCGCGTATGCAGCAGCAACATCGGTCTGCAGATTGTCGATGATAGCCTGCATATTGTCAATACGCGACATCACATCGGGGATCTCAATGTCTTCCGAGGATACTGCGGCTACAGCACTGTCTTCCAGCTCCTGCATGCGCTGCTCGAGCTGCGCAAGGCGTTCCTTAGTCTTTTGCACGTGCTGGTTGAAGCGCACTTCGTCCTCGCGCCTGTGCATGCGTAACAGCATGATGTCGTCCTGAGGAAGAAATGAGCTTCAGTTCATTGTGACGGAGGGCACACTTACGCAAGCAACGTTCATCCGATCCTCTAGCTCCTGGATCTCGAAAGAGGAGTCCTGCTCCTATTTAGATCATGCAGATCCTGACATCAAGACTTTTCGGGTGCGCCTACCTCTGAGCCATCGCTACTGGCCGGTGAAGGCTGAGCAGGAGGGGTTACAGCAGGCTCTCCTTGAGCCGAAGCCATACTTGCCACGCCGTCTGCGTCATCTAGTACTATTACTTCGGCGCCGGAGGGCTGCGAGACAGGGGTCCGGAAGGACACCGCGCTGCAATCAGAGGTAGCGTGGCCGCCCATCGGGAATTCACCGCTTGCGCTCGCCCCGCTGCTCACGAATGAGTCGCTCGGGAAAAACGGAATATCGAGAGGGAAGAAGCTGATCGGGTGCGGGGAGCCGCGGCGCCTGAAGGGCGGTGGGAGTGCGCCGACACCGCCGACGTCGACCGCGCTGTCGTCGGTGGTGCTCGCAGCGAATGACGACGAGTCGGGTAAGATCACAGAGTGGTCCAATCCATCGTCATTCTGCTGGATCTGCGGGGATTCGAATATGTTGTGCACCGCCTCTGCCTGCCCATCTGAATAGGATGTGGCGGGATGCAGGTCTTGCACGGATGAAGAATGAATGGCCGGCAACAGACGCCTGAGGAGCCCCAGCCTCGTCGAAGGGAATGACTGTAAATGAGCGGGCATGCTAGGAGGCTGAGCTTTAGGGGAAGACGGAGGAGAGATCTCCTCAATGTCAGAATCGTCATCCTGCGATGAAGACGAAGAGGAATCCGAGGAAACATATATGCTATACTGGCCAGCGTTAGAAGAGTTGGACGAATCGCTCGACGTATCGGGCGTCAAAGGATTTGCGACGCGCGGCGCGACCAAGTCACCGCTGAACAACAGCTTCACTCGGACGGTTACCGGGCGAACCTGATCGGCATTGCCTCCCACGCTCTTGCCGAAAGTGATGACGTCTCCGTCAGCCAGAACGGTGGGCATATCTGTTGCAATCATCTTGGACACTGTGTCCCCCGGCCGCAGTATGTACGTGCCATGGTGTGAGTTCAGATCGACGATATATGCCTACGCAGGATACAATCAGTTAAGCGCAACGCAGACTTCGGCTAGTCCTACATTGCCATAATCAGTGAATGTGATCCGAGCATGCTGACGGCTGACGACTGGGCAATTGTAGAGTGCATGGCAGATTTCGAGTGGGTCCTCCTGAAGAGGTCGCTTAGGTCTACGTCCAATCGTAATCACTCGGGTTTCAGTCTTCAAAAACGTCCTCGCTTGCGAGTCGAAGCCATGATCACGCTCACGACCCTCGACATGCAAGGAGATGCCTAACGATCATCAGAATCGCCTGACTACGCATTGCTGGAATTTACCAGATATGCTCCCTGCAGAAGGACAGGGGCCAAGGTAGCTCAATTCCATTTACGCTTGTACTTCGCTCGCTGCGATAATGTTGGAAGACGAGTGTAAGAGGCAAGGACGGGAGGCGCCCAATCCGCGCGGGCTAGGCGCGTTCATATATAGACGCCGGCCGGTATCCCGCGCATAGCAAGTCGCACCCAAAGACTCTTGACTACAGTAGCTTGGCTCTCGAGTGTTCAGTAGCAATGACATTTCAAATATTTCATAATCGTCCACAGTAATTATCCATCTAATCAGACACAGCAATAGAACTACATATTATTACCCGAAGCCAAGGAGCAATCCTACCAGATCTCGCCAGCCACGCCGGACAACCACCCTTGCGCCACCGCCGTATTCGTCGCCGAGCCATTCAATGAACCGTGCGTCAAGTCCACTGAATGGCCCCAGCTCAAACGTCATCACATCTTTCGGAGTGAGCATGACGATCCCGCCCGATGTGTCAGCATCGTTAGCGAGCTGAATGCGTCGCTGGGGCAGCAGTGCCGCCAAGCGCTCCAATGTGAGGCAAGTGTTGTTATGGAATGTCTCTAGAAGGGAAAGGGTCATTATGACCTGTCGGGCGCGCCTCGAGCCGCGACCGTCTTCGACGTGCGCAATTACTGCGAAGTCTTTGGAGCCACTCGGGTACAGAGTCGACGGAGCGGTTGAGCTGTGTGATGTATGCGTCTCGCCTTTTGTCTTTGACCAGCTGGACTTGACAATCCCTCGGAAGGAGCGTCCGGACGAAGATGACGGTTCGGCTATCGGCCGGCCTTCGATGCCCATTCCCAGGTTGCGCACATACGAATTCTTTCGGAATGGGTAGTCGTCGTCCCCCTCGAGTCGAATGCTGCCCCAGTTCTCTACGGGCCAGCGTGCACCCATTTGATTACTTCCAAGTGACGGGTGGCCTCGCCATGCACCCATCCAGAGGCCCGCGCAGATGACGCATACATCCTCATATACGCGCCAGATGTCTGTCCACGAGCTTGAGCTTGGGCGTGACTTCAAGCTAGCGTCACAGCAGATATCTGCACAGTCCCCCTCTTCGGATTGGAGTAGCCGCTCAACCTCAGACCACTGTTAACCGTCCACGTTGCGCGCTTAGTCACGGAACATGCTGCATACATGTAGACGTACCAACTTCACGTCACTCCAGGTGAAGCGCACCTGGGATAGCCGATGTGACGCTCCTCGCGGGCTCGGCTGTTCAGCGGGCTTGGATGCATAAAATGTCGGCCGGGTATTCGGAGTCGATGTGCGGAGGTCAATAAGTAGATCATAATAAGAGGGCTTCTCCAGGAAGATTGCATCAGTGGTACATGCTATCCAACCCCGTCCGGACTGACTCTCGTACTCGAGCTTTGGAAGGTCGTTGAGCGTCACCATCCCGAGCACCCGTACGCCTTCCTTTGCTTTGCCCTTCATGGGTCGCGGGGTGTCGTGCTCGTCACTCGAAGACTCGTCGCCGTCAGTTTGGTACTGATAGCAGAGATCCGCAGCCACTTGACACAGTATGCACGCCGCTTCGACTGGGGGAAGGGTATAAATAAGAATTCGCCGTCGTCCGAGGATGTGCTTGTACAGTGTCAAGGATGAGGGTCCTATGATACGTAGGAGATGAGGGAGGTGGATCGTCGGATCTGTGTCGAGCGCATCGCCGTCGAACTCGGCGCTCCATCCTTTCCAGCCGCCTACACCGCCAAGGTCGGCCCGACGCACCTTACGTTCGTCGAAGAAGCGGCGTGCAGGTTCCCAGTCAGTTTCGAGGGGGACAAGGGTCTCCCTCTCCTCGAGGGATGTATATATGGTGTGGAAGAGAGCCTTTAAAGCTGGAACATGCAGCCACGGGCGTGGCCGCTCAGATTTGGCGAGCAAGATCCCAAGTGACGAGAGCCGAAAGCCGCGGTGGCCCTCTTCTGTTGTCTTTCGCCGATGAAACACACATACTCCGGGATAGTCGTCCTTCGTGAAATAGCTAGCTAGAAGTTCAGTGAGGCTGCAACGCGCGAAGAGGCGAATAGCCCTCACACGACGTCTCGCTCGATGAGATGCAAACCGCTCGGAAGACAGCTGAACTCGACATGGCTGAGGTCCAGGTCTGTTGTGCATTGTGAGCCCCTCTTAAATGAACACAGCATCGATAATACCTTCGCTTGCCTTCAAGGACCAGTCTAAGATGCTTCCCTGGGTAGGATGGAAGGCGGCATGGAAGATGGCCACTTGTATCTGTCAGCATTGCGTTATACAGCTGCATAATATGCGCACCTATGTCCTGAGGCGCTTTCTCGAACTCCATCGTCCGGGTCGTTAATGGGTAGGAGGTTGCTTCGCAACCCGCTATACTACCTCGATGCGCGGTCGAAATTGACGGCAGCTAGGTGCAGCATGCAAAGCTGCTACCACGAGAAAAATATGCAAGCGAGACTAGCCGTCTGTGACGTACAACTTGTAATGTATGGATATCGGATGCTGCAGAGGAGTGGTCTTGCCGCAGCAAGTACGTGCGGGCGCTACTAAGGTGTTTCGCCAAGACAAGGCGCAATTTGGCTTCAATGCGACATACAGTATGTCGAGTGAGCGTGTATACCAAGTAATCTAAACAACGAGGAACAAAACAGATAGTAACTACAGTGCAATCGGAGGTTTGGCGTAAGGATGAACAACAAAAATACTTTCTGTCAAACGATTTGCATCAGCCGGGAGTCGAACCCGGAGCTAGGCCATGGGAAGACCCAATGTTACCGCTACACCACTGATGCTTAAATATCCTGAGAAGCTTATGTTTTATATCAGCGAGCATATGAAGATTGACCATGTTATGCAGCCATGAGCGACCGTGAGGAGCTTGCTTGTAGCTGACCAGAATGTCGAGCAGTTCGCCCAATCAAACACAGCAGATAAATGTCACGGACTTAGATCTACCACAATTGGCGGACGTACGCAGGCAACTCGAGGAGGTAGGTCGCCAGTCTTGTCTTAGAGTGGGCAGCATCTGATGTAATATAATATACAGGAATTGAGCCATTTATCGAATTCGTTCTCCCAGTTGCGACAGGCGCAAGCAAAATTTCGAGCATGCATCGATAACACAAAGCAGGTGAGGCCCGAAAACAAAGGTACGTAATTGCATGTATTGAGACTAGCTGCACTCTGATGGTAGTGGTTGTTTGTAGACAAGACGGTACTTGTACCATTGACGAACTCGCTCTATGTGCCCGGGAAGCTATGTGACTTGGAGAACGTCATTGTAGACGTTGGTACTGGATACTACGTCAAGAAAGTATGCGACGATCTTAGTCCTCCTATTGATATCAAACTAAGTCCACTCTCAGTCTCGCGCGCAAGCTCTGAAGCACTATGAGTCGAAAGTTGATTACATCAGAACAAATCTGGAGGCCTTGCAAGAGACGATATCGAAGAAGCAGGACAATATGAACTACCTAATCAATGTCATGCAAGCGAAGCTCCAAGAGCAAGCAGCGGGGAAAAGCACGAAGGCGGGATGATTGTTGTATGATCTACATCACCTCTTGTTAGTCAAAAATGTGTATCATAGTTCTCGTCAGAGAAGGATGTCGACATCGTCAGAATTTGTGACGTTGCAGGTAGCACTTCTTATGTGAAAGACACTTGTATTGAATCTACCAGTCGGGGGACTAGGACAAGAAAGGGGGCATATACAGGAGATGAAATGGATTGTGTAGCATATGGTGGGGGAAGGCCTATCCAATCTGAATCTCGGCTTCGTGTGGAGGACAGCACCCAAACTGTTCGCCAAGCCGTCATCAAAATCCGAGCTTCATACCGTGAATCCGAGCCGGCCAGCCACTGAGGATCGTCTCCTCCCGGCATTCCAAAATCGACCTCATCAGTCGCGATCGGTGAACCGTTAACGTGCGTGCCAGAACCATTACTGCGGCAAGCGTGCCCGTTCGCGACGCGATCTGTCCGTCAACGAGCATGCACGATGCCTCTAGGCCGTGCCTGCGTCTGTAACATGGTGCGATGGTGCAAATCTGCCATGCAATCAGTGGTCGCAGACGCATGTCTGCACACAAAGGACTGACCTTAGCGTTGTGTGACACGCCAATACCTATGTGTCGGGCTCCAGCTTCTCGCCGCGCGCGAGAACACGAACCACGCGCTGCGGCTGGGCAACCATCTCCATCATAGCCATGACCGCGGGCGGGCGCTCAACAAGGCCCACGCCCGCACCCGGGCGCCCGCCAGCCATCACGGGGCGTTCTCCATCGAAGCGGTACGAGTTCCTGCGCACGCCGCGCTTGCGCTCGCCCTCCGGGGCCTGCCGCGTCGTCTGCGGCGAGCGCCGGCCGTTCGCGGCCGCGTCTCGCGAGGGCGACGTGTTGTGCGGCCCGCGCCCGGCGTCCGCGCCCGGGGTGACCTCGAACACCTCGATGCCGGCCTTGGCCGCCCACTGGGTGACCAGCGCGCCGGAGGAGCGGGGCTCGTGCCGGTTCGTCTGTGGCGCGGGCAGCGGGACGGGGGACGACGACGCGTGCGCGTGGGGCGGGAAGATGGCCTCGGACTGCGTCTCTGCGGACTGCGATAGGACGGCAAGCACGACACGCGGCTTGGGGGCGGCGGCGGCGGCGTGTGCGGTGGCGTGATTGACTTCCCAGCGCGCACAGCAGATCGTGCGCCGGACCCATTCGGGAGATCCGGTGGGAGGCGCGACTTTGTTGTCGAAGATGCTGTCCCAGAGCACGAATGCATCGTCGCGCTGGACCCGGATCCGCGGGTTGGTGCCGACCTGCGCTTCCAAGATACGAGAGGCTGCGCGGGCCCGCTGCGCGAGAGAGCTCATGCCCTTCTTGAGCAGATCGAGGGTGTTCAGGGCTGAGTTGCACGAGTGAGAGGGTCACTGGTGTATGATGTGTTGGCTGCACGCACCTTCAAGGGGAACAATAATGACTTCCTCGCGACCGTCCCTGCACCACTTCTTGACCTGCGACAGGGCATGAACCAGCACACTCGCATCCACCACGATAATGTCCGCATCCTTCACGTTAGCAGCCTCTCTCTTCCTCGCCCTGTCGAAGTCCGCATCCGCTACTTCGCCGTCCCGCTTGCTCGGTGCCTTAGCAGGCGCGGCACGCGAGCGCTTGTGATGGTCGTGAACATTCGGGTTGCGCCGCTCCCTCCAGTTTCCTCCACCAGGCCCGACATCTGTTACCGTCTTTTCCAGCTGCTGAACCTGGTGGTTGAGGAACGCGGCGCCGAGGGCGCGGGACATGGCCAGTTTGTTGGAGGCGATAGCTGTACCCTGCATGTTCCAGTCTCGTAAGTATGGTTCAAATTCCATGAGTCTGGCGGGTAGGGGGATACGTCGGCTTACCTTGGGTTGAGCCATGTTCTGTGTTTGTGAGAGTTCAAGGGGAAGCGGCCACAGTCCTTAAGCGGTGGAGGCTGGCTGCGCCTCTGCTTACTCAGCAAGAGCAAGAGGGACCCACCTACTTCCCGATACAGCAGTTGCCGTCACCGTCGTGTGATTCGTTTTTTGAACAGCATCGTGTACAGCCTGAGCTCAATCCCAATGCATATCTCTAGCTGTACTAGGCTGGCAGTACTGGACAATACGAAGAACACACCGAATGGCTGTCTGGCTTCGAGCTCTGCTATGCAATGCCTGCATCTATGGCACAGGATTCGGTGGACGCCCCGGGTAGTCCGACCGCAGACTTCCGGTGGCACTTTCGAGATTGAGTCGCTTACTATCAGACACTCGCTATAGGGTACGTATATCCAGCGGGCACCATGACTTGTCACGCAATTTGAGCTGTCTAGCTCGTAACAAGCCATCGATGCTTCAGCCTGCATTTCGGCGGCATTCTGACAAAGACCTGACCACCGGATATCCGCACATCGGACCTCTCCGGCATTGTGGCTCGACCAACGTACCACTCTGGGACTGGCTTGCTCTCCTGCTGGCTTGCTCTGACGCCGCCCCGAGGTACTGGGCCGATGGGACTCGTCTCGTGTGCGAGTGCTGCAGACTAGATGGGACGAGGTCTTGATCGGAATGCTGCACCATTTGTCGATGCATATGAGGCGATGTATTAGGTTCGGCCACCTTCTCGAACCACGGGCTGTTGATCTCAAGACAATGCCTGTGCATTCTCCCGAATATCTTGAGCTTTAGGATAGCACAGAGCACTGGTTCCCGTATAGCTCTGCATCGCAGCCTGCGGGGCGTTCTCGGCACAAGGTGCGTGGATAACCCTCATACTACCACTCGTGAAGCTTTTAAAGTATTTGATGTGCAATTGACCGTAGCTCGTGCATCATTTGACCCATCATCGCCAAGATCTAGTCTCGGCGTTGGTTTCAGGAGAGTCCTGTTACCAGGTCAAATTGCGTCGCGACTTGTGGGCCTGTGGCTGAACGTTGACTTACACCACTTGCCTGGAAACTACCAAGAAGAAACCTATTGCTCTAAGTTTGGAGTCCCGCCGGCATTAGGGTGACATCAGCGACAATAGCGTCATCACCTTTGGTTCCAGTACACTGTAGGTGCCCGAGATCTCCCTCTATACGACGCAGCGCGTTCTTGATGGGTGACGTTTGGGATTCGGTACGTCGGACACTGATGACTACGGCCTTAGCAGCCGCAGTCGTCTTGTGTGTATTCTGAATATAACCGTTCTCGCAGCCTGACAATTGCACTGCACGAAACTCTCACCCCACCCATGCATGTGTGTGATACACAGTAAGCCCCAGTGCCTCAGGCTGTGCGTTGGCCCCGGCCCGCGCTGATTTCCCAAGACCATACAGCCGCAGAGTAGACCTGCGCGATTCGCAATGGCTGATGCTGACGGCATGTGCAATCTCCGCAACGGTCGCTTCGACGCCGATAACGTGCGTGTAGACGTGCATTTTGTCGTACGGTGCGCTGCCCTGCCTTGCCCATTGCCCCTCTTATACCGCCATTCGCCTTCGCACTTCAGCCTGCGCTTCCATTCTCACTTCCTACACGCACCGATGTGTATATTTGGTGCTTTTCGGAAGGTCGACCCTGGCAACCTCAGAGTCAATTTGGCTCGCGCCGGGCCGCATACGAACGACGGAGGAAAGTTTGAAGCGAAGCCAATCTACTCGCGCAACGCCAGGGAAAGCGAGTTATTATTGTGCAGATGTGCGGATCTACGAGACACGCTTGCGCCGTGAGCGGATGGAGGGCGGGAAGATCGTAATCTCGTGCGGTAATGTCGGATGAAGGTCGCATATTTGTCCGCGCTGTCAAGTCTCATGCAGTCGCTACAGCGCGTGGTAGATGACACACCTGCAGGCTGTTGAGTTCGCGAGGCGAAGTGTGCAATCTGACTTTGATAACGTGCTCTCGAGGAAACCTCGGATCTGCTGTCCCCGCACAACGAACACGCTCGCGGCTTCACGTTCCCCGCTTCTCCCTTCACGCTCGGATACCCCGCATCTTCACTCCGCGCGGCGGACTCGGCTGTGCGCTCAAAGTCCGAGCGGCTTCCAATCACGGATCATCACTGCGATCCACGCGCAGGTGGGCGATGCACGGGCCTCCCTTTGGCATGGCCCGTCCGGAGGGGTGCTTCGACGGTATCGCTGCGCCTCATTGGAGCTCTGAATGAACTAGCTACGCTCTTCGTCACCGCAAGACTCGATGCTGCTCCTCCCGCTCTGGCAGATCCCCGTTCATCTCCCCGGCATGGACAGCGGGCAGATGACGCTTGTGAAATTGACGCACTGGTCCGCATGGGCCTCCTGCAGCAATTCGTCCTGCCGCCGGCGGCTCTTGTGCTATCACTTGCGTGAAACGTGCATGCCGTCCACGATTCGTGTCCTGTCGCGCGCTTCGTGTGCCTCTCCATATGCTTGCACTCCCGCCTCGCCGCTGTGACATACCGATAGATTGTTTCCTGGCATTTCACATCCTGTCGTCCCTATATGACATCTGGCAGCCGGTACGGAGGGGATACGTCAATGAACCGTTTTTTGCGTCTAATGGGGCATGCGACGACGCGGGTTGTCATCGTAAAGCGCTGGCTTTGATCTTGGGAGTGATCCATGGGCAGAGGCACTCCCTCTGTGGCAGGCGCCTTGACGTGGGATAAGTTTGCGGCAGCAAGATATAAGATGAGCCCCGACGGCGCACCCGTCTTTCCCGCCCTTTACCTCTCTGAGGACCGCCCGACATTGTTCGCGAGTCTTCGCGGTCCCAGCTGGTCCACGGTCCAGCGGTCCAGCGTTCTACTGGCGCCGCGAGATTTTTCCGGCCATCCGACTGATCGGTCAGCGTTCCGTACCGTGAGTCGTATCTTCCCATCCGGATCTCTCGCAAGTTTTCTCATGCACCGCTTGCGGCCGGCCAACGCTCATGCGCGATATTTCCAGGGTGGTCTCGCGAGACATTCGCCATGAATCGTTGGGGCTGGCGATCAGCGTGCGTGAAACTGCCAAATCTAACAACGCCCAGCGCAAGGTGAATCCCCACGTAATCGGACCTCGGCGAGGTGTCGCTTTTGGCTGGACGTCTACCCGGGCTGCCGATGTGGCCGAGGCTGTTCCGTCAGACGGTTCTGATGATTCAGGCTGCGGGGCTGCCCATGGGGAACGGCAAGCGGGGCACTTCGCGAACCGGCCGCCATCGTCCACGGCACGCTCGACGACGAGTGCGCAGTGCTCTGCGACGTCTCCAGCAGCGAATGCGCCCGCTGGATCTGCACAGGGCCATGCTCGCCTCTCTCGCCCCAGAATCACATATGACGTCAAGCGGCACCGATCAGGCAGGGAGCGCCCAATACTCAACACCATCCCCGCCTCTGCCTTCGGACCGGATGTAAGCAATCTGATGGGCTGCCCTTCACTATCGGACGATAACGTGTGGGGGCCGCGGATGGCACGATGCACACAACCTGGGGAATGCGGGGATAGAGGCAGGCGCGCTCCCCGTCGGTCGTCGCCCTCGACGAGCAGGGAAATTTGCTGGTTGGCGGGGCGCACTGTTCAGGCAGCCGCGTCGGCCGAGCGCTCGCCGGGTCTCCACTCCCATACCTCCCGGAGCGCACTCGCTCGCGCATCCTCGGTTGGCGTTTAGTCATGATGTCACGCTAAGCAGCCCTACGTTTTCTCGTCACGGGCCAGGCATATAAGCCTCCCTCCTTCTCTCCTCCGCTCCGGATCGTGCTCCATTCCCTCCTACTCCCCCAGCCATGGCCGTTCTATTCTACGCGTGCGTCTGCCCGCTCACTATCCCCCACTCGTGCGCTAACTCCTATGCAGGCAAGGCGTGCCCATCGGGTACATGGCCATCGCCCTGGCCGTCCTGGCCTCGATGGGTGGCTTCATCTTCGGTGTGAGTCCTCCGGCGCACTGTCCCGCTGCCGCTACTCACCTTTTCCCAGTACGACACCGGCCAGATCTCAGATATTCTCATCATGGACGACTTCCTCCTCCGCTTCGCCGAGTGTAAGACACCCGGCGACGCCAGCACATGCGAGTTCAGTATCGTCCGCGAGGGTCTCGTCGTCGGTCTCCTTAGTATCGGCACGTTGGTTGGCGCTCTGCTCGGTGCACCGTACGTCCCGCCATTGCTCGCCGCTCTCCCTCTCGCTCATTTGTAGGCAGAACTGCGGATTACCTCGGTCGACGGCACGCAATGTCTGTCGAGTGTCTCATCTTCGCCATCGGTGTCGTCGTCCAGATTACCACCGAGCATGAATGGGCGCAATTCGCCGTAGGGCGGTTGGTTTCTGGCTTAGGCATCGGCTCGCTAAGCGCCGCCGTGCCTATGTACCAAGCAGAGACAGCGCCAAGTCAAATTCGTGGAACCCTGACGGCTACATATCAACTTTTCATCACTTTTGGCATCCTCGTCGCATGTACGCTGTTCCTTCCAGATCCGTTGCTATGGTCATTCAATTCTATCCACAGACTGTATCTCGATTGGCGCGCGCGATATTTCCGGATCGGGCTCGTGGCGGACCGTTGTCGGCATTTCTTTCGTCTGGCCCACCATACTTGGTGTTGGCATTCTGTTCATGCCCGAGTCTCCTCGATGGCTCACCAAACAGGGCCGCATCGATGAGGCGAGGCTCAGCTTGGCCGCCAGTCGTGGCCTTCCCGCGGCTGAAGCAGAGAACCACTTTGTGATCAACCGCGAGCTCGACGAGATGCGCGAGGCTGTTGAGTATGAGCGCAAGGTAGCTGCGGGATGGCTCGACTGTTTCTCGTTTGAGAGGAAGCAGCTGTACAGGACCTGCCTACGTGAGTGTGTTCCAATTGGGCTTTGAAATGCAGATGCTCATGGCGCTTCAGTTTCGGCGCTGCAGATGTTCCAACAGCTCACTGGCGCGAACTACTTCTTCTACGTAAGTTCTCCCTCTACGTTGATCTATCGTCTACTTGCTAAGTTTGGCATCGTGAAGTACGGCGCGACCGTCTTCCAATCCGTTGGTATTAGCGACTCCTACATCACGCAAATCATCCTTGGCGCTGTTAACTTCGGCTGCACGTTCGGCGGTCTCTACGTCATGGAGCGCGTGAGTACTTCCTATCCGTGCACCGTGAAAACGTCATGCTTACTAGAACCGTGCAGTTCGGCCGCCGCTTGCCACTAATAATCGGTGGCATATGGAACTCGTGCTGGCTCTTCGTCTTTGCCGCAGCGGGCACCGCGAAGAATCCGCAGGACAATCCCGGCATCGGAAAGCTGATGATCGTCTCGGCGTGCTTGTTCATCTTGGGCTACGCGATGACCTGGGCGCCGGGTGTCTGGATCCTCGTCGGCGAGACGTTCCCGACGCGCACGCGTGCGAAGCAGGCGGCGCTCGCGACGGCGAGCAACTGGCTGTGGAACTTCCTCCTCGCGTTCTTCACGCCGTTCATCGTCAAGGCCATCCATTTTCGCTACGGGTTCGTCTTTGCCGCGTGCAACCTGACGGGCGCCGTCGTCGTCTACTTCTTCCTGTACGAGTCGTCGGACCTCAGCCTGGAGAGCGTCGACATGGTGCGTAGCCGCGTTCGTACATTTAGTTGCTTGTGGCTCACGCTGCGCGATGTAGATGTATGGCGACCCGTACTGCAAGCCATGGACGTCGCGCACATGGGCGCCGGCCGGCTTCACGTCCCGCGCAGACCTCGTCGAGCAGAGCCGCGCCGCGGAGGCGCACAAGCCGCTCGCGGGCGGGCGCGAGGAGGCGCGCATCGAGAAGGTCTGAGCCTAGACGCGGCGCGCCGCGGGCGTGCCTGCGGGCACGGACGATCCTCGAGGTGGCGAGCGAAACTAGAAAATGTGTACTGGTGCCGCGCGCACGACTGATAATATGTATTCATACGTACCACTGACGACCCCTTTACTTGTCTTCATACGACCCGTACGCTACCGTAATGCTCCTGCTGCATGTTGTTCGCTTCTCGGCTGTACACACACCACACACACCTTTGCGCAATGGGGATGCTCTCGACTTGATTTGGAGGATCTGCGCGTGATGCCGAGCTGTCTACGGGATGATGTTGAATTATGTCGATTGCCAAGGCCGTGATGGGGGTCATCATGTTGGTCGTTTGCCGATCCTCGTCCGTCCGATTGAGATGTGTACGTACAGCTCAGTCAATGGCACGTACACAAGTGGTCACCAGTGCGCGGAGCACGCTGCTGCGCACCACCACCAGGTCCATAGTGCAGCAGAGGGAGCTGCACCGGGATCCGCGGCTGCGCACGCGGCTCGGGACGCTGCGCATCGATCCGTTCGAGCTCCCATCAGCAGCGCTTTAATCGACTTTCGATCGTTGATGGCCAGCTGGAGTGGAAAGACGGGATCAGGTTCTCTCACGTGCGCGGCGGGGCTGCGAACGTTTGACATTGACATTGGGGATGGGCAACCCCGCCTAGAAATGTGTCCTGAGCTTATCACGTCGGAGTCTGAACCACCTACCCAATGTGGTATTTAGATGCCGAGACTGCGAATGTGGCGCTATTGACGCTGGTACTAGCCTGTACCGGCGCCGGTACCTAAGCACCACTGTAGACACGGCTATGTACTGCAACGTTCATTCAAGATGTAAGCTACGTAGATGCTCAAGATATAATGAAACATACAATGAGCCCTTGATATCTTTGTCAGTTCTTTCCAGCGACTCCTCGACGATATCGAGCCATCAAACGCGACGTGGCGGCGTTCGCATCCCAGTTAGGAAGGCAGGTACATTCATACCACTGGCACATAAATATTCTGCACCTCACAAGTACATTCATTCTGTAGGTAGGTAATAATCTAAGAGCGCTTTCTTGATAGTGTAGTTTCGACCTGAGCGATCTGAGGGTCCTATCGATTTTCACATCATGATTGGCAAGCATTCTAAATCATACTCCCATACATTGATGGATTGGTATCTCCTCCTTCAACAGTGATCTACAGCAAAAACCTAGTACACAGATTGATTCTGTTTGCCTTTCCGCAGAAATCGTTGGGAACACATTTCCGTTAAACTGTCTTGTAGTTGCAGTGTGCCATGCGCGATGTACGAAATTGTACAGTACAGATTTTATCTCAAAATTCTGTTCCGAAGAAATTGATGTATTCAATGTTCTGAGAAATACACCCCACTGACACAAGGCATGAATGTTTTTATCTGAGGAGCCTTTACATTGATACCGTCGCGCTCTGCGCGCCAAGCCCGTGCCGCAGTGAGAGCTGCCCGGCATGTACTGTGGCGTGTGATAGACGCCGGACATCCGGAATTTGCCGCTCCCCTACGGTTGCCCCTCCCCATTGACATGGAAGGGGAAGGCCGGTTGCTTCTTTGAGCGCGGCGCGCCACAGCTGGGCGCTCAGGCGCTCATCCTCCTGAGCCGTTCCGGTGGGAGGCGGATTGACTTTCCCCCGTCGCTGCCACTGCCGTGAAAAAATCCGTTCAGGGGCTTTTGTCGCGAGGGGCCGATATTTTGGTGCCTGGCCATGGCTATGCCAGTGGCCAAGTCGTGATCGAGCATCTTGCAGTTGCTTCCGCGCGGCACGGGATCCGTTTCGACTTTGCCTGGGCATATGTTCTGCTTTCCTCCTTGGGCGAAGAGAGGTGGCCGGCGTACGCGGTGCTCAGATGATGGTCTGGAGACTCGTTTGTAGCGCATGTGCAGTGCACAGCGATCAACTGCTAATGCGGTCATCCAGCGGCTGAGCTCGTCGAGTTGGGGACCCTTCAAGTCTAGTGGCAGATACATGGGGGAGGCGGAGGCAGATCACATCCGCGAGGAACCAGCTGTTCCTCACTTCAGACCGCTGTCGGGTGTATGTGCCGTCCCTGTTAAGGTTGCGCGCTCGCCTTCGTGCAGATTCTTGCTTCTCCTGCACCATCGTCTCTACGAACACGTTTATGACCTCGTAACGAACCGCACGACCTTTACGCCTCGACGTAACTGACGACTTGAGCTATGAATATCACGACGCTGTGAGTCGGTTTCTATCACGCCCTGCGCTCCGAACGAACTCATCGAGGTGCATATATCAAACAGATGGGGGTCGATCACTCTCGGGATTGTTTTCAACACGCTGCTTTATGGGGTGGTCCTAGCGGGGTATTTTCACTATCATAAACATCACAAGAAGTATGTCGATCCCATCGCCTATATGTCGTTCCTGGGAATTCACGCCACGATGCATCAGCGACTCGGTTTGGCTTCGGCTATATGTGGGTGGCATCAGAGCGTAGGGTGTTGCGGCTCGGCTGAATGCATATTAGGTTTTGTTTCTTTTCGTCGCAGATTCTGTGAACACAGGGTTGTCCATCGCGTTCATGTTTGATTGTCTCGTTGAGCATTTTGGTGCGTTGGCGCTCGGTTTTTGGTACATGCAGACATTCATCGTTCGTGTCGTCACAGGAGAATTGTCCTGTCTCGGAAACCCCACATGGCGTGAGTACCCCTCCGATGTTATTTTGGATTTCTCTCATAATCTTGTTTCAGTTTCGACCTCGAGTGAGTATCCGCCTCAGTAACGTGTACAGCAGATGATAGAACGGGCATCCTGCCATCGTAGTTCCCGCAATAACGGTAAGTCAAGCCAAATATACACCGCATCGCTTGCTCATAATATGCATGGGACAGGGCATAATTTCATGCGCAGTCCAGCTCTTTTTTACGCATCGTGTCGGGCGGCTCAGTCGCCAGACTTGGTTAGCGGTGATCATCGGCTCTCTCGCCGTCATCTCCATGCGTGAGTACCTCCTGTCCGCTCCATGGGTCCACTTCCTGATCTCCACCGGACCATACCGTAGTATCGGCATTAACGAGCGTCATCGCGATCCGATGGCCGGGCTACCGTTCCTACACTTCCTTCCGACGACCGGCGGTCAGGGTCCCAGTCGTAGTGTGGCTCGTCAGCGGCCTCTCCGCAGACGTGCTGATCACGATCGCGCTTGTGTGGCATCTCGTGAGCCTCCCTCCTCGTGGCAGACGGTCCGGACTGACATCCGCGCACGGATAGCACCGCAAGCGGACCGGGTTCCCCTCCACGGACTCGCTTGTGAACCGGATCATCCGACGTATGGTCTGTGGTTGACGTTTCGTGGTCGTCGTTGACCATGAATATTCGTAGTGACGATCCAGACTGGCGTGCTGACCACAACGTGGGCTCTGGTTGACGTCACGCTGTTCCTTGCAACCGTGCGTGCGCCATTATCTCTTGTGTCTCGCGTTCGCTAAAACTTTCGTGTCACAGCCCAGCACCGCGTGAGTGTCTCACGCACTGGCAGAACTGAAGCGCTCTTAAACTGCGATAGACACATCTTCTTCAACCTCACGCTCGCCAAGCTGTACACGATATTGCTCATGTCGAGCCTGAACATGAGGGGCGGCTGGGAACCGTCCTACATCTCGACGTCGGAGCTCCCCTGGCACGTGGAGAGCGGCCGTACTACGCAAAGTTTGATTCATGAGGTGGCGTTCCCCGCAGCCGCTCGTTCGTTGCGTCCTGACCTCCTTGCCGCAGCGCAACACTGACAATGGCGCTGTCAACGGGACGACGGTGAGCACATTTGTACACAATCCGTCAACGTTTGAGGTGTTGATTTTGTGTCTTTTCGAACTTCGCTTAGCAGAGGGATATGGAAGGAGGGAGGGCCCGTCGTGACACTATATCCTCTGAGAGCATCAAGGCCGAGCATCCATGAACGCACACCGACATTTTGCTTACTTTGACCTGTCATGTATCCGTACATCGAAAGACGACTGATATACCCTGTTTTCCCATGGCAAACAGAAATAAGCGAAGCATACACATACCGAGCTCTGGCCGCGGCAGCAATCAAGATCGATGGTTGTTATCTCTCATTCCAGCAATAGCAACACTTGCGCTACATAAATAGTTACATGTGATAGCGAACAGCATTGTCATCTATGTCGGATGCATATGAATGGACGATTCCGCTGCGTTGTACAGCGGCTGACTACTGGCCTTGAGCCTCTTCTTCCTTAGCACGCTTGATTGCACCAAGCACCCTCGAATGGACTTCTTTGCCGGCAGCGACAACGCCGAAGTTCTCCCCGAGCGTCCTGCCCAGGCCGAAATCGAGCGGCTCGCCACGCGAGTCCGTGATCACTCCGCCAGCTTCCTCAACGAGGACCGAGCCAGGCGCGTGGTCCTAAACCGGTTTGAAAGTCAGCGGCGCGGACGCACGTTCCCCGCGGCGGTGCTCACCCAGATCTTCTCCCTGTACCCGGTGCCCGTCGGCATGCGGAGGTAGACGCCGCCGTCGCCGCGCGCGAGCGCACAGTACTTCGCCTGGCTGTCCATGCGCGTCGCCGCGCGGGTGACGCCAAGAATCTGCGCGACGCGCTCGTTGAACGAGAGCTTCGCGTGCGCCTTCTCGACCGACTCGAGCAGGTTGAGTGTGTCCGCGCCGAACGCGGGGATCGCGAGCCGCCGCGGCGCCGCGGCGCCGAGCGGGTCCGCGAGCGGGAGCTGGTGCGCGCCCTGCCCGCGCACGGCGACGAAGATGCAGCCGCGCGCGCCGCCCGGCTGCGCGGGGTCCGCGGGCAGGTTCGGGCACCCGATCACGCCGAGCTCGACGCGCGCGTCGACGACGAGCGCGAGGCAGACCGCGTACTGCTCGCCGCGCAGGAAGCCCTTCGTGCCGTCGATCGGGTCGAGCGTCCACATGCCTGCGGGTCGGCGACTGTGTGAGAGGTGTGGTGCATGCGGCGAGGGAGGGACTTACGGCCTGTGCGCCCGCCGGCGTGGTTCCCGCGGTCGATCGCGGCGAGCAGCTCGTCGGCGGTGAGCGCGCGCCCGCCGATGCCCCACTCGGCTTTCTCGTGCGCCTCGAGAGGCGCGGTGAGCGCTTCGTTGGCGAGCGCGACGACGCGGTCGCGAAGCGCTGCGCCGGAGGGGTCGCGCAGGTCTGCAGAATCTTCTTCGCCGACGATGGGATCATCCGGGAAGGCGCGCCCGAGCATCGTGTTCACCAATGCCTGTGCAGAGAAGTCGCCGACTACAGAAATAGGGTCAGCGGGATTCTATACAATGCCAGTTCCCGTGGTAAGAAAGACTGTTCCAGCTGCAGTGAAAGCGAAACAATAGAACTGATCCAACAGTCACGATACGCGACTAGAGGCGGATCTGCTACCAGCATCCAGCAAGGTTGCATGGCCGCTTATTGGTATCCATGGATGTGTCAGCAAGCATGCTCAGAAGCTGCCATACAAAGCCAGCCACAACTGCTGCTTCAGCTGGAGTGGAAGCGAAACAACAAAACAGATTCAACAGTCACGATGCGCGACTAGCTACTACCAGCATCCAGCAAGGTTGCATGGCTGCATATTGGCATCCATGGATGTGTCAGCAAGCGTACTCAGAAGCTGCTTTGAGAATGAGTGGACTCCGACGGTGAAACGGTGGGTTTAGGTAAGAAAAATGCCGCCTCATATCGGTAAATTCCGAGTAGGCTACCGCTGCTACTATGCTACTGCCTGATCCATAGCGCTACAGAGCTCTACAGATCAGGTAATAAGCAACACATCACTGATACTTGACCGATCGTTGTGGCCACCCTATCCAATATGCCCGGGATAGCCGCCATACCTCAGTCCCATGCCATCCCAACGATTGCTCTCACAATCCCGGTATGGCCGCAACTTCTGCATGAGGGCGACACGGCCACGATCGGATCCGAACCCGAACACCGACAGGATGCAGCAGTTAAAACTTGCTAACATCCGGCAAGTATTGATTCCAGCACGCCGCATAGCCCTATGATTGGGATACGTCGAGTACTGCCGCCACATCTCAGTCCGTATCAGCGCCCACAGATCGTCATTTATCCGACCTTGATCTGCAGCGGAAGCGCACCTCGGGCGGGTAACCTTGCCGGGCTCCAGAATGTTATGAATTACCACGGCTGTCAATGGTTGCACTTCTAGCAAGTGCAAGATAAGAGATCGCATAGCGCTAGATCCCTGCTATACGGCGCCGCCCTCGTGGCGACACACGCGACGAGTATTGCCACTCGCGCGGATATGGGTTGTCCAACACCAATGCTACAAGACCTGCCTCCATCAGGAGAAGTCTGAGGAAGCTACCACTGCTACCATGCTACTGCCTGATCTGTAGTGCTACAGAGCTCTACAGATCAGGGGGAAGTAACATAGCACTGGTACCTGTCCGATATTTTCCCGATGGCGAATGTATTGCCACTCGTGCGGGTGTGGGTTCTCCAATACCAATGCTATAGAATCGCGCAAAAGACTTGCTTCGGCTGCAGCTAGCCGATGACAGAAGCTATCCGAAATGAAACGCAGGAGGAAAGAGAAGTACGACAGAAGAATCACGCGGCAAATGAACGAACGCAGACTCACCGGTTACTGGACTTTGGTCATCTTTTGTGAGGGTCTCGTTCCGCACAAGTTTGTTGAACACGGACGAGGTGAGCACGCAGGCTCTCCTCACGGCTGCGACGGCGACCTGCCTTTCAGCGTCGTACGCGGTAGACATGATGAGATGGGGGTTGTGTCTTTACCGACGTCGCTCGCGGGGTAAAAAAGGCGGCCATGCGAGACGTCGAACGCCCGATTTCCTGCACATGGCGTTAACATCGCGCGTCCTCGGTTACGTAATCAGCACACGATGATCGACAGGCGCCTGTTATGACAGAATAGGTTTGCTCGAGATTCGTTCGCCATTGACTGCAATCTTGGCCGCCACCCCTGCTTACCGTTGCTGCTCTACGGTGACGCGTCCAGTTTGCGACCGCTTTCGGCTTGAAGACTCAGCTGTTAGCATGTCATGCGGCGTATACGGGACCTGATTCGTTGATTAAGCGATCCAACCCAAATCCGGCCGCGGGTCGACGTGGATCCCTGAATGAAATAACCAGTCATTATAGAACATGTGCAAGGTGGTATGCATGAGGCTTGATACTGCATTCTGCGGTCACATTGATATGGGCATCCAAGCTGATGACATACCGCTGAATTTCTGAGGCTGATCTGTGTTGCAATTGTCTCCTGTCATCTGCACTCAGGTATACCTTGTCGCCTGTCGGTCAGATGGGTCACTGTCCTTATAATATCCTTGGCAGCACGATGCTCCTGATCGCGGCCCATGTACAACTCGATCGTGAATATGATAATTGTACTGACTAAGCGGCTGCAGTTGGCGCATGAGCAGTGCGGATATGTGCGCCGCCCGCAAGGCTGATCCAATGGTGGGGTTCTCATTAGGTCGAAGAACCAATACTTCTTTTACATATGACAACCGATCTTTCACCGCTGGCAATCTGCGCAATGGACAAGCGGGAAATTTTCAGTGATCAATCAGCGATGGGTCGGAAGTTGCGCTTCGATGCTACACATGTGTTGCCAGCCTCGGTCACAATTGTGCTTTGCTGAAATAGTTCTAATTTTGACATATGCAATGATTTCAAGGTCCTCTTTTCCTGGTTACAGCGTATGAAACACATTTAGAACATTGCCGAGTGGAGTTGATAACTTCCCATGCATTATGTGTGCTTCTGCGCAGAAACGCAATCGCATGGATTCCTGTGAACCCGTCGCTATATCGCACTGCTTTTAAGCTGACCAATGGGAAGGTCAGCTTTCAACTCGTTCTGCACCCGTGATTTACCCAAATCATCGTGTTATTCAGTGGTCACGGACGTAACAGCAACGCATACTGCTGATGGCACGCTTAGTGAACCCTTCCCTCCGCAACGTTACATGGAACCGTTGAGTGAGTTTTCTCTCCGGTCGTCTTACTTCCGCCGTCTAATTCTTACTAGCAACTAATGCAGCCAAGATCAGCTCGGCCCCGAGCAGGTTCCGAGCCATTTATCAAGAGACGGATCTATAACGCCGCACTGTGGAGCTCATAGCTTTTGAGACGATGAGCGCTGGCTGTCCTCCACAATGTCGATCTCGCAGCGCCAGCCTGGCAGGGGTGGGACCGGGCGGGGTGGAACCGTAGTAGAACACACTAGGCCACGCCGCCGGACTACAGTGGCCGATCAAATATTCGATGCGATCAGATAGCTGCTCCGGTCAGATCAACGGCACCTCGCATTGCAGGGGAAGTCGTTCGCGTACTGCCCGTGCGCGTGAGTCTCGGTTCTACTGCATTGGTGCACCTTTGTACTCATCTGCCCAACAAGAAGGCCTGATTGCGGCGGGTCTAGCCTCAGGCGTCTTGACGTATAGGCTCTTGATGTTCATTTGCTGGGGGGCACCGCACGTGTTTGATGTGTTCCAGCATCCCATCCCCTTTCCCACATCAAGATCCAACCCGCCTCACCTCTGTTTAGATCTCCGGGTACAATAGGGGGACGTCTAGTATGATGAAACATTGTTTCCACCCCCACCGGCGTCAATGCTCTTAGAAATTCCATCAGGAGGATGTTTGTCACGGCGTTTTGACAACTCCCCACTTTCGACTTTCTCGCCACACTCCGGTACTACCTTATGATTACCTACATGCTACGGAATGCAAGGAGATCTGCCGGAGCGCGATCTCATTAAGCCGAAGCTGGGCCGTGCTAATAGGTGCCTGGTCGAGATAGCGAACAATTTGATCCTCTGCTTTCGGACCGTCGATTACTGTTGGCATGTCATCCTGCATCCTCCCCGACTGCTGTGTTGCGGCTCTTTGAAATTGAAGTTATGCTTTCTCTCATTATTTGGACTCAGCTCTGAGTATCGCAATTACCGCACTTCTCATGCCGAGAGGGTTGCGACCACTGGCTGATACCGTGCGGTGAGCCAGCGCGATATTTCGTAAACACTTGGTGTGGAGACCTGCATCAGGTGCGCGTGCCGAAGCTTGGCGCCCATATCCAAGAAGGTTAGCGCACAAGCGTGAAAGGATCTTGGCTTGATTCGCCCCTTCACGCGAGGCCGTCATAACTGCTCGCGACAATAAATATGAATCTGCTGCATTCTATGGCTCCGCGTTGACCCACAGCGACTTGCGACCGCTTGCAGCTGTGCTCCTTCTCTTTTCCAATGTCGTTCCCTGGGGGAGCTGTGAGACTGCAATTCAACAGCACGCTAGGCGCGGCGTTCCTTGGCCAATTCGCGACTGCGATGTGGGTGTTCACTTGCCCGCGTTACCCGTTCGCCTACGTTCCAGCTAATCGATGCCGACTGACAGCTTGTACGGCATAACGAGCCTGCAAACATTCATCTACTACAAGCAGCACTACAAGGACTCGCTGATCTTGAGATTCCTGGTGCGTGCCAGCGCAATTGTCTCCGCTGTCAGCCTGGGTTCGAATTCCCCGCCAGGTTGGCGTGCTGTGGTATGCACATGCTCTTCTAGATCTTGTAGGTACGCGACTTCCGAGATTGAACCTTTCTGGTTATGCTAGGATTCTCGATGGCATCCACGTTGCTTTCATCACACATGCCATGTATATGTATATGATCGTCAATTTCGCGAACCCACTAAACGTCGATAAGCCAATATGGTAAGCAGGCATGTTCATACAACTCGGGGTCCGTCATACAAGCTAGAATATGCGTGCTAGGAGTGTTTGGGTATGTTCATCGCATATTCTGATCCCATGAGATACGTTGCGCTGACGTTTCCCTAGGCTATGATTATTGTCTCGGTAAGGTATTCATCCACGCTTGTATGGAAAGGGACTAATCTTGTCTTAGAACATCAGCAACATGATTGTTCGAGCGTACGTTACCAATACTCGTAGGGTTCAGTGGTATGAATGACTGAGCTCTCGCTACAGTATCTTTAGCCGCACGCTATGGAAATGTGGGCGTTTCTATCCGAAGAGAGCGACTGTTTCTCATAAGCTTGTCTCAGTGAGCGGCAAGGCTCTGATCTTTCCTCTCGTGATCGTGAGTGGCAAGTACATAGCCAGCGGGAGACACTGACCGTCTTCTTAGGGGTTGTTGTCCATCTATGTTGCAGGTTAGCTGATATGTGTATTTCCTGCGGGTGTCCTCAGCTTACGGACATGGACAGCGGATGCATTTTGTGAGTATGAACATATAAATGTTAATGAACCTTTTGACGGCGGACCGTCGCAGATTTTGCAATCAGGGGGTAACGTTAGCTTTTCCCCTTTAACCTCGAGCGAGTCTAATATGACACATAGGTTCCACATCGACTCATACTTGGACATTCATCATTTCTCCGTGAGTATATTATCCGAGTGCGGGATAGATCGCCGACAGCCCACACATTGTTAGTGGAGTCTGTATAATGGCTTTGCCTTTGAGGTCCTCGTGGATGGCATGATCACTGTTTCGCAGTGTTTGTTGCTGCGACGGTTCCGCACTGGTATCAAGAGGTTAGACAATGCTAGGCTTCCATCCTATTACCCAACTGACGATACTTAGCACGGACTCTATCATAACTATCTTGATGGTGTATAGCATCAACACTGGGTTGCTCACGAGGTAATGAAATTACTTAGTTTCTGTAACAGAATTCGGTATTAAACATATGTCTCCAGTATTTGTGCGACCCTATGTTTGGTGACGGTAAGCAGCCAGAGTTCCAGAATCCAAGATTATATTCACCGACATGGATTGTAGTTCACTGTCTTACCAGACATGTTCGTCTATTTCGCCTTTTACTTCGTGTTGAGCAAGCGTGCGTGCTAATGCTATTTTGTCAATATGATCACTTAACTTCCCTTAGTCTATGTTAACTCTGTGCTAGCCAACTTGAATGCTAGGTCAACTATACTCGAGAATATGCCTGGTGCTAAGCCGCTGAATAAATATGACTACACTGATCCATCGTCCATGAGCTCTGGGGGCACCCCTCTTGTACCTGCACAGGTACGTTCTCTGTGATAGGACTGGATGCTAATGACTTATGGGACGTTGCTCAGTTCTCTTCTGTTGTCGACCCGGTACTGTTGACCACTCGCGGCGAACGGTCGGTGATGGCCACCATCAGCGAGACATCCCCGGTATAAAGCAGTGCATTGATAATGTCCGCTATCTATATCACTATCAATGCATGCTAAATTAGATCCGCATTCCATATCTCTGCAGCAGCCATTGATTTGCCATTGATTGCTCATTGCTCACGCTCACTATATCCTATCCAACGGGGTCCAACCGGCGCCTATATGCAATTTGGCACCCGTTGACAACTCCCTTATACGTTACTACTATCTATTGGCGTCCTAGTTGAGTCCCTCCTTTGATCTTGTACGTTACCGACGTAGTCGGCTCCGTGGACGGAGCAGAAAAATCTGTATACTTAGCAAATGTTCTTGTCCTCAACGGCCAAGTAACGAGGATTGCAGATCACGTGGCGACCCTCCTTTCTCTCTTACCACCACCACCGCCTTAGGCGCTCACGTACCGTCCACCCATACGCCGACCCCCACGCACCGTCTCTCCCACCATGAACACCCAACGCACCGTCCCCAACACCCAGAGGGTCCAAACCGAAACCACATCCGCCACCTTTGCATTTGATCTACTTTTCAACGCTGCCCAGAGTATCCACCGGGCACACGAAACCAACTCCTCCAACTATGCTCTTCCACTTTGGAAGACTCACGTATCCTACCTCTTTACCGCAATCCAACATGGAGCTGACGAAATCGCTCACACCGAAGCCCTCACCTTACTCACAGTGCGAGACACAGTCCGCCAACTCGCCAACCACTTAGACGCCATTCTGGCGCCTACTTTTCCCAACCCTATGCCCTACCCTATTCCCACACCTCCACCCTCACCGCCTGCTGTACGCACCACTATCCAGACCCATCAGGCGCCATACATCAAACACTTAGTCACCACATCCCGAATCCCACGACGCAAAACACCCCTGCCCAAACTCCATTGGGTACCCAACAAACCACCTACTCCCAACCCTACCCCTCCTGTAACCTCACCAGCGATTACCTCAACCCCGACTGTTACCGTCAAATCACCTAAACAGTCCACTACCCCACCGCCTCCTCCCACACGCAACCACTCCCCCACACCATCCGCTCATACAGCGGATTCGGACAACACTGCTCACCCCCAACTCACCCACAACTCACCCACGCCCACTCCTTCGGAACTATCCGCCGAAGACTACGCCATCAATTATGGCACCCTCGCTGAACGTGCCATGTTTCCCCAATATTTTGGCCCTGATGGCCGACGTCTCACTCCCCCAATTCGCTCACCCGTCTCTCAATCACCCATCCCATCTGCACCCCCACTCCCTTCACCCATAACCACTCCTCCCTCCGTGGCTACCCCTGCGGACACCACCGACGATTCTCCTCCTCAATCATGCAGACCGCTTTGGGTTGATCAAACTATGACCAACCTCCTGGAACCTCCCATGTACGACCACCCCATCGGACCTACACCTTCCCTCGACATGATTCGTAATACCAAACCTCCCACCCCAATCCCTAACACTTACACTGTCCAAATCAACGGCATCGCCTGTCGCTATGCTGACGGCACTCAAGTCACCAATCAAGACCTTGCCGACGAATTCTTTCACGCACTCCGTCAAACTCCCTTCTACACCATTGCTCCACGACCATACCCCTTTACACCTCACTTCATACGTTGGATGAACCCCAACATCCCTGACCACAAGACGCACTCCTCTGTTCTCCTCTCATTCACCGATGCCGACGACGGCCATATACTCAAAGCGCTCGAGAGCGCCATCCATGACTTTAACTACGGCGTCATCACCTCCCACTTCCACGGACGCGTATCCATGACTATCCGTTCTCGTACCTGACCGCCTTCCCACAGGCCACCTTGCAAGAAGTCCGGGTTCTTCTGCTACGTACTTTTCCTCTTAGTTTTCACCTCCCATTTTCTTTTCTTTTCTTTTCTCTCTACGTATCACTAGAGCGATTGGTGTCGCCTAACCTCGGGGCTTCTTCCATCTGCTCGCCCTCTCCTACGATACATAACCGACGTACGACCCCGCACACCACCCTACTCGTGTCTTTCGTAAACTATCACCTTTGACCTTGGGCTCTCGTTAGCTGCCGCACATGTACTTAGGATACTGACTGTGGGATATAAATGGTTGTCTCTCTCTCTCTCTTGCAGATCACGTGGCACAGCCGTGAAGCATGATCGAGTGATCACGCCACTGTCGCAACTTTTAGTAAGTGTAAGTTCCAGAAAACAATGCCTCAGGCTATAATTAGAGAATCTATCTCTAGCTCAATAGTCAGATAGTTCCACCCGCCATACTATCGCCACTTCGGATAATTTGAACATATGGCATGCAGCATACCCATTAGAAATCAGTAAGTGCACGGGAGCGCAACGCAACGGACGCAGCGAACAGAGTGGCATGAAGCGTGCCTGCGGCGCGCTGACGACTAGGATTGTCTGTTCAGCGATCAATATGGAACGTTTGGTTTCAGTGCATGCCGCCTGCATGTTTTGAAGTCCGACGAGTATCTCACTCGCCATTGTTCTTGTATAGGCCGATGTGGGCGAATCTGAACCAGACTTGAGACGCTTGATGGCATCCTAGTCCCATTAGCGTAGGTTAATCAACTAGCAACCCTCTCCCCTTCGCCCAACCACTAACTAGATTGTCCACTTGGCAAATTGTTGTGAAACGTCAGAATGCGCAAAGACACAACCTGTATGTTACGCGGTCTTACGTACGGGATAATTCTGCCTTCATGTGCCGATAGATCAAGGCGTGATGTATCTCGGGTACACCATCTGTTGGAATAAACCAGCAGGGGCATACCACTACTCCACCGTGGAGTAGTGGTATGCCCCTGCTGGTTTATTCCAACACCGTCAGCCAAGTGCGAGGCTGTAGATCTACTCGTATCTATGTAGATATACTACCTAGCAGGTCCTGTAACTGTAGCCGGACCGGTATACTCATATATAACCCCCTTATAGTAGCAGGTCCGCGCAATAGCAAGCACCCAAGGGACACGTTCTTGCAAGGACCTCACCTGAGGGCCCTTGCTATTGCAAGGACCTTACCTGAGGCCCTTGCTATTGCGAGGACCTTACAGTAGTGGTTGCTTGGGCAGCCGGCAGTGCGGGAGCACCGCTCTAGAATACCGGTTCCAACCATGCAGCCCTTAGACGAAATTGTATTCACACAGTGCAATGCCAATAAAACCTCGATTTATTTGTAATATGCATGTGCACAACCATATTAGTACAGTCTGCGCCGGCCAGGCAATGCTGCATGATCTTCGAGTATGCTGTGGCATCAATTGACAGCCCAAACCTAAGGATGAGTGAGTAGATGATCGAGAAGCACATGCGCACCGTGCCTGAGATGATGTGCACGATACAAGCTCAAGGCTCCGCAGAGGATAATGAAGCCCTGTGCCGGATGCATGCATCAGTTGCGTGTGGGCATGGTAGTGCATGGGGGCATATGGGAAGGATGAGCACAATCGATGTGGCACAGATGGTGGTGTAGCAGGTCTAGAACTTGTGCAAGTCTGTGAGCGTGGCAGCGACGGAGCTGAACAGGAGCATGACCGTGATACTGCTGGGGTACAGTCGTCATCACACATCAGGAGTGGCGGGGACATGGGAGGAGGGGGGGAGAGGCAGAAGAGGCAGGAAAAAAGCACAGACACCTGCTCAAAATTATTTGAGTACAGCTCATTGTGTGCAGCAAACACCTAGATAATGATTAGCAGGCAGCCGAGCAGGCAGTTGCGCAGCACAGTATACATGCACCGGAGGTGTAGAAACTCGTGGGGTACATCGGATGGGCAAAGTACAAGTCATCGTTCTACCGAGCGTCAGCGAATTTGGAATGAATGTGGACAGTGCCTGTCACTGACCATGTACACACTGCGGCGCAGGCGCAATTGCAATCGTGTTAGTCATACCATGGTTTCCGCAGATAACGACCCACAAGTGATCCACCACGTCCGGTACATTGGCGAGCTGCGACTCAATCGCAAGGCTGCGGACGCATGAGTATCCACCAGGCACACAAGACAGAAGCGCATGCACCTATTGAACACCGTATCGGAGTACGTCTCAAACATCTGCGCATGATGCATGATGCACAGCTCGACGGAGCCGTCTGCCCATCCATCGTGGGTCTGCTTCCCGAGGTCGAGGAGGGACTTCAGTCAAATTGTCACAAACTGACATAGACGTGCCTTTAACCCTCTACTCTCTCTCTATACACCCTATCTCTCTGCCCTAGCCCGCGTGATAGGCCGAGGTACAACGCCGTCTCAAGGTGTCGGCGAGGTGTGGTGACGAGGACTTCAAGGGGAGCACGCCTAGTGGTAGCAGTAAGAGGGGAAGCGCCCCCAATAACGAGATTGACAGAACTGGGGAGTAAGCCCCAGTTCGACGTACTATATATACAGGTAGAGACCGCGTAACTATCGAGGATAGACCCACCCTAAAGGGGGCTGTGCACCTAACGTCATAGCACGCCATACAAACGCCATCTACCTAACACGTGAGCGGACCGGCGGGGAGGACGGGCCGTAACCCTACTATCTACGACAATCGATATCTAATCTATAGGCCACGTGACCTTGAACGCACCAGTTTACGCGTTCGACCCACGGAGAGGGCAGATCCTAGGCGATGGCCCAGAATCTGTGACACAAATATCTTAATCTGCCAAGTGCCCTTCGCTTAAGAAATCACAGTTGCGAACTAGGTTTGCACGCAGATTAATCTACCATGAAAATAAAATATAACACCGGGATTCGAACCAAAGGCCTAAGCAGATGATGATAACAGTGTATCATAGCGCAATAGCCGACTGAGCTATGGCAGCAATGGTTAATTTCAAATGAATAAAATATATATAGGTTGTATTCACACTTAATTTTCGCACTCAGATTTAAGGAGACTAGCTACTACTGCAAGTACGAACAATTAATGATAGTGGCTACTTGTGTGACATAGCATGATCTGGAGCAAGTTGGCATGTAAAAGGTCAATACACTATGACCAGTGCTTCCCAAAGATATTTGCATTTGTATTGAAGCAGATGTAGAGATTGCGAAAACGAAGTTCTGTGTGAATCCTATATATATTTTGATTGTTTAATGTTCACAGTTCCTGCCATAGCTCAGTCGGCTATTGCGCTATGATACACTGTTATCTTCGTCTGCTTGGGCCTTTGGTTCGAATCCCGGTGTTGTATTTTATTTTCACGGTAGATTAATCTGCTCAGCTGCGCCAGATTAATCTGCGTGCAAACCTAGTTCGCAACTGCATTTTCTTAAGCAAAGGGCACTTGGCAGATTAAGATATTTGACTGAAACTCTATGGTCGAGCCACTGCGGGACCTGGCCGAGGCGCCAGGACGAGCTGCGCATATACATGTGCAATTCCAAAGACCACAACACGCGGCATCAAGAGTGGAAGGAGAAAGAAAAGAGAGACAGGGGAGAGTGGCGGATGGGTGAGGCATGCATGGGCAACAGCCTAAACCCCAACATGGTTTGAGAGAAAAAAGGATGCACGCGTTAACAGCATCGAGAGCTAGTCTGTATGGTACTTTACAAGTTTTGAGAGCCGACTGAAAGTATGACAGATTACAAAGTATGACACAAAGGGTTGCCTGATCAAGTAAGGGACTTACTAAATCGGATGGGAGCCGCATCATGCTCAGATACCCAGATGCCTTCCCATACTACACACACCCAGCTTCATGTGCTTTAGTGGAAAGTAGTACTGGCACCTATACTCGACGGGGTGCCATCATGGATGTCCTCCTTGCTTCAACAAAGCTATTCAATCCTTATGGTAGTTGTAACTGATCTGTTGTGCATGAATCTATGAGCTTCTGTTTTATGTGCTCTCTGAGGGACTGTGCATATTAAGTAAAGCCATGTGTCTTTTAACTGCCATTGGTACTACTGCTGTGACAGTCCTGTAATGAACATGTCCATCCCCTCTAACCCTGCAATTGATATATCTGTCCTCTGTGATCCTGCAATTTGACATTTCAGTCCTCGTTGATCCTATAAATAATATCTCGGTCCTCGTTGATCCTGCAAATAACTTGTCAGTCCTTGTTGATCCTGAAAATAGTATTTCGGTCCTCATTGATCCTACAAATTATATTTCGGTCCTCGTTGATCCTGCCATTACCCCGCACGTAGTATCTGCTCGTATCTACATATATCTACCGAGCTGGTATTTACAATAGTTAGCGGACTAGATATGAGGGTTCGCGTTTTGCCGATGCCAGGGGGGGACTTGTCACAGAAAAGGTTTGCTGTCGCAATAACCCTTCAGGGATAATAAGCCTCACACTGTATGACAGCATAAAGACTCTTAGTACTGCGGTACTACTATAATCAGGCGTATGACGTATGATTGGTTCGCTGGTTTGGTTCGTCTTCAAGCAAACTGAGAGATCACATGATCACAACGTAACCGAACCGCGTTGAGTAGGCCCACGTTGCCACTACCGACCATATTGTACACCAATTCCTGTAACTTGCGATGGTGAGCCCTATGTAAACGGCGCTCATACTAGATTATAATGAATGCTGTAGACAGCCAGCAACAATACCGCAGATCCGGTCCCGATAGAGACGTCCCATGAAGACATGATTGTACGCGACCGTGTCTTGTACAGCAGCGACGCGTACTGACATTCAGCAGCATGATGCGCAACTAGACTACTATGGAAAACGTCTTGCAACCTGCTCCTCTGACCGAACTGTCCGAGTATTTGACGTTGTAGACGGGGAGACACCGAAAGCTGGCCAAACATTGAAGGGGTGCGTCTCCGACCTTGTTGCTCGTGCGACGGCGCTATTGTGGCATGCACCGTTTATACGCGCGTGTTTTCAGGCATACAGGCCCTGTCTGGCAGGTGGCTTGGGCTTACCCAAAGTTTGGGCAGATCCTTGCGTCATGTTCTTACGACGGCAAGGTCATAATCTGGAAGGAACAACCTGCACAAGGACCGGTGCCAGGAGGCTGGGCAAAGATTAAGGAGCATACATTACACAAAGCCTCAGGTACGCGTTCTCACTGTTCTCTTGCGCTCACAACGCGCGAAATAACCTGTAATACGTAGTCAATTCGGTGTCCTGGGCACCACACGAACTTGGCGCAATCCTCGCATGCGCATCCTCTGATGGTACTATCTCCGTCCTAACGTTCAAAGGTGTGTCACATTCCACACCCACCTTGTTACTGCTCACCCACTCCCCCAGACGACGGCCAATGGGGTGCCGACGTCTTCGAGGGCCACGCCATTGGATGCAACGCCGTCTCGTGGGCGCCCGCAGTACAGCCGGGCTCGCTCATTGCGCCGCAGCCAACTACGTTGCCCGGTCAGCCTCCTGCTGCGCTGCAGGGCGTGAAACGCTTTGCAAGTGCGGGCTGCGACAACTTGGTGAAGATATGGGGCTTCCGCGACGATACGCAGGCGTGGGTTGAGGAGGACGTGCTCGACGGGCATACTGACTGGGTGCGCGATGTTGCGTGGGCACCGAACATCGGCCTCCCGCGCAGCTACATTGCCACTGCGTCTCAGGTGCGCCATTCAGATAGTTCGCAGCGATGCGTGCTGATACCCCCTAAATGCAGGACAAGACTGTGCTTATTTGGACGAAAGATACACCCACATCTCCGTGGGTCAAAACTGCACTTGACCCTTCGTCTGCAGCCGTCTCGCCGACGACGGGCACGCATGCGCCCGCAGGCAAGTTCCCCGACGTCGTTTGGCGGGTATCGTGGAGCCTGGCGGGCAACATCTTGGCGGTGAGCTGTGGCGACGGGAAGGTCACGTTATGGAAGGAGAACTTGAAGGGAGTCTGGGAGTGCGTGAGTGACATGGCCAGCTAAGGGCGTCCTCTCGGTGTGTACTATGACTTTGACATACCCTGGAGCTATACAATTATTTGCATGTCTTCCCCTTTGAAGTATTCCCTCTGGCCATGACTGGTGGACCCACTGATGCGACTGTCTACAAGAGTATATTAGTGAACCGCAACGCATCCTGCTCGATGAGTCTCCTGGAAACTACTCGGCGTATATCATACGCGGACATGATGATCCCTATAGCCGGCCGCAGTGCACTCCTCGAGCTGGCCCTTTTCCGTGCCCCGATGGGGATTGCCTTTTCCTCGGATGCGGCCTGACCTATCAACTTATTTCCATTGACAGTGCCTAGCTCATTAACCTCAACATCAACGCAGCAACATCAATGCAGCACTGACCCCTAAGATGACCTCACATCTCGTCTGTCAATAAATATCCTCGTCACAACACTGACATTTGATATGCAGAACTACTGTGTAGTGCTATACAAATGAATCCTTTGTGTTGGAGTGTTGCATTCCACAATTACATCGTACCTCAAAGGTATTCTGGCATATGTGTATTTTAACTTGTCAAGTGTCTTGTAACTGAGAATTTGATGTTTAAGGGCATGTATTGAGCGCTGATGCGCCTGTTTGGTGAGTTTACTGTACATGATTTAGTTGTGGCCTGTTACTCACAAAAGTTTGCGCGATCGCACCAGCTTCGGCTGCTCTCTTTTTTACATGCAACTGAAGTACGTACGTTCAGTGCTGTTACTGACCAATAATTACCCTTACGACCTTGCCCGGTAATAAGCACTCTCAGCACCGCTCAGCACCCAGTGTCAGCATCTCCTTTGCCAAGAGCATTTGCATTTGGGAAACGGAACTTGGCCTATCTGAGAGGAGTCAATGACAACTCCGGTGTCACGTAAAACAGGACCTATACACAGCATAAGCAGCAGCGTTAACAATACAACCCTGGACTTCATTATTTCATTCGACAGTTTATCTGTATCAATTGTATGGTGACATAACATGAGAACGAAGATATGAAGTGACTATGACATGATCGAAACTGTCAGGTGCTACCATGCTACTTGAGAAACGGCTTGAACGCGTAGATTCGTCAGTAGTTCCGTCTCGCAGATCTTATTGAATCTTGCATATCAGCAAGATCTTTGAACGTGGTAAGCAGGAGAAGCCCATGGGGACGGTGGCTGAAGCGCTGATGTTGAATTACTCGAGCAAGTGGCATGTGAGACTCGGCGGCCAATCTTTCACGCGAATGTAAGTCATATGCAGTTGTGGCCGCGGGTGAGCCGCACCGGAGGATCTGGCCGATAGAACGCTGAAGCGCTAGAACCCAATCAGTCAAACTCGTATTCACGATGCTGAGGTCTTGCCAAGGTGACCAACTATCAGGGGTATACACGAAACCGACCAGCACAAGCGGTGGCTGAGTTTGCACACCCCCGATCGGAGAAGTTCGCCGGCAGCATACATCCACGCTCTCCTGGGCGGTGTATTACGACTTTACGATGGCTGGCTTTGAGCTTCGGGAACCAAGGAGAAGCACAGGCATGGCTGGTGATACACAATTGATTTAAGATGCAATGGAGCCGCGACAGGTACTAGGACAAAGACAACAGCGGTCACGACACATTGAACACGACAATTACCGCAGCTGGTAGCGCAAACTCGGAACACGAACATAGGACCATGCAGGAGGGCGATCTTGAAACACAATACACGATTGTAATGTACGGGTGAGTCATACTGATATGATTGCGTGGCGCGCTACAGAGATGATTGATGTCGTGCAGAGAATGAAGTGTAATGGGATGGATCATGGATGCATAAGTCGAACTCAAAGGGGGAGTCATCATGGGCGGCCTTCAAGATAGAAGAAGGGAAACATGGGTAAGGCAATTCTCATGTGTCATGGTTTATAGTCCGCGAAGTAAGGATGAATAAGGGCGCGTTTCGCTTCAAACGCGTAGATATTAGTATAAGCTGAGTGGGATATAGCGATTACGAACCTGAAATGCGCTTAGTTGTATCATAAGTCAACAATGCCTGCAGCCACTAGTGTCAGCACATAGTGTGATGGAAGTCAAGTTGCTGAAGTACCTTCAGGAAGTCGAGACCGTCCTCGTCTAGGGTTGGTACATGATCAGCGAGATCCTGCGGGCTCCAGTTCGGGAATGTCGGCTTATAATCGGGCAGCTGCTTGACTCCAGGCCAAGTCTCTTCATTGGGCGTACCGAGAACCCTTACAAGCGGAACGTTCAGCATGCAGATTCTGCATTGATGCAAGGTGCAGGATCCTACCTGAAAATCTTAAATATCTGATCGATTTCCGAGTCTCCAGGGAATAAGGGGTGTCCCCTTAGCACCATTTCAGCAAAGATGCAGCCCACGGACCACATGTCAATGGCTGTTGCGTAATGACGGGAGCCTAGGAGTACTTCCGGAGCACGGTACCACAATGTGACTACCTAGTACCCAGTAACGCCCAGTAAGTCTCACGTAAGAGCGACATGTCTCTGGTGAGCACCCGTACCTCGTGTGTATATGTCCTCATAGGAATGCCGAAAGCCCTGGCAAGGCCAAAATCGGCGAGTTTGAGATTGTCATACTTGTCAATCAGCAAGTTTTGAGGCTTCAGATCGCGATGAAGAATACGGTGAGAATGACAGTAGCGAAGGCCGAGAGATAGTTGATACGTGAATTTCTGCGATCAAGATAAATAAAGGTCGTGTCAGTGTCTAGACTTGGGACATCGTTAAATCGCATGGGTTCTCGGGATGTGACGTCTGTGACTTTCGGACCACGTGATGTGGCCATAATTCCTTTGAACGCGATGCTGAAGTGCTGCATGCATACAACACGCATATGCAGCGTTTGCGAGATGCAAGGGACAATCTTGGAACGTATATGAGGCAAGGGCAGCGGCGCAACACCCACCTTCACAATGTCAGGTCCAATAGGGTTCCCAACCTTGTTCGTATGTTCCATCCACCGCTTCAGGTCAACGTCCAAGAACTCGAATACAAGAAAGAGTTTCGAGTCCGCGTGAACGATATCGAAGAGTCTGTAAATGTCGGGAATTGAGTGCGTTTTGAATAATGGGAACTGACAGATAAGGCGCGCGGAATGAATGGGATCAGTGAGTCACGCGTGGGTACGCACTTTACGATATTGTCATCCTTCAGCTCTTTCAGCAGAGAGATCTCGCGTATGGCGGTGCTGGGCACTCCCTCGTCCTCGGCTTCAAGTCTGATTTTCTTCAGCGCGACGATTTGATTGGTGGTCGTATCGCGTGCCTTGTAGACGACACCGTAGGTACCTGTAGGTCGAGATCCGTGCCGGAACTCCGGTGAACAGGAGAACAACGTTCATGAAAGAATGCGGCATACCCTCCCCTGGATAAAGGTACCACAGTGCATCGGTGAGCGCTGGTCTCAAGCTCTCGTGATGATTTTCACTTACCAACCTTTTCAATCTTTGAGTACCTATGATGGCGAGCGAAGATCAGATGCCGCCACACACGATGTTTGTGCGAACTCACCGCTCCATGATGAATATCTGAGCCTCAGAGGCACTTGCCTTATCGCCCAGACGTAGTGTTGAGTGAAAGTGGGACAGTGGCCCGGTAGGTCGAAGTCGAAGGGAAACTGAGAGCTGAAAGAAAGGGAGAACGAGAGCGTTGGGCGCCAGTGTAGACAACCTGCCCAAGAACATATACTCGATCACGTAAGCGCTGACTGCCTCGAATGGAAGGATCATTTGGCAGTGCCGGCGGTGACCGCAACAGACCACGGGCTCACGCACAAAATAGTTCAATCCACAATATTTGTGCGCTCACAAACGTGATTCCGCCGCGCTCACACGGAAAGCAAAGTTAGCGAGGTTGGACGTAATATCGACCAACAGTGGCCGCCGCTCAGATGCAGGTCGAGGGCACAATGTCACAAATATCTCTCTACTGACTACATGGGGCCTAATGCTGCTTGGAGATCTCTATGCCGCTGAATCACCGCCCAGCTGCCTAGCGTCCCCAAAATGTATGGGGGGAGTTCGCATTTATGGGATAGCTTCTGACAGTCCCAACTCTACGGTAACATGCGCCGCTTGGAGATCAAGTGGGACTATGTGAGGCACAGGTGTTGCCTGTGTCCCACCATACGTTGTTATCATCAGGTATCATACCAGTATTTGTGTAGTAGAAACGTAATTGCGAATCGCCCTAGATTTTAGTATCGCAAACGCTCTGGACTGAAGCCCGTCGAGTACCTGACATTGTCGGGAAACAAGACCACGGCTATACATACCGCAATGTCGGTGACTTTATGTATTGCTCCGTCATTGTTCCATACACGCTTAGGGACGCAGAGTGGAGACGTGTCGGTAGAAATTGGTAGGCCACTCCCACCGACAAGGAATCTCGCCATGGGAACGAGTGTCCGTCCGCATGATTTCAGCTGTGGCGCACTTTTATTGCACGGCAAAGATCGATATGCCGGACATCGCGCGTATCCGCATCGTGTGTGTGTGTTATAGACCGTAGCATAGATGTATTCATGAGTCGCAAAATAGTCGAAAGAGAATTGAATCCTCAGTAATCACATTAAGTGAATGTGTTGTGTTGTGAGCGCTGGTGCCTGCAAACTGAACACGTTGAACCTGTCTAGATAGCTGATGGTCAGCGTACTCAGATGTCTGGATGGATCGCATTCACACACCGTGAACATCGGTCGTAGTGCATGTGCATATGCGATACGTGATCTTCCTTGTGCACAACACGGAACACCAGCCATGGGAACCGGCGCCGCTATATCGCAATGCAAGTGATATTTGTAATGTGCCATAGACGCGGAGGATCTTGACAAGGATTGGTACTATTGTGAACATGAACCCGTTCACACAGAAATGGTAGCAACATTACTACGCATCCCGCCACAAATCACATCATGGCCATGGTGACCGCCAGAATTTGGGACCGACCAGCGCAGATTGCGGGGACGAAGCCGTGCTCAAGATCCCGGGCTGAAAATTAAAGTCGCTGAAAGGGTCGTCGTTGACTGTATACACCTATTGATCGAGGGAATACCCATTATTGAGCCTCTCAGGCGCTGACTTGACGAACGAACCTCAAGTCGCAGCGATGTCAACGTTTGTTCAACTGTTGCGCACGTAAATAGGCATTATGTCCTCCGCAAATGCTGACGTATCAGAGGAATAGATACAGGTGTACAAGCGCAGGACGTATTCCAGGAAAGCGCAGCATTTCGCCCTCATACATCGCGACGCGTCCAGTTCAGCCGAGAGGGCACAGGCAGCCAACAAATCTCGGCGATCCTAAGGCGCCGCTGCCTGCCTATTCCTAGCAAATTCAGCAGAGTACATGCGGAGGACCGGGGGCTATGAGTACTGCGGTGGACACCGTGCACACGGGGGCGATCAAAGCACGCCCATGACCAAGTCAAGAACGGTCGTATTGCTACCGAGCTGCACAAATAACACATGGATACAGCCGCTCACTTGACTATGGTGCTGTTGCGACGCGGCCATTGCACAACGCCGAGGGTCAGCAAGCAGGCTTTGGCACATGTAGAGCAGCCGCACCAGTCGTTCAGCCGGGCCGCGGCCACGTCATGCCCTCGTCATCGCGCCGGCGCATCTTAGTTACGTCGATGTATTGCCCAGGCCAGGGCTCCTCACCTATTGTTATGCATTTGATCAGAGTTTGTGAGCGGCTAGTTAAAGAAATCAACACACTCCGATCGATAATGTTCAGCTCCGTATCGTCGTCGTCTGCATCCTCTTCCGCTTCTGGATCCCATCGGTCGTGAAGAGCAGCATCAGGATTGCGCGCGCGGTCTACCGCGAGATCTTTCATGAGGCGGTTCATGGAATCTTCTTTCGCAGCCTGCAGAGTCTGCTCCCGCGCGGCACGGGCGCGCTGAAGCTCTGGCAGATATTCGCTGGAACACGGAGAGGGTGGAAGGGTGTTCAGAATCCCGCTACCTGATTATCTGTCACGAAGCAGGAACCAAACTCACTTTTCGTATTCTGTCCGGGACGCTTCAACGGCGTCAAAGAACTCCTTCATCCCGGCACCAGTCATACTAGATACTCCGACAGCCTGATGATCCGTTATTTCTATGACACGGAGCGAAGATAAGATGCTTACGGTCAGGTGCTTATAAAATTCGTCAAGGACCAGACTCATGCTGTTCATGAGACTGTTCATGTATGTGGGCTCGCCCTCGTCATCAGTCGTTCCCCTGTGAGATGACAGAGCTTGCTGAAACGCCTCGAAATCGTGCATCCATTCTATCGCAAAGTCGTGTGGTTGCACGTCAGTCTTGTTGAACACTAGAATGAACGGCAGTTTTGTTTTGTATAGAATACTAGGACAGGCGATGTCAGTGCACTCAAGGTAACGGAGAAGAGTGGGCATGACAACATTGAGGCATTGACATCGAGATGCCGTGCCTAACGTACACACGCTACGCCACATCTTGCGGATGGACATTAGGAACGGAATCCGTGCCACAATTTTGATAATCAAAGCATAGTATGTCATGCAACCAATATTTAAACACTCACCTGCATGCATACAGCATGTTTGACATGAATGTCGCGGGCGCAGTCGTTCGTGGCGTATCAATGATGTACGCAACTACCGTAGGGAGGGACGAAGCGACTGCGTCCGTAATGATAGCGCCAGAAGCAGACCAGGTAAATATTTCTATCTGTCCTGGGGTGTCTAGAATAACATGGCTGAAGCATCACAATATCAGCATGTATTTGCAACTCTCGTCTGAAGGTCGTTGCGACCTACTCCACTGTCTCTGCCCGCTTCTCGACAAGTCCGAGCACCTGGTCGAACTTCGTCGTGAACAAGTTGAGGGCGGTCAGGATACCTCCATTGGGTCCGAGGTTGTACCTTTACAGAACGAGGCGACCGGCAAGCATTACTCAGGAGAGTGGATGGACGGGCGAGGTGGAATGGCCACACACTGCTTCATCACCTCGTGATAGTTAATAGTGTCCCGGATATCAATGTTCGCTTCAAATGGCACATTCGTGACGGCGGGATCCAGATTGAGGATGTATGGCGGAGACGGAGGGTCCAGAGAGTGCAGGTAGGAGTTGATTCTTTGCACAAATGTAGACTTGCCTGCTCCCGCCATTCCAATGGTGATTATAACCATAGGCTTTCTCTTTGTTTTGTCCGTAGAGCTTGAAGAGCCCACAGGTGTATCAACAGGAGCATTCTCTGACATCTTGGTGTAGAAAGGGAAAGAATGGGCCAAGAGGGATCTGAATATTATCTCATGCGAAGTCCATATTTGGAGCTGCTGGAGCGCTAATTCGGTGACCCCGAAATGGAGAGTGAGGAGATCACGCGCATCGCGTCTGTGGCTTGTTTACCGTGTTCTTTCTCGCTTACCGTTCCCTCACCCCAATCTACCGCCTGCGCTGTGTGGCCTCACAGCTGAACGATCAATTCGATAGCCTCAACCTGACACAAACACACGATTGACAGTCGGCTTGTGGCCTGATGGACAGCCGTGGTCGCGGTGCTCGCATTCGGGGTGCTAGCGGACGGACTACCTCCAAGAACAAGAAGTGGGTCGCTGGTCAAGACAGCTTGAATGGAGCTCATGGTAGCGATGCACCGCGCTGGGAGCGTGGCGGACATTGGCGAAGGAGTGGAAGCAACAGATCCTCAGCTGTCTCCTCACCCCAGCTCAGTGCATCCGAAAGCAATGACCTCGACGATGCCATGAGCGGCACAGAGGACGACCACAGCGGTGATGAGGACACGGCCGTGGAGGATGATGCTCAGCTGGAGACTGATATGGACGTACCCGATCCAGAAACGCCGCAGGACCGCGAGCGGTTCTGGCAGGAGGTGCGTACGCGAGGTCCTCGTGTGGCATTGAGCAGCTGACGTGGTGGTAGCTCGTTAAAGCTCGCGAACTTGAGCGTAAGAAAGCAATTGCGGAGGGGAAGATGGATGACCCGATGGTCTCGAAGCGGCTAGACGAAGCAATCACCATGGTAGGGACGTGCATGGACATGTGCCCGCGGTTCGAGAGGTACCGACGGGAGCGCGAGAACAACCTAGACAAATGGGAAGTGGTGCGTGTTGTGTCTTGCAGCTGAGGTCAAGAGCTACGTCAAATGTGCCGTAGATCCCAGGTACGAAGCGTGTGGACCACAAGCGTGCAGTGAAGATCTACGAGCGCGCTGCTGGAGACAAGACTCTGCCTTCTGACTTGCGACCTCCACCAGTCCTCAAGGTTAATTAGCTTAATCATCGCGAGATTAGCTATGGCTCATAGCATTTCAGAAAACATTAGACTATTTGTTCCACGAGCTGCTCGTAGAGCGCGGTTTCACACAGACATACGACTTCATACGCGATCGGTCGCGAGCGGTCAGGAATGATTTCACCATGCAGCACGAACAAGGTCCGCTCGCCATTGAATGCCATGACCGATGTGCTCGCTTTCACATCCTAGCGCTGCATCTTGAACGCGACAATCCGCGGTTTTCCGTCGCGCTGGAGGAGCAGCAGCTCATGAATAGTGAGCATACTGAATTTGTGATTCATTTCTACGTTACTAACAATCATATAGCACTTCAAAGTCTCAAGGAATTTTATGAGGACCAGCGCGGCAAGTATCAAGCCCTGACCGAACTGGAGATGCGCGTGTATCATCGACTCGTACACATCCGCGACCAGCGTGAGCGGCGTGAGGACATCCCCGCTGAGATAACGTCACACCCCGTCTTCCAGTACACCACCCAGTTCCGCCAAATCGTGCAGGCGAAGAGTGCACCGATCACGAAGTCATCACCACTTGTCGTAGATGCTGAAGGCATGCAAATATTCGCGAAGCTTGCCGCTGTACTCCGGGAGCAGGGCAACGTGGTCATGATCTATCTCGTGGCATGCATCCTGGAGAGGTTATTTGGCAAAGATACCATTGAGGACATCGAAGCCATCCGAGGCGACTTGTCAACCCCTCAGATAATTGACGGCATCTCGCAGCCAACCATGCGGGTGTCGTTCACTAACGTGGCCCCTCCCTCTTCCTCAGCTCATGTGACGGCACATATGCCAAATGAGCATTCGCAGCCAACGCCCTCCGCTTTCAGTCAATCTTCTCGATTAGCCGCGACCCCTGGCACATCTTTCCCTTCACTTACCCAGTCCCAGTCTTTTGTGACCACCGATGCGGTCGCAAACCCAGCATCCACGGCTCCGCCCACATTGTCTGCTTTCAACCACCTCACTTCGGTGCAAAGCGCGTTCGCCCCCAAAAGCGCTTTTGGAGGTGCGACCGGTGGCTCAGCTTTTGGTGCTCGAAACCCATTCGGCGTCAACGGCAGCAGCAGCACTGTCACCTCAGCCTTTGCGGGGACCTCTCAGAGTACGCCACCCAGCCAAGTCGCGTCCTCACAGTCTGTACCGTCGATCTTTAGTGGTGCATCGTTCACTGCAGCCAAATCTGGAAGCTCATTTCCGATGAGCCAGGCAGCGGTATCCTCGACAGTTTCTCCAACCGGAGGTATACCAAACGAAGCACCGCCCAAACCTGCCAGTGCACCCCCCGCGCCACAAGGCTCAACCCTGAACCCCCTAGCGCCAACGTTTAGTTCTCCAAAGGCAAATCCCTTCGCTGTTCCTTCTCTACCAAGCTCGTCAACGGCACGAAATGTCGGTGGCAACCATGCCTCGTCTCAGGAGCACGCACTCAGTACATCTTTTCCACCAACATCAACCCCAAACGTCTACGCGTCGTCCTCCGGCCAATCTACCACATCTATCCCACAACCATCTATTCCTCCTCAGTCAACGACCTCGCAAACGACGGTCTCACAGCCCATTCCTCCACCTACCTCTCAGACACCCACCAGGACGAGTTCTACTGCACCTTCATCTTCGCATATCGTTGAAAGGCGCGAAACGCTTTGGGAGATTCCAAGTACAGCGTCGCTCAAGTCGCAGACTACCACTGCTCCCATCTTGTATCCGATCAACACGAATACCCCTTCCTTGAGCTCAGCACCGGTGTCTCCTATTGCGCCCCCTCCCGTAAAGGTACAACCGTTGGATCTCCCACCTACCCCTACCGCTCGATGGTTCGATCCTTCTTCGCAGCCACAAACTACTTCTCCCCTTTCAGCTACTATCTCGAGGAAACGATCACTCTTTGGGTTCCCGCCTCTAGAGATGCCGTCTTCCTCGACAGCCGAGATGCTGAGCCCCCTTCAGCTAACCCCCCCTACATCGTTCCAGGTGCCGTCATCCCCATCGTCAACGAATGGTACAACTTCTCAGCTACAGACACCTGCCGCAGTAGCACCTTCACCTATAACTGCCCAGGCCCAGTCGAGGTCTCACACAGAACAAGTCAATGGCCGTCATTCGCCGAAGGGCAAAGGAAAGGCGGCCAAAGTTGAACTGAATGCGGAAGCTCTCAAGTTCCTCAATCGCAGCTCACTGGTCAAGAACGCATTCAAGCGGTGGAAACGCAAAGCCACTGCTTGGGCGGAAGCTTGTGAGCGCAGTGAGGCATACACAGCCAAAGCCAAGCTGCGGCGCGAGCGGATGTCCAGCAGCTATAGCACCGGCGCCATCGTTGATGCAAACAGCTCTCAGCAGACTAAGAGGCGCAGGATGTCAGTCAGCGAGCCGTCGAGGGCAAGGCGCGGAAGAAAGTGGAGAACTCTTGATTCTATCCAGCCAATTCAGGAAGAGGAGCTGATACGTTGCTTGAAAGAGGTGCATATCCTACAGCCTTGCCTTCTAGTGTTGTAACGCAGCGCGATTCTCATGAACATGTTCTCGTTCACTTCAACAGAGATTCGAAGAAACCCAACGGCGCTGGGAACCAGGATCGTTCCTTCGTTCTGTTCGCGAATACGTGAAAAGCGTGAACCAGGAAGGACGATCGCTGGACGAGTGGCGCCTGTGGCTCTCTATGAACACAGAGAATGATAGCACTGCTATCTGGGTGGAGCGCAAGTTTAACGTGCCGGACTCCGGGATTTGGGATTCTGACAGTGTTTTCTCAATTCCTGCTCATACAAATTCCTATGACCCCACGTTGCGAGGGTCCCCTGGATTGATCGTCTTCGAGCGCACATCACTCGCGGATATTAATGACGACATCGAGAGGTACGACGACTCGCTGATTTAGCGCGTAATTGTATACAAACCTGCCTTCTTAACCGCAGAAAGTATCGCGTTCTGGATGATTGCGCACGTCTTCGCGATCTGGTAGAAAATCTACCCCCGCTAGAACATCTCCGCTATACGCCATCCTTAGTAGTGATCAACTGGTCTAACAGCGATGAAGTTGAGACGATCCCTGACTTCGAAACGATGGTAATCTCTCCATTGTCCTTTCACCAGCCATCATATTGATAATGGTGTGAAGACAGCGAAGTTGAAAGAAAGCGGCGTCTTCGAGGATGTAGCCACATTAGTCATTCCTTCGAACTCAACTGCTGTGGACGCCACCTTCCGAGAGCTTCTGAGCATTGTGAAGCTAAACCTTCATGACCGCTTGTCGCAATCATTATCGTGGAAAGGTATAGACCAGCTGGAGCGTCTCTCTGGACGACAAAGAGCTGACGAGCACGGCAGAGCTTACCGATCTCTTCGTTTCACCTTTCCGTGTCAAAGCGTCGGATTGGCTAGATAGCTGTTGGGCAAACCAGACACGTAAGTACCGTCGTTTATCCAGGCTTCCTCCGCTCAAAGATCTGCCTCAGTGGATTGGTACCGATTCGGTCATGTGCAACAAGCTATCAAGGATGCTCAGAATCAACTAGCAGCAAGCATTCTGGAGCTAACTGGAAGCTCTTCAACAATCCACGTCGACCAACCCCCAATCGACACCCAAGCCCTACCCCGTCTGGGACCAGGTATGGCCAAAATCTCTGACATGCGTTTACGTCATGAGCCTTACACTTCCCAGAATATATGCAGGGTTCATTCTTGGACTCCATCGTAGGACCTCTGGTGTCAGCGGTAGAGCGGGCTCTCAAAGCCCACCATAAGTCGACACTCGAATTACCGCGGGTCTCTGTTGAATCGACTGTGAGCCGATTCGAGGCTTCCCTACAATCTCAGACCTATGCTTTGCTGGCTTTACGGCACACGGGAGGAAAACAGACATCCCCGAAGCGTCGAGCGACAGATGATCATATTGAGGAATTGTAAGTTGACCGTAATCTCCCCATTTCTGCCATCTGACTAAAAAAAATTCCATTCAGTCTCACTGCATCACATTCGCGCAAACGGATGCGATCTTCGATTTCCTCTGAGGGTCGCGTGGCCCTTGAGAACAAAGCCCCTTCGGAGTCACCATCGCTCAATGCTTCCATTGCAAGTGTGGATTCTTCTCGCGACATACAGAAGCCGAAGGTTACGCTGGCAATGTTACGATCGTTGAGCCAGGATGTTCTCAAGGCTTACGGCCGCAGATAGCAGGGCTCTCGTGTGTAGTAGTTATCTCCCCTTTGCATTCTCCTGTTGTGATCTATAATGCTTTTGATTGTATTGGACCCATCTCTCACGGAATGAAGCTATCTGAGCACGAGTCACTACGTAAAAACAAGTAGATTGCGAGCCACTTGTACTGCCGTCTCAAGGACGAGCACTTTCATTACCAACAGGCCTCAGTCAACGTGCAACTAGAGGTTAGATTATCAATGACTATAGCCTATCCACGTATAAACACAAAGCATTGAAACCTATCAGAAAGCGATATCACAATCATTCGAGAATGGTAGCAAAGACTGACGGAGAGGGGAAATAGAACAGTGTCCTCGAGGCCGACCAGCACCAACAGAAAGCAAGATCCAGTGGCAAGCAAATTCGGTCTCCAGCTACAAGGGACCAACTCCAGGGAGTGTGAAGTCAGGGAAGTTAGGCCAGTTTCCCAGTTCAGCTGGATCGCCGCCGATGCGCACCCATTGAGAATGAGACGGGGTTGGGCCATCGAGGACAAATAGCTGGTGCCAGCCTGGAGGAGACACGTAGGCATTTGGTGGTGCTGTTATCGTACAAATGTTGCCGCTGCAGGAGAACTCAGGGAAGATCGTCCTAGAGCCCATGTTGTTACCATGCGTGCTCGATGTGGCTATCACGGAGGCCAATCAATAACCACGGCATGCTTTAGCTAAATATGAATAATACGTACCAGCGAGCAATGATACTCTCATTGTGTCTGTAGTGCCCTCAAAAAGCTCTACTGTGATTGTGTAAGTACCGCCATATTGCCAATCGTTCTCCTCGACGGTGAAATTGGGTTGTATGCGTCCCTGAGTGAGATACGGAGGAATATATACCTCGATCCTCATCTCCTCCGGATATCCGGGAGTCTGTGGGTCACTGCCGGAGATCAATACTCGCCCATCGGGAAGGAGCTAGTACATGGTCAGTAGAGGTTACTTCAGTCTTCATGATAACATGAAACCTACAGTGGACTCTGAATGGTACATCCGGGCAACAATTGTGGTATTCAGGACGGAGATGCGCTGATGGATGGGCTGGGATGGATCATATAGTAAGGCCCGCAAGTTGGGATCCGACCCAAGGCCAAATCCGGCGACTCCCGCTTGAGCACCGTTAACAATCAGGAATGTACCGTCGGGAAGGGCTGCATGCGTTCGTATCAAACGACATCATGTAAGAAGCGCAAGTGCTGTAACGTACGAGACTGAAGAAGCGATATCAGTCGGCAGACTCATCGAATGAGCTGGTATTACTCACAATGCAGGGCATCACACGTTTTGAAGGCTATGGACATAATGCTGTAAGTACGGTCGCATAAGTAGATGAACGTTCCACTGACCATACGCTCAATCGTCCATTGCGGGTTCTCCACTTCTGGCTGAATACTAACACAATTGTCGAGTGCAATACCGAAGTTTGATCCCCCGCACATGAGAACCGTTACCGGATCTGTGTAGGGAGCATACTGAGGGAAAAGAACAGAGGTTGCCTCCATTGGGTAGGTCCTTCCTGCAAGGAAGCTAGTCACGGATCCAGGAACGTTAGGCAGCACCTGTACGGTGTCCAATGTCACGGGATCGAGAATCCGAGCCTCGTTATAATAACCTAGTGGTGTGTCCAGTGAATGTATCATCTCTCGAAACGTAATCGCTTACTGATGTAGATTCTCCCACTTGGCAAGACATGCAGGAAAGGATATAGGTTGTTAGGGTCTGTGCGATTTAGATAGTCGAGGTATTTGTACGTCGGTCCTCCCTCCGGCGTTGGCAGGATTTCTAGCGTAGGCTCAGGAGCACCATTGCTGCCAACTTCTCCACCCACAACCAGAATGCTACCATTAGACATCAAGAGTGCTGAAGGATACCAGCGTCCTCGCTGTCAGGACCATCAGGGTCGATTATATGCAAGCTGGTATTGCGCAACTGACCTGTAAGGCTAACTCTTCCCAGTTTTCTTCCCAGTCATTGGTACCGTTGACGCCGGGGCTTCCGTCAGGAGTATACAGCCTAACACCGAACGTACTTTCCAGACTCCATCCTCCTACGTTGATCTGCCTCCCGCCTCGGTCAGGTAAAATAATTGATCCAGAGCAGAACACGTCAGTCTTGACATGCATTGTGCGCCAAGCCAGACTAAAATCGTCAGTAAGACTGAGATCCAGCTCGTATGCGCCCGTGGAATTGTCATATTCGCTGGTGCCAAACTTCTCCAAGAAGGTGACCTTATTGTTCAGACCCACGGTTGCCACAAGCGGCACAACTACGCCTCCAATCAGGAACTGGAGGAGGATCCGTCAACCTTCATCAGAAGCAGCCGCAATCGGAGATGGTATACTCACCTCGTATCTTCCGGTATTTTCTGGCGTATTCCAGACGTCCAAGTCACCATTATAGTAATATAGCTGGAAGGAGGATGAGATCTTTCTGCCGCATCAGAAAATGCTGTTACTGCATCACCGACCTGAAGCCTCTCAGGTCCACCACATAGATGGATCGGGTCACCAGAGCACGGCATCGAGCAGTCTGAAGCTTCAGAAAAGCCTGGGCTATTCTCCACGACATCCTCGACGTCACCACACCCTATATTCTCTGTCAACTACCATCGCATTGTGAACGACATACACTTACAGCATTCATCGCCGTATTCTAGTCCAGCCGCAGGATACCCGTACAACGCGCACTGATTAAGGCAGGCGTCAACCGTGTTGTTATCCGTCCAGATGTTCTGATACGGGAACGTTCGATTCGCGCCAGGCTCTCTGTATTCTGTGTGAGCACTCTTATCATGAAGCAAAAAACGCACATACTTCAAGCATCCCTGGTACTCCCACAAGGTAGGAAGGCTTGTGTTCTGTGCTATTGGTACGGGATACGCAGTGACATTTCCGGTCGACGTATACACCTAGGTGATGTTTGACTTTTTCGGTCATCATTTAGCTGCGATGCAGGACCCACCGAAAGTCTGTTTGGACCACCGCATGCTTCCCTGTTGGGGAAATCAGGGTTGGTAGATTCAAACGAGACTCGACTACGAACGTAGCATTTCCTCCGCAACCCATGTTACAGTCAGACTCGTCTGCAACCACAGCTCCGCTGACCAGGTTGTCTCCACAGACTGGATCAAATGGATTGTCAGTATATGCCCTCGCTATCGAAATCGCGCACGTACAGCATTGGGCACTGTACTCCACTGCAGCAAGGGTATAATTGTCAGCCGAACAGCTCGCAATGCACGCTTCCACAGTCAGGTTCTGATTGTCGGGCAACTCCGTTGTCAACACCCGTCCATTGGCATTGTCCCTGTCAAGCAGAATCTCAGAATATATGCCGAGGATGTCTATGCTAGCCTTACACGTAGCAAGCAGCATATGTCCAAGGGGCCGGAAGACCAGAGGTCACTGGATATACCGAAGTGCTGCCGCCGCCCCCGCCCCCGCCTCCACCTCCTGGGTTCTCGGGACCATGAGGTAGGGTGCCCGTGTAGTTATAAACCTATAACCCGTGAGAAGATCCTAGATGTAGAGTTGAAACACCTTTACATTGAGGGCGTCAGGGCCGCCACAGTATTCCGAGCTGTTGCCGGCGCATGGCATATTGCAAAATGATATATCAATGGATGTGCCGCCATTATCGAATTCCAGGCCACAGTCTGAGAAGATCCATGAGTGCCTGGCTACGTTGCCGCTACTATTGAACTCACAGCACTGTGACGCATATTCCATCCCAGCAAGAGGATAACCAGCATTATAACACGCGGACGTGCACGATTCAGCATCCACATCCCCGGTCACAGCAGGAGATACTGCGAGTGTGCGGGCGTTGACGGAATCGCTATAACATAATATGAGTTAGCCAGAATCCCCAAAGTAGTCCATTCCGATGATTTCTTACTTGAAGCACCCGAGTGATTCCCACAAGCCGATACTGGGGACAGTGATAGCAGGCGCAGGTGGCTGTGAGCCACTCCAGTACAAATTCAAGCGATCTTGATAAACTCAGCCTCATAGATGGTGTGCGAACAATTGAATTCAATCACCTCCAGCGCCACATGTCTCGCTGGCATTCCCGGAGCATGCAAAGTTACAATCTGAGGATGGAGCAGTTGTTCCACCATTCTCAATGCCGTTACCACAGTCTGCGGGGCAAACGTTACACACATAGATACGCTGCCACCTGCATCCCAATACGTACAGCATTGTGTGGCATATTCAACACCAGCATAGACGAAGGATTGGCTGTCACAGAAATTGATGCATGACTCGACTGTCATGTTACTCGCGCTAGTATATGTGGCGCCTGTTAAAGTTCGGGAAGCGGTATTGTCTCTACGGTAAACGCGTCAATTCCATATAGGTAATCACTATGAAGGAAGACAAACGTGTAGCATCCTTGGGCTGTCCAATTCCCTGGGAGTCCGGTGATATCTGCACTTTGACGGCGACCCAGGCGACCGATGCCAATGGCATGAACATTGTATGCCTGTACCTGCGAGACAGGGGAATCGGTTGGGTCAGCATCATCTTCATTCAGAAGGAAATGATAGTCACGCGTACAAGTGGGACGGGGACTATGAGTACCCATAGAGAGTGAACGAGGGTGGCCATCCTCACACCTCCCTTGTCGGAATTCGGGGGTATGCTGCGGATCGCTCCTGTCCGGCGCACATTTGTACCTCCAGCAGCGGCTGTTGTAGTTTGCGAACAGGCAGAAAGGCCACCTGAGATGATAGTTCACGCCCGACGCGCACAGAACCCAGTATGATCGCCCTGAGATGTCCTGCGTCCCCGGAAGTGTCAACAAGTACGCGTATGGTCTAAGGCCATTGTTGACCTGCCTGTGGAAGTAGTGTCTTGGCACGATCGCTCTTGCGCTTTCGCCGCGTTGACACTGACCACGGACTTGAAAAAAAGCAATGTCATCCTTCTTCAGCGGGGCCATTCTTGGGCAGAACAGCACCCTGTACACAGGTGCACGAGCACCAATGAGTATGCAGTAACATAGCTGTACGCTGATCGCACAGCTACGTCGAGGGATCTTCGATGGTATAGGTGGAATTCGAGGCCCGAGATCATCAGTGCCTAGAATGTAGACAAAGACCGCACCATTTCATCAATAGAGGAGGGACCACAAGAAATCAATAATATGGCTCTTCACAGCTCGATGACTACGTATGAATTTGACGTAGTCGCTCTAGTACGTATCCGGTATGGCTACAATCCCTTTACGAGTGTGCGCATATAGCCATGTAACGACAGGATATTCAGTCTGCGAGAGCATTGGCGGCTTAGCACGCAGTGTCAGTCAGGGAGCCTTGTGACTTGAGCGAACTAGTGCCTCAGGCTAGCATTTGAATCTTGACGTGCCAAGATTTCGCGGAATATCTATCCCCAAGGTAGAAGACACATTAAGCTGGCACAACGTCGATGAACAGCACCACCATCTGCCAAAGGCCTAAAGGGAAGAAGTATGGCACTACACAAGGAGAGCAGTAGTTGAAGCAGCAAGGAGTGGATGAGGACATGCGCCAGATCGGCTTGAACGAACTGCAAGAATCGTGCAGAATTGGTGTAACATTTGTTGACATCAAATAAGCGATAGCAGCAGGGGCACTCTTCGTGCTTTTCGACAGAAGCAATTGTAAAACCTGCTTGCCCTTGTCATAGATAGGCCGGCTGCTGACCAGTAATCTACAAGGAGATACTATCAAGACAGGTCGCAACGAAGTCTGTCTGTGGGCACGGCACGCTTCATTCGAGCACATTTTGACGATTGACCAATGCCGCGAGGATACACGATTGTGTTGATGTCCAGTTAGAGCATATGTCCCGTCGCAAGTAGAGCGGAAACACCATGAGGTTTGCATCATCTGTCGTTACCGTGTCGGTCCATTGAGGGCTTGCGATCGACGTTTAGACTGGATGACCCTGAGTAGCCATTATCGGTACTGACGTCCCCAGCGGCTCCGACGGTATGGGCAGTTGCCATCCAGCGTGCAGGGTCGTCTACCTACCACAAACTCGGGTATACTAACCTCGGCAGCACTCAATCAGTTCTGTGGCCGCGATTCGTGGGCTCCCAAGTTAATGAAATATAGTTCGTTAGCATCAAAGCATCCAGGCGCGATCTGTCCCATTCCCGGCGCGCTGTTGAGCGTCCCGCGTTTCGGCGACGGAGCTGTCCATAGGTGCACCAATCTTGCGTGGGATTATCGGGTTTACGGACATCTGAACAAATCCGGCTTGGGCTACGCGCTCTATGTCAGTCCACCAACCCGAAGCCTCGCTCTTCGGGCTGCCCTGGCCTGCAGGTAATCTGACCGAGTGCTGAGCGCGAGGCCCTTGGCAGCAGTTGCACGGAATCGCCCATTCGCGTGTATGCCGTAATCATAACTGAATGACTGGCCGGTGAAGCCGGGATTCGGAAGAAGGGAGCTTGGGAGCAAAATCTGCATTGGTAGGTGAAATTAACGGCCCTTCGCCCTCTACTTTCCCTCCGTCCGCTTCGACATCTTCTGAGCTTGCGCCCGATTGTTTACTTGCCCTTGCCGATTTGGCAGTTACGTCGCCTCGTGTAGAGCTATTGCGCGATCCCGAAATGCACGCCCAGTCGGAGTCGATTCCACGCGATCAAATATAAACGATGGCGGAGCGGGACGCACCTGCCTATAGCGAGGCGCTGCGACAACCAGGACGCCTGCGAAATAATTATCCTTCCATAGATCGCAGTGTGAAAAATCCGACACTTGCAGCTCCGCGAGTGCTGGACGTAAATCCATACCCGATCGGAAACCGTATCTCAAGCTAAAGCCCGACTGTGTGTCGGAGACTGATGATGCCACAATCCCGGCTGTGGCATACCAAAGAGACGTCTCTCTGCAAAGATACTGGACTGGAAACGATGGAATGAGGCAGTCGCATGCATCTCATCGACTGGTCGGCCGCTCGCTCTGAATCAATCACCGACGTCTGTTCTTGACATGAATGCATGAGCATGTTTCTCCCTTGGAAGTCAATTCATTCAGAGGGCGGCTGAGAGACACCCGCGAATATGACACGGCATTCTTCGTGTGCTCTATTCGGAGCCGCCATGAACGGCTAGAGAGATGACCGATTGTCCACGAAACACCACTCGCCGAGTTCCGCTGCTGGAACCTGACGTCAAGCTGGGTAGTTGATCCATGTTACGTGCGCACACAACGCTTCGACGTTGCTTTGCGCACACCTGGGTCAGGGGACGTTGTGCTATGACCATAAGCACAACGATAGGAGGTCAAGGTGCCAAACTGCTGGACTGGCTGCTCCGCTCGACTCCCATCGCGTTCCGGCGTAGGCAATCTTTGCCCATTTATGGCACGCCAAATTTAATCGTGCTCACCGAGATAATGGTCCGGCACATCCGATCCATGACCAGTAAGTCAGTCGTATAAGCGTTTTGACAGTTGTGCATATACTCGACCCTGCATTTACAAGTTAGCGCTCTGTGAAGCAGACTATATGCACCCGGCATCGGGCCGGTCAGTTCGTTAGGTTAGCGATTGCATCTGTGGTGCGTTGCAAATGTGCCCTCCGCTCACTTTCAGTGTGACGAGACTCGCCAGCGCGAGCCTCACAGAATTGTGCTATTCATTTTAGGATCGGGCGATGCCGACCCACAGCGCGTGGGCCAATCATTGATGTCAATGTTGCATCAGTTCGCGGCAACCACACGAAAACAGCGTGTCCGTACAATTACGGCACTTGCTCACATAGAGAGCACGCTAGTTAGCGCACAGCTTTGCTCAATGCTGCTGCGCGAGATATACATAGTGTGGAGCCGGGCGAGTAAACCAAGGCTACAGTGTGAATTGTCTTACAATATGCGTATTTGGCGCATGGCGGCTTGAGAAATGACCGGATGAGCATACCCGTCAACCGTGTCACCTAATGGACGCTCACCGTGATTCGCGGGGATCACGCTTACCCAGCGAAGACGCGCGGTAGGTTGTTCTGGTTATAGAGCTCGCACCCGCAATGAATGTCCGACCGACATCCAGAAGCTCCGTTTGGAACGGCGTCCGTGTCATTAGGCCCTAGCAGAGCCGATACCGCGGGGACCGCCTGCAAGAGAACGGTGCACAACAGCCAGTGCACCGTACGCGAGCATTTACTTGCAAAAAGAGAGCGAAAATGCGGCGGTGTGTGGTCGCTGTGGTCCCGACAATGGCCCGCAGAGAGCCAAGGAGAGCAGGTGATTCCCACGGTCTGGTGTTGTGGCGTGTGCGGCAGGGCGGGGCGCGAACCTTCTTTGCCTCCCACCACCCCGACGAAATCTTACTCGCGGTCAGTCAACTTTGTTTCCAAACTTTATACTTGCATTTTTGCTGACCATCACGTCCGCCTGTCTCCGTTTGTCCACCGCCTCCGTCCCGACGCCCATGATGTCCGCGATCTCGTCATCGTCGTCGCGCACAGCCTACGTGCTATGTCGCACGATCCCCATCACTCGTCTTCCAACGCCGCCGCCTCCGCCAACACGTGGACCGAGCCGCCGTGGACCGGCTGGATAGAGACCACCGGCGATGCTCTTCTCATTCTTGAAGCTGCTAGACGGGGTCTTATCCCTCGTGTCACCCGGCGCCTAGTTGATTCTGAGCGCAAGATGATAACCTCCGGTTCCGTCTTCGTCTTTGATGAGGATGAGAGCGGCATCAAGCGGTGGACCGACGGATTTTTTTGGAGCCCTAGTCGTATCCTGGGCAATTTCCTCCTCTACCGCGAGACCGAGAAGCGAGGCGCCGGGCACAGGAGCGCCCGTGCAGAGCAGAACGCGTCCGGGGACGGTGAGCACTACGGGCCCGATGGCGTGAAGACCGAGGGCCAGACGCTCAGCCGTCCTAAAAGCGAATCTCACCGCCTCGTTGGCATCGACCGTCAGCGTGAGCGCAGTCTCGTCGGCTCCCTCACTAATAGCTACAAGTTTAAACCAGGTGGAATGATGAAGAAGGTCCGCCACTGATGCTATTCACACTTATCGCCCACTCACGCTACTGTCTCCCGTAGACCTTTTCGTTAACGATTGGCGGTGTCGCCCAACATCTCATATCGTACTACAAAGTCGAGGATGTTGAGCAGGGCAGGCTGCGCTCGCCAAGCACACTCCCCGAGCTCGCATCGCTCGATATCAGTCCCGAATACCTCGATAAGACACACTTCCGCAATCCCCCCAAGGTCGAAATTGGCGTCGATGGCATCCCGCGCTATCGTGGAGAGGCCGACGACGTCGACGCATCACCGCAGCTCCTTTCTGCGCCCCTAGCCTCGGGCATGCCACTCTACGCCGACCCACACGCACCAGAGTCTGGATCGCACAAGCGTGGCAAGCGCTACGACCCTTACAGCGGCAGCGCGCCCAAGCGCTCGCGCAAGAGCAAATCCGCTGCAGCCACCGCGCCGGACAGTGCAGACCTCTCGACACAACCTCTCGCTGTAGCCGTGCATCAGCCACAGCCAGGCTATCCGGGCGGTGATCCTAACGCGCCCGCGCCTCCTGGCCCGCCCTACGCGCCGTACGGCTACTATCCGCAGATGCCACCAGGCTACATGTACGCTCCGCAGCAGAGCCCGACGCCGCCTGCACAGGGCTACCCCGGCTACCCCGAGGGTGCGTATGCGGGTGGTTACTCGCCATACTACGCACCGCCTCCTCCACACGCGTATGCAGCATACCCCGGCGCGCCATGGCCGCACTATGGATACCCTCCCCCTCAACCATCGACCCCGCCCACACAGCCGCAGGAAGGCCCCCCTACTGAGCCAGCTGAGGCAGGGGGCACGGAAGATGCGGCCGCGCCGTCCACCTAAAGGAGGGATGATGGCAAAACGGATACTCCCGTCAGCTGTCTTTTCTGTCTCATCTCTGTCCTGTCCGTGCCTTGTGTTCCCCCGCCGTGAAGCTCTTGGAATATGCGCTGCGTTGGTTTGTCGCCTCTTGCTGTTTGCCGCTGCCTCGCTCTGTGTTGATTGGATCCGCGTGAACACTGCTCTGTGTATGATACATATGGTTCGTCCTGTAAATCCCCTCCCGCCGTGTGTTTTCTTCTATATCTTTTTGAATCGTCCACGATACCACGCCCCAGCCCGCCACTGTACTTACTCTCGCCAAGCGTCTTGCGTTCCCGGTGTATATGTGTATCTCCTAGCCGTGTTCATCTGCGTCGTACGATATTTACAAGTCTGAATCGAATACCTCAACATTTTACTTCGTTGTGCCGCGTTCGAACAAGGCCTAATCAGCCTAATCAGACACGCACTTTGTCACGTGATGGCATATTAAGTCAGCACGTGATAGCCTATAATCTGGCCACGTGACTACTCGACAAGAGCGTGGACAACACGGGACAAGTCCGGCAGATGCAGCAAAAATCCATGCCAGGACCGTGGATCGAACACGGGGCCTTTAGAACACACCTATACAAGGCAACTGCTTCAGTCTACTGCTCTCCCAGCTGAGCTATCCCGGCAATGTTTGAAATTAGTAAGTGGTGTGCTTATGTTGGGATCGGCATAAGGTCGGCATTCTCCGTATGCAAGCTCCCCGCGGCCGCCCCTTGGTAGCATCGTGGAATAAGCGCGTGCAGCCTGCGCTCGTCCGTCCACGCCTGCGTCTCCGCGGCAAACTTCTGCTGCCCTTCGCGCGAGAGCCACTCGTGTAACCCCACCGGCATCGAGACCGGCCCGATGCGCACGTTCTGGGCTGGGAAGCGTGCAGCTCACCTGGAGCGAATGATTGTGTTTCAGCAAATGTGGAGCTTTCAGCTGAGCGCCCTTGCGCGACGATCATGCCGCAGCTCGGTCGCCAAATTTGTCGCGCGCGAGTGCTGCCTCATCCGCTGCATGCATCTGCGGACTTGCTCTATCACGGACGCACTGTAAATGCAACTCCTGCAAAACGCAATCTCGCCGAGGCACCGTCACACCGACGCGCAGCAAATGAGACTCTGTCCAGCTTTCACCAAATGAACCGAGAGCCAGCTTCTACAGAATGAGATCTACCCCAGCTCCTAACAAATGAGATGAGCGAGAGTATAAATCTTCGTGTGTTTTAGCGCGTTCCCGCATCATGCACTATGAGTCCCCTCACCTTTGATCAAATAACAATGGTGGTTAAATCTGGTCTCAAGCCTTGCATCAGCTGAGCTATCTCGGCAACAGTGTATTGTCTACCATGCTGCATGCTTGCTTACAAAATACGAGACAGTGACGGTTCCGTCTTGTTCCAGCCAAGCTATTCGGGCCACTCGCTCCCACAACGGTGCAGGTCGATCGCCCTGTAGCTACCAATTCCAAGTCGATACCGGGACATCCACATGCCGTACTACCACAGATACATATCAATACAGCCAAGCCAAAAATAAATCGCATAATAAACGGAGGTCATGACGACTCATCCTCATCCTCATCCTCGTCTGAATCGGTCCTGTTCTCCCAGTCACTCGCATCAGAGAGTCCGTCATCCAGGGGCGCACCGATGTTCCCCAGCATCCTGCTCGCAAATACTATACTCGGAAGCTCCGATACAGACTGATCATATGATAGCTCTTGTGACCCAAGGCCCTGCACGAGCGGAAGCATGCGCAGGTTCAGCAAGAAGCGTGCTATCAGGATCGGTGCCAGCCTGTGGGTATAGTGGGCATTCACTGGCGCACAGACCTTTGCAAGAACTCACGGTGCAATGAAGTAGGTCCTGCTGGTCTGTTAGCCGACAGGGATCAGTGATTATCATGACAGTTCACGTTCTGTCTACTCACACCGAAGTTTTCATCCAGCTGGACTTGAAGGAGCACCTCAGCGAGAGATAGATCCAGAAGACAACTGTGCAATGGTAACGTTGAACAGCAGGCGATCCATAATCTAAACTACGCACAAAAAGTAAAATGTACCTGCATAATGGCGTGGACGAGTGAGCCAAATAACGACGTGCAACGAGGAGACTTACCATCTCTCAAGAGGAGGGAACAAAGCGCTGACAAATGCATGCGCCCTATTCGTGAATAATACGCATAATACCATGTTGTGATTAAGACGGCAAGTTCGGACAGCATCATACATGCGTATGCGGTATATATAACTAGATCTATGATGAGAGCAGCAAGCAGGGGCAGATCTCCGAGAGTCACTTACCGCTGGGCGACATCATTTTTTAATCATCAATTTCAAAGACTATATAACGACGATAGACTGCACGTACCTGTAGGTTAATGTGGAATCATTCCGAATTGTGCCCAAACACACAGGGTAGCCTGCGATCCACCTCACTGAGTCTGGTGAGTGGTAAGCTGTTATATACTGAACATCTACATGAATGCACGAAGAAACGAAGGCGAACGTTCCAACTCACTGATGTCATAGCACTTGGGGCTAGTCCGAGTGCCAGTGTTATCAACGCAAGCGTCCAGTTGCGATGGCTGATTGCGAAGACGCGAAGGGATGAAAATACTGTTGGCAGGTCATTATAACCGTATGTAGGATATTGTGTTACGTACCTGCAGCAACTGCAGTTGTTATGCCACCGAGAGCATCAACGAAGCGGCTGATTGCGGTGCAACTGCACTTGGTATTAGTAGGCGGACTAGCATGAATCGTGCTGGCAATACCCACCTCTGTGCCTGTGTTAGGATAAAAGGCTTCCTTAATAAATCGGGGGTCTTACCTGAGGAGTGCTCCAGTTGCAAGCTTGCAAGATCATTGAAACTCAGTATATAAGCGAGAGATATCTGTTCAATGCGTATATGATAGTGGCCGCTGTCACACCCCGGCTCCAGATCAGCTCGATCTCTTGACATAATGTCAGGTAGAAGTCGTATATAGCCAGCACTGAATACAGCGTCGTCATGGTACCACGCGAGGTTGCAGCTCTAGTTCAACTGCTCACCACTGAATGCTATAGATGTGTAATTCAGAGCCATGCTGTCAAAGCGGTGGATGAACGTATCGCAGCAATACTACTAAACACCCACTATTGCTTAAGAACGTAGAGCGAGCTTGCACTCATTGTGTAAGTCTCCTGACGTTGTAAGGGCAAAATTTCCGCGCTGGTAGTCAGTGTCAGAGCAGACCAACTGTATACGACGTAAGTTAGGCAACATGTAGCGTGTCGCGGCCTTGGTGAGGTGAGGCAATCTACTGCGGGATGCGACAGATGGGCTAGGCTATGAGCCTATCACATATTACAGTGTACTACCACTCCTTTACCCACCACTTTGAACTCGGTTTTTCGTCGATTGGCCAACGCACAAAGTAATGAGTGGGATATATCAACAAACGTATGAAGTATACATATTAAAGTTATCTGAGGCATTGCTGGTGAACGTGTGGAGTATCGAGTAAAACATGCCAAAGTAACAGAATACCACTCCTTTACCCAGCGTGACTACACCTCAATTTGGAAACTCCGAGTCTCAACCGCGTGCGCTCAAGCGCTCATTCATCGCCGCGTCGCGACACGTCACTCATTTGTCACGCCTACTTTCCATCATTTTTGGTGGCCTCAATCTCATTCAGATCCTCTACATCCTAAAGGGAAATGTACTCAGAAATGGATTCAGTAAATCTGGAAGCTATTAGATTCATGATCTATTTCAACTGTAGACTACAGTTGTTCGAAACATAGTGCATCTCATCTAAATTAGGCAATCACAGATATATGTGTGTACTGGCAACGAACCGTTTGTCAGAACTTGACGAAAGAATTTGAGCATAAGCATAGAGCATATACAAAGGTGCATTTAAAAAACGGGAGCATAATACAAAGCGGGGGAGGAGTTAGAGCCGAGTGGGTAAAGGAGTGGTCGTGGGTAAAGGAATGGTAATACACTGTATGTCTATGATTCAGGGTACGTAGCCTGGGTAACGACGCCTACGACTCGGTATGGCTCAGACAGGGTAGCTGACCTTCTGAGCCGGCGGATCGTCTACCTTCTGGTGCTTCAGGTTGGTCTTGGCTCTCTCTACTATATTGAGATGGTGGCTGCATTGGGGTCAGTTGCTCTCCGGGTGCTGTGCATAGGATTAAGCATAAGCGCCAGTTGTAGCGCCGGAGCGCAGATACGTTACGTACGCGTTATTATGTAAATTTGCATGTATTTGGGTTGGCGCTCAGGAGGATATGATCGATTGGTCGGTCGGCTACTTTGCTTCCGCCACACACCATGGATCGCAGTCCGCACGCCTTCCCAAGCGTCGATGGGTATGAGTGGGTTGGTGATTCCGAACATCAAAATGATGTAGCTCTGATAGCGTGAGCAATGCATAATGGTCTTTCTGAATGAGGACTAATTAGTCGTGAATGGGTAAAGCGTAATGGGAGCCACTGGCTCCGGGAAGTCAACTGTAAGCGACGCAGGATGGCCTTCATCGAACCGTTATGACGATATATCAGTTTATAAACACGGTCAGCGGGTCCCACCTTCCTGTGGGTGATGGCCTGAAGTCTTGTACCAGCGACATAGAGCTTTCTGAGCCATTCGCACTTGCCGGACGTACAGTCGTAATGATAGACACACCTGGATTTGACGACACAACACGCTCCGATACAGACGTCCTCAAGATGATTGCTACCTTCCTGTCGCGCATGTACGTATGTGCTCCTTCAAAGCACACGTAAGTCGCTGACACACCAATGACTACAATAGGTATCAGGACGGCCATAAGCTCAGCGGGATCGTCTACACTCATAGAATTTCCGACTTTCGCGTGACAGGAATGTCACGGCGGAATTTCACTCTTTTCCGCAAGCTCTGTGGCGAGGACACGCTGCAGAATGTCATTATCGCGACGACGATGTGGTCTGAAGTAAGCGCCGCGCGGGGCATTGCGCGCGAGGACGAGCTTGCCACAGAGAACTTGTTCTTCCGGCCCGTACTCGACAAGGGTGCGCGCATGATGCGCCACGACAACTCGTATGCATCCGCGATGGGCATCGTCATGCAACTTCTACCTAATCGCCGGCGCACGCTGCTCATCCAGCGCGAGCTCGTCGACATGGAGCTTGATATCGCGCAAACCACCGCGGGCGCGGAACTGTCGCGCGATCTGGGCGAACAGGCACGCGAGAAACGCGAGGAGATGGACAAGATTGAGCAGGAGAGGCAGGAGGCACTGCTCGCGGCCGAAATACAGAGTGCGCAGGAACTTGAGGATGAACACCACGAGGCAGCAGCTAAGATCAAGACCATTGAGAATAAACAAATGGGTCTAGCCGGGACTCTCGTCACACTCCTAGCGGCTGGCGCTGTCTCCTTGCTAGTGGGCCAAGTGATTGCTCCACGTCGTCGACGGGACTCGTCGTGAGCAAGTAACATCGCGTTTGCTCGCGCAGTACCGCGTCGCGTCGTTGCCGATTCAGTCTCTTTGCTTAACACGATTCTATGTACAATACGTTTTTGCGCCTGGGGAGGATTGTCACGCTGATACTATACGTAGTCCAGCTGAATTCATGTATCATACTGGAGTGTCATATGCATACATCGTCTATGTGGGATAGTCTATGACGGTACAAATACACGCTAGCCAAGACAAGAGGATAGTATCCATAGCTTGCCCTCGGTGTGTGGAAGACCGTTCGGGGATTGTGCGCCATACAAACACCGCAGATAGTACGAAAAACAACCGATCAGTTTCAGTACGAGTCCATCGCATATCCAGCATCAACGAGTCTGACAAATGTACCCGGCGGAGAAAGGGAGAGAGACAAGCTGACATCATTCCGCAGACATCCTAGGATCTGTCAATGGGGTGTAACCTTTCCGTGTATATATCAAAGGCAGATTTAAGGGGTGATGACCGCCCGCTCAGTGAGAAGAAATGCGTGCAGAGCGGCTAGCAGGACTGCCACATCTTGACCGAGTCGATGATAAACGCGCGATCCTCAGCAGTCTCTGGCCATGTCGCATACCACGTGTCTTGCGCCTCGGCAAAGTCGTGCATAGCAGCTGCTCAATCTGTCAGCGCATGCACACACACTTGATGACCTGACAGTCGCTCACAGTCCGAAGCGTCCAGCCAAGGCTTGTTCCCGACACCGTCGGGGAACCATCCGCTCGTGCCGCCGACGGCGACATCCATGATGAGGTAGAACGGCTGGTCGAACGGCGCAACATTGGGCGTGCCGTTCACCCACGGGTTGGGCGTGACGATGTACTGCGAGTCGTTCAGAATTGTCGTCGGGAAGTCGCCGCGCGTAAAGAACGGCTCGTTGAAGGAGAGCTGGAGCATGTGGTCGAGGCGCGTGTCGACGTACATCCGAATGAAGTGCGGCGTCCACTCGACTGCGTAGGTGTGGAACCCTTCTGCATACGTCGAGCGCCGGGTCGTCCACCAGCCGTAGGTCTTGGAAACGCCATTCAACCAGGAGAAGGGCCCCCAGTTGAGTGATGACCGCACGTAGTTGGTTCCCCTGATAACGAACAGTCATAAACACGATCATCTATGAGTGACGAGAGCGTCCGTACTGCGCCCCGTAGCTTGGACCATTGCCGCGCGCTTCCATGATGTCAATTTCTCCAGATGCAGGCCAGGGCCCGTAAGTGTTGTTGACGGGGAGCATCCATAGCGCAGGCCAAAGCCAGTCTCCTGTCGGGAGTTTGGCGACGATCTCGACCTTGCCATATCTGATACTGTGGCTTTTCATCGTCGTGATGCGTGAACTCATTACCGGGTTGATGACACTGCCCGTGGTAATGTTTGATACCGCGCCACATGAAGTGAGGTTCGTGGAAGTACAGCCGGAGACGTTGTACGTGTAGCCGTTGAAGATGTTGTTGTACCCGATGACGTCTGAGGTCAGCGTCGGCATAATGTACAGCTTGCCATCTTTGACAAACGAGTTGTTGGAAGAGTCTGTCGTCACCTCGAAATCTCCATTGCTGTAGAAAGGGTCAGAAAGGTGATCAATCGGCTTGGAAAGTTGCGTACTAACCCAAATCCACCCATATCCACTTCACGCGTCCAGGTATTCTCGAGATCAAATGTCTCAAAGTTGTCTTCCATGATCAGGCAAAGGTTCCCAACGCGTGGGACGTCTTTCCACCCAAAGTAGCAGCGCAGCGCGCCACCCGCCACGCCGATCATTGCTACCGCCCAAGTGATCCAATACGACAGGCGCGCGTATAGGTTCTTTTCGGTGATCCATGGCTTCTCGATCTCGCCTGTCAACATCGTCGAGCGCGCGCGCTTCGCCACAGACGGCTTCAGGGAAGATAACGTCTCCTTGCCTGCATCATACGCTGTCGCGCGCCGCGATAGCACAGGCGGCGACATGAACGAATCGCGCACTTGCGAGTCGATGCGCGGCTGTTGGGCGCGCGCAACCTCCTGCACTTGAACGTCGGTAAAATTGTGGCGCAGCGCGGAAGGGAGTGAGATGCGGCTGGATGCGACGCGTGAGGGCGAGCCCTCGGAGATGTAGCTGCCCGAGCTGGCATGTGCGCGGTGTGCGCTTCCCGTGCTCGCCAGGTTCTGCTCCGCGCTGAAGCTGATCACACTGGCCGGCGACGTGAAGGGATTCGCGAGGTCGGCAGAGTCGCTTACGGACTCGGCGGGGGTATGCGGTGCTACTGGCGTGCGGAATGGGTCGCGGCGGATCTCCTCGACGTTTTCCGTGCCATGGCGGTCGATGAAGAATAGTGGCTGAGGGGCCTGCTGGGGCGGCTGGCGTTTGGACCCCGTTGAAGGTGGAGGCAGGTGTTCAGAGGAAGACGTCGAAGACATGGCTTGGGATTATCGACCCGTAGCAAGAAAACGAAAGTGGGGGAGCTGCCTGGTGCGGAGGCGTGAGGTGAGGATGGCACATCTTTACCAAGTATTAGTATTAGTCCGCCGACACAGGGCAAGTTCTGTTAATCTGGAGATATAATTGACGGATGCAGCGTGCCCCTGGTAGACATCGTACCTTGACGAGCGCACGCATGTCCGGAGATTCGTTGTGTCTCATCATTCAGCGCCATGAAGCTGCCCTTTCACAACGGCTCGGCATGAAAAATGCCTTCCAGATTCAAAACTAGTAAATTATTGAAACAGGCTGTCGGCTCGCGTGCGATTATCGTGCGGAAGGACCTGCCCGCGAGGCACAGCTGTGCGATCCGCTGGGCTCCTATCACTGAACGAATGAATGGGCGTGCCTGCTTACCTGTGACATCCCAGCGCAATGGGCCCATCGCGGAACCTCGAGGGGCTGGGTGATCATACTATGTGATGGATGTTAGTAAACACGGAGACGGTTCGGCTGGCCTATGCCACCGCCCGACGCACCTTGTTCGGCTCCTGGCCGACAGGTGTCAGTACGCAACATTACGAGGCCGCGAGGCGCGACGGCCCTTTTGATGCCATTTACGTTTTGGGAGGTTCTACAACCGAGTTTTCACGAGTTGTTCATTTGCAGAATGAGACAACCTTTCGAGTAGTTTCGCCGGGGCCAATATTCGCTGAATGATATGTCCGAGCCCAGAACCTTAGCGGAGCACAGACTATTCCCGATTCGCCTGTGAAATCACACTAGATATGGCTATGGCAGATCCGCACCTGTATTGTATCAGCTTTTCATCCCGGCTCGGAGAAGTACAACTGGCGCCACTGCGGCTCAAGTCAACAGCGCTCGAAAACATTCAGATGTTAGAAGCACTCGGCTGGCTGTTATCCGACATGATCCAGCCACCAATTGTCCACGATTCTACAGCTCAAAGCTGCACATGACGAGCTGTAACATTGCGGCAGCCTCCAAGAATGAGATCTAGGCCTCGAAAGTTCCTGGTCAAATTTATATTCCATTGTTGATGCGTATGTACGTCCATAGATCCTGAGGCGCTGACGCTGAACGCTGGCCGGTTCGGGTCGTCACTTCCCGAGAGACAAAGTATGGCGATAATACTCGAGAGCATACGGAGTTTATCTGTCTCCGCGGCCGAAGCAAAGATGTATAGAATTCAGAACAGAATCGCGACGGTCGAGCCACGCCGTGCTGGTTGCTTCTGTGGTGAGTAGGATCAGACATAATCAATCACATGGGAAAGACGGAATTAGCTTGAAAGTCAGGCCTAGCCTGGCTTGAAACTCTCATCGGACAGACAGGGCAATCAGCGGGAGAATAGCTTAACAACTCATATTATCCGCGAATTGTGGCCTCGACTCTGACTCAGTCTCTGTGACTATCGGATCCCGACCAATGTCTGGATTGAGATGTAGCCGGCCTTCAAGCTGCGCCGTAATACAATATGTGCGAATCATATCACTAATACTCACGATCGCGTTCAATAGCAACTACATTGCTTCAACAAGACGCGACATACTCAGGCATCTGAGCAAGCGAGCATCTACTTCGCAATAGCGAAGCATGGAAACACAGCATTCGCATCATATCCGAAGCAAGCCCACCGACTCTATTACTTCCCGTGGATGCCCAACAGTGGTCATTATCAGCCCCTTGTACAGCGTATTGACACCGCAACCGTGAGATGGCGGTTGCTCGAACTCTGTGCGACATTGTGGGTTTCGCGCGCACGTCGTGCGTATGCGCATTCTATGTGCGGGGCTGATAGCAATTATAGCATCGTGACGTTGTTAAGCTCAAGCTCCACAGGACCTACCCAGGCTCGTGTACTTCTTCGAGGCCGCTCTAACCTCCGAGCCTCCAGCGTGATTGCCGTGCATACCGCGTGCGCACTATCAGCCAGGTCTACGCTAACGGTAATCTGCAGACACCGAGGCGGTACAGATCCCATGGCAGACGCAAGGGGCAGACGATGATGATGCAGATGCAAGGCTGCTGCCGGGCGCGGACCTGTGAGCGGGGCCTGTTGAGATTCGCTGGGGCGCGCATTCGCGCCGCAGTGTCCCCCCGTCTGCCACGGCGCAATCACCGCGCCCTGTCGCATCTGCAACGGCTGATCGATTGCACTCGGCACCGTGCACGATCCGTATAATCAATAGAGACGAGTTTGATCTGCGTTCGCGCCCCCGCCCTGTGCCGCACAGAAGATCCAATCGCACCGAGCCAGCGCTGCTTCGTGAGCACGGTAGCAGATGAGGAACGGAGCTGCTTATCCATGACGTTGGGGTGCACTGTATATGCTCGCATGGCGGCGGAGCAGGCTTATCATCGCTAACCAGCCCAGCGAGCATCGACTGAGCGTGCGAACAGACTTGACTTTTTATTACAAGCAAAGGTGAGTGTGCACGCTATTGTGAGGGGACTGTGCATTGGTATACCTACCGGACGGTATGTTCGCTGGGTTTCCCTAAGGAATGGGGTGAGGAATGCAAACTTGATCTGCCAGCAGACTGCGATCAGGACATGTATTGCGCAGAAGAGCGAAGAGAGTACCGTCGATAATTCATGAACTCGACCTTTACCGCACCGGATCATGCGATTATCAATTGTAAGTAAGTGGCGAGGGGCTTTCTAGACCTGAAGCAAACAGACCGAGGATTGGGGGTACTGCTACGCTCGCTGCGAACATTGTGCTCGTGTTGGTCGCGCCTGCGCCAGAGCTCGAAGTCGGGGGTACGCCGCACGTCATAGGGAACTCCACAGAAACGAAGAGCCCACGCAAAGAATGGATCATCTGCCAATCACTGGAAAATGTATATTCAGCCACGGCTTCAGAGCAGCTTCAGGGTCCGTTAGAAGCCGCGCAATCTGTGACGTACCTCGTATCTTGAATGACAGTTTATGGAAATGAGCTTATCTACTCGAAGCTGGCAGCGCTGGGATGTAATACGCAAGCGCTCCATTGTATAATTTATATGTCCTGGAAATTATCCTCGATACAAGACAAATTCTGTCACACAGGCTTTTTGATGACATTGAGGTTGATAGAGCAGAGGCGACGTGACCAGGGTCGTTGCCCATGCTCGCATAAAGCTCGCTGAGGAAGTATGCAACTCTTGGGGTGAGTGGTCCCGGAATGACGGAACGAAAGCTTGGGACGGATACAAGGAAGTGGAAGCACGTTCGCTTCGCTTGTTGCGGACGAGCGGCTAGACGTTATCGATTTATCAGTGTGCGCTTGGTAAAGTGATCGGCGGCATGATGATCGGCGGGGTTAAGGTTGCGCAGAAGCCAGGACATGTACAACCACAAGCAAAGGAAACGCATATTCCTAGATTCATATAATCATAAGATATACAGATAGGTGCAGGCGGTGGAACCTACCGCTAAGCGCGCCCATATAAACAATGGATTTGTGGTCGCGAAGGCATCCATGCGCGCCCGGTGGTCTACATATCGGCGTCGATTACGTCCTTACCGAAGACAGCGCGTTGACCCCTTTTGAATTACGCTTCACTTTGCTTGTGTGGCAGATATGAGCGGCCCTTTAGCGTCGCCACACCAGTGGTATCATCAATGATACATTATCTTCGGCAGCTTGAAGTATTCACGCCAAACGGAGAAATGGAAGTAGGTGAACTATGAATTGCCTGGTCGAGTCGTGCGCCTCGTGTTTCGCATCGACTGAAACAATGCCTGCACGATTGGTATTGCATACGTTCAGGTCCCGTGTATCGCGCCCTTGTAAGTCGGGAAGCAACAAATGCGTTCAGAATTATAGGCGTATCAAGCTGACGCCATGATGAGAGGATGGCCTAGTGGCCTAGTAGAGTCCGGCGCTGAAGCGCGTAATGGTGGCTGCACGTCAGTACTGCCTTGTCATCGATATGGTCCAAATAGGCTTAGTACGCACGTGATAGATTTATATTGTGCATATCTTCATGCATAGTCATAGATGGGCGTCGCATGGAGGAGGCGTCGCATGGAGGAGACTGGCTGAGGGCGCTCATGTCCTCGGGTCTTATCACCGACATTTCCCTTCTGCCGCCGCAAACGTGCTAGGCTGGATTAGGCGAAGACTGGCAAAGTTTCATTGCTATCCACGATCAATGAAGCAATACTGTCTGTATATTGAAGTGAAGGTCAATGCACTTGAAGGTAGCAAAAGTGCGGTAGCGGTAACGACCAGATCTGGGTGAGAATCCCGCGCATAGTAAGCGCGGAAGAAAAGCAGCGCGCAAACAAGGCCCCGTCCGGAGTTTGGATTGTGGCAATTCTTGGCGAACGTGCCCGCAGGACTCTACTCCGATCTACCGAAATTCAAGCGCAAGGGGCGCGTTGCGGTTCAAAGGGTGTAGAACGTCGTCTGGCCATGTCCCAGCCAGAGGGCGAGCAGCTGTCTAATTCAGATGGCTACGGCGGCGCCTGGCCAAGATATCTTGTGTTGAAACAGAGCTTTGCCATCTTCACACTGAATTGGGATCAAGCCGAACTTTCTTCCGACTCAATCAGGGTCCGCAACTGTCCCATCTATCTAGACGTCCAGCTGTGCTATCAACTTCCAGCGGAAGCAGCTGCGGTGGAAACCCTTTCCGCGACGGCAAGTTCGAGATCTAGTCAATGTTGCTTTGTAAAAGGGCGGTTTCTACCGAGAACGTTTGTTGCATCTGGCTCCTAGCCCGTTCCAGCGTATGGTCTTCTGTCGGGCGATAGAGCGGGCAATTTCTATAACCAGGTTGTGACTGACATGCACAAGCCAATGTCCGCCACGTCCACCGACCTCGGCGTGCTATTCCTACATATGCATACAAGTTGACAGTCTTAGTGGCGAGATTTCGATATCGTCCCGCAGAGAACATGCGCGCAATGGCAGTAGGCGGTTTCCGCATCAGAAAGATGCAACATGTCCTTCCGAAGTACTTGATGTTCAAGGTACAACATGTCCTTCCGAAGTGTTGCATCCTCGCCGCATCCTCGCCTGCGTGCCTGCTTGGCGCGCGCGAATTCAATGCCTAGGCTGTATACGTCTAGCATGTGACGATCTGTCGGGCTCATGTCATCCATTCTTGAATGTTATATTTGCGGATGTCGATCGGCAATTGTAGCTCAGGTGTACGGCAGAGGCCTTGCCAAGCGCATATCGCCTCCGTGCCGTCCCTGCGCCCTGTCTCGAAGATTGGATTGTTTACATCTGGGGAGCTGACATCGCTCGTATCTGTAGGCCGGGCGGGGACCTCAGGGCTACGCTTCCAGACCCTGATTCGTCCAGCGACTACAACTAAGACTCCCGTCTTTATAAGTTGAGCGCGGAGGTCGGGACATGCTGGACCATTCCTTGTTGCAGCTTGGCCACAGGCAAGCGTATACCCCCACATCTTGCGGCCCATTCGGCTCCTTTCAACTGTTCCCATGGACTACGACGCGTACGACGCTCTGCTGCACCACATCTTTAAGCAGGTTAGTACCATATATCATTTTAGTGTCCGTCCCTATCAAACGCAGCACATGACAGACTCAGGGAGATGCGTGGTTCAAACCGTCGGAGGAGAATATGCACGCTGGCGTCTGTCTCCGTGTAGACGCTAGTCATTTCCGTGTCTTCCCTTACGAGAACCGCTTCCTCGAACCGTTTGAAGCTGCGGTGCGGGTACTCAATCCCGTCGTAGCCGTCAAAATCCGCTCCGCCGCAATTCATGCGGCACTTGTCACGGCGTATGTTGTTTATTTTTGTCTTTTTATCACAAGTCTGATCTCATGTAACTTCCCAGCAAAGATGATGCAGACGCCATCTTCGTGGATGAGGATACTCGCATTCAGATTCTTGATAACATGTTATTCCTACCACGTGCAGACAAAGAGCAATGTGCCGCGTTTATCGTAAGCTTTCTCCAGATTTAGTGCTCAATGTGTTCCAATGACGCCGCATCCAGCGCGACGAGCGTGTCCTGGTCGTTTGGTCGTATTCCCTCGACACAATCATTCCCACCTGCCGGGACCTCGACGAGAAGCTTATACAGCTTGTGTGGAAGAACCGTTCTGCATTTGCGTCCCTAGCGAGCTCCTCGGCACCATCCACTACAGCCTCAAATGCCCATCTCACCGAGAAAATTCCAGCCCTCGACGAGAAGGAGGTTGCAGCTATCGCAAAGAAGAAAGAGGCGCCCAAGAAAAAGAAGAGGAGGAGTTGCGGTTTGTTCAGATATTGGGTTTCCGATAAACAGGATGTGGAGAAGAACGCTGAAGGCCCGTCAAACCGTCCCATGCGCCTGTTCGCTCCTTTTTATGGAGGGCTCGGCGCTGCAATGTCTATCTGTACGCTCTATTGAAAGATGGTGGATGCCGCACTGATTGTTATTATATCCAGTCTTTATAGCGAGCGGTATAAGTATACTCATTCAAGAGACTGTCCTTGATGGGACATACGTCCGATTTGCCCTTGTGGCAACTACTCCGCTCTTGTTCTGTGTGTCGCTTGTGAGTACGAAACATGTCGTAATTTTATGATGAAACGCTCACGTTGCTATCGTAGTTCTTCTCACTGCAGATTGTGACCAACGTGTCATTCATGTGTGTCGTCCTCTGCTGGCGAATCTGGATGGTTGAGCTCATTCCCTGTCAAGCATTGGCCCTGTGGCACAATTCCACGAAAACTCAAGATATTATTCTGCGATCCCACCAGCCCCCAACAAGCTTGTGGATTCGAACTTGCCTCACGTTACCATTGAGTTGCCGGTTTACAAGGAGAGCCTGAAAGAGACCATGTGAGTACCGAAGTCCTATTCTTTTTATGGGATTCACACCCAATATGTACACATGCCTAATGCGGCAATTGCCGATGTTTGCGATCGGGTGTTGCGCACACGACTGATGCCGATGTTCAACATGTTCGTTAGGCTTTCATAGTCTGCATTAAGCTTTATCACAGAGACCCGTCATAACTCAATCTCTGCTCGGGTGCTCTCATGACGAGGCTGACATCAGCGATGTTTTTGTTTTGTCAGCGCACCGTCCGTGTACTCGCTGAAGAAGGCGATGCAAACATACGCCCGACAAGGCGGCACCTCTTCCATCTTTGTGCACGACGATGGTCTTCAGCTCATCTCCGAGGCAGACCGCGCAGAGCGGATTGCATTCTACGCTGACCATAACATCGGATGGGTAGCGCGTCCGCCACATGACAACTCCCCGGACGGCTTCAAGCGTGCCGGCCGATTCAAGAAGGCATCCAACATGAATTACGGTCTTGCGCTTTCCCTGAAACTCGAAAAGCACCTTATGGCACTTGAGGCTGAGGAGGCTGCGCGCAATGCCGACGGCAGCCACACCGCCAACGAGGAGCAGGAGTGCCTCGAAGACCGCGCGATGAACATGGCGGTCGAGGAAATCTATGAAGAGAGCGGACGTCGATGGCGCCCGTGGGCATGCAATGGCAGATCGCTGCGGATCGGCGAGATCATCTTGATTGTGGACTCAGACACGATCGTGCCGGAGGACTGCTTCCGCGACGCGGCGCGCGAGCTCTTCGAGTGCCCCGAGGTTGCGATCATTCAGCATGAATCGGACGTGATGCAAGTTGCGCACCACTACTTCGAGAACGGCATTGCGCACTTCACACGCAGGATCAACAAGTGTATATCGATGGGCTGTGCTAATGGCGAGGTTGCACCGTTCGTCGGCCACAACGCGTTCCTTCGCTGGTCTGCGCTTCAAGATGCCGCGTTCATCGATCCCGCTGATGGTATCAAGAAGATTTGGTCTGAGACGAACGTGTCTGAAGACTTCGATATGGCTCTGCGCTTGCAGCTCAAGGGATATATCATCCGATGGTCGACTTATTCAGAGGGTGGCTTCAAGGAGGGTGTTTCGCTCACTTGCGACGATGAGCTAAACCGCTGGCAGAAATACTCATATGGTATGTCATAATAACTACAAGCTACGACGTATAAGCATTGACATCATCTATTAGGTTGCAATGAACTGATCTTTAACCCCCTGAAGGATTGGTGGAGGCTTGGTCCTATCACAAAACAGCTTCGAATCTTCATTTGGTCCGACGCCCCTGTTCACTACAAGATCAGCATGATGTCTTGTAAGTGGCTTCTCCTCCAGCCGCTTTCCTGTGTTGATATATGCGTTATGACCACCGCCCAGACATGTTCTCGTACTGTGAGTTTTGCCGCAGTTATGAGCAAGATTTAGATTTAGATTCTGATTGTTCTCTTAGATGGTATCGCTGCATCCGCGCTCTTGTCGATTTTAAACTACTTGTTGCTCGGGTGGAATCTCACAGTGAGCTATATCTAGTCATGTCTAGATTTCAGAAATCACATTCCCCCTAGGTTGATGGCTTCTACGAGCACAGCTTCGAAATATGGCTTGCGTGCACTGTGGTGTTCCCAGGTTCGGGTAACCTTGGTTTCACGCTTCTCGAATACCGCCTCGGCCAACGGAGCTTGCTTGACGCCCTATTGGAAAACTGCACTTGGATTCCATTCTTGTGCGTGACCTTATCTCAGCCCTTATCCTCCAGCTCACTTCTCAAATGCATAGCTTTTTCTTCTTCGGCGGTCTTTCTATCCACCTTTCACAAGCACTGCTTGCGCACCTTTTCTCCTACAACATCACATGGGGAGCCACGAAGAAGGAGGTCGAGCGCTCAAACTTCTGGCTTGAGGTGCCCAAAATCCTGAAGCGCTTCTGGATCGCGCTGGTTCTCTCCATCATGTTGGTCGCGGTCATGATAATATTCACGACCAACGCTATTCCGACAGGTTGGCAGATAGCAAGCTGGGATTGGGCTGTGATTTTGCCCCTAGCGTACGTGAATAACAGCCCATATGAGAACATCGCTAATGTTAACTTTCGTTTGCGCACAGTATCGTTGTTGGTTGTCATATCGCCTATCCAGTAGGTTTGATTGTCACATCAACGAAAGCACCGCTGACTTTGATCGCTTGCAGATTGTTCTGAACCCATGGTTCATGATCTTCTCGTATTAGGCGAACATCTCCCCTATTGACTCTTGGACCGATAGTAGCGTTTTTTCCGCTCCACTGCGTGTCGCAGTCTCGCCCCTTTCTTTGCTTTCATAGACGTTGTATTCATTGCTATACCATATAGAGGAAATTACATTATCTCTGTAGTTCATATGTGCATAGACTTCAGGGACGTTGGTGATGGTTTCACAGCGAGTCTGGTTGCGTTGTTCTGTACGTTGGTCACTCTTCTGTTGTGCACATTCCCTGTAATGCTTCCTGACACGAGGGTTCCTCTGTGTTTTTGCATAGCTAGGTTATGGGATTGAGATACTTAGGATACAGTATTGGCTGTACAATGCCGTAATGACCCACATACTACTGTGTTTCTGAGCTTCGAGTGGGAGGTTTGCTCCGATAGATTTCCGCCATCGTGCACCGAGGTGGTCGATAGATGAGAGAACGGTAGCATAGACCAGTACTAGTGTGGGACTCATGAAGTTACAGGTAGCTGCCCATAAAGGCAGCCCTCTATAAATACATTGCATACAGTGTGACAACGGTGCAAAGCATAAATCATGTCCATAGACTGCACCACATCAAGTAGATGCAACTTGAAGTACTCGTCGGATAGGAACATGGCTCATGAATGAGAGCCTCACCATAACACTACATCATGACGGACTGGCAGGAGTGATCTGTATTCCTGGATGTGGGCCAGGTTGTAGCGTCCGTACAGGTGGATCCTGGTGGGACAATAGAGCCTCTCGTTCTCCCGCGCCGGTATCAATCATCCTACTGCGGCTACAAGTGAAATCGCATATTCTTTCTGTGCATGAGTGGCCTATTTACATGCGTAGTCGTGGACAGCATTAGCGCAACCATTATGCAAAGCACACCGGATTTACTGACGAACGGAGACGAAATCGACGCAAATGCCAACAAAGACGTCTATGCAAGCTATGCAGATTATGGACACGCAGCTGTCACTTGACATCTTCTCACAGCTCATTTGTCGCGTATTGTGCTAGCATGCAGTTTGCTCTTGCAAGCTGCTGTCCGTATGACCAAGAGAGTGATGAATAGAGTGGTGGTGAGTGTGGGGCGATGAAGTATCCCGGTCAAAAATACTTGTTATCTTATCAGATAGAGTTTTCTGATCCCACCCAATTCGTTACTTGATCTTTCTTGTAACCGGTCGTTCTTCCTCCTTTCGCGGCAACATCATGGGCAGGAACAGTGCGTATATGCGCCTGAATTTTGCGCTAAATACTCAATCTCCCAGCTAGAAAACAGGAAGCCTGATATACCTTTGAAGTCCAGTGTGTGCGGCTCGTCTTAGTCGTTGCGCGAATCTCATGTGGTCTTACGTTCTATAGAGCTGAAGAAGGACCCTGGTGTTCCTCGTCTTCCTGGCCTGAAGGTGCGAACTGCAGGAAAAACGCGGCCTCATTCCGTACGCCCTGCGTCTTCACGCCTTCCGTCCGACGCGACTGACTAGACGTCGGCGGTATCAGCAGCCCAATGCTCACAGGAATGTTCCAGATGCGGTTATGGCATCCGAGCCCGCCTTGACGTCCATTGCTGCACTAGCGGAAGCGGTTGTGCCTTCGGACCAGGACTTCATAGACCCCTCATCATCTATCGCCGGCGGGAGCAAAATTAAAGAGCAATTGCGCAAGCATTACGTGCGTGCGCTACATAAAGTCATTGACGAGAGCGACATTGTGGTCATGGTGCTCGATGCTCGAGATCCAGAAGGTTGCAGGAGCCGGCTTGTCGAGGAGGAGATTCGGCGGCGGGAAAGCGAAGGGAAGAAGCTGGTCTTCGTCCTCAACAAAATCGGTATGTGCGCAAACGCAAATGTGCCTTCCTGGCTCTCGCTGACGCTTCCTGTAGATCTGGTTCCCCGCGAAAATGCTCAGGCGTGGCTGAAGCATCTACGGCACACGACTCCTACTCTGCCATTCCGCTCAGCTTCGAATCACCAGCGAACCAATCTAGCATCTTCGACGGCACCAGCACTTATGCGTCTACTTAAGCTGTATAAACCGAGTGCTGCGCAGAGCGTTACCGTTGGCGTTGTCGGATATCCCAATGTTGGCAAGAGTAGTTTAATCAACACTTTGAAGCGTTCGAAGGTGAATCGCTATGTCTTCCATGAGGATTCCGACTAAATAGATGTGTAGGTTTGTGCGGTCGCCGCTCAACCAGGTCACACGAAAGAGCTGCAAACGGTGCAGCTTGAACGGGGCTTGCGAGTGCTCGACTCACCAGGTGTGGTTTTCGACGATGACGATTTCGACGACGGTAAGGGGAGAAGGAAAGGCAATGTACTTCTCAGAAACGTCGTGAAGGTAGAGGATATCGAGGATCCGATCGCATTAGGTCCGGTTCTTCTCCTCTTCACACGCTCTAGCTACTGACTGTATCTCAGTGGAGGAGATCGTAGCGCGGACAGATCATGAGGCGCTGCAGAAACTATACAAGCTTCCAATGATCGAGACGACCTTGCAGTTTCTCACGATGTTGGCCCTCACCACCGGCCGTCTGCTGAGGGTAAGTCTCTTTGTGGTCTTCGGTTTCGCGTTCTTTTCATGTATACCCTCTGGACAGGGCGGCACCCCAGATCTCATCGCCGCTGCCCGGACGGTGCTCACCGACTGGAACCACCAGAAGATTCGCTACTTCTCAGAACCGCCTGCAATTCACCCGTCGTTGATCCCGTCAACGGTCGTTGAGGGTGGCGAGCGCACAGTAGCCCCTGGTGCTGAGAATGTCGGGCAAGCGCAAATCGTCACCGAGTTCTCAAAACCGTTCAGTCTGCGAGGCCTATTCGGCGATGCAGACGCAGGGGCATTCGACACTCAGCCAGCTTCTGACTCCATGGACGTTGAGCCAGCAGGCGATTTAGTAGAACGTATGGAAGAGCATGTGTGAGTATCGTGCTTGGCCTTGTTTCATGCCACCACAGTGCTTATGGCACGATGACCCTGATGGCGGCTTTGAGATTGCGCATAAATTAAGGCATACGAATACTAGTTAACTCGTTATTTGACAGGGATGTAGTGGAAATAGATGAATCCACATCGCAAATTGAGCGCAAGCGGTGGCGCTCACCGTCACCGTCGCCATTCCCGGAGAGCGTATCGGCAATGTCAGAGAATGTCTCGACAATGCGGATGCCGAAACGCCTCCGCCGCTCTCACATAATCCCATCTTACGACGCACCGGTCGACGAAGACGCACTGCAGACAATGGCACATTCGAATCCGCTGAGTCGACGCTCGCTTAAGCGTGATGCGAGAAATGCTCGGCGTGCAGCGGCGCGCGCGATGAACGCAGAGGTGGCTAGTAGGATGGATGTTGATGAGGATGTCGGGTTTGATATTTAAGTTGTCTTGTGGCGAGTCCATCGAGTGAAGAGAGGTCGTGCCTGCGGATTTTCATTCACATCGCCTATTTAGATTTCGAGTCCTCTGTGCCCGACCCGGGGACACAGCAGCAACCATATGAATAGCGCGATGCATGGTGCCGGCGCCCTAGTGAGACCACCACTTTTGAACAAGTCTTACTGCTCGCTCAAATTGGCGCCTAAAGATAATCGGTCTGCATGTATGAGAGCTTTCTCGCTTGCTATGCAATCACAGTAACTGCCGCATGCCATGCATACCTATAAGCAAAAAGCTGAGAAATATTGTATTTCTGACTCAGACTAATCACGTATGTGCTCATAAGTAGGGTTCTCAATAGGGATGCGCGTTGCGAGGGTTGAAACGCTGAGCTTTGAAGACGCTGAATGGCGAAACGGCCCCGCACAATGTGCAAGACTATGTACACGCAGTCTGCCGCGAGATCTGTCTGCCAAGTACCCTTCCATCGTCTTCTATCTCTGTGATGTCGACGGAGTCACAAGGCAAATTTAGAAACGTCTTACGATGACGACTTGAAAAGCCGAACTTGGCCGGACTTGCGCTAGCGTGGTCGACCTATATCGCAGTGGATGTCAAGCATTCTGCTGCAAGTATAGACTAGTTTCCTCAGCTGACAAGAAGTGGCTCGAGACAACAACGCCACGGCCCAGCCAGTAAACACAATATGATTTCTTACGTAGCTAACAGCAAGACCTCCGTTATATTCCACGTAGCGTCGTGGTATGCTACGCCTCTGGTCGCTAAACATTCATAAAATGGCATCATACCTTGGCAACGTTGTCGAAGTTCAGAGGGAGCATCCCACTTGCTCCGTCGGCGACATCCTTGAGGAAGCCACCGGAGCCTCCCCGCTGCCATTGAAAGAGTGCGTTCTCATCCTCACCATACTTGTTCTCCTTCATCCACCTCTCGAGCGTATACGCCCCTGGATGAATCCCCCTGACCCACTCCAGGCCCCGCGGGAGGAGGTTATCACGCCCCATCGCCCACCACGCGCTAAAGTCCTCTTGCCAGGTGATGGGGCCCTCGCCAATGGACGGCGCGCCGGCGAACGTCCTGTCCGCCCTGCAGAACAGGCCAAACCATTGCTCCTCCGAGAGCGGGACATACTCCGCCTTCTGGCCCGTGAGGCGCGCGAACGTCTCCGCAACCTCCCCCCAGGACACGCTATCGCTTGCGACGCGCAGCTCCGCGCCGGAGAGTGCCGTGCGGTTGTTGAGCGTGTACCGCGCGAAGTGCCCGACGTCGGCGAGTGCGATGATCGGCATGCGGCCGTCCCCGATGGGCGCTGCGAAGACAAGTGTGCCGTCGTCGCGTCGTTTCACCGGTCCGAAAATTTGCTGACCCCCTCATCATCAGAGCTGTCGCGGGAGAAGGGGCGGACAGGCTGACCTCGTAGAACATCTCCATGTATGGCGAGGTGCACACAATGGACCATGTCATACCGGTGTCGCTCACTACAGACGGCTGGGATTTCATCCAGTCGGCCACGTATCCCTTGCCGTCTATGTGGTGACACCTATACTTCGGGTCCCAGTTGCCGAGCTATTTGCAGCCCCACGATCAGCGGCCGTGCTGTGAGCACATCAACACCATCCTCACCCCGAATTCGTAGTCTGAAGCGCTGTATACATAATCCCGCATGCCCGCCTGCTGCGCCAGCTCGAATATCCTGACGCCGCACCAGAGCTCGGTCATCTCGTTCACGGTGAACCCGTCGGTGTTGACCCACGCTCCGTATACGCCGCTCAAGGCAGCTGCCACAGAGGCGAAGTTCGTCCAGTCGCCTGGTAACGAAGCGGCATCAGCCCGTGTACACACAGCACGCTGGAATTACCACGGGCCTTGCACGCATTCGACGCCACGCGCCGTGAGTGCCCGCGCACGCTCGCCGTTTGGGTTGCGCGTGAATGCGCGCACGGCATACGGCGACGGCAGACTGTCCGCGTCGGGGGCGATGAGCTTGTCAATCACGGCGATGCCCTGCGCGCCCGTCGCGCCAAGGACGAGGATGAGCTTTTTCTCTCGTGGTATGGAAGACATGTCGCTGTGAGTGGGTGAAATGCCATCGTGCGTGCGCCCGTCTTATATCTGCATGCCTCCTAAGCACATTCGCGGGGCAATGTCAAGTGAATCTCTGTCCGGACACCGTACGGATATCCCCCTAGGGAAAAGCGTGCGAGCTTCCTTCATGATCTCCTCCATGTCCATAGCGTGTCCCCTGCCTTTTGAATTCGACGGCCTCACTATGAATGAATGCCTACCGGTATCTCGCTGCAAACTGCCGTGATGAGCCCGTAGAGACTACTTGGGAGAGCATCAGTCTAAGCTCGCCTCCGTTGGTTACTCATTGGATCAAGTCACATTGAGTACCACAATCCCTGAGACTGAATTATGGTAGAAAGGCCAGAGATAGATCCCGTATTATGAAGGCCTCGGTGGCCGCAGGGCACGCAACCCGGACATCGTGTCCGAGCCACCGAATGCTTCACTGCTTGTTGTTCAAATTTTAAGTGGTCCAACTCTCTTTGTAGTGGTCCAACTCTCTTTGTGATCCTGATTCCTATTGGTACCGGCCGCAGATTGGATTCTTGGGCTTCGGACATGTTAGTCATATACGACTTCAGATGCGCCGGTATTGTGCAGAAGCCATGCTTCTCCATCGACCGCACCTTCTCCGATACCGTAGTGTTGCCGAAGTTCAGTTCGGTTCAGGTTCAGGGGGGTCTAGGGCTGAACCCAGAACCGAACCGACTGCAGGGAGCCTGAACCTGAACCTGAACCTGGACTGAACCTGGTGAACTGGTTCATCAGGTTCGGTTCATGGTTCGAACTAGGTTTGAACCGCTAAGTTACTTGCTTCTATAGAGTGTAAAAATAATAATTTAGACACCAACTTCATGCACCTTTCTATGTATACCAATTGCTCTCTATTGCCTACCTCATTCCCGGCACTATTGAACCCACTAAAGTAATCACACTTCAAGTTCTGCAGTGCCTCCATTTGGTGTCTATTGGGCCGAATTCCAAAGTGGCTCTTAATCTTGATTAGAGTGGTAAACATAAATTTTAGATGCACAATAATCACTCAAGGCAGCCATCTTGAGCAGTTCAGTATTCAGAGTTTATGATTGTGAATTAGCCTGAGGCAAACCTCAATAACAAACCATTCTTAGACAACACTGTATATAACCTAGGAACATGGATATGAAGTGGAACATAATCTTCTACATTTCTTACTTCATCTGACAGCAACAAATGCAGCCCAGTGCCACAGAAAGCATGGTGATCCCAGCATGGGGTTGAGCCCTTGCCATATTGGGAGACTAGAGTATATGAGTGCTGGTGCTTGCTATGGTGAAGCCAGCTATCCATAACTTACTGCAACAACACTATAGCAAAGATGGCAAGAACATAAATGTAATTGATGCTTATCCACCAGTGGCTACACAGAATATGTTAATGCTATGTGGTTCAAGGTTCAGTCCGGTTCGAACCTGGTTCAAGGGTACCCATGACCCCCCTGAACCAAGAACCGAACCTTGATGTCCTACCCTGAACCGGACCTGGACTGAACCTGAACCTAGGTTCGGTTCAGGTGGTTCAGGTTCTGAACCTTGGTTCTGAACTGAACTTTGGCAACACTACGATACCGGTTATTATCTTAGTGTTGTCAATGCCTAGTTCAGTTCAATTCAGGTTGAGGGGGGAGGGGTTCAACCTGAAGCTGATGCAGCTGAAGTATAGGTTCAGTTAAGGGCTCTAACTGATTGGAATCAGTACAACCTCAGGCAGTACAGTGTTCTAGTGGTCCATCGGCAAAATGCGAGCCCTCATATCTAGTCCGTTAACTATTGTAAATACCAGCTCAGTAGATATATGTAGAGATAAGCAGATACTATGTGTGGGTAATGGCAGGATCAATGAGGGCCGAAATATAATTTGCAGGATCAACGAGGACCGAGATATTATTTGTAGGATCAACGAGGACCAAAATATTAGTTGCAGGATCATAGAGGACCGCGATGTTATTTGCAGGATCGAAAAGATTATTTGCAGGATTAAAGAGGATGGACATATTCATTGCAGGACTAATGAGTACAGCAGCACCAATGGCAGTTACAAGAGGCACAGTCTAAGGCGAGAGCACACAAAACAGAAGCCCATGGACACATGTACTACAGGTTACAATCTGTTACGGTTATTTTGATTTTTCGAATATCAACAGAACTCACTACTGGGCGAATACGATACAGGGACTTGTTGCGCAACCAACTCCCCTGGCTACTCGTGACTCCACTGGGCGCATCCCCAGTTGTACTAGTCTATAGGGCGTGTTTCACCTTTGGCAGATCCAACCCTGCCACCATTTCATGATCATCGTTTATTAGCTGATAGATGGCGTTCAACCGCCATCATTCCTATCTATCGTCTCAGGGATATCACTACATACATATCAAACGTTTGGTACTATAGCGTAGATAGTATCGGTGACATCTGGGACAGGCTTGACCCCTAAAACCTGACGTAGTATATAAACTCATGTACTTACTGTCGAGGCTCTTCAGCTCGACCTTGTTGTACAAACAAGAAGTCTTATACTCGTTCTCAAACGTAGGAAACTACGCTCAGTATTTCTCGCTCGAGCAACCGAACGACTAAGTCCTCGAAGTGCACATTGACTTCTCGGACTTAGGCGAGTTTTATATTCTATTTAAACTCGCACCTGAACAGATTATATCCTCTAACGCGTATTGGATACTATACGATCTCCTAGGAACTTTACCTAGGACTTGAAGGCATCTAACGAGCATTTGCCTTGCATACGGTTAAAACACCTACGTGCAGAAGAACGATTTATATTCGCGACTCGAATATACGAACGGGTATTCGACCCGTAACACAATCACTGTAAGGATTAGTGTTGTGAGGTCCGGTCCGGTCCGGTCTTTTGCATGTTTTGGGCAGGACCGAGGACCGGGACCAGGACCGGACCGCCATGGGCAACGAGGGACCGGACTGAAGACTGGTCCCAAGTAGGACCGCGGTCCTATAGCGGTCCTAGGACCGGTCTGGACCGGTCCAGGACCGATCAAGTGGTTATTGACTTAACTATAGTTTTATATGTCAGAAACTGCAACAAAAGTGTGCTTACTACTCGATATATACCAGAACATACTAAGTACAGCCCAAAAATTGGCTATGGTGCACTGATTCTTGATTTCTGAAAGTAAAATTGTATACTGAAGTCAACACACAGAAATGACACTGCAGTAACTGCACACCACAAGTTGTATCTGATGAGATCATGTGTTGCATTTTTGTATGTGCCACAATGAGTAGCATATAACTACCACTAAGCAGCGCTCTGCCAATAACTAAGTGATATTGAATGCACCATGCATGTGTACCATAATATGTGAGTGTTAACACTACCGGATGGGAGAATACACAACTGCATGTCAGTCAGCAAAACTAGTGATAATATGAGGACAACCTGTGTGTGCCAAGCATTGCCCAAGACAATAGCAGTGCTTCATTGTATCATAAATCAGAAGGTTTTTGGTTGTTACTATTCATGTCAGCTTCTGTCTGATGTGTTTACCCTAATAGCCAGTGGTATATACATGATGCAGACCCACTCTAGGGGGTCTTAAATACTTTGGTTTTATTGTAAATTGGTCAGTCATGGTTGCCTACCTTGGAGTAACCACATTATAAGTGCTATTCTACGTTAAATTCGGGACCGGTCCTTACTGGTCCTGCAAAATCTGACCACTCAGAAGGACCGGGACCAGGACCGTGTCAGGACCAGGACTGGACCGGACCGTTGAATCGGTCCTAGTCAGTCCGGTCCTGGTCCGGTCCTTGGTCTTTAGCGGTCCTTGAGACCGGACCTCACAACACTAGTAAGGATAGAATAGTTTGAAGCAAAGAGAATATCGATGGTGGCACCTCGTCGAGTACAGTGCTGGTACAGGATCGGCTGCTGCCTGCTAAAGCGCGCGAAGCTGGGTGTGCGAAATGTGGGAGGCATCTGGGTATGAACGATTAGAAATATCATAAAAGAAAGTGTCACAAATACTTACGAAGGGTATTCCAATTTGGTAAGTCCCTTACTTGATCGGGCAACACCTTTCATCATACTTTGTGAGGGACTTCAGTCAATTATCTTAATCTGCCAACTGCCCTTCGCTTAAGAAATCGCAGTTGCGAGCTAGGTTTGCACGCAGATTAATCTGCTAACTGCGGCAGATTAATCTACTGTGACAATAAAATGGCACATCCCGGATTCGAACCAAGGACCTTAGCGCAGATGAGAATAACAGCATCGCAGCGTAATTAGCCGACTGAGCCATTGTGGCAACAAGTACCATTGACCAATTAAAATATATATAACACAACTTTTACACACAATTTTCGCAAATCATCAAGGCAACTAACTGCTCCAACAAACATACAGAAATCAATGATAGCGGTGGCTTGATTTACCATGCTTGACCTGGAGCAACTCACCATGGAAAAGCTGAATACACTGGAATCACAGGTCTTTAGAGGCAGATTCATTTGTATTTGTGTTATGGAAGATGTTAAACTGCGAAAATGAAGTTTACAAAATACTCTATATATTGCTTAAAATGGGGGCAACACCAGTTGCACCGTAGCTCAGTTGGCTAATTACGCTGCGATGCTGTTATTCTCATCTGCGCTAAGGTCCTTGGTTCGAATCCGGGATGTGCCATTTTATTGTCACAGTAGATTAATCTGCCGCAGTTAGCAGATTAATCTGCGTGCAAACCTAGCTCGCAACTGCAATTTCTTAAGCGAAGGGCAGTTGGCAGATTAAGATAATTGACTGAAACTCTACACTTTGTGATCTGTCAAACTTTAAGTCGGCTCTCAAAACTTGTGTCCAGTGCCATAAAGGCTGGCCCTTGACACTGTCGGCGCGTCTGTCTTTCTCTCTCCCACAATGCTCATGTGTCCCCTTAACACCCTGGGGGCAGCCCATCACCTGTGCACTTCTAACCATCTACCATTCTGCCTCCTCCCCATGTTTCTGTTCTCTTAATGCTGTATATCGAGGTCTTTGCTCGCAGCCATGTTGATTGCCTAACGTGCAGCACATCGATTATTTCCTTCCTCGCTCGTGTGCTATTGAGCCCTGCTTGTCCCTACTTTCTTGACGGGCACCCGCCTGTGTAGTCCGTAATCATGATTACTGTCTGGTGTGCTACTGACATGAAGACTGCCTCAGTTCCACACATCATATGACAGTGCAGTAATGAGGTGAGTCCCCTGCCTGCTGCATTGACACACGCACAACCAAAGACACACACCGGGGGAAGGGGGATCACGTGAAAGTGCCTTCCTGGTCCGGGCATCTAAGGCTGAAATGGCCAAGACAAGTCTGAGGTTCGCTCAAGACTGTCTGGCGTTTATATATCTCTACATATGTTTGTACATGTTATGGCGCCTCGGCGCTGAGGTAATCTACGTGCTACGTGGTGGCCAGTAAGGGCATCGGAGCGCGAGCACGGGTACGGCTAGGGGAGCGCTGGAGGTCCATGGAAACGTAGCGGGATAGGCCCGATCGGTGGTTCTCATTGATCGGGGGTTCGCCGGTAATGGCGGGGTTCTATGTCCGTGATCGGGGCATCTGATGTCCAGGTTCCCAAGGACTGGTACTGAGGGGAAGGCACGTGGCGGCCCAGGTTCCCACGTGCTGGTACTAAAGGATGACGTCTGCCGGGACTGTGGACTGGCCAGTACGGGCCGTGCGTGACGTAGGGTGATCGAGCGTGATCGGCTGCGATCGGTACGTAGAGTCCTGTGACTGCTAGGGTTCTCAGTCGTACAGGTGCTGCCCTGAGGTCGGTGTTCCTCGTAGACTAGGGTAGCTGGGGTTTAAGGCCTCCCATGGGCCTTTGTCCGTATAGTACATAGTCCGTGCCAGTAATGGTGTGAGTCCTTGGTCGGTAATGACCGGGTAGCCAGTAATGGTGGTGGTTCGTGGAGACGGGAGGCATAGGGTTCGGTTGGTCGGGTGGACAGGGTCCTAGCCGTGAGTCTGGGTGGTCGTGATCTGATGAGGTGTGGTCCAGGTAGCGAGGTGTTGGTCTGATTAGGTGCTACTGTGCTCATCGTAGTTGGTCTGGGTCACGTGACTGCTAGTGGCTTTATGTTGGACTGGACGTAGGGTCTGGGACTAGGGTTCTTAGGCGGGGCTGGTGATGCTGTTAGCTAGTGCCCGTAATGGTACGTGCGTAGGGCTTGGATCTAGCTGAGGCATCGGGTTTCCAGCCTCGGGGGTGCTCCCGATGATCGGAAAAGGTACTGTGCCTAGAAGCTTGAAATTGGCGTGTGACATGCATGTGCTCACTTGCCTGTTAAGCGCAATGCTGAACAGTGACCGCCGCTGCATGCCTGTAGGCACTTGCTTCCAGATCTCTGGTGCGTCGACTGCCTCCCTCTATGTGCGCATATATGCACCATCCTGCCCAATAACGCTGACCGTCAGATGTATGACAGGGTTCCCATGACCGCCGTACCAACCCACACCCCCTTATTGCTCACAGCCCCGCTCACCCCTCCACAGTACCTACCAAGCCAAAACTGCATACCTATCTGCCTGCTGTGCAGACAGATGCACTTGTGGTGGAAGAGAACAGCCTGGTTCTACGAGGAGGAGCTCCTTGGGCAGATGTGGTGCGTACTGCTTGCCCAGCTCTCTACTGCTTGCCCGGCTCTCCGCCTCACGGTCTATCTCTTCTTGCAGGATGTTCATATTCGTGTGCACAGTCTACACACCGGGTGCTCTTGTGTGGATCCCACAGTTGCTTGCAGCGTGCTCGGACATGCAGGCAAAGCTCCGCGTGGAGATTGCTGCATGTGGATGCGGGCGGCCTCAGCAAGCTGCATTTCTCCAACGCACTGTTAGTAGCCAGTACTACTTATATGTAGTGTTGCCGAAGTTCAGTTCAGAACCAAGGTTCAGAACCTGAACCACCGGAACCGAACCTAGGTTCAGGTTCAGTCCAGGTCCGGTTCAGGGTAGGATGTCAAGGTTCGGTTCTTGGTTCAGGGGGGCCATGGGTACCCTTGAACCAGGTTCGAACCGGACTGAACCTTGAACCACTTAGCATTAACATATTCTTGGCAACTGCTGGTGGATAAGCATAAATTACAATCATATTCTTGCCATTTTTGCTATAGTATTGTTGCAGTAAGCTATGGATAACTGGTTTCACAATGGCAAGCATCAGCACTGATATACTCCAGTCTCCCAATATGGTGAGAGCTCAGCCCCATGTTGGAAGTACTGTGCTTTCTTTGGCACTGGGCTACATTCACTGCTGTCAGATGAAGTAAAAAATGTAGTTCACAATGTTTCACTTCATATCCATGAACCTAGGTTATATACAGAGCTGTCTAATAAGGTTTGTTATTAAGCTTTGCCTCAGGCTAATTCACACTCATTCTGCTCATGGATTCTGATTACTGAACTGCTCAAACTTGCTGCCTTGAGTGACTATTGTGCATCAAAAGTTATGTTCTACCACTGTAAAGAAGACTAAGAGCCAATTTGGAATGTAGCAGCCCAATAGACACCAAATAGAGGCACTGCAGACCTTGAAGTTTGGTGTTGTCAGAAAAATACTTCCCTCGGGTTTCCCGGGCAGGTCAGGATGTGCCACGATAGGTGAGGTGTTTAAGGGGTCGATGGCGAGCAATGTACCTAGGAGACACGCAGCTTGTAGCGATCCAAACGGCGGCGGCACGTTGAATGGATCAGGAATAATAGAAATCAAATCAAAACATTGGTAACTGATTCCCTAAGTCCTGAGCAAACGCCTCGAGCACAGCTCTTCGTCTAACTTCGTCTTGGCAGTAATCAATGTATTTTCTCGTATCTGCACATCGCCTAAATACATAGAGAGCTATAAGGTTTTCTACAACATTTTGAGTGCCCTAAAATTTGAGTATGCACCCTACAAGCTAGACAAGTCGGAGACGAACCCTGAAACAGTGAGGATTGTCCTGGAATACTAGAAAATTATTTTACGAGACCGATAGACCGTAGATCTAAGGTGGTGCGCAGAGGTTAGAGAGACAAGACATGGAAAAAGCTATAGGAAAGTAGTCGAGGTTGGGACAGACCTGTCTATGCTAGAGAGCCTAGAGAAATGTCGGATAGTACCTGTCTTTGACTAGATGAGCAGCCAGAGAGTGTCCGCAGGGCTTTTGCGACGTTTCAGATTGTGCGCAAACCAGCGAAGGTTCAACGTTCACTGTGCGAGCACGATCGAGGTCGATCACGATCGGTCGAGCTGTGGCTAAACCACCTCGGATGGGCATAATGCCTCTGCCTACCAGCTGGCTTTCCGTGGTGCATTCTGCGTCATTTTGATGCGTGTTTGGTCGCGTCTCGGTGTTCTTACATGGTTCTAATGTCTATGGCACATTTATTTTGCAGCACATCGGTTACTCCAGTGGACTCAAAATTATTTTTACATTCTAGAAAAGCAAGTCATTTAGTGGTTCGAACCTAGTTCGAACCATGAACCGAACCTGCTGAACCAGTTCAGCAGGTTCAGTCCAGGTTCAGGTTCAGGTTCAGGCTCCCTGCAGTCGGTTCAGTTCTGGGTTCAGCCCCAGACCCCCCTGAACCTGAACTGAACCGAACTTCGGCAACACTACTTATATGACTGTATATACATAATCCAAAGAATTGAGAATTTCTACTGGCTTGGAAATGGATAAAATGCCTGCCCTCCCGGAACCGGTGTCCTGGGGCGGCATCCCCGCAATACCATCTGCCCACACAACCACTATTTCATAGTCCTCACAATAGCAAAAGTCTCAGGGAAAGTCCTTGCAATAGCATGCGCCTAGGCGCTATGTCCTTGCAAGAACATGTCCCTTGGACGCTTGATACTGTGCGGACCGGCTACTATAAGGGGGTTATATATGATTAAATCTGTCCGCTTACATATACAGGACCTGGTAGGTATATCTACGTAGGTATGACTATATCTACTGTCTCGCGCTTTGCCGATGAACTTGGTTGATCGGTGTGTAGATGCAACGGCCATGCAAGCCTCATCAATTCTATGGGCCTAGGAAATTTTGTGAATTATCTTTTGTAGCTATTGAGTATGTGTATACAATATGAGCACCGTTGGAACAAAACCACGGTAGGGAGACACAGGTGTGCCAAGGAACACTAGTGTGCCAAGAACACTGTACTTACTTAGTTTTAGGATTTACTGAGTGAGTGATTGATTAACATAGTTCTTGTACGGCCCAAAATCAGTGACATAGTGTTGGGACTTGGACTTGGATTTGTCGCGAGACGAGCTCGCGCGTGCGGCGTGACCGGAGACGGCGGGTGGGTAGAGGGTTATTTCTTGATGTACCTCACGCGTTTGCTCGCCACCCTCATCGTTCACGGGTTCCAAATGCGATGCCGAATAAATCGGTCTTTCGATCGTTTCAATACATAGTATGTGTTGGAACTTGGGTGGGCGAGGTGCACCTTGCCCGGGCCCTAGACGTCGCGCAAGCACGTCGGGAGTCGGATACGAGGGAAAATTAGTATTTAATACATTCACAAAGCCACTGTCTGATGCACATTGTTTGTGAGTGATGCTTCAACTTCTAGGTGAGATCTTAAAACACCAGTCATATAGAGCACTAGTTGCAGTTAACTTACACATCGGGGACTCTACTTACATGTTCAGTATGGATATTTTGAGCTCAGAAGATGAACAATTGTTATGTTTGGGTGGAGTTTTGTGCAACACATATTATGCCATATGGGGTGTGAGCTTTCACTACTTTATATAAAAACAAACCTTCAAGGCAGATTGATCTCCTCAATCAGTTTTCTCCAACGGCCCCGACTGAGCAGTTGGGCAACTGCGCAACTAGTAAAGCAAAATGTAGCTGGTAGAGTAACTTGAGTAACTAAAACTCTACTCGTTCTCGGGGCGGGGCGGCAAATGTGTGAGGTGAAACGACTGAATCCTAATCTGGCCTTGTACCATCTATGATTTTCAGTTACACTGTACCCGGCTCCCGACGCATGTATGACATTCAGGCACACGCAAGCTCGCCCACAGCAAATATGAGTTTCAACATGCACTCTGATGGCAAAAGCGATTATAATGAAATAATGTTTGATAGTAACCGATGATGGTCGATTTTATTCTATCGCGGGATGGTTGTCATCAATCTAAGCCGGTTATGTTCCATCTTGATCATGCCGTGGCAGAAACAAATTATGATAGGCAGTTTGAACCCGTATATTATGTAGTGGACAGATACTTGTTGAGACCTATACCCAGTGAAGCTATACTAACTCAATTGTCTGCTGCAGTATCAATCCCAACAATCTGTCCATTCCTCTTCTTCCAGGTCATCAGATTCAACCACTGGCGGACCATGTTCCAGCGGCTCACCAAAATTGCCGATTATGCTACTAGCATCGCGACCGAAAGCTAGCTCGGACATCGTAGCGCGTGATTGTGTGGTGGAAACCGTGGCATCAGCGACACCGAGGCGAACGCTGTCAGGAAATTGACGAATGTTGAGAATGAATCGGCAAACCAAGAGCGGTGCCAACCTGCGACCATCGTTTCGTTGCAAAATCTACGATAAAGAAATACTGGACATACGGGGCAACGAAATAGGAAGTGTATGACTCGTTGATCTGGATGAACGGGAATAAGATCAAGTAATTGTGATGAACAATGATGAACCCACGGCTGGTCCCTCCTCCCATGCGAGCTGTATGATGAGCTCAGCGATGGCCATACCTACAAGCGTTCTTCGTACATGAAAACTAGACCGTGAGAGCAAGCGAGATGCTGTTACTCACAAAAAGTATATTGTACCTAGTCGTTAACAATCATGAGCACGCCTCAGACAATGGAATGCAATATTGGGGAACACACCATCCCTCAGTAACAAAGTGCTTATCGATGCCGCTCGCTTGCTCGCTTTCCACACTCGGAATGTGTAGAGCCATGTGGCCGCAAGCACACACAATTCCGATAGTATTACAGAGATGTAAACACCATAATTAACTGTATCGATATCAGCGTTTACATTGATGAGATTGCCCTTTGTCCTGCTCACAGCTAGCAAGAGGATCAGGGCATAGCTAGCTAAGAACGTGAATGACGCACTATTGTGCGGCCGTGGCTGAGTAATATCGAGTGCTACTGCATTGCCAGAAAACTTCCATCCATTTTGGTGAATATTGGGATTGGCGAACCGTGGTGAACTTCACAACAGATTGAGCTTGAGTTGATCATGTAACGTTGATCCAGTACTTACTATATTAACTCCCGCAGGGACTAGCCCCAGAAAAAAGCTTACAGCTGCGAGTTGCCATTTGTGACCGCTAATCGCAAATGCACGTAAGGAGGAGAATACTTCCATCACTCCCGGTTAATAAATCTAGATTTTCTGAGGAGAAATTTCTGCTCACTCGCGGTTGCTACGAACAGTAATATGTTGATGATGTAGAAAAACATCGTCGAGGCGGAGCAGGCCGTTTGATCTGGCACCTGTACAAGCAAGGAAACTCCATAGAGAAGCGAGAGATATCTATGTGCATGGAAAATGATTGAGACAGCTGTTGTTCTTGAGACCCATATCACGTTCACTTCCTGATCTAAAGTCAGGATATACTCATAGAACGATAGCGCTTGCATAAAATCGAACACATATAAGACATCCGTAATCCACTTTGAGCACTGATGAGAGACATACTGCTGAACGCCATGCAGAGATAGCTTGACATCTTGCTATCTCAACAGTCAATAGGTTGTCACAGTTGTTACAGCGACTCAAACTTACGTCTCCTCGTACTCATTCGCGTCTGAGATATCCATTGTATAGAGGCAGGCTTTGTCTGGTAACTCAACACACTGCGAAGAGCAAGGCAGGAATGTATAAATGCCAAAGTCTCCTTCTTGAGACTTATAGTCCGAAGCACAATCGATAAGCGTTCTCAGGAGCCTCAGGGTTTGCATAAACGATTCGGCAAGTACTTCCCTGTGCTCAGTTCGGCAAGGGATGTAGTGATCAGAGATGGTCTGAACGGATAGGGACTCAGGCACTGGGAGATGAGACCGCAACACAGTTCGCAAGATTGTGCAATAGAGCATCTGACGATGAAGAGGCGCCAAATGGCTAGATGAAGTCAGAGACATTAGTAACCCAACCAGGAGATGGGCCTCTACCTTTAACAACACAGAAATATAGGAGATATCTGTGAGCTGGTGGGTCAGATAGACCTGCACAGTCTCAATGTTCAGGGTATAGATGGGGTGGGGTTGCGATTGGAAGTCCTTAAAGCCAGCATGGCTCGGAAGAATAAAGGTCCGCATGTTCCGCCCAGATGACATGAAGGCAGCCGTTGGAACCTTCTTTGCGGCGGAAGGATCCGCAGTACAGGAGGCGTTAAAAGCAGTACAGTGTAGACAATGTGAAGTCTGACTGGAGAGGTTGTTTGTCTTTGATACAATGTACAACAGAGAATCGCACCGCTGTTAATCGGAACTTTCTCGGCCACAGAGTGAGTAAGAGCACTCGACGCCAGAGCAGAGATCATCCGAGGCTATTTTCGATACCATGATGGCTAGAAATATGTCTCGTGGGACAACATCCTGCCATCATATCACAATCTGTAAAGAAATCTTTTGACAATCACGCCGCACCTCAAGTCATGATGCACGATGCCTCATAATTTCATGTCAAGTTTCGTAGCCTTTCGCAGGTCAGATGAGAAACTCGCTGTGGGAATGTAAAGGCGCTGCTGAAGACAACGGTCAACCAATGCCCTATAAAGCTGAGTGTTGTGATATTCGATAACAGGGACATGCGTACCTTGTAACCTGTTCACTCCGCGCAAAGCACCAGCTAGCGCAACGGCGTCCCGCATGTACGGTTACTTGGTGTCATCAGATTGATATTCGTATCAGTCGTTATACGCCATGCATGGCGGTCGTCGAGTCGGCTTTTGTTCATGGCATCATACCCTGACCATGAGGTTTAGCGCGCGAGAAGATGACGCTCGTCCAGGACTAGTATTGTGATCTTTCCAGATCAGATAATATGCTGCTTGGTGAGGTTTTCTCTCATCTTATTCTCATTAGAGGCGACCAACGATTGAGCAAAGTCTCCTCCTGCAGCTGATGCTAGCGGAATATCTGAAGCTTGACTTTGGCTGCACTGACCCAGATCTAGGTGTTGATCCGTTCTCAGCGCGTTATTTGTGTCTGCTTGCGATCTCATGTGACCGAGACGCCACTCCGGCTCGGCTGCAATATTTGTCTCGACTCGTCTGACAGGACTGCATACGCTGAGTACTCAGTTCCGAGTGGTCGTCAGCAGAGCAGATCAGGGATCTCTTTGTCGACCGCGATGGGGACACTCGCGCGCCAGGTGCTCCGGGGCTGTCTCCGGACAGGACCAGGTCTCTCTTCTATACTCACTGGCCGATCCTGGTTTCGTGTTGGCCAACGGACCGCTGCTACGGCTGCAGCGGTTGCGGAGAAGCCTCAAAAAACTCCAGCGGAACCCGAAGTGCCTTTCTATCCACTCTCTGACAGGGACCTGGCTCGGCTGAAGTACCAACGGAATATCGGTGTCTCTGCTCACATTGACTCTGGCAAGACGACTCTGACGGAGCGCATTTTGTACTACACCGGCCGCATTCGCGAAATCCATGAAGTCAGAGGTAGGGACAGTGTCGGAGCGAAGATGGACAGCATGGACCTCGAACGGGAAAAGGGTATCACTATTCAGAGCGCGGCTACATTCTGTGACTGGGTGGCGAATATGCCTGCCACTGGCGAGAAGGAAAAGTATGCCATTAACATCATTGACACACCAGGTACGAGTATTGCTGTTCGCTTACTCGGGGAAATTCACCGTCTAGGTAGGACACGTCGACTTCACCATCGAGGTCGAGCGCGCCTTGCGTGTTTTGGACGGTGCTATCCTGGTCTTGTGTGCGGTGTCTGGTGTGCAGGTATGTAGAAGTGCTGGTCTGTGGCAACCCATTTAACCTTGAATTACTCTTTGCAGAGTCAAACTACCACGGTCGATCGGCAAATGCGAAGGTACAATGTTCCTCGGATATCCTTCATCAACAAGATGGATAGGTATGTCATCTACTCATCTATTTGTCCATGACACCAAAGGATACCTCCACGCATGTTAGGCCCGGCGCAAACCCATGGCGTGTCATTGAGCAGATTCGGACAAAGCTTAGGATACCCGCGGCAGCCGTGCAGGTTCCCATCGGTGTTGAGGACGAGCTCAAGGGAGTCGTTGACCTAGTGCGTTGGAAAGCCATCTACAACGAAGGAGAGAAGGGGTACGTCCGCGCGTAAATTCGTTCAACGAATTGGAATTACATTGCCTCATAGTAACACCGTTGTCGAATCGGACGAAATCCCTGCATCGGTAGTGGACTTTGCACAGCAGAAGCGGCGCGAACTGCTTGAGCAGCTGGCCGAGGTCGACGACGAGATCGGCGAGCTGCTCATCATGGACGAGGAGCCAACTACGAAGCAACTCGCTGAGGCAATCCGCCGCGCGACGGTCGGGCTGAAGTTCTCTCCCGTGTTCATGGGTTCCGCCGTGAAGAACACTTCCGTGCAGCCGCTCCTGGATGGTGTATGCGCGTACCTGCCCACGCCCTCCGAGTCATCGGTCGTCGCACACGACACCTCGCTCCCAATCGACATCCCACCCGTTCCCTTGACTCCTGCGGCTGATGCACCACTGGTCGCTCTCGCGTTCAAGCTGGAAGAGGGTCGCTTTGGCCAGCTTACGTATATGCGAGTGTATCAGGGCAGCATGCGCAAAGGCCAATTCATCTACCATGCACGCACCGGCAAGAAGGTCAAAGTCCCTCGTCTGGTCAGGATGCACAGTAACGAGATGGAGGTGCGCCAAATCGCGTCACTACGATTGCTAGGATGTGCTCAATGTTAGTTGGACGTCAGGACATCGAGGAGATCGGTCCTGGCGAGATCTGTGCCATCTTTGGCGTAGAGTGCGCTTCTGGCGACACATTCACCGACGGGTCAACAAGCTACTCTATGGTGGGTGCCGTTGGCGAAGCAGTGTATAGTTTGTGCGACTGACGAGGCATTTGTCAGACCTCAATGTACGTGCCGGAACCCGTCATCTCACTCGCTCTGAAACCCGTGGGCCAGGAGACCCCCAACTTCTCGCGGGCCCTGAACCGGTTCCAGAAGGAGGACCCCACTTTCCGTGTTCATGTCGACAAGGAGAGCAAAGAGGTACGATCCCCTCCGGCCGCCCGTTGAATACGCCGACGGAATATCTTCGTAGACCATAATCTCGGGAATGGGAGAGCTGCACTTGGAGATCTACGTCGAGCGGATGAAGCGTGAGTACAACGTCGAGTGTACGACCGGCAAGCCGCGCGTCGCGTATCGCGAGACGATCACCCAGCGCGCGGACTTCTTCTACACGCACAAGAAGCAGACCGGAGGTGCCGGGCAGTTTGCGCGCGTCATTGGCTACGTCGAGCCCATGGAGATTGATCCAAAGACGGGCAAAGATGTCGCATTCGAGAACCAAGTCATGGGTGGAAACATCCCGAGCGGCTACATTCCCGGCTGTGAGAAGGTGCGCGGTGGCATTGCATCTCCATCCAGCGTAAGTATCTCATACAAATTACAGGGATTCTACGAAGCGCTAGAGAAAGGGAACTTGTCTGGTAACCCTGTATCTGGCTGCCGTTTCGTTCTGCAAGATGGTCTGGCCCACTCCGTCGACTCGTCTGAGTTGGCGTTCCGGCTTGCCACCATGGGCGCATTCCGCGAGATATACGCCAAGACCAACCCCGTCATTCTCGAACCCATTATGAAGGTAGAGGTTGTGGCACCCGCTGAGTTCCAGAGTGCGTCACTGGTTCTAGTTAGCTCTTTCGATTATCCCTCACCATAACTCCTAATAGGCGCCGTGATTGGTGGTCTGAACCAGCGACGCGGCACAATCACGGACAGTGAAGTTCGGGAGGAGGAATTCACAGCTCAGGCTGAAGTTGCACTGAATGACATGTTCGGCTATTCTAGTCACTTGCGTGGTGTCACCCAGGGCAAAGGTAAGGAGAGTTCGAACGTCGATCGATCTAGCTATTAACTTGTGCGTCACCTCAGGTGAATTCAGCATGGAGTACAAGGTATGCGTCTTGCCAGAAATCCCCAGTGTTACTATGCTAACATAGCCCTCAAGTGCCACATGCCTGTGCTTCCTAATGTACAGAAGGAACTGTCAGAAGCGTACAGGAAGACGCTGCCACAGGCCAAAAAGTAGAACTGCGATATCACGATCTAATCTAGACCACGCTTTCGATGTATCTCTCAGCTCTCCTGTTCCACACTCTGTTCTATACATTCGTTGTATCTCTGGGTAGCGCGGAGGACCTCCATGATGCCAAGTGGCAAGTGGCAACCGCTCCAACGATTTCGGCTGACTGGGACGTCTGCTTTCCTCAGTGTGACAGCTCTGAAACTTCCGCGCATCCGTCACTGCACCGATGGATTCCTCGCGCAGTCGACAGGCCCCCAGACAGTGCTGGCATACAATCTGGCTTCTATTGGTAGTTAGTAATTGGTACACTCAATTATGGATCGGGCCACACTTCCATTCTGCGCGGACTGGCGCGGCGCTAGTTCAATGGTCTCAACTGATACTGCTATCGTAGCTTTAACTGAATCTTGGGATTAGTTCAAACGTGCCGGATGACAGATTCTAGTGAGCCCCCATATATCCTTGCCGCGCGTCGCTCATATATTCCCCGCAGACAGGAGAAGCCCGGCTTGGACCCACTCGGGATCTACTGCCCGCGCTTGCTCATTTGCAGAAGTTTGCAACAGAAACTCCGTCGAAACAGGACATCTGTGCGTCACTATCCAGGACGAGCCCCGCTGTGCGCTTCAGTCGAGCTGGGGATTTAGGACCCGGTACTCAGTACCTAGTACTCAGCGCTGAGCAGCATCCATCACCATCGGGAGTAAGATTTTTGACCACAATGCGGTGTTGTATGATTTGTTTGTCGCACAGCTACTGATCATCTGTGTCTGAGTATGTTGCGCAGTGCAGCCAGAACTTGCTCTTGTGCAGTCATGCAGCGCTTGCAGACGAGCGAGCTAATGCAAACCGCAGCGTATGATCCTATCGTGATTTTTCTAATCAAGTGAACTCCACAGAGTTGCTGAACATATCACGCATTGGATCTCGTTCAACCAGGCTTCGGCAGCCTCCATTATTCCTCGCTTTCGTCAGTGTATTGGTGCTGTACATAACGGGTCAGCAATCTTTCTATGGAAGAACCGAGAGGATGTCAAGCACTTTAATTTCTATGTTCCCTCGTTATCAGTGATCACATTGCTCTAACAACATCAGACACAGGTTTAATACCTGCTGAAGTCTATCTGGTAAATGATAGTTCACACCACTACCGCAGAACTGTCATGCCGATCCTAGGTAGAACACCCTCGACGCCAGAAGTGCTATGGAACTCAGCTCGGCGGTCACGTGCCGACTGTGGACGAGGACCACTAGCTGAAGCAGTGAGTGTTATGAAGTACTCTCACATTCAGAGCTCCATACTACCTGCCCGCTCTTACAAACTCGCAACTTAGGAGCAGGAAGCCTGAAGTTGTAGATTTCACACGACTGCATACTGAAGGCGACGTGATGGGCTGTCATGCATGTCATGGGCAACGACTTGAATGATGCACGAGTATGTGACCTGTAAGCTACAAGAAATTGAGTGCACAATTCACGATTGTCAATACACTTACAGATAAGCACTGCCTTACAGGACCTGGAGATCTGATCCAAATATGTTGGCATCTGTCAATGTATTTGCATGGGATTTCTTCGCTGACACTGTCATCTAGTGCCCGAACAGATTCCTTGAGCCGGACTTCGTCGGAACTCTCACTGATATGGCTGTTATCATAACACGTCTTATTCAGTGAAAATGATAGATAGACTCTCAGGATGCTACAGATGCACCATTAATCTTCGCGACCTGCTCCCGGCTCCGTGATTGTTTTGCGCTAGCCTAGCAAGCATCCCGATTGTAGGTCTCGTGCGCTGGGGGTTTTGGATATGTTTGTGCAGGACACATGTCCCACATACGGTCATCAGCTCGAGGGATGTTATCGCCGGAACTGGTATGGATACTTCTGTTGATGCTGTCAATTAGATTGTCAGCTCCTTGATTCGCGCCTTGTCCTGCATATATAAACAATGGTCCCGAGTAGAGACCCTATATTCACGCACAGAATGAATTCAGCGATCTGGACCGAAGATCAAGAAATGTACGTTTCATGCTCATTACTGCTCTGGATTGCTCACTCCGCAATAATTCGAAGCAATGTGTCTAGTTACTTTGCTGTGGTGTTTAGTGGTAGGTTACACACGTAAATGTTGCACGAACTACGATGGCAAATCCATCGCTTTCTTTTGAACAGCGCTTATCTTCTATGACTACTCCCTGAGACTCGACGACGAAATTAACTTGATCTGGGCCACAAACACCACTGCAGTCTCCCTGATATACTATGCAAATCGGTATCTATCTCTTCTCTATGGGGTAGCTTTGTTGATACAAGTTCTAAATTGGGACACGACTTTGGTGAGTGATTGCTGCTCTCATCCTACATCTGACGCAAGGTCCATAACCTATGACAGAGGTTTGCAGTCATGCTTCAGCCTGAGGCTGAATCAAGATGTTGAACTAAGTTCTGCAGTTGCGTGCTGTCCGAGAGGTTCTTCTACGTAATCAATATAATGTTGTTTGTGACCACGGCAAGTGAGTCATATCTTACTGGTCTTTACGAGATCAGATTGACTGAAATGTATCAATTGACCCATAGCGTTCTCCGCTCTGCGTGTGTTTGCCATCAGCGCCCGGAATTGGTACATTGCCGTCACAACTTTGTTACTTGGGTTGTTTCCAGTGGTATTCAATATAGTGAGTATTGGTGACTTAGAACACGCATTATCCGGTCGACGTTGCATTGGCAGTATACCACCATCCGTCAATCATTGGATACGGTGGTCTGGCTGGGAAGCTATCCAGCATGCTTCAGCACACCGTACTATTCGGAAAAGGCCAACGAGTAGTATGCTGTTACATCTACGTGATATGTAGCTGCCGCGTTGACTCGCTTTCCAGCTGTATGAAAATTTTGACTCACATTGATTCAATTTACAATGACGTCAATTGTAGTCATCTACGGTACATACATGACGATGATCTCGTCAGAGATCTGTGTGATCGTAACCACATGGTATCATACGTATCACGCGTGGAGGATGCAACAGCAGGCAACACCCTTGGCTAGCCTACTATTGAAAGATGGTGAGTTCCTAAGCTCGAGTCTGTTTCGCTGGAATCACAACAGGATCGTCTAGGCACAATCTATTTTATGTCAGTAGAGCTAGACAATCAATTGACCAGTATTTCCGGTGAACATGAAAGTAGTTCTCTCGTAGGTCTTGCAATTCTCGAATTGGTGATACAGCTTGCATGGGACCAAGGGATAAGTGTCGGAAGTTGATACCTTTGTATGTGCCAACACAATGCTGACATTATGGTTCCAGCTCGACGGTTCATACACTTCCTACTTCATCGCTCCGTAAGCTACCCTATATTCCTTATCGAAATCTTCGAGAGACTAAACGTGCCACAGTATAGCACCACTCTTGATCTCCAGGTTCATCCTTAATCTCCGTCAAATTCCCGCCTACATCCGTTACGGCTCGCAATCCCAGCCCGACAGTTCTCAGACCGGCTCGCAAACCGCGGGAATATCAGAGCTTGACTTTGGAGGTGGTGTCATGGGGAACCTAGGTGCGCCTGTGGACCATGAGTTGTGCAGTTTAAGCGCGTTTGCCTTTGAGGACGAGCCTTCCACCTACGTATCAGAATTAGACGTAGAGCTTGAGGAGGGCGCGCATGACAATCCCTGAACGTATGATATGTTGTATATTTATATAAGGATTTATGTGTCTCCCTGCTAGTTCTCGCGAGTCCTAGTTCTCGCGAGTCCGACACCTGCGAGCAACCTCGTTCGGCATGCAACAGTCATCAATCAGCATCAACGTCCCTCATGTGGCAACCCTTGACATCCTACATTATCATAGTAAAAGTATATCACAAAGTCGACCATCCTGTACGCTCTAGTAAATCCCATCAGACCTCCCTCATGAGATCGCTGGGCGGCTCGTCGAGGCCAACCATAGCTTCGAAGGCGCTTTCCATAGCATTAAAACATTTGCTTGCTGTGGATACTGGTGCGTTTTCTGCCGCGGAAGACGATGCGCTTGACGGGTTCACTATGTACTTAACAGCATCGCTACAGAATCGTCGCAGGTGAGCATGCAGAATTCTTCCATAGTGCAACCCACGTACCCTGTCTCGTGTGCAGAAACAGATGACAAGCTTGCGGGAGGGACATATTCCCGTACAGCACCCGCGATAGCCTGTGCAAGGTCTTTGTTCGGGATGCCTAGTGCAGCCGCGAGCTCCTCAATTCTATCCTCGACGCTCGGCTCTTCGTCACGCCTCTGCCACTTCAGTCCGGGATTCGCGTTCGCTCCAACACTCGAAGGAGTACCTTGATTCTGGTTCTGCAGAGCGGGTGGTTTTCTCCCGAGCGCAAGGTTCCACCAGCCACCAACTTCTGCCTTCCACTGCGCAAGTCGCCATGCATAAAACGCAACGAGTAGTGTGGCAAGGAGCGCTAACGCATAATTGAATCGCGAGAGGGGGACGTTGGAGAGTGGCGGTGAGACTGGACGAGTGGCTTTTTTGCGGTCGCGTGGTGGCGGTAAATCGGATGGTGAATGCACGGCTGTAGGTGTTCTGATGGCTTGGGACATGGCGGCGACGGTATCACCGTTTCGATAGTCGGAATGAGCTATTTCAATGTTTGTGAACAAGTAGGTCGTCGTAGTATTGGACTAACACGCAAACAAACGGCACAGGCATCATATATGCCAGCGCTTTTTGTGGGGCGTCCTGTCAGTGGATGTGAGCAGGCAAGGTGACGTCAGGCAATACTTACGCGGTGTTACGAAGCACGTGGCTGTGACACGCGCGTCGCGCGTCGAATCACTGTTACATGCAGAATGATGAAACTTCAAGAATCTGGGAAGGCTGAATTGTACGACTAGTTAAATACATTAGATACGGTAATGAGCCTACTATATGCCTAATCGCACGCATTCTATGAGTGGTCCGAAAGGGCGGGCTAGTGATGATGCATGACTTTGCGCCGGTAGTACATCGCAAGTTCGCCTGGCTGTCGCCAGATAAACTGCCGTACGGCAGCGAGCGTCATATCGAGTGGGAGGACAACATCGTTGCAGACGATCTCGTACAAATCTTCCGCGCGTGGGCGCGAGTCGTGGTGACTTCGTCCATGGGAGGATTGTGAACGGGCATCGAACGATGAGCGCGGGGTATTTGGAGTGGTAGGTCCTCGTGACCCTGCAATCTTGTCCAATTTGTCTTGTACCTGCGGTCATGGTGTATCAACGAGACATAGACACTATATTACATGATACACGAACATGATTAGTGAGCTTGCGTACCCGCAAGAAGCGGCTTGCGGTCAGCTTCGATTGCGCACTGTGCATACGAAATCAGTACCGACCCCGCCAAGGCAATCTTAGCAAAACTCACGTATTCAGCAACTCTGGCAGTTGCTCTCCATGCGGATCCTTGTTGGGGAATGGTAGTAGTACGAAGCTTACCTTCGTCACCGGCACGGGTGGCGCCCTGTTCGCCAACAGGTACTCGAGCAACCAGTACGGCATGATTTCTTCAAGTGTGCGAGCGTCACTTCCCACACTATCGAGGTCTCCTCTGTACAGTGTCGTCCACCCGGACGAACCCTCCTCCGAGATGATTACCGAAGTGTAGCGAGATAATGACAGCACCGGCGCCTCGGTTACGGATGGAGGATTAAGTGGGCCAGAGAGAAGAGTCTGTGCTGGGGTCTTCACGACAGGCCCTGATGACTCCTAGATGTGTTCTGGGTGTCAACGACATGTCATCAGTGGCTAGGTTAGAAAAAGTACATACTCCTGAGCTCGTCAGAGTGTCCCCGCTGAGCAATCCCCCAGGCGTTGCAGAGCCAACCTCGCTCGGCTGGCGCTTTGCGCTCTTCCCGAGCGCCCTGATGCGGCCCATAAGTCCGCCTGCACTCGGCGTCGTCGGCGTCTGCAACGAGTAGTCGTCTGTTGTACCCGTACTCGCCGTTGAGAGCGACATGCGTCGCGCGCGGAGTGAGAAGTAGTCTGCGGTCTGCGGAGAGCCCGGCGCGGTATCCGCAGTCTGTGCGCGTTGTGGCATTGGCATCGGCGTGCTATCTGAAGGTGATTGCGGGATTGGCGACAACCCCGAATCGCGTACTCCGTTTCCGCTGAGCGGGATGTGAGGCGTGAGGAGCGGCGTGCGGGGCGCGGTGGTGACAGCGGGCGACATAGCAGGCGCGAAGGTGGGCGAGAAGATGACGCTGGGACTTCTGCCACTGGGCGTATTGATGCTCGCACTTGACGGAGGCAGTGACTCTGAGGAGGCGCGTTTGTGGGTATCGGGCGAATCGCTGCTGATGTCAATATGGCTAGGCGCGGTACCTCGGTGTAGACGGTGTGATTGGACATCTCGTCGGCGGGCGACTGCACGCTGCTCTTCGCGGATGAAACTGGCGAAGAGGTTCCGGAGTACCCACTTACCGATGTTCACTATCCATGTCAAGTCAGGATGAGATGTCGGACGACAAATGCCCCCAACTCACGTCTGGTATCGTCTCCATAGCGTCGGTCAGACCCGTATCCAGCCTCATCGGCATATATCTCTGCCTCGAAGCAGCGCTCATTGAGATGCACAGTCATCACACCCGTCTTGGTGTCCACAGATGCCCATGGCTGCACCACCGCCTCGCCCTCAATCCTTTCCTTGACAGTTTCGAGCGCTTCCCGCGGACTTCTCCCCTTTTCCTTTTCTCTCCCAGACTCCCCGTCTAAGCACACGCTCGCCTCGCTACCGCAAAAGCTAGCCGCTGCGACGTCCTCGCTCAAGAACCGCCCACGACACACGCCGCGGATCACGTCCCAAACTGCGACCTCCCCCGCCGTGTCCACAGTAAGCGCGTGCACACGATCGTTCAACATTGCACAGCGCACGAGTCCGTGTTCGCCCTGCACGACCTCGATCGGCTCATGGTTGTATGGGATCGCGTCCGCCGCGACCTCGCGCTCCTCGTACTCCGCGCGTGCACGCGTGCCTGGATGCAGCGTCTGTGTCTCTTCGCCCAGGCGTGTCTGTGCGTTCGGACCCTCGCCGTACTCCGGGGCTGGGCTCACACTGCGTGGGGCCGGAGACGCGGGAGAGCGCGAGTCGTCGAGGACAGCATGCATCGGGTGCGCGAGGCGCGGCATGCTCAAAATCGATGCGGCGGAGTAGAGCGTGGCGATCTCGGGATCGCGACCACGCGCGAGTGGGCCGTGCCCGCCGAAGTCGTTCGGCGATGTCAGGCGCACGAGGCTCTCGAATTGAATCCCGTACCACGTTTCCTCACCCTCGAGTTCCCCATGTGGACTATTTGCGCCTGCGGCAGCGGAGTTGGCGGACATAAAGGATGGGGAGAGAGATGGGGAGAGAGAGGTGCGGCGGCCGTTCTTTGATAGTGGCGGGCTATTGGACCGAAGGTGGGCGGTACCCAAGCGTGTTGGCGTGCTTGTGAGGTCAATTGAGTTGCGCGCACCATTTCGTCTGTCGCTGTGATCGCCTTCGCTAGAGATCGGGGAGGTAATTGGGCTCTCAACATTGCTGAGCGCAGCGGCTCTGACAGCTTTGCGGGAAGGTACTTTCCAGCGCTTGAAGCTAGAGCTCCCAGTGGCTGTCCAAAGGAATGTATCATCCACAGCGACCACCTTGTTGACACCTTCTGCGGCGCCCGAACCATTTCCGCGATCGCTCGTGTCCTGGCAGATCACGACACATTCACCCTCAGAGACATCCGCGCAACCTTCGACATCCACCTTGCAGACAAGGCCGGAACGATCTCCCGAGAAGAATATCTCGAGCGTCGGGTGTTGCGAGAAAAGAGACCATACGGAATCTGTATGATGCGTGAACGTATGTAGACAGCGCTGTGATGACAAAGACCACAGCTTGACAGAAGCTGAGAGAAGTAATGATTAGTGTACGGGCGACGACGATCCGTAGATACGCACCATCCGCGGATCCTGTAAGTAGCTAAACGGACGTCAGAATCACATCACGAGTTGTGAAACATCCGCTCACATATTTGGCGTCCTCTGACAAAAGCATTGCGCGAATGTTATCAGTATGCCCGACAAGCTTGCCAATTCGCCGGCCCGAACGCGGGTCCCACATCCTGATTACGCGTTCCGGCGAGCCTGATGTTATGATCGAACCATACGGGTCGGTCGCAAGCGCATAAACCGATGCCTTGGGCCCCGAGGACTCTGGAGGCCCCAACGTGACGAGAGGTGCAGATGACGAGTCCTGTGCGGCCAGATCCCACAATTTGATAGTGCGATCAAACGAGCCGGACGCTACCCAGCGCTGTTCGCGGCTTCGGAGTATAAACAAAGCACATGATCAGTATGAAAAAAATGCGGCGTACCTATGCGCAAGGCAGCGGGCGTAGTCGGCATGTACTCCGATTGTGGTCGGTTCAACGTCATCTTGCGAGTGAGGGTTCCAGGCACGAACCGTGCCGTCGGAAGAGGCGGTGATGACTGGGTGCAATGTGAGCAGGGACAGGCAACGAGCATAAGTCGGCGCTGCGCACGGGTTTGATTCTGGTTACAGAGCAGAATGTCGTTCACCCAGTCGGAGTGCATCTGTGCGCACTGTCGGAACTGCGTGAAGGGAGCGTTCGTCTGCAGGTCATACGCATCATAAGCTAGACTTGCCCTGCATCAAGCCATGGGGACGACGGTTGAGCGAGATCGCGAACACACCTTGAAAGCATCGGAGTCAACCTCCCATTGTTCCTCGACACGTATTGTCCGCTGGACGCCACCAGCCCGTCTCCGAATGCGAGGAACGACCTCTCCAAGCACGTCGCCGTCGCTTCGCAGCTCTTCGCCATCGTCCGTCTCCTCCTCAATCACATCGTCCGCCCAGTTGGTCATGATCTCCCACCTGCGCCCGCCGGTGCTTCCTTCGACAGGCACGCCGTACCGATGCGTTCGGGCTTTCATCGGGATTTTAAGGTCCCAGGAGATGACAAGACCATCGCGACCGCCTGTGTATAGGATACCCTCTGAGTTTGCGCGGCCATGCAGCTGAGTAGAGGTATCGAGAGCGAGCGAAGCAACTCCCAGTCGATGTCTGGGATGAGGTGGGCCCACCCGAGCGGTGTCGCTAGGCTCCGGTGAGGAGGTCATATTGAACGGAACGAGCAAGGGACCAGGGGTGCCATTCCTGGGCACTCCGTGGGGAGGAAGCTGGAGACGTGGAATTGGTTCGGTTGGCGGTGGGATCACGTACGACACTCGTCGTCGAGGCGGTGGCATCGTAATCTTCAGGACGTCGAGGACGTCGAGGACGATGTCAAGGCATTCACGGACGTTGCACAAAACGGTCCCCGCAGCGCTGAGAGTTCGTCAGGAACACAGGAACACAGATATGATGTTTGCGAATCATTTATAACAATCTAATCAGTTACATAAGGCAGAAGCGCCGGTAGCCTCCATTACGGACGTATATCTCGTTGAAGCGCGCATAGTCATCTATTGACGGGGCGTATTAACAACCCTGCACTCAGCCTTTTTCTCATACGGCGATAACATGAGATTTGAGTACGATACAACGAAGATTAGGCTGAATTTTTAAAACCTTGAGTGTCCAAGAGACAAACAACGCTTTATGTTCATAGCACATATCTAGCGACAAGACCATCGATCTCAGAGAGATGCATCGAGTACTAGTCAAACGCACCGATGATATGTATTCTCGAACTCCGTCATATCATGCATGCCGGCCTCTGCATGCACTGCGGTGTTAGCGGACTGCGAGATCGATACCCATCATTGCGCGCACCTTCGCCCTTTAGCTCGTCTTCGTAGGTTACAATACTGCCAAATCTTCGATCTTTCTGCTCATGATAACTGAATCAGCGAAGGAATGGTCACGTACAAAAGACTTACGAGGACATTGCTCCGCCACATGTACAAGCCGAGCAACAGAAGTGCAGCTTTGGCAATGTGAGAAGCGAATCATGTACGTTGCAGGGGCTCTTCGTGTACCTGTCTTGATAATATAACCTGATTGGCATAATCAGAATCTCTTCCTGACCGCGCATAGACTGGTCAGCTGACCGATAAACATAGCCTTGGTACCAGTCTGGTACCTTGGAGCCTCACTTGACTAATATCAGACTTATCACCATCTGAAGTATAGTACGGAATAGCTGAGTAGAGGTGAGAACTTACAATTTAAAAGTGAGGCCCGATGATGTTGCCGATGCAATACTATGTAGGCTGTTTCAGTGACATGACCCTCAACACAAGATAAGACATACACCTATGAACGTTATAGCGGCTGTGAAGGTTCTCTTGGTAAAGCCACCGATCTGTAACACAGTTCAGAAACCATTTTCCGTCAGTAGTGCGTATTGTGAACAGGCCCGCGTACATTGTTCGAGATCATCACCAAGGACAGTGAGAAGCCAACCGACTGAGAGCACGACTCTTAGACTCCCCTATTCATGGCCACGCTAATTTACTGACCTGGAACGACGTGAACCAGTAGGCAACCAGGCGATTCCACTTCTGGTCCGAAGGAAGGTAGGTCAGACAGGCAGCTGCAGTGATACAAGTGATATTCCCGGCGGCCATTGTAACAACACGCACTGTCCTATCGGTCAGTGTCCGTTATCATCTCTGCCCATACGTCGCTTACTGTTCTTCAGATGGGTTGTGACGATTCTGGCATACCATAGATCTCATGAATCGCACGTCCTGAAAGCCTCAAGACCCACCCTGCTGCAAGTAGACTCGCGATCTGTACTCCGGACGAGGCAGCATCCAAGAGCGTCGTTTGTAAAGTTATGAAACCCATTCCCTAATCGATCTGTTCGATATTATTCTCCACTCGTTATAGTGAGACACCGCACTTCAATGATAATGGTGGAGAAGTTCGATACAATGCTGTCGATGTATCTTCCAATTAGCGCGTTGTTCGAGTTTTACACTCACATACCCGTTCGGGATTTGTGCCGCTATGGATGCTATGAAAAGCAGATATGTCTTAGGATCTTGCAACGCTTGCTTAATCTGAAAACGGCTGTATCCTAACGGCTCCTTGTAATGACGATGAACGTAGGTCTCACCTGATACAACTTGAACTCAGTGTTCTTAACTCCCATCTTTGCCTCTGCGACGCGCTTAACGGCTTTTATCCGTTCGTCATTAGTGAGAAAGCGTGCTCCTACAGGGGAGTCTGGGAAGAAGAATAGGAGGATTAGAGAGTCTAGAAAGGATCACCATCAGTGTCATTTCCCGAGCATGGTAGTAGTATACTTACAAGCAAAGCTAATAGCACCCAGGATCAAGAAGATGTATTCCAATCTAGGCAAATGAGGATGCTTGATCTTGCCGATCTTCCATCACCATGACCTCGTCAGTGGTAGGCTTCGGTGTATTTGATCGTCCACATACTCCATAAGCCAGAAACCCGCCGAAAATGCCAGACCAGCCGTTGAACGAATACCAAATCATCGTGCGAAGAGGTACCTCCGGCTGTGCGTACCAGATCGCAGTGAGCAGAGTCATTCCAGGCGTAACGATTGACTCGATAAGTCCAAGGAAGAAACTACATCGTGCTCAATGCTCAAAGAGTATGAAATGCGCAGAAGGGGCAGAGGGCTTACTATGCTGCAAGAACACCACCAAATCCCTTCGCTGCAGGTATACTGCAATTGCACAGGATATCAGGGCGGTATTCGATATAACATCTCAATTGAATGCGCACCAGAGGATAATGATACCCCACACTGCAGTATCTGGAGCATATAGGTCACGATACGCACACAAAATGATGGTAAATCAGCTCACTAGCAGCGAGTACCCTTCCGCAATGATAACGCTGCAACAGGCGGCCTTGAGGGTAGTTTCCGATTAGGTAGCCGAAGCTGGCGAAACTATCAGCGTTGACCGATGGCGATAGGCACTCATCGTACTAGAACGCTTGAAGAAAGTGGTAAAGCCAGAACTATCAACATCAATCCCACGCGATACCGGCGATGTTCAACTTACCGCTGACAAACCAGGAAAACTGCTGGCTACTGACTTCCAAGGCAGTTCTCATCCCGTAGAGATTGCCATAGTTCAAGCTTATCGGGCAGATCAGTCAATCAGAAGCAAGCGTTACAATGAGAGCGGGGCAACTAACGCGGTCTTATCCACTGGATGAGTTCAAGTTAATCGGCATTGCGCATCAGTCTGTCGCATTGAACATACAAAGACTCAGGCCCTGTGATATGCAAAGCTATGATGAAATGCCGCACACGCTCATGGGTTCATAATATGTATTCTCAGTAGTTGAGCGTGGCTCACCATTGGAAGGATGAAGGTGTCAATCTTGCTGGCTATTCTGTAAATTGGAGTAACGGTCACTCGTTTGCCCAAAGGCAAATGCGTACTACCGCACATGCCTTCGATTTTCTTCCTTGCTGACGCGGACACCGGCTTCCTTGGCGGCCTCAAAGTGGCTGAGACCAATGTTTCCTGTCTCAGCTATGAATGAGGTGATTGTATCGCGCTTCTCTGTATCCGTTTCGACCGATGGCATACGCGCCATGTCTACCTTTGAGTCGAGGGTCATCTTTGTGTCGATGAAGAGGGGAGGGTTTATCTCGCGGCGCATTTATCGAGGAGGGCCATTTATATAGTTTCCCGGAGGATTAGCAATGTTATCGCGCAATACAACATCGAAAACGCAACTGATGCCGAGTTCCTTTGAATGGATGCTTTTCAATCAGGGGTTCGCCCCGTTTACCGAATAGCAGAGTAACCCGTTTTAGATGTTGCACTTCGTGCTTGCCGAAATTGATGAAGGATATCATACCGTTGTGACGAACAATCCCTGAATGGTCCAGACGAGCCTACCACCTGCATGCTCTGTGCTAGGTTGATGAGATACATGGCATCAGGTGGGGATAGTCCTCTGTGCAGAGCGCTCGTCTCAAGAGTGTATGCAGAACAAATACAAAAGACCAAGCCGTGATTTCCTCAAGCGCAAGCAGCAAAGCTACATGCGGGCGCCTGACCTTCCCGCACCCAGGCTGGAGAATTCAAAGATGCATCATGATCGATGACCGATGAGTGTCTAATCCTCAGAAACCGTGTAGACTTCTTATCTTGCTTCTGACGCTGCTTACATAGAGCCATGTACCTCATACCATTCATCACAGCTGGCATGCTATGCGGTCATTCGGACCATCAGAGGTTACTAACCAAACGTCTCAGTAATAGAATTATTCGCACCGGCAGGAAACTGCTGTAGCTGATGATCATGAGCACGGAGCAGTAATTGAACGTGTGCGTGCTCAGGATGACAAAGGTCACAAATAGTAAATATACACAGCATCGCGAATGCTTCATCGAGAGCTAAGTCTCGAAGTGATATCAACCAGATGTTTGCGCTTAGCGAGAAGTCTCGTCTCAGCATGGGGCTCCGCACGCGCTTGTCTGAAAGAGCGAGTAAGAGGCAACATGAATGGTCACAGACAAAAACGAGACGTGCCATGCAATGGACATGCTTGCATCGGCTCATCATGTTGCGGCCATGGTTAAATAAACTTCGAGCCCAATCTAAGCAGAGGGAACCGGTCTTATTAAAGTTGGCTACGCAGGCAACTGGTCACCTGTGGTGCTACAATCCGCGGCGGAGTTGCACAATTACCTGTAATGTAAAAGCATCTACATGACAGCAGGTGGCAACGCTTACATAGAAAGCGTCAAATGAACACCCCATTGCCGCCGCGTGCCAATGTGATATCTGAAAGACGGGTAGATACAAACATTTGCCAAACGTTTGCTATGCGGCTGTTCCATAACTTCTGTTATATTCCCTGCAGAGTACACGGGAGGAGGATTGTCTGAGTAGTACTTTGATGCCCGGTTTAGTTTACAGGTGATTGGGAGGTAGATAAGTTCCATTTCAGAATTGTGTTCGAGATACAAGAGCACAGCTCCAAATAGAGGTCGTCTAAGACCTCACCAGCATCGACAAGTGAGTTCATATAGCATCTCGGGACGGCCAGGTAACCCTTATCGCAAGGGGCGGACGCCACAGTATGAGAGAAACAGAGTAAGATGCCGCTGTGAGAGCTCGTGAAGTAAGGCAGGTGGCAATACCTAGCCTGTTTATATCTTCGTCAGTAAGCTATATGACCGTTAGGCCACAGAATCTCAGATCGTTCCTGAGCCACGGGCATAGAGCTCGGGCGGGGACCTAGAGCATACGCAAAGTGCAGGAGCTCGCCGAAGAGGCTGAACAGAGCATGTGGTGTTGAAAGTCGGGCATCAGCTTAGCTTCAGCAGTGCGCCGCAAGGTCCGCGAGCTGAGCAACGCTAAGAACTTGAAGCTATATGACTTCCCGAGGTTTGTCAGTTGCGCGTCAGCAAGCCAAGAAGATATATACAGTGTCGCATAGGATGACCTTTCACAGCCGATGAAGCCAGATGATCGTCTACGTGGCATAACAGAGCATAGACATGAATTATTGGGAAGTTTAATTGACTGGAAGTCGGTACGGTGCAAGTGGTTGACAACGAGCAGCATGCCATTCGTCGTGGCACGTACGCCGATACATGCTCACCATGATCTCGATGTGAAAGCCAGTAGTCGTGTGAGTTACGAAGTCAATTTCGCCAACCTATGAGGTGAGCTCCTTTAGTACTTCATGCCGGCAGAAGTACTGCTGCTTGCGTTGGTGACAGTGATACAAAATGGATCCGGACATAAGGGTAAATTCTCAGCTGAGGAAGCGATGAAACATGGATTCGAGTAGACCAGTTGTGACCAAGAGAAGATTCGTGTACACAGCTGTAGACATCGTGCAGAAGCAATAGAGCAACTGGTGGTAGCTGCAGTAGGAGCTGCAGTAGGAGTCTGCTGACTTGATCGATCAGTCATGTTGAGACTCCGCAGTGGCTGATGCACTAGAACCTGACCCAGTCTGCAAATTGTATCTGACCCATTCGCCATCGAGCGAGATATCTCAGCTATCCTCGAGCTCATCTTCACGATCCTCGACGAGGCGCCGGACGAACTTCACGACTTGAACACGAACGCGTACCAACATCTGAAAAGTGAGCGTTGCACCCTCTTCGCGGCACAACGGTTAAGTTCACGAACGATTACGGCAGAAACACCATGGCGCCGTTCTCAAAGCCAGAGGCGGTTCTCAAGCAGGCAGAAGGCCTCGTCTCAGTGGGACAGACACATGCTGCACTCCAGTCGCTTACGGAGATGTTCTCCACCAAGAAATTCCGCTCGACCCCGCTCGCCTCGCTCGAGCCTATCGTGCTGCGCTTCATCGAGCTTTGTGTCGACATGCGCAGAGGCCGCACTGCCAAGGAGGGTCTCATGCAGTACAAAAACATCGCGCAAAACAGCAGTGTCGCCTCAATTGAGGTCGTGATCAGCCGTTTCATTCAGCTCGCGGATGCAAAAGTGCAGGAGGCGCAGGAGCAGGCCGACAAGGCAGTCGCGCTCGATGTCGATGACCTCGAGGCAAGCGAGACGCCGGAGAGCATTTTGCTCGGTGCGGTCAGTGGAGATCAGAACAAGGACAGAACGGACCGGGCTTTGGTCACTCCATGGCTTAAATTCCTCTGGGAAAGCTACCGCACAGCTCTTGAGACGCTCAAAAACAATGCCCGCCTGGAGGGTATCTACCAGGTTAGTCCGTAATTCCTCAGTACCAGCGGCACATCTGACAGTGCACTCAGCAAATCGCGCAACAAGCCTTCAAGTTCTGTCTGAAGCACCAGCGCAAGGTCGAGTTCCGCCGCTTGTGCGAGACGCTCCGCCTTCACCTGGCGAATGTCGCCAAATATGCGCACCAGCCGCACGCGATCAACCTGTCCGACGCGGACACACTGCAACACCACCTCGACACGCGCTTTGCGCAGCTAAACACGTCCGTCGAGCTTGAGCTCTGGCAGGAGGCGTTCCGCTCCGTCGAGGACGTGCATAACTTACTCACCATGGCGAAAAAGGCACCCCGCCCCGCCATGATGGCGAACTATTACGAGAAACTCACTCGCATTTTCCTGATGAGCGGAAATGCGCTGTACCATGCCGCTGCGTGGAGTCGCTACTACGCCGCCGTCACCGCGATAGGCGGCAAGTCGGAGGAGGAGCTCAGCCGTCTTGCCGGACAGGTGCTTGTGAGCGCTCTGGCGGTGCCGGTTGGGCATCAGAGCGAGGATGCGGCAGCCGAAGAAGGCAAGAGCAAGAATTCGCGCCTCACTGCTCTTCTTGGGCTGTCCAAGACGCCCACCCGTGCGGGGCTCCTGAAGGAAGCTGTGAGTGGCTACCAGCCAGTTGCATATATGCGCGCTTATGCTCCTGTAGCTCGCGCGCAATGTGCTCAAATTGTCGCCCGAGATCGTCAAGTCACTCTACAACATCCTTGAGGTTACATTCGACCCATTGACCCTGTGTTCCTCCGTTGCGCCGCTGCTCAAAGCGCTCCCTGCCGACAGCGCGTATGCGTTGTACATTCCCCTCTTGCAGCGGGCCGTCCTCTCCCGCCTCCTCTCCCAGCTCTCGCAGGTATATTCCTCGATCAAGATCAGCAATCTGCACGAGCTCGCTGCGCCCATCCGCGACCTCGGCATCGAGGGAGCGAGCGCTTACGACGAGGAACAGATCGAGGCCTATGTGATGGGCTGCGCGCGCCGCGGTGAGCTCAATGTGCGCGTTGATCATGCCGAGGGCAGTATTGCCTTCGCCGACAGCGCGTTCGTGGCCGTCGAGGACCCAAGCTCGTCCACGTCCGCGCATGCGAATGCGGTGCAGCCTTCGGCGTCGGAGTTCGTGCGCACGCGCCTCAGCAGCCTCGCTGAGTGCCTGCACAATTCGCTTCTGTCGCTTTACCCGCCTGCACCGCTTAGTGAGGACGAGCAACAGGCGAAGTTCACAGCTCTTGTCAGCGCCGCGCAGGCTGAGCGCAAGGCACTGCAGGTCCGCAGGGCTATCGTAGCGCGCCGCCGCGAGCTGCTGTCCGAGCTGTCTGTCAGGAAGGAGAAGGAGGAGGCGAGTCGCCGTGCGGAGCTCACACGCCGCGAGAAGGAAGAGGAGAGTCGGAGGGCGCTCGAGGAGGTGCGCAAGAAGGAGATGGAGCGGGCGCGGAGGGAGATTGAGAATATCCGCAACGAGGAGGCAAGGAAGCTGGCTCAGAGTCTCAAGGAGAAGGGTAGCCTTAAGGTCGACATCAAGGTAAGTTGCTTTGGCACTAACGACCTACATTATCATGGGTTGTTGAGCCCACCGTTATGCAGGATATGGAGAATCTCAGTACCGATAACCTCATGCGGCTCCAAGTCGAGCAGCTGGAGAAGGAGAAGAAAGAGCTTAACGAGCGCATGCGCATCGTGGCCAAGCGGCTCGATCACGTCGAGCGCGCATTCCGCAAGGAGGAGCGGCCTCTTCTCGCTAAGGACTACGAGATCCAGCAAGCTAATGACAAGGATGCATTCGAAGCATCTCAGAAGTCGCGTCTCGAAGCCCACAAGCTTGCTCACCAGCAAGATCTCGAGACGAAGAAGCGTTTGTCCCGCATGCTGGCCGACTACAATGCCCATAGGGAACTTATCATGAGCAAGAGGGGCGAGGAGTTCGCCAAGCGGAAGGAGCTGGCCCAGAAGAAGATCGACGAGGAGAAGGCTAAGAGGAGACAAACCGTGCTCAAACAGCGCGAGGAGGAGAGATTGCACCGCGAAGAAGAGGACAGGATCAAGAGAGAACAGGAAGCAGAGGAGGCCAGGAAGGAAGCGGGTATGTGCCTTTTGTACTCTCACCCATTTCAGCACCTCGCTAATGTTCATGCTACTACAGAGCGCCGCGCCGAGGAAGAGCGCAGCGCCGCAGAGGCAGCTGCCGAAGTGGCCCGTGCGGAGGCCAAGAAGCTCGAAGAGGAAGAAGCTCGTGCGGAGGCTCGCAGGAAGCGCGAGGAGGAGCGTGCGGCCGCCGCAGAGAAGGCACGCCTCCAACTGCAACGAGAAGAGGAGGCTGCCGCCAAAGCCGCTGCTCGCAAGCAACAGGCTCAGGTTCAAGCGCCTGCTTCGCGACCCCTGGCCGGCGAGGGTGTATGGAGAAGATCTGCAGCACCGCCAGCTGCCGCACCTGCGGCTGCACCTGTGCGGTCAGAGAGCCCTGCCCCAGTCCCCAAGTTCCGTCCCGGTGCACTCCAAGGTGGAGGTGGATGGCGTGCCAGGGAGGCGGCAAGGAAGGAGGCCGAGCAGGCCGGCTTGCCTCCCCGCGCCGCGTCGCCGGCCATGAAGACTCCGGTCAAGGACGAGGCGCCCAAGGAAGACGATGGATTCCAGACTGTTGAGAAGAAGGGCGTTTGGCGGCCGTCGAGAGGTCGGGGCCGCGCCTTCTGAGTTGTCTATAGCAGTCTACATGATTTTGCTTCAATCATCTATGCTCTCCTCTACCCGACGCTGTGAGGAATAAATTATGACAATAAATGTTACTCCACAGTGCGATATGCCACTCCTCAATGCATAGTCTCCTATGTGCAAAGTCCCTGTCCATCCCCGACTTAGGTTGTACATAAAGAGAACGTATACATCATGTGTCCTCTTCTTCTTCTGCTGCCGCGAGCATCATTTCTGAGTTCACATAAGTTGCAGTACTGACGATGCACAATGTGATGATACGTACCATTCCACACTGAGTCCCGTATCGAAGGTGAATGTTCGTCAGATTCATCTTGAATGGCGGAACTACGCGGTGAATGAGCGCCGCTATGCTCCAAACGCCTGAGCTGCTGATGGTATATCATATAACGGGACACTCACAGCAAGTCCATGCTAGGGCTTCGGTCGAGAGATAGCATGCTGATATCGCTGATTCGTCTGCCTCTATGCGAGACAGCTGGAGATTCCGCAGCTAGAGAAACATCAGGACTGCCACCAGAAAGCGACAGCGGCGACTCAGGGTCTGAGAAACGACGGATGTCGCTACCCTGGCCAGGGGATGTAATATCACGGGTCATAGCTGGCGGCGTTGCCATTAGATTGTCAACGACAATAGCAGGAATATCTAACACAAGTTAATAGTCAGTATCGACCGCCATCTAAGCAAAGCCGACGGAATCGTACCTTGCTCCTCCATTTTCTGCTGACGAGCCTGTTCCCGCATGGCTCGATACCGCCGGCGGTAGAGAATCATGAGTAACAGTGATTGAACACGGTCAAAATCGACCAGGTCAGTAACAACTTTGTTAGTTTCTGTCCGGACGACAAGGTCCTTCAACCTGTCAGTAGAAATGTCAGCTTCCGCCAATGAGGAGAATAGATGACTTACACCAAAGCATCCCGGTCAACAATGAGCTTGTGGTGGGCCAACAACAGGAGCATATTGGTGAAAGAAATCCCTTTGTTGGGTTCATATGAGATACGCGCTTCGTGATATAGCCGATTGTACAGATTCTTCCTCCTTTTGATACTCGCCCGATCTATCCCAGACAATATCAAGTTCAGCGTATCCAGGTCGATACCGTCAACCGTTCTAGGAGGCCGCGGGTAAAATGATGGTCTGGCTCTTCTAGATTTTGCCAGGATGTTCGGAATACTGTACTCCGCAGGGTATATTCTGACCTCGAAAACACCACTGAGTTTCTACATGTAAGGTTGAGTTGAGCGGTCCACAAATGATGTGCAAAATACTGCTTACGCCAAAGAAAGGAACAAAGTACTTGCGCTCCAGGTAACCCGTCTTCGGGTTCGCGAATTCTGCCCAGACCTTCTTGAAGGCGCGCATTTCCTCTCGCGTTATTGACTTTGCTCCTCCAGATATCTGGAAAACGTAGTAGAAGCTCTCCACGACAACACCTTATATACGTCAGATAGTGGCTCGATAGAGCCTTGGCACGACTCACCGACAAACAGATTTGCAAATATATACTGAAAAACGGTTCGCTGTGAGATATGCCACTGTGCTTGCTAACAGGTGCTTACCATGCTGAGGAGGTTCCAAGCAATAAAGAGGGTGAACGCCCATGCCTTACTGCCACAGTCGGTCTCCTCACTCGAGATAACAGTACAGCGAGGATATTCGAGCGCACTGCAGTAACGGTCAGCGTGATTCAAGGTCGGTCCATGGGGTCTTCTACGTACAAGTCGTGCATATATTGGTTCCAGCCCTCTCTTAGAGCCCCAGTTAGCCATTGTGAGAAGCTTCCTCAATCTATGCCGACGTACCCGGTTGTCATGAACGCTAACATCACCAATGCCTTTTCCATTGTGGTATAGTTCTCGTTCCGCGTCTCCGCGGAGTTCCACTTCGTCATGGCGAACACTTCCATGTACATGATAGCAAAATAGAAGAACAGAATCAACCATAGCCCTAGCAAACTCATGATGGTCGGCAAGCTCGCTCTAAGCTGATGTTAGACGAGCACGAGACAACCAGCTGAATGGAAAGACATACACAGCGGTCTTAAAGAACTTATTGAGACTATCGGTTCGCTGCACTAGCTTGAACGCGATCAAAGTGACAAACAGCTTCTGCAATTGCTCCATTGCGGAGCCGCTGCTGCTTGAGCGAACAATCAGGGTGGTCAGAAGGCTCCCTGCAGCCACAATCAGGTCGAAGATGTTCCAGCCGTTTGAGAAGAAGCTGATCAAGCCGAGACCGGAAAGACGGATGGCCGTATCCGTCATGTAAAAGAACGTGACAAGCAGGAAGAAGTCCTCTGTTGGCTCATCAACATGTGCGTACTGACGTCGTACAGGAAGAACTCCTTACCGCGAATAGCATCGTAAATTGAGGTAGTACCCAGTGTTTGCGTCCTGCCAATGATACTGATCAACACTGGCTCATAGGCACGACAAGCACTCTTACATCAAGACCAAGACATGCAGAGTGAAGACTATTGTCATCATTCTGTGCCACCAACCATGCTTATGTACAGCGCGATCGTAACACCAGGCCCGGATGGACCATGTTGGCCGTTCTTCCGGGCGCTTGGATGGGCGCTGGCGTTTGATCAGTTTCTGTAGATCGATCCACTCCCGTTGGGGTTGCGTCAGAAAAGCCGTGCCCGTCTTAGACATGAAATTGCCGATAATGATACTGGTATACTGCGATGAGTAGGCTAGTTCCATCGCTAATAGAGCGGCCTACCTGATAAAGAGAGTCAAGATGATAACACCTCCCATGAGATTGTAGATTAGAAAAAAGATCGAGTTCCATTGTGACGCATTCATCTGGGGTTGAAGTCCTGGTCCTACCAGACTGACACCTACTGTCATTACATCAATCCAGCCTTCCAAGGAGACAATTTCGAACAAGATCAGCAGGGAAGCGCGGAAGTTGTCAAAGGAGAATGTGGTTGATGGATTTGGATCAGCCCAAACACGTGGAACCATAAATCCGAAGGCGTCCCCATAAATTGTGTTGCTGTATTCATCTATGCATTGATTAGCACCATTGACACTGGTGTCGTTGCATTCCTTCATGAGACCTGCGAAGATGTTCAAGCCCCAAACAGCGTAAGGAATCATGTACAAGATGGCAAGCAAGCAGGCATCAAAAATGCGAGCGACACCCAAGATAATGAGTGATTCGAAAGTCGACCTGAGGGTCTCTATTAGAGTTATAAGCCGCAGTGCACGAAGCGCCTTCAGGGACCTAGTGAGACGGCTGAGTCCGCTCAGGAATATCAGCCCAGCAATGAGGTTGCTGAGAACACCAGCCATGATCAGAAAGTCGAGAAGATTCCAGATACTTCGCAAGTAGGCGTTGGGGGTGAAGATGAAACCGTCCGCAATGACCTTGATGATGAACTCTAGTACCAATGTCAACCCAAAGGAGGCTTCAGCAATGTTGAACCAAGATCCCCGGATCAAGCCATGCTGAAGTTCATAATTACGCCGATAGATGGGAGTCGCGATCCACTCGACAACGATCCCTCCGATAACAGCCAAGAGGATGTAAAACTGAAACATTGCATGCGCAATTGGAGAAGGGCGGGCACCAAAGATCCGCTCGCCGCCTGCAGGGACGACCAGCTTCTGGCAGATACGGCGAATGACGTTTTTTTGTGGGATTATCCAGAAAGGCTTGTCATACGTTGGATGATCCCGTATGAAGTCGGCCTTTCGAGCGCGACGCTCATATAAGTCGTCAGTGACATCTTCTGCTGCTGCTGCTGCTTCTGAGTTCAGCGCAGCCAAGACTTCGCTGGAACATCTTCAGATAACGTCAAATTGGGGGAGTTAGCAGCCACCTACAGATGCCGTTCGACCTCCTCGTCGGCTGCGTCGGAAGGAATTGAAGAATCTCGGCGAGCGTTTCTCAAGGCGACCATAGGCATTTCCTCAACCTCAGCCTCTCCTGTAAACAGGCGATGCAACCGCTGGATGTACGTCTTCCCGAAATAGCGACGAGAAATTTCCCGCCTGAGGCCCGTGTTCCCTCGCTGCTAATCGTTACAACGGATTGTCAGCCGATCAATGACACAATGAAAAGCTACTGACGGTGCGCATAAAGTCATCTCCAGGTAGAGTGTAATCATCGACCAAATTCTTTTGCATAGGAAGGACGAGGTCTGACGGCAACTGTTCCACAGCGATTGCCTTGGGCCGTGCCTTGATCCATCTATACGGATTGAACTTCCGAAGCCAGGGCATGCTAGCTTGCTGAGGGCGGTGAGAAGCCCAATAGTTTGAGGCTTGTCTAGAACGTTTCGATTCCTCCGCGATCTGGAAGTTCTCGTTGATGACGGCAATAAACATCTGGAAAAGGATGACTGCCAATCCGTCAAAATGTATTCGTTATTCTTGCAAGGTTACACTTACAGTTTGCGAGGGAGAACCATACGACTAGATAGAGGATCACAACTGGAGCCTGCCTGAGTGGTATCTCCGGTGGACCGACCCCATAAAGTACGTTCGTCCAGTTCTCAGAGGAGAATAATTGATATGCGGCAAGGAACGAGTTGTAGATTTGTCCATAGTCGATGAATTGACCTCTTTCGACGTCACCACGCATCAACTGAACACCAATAAGCGCAGCAACGAAGTTGAGAATCAAGAGAAAGAGGGTCATATTCGCCAGACCGTAGAGGTTACCAAACACGGCCAGCTGTCATTTGCATCAACTCGGTCTTTTCTTAGTACATCAAACATCATCCCACTCACCAGCAAAGGCCTCATTCTTGGTATTTCCAATATCACACGATAGAATCTCATCAGCTGCAGACTCGTGAACCATGGATACACGGATGAGCTATGAATGGCTGGGATCTGAATGATACTGGAGCCAATGGCGAGTAGCAAGTCCAGATCGTTCTGACCTCGATGGAAGAAGTTGCGCCATGCAGGAAACTCAGCGCAAAACCTAATGACAATCTCGACATCGAACGCGATCGTGAGCCCAAGCTCGCCATAGTTAATAATGTCTGCATGGCGGCTGCTCATATCCACGGTACGCGTCGCGGGCAGAACCAAGGATAGTAGAGCGAGCAAAACCCAGAACCAGCGAAAGGCCTCATACATTTGTTTGATATAAGCGTTTTTGGAGACACGTCTGCCGTCAATGATTGTCCAATTTTCGTCATTGTCGTCTATCACGGGGACCCTCCTGCGATGACAACATCAGCTTATATTGCCAACGAGAGCAGCCAGATAACTCGAATGCTCACGTTGCTGCGCCGAAAGCACTCTTCTGAGTGCCCGCACGAATAGCCGCAAACGTATTAGTGATCACGGCAACGAAGAGGTTAATCAACCAGAAGTTGAGAACAATAATCCCCACAATGAAAAACAGGCATGACACGAAGTATTCGGCATCCATCATGTTGTACATTATAGGGGACCACTGCATGTGTTCAGTAAGAAGGCAATTGCGGGTCATGAAACAATGCTTACGCCGTTGGAAGAAGCAACAATGAAGAGCTGTAAAGCGGAATAGTAGATTGTGTCGAAGCTCTCAATATTGCTCTCTGGGTTCTCAGAGTTTTCCTGAAGTCGACATCAGCATCAACGTGTGGGATGCAACCGTAAATGAAGACTCACCATGCATATCAGCCCTATCGGACAGATGTAACCCTTCACGACGCCGTAAGTACCATCCTGCTTGATGTACGGCATTTCTTCCAATGTTGTTGCGTTTATGTAACCACCGCAATTCTGGCCAGTATCTGTTTCGGCTTCTCCGAGAACGGGCAGGACATTGCATGAGCGTAAGTATGAGCCCTCGAATGCTTGAATACCGATAATACTGTAGAGCGTGTTTTAATGCAGCTTCGACCCTCTAAAAAGATAGGCACTTACGAGAACATTATCATAGCGTAGGCTACGAAGTAAGCGACGCTGGCAAGCAGAGGACGAGCGGTCTTGAGCGAACGCATGATAGTCTAGCGAATGTGCATGATCAATATCACCCATTTCAAGATCGACCTCGATTGCATGACCGCTACTTACAGTAGTACCTGAAGTGATCGCTAGAAGCCTTGTCGTGCGCAGTACGCTCATTGCGCGAAATATCCCAATATGGTATGACCCACGCTCGACGCCCGCCGTCGCGAGCGCAAAAGAGATCCAAAAGCTGACGACTGCGACAAAGTCGATCCGACTCCAGCTGTGCCGCAGGTACGGCACATTGCGCATCGTCTGCACGCGCGCACTTGCGATGTTCACGCGAAACGGAAGCGCGAGCATATCCGGTCGGTCTGAGCGCAACGCGGTCGAGAGCAGCGCGGGCTGGCTCTGCTGCCGGGCATGCGCGGATGAGGGGCTTGCGCTATTATCGGACGGTGGCGCAAATGCCGTCTTAAGCATCGGCGAATGTGTGTCCGAACGGGCGTGTGAGGGCGTCCGCGTCACCTCACGCGGGTACGGCATGGCATGGTGCTGCAGTGCAAACGGCCGCGAAATGTTCGCGAGGAGCTGCTGCAGCTGCTGCGTGAGCGTTCTCCTAGACGGTTGTAGCCGCGCCTGGGAGTGCGAGCTCGCTGCTGATCCCTGCCGAGAAAGAGCAGTGTGCGAGTCTATATATGCGGTATCCATTGCGGCGAAGGTGAAAGAGGTAAAAATGGAAGACACGGGCACATCGGGATCTAGCAGGAAACCAGACACGCAGATGCGTGCAAACGCTTCGAGCCTGGCATATTGTGAGTGACACACCAGGGGATCAGCGGACACTGACTTACGTGAAGAAACAAAACAGCGCAAAGAGCGCATAATCCTCCCAGTGGTGGAAGTAACCTACTACGTGTGGCGGGTTTTGACTGCCGTCTGCCGCAAGCGCAGCAGACTTGTGCGACTGGATCGTCAGGACAACGGCGTCGAAAATGATTAACAACAGGATCAGAGGCTCTGTCCACGGGTAGACAAGCAGCTTGTACATTGCCATACGCAACTTGCTCGTCGGACCGAAGCACGCAAGCGTCCGCCCGCGGATTGGTAGTGCGCGCGTAAGATCGGGCAGTTCCATATAGTCCTCGTCCCCGTCATCTTCGTCCATACGCACCTTGTCATCAAGCGTGCCCAAGCCCGTGTCGTCGTCCACCTCGGCGATACGCACGTGTTCCTCGAGACCAAAACCAGCCAGATTCACCACGCGCACAGACGCACGCCGGAGGCTGCGCGACAGAGCCTTGAGCGAGCTCGACGTCTTTTTGAACGGCGACGGCGTCGAGTCGTATCGCGCGCGCTTTTTGCGCGAGCGAGATGTCGTCGCCGTCCGTTCGGGGTCCATCCCATCTGTGAGGTTCCAGCTGCTGCTTGTCCCTGGACGCGCCTCGTCGTCGTCCCTGCGGCCCTGCAACGCCTCTCTCGACTCGCCAAAGTCCGGTATGAGCGAGACAGACGATGGCCCCGCCTGTTCTGTCGGAAGTTCGCCCGCGGAGTCCTCGTACCGCGCGCGCGTGTCTCTGTACGGCGGCTCCTGTGCAGCATGCATCTGAATGTCTACGGGCGACGCGAACGGGTCGTCTTCGAGATTCCAGCCGTAATCCCTCGCGTTATCCGCGCGGGGAGGCTGCAGAGCAGCCATGTCTAGATGCAGGGGGTCCTCGCTGGCATCGACTCGGCCCCAGCTGGTGCGTCGGCGCGCGAAGCTAATTCGACTGTCAGTAGGGGAATTTGGGTAGGAGCTGAGCCCTGCGGTCGTCCCAGTGAGGTCGATCGCCGAGGTTGACGAGGTGGATGAGTTGCGTGTAGGGGAGCGTGTTGAACGATCCATCTAGCAGAATATCATCGTTGTAGAGTAAGAGCAGAATGTAATTATAGTGCAGGACACCGTGCGCAACGCTCGCTTAGCATGAGGCTTGGTTCGATCGATAGCTGTCGTTAGTGAATTACGGTTTACGGATAGTACAAGGAGGTTGGGTCGTTCCTTGCCATAATAAGTTCGGTTTAGTTTATGTGAATAATTACATCCGTAAGTTCGATTCAGTTCGCTCAACTGGCCATAGTCGTTGAGCGCGCTCGTTCTCCTGCTTGCTCGCGGCGCTGTTTGGATTGTGGTCTTCTTCCTTCACGCCGCGACGCCAAAAAATGGTCCCGAGGTCGATATATACGGCTTGTTTCCGTCAAACGTCAATCACTTCACGCCCGAGAAACGTACGCTTCATCGCTTCTGGCTCAGCCGCACCGACACCAGCATTGAAGCCTGGACCTGAACCACAACCACCACCACGGTGGCAGAAGTCGTGGCTGACTAGAAAAGTGGAATCGTCTCCCATTACAAAAAATGCCGTCCTCAGGTTGGCACAGTTGCTGGGGTACGGCAGCACAAAACAGGTCGCAGGTCGGCGAGCCTTCGTGATGTACGAAAAGCTCTGCATTTTAAGACCGGACGAAGAAAGGGCATTCTGGCAAAACGGTACGTGTGACAAGCCTTTATATTACTTCCGTGTCCAAGACTCTGCGCGGAAGTCGGCTCACATCATGGAATAGAATGCGACCTGCCACCAACATTCCAGTCCTGGTTCACCGTGGTGAATCTACACGTCTGGCTCCTTACTGTCCGCCTCCGTGCCCTCCCTCAGCCCCAGTCAAAACAGCATATCCAAGCCCTCATCGACCACTTCTTCCTCGACATTGAAGACCGCGTGCGCGCGATCCTCCAGCCCGCCGCACCCGATTCGACCGCCTCCTCCTCTCCCGTCGGGCCTTATACCCCGCTGACCGACTTCTACAAAGTTGCAAACTTGCCTGGGAAGACACGTCCGAAGGGCCGTGCGCCTGAGCGACTTGTCACGCAGCAAATGCGCATCTTCAAGGAGCAGTGGGCAGGCATGGGCATGTCATTCGATGCATCGCTCCTGCACGGTGACGCAGAAATGGCAGGCGTCATCTGGAGAAACTTCCTTGGGGGCCGCGGCGCGCGGGGGATCGTCTACCCATCGACCGCACCCACCGACAAGCCGTACTTCCGACGAGCCGTCAACCTGGTTGGCGGCGAGGTGGAGAAGGTGAAGAAAATCGACCAGCGCGGGCTTGAGGTCGAGGAGAGAAGGGACGATGGTTCCGGCGTGCACGACTATGCGCCTACCGAGGCGGATAAGTACGTTGCATATCCCGAGCTGATGGCGACCCTCGTCGCGTACATTCGGCGGGAACTCCTCCGGCTACAGCGCCTTCCGGACGATATTATCACGGGTCCGAGAACTCCTGGATCAGAAGGAGATCATATCGAAAGACTCAAGTTTGGGAAGGTACGGGCCGGAACGTTGTTTGAGGAACGCTGATATCCCCTCTGGTCTCGAACTATGCAATGCTGATACTACCATCTTGAGTGTCACGGCTTCTGCCCCTCCTAAGTATGTTGGGTCTGACATAGCTAGTAAGCCTTGTATCAAGTCCTATCGGATACGTCATCAAGCAGACGAGCGGGTCGTCAGGCAGACCGTCAGAGAAGCCATACATTACTCGTGCATGGTGAGAGTACTGAGCTTCCTGAATGATGGCTTTTACACGATGCTTTCAACGGAGGCATTCCGCCTTGATTCATATATACTACATTGAAGTTGTTCCAAATTGTAAAATCTCGGGTCTACCCATTGGCTTCAATCTGCATCAACCGGGTTCCAGCTGACAGCACCGTCCTTGCCGCGGTCAAGCGCGTCGATCTTGGCCACGTCTTCGCTGGAGATTTCGAAGTCGTACAGGTCCGCATTGGACACAACGCGTGCCGGCTGCGAGGACTTCGGCAGCGGACTGAACCTTTCGACGGGACGATCCAGTATCATCGGTCTGTTTCCATGACGTAGAAGAAGGCTCACTCGCTCTGAAGGGACCAGCGAACGAGGACCTGTGCGACGTCTTTCTTGTACTTTTTGCAGCCGCGTGAGCAGCAGATGGTGACATTGGCAAACCAGATATACCCACCTTCTGCGCGACTTCCTGCAAGATAGGGTTATCGAAGCTTCCACGTACAAGCGGGCAGTATGCCTGGATAACGATCCCGCGTTCCTTGCAGTATGCGACGATCGGCTTCTGTTGACAGAACGGATGAAGCTGCAGGAAGGAGCCCTCAACGATTTTGTTCACATCTAATCTCAGAAACCAGTACGCACTTCAATTTGGTTGATCGCAGGCGTCTCGAGCCCTGCTTCGCGGATTTCCTCCAGATGCTTTACACCGCTAGTATCGTCATCAGCCAGATCCTTCATGGACTCGCTATTGTAGAGAGGCCTACTAGTTCGACACACCAACGGTTTTGATCTTCCCTGCATTTCTTGCCTCGAGGAGAGCCCTGTATGTCGCGAGACGCATCTCTTTCCCAGATATAGGACTGTGAATGAGGAAAAGATCGACGTAGTCTGCAAAGGTGGCTTTAATGAATGGCGTTCCAATTTGTTGATGGGCTCGAGCTCACCGAATTTGAACTTCTGGAGGGAGTTGTCCACAGCCTTCAGTGTGCTCTCGTAGCCAAACTCCGGGTGATAGATCTTTGTTGCTATCCGAGTGGTCAGACTGCCAATCTTCCATTGGCTTAGACAAAGTCGCTTACTGACGAACACATCCTCGCGGGGCACTCCGCTTTCCCTGACGGCCCGTCCCACCTGAGCTTCATTCTGGTATATGCGTGCCGAGTCGATATGCCTGAATGTAAACAACGTTCGGCTATCCCTTGCGACAACAAAGTGAGACAGCAAACCTGTATCCATGCTTCAATGCAGCGATGCATGCAGGAATACAGTCGTTGTTCTGATACACCCCAAGACCAAGTAGGGGCATATCATACCCTGTTCTCGGAAAACGTACTCTATTTCCGCTGTATATGCTCCAATATATCCCCACATACCGGAAGAGAGCCGGACGGTCGATCTGAGAGACAGCGACATGGTATTCACTTTAGTTGCGGGTACTGGGGTTCGCCTGGAGGAAGTCAAGGAGTAGTGCAGCCGTAGCTCGGTAAGTCATTCGCATCTCGATCAGATTCGTAACCGTTGTGCCGATGCAGCGGCACGCGGATCCCCGCGAGTCTCGTGCGGTAAATGTCGACGGAGTAATCAACATGCGGTGCACAAAAGGTTTTACCCAGGTCTCGTCTCGTCTCACAGCTGTCCTGCCTGGGAGCCCCAGATTTATGAAATAACAGTTGCCCCCTGCAGCTATGGGGAACGCGAAGGACAGACAATCGATCGTGTGGAGTGGCGTAATGCGTTAGCGCGATATTGGCTACGTCATTAGTCCCCGGATATGGTCGATGATTAATTGGTCACGGCGGTAGGTGATTATATATTATAGACCGCTGACTCTCGCTGCTCAAGCGCTCATATTTGAGGTACAGGTAGAGCAAACAAGGAACGCAACAGGTTGGGGCATCAGTGCGCATATTAGTCCACAACACCTGCCGAGACGATGAGGTGCATCTCAGCCATTGAAGAAGACGTAACTTGATCATGCTTCCTTGACTGGGTTGAAGATATGTACATCATGCTGATACCAGACAAAGTGCTTGAGCAGCAGGCGACTGTGGACCATGGTCGTAGTTAAGAGCAGGCATTGTCCATGTCCGCGCAAACTCCTCTTCGATGACTCTGTGATTGTGCTATCACAATAGCAGGATCGGTAAATGGGCCCAAGCGCGAACAGTAGTAACTATCTCTGGTCGAGGGCTTCATCAAGAAATTAAAGCAGCAACTACGTCAGATGGCTGATAGATCTCACGGGCATGCGCAAGTCGATACATCAACGACCAGCATGACTTGTGTCCATATAGTGCTCACCAGCGTTCACTGGATTTAGTCCTCAGTAGTTTACCACTGTTATCCCTAACGTGTGGCCCTATATAGAAGCGTTGTTTTGCCATGTCACAAGGATCAGCACTTGCCCGGCAGAATAGGGTGGTCGTCAATATAAGCATGATAACAGAGTTCTTGATTACAACCCCAGCAATAGCAACATACCTCTAACCACATACTGCAATGGTGTTTCTTCCCTTTGTCTTTTGGGTTTATGAGTTCGTAAACATCCTTGAGCTACGCCGTACGCGACTTGGGGTTTATAGCGGTTGTACAATTTCCGACTTGTTGACCGTCTTCATTCGTCTTCTGTCAATTCCTTCCTTGTTTCACTCGTCCGATTACTCGATCTCCTTCGTCTGTCCTCTTTGTTCCCCATTGTCTGTCCTCTGTCAAGCTACCGCTTGTCTTGATGCACGGTCGATGATGGTGCGTTGATGTGCTGCATATTCTTTGTGATAGCAGAAAATGGGAGGGATCCTGCGTCGGCCGATCTTAGCTCCTAATTAACTCTGGTTGGAGTGCCTCGAAGATGGCGCGCGGCGGACCCGACGGTGCCACGCGCTACTTCGCCACGTCCCAGCCTTGGCCAACGGTTAAAGTAGTGGCACCTAGTGCTAGATAGATGATATCTGCCGGTGTTGTTGTTCTCGCTTGGTCGAACGCATAGTACTGGACATAAGTATTTGCGACCCTTCGGTCTTGCCCGGTTGGCTGAGTCCTAGTCGTCAGCCTTTTCATCTGATGAAAGTGTCTGAGGATATGCTTTGCCTGGCTGGACGCATGGTCATAGATAATGCTTACACGGCGCTCTACCGCGCTCCAACATTGCCAAGGCGAATAACATGGATCACTTTGTGCATCACGTTGTGGCGAAGGGCTTGTGGTCCGTACTTCCGGAAACGTTAGCAGATTTGTGTGGTATATATTGGGAGATATATTGTGATCGCTTCTGCACAGCGGATCTGCATGGATCAGACATTCCAACTGCGTGTTTTGGTACTGTGGCCCGACAACGTCGTTCGAACTGATCCTTGACATCGGCAGCGATGGGTATGGCCACCATTTGCACATTAAACACTCCGAGCACCGCCCTATATTTAATGTCTGGAATGCCTGAGTCACAGCTTGCATCGTAATCTGTGCTAGCCGTGGCCAACAACTACTCGACATATGATGAAGACTCACCAATACCCCATAATACTGCCTGTTAAGACAACTCCTCCAATGTATCCGTAGAACGAAACGCTGACTATATGGATTCAATGGACACTCTTGCAGTGCAGCTGACGGCTGACGAGTGTCGGTAGCTGACCGTCGTCATGAGATGTGGCGTCGACATCTCAGGATAGTCTGCATTATTCGCGCAACGTTATGCGCGCATATAGGCATAGCTATGTCCGTTAGTGTGGCTTAATGCCATGGCAGCTTGATTTCTGGAGCAATGGCAGAGTTGCGTCCAGTGGCGTCGTTGCGAGAGAAGTCCTAGCCACTGTCGATAGCATATGACAGGTTGGCGGTCTCGAAGCCGTTCCGCGTGAGTATAGTAGCAAGAAAGTTGTGCGTTTTTAGGAGACACAGGAGAAACGAAGGGAGAATATGGCCGACGTTGACGTTGAGGCTTGAAGATCAAGAGGCTGACTGGGTGGCGGTAGCGCGTTTCGACCGCCACTCGGACAAACACTCGGCATTTACCGGAGGACGCGGTCCCGTGATCCGCCACAATCGCCACAGATTCTGGCGATCTGGATCTGCCACATGCTGCTCGCTCGAGAGGTCTCGGAGAAACAACGCACGAACACAGCGTTACAGCAGAAATGAGTACTAATTCCTACATTGAGAACTATCTGACGATTCTACCAAAGAAAGAGAGGAGCACTGCGATAGCTCACAGCCGCTCATTACAGACCAGCATCCATGCACATGCTTCGCCCAGTTCCGCTCCGCCGCGTTATGTGAATATCACTATGTCAACAACAACTATGAAGTATCAGAAGCCCAGAGACTTTGCAGTATCGACGACCGATTGCTCAATCCCTATCCAACCACCCAACGCCTCTGCTGCAAGCGTGCTGTCAATCCGTTGTGGATCAGGCTCACCCTGAGGGCCCGGGATGTCCTCGGGCACTTTCACATGCGGGAAATGCTTTCGCAGAATTGATAGAACCTTGTTCCAGCCGAAGGGTTCTGCCGCTGCCCAAATGCGTTTACCGCCAAGCGACGGCGTCGCCAGTGCGAGCACGTGCAGTCGTCCGTCGTCGCGCACATCAATGAACCACTCTGCATTTAATATAACAAAGTTAGGGAGATTGATAAAGGTAATATCAAGTATTAACATACGAGGATGGGCGCTCTTGGCCGTTGAGCCATTGTTCTGCAACAGTTCATAAATCCAGTATACCGTTGAGCGCGGCTCGCCAAATAGGACAGGACCCCAGTTGGCATTTGGAAGGATTGCCACGATGTCGAACTCGGGCTACAAAAATGATCCTGTCAGCAGGAAGAAGCCTCAAGCTCATGGGAGTGCCATACCTTTTCTTCATCGACCCACTTCCACACAGCCCGCTCGGATAACGTCTTCAGCGCCGCATATCGCAACCAGGGCCAGGTAGACGACTTCTTATCATCCTCGGTAGCACTTTCAAAAAGCGCAACGGCCTTATCGTTCCAATCAGCGTCTGTCACTGTGTGCTCGTGGTACTCCAGCGACTGCATAACGCTCGCAACGGAGCTCGACGTGAAAACAACACGTCGAACCGTCCCTGTACGTCTCGCCGCTCTGAGCACCACCTGGTTTGACGCAATCCCGAGCGCGGGCAAGTCATCGTTACTGTCGGTGAGGCCTCCTGGAGCGCAACGTGCGCGACACCAGTCGCACCCGCGAATGCTGCATCTAGTTGTGCATCACTTGTGAAGTCGTCTACTGCAACAAACTCAAGTGCGCCAATGTCTGCGCCGGCAGCGGTGTAGCCTGCCTTGACTTCTTCCGATCGTGCGAGTGAGCGGAGCGTGCCGCGTACGCGGTACCCGGCTTGGAGGGCGGCGAGGCCGACGTGACTGGCAATATAGCCATTGATTCCAGTGATGACAATGAGCGAGTTGTGTGGAATGGCAGGCATCGTGACGATGAATGCTGTAACCAGCCGAGCACCAGTTATATAGGACAAGTAGTCCCCCGTGCGAAGACTTGAGGTCACCTCGGTATCCCGAGATCGGAGAAGATTGAACAGTCAGCAATTGACTGAATATAACTGAGACACGATGCATCGGCGCGTGTTTATCCGAAGCAGTGATTGTATCTCAGCGGCCGTCGATTTTAAGACTGACTTGGGATTTGGGTTTTCTCGACAACGGGCTACATGTTCACTGAAGCTCACGCCATCTACATTCATCGGACTCGTAGTACCATTGAACCAAGCACTGGATTTCGAATGCCACTGAAAGTCCTCGAGCGCGTATCTTGTAGCCCATGTGGCCATAGATGCTGACCTATAGGGATGAGCAACTGCTAAGCATGCGCTTCTAAACCAAGATGGCGGGGCCGGATCCTTTGTAAGGTGACCTGTGTTCAAGCGGACTGATAATTACATCGGAAAATATTCAGCAGATACGATGACGAATCCAGCCTGAGGAGATTAATAGCAGGTCAGGCCGGGACTTCTGTCTTTCCTGCAGCCTTTGATCAGGAATCGGGAGTTCTAAAAACGGAAATACCGGCCGATCGGTGATCTCACGCAGATCCTCGCGCGCTCCTCAAAGCCTTCCGAGTACTCGGGAAACTGTTGTTTCTCGTACATTCCTCCGCTGAGCAATCAATTCGATTTCCGCATGTACATATTGCTTGGTTCCTAAGGCTCTGGAGCAATACCAAAGTCAGTTCTCCGGTGAATAACCGACCTCAAGCTGCTATGCCTGCCTACGTTATTGCCGGTGCATCTCGCGGCCTCGGCGTAAGCTCCTATCGCATTCATCTGTGTTAGCACTATTTAACCGTGCTATGCATGCCAGCTTGAATTTGCTCACCAGCTTATCGCTCAAGGGCACACTGTGATTGCGCTTGCTCGTAACCCCTCTGCAGCGACAGGCCTCACTGCAATCGACAACAAGAACCTACATGTCATCAAGGCAGATATTACAGACTCAGTGACACTGAAGGTTCTTCAGAATACCAGCATTCATATCTCATTCTCGCACTGAATTAGATTGTTCCCTGATAGGCTGCCGCCGAAGAAACAGCCAAGATCACCGGCGGTTCCATCGATGTCCTCATCATCAACGGGGCATTCTGGGACAGGCGCCACATGTTTCACAACATTCTCGAGTAGTACGTATCTTTCTCCATACATAACGTTTCCGGACTCAATGCGCACCTGCGCACACTGCAGCGAGGACGAGGCCTCTCTGCTAAGCGACTTCAACGCGAACTGGCACACCAACGTTATCGGGCCGATCCTCACGACAAACGCGTTCCTTCCCCTCCTGCGTGCTGGGAGCACGAAGAAGATTCTGACACTGTCCACTGGGATAGCCGACCCCGAGCTTGTCCGTGCGTCCGGTTTCGCCAGCCAGTGCGCATATAGCGTGTCCAAGTGCGCGCTGGAGATGGTCAACCTCAAGTTTTCCCGTAATCTGTCCTTCTTACTCTCTGCTTGGCTACCATCCTGACAGTACATTTCGGATACAGTGGCGCTTAAGGACGAGGGGTTCACCTGCCTCGCAATCAGCCCAGGAGTCGTCAACACTTCGGATGCGCCGCGTACGCCTGCACAGCCCCCACTGCAATGTGTCACACTGACACATAACGCATAGCGCCGCCCGAAGCTATTCCTGGGATACAGAAGATGGCCGCCAGCTTCCAGAAGGTATACCCGCATTGGAAAGGCCCAATTGACCCGCCCGAGTCTGTCGGCTATATGCTCAGCATCCTCGACAAGGTCACGCCGGAGGATAGTGGCAAGTTCGTAAGCCACTTGGTGCGTCACGCGTTTCGCCCACGAAACTTTGCAGTCGATCCGGAAACTAATATGGCCGTGCATGCAGGGAAATAGGCAGTGGCTGTAATTGATTTTATAATCAAGGCTAAATTAGTGAGGAAAGATGGACTGAACGACAGATACGTTCGCAGCTTGTATAGCACTTTCTATAGCAGATTGCCAAACTTGGCTTTGCCCGAAAAGGTTCACAAAGATGACAATTTGAATTTAGCGCTCATCTCATGAGCATCCACATCATATGGCGACGCCAAGTGCGCGTGGGGCGTTGGCCAAGTGGGGATACATGCTGCACGCTGTGCATACGTGCGAATGCGCTGTGACCGTTGTGGCGACGGCGACCAGTCCTGAGTGACAGATTGGCTCAGATAGTCGGCCCTCGGAGTGAGCAATGTCGCTTTCCGGGCGCAAGTGGTACAACTTGCGCAGAGCACATTCAGCGGGTGCAAGCAGGGCAAGCATCGAGGCTCTTACCGAGACGGCCAGATGATGCGATTTTCCTTCAAAGTAGCAAGGCGAGCATACCTTTGCTCTGCCGAAACCCGTCAGGAGATCTCGTTGGTGCGTGCAGCGGTGCGCGACGCGAGCCTTGCAAAGCCGGAACGAAACTCGGCATGTGCCGAGAAATTCCCTGGCGTTTGGGGCGCCACACGGACCGTTTTATCAGCACACGCTGTATAGGACCTCAGACAGTGAATATCGGAGCACTGGCGAAAGACCCGTTCTACGATACACAGCTGCTATTCCTAATTAGACATCTATAGCTGTGCACTGACGTCAGCGTTGCGCACGATGCGTCGGAATACGTCAGTAATTAGTCTCGATCAGACGTTCTGCCAGCGTACATGCTGCTCGGGAGCTCCCGAGCGGAGATCGAAAAACTGAAGACAAAGCTGGCGGAACGTCTGGTGGATTTCGATGGGGCGGATGTAGGTGACCCCCGTCTCATGATCGCGAGGCGGGCGTCTACACGTCTACGCATCGCGCAAAGTCGATGGCACGCTAACGACATTAGAACACGTTAGCACCCTGCCCTGTCGTAGAAGTATTCTATGAATTTTTAATCAATACAATGGATAATCCCGCAGATAACGGTAATCTTTTCGACTACGAAGACGACGAAGACGGGCTGGAGGAGCACGTTAAACCAGTTCGAAGACGCCGCATCAAGATCGTACGTGACGGCTACGCAATGCTCTCGATGAATCAGGCGACATAGCTCCAAGCTGGTCTTACGGATACTAGCATATATGGACCCCGAAGGTTTAGACTTGCCACTGTTTTTATAAGCTGCTTCGCGGGCTGCCTCCAATAGAACGTCGAAATGCTTGTTGTCGAGATCATAGATAGTCTGTAAAAATGGCTTGCGAGGTATTCTATTGGCATGTATGTGCTAGAATACAGCGAGCGTGCGGTGGCGTATTTATCACAATTCGGGGAGGACGCGAGTAGATGCGCCTCACGGTCACGGGATAGGGTCACCTACATCCTGGCAAAATCCGCCAGACGCTCTCACAGCGGTTCATTGTCTTCGGTTTTTCGATCTCCGCTCGGCTGTGTCCGTGGCGCAGCCACACCGTCAGTAATCAATATGGCCGCGTCAGCGCTTGGCGCACCGCCTTGCCGCCAATGTTCGGAGCTTCCCATAGAGACGGACCATTCGAACTCACTCACCGATTGTGCTGATCCTTCGACGTTCAAACGTTCAACGACGGCTATTAGCAAAGGCAATCGCAAGCATATCGTGTAACCTCGAAACCAGAATGCGTTCAGTGGCAGTTACCCTCCCGGTCAACAGCCCCGACGAGGCCATAAAGCTCACGAAAGGGCAAGTGTATGAGGGACTCAAAGTCAAAGCACGCGACCCGATGTACGCAGTTGATGCATAGCAGCAACGAATCCCATACCTGATCATTAATGTGAAACCGGCAGCCGCTTCGTCTCAGTCATCTCCTCATGCGAAATCTGAGGAGCATGAGACCGGGCTCCTCCGCCGCGTGCAGTTCAAGGACAAGCCGGCACCCGTGCACGAACGCATCGAGTACTATCCTCCCTCCCAGGTCCGTATATAACCATCTGTACATACCCTTGCTGCGGCGAGCGCATATAGCCGGCTATCGCTATCGCTATCGAGCATGGGTCTCACGTTGTGGATATGTATATATAGGCGACATTCACGATGTTCGACTCGGACTCGGGCGAGCAGCTGGCGTTCATCACGAATATAGTCAGCACGTCGACCGGGGGCGAGCTGTTTTTGACGTTCACGTTTGTGATAGGGGAGAACGGGCCTCTTGACGTGGGCACGGATGCGGAGCGGAAGGAGAGCGAGCAAGAGAAGCTCGGAATAGATACGATTGCGCGCACTTTGCAAGTGGTCCGGGAGATGGTGCGGACGAAGGAGATCGAGTAAAGAGGAGAGATGGCTTGCAATATAGCGACCGTAATTCCGAACCTGCAGCATGTTCTCTGGTATATATGCGCCAGCGTCTTTTCTAGTAGCCTATGCGTCGAGTGTCGAACAAGCCCAAAGTATCGCGGAGCCGTGCAGTGTTTGTTTCCGTCATACTCAGCCCAAACAGGACCGTAGGAAAGTAAGGGCATTTCTGGTTCATGATCTTCGAGTCTTCTCAAGATTCTGCTGCGATTCCTCGGAGTGTTACTATCTTCGCACACACCTGTTATCATCCAACGGAAAGCCGCAGCTCCGTGCCCGCGTCCGAAGTCTTTCGAGCTGGCAGTGCGTTCATGTAGCTACGTATGACCTCACCTTTATGAAGCAGCGTCACGTCTGCCCAGGTGACCAAGCGGGTAGAAAATGCCATGAAACCTTTGGAAATTGTACACACAATAGCTCGTCACCACAACAGAAAGTTGAGTGCCCGGAGCAAGACGAAGTGGATCAGGGATCGGTGAGCGAAAGAAAGAGCGCATATAGCCGCTCAGCGCGGCTACGGCTAACCATGCTCCGAAGGCAGCATTTCGCTAGACTAACGACGCATACGGTCGCCGGCGGCCGCAGTAACATGCTGAGGACACCAAGCGGGGGAACCGAGGGGGAATCGCTGATTCAGACGACAGCGTCCGTGGCGTTCTCATGACCCTGTCCATCATTGGCATCCACCACTCGCACATGCCGCGGCGGGCGGGCTGCCGCAACGCATAAATACCCCTTCCCTCCCTGTCCATCCTGATTCCAAAGCCATCAGTCTCCCCGCAGCCTATAGCACACCACCAGCAATCAATATGCGCGCGTACTATATGGACGACGACCTCGTGGGCGACCAGCGCCTGCCGCACGACTCGGGACGGTCGGTGTCCGACGAGACCCTCGACAAGCTCGGCGTGCTGCGCTGGCACATCCCCGTCGACCCCGCCGGCGAGTGGCAGTCGCAGGTCGACACGATCGCGGACGAGCGCTCGTACCGCAACCGCGACATTTGCCTCGTTACGAAGGAGGGCATGGGCGACGAATTCGAGAAGAACTTGAAGAAGTTCTACCACGAGTACGTATCCGTATCTCGCTTGCTGTGTGTTGGCTGTCGAAGCTAGTTGCTGAGCAAATGTGCGTGTAGGCACATGCACGAGGACGAGGAGATCAGGTTCATCATCGAGGGCAGCGGCTTCTTCGACGTCCGTGGTGCGTCTTATTACCGTCTCTGCTTTCGCTTTCGTGATGCTCACCACGCAACGCTTCTAGAGCACAGCAACGATGCCTGGGTGCGCTTGCACCTCAGCGCAGGCGACATGATTGTGCTTCCCGCCGGTATCTACCACCGCTTCAGCCTCGATATGGGCAACAAGTCCCGCACCATGCGTCTCTTCAAGGTATGTCCCTCAAGCAACCCATTCATTCTCTCGTCGCAAGAACTTATTACCATAACAGGACGAGCCGAAGTGGATCGCATATAACCGCAGCTCCGCGACTGACACCAACCCGTTCCGCCTGGACTACCTCAAGTCCCTCCAGGGCCAGGATGTGTCTGTCGGCGCTTGAGTGATTTCTTTGTTGATTGGCTAGTAGAGGCGGACTGGCGCGGCTGTGATGTATGTATTAGTGGCGTACCGATGTATTGTATGTTTGTTGGGGGAAGCTATGCAGGATGTGTAGTCTCTGAGTAATGAGGAAGATATCGAAGTGGTCTTCGCCTCAAATTCAAGGCATTTCTCCCCAACTAGACTCGTTTCCAATCGCCACGTTGCATGACATAAGCTACGAGAGGCTGAATGTTAGGGAGCAGGAGGGAGCGAGGATAGGGGGATGGTAGCGTATACCGTGCAGTGGCATTCAATCCCGCCGTCTGGTAATGCAATCAGGGCCTCATTTCAGCTCTAGGTTCAATACAGGAGCACCTAGAATTGAACTTGTGGGTACGCGCGGCACTGAACGCCAAGGGACTCTTACATCAGCTGTGAGCCTTTCTGTCTTACTACTAACAGTCTCGTCTTAAAACGCCACAGCGTCTGTAAGTAGTAAATACACGGGTCTTGTGCCTCGTCAATTTACGTCGGATTTGGGGCCTCCAACATGCCCCAATTCTCCCCAGGTGCGGCAGATCTCCACCAGACTATTTCTGACCCGAGCCACAGCAAATACCGTCATTCTCCGAAAGTTTAATCAGTATAGATCATCATGCATGTCATGCTCTACAACTGTTGTCAGAAGTGCCACTTGACATTAAATCACGCATATGGTCGTACAACGACAAAACGCTGCACGCATATATCGATCCAGTCACACATATAGCAGATGGTACCGAGAGCATTCGAGCCGAGATAATAGGAATCAAGGAAAACACCAATCGTAGTTCGCGTCACGGTGCTCCTTTGGCGATCCGCACTACAGAAGAGGCGATTCGCTAATGATGATTATGACTTTGAGCTCCACCGCTACGCCGCGTGAACTTCTGAAGGGGAGCGGTGGTAGCTCGGAGCATCTGAGCATTGCGATGAATATTAGTGACTGTATCCAAGTGCTGTCAACCATCTTCTTTCAAATGCAGATGTACACAAATGTATGCCGAAAGCGCAACCAACATGACGGCGATGAGTCCTGCGCATGCGTATTACCACATATATTCTGAGATTAGCACTGTGGGATGTTACTGTGCCGCACTCCACAACTCCTCTTTCTCATAGTTTTTACTCCATCTTGGAAAAAGCCGAACCGCCTCTAGTAAAAGGGAAGCTTGTGATATTGCTGCTGCGCACGGACAATAGGTCGAGAGAGATCTAGATACGCGACGCTGGGGTGGGACGATCGCGATTGCGTCCGCGATCTATGAGACGCCTCCGGGAATGAGTAAACGATAAATTGGTGACCCGAGGCCTTCAATTTGAGGCTTGATGCAGGCCTCCTGCGTGACCGTAGCGGTGATGCGATCTCCAGGTATATGTCTTGGAAAGAAGGTTATAGATATTTTTATCCTATCTAAGATGATGACTCGAGTGTCATTCTGCCGTCGGCGGGATCTGGTGGTTTAAACCATCATTAAATTTCAACATCAAGGTGTTCTTGCGGGTATACCAAGCCATAATATCTTCTCCAGGAGCTGAGTCTGTGCTCATATTCATTAAACTTTGTTCCCGTTTCTTCGTTTGAAAGACTATCCCTGTCTGCACTCGATTAATGAGAGAATATTGTATTTGAGGAAACCAATGAATAGTGCATCACCCATTAGCGCTAATCCGAAGAAAGCGCTATGGCAGCAGTGACAGTCTGATATTACGGCAACGCTTCGTGGTGAAAGCTCGATGCTCTCAATACAGTCGCATAGAGTGTCAGATGTGGTAACGAGGTCTAGAAACACTGCAAATAGCCCGCGTAGCTATGGACCAACTCAATCATACGCCAAGTGACTAAATTGAATATTGATGCGTGATGCGGAACTACCTGCCTTTACCATAGTCTACTATACTTCTTCGAGACACACCGATTAGTTCCCCCGGGCCTTGTCGCGAAACCGTGGATCAGTCCGGGGTCTTGTTGTCTTAGTCATGACTATACTGACCATAGACAAAAGCACCGGAGCACGATCGCTACAATCAGGGTACCACACTACCGCGTGCCTGTGGTAGACGAGAGCCTGGTCCCAGCCTGTATAACCCAATCAGTGCATCTGTATTCAGCTTTAGCCGGCATGAGCTCAATCCGGAGTCTAAAGACGGAGCAATCCATAGATAGCAACGTCGACGCGAGAAGAGCCAACTAGGATGTACCAATCTCATGGTCACAACTGCCATATCCAAGTAGCCGATCAGCAGCGCCGAAGCAGACGGAGATTGCTGGAAGATATCGATACCAATACACTAATCGCTTATAGGATAGTGTTGAGGGGATGCAAGCAAATCAGTGTGTATTTCCATAGAAAAGTAGCAGAAGCTCTTTACGGCACATCATCATCAGAAGTACGCCGTTTCCCTATCAGCGATGGCGCAACCTCCTAGATGCGCGGAGAGTATCGCACCCTTCCTTCCGTGGACGTGCTTCGATGATTCATACACGGAGTCGCGTGACGGCGAATTCTAAGGGAATGTGCTAGAAATGCAGCAATTCATTTGCAAACTTACTAGAAGGCCAATAGCTCTTGACTGGAGCGGTATCGAGCTACTAACTTCTTGTCGCATAGAATATTGCAATGGCAGTTACCAGCAGTTCCGTCATGCTTGGGATCTGTTATGCCCGACACAATGTACAGTATTCGCTGTCCACCGAGTATTCCTGCTACGCATAGTCGTCGCCCACTATTATTGAATCCTCTCTGTAGTGGAGCGTTGCACCCATGCATCCGATGAACGTTGATAGAAACACCGTGTCATCTTCTGTACATCCTTGATGCGACATGAGTTCCAAACTATCGACTGCATTTTCATCTGAGTCTTGACTCCTCGAGGAGACCCCACACATGCGTAGATTGAGAAGAAATCTGGACATCGTGATTGCGAACAGTCTAGGTGTTGTGTGTCATATCAAAGTCAGCAAAGAAGCAACCTATGCAATTGGCTGAGACACATACGGAGTCATGTAGACAGTCAAGGTTTGGAAAGTCTGTAGTGATAGTCAGTGATCAAAGTCAGCGAGCAAGCAAACCCACAACTCATACATTGGTCACCCAAAGCACTATTTGCAAAATGTTCAAGGCGAGTAGAATTCTAGATCGGTTTGAGCTGCATGATAGCGATAGAGCTTTGCTCCCCACGTACAGGAAGTAGATGGTGCCTGGACTACATCGTCAATGCAAAACGCGTTCCTAAGAAAGAGCGACATACCGTCTACAAGCATCACCTTAAATAGTGATGAGATTCGTCTACTCTCGACTCCTATAGCTCGTTTGAATTTGAGCATCTTACTCCAAGTCACCGTAAGGATGATGACGTCGGACAGAATGAGACCAATGTGAGCGGCGAAAACAACTGACAGCGCACGGACGGATAAATGTAGTAACAGCAGTCTCAAAATTCCGCTTACATCTGCAATATTGACTTGGTGAACAATCAACGAGTATGAACGTAGCGGTAAGCACCTGTTCGTTATCAATTCAATGCGCTCGCTCCCTGGATTGTGAGTCTCATGGATGTGACAACGCGATGACATGTCACTCGCTATTGAGAACTGAAGGCACTTATGAGCGAACTATCGGGTGCCATCAATGAAGGATTGCTCACTGCTATTGAGATCGGGTTGATCAATCCTAGTGCGAATATCACGGCACTCAAAATCCACTTTCGCCCACTAACAGCGTATACACGGAGGGCACCAAACACTTGCATATCGAGAAGTGAGATCATTTCATTGCAGCTGATAACCCAAAGTCTAACCTGCCCATATGCATTCCCATATCATCGTGCACACGAACCAGATTTGTAACGTACTGTCACAACTGGGACCAGGTTGAGAAGCAGCCCAGCATCCTGATTACACAAGCAAGCAGACCTCTAGTATGCTGTCAGTCAGCGGACATCAGACCGAGCCACATGCAGTGACGTACAGCAACTGACTTCCACGAGAATGCAGGAAGCATGAGATAGCTTAGAATGGACCATGCCAGTATTGTATACCGATTGAGAAGAAACACAATGGAGACACTGGTCATTTTGTGTCTCCAGACTAAGTCATATTCTGCAGACAGGGTGATGGCGTGCTCGTATAAGACAAGAACTGGATGAATGTGCCATGATCTCAGCTAATATAAGGGGGCTCCTTGAAGGAATCAGCTTACTCAACGGTGCTGTCAGTAAATATCCCTCGATTCTGCATTGGTTGTAAATCAGGTTGTTTCCATGAATGCTGTCGGGAGGGAGAAGACGGACACTGACTGTGTCTCAGCACTCATGGCAAGGATGTATCCTGAGACCCGACAGCATTGTAAGCAATATATATACCAGGATCACAGCGCTAGAACACATGAAGTTCGCACAGAGCCCGTCTTTCTCATCGAATGCGGTTACAATAGCTAGCGACGACGCTCGAATCTATGCCGACTACGTGGGAAGGAGTTCGAGTATGGTAAGGCACATGTCTTAGATCCGATTGGATGACGATCTTGGAACGCGCAATCTTCTTAAGTCATTGCATGGACAGCAGATCGACCTTCTACATCAAAACCAACCTTCGTTGCGCATCGCACGGTACTTGCCACTTGCGCGTACCTTTCAGGCGGGCAGGAGGTAACGGCATGTTACGTTGTATGTCTTCAAGTATTATTTGTATTGTGCTCAATAGCAAGGAACAGGACCAATTCGGCGCTGATCCGCTGATCTTGGCTTGGAGTCGGCTGGATATGAGCTAGTACTGGTGCAATTGTCTGGGCTGAACATGACGTCGCGAGCTGTTCATTACAGCGAGCGTACCATGGAATGAAAATGATCGCTTCTGGCATCAGGTGGTACCCTGCCACGCATCCTTTAACCAGGAAGGGTTCGTTGTCGTCTCCAATACGGCCCATACTAGCACTTGCGTGGAAGACAGCATGTTTGAGATACGACGTGATATGGAAATTTGCTAGCCGCAACCATAGATCCGCAGCATGGGACAGACGGGTAAGTGAGTGTTTGCAAACTGGCGACGGGCATCTTGGCTGATGCTGTGCTTAGATTCTCGAGTGCCTACGCTACTACCCGCTAGCTTGCCAAGTCTCCCGCCACGCGCCATAGCAACGGCCGCAAAGCACAAGTTGCAACAACTGTGTGCCGTAAGGGCTACGACTGCTCAGGCCGCTATGGCCATCAACGATGTCTGAAAGATATTCCCAGGCTAATGTAGTCGTATATCTATGTCGCCACAGGCGATCGACTAGTAAGAAGCACGCCAAGGGGCTAGATCGTTTCATGGGCACATACCTTGCAGAAGCGGTGTAGCACTCAATGGACGCTGGGTTTTGTATCGATATCGTTGAGCGAGAAAGAAATAGATCTTTCGTGATCCAGGTATGTCTATGTCTCCATAGCTACTTAACTGTGGCGCAGCGTCTATCAAACATCTTGTTTTTATCGCCATTCTTGCTTACGAAACCAGCCATTGCAAGTTGGTCTTCCTGCGTGCTGCGCCGTCATGAGCCTAGAACCATGCTTAGTACTGGCCGAGGAGCCGCCGTAATGAAACAGAGTTCCTGGTATACATAGTGGCCTCGAGGGTACATCATCTTCGATACGCAGAGACGGACCCGGCTGGCGGTCTCCTGTGGACAGTGCCGCCGGACAGTAGAAACTCAGTTAGCAGAGAAACATTGCGGGAAGAAGAGAAAACAACTTATACAGATCACACTGCATAGAGCCGGACATCATGAGTACGATCATGAATGTCATAAGTAAAGCTCTTTGATCTGCATACCGCACCACTCCTTTTACCGGAGAAATGGTGGCTATAACGCATTGAAAGATTGTACATATATGGTCCATCGATGCCTAGGGCATACCGTGACCCTACATCCCCGATATTTGCAATGAAATTGGACGCCGCCCTTGTTCCGGGTCCGCACCTCTTAGTGTGACCAGCATGAGCAACATCTGAGGTGCCGAGGTACCATAACGATGGTTAGACAGAAATGTGCGAATTGGAGCCATCTTTGAGTTGTTTAAACACGGTGTCGTTGTCGCAATGTACATTCACAATATGAGACGATCCTTTCATGCAGACCCCTGGCTTTTTCGCCTGGTATCGCCAGCCTGTGTATCAGTAGGTGCCGCCATTACGCCTCATGGTCCATGATACGGAATAACTTACAGCTGATACCCAACGGCAATGAACGGGATCATAAATCCCGTCGTCACAAAAGCAGTGTACTTGATTGCAAACGCCCTGCGATTCTTCCACTGGAATGGCAGGTGCTGAATAAAGCAGCACTCAGTTTGATCTTGCGACAAAACCAAAACGAATACAGCAGCCTACATGGTGGTGTCCATGGTCCGAGTGTGCGAAACGTACGCTGCCAACCGGTAAGCGCGGAACAGCACGCTTCAGAGAAACGACACGGAGCGACGAGAGGGACATTGTAGTAGGATGAGAACGCAGGTTCGCCGTACAGCTGTCGTTGGGGGCAGAGGGGATCAGCTGTTTGTGCGGGGAGCACCTCGGCGTAATATGAAGATATCGCTTCGGTGAGCAGGTGACTATGTGATGCATTGGGTCAGTATTTGTATTCGGGTCGGAAATCAGCCCACACGGAGAAAGGACATGTCTAGAATGTAGCTAGAACAAAGACGAACTGATCCAGCCGGGTCGCGGCCACTGCGCAAGGATGAGGGAAGACCGCTGCGGCAATGCGACGTCCAGACAGGGGCAGTCCGCAATATCTAACCTGTTCATCATAAGTAAAACATGAGTAGATTCATAACAGGCTGAGGGGGAGATCTATCACTCATCCGAGCTGTGCGACTACTTGGACCACCAAGTCCAGAGCCTGTCTAGCGCTAATCAAATTCGACCGCGCCGGCTTCGTCGGCACACTCTACGGTCGGCACAATCGTAGAGATGTGTCCGTTATGTGGGCTAGCTGGATAACTGATAAATCATGCTCTCGCACGGAATCTAGAATAACGTATGTTATCGTGATGTACATAGCTGAGGTGCGACAAACTAAAGGCCTCAAGCTTCGGTCGGTTCCATGGGCGGTGGCTACTGGGGTTGCCTACTATGGAGGATTCGAAGTGTCTTGGCTTATATATAGCATATATGCGCGCATCTTGAAAGAGCCGCGTTAGCGTAGTGGTAGCGCGTCGCACTTGTACTTCACTTCTTCTGCGAAGTAAATGCTATGCGAAGGTCACTCGTTCAATCCGGGTACGTGGCAGTTTTTTACGCTGTGTGCAAAGTTGCGAAGATGCAATGTCCGAAATTTCTCTACGATGTAGTGTATGTACATCAATACGGTTGCGACGCAAGAGAACATGAACCGATATTTAGTGCATGAAATTGTCTAACATAGCCTTGAATGACTCTAGCTGTGTCCAGTTGTTGCCGAGTCGTTCACGATCGGCCTTCACCGCCGGATCTTCAGCACACAGATCATACAGCCTCTGTGGCGAGTCAGGGTCGGTGAGGCGAAGATTAGCAACGAGGCGCTTTTGGATGCCATCTGCAGTCAGCTGATTGAGATCGCGCTGGATAGTCATTGGAACATGGTCGATAATGCGCTATATCCCGAAGTCAGTCAGACCTAATCGCAAGCTCAGAGCTATATTTACCTTGTATGCTACCTGAAAATAGGCACAAACGTCGGCCATAACCACAATCTCTTCTTCGTAGTCATCGGCCCTCAGCCGAGGTTCCTCAACTGCAATGTCTGCAAAACTGGCACTAGTTCTCTCCTCCCCACGTGCCGGATCTGCTCGCCGGAATTTCTTCTTGTATTCTTTAAGCCAGCTCTCCCGCGCTGATTCATAGTCGTGGTTGTTTTGCGTCAAATAGGGCGAGTCTTCTCTCTCTAGCACGTCTATCATGGCGCGGCGCGCGTGCCTCGCGAATTCAGCGATTTCGTTTCTGATCATTGAGCTACAGAGAATGGGTAAATCTAATTGCGATCTTGTGTGTGCATATTGTGACATACCCTAGATGCTGCTCGAGCAGTGGGAACTGCCCGAAGTGTTTGGTGATCTTGTCATTGACTGAGGCATTCAATATGTAGCTTATCTGGTCGAAGCATGTGTGGGAAGGGGCCTTCCATAGGTTGATCGATCGCTGTATGAGTCGTCGTGTGGCCTCATAGGGGATATGATGTGGCAGTTCCCATCCTGTGGATCTGTACGCGGAGTTCAGAGCGCCGAAACAGGAGTCAACAGCCGATAAACGAACTCTTCGATGACGGAGCGAACCGCACGCAGATCCATGGGCGGGAGACAATAGGTCACTGGCCTCGGAATGTCTAAGTCCAGTCTGTCATATTCATATTCTGGCGCGGCTGAACTCTGTGTGGAATCGACTACAGGCCTGAAGTCTGGGGCGGTCTCCCGGATTTTAAGCTTGAATTCCTTGAAGGAGGCGCGATTCTGGTGCACAAACGACTTGTCTTCATTGTGACCGTACACCTCTCCTTGCAGCTCCGTGCAGAAGCCGGATATGCGACCGAGAATCTCGCTTGTTGGATCTGTGTGAATCTCCTCCGGTAAAGTATCGATCTGATAACTGCACTCCGCTAAGCGGTTTTCTACTTCTTCCTTCAGTCCCGGAAGCCTGGATGCATGTGAGCAGGATGTGAAGAGCTCATCGATGTACTGACGATTCCTGCGTGATCTTCATTAGTAGCTCGCTGAGGTCTGAGATGAGGTTCGGGATTCCAAGCCGACGGGACCGCAAAAGAGTTCTCCAAGGCTCCGTTTCAGAAAAGAACTTCCAGGCCCTTTGCGTGAGATCTTGGCGGGACAGGTTCTTGGCTCGCTCGTCGTCTTCCGGAAGTTTTACTACGTAGTATCCATGGTGAAGCTTGTGCGCGCGGCCTTGTATGATATCCAGCCACTTCTTGCGCGCCCCACTTGCTCCTCGAGTGAGGGTGTCAGGCTTGGTGACGACTCCTTGAGAGGCCTTGAATGAATCGAGTACACTTCTATCCGGAGTTATGCCGCACCTATAGTACGCTTTCCAGACGGATCAGCCTGACGAGCAAGACGTACTGCTTGCTGGTTCTCCAAATCATCTGCGGGTGGTCAGCTCGTGACTTATTATATGAGCCGTTGGAGCAAGAAATAATCACCGCTGGCTGGGATTGTTACAAGAATGATTGCATTTTCTGGCTGAATTTGTTCTTCGACAAGAGTTTGCACAACCTTGATAATTTCTTCCTCCTCGTTCTGGATGAGGCCTATAAACGAGGATACGTTGATCATTACTCCGGAGACATGTGCGTAAAACATACCGGGAACATCGACGAATGAGAGCGCCATCCCTTCCGGATCTTGAATGTCCACGACAACAATATCCTTTGAGAACTTTAAGATGTGCGGGTCAGATTCCGTGTGGTCCTTAAGCTGTTCATAATCCATGTCCTTGAACGTGGTCTCCGAGACGTGTGGACTCAGTATAGCCGTCTGGGCGCGTCGAAGCCAGATTTCTACGTCGTTTTTAGATAGAAGTAGCGGGCTAAACTGTAGCTCATGGGTAGTCCCATACTCCAAGCTTCCATTTAGATCCCTAGTGCTCCTGCGAAGAGAAATTTGACAGCTCCAGGTATTGTCGCTGCTGGCTTCGATCGTACATTCCATTGGACACCTATGCGTGCCATCAGGAGGATGTGATCAGTATATTGTACTTTCCTTGACGCACCTCGTACACGTGCCGCTGTCACGAGGCACGTTAATCTACGGTGATTGTCGATAAGCATCTATATCTTTAGATGCAGTTTGGAGGACTCAACCCCTGTGACCGCTTCCACCAGTGAGCTCTTTCCCGCTAGATGTGCGTGCGTTCAGTATATCACGACTATGGTAAAAGAGCATAGTCTTACCAGACTGGCCTCCAATGACCACAAGTTGGGGTATGCCCATGTCGAGGTCCGCCCTAGCAAGAACTGAGGGTAACGTTCGAGAACAGCATAGTCTGGACGACATACCCCAGTGCCTTGAGCTCTTTTACAACGGCAAATATTTCCTTTTGCTTTCGTGCATACTCGCTTTCGGAGATGTTGGTTGTGTCGTACGCCATCATAGTCACGAGTGTGCCACGGTGTATGAAGATACGAGACACGAATGCTAGGTCGGTATTTATCCTCCATCGAGAAGCGCTGGGTCCATACGGCCCAGCATGCTGCATAGTATGCTAGCAGCCTCGAGGCGTCCGAATAGAAGAGTCCGCTTTAGCTCATGCTGGATATCACACCGATCATTCAGCTACTCGAGCGGTGACACTTCTTGACAGCTGGGCGCTTCGTGCGGTACGTCGTCGAGTGTAACAAGTGTGGCATCGCGTATGCTAGGTGATTAGAAGGAATTCGAAGGTTCACGTTCAGCTTCGCATCCGCGCTGCAGAAGTGATGGAGTGACACCAGGGGATATCGTGTGATAGGACGCCCAGCGAGTCTGCATAGTTGACAAATCAGAGTTGCAAGGCTGAGCGGACGTCCCTGGAATGTCAATGTCTCGTCATGGTTACTGGACGCCGCTATTTGGTACGCTGTACTACAAAGACATGACATGGGCAATTGAACAATAGCACCGCCCAAAAGCTGCACTTCGTCTTCAGTGCGATACCAGTGCTCGCATGAGTACGGTTTCGTAAATCAGAAGATCTGATGAGGCTCGAGCAGAATCAGAATGGAGGCAATGCATATTCACGTCCAAGAGCCGGACTTGATAGCCCAACAATACAATGATGAGCGAGCGACTCCGGATCCCGTACGACCTAGAATGTTCCTCGAAGAGAAGAAACCGCACTGAAGGGTTTCCAGCCAATGGGACGAGTGAAAATCCCACAGACGAGGACTATGCATCCACAATAAAACCTAATGACCTTCTGTGCGCTGTGAAGGCGACTTTGTGCATCAGCACAAATGCATGAGGACCGCACAGATACTATGACTAAGCTGCGCACAAAGACGTACCAGACCCAAGATGGCATATCATGGACGAAAGGTCGGATGAGCAGTTCTGAACCTTGTATGGGGTGAGAAGTGATTACTAGCCATTGCGCGCGGGCGAAGTCTGCTTCGCGCATCAGAGCATCCGCAGCGAGGTATCAACGAGGCTGAGCACAATTACGCCACAGCGTGGGAAAGATGGCTACAGGAGCCGCCAAACTTGAGCTTGATTATGTAAGATCTATGACATCAAAGCCGTGGGGCTGCTTCCTAAGTGCGAGTGGGGGTCTACGAGGATAGTGTACAGTGACGAGTCTATCTCAGTTTACAGTCGTTCCCGAAAATAATAAAGTCACTTTTTTTGCGCGTCGTCTCGACGCGCCAAAGTTCCGAGGCAAAGTTCCGAGGCATCTTCCGACTCGTAAGTGCCTGTAAGCGCACCTGGATGCCATCGTTTCGAGCCTTTCTCTTGAGCTCAAACATGTCGCATTTCCCACGGGGCTTATTGCAGTGCAATTTGGAATGTGATGATATCATAATATTAGCCAGTCAGAACAGGAATTCGTCGGGATGGGCATTGGGATGTTTTCGTACAAAAGATAAATAGGGTTCATTACAGCCCGGGTGCTAATATGAACGCGATCACGCCACGGCGATGATGGCTTGACGATGCGGCCGAAGCCCTCGAAGATGTGCTCCCAATGGTAGACTAGCGGGAGATGATTAGAATCTCACGAATACCATGTTGGGCCCAACCGCTTGCCATGGACGAAGAGTACACAGTTTCATATCTTGTTGATTCTTCTATTACCCATAGCTGCAGAAAACAGTGCAGTACACAAATGCAAGTAGGTGCGCTTACGGGCGCTTACGAGTCGGATGCCTCGGAACTTTGGCGCGTCGAGACGACGCGCAAAAAAACGTGACTTTGATATTGTTTTCGGGAACGACTGTAATGAGTGACGTTTGAACTAGGAAGGATGGGTTGGGGTGAGAGAGTTCGGTCGGAATTGGGCAAAATTCCGAAGGTGCTAAGGCTACGAAAAACTCGGAATTTTGAAGGTGTGTTTGGAAGCGCTGGGAATGCGATGATGCGACGGATTTTCGAGCGCTTCGCGCGCGAGGGAGACGACCGAACTGAGCCACAAAGGACCGAACTTCTCGAGCGTTGGTAGGCGGTGTAGAGGCCGAAACGAGGCGGTGGCACGACTACACCACCATCCAACACTGGGGAGTGGCTGGGTGGGTCAGAAAACTGGTTTTTGCAGTGGGCTACGAGGGCCTTCGAAAGGGAGGTGCTGCGCAAATGCGCTTACGCGTCTCTCGTTCCTCCCCACTTGCTTAGTAAGCAAACGTTCGGCCTAGCGCTCGTACCTCGTGCAAGGCGCGAACTGCACACAGTCTATAGTTGTATAAACGATGCACAGCATATTCACATCCCACAGATAATACGACGCAAGCGACCATGGACTTCTATACGTAACTACTGCATGAAACTGTCCAGCTTTGCCTTGATCGACTCCAGCTGTTTCTTGTTTTTGGCGAGCCGTTCACGATTGGCCATCACGACCGGATCCTCAGCGAGCAGATCATTCAGCTTCTGCGACGAGTCAGAGTCAGTGAGGCGAAGGTTGGTGACAAGGCGCTTCTGGATGCCATCCGCTGCCAGCTGACAGAGATCGCGCTGAATAGTCATCGGAACATGGTCGATGATACGCTATATATCGAGACCAGTTAGAAGGTGTCGCAAGCAGAGTACTGTACTTACCTTGTATGCTACCTGAAAATAGCCACGAACGTCGGCCATAACCATGAGCTCGTCTTCGTAGTCATCCGCTTGAGTACGCATAGCTAGTGTCGTATCTTCAGCGACAGTTGCAGACGAGAGATCACCGTCCTTACATGTAACACTAATACGTATACGCCCGTATTCAGTCCTGTATCTTGTGAGCCAGTTCCTTCGCTCTGATTCAAAATAGTCGTTATTTTGTGTTAAATAAGGTGGTTCCTCCCTCTCCAACACGTCTGACAGAGCGCAGCGCGCGTGCTTAGCAAATTCAACGATTTCGTTCCTGATTTTCGAGCTACATAGAAGATGAGATAGGCAATGATCCTGGCCGCTTATGGCTTGACGTACCCTACATGCTGCTCAAGTTGCGGAAACTGCCCGAAGTGCTTCTTTATTAGCTCATTAACAGTAGTAGTCAAGATGTCGCTGATCCTGTTGTAGCAGGTGTGGGAAGGACCTTTCCATAGACTGATCGATCGCTTGATGAGCCGTACTTTAGCTTCATAGGGAATGTTGTGAGGCAGCTCCCATCCTGTGGATCTGCACGGAAGGGGTGTCAACGAATGTAGAGAGACGTTCAAACTTCATGCACAAACTCTTCGATGACGGAGCGAACTGCGCGCACATCCAGAGGATCGAGATGGATAATCGTTCTCCGTGAGAGCTCCGTATCCAGTCCATCAGATACAATTCCGGGCTCAGAAGCTTCGTAGGCCTCGCGCTCAGCAGGTTCGGCATAGACGGGACTGAAGTCTGGAGCGGACTCTTGGATATCAAGCTCGAATGTCTTGAAGGTAGTACGGCTACGATGCACGAAGTATTTGTTTTCGTTGCGACCATACACCTCTCCTTGCAGGTCAGCGCAGAAGCTTGATATGCGACCCAGAATCTCGCTTGTTGCATCCGCGCACATCTCTTCCGGCAGCTCGTGAATCTGGCGGATGCACTCTGCCAGGCGGTCGTCGACTTGTTTCCTTAATGCTGGAATACTGAGTGCATGTAAGTAGAGAGCTTATAGGGAGTGAAGTCACTGACGCTTCTCGCATAATCCTCATTAATAGAATGCTCAGATCCGAGATGAGGTCAGGGATACCAAGCCGACGGGATTGTAAGAGGTCTTTCCAGGGTTCTGTGTCGGTGAAGAATTTCCAGGCCCTTTGCTTGAGTTCGTGGCGAGAAAACTTCTTGGCTCGTTCGTCGTCATCAGGGAGTTTCACTGTGTAGTATCCAAGCCTGAGCGGGTGCTCGTGGCCTTGCAGGACTCTCAGCCACTTCTTGCGCGCCCCGATCGCCCCCGCAGTGAGGGTGTCAGGCTTCGTGACGACTCCTTAGAGGATCCTGGATAAATGGAACGAATCCAGAACGGGTGACGTCGTACCTATAGTTCGCTGTCCAGCCGGATCAGCTTCGCGAGCGAGAAGTACTGCTTGTTGGTTTTCGATGTCGTCTATGCGCGATCGATTCATGACTGATTGTGCAAATATTTGGGGCAATGACGCTCACCGCTGGCTGGGATTGTCGCCAGAATTATTGTGTTGGCCGGCCTTATTTTCTGTTGAACGAGAGTCCTTACAAGTTCAATTACGTGAGGATCCTCGTTCTGAATCAGTCCTGTGATCGAAAACGCGTCAGCCGATGGGTCCATGAACATGTGTAGACATACCGGGAACGTCAACGAACGAGAGTGCCATTCCATCTGGATCTCGGATGCCCACAACAACAACATTCCTCGAGAACTTCAGCATCTGCAGGTGAGAGAAATTCTTCAACTCATTGTAACCCATGTTCTTGAATGTCGCTGGCGAGAGGCCTGGATTAAGAATTGCTGTCTGGGCGCGCCGAAGCCATATCTCCACGTCGTCCTTGGACTCAAGTAGAGGGCTAAACGCCTCTTCAGAGGTGGTCCCATCCATTGGCTCTCCTTGCGAATCATAGTCGCTCTTGCGCAGAGATATTTTGCAGCTCCAGGTATTGTCGTCGCTGGTCTCGATTGTACATTCCATCGGACATCTGTGCATGCCATCAGGACAACGCGATCAACGTGCCATTACCTCCTTGACGTACCTCGTACATGTGCCGCTGTCGCGGGGCACGTTTATCTACAGCGATCATCAATCAATATCCGCAACTAGGAAAGAAGCTTGGACACTCAACCCCCGTGACCGCCTCAACCAGTGAGCTCTTCCCCGCTATGATATGCACACGCGTTCAGTGTCCAACGGCCACATCGGAAGAAATATTATTACCTGATTGGCCTCCGATGACCACAATTTCGGGAGTGCCCATGTGGGAGCCAGCACTAACAATAATTGAGGGCAATGTTCATAAACATCCTAATGTCGGCGACATACCCTAGAGCCCTGAGCTCTCTCACGAGGGTAAATAGCTCGCGCTGCTTGCGCGCGAACTCGCTTCCGGCGATAGTAGTTATGTCCTGCGCCATTGTGCTCATGAGTGCGCCACGGTGTATAAAGATGCGAGACACGAATGCTAGGTCGGTATTTATGCTCCGTCGAGAGCGCTGGGTCCATACGGCCCGACGTGTTGCACAGTAAGCTAGCAGCATCGAGGTACTCGAACACAAGGCCCACGTTCGTTCACGGAGGAATGAGCCGACGTTCGACGGATACAGCATCCAGGGACTCGAGCGTTAGCATTTGTTGACAGTTGGGCGCTTCATAGTACGGTAGGTCGCCCAGTGTGGCAAATGTGGCGTCGCGTATGCTAGTTCGCGTTCAGTTTCGCATCCGCGCAGCAGGAATGACCGGCGTGGCGTCAGGAGACATGGGCCATGCGAATAGAGAAGCTGCGCACGATAACGCCTGCAGATGGCACGTCAAATTTGTGACGCCAAAGGGCGTCCCTGGGATATGGGCAACCCGGGATATCTGTGTCATGTCCACTGGAAAGCACAATACGCTAACCGAAAAGACATGACCAGGCCAATTGATTATCGTGAGCGAGGCTTCGTGAATCAGCACGGCGTCGGCATATCTAGTAGTGGAACTCAGACAGAATTAGCATAAAGGCAATGCACGTTCTCATCACAAGCCGGACTTGGCAGCCCACCAGTGCAAGGCTGAGCGAGCGACCCTGGATCCCGTGCGATGTGGGATGTGCCTCAAGGAGAAGAAGCCATACTGAAGGGCGCCAGACCGATGAAACGGGGAAGCAGCCAATCTGGCGCGCTGACGACGAGACAACATGCACCCACAATGGGACCTGGTGACCTTCTGCGCGCTGAGAGGCGTCTTCCTGCATCAGCACATCGTCAGCAAATCTAGAAGCGCCCCAACGATATCAGACCCTAGCTGCGGACAAAGACGTGCCAGACCGAAGCTGGCATATCATAGACGCAAGGTCGGACAAATAAAGTGAGGTATCAACGAGGTTGGGCACAATTACGCCACAGCGTGAGGAAGATGGCTACGAATTGGATCAAGAGCCGCTGAACCTTATGCAGCGTGCAGTGTGATAAGACCGCGGTTGAATGAGGTAGCCTGCGTAGGCACAAGGGTGTGGAACAGATGGGAAGCGGGGTGCCCACAGTCCAGCCGGCTGAGCCAGAGGAGGTAGTTCGAAGCCACAAAGCAAAGCTTGAGGAGCTGAAACTGAGAACAGCTGACCGTAATTCTACACGCAGGGCAGACACTCATGCGCGGAGCGTGTCGTGGATACGCCACGGCCTACTTTTGCTTTTGTGACCGAGGTGAACTCATACCCTAGGCAGATACTTCATCACACCACGCCCCACAGAATACAATGCATGAAGCTGAAGTGCACATAGCGATACTTCCTTTCCTCTCGTTACACAGTTGGTGGGATCTACGCGTTAAGAAACACTCAGCTGCTCTGCGCTCTGCCAGCCGTCGCCCTCTGTCATCTGCCCACCACGAGCCCGTATGCTTCACGCATGCCAAACCTTCGCGATGAGCTCGGTGAGACCTGCCAGATATCATCTTAGTATGCGCCGATCGAGAGTAGACTTATGGATACGTGACGGGATGACGCCGCGCGAATATCGTCAAGGAAAAATGTGGGAGGGGAAGAACTCACCGATGTCGTTCGTGTTGAACTGGTAGACGCCAACCAAAACAGTGACAGTTGTCGCGCGGAGTGCCCACGTGAGGGCACGGCCGAGGATGGGGAACTTGCGCGGGTGCAGGTAGTCCACCAAGACCGAGTCAAACTAGCCAACGGGCAGCTAAACAGTCAGCATCTCCGCGCGAGATTTCAAAGCAGAGTTACTGCTAAGAGACAAGCACAAGCTACGCACCCCGATGTGACTGTGCATGACGAGACTCACGCCGAGCAGGCCGTCGAGCAGCGCGTGGCTGCTCCCGCTCGTGACGAACGCCGCTGCGGTGAGGGGGACGAGTCCTGCAGATAGGAGGCGCTCGAAGGCCCAGTGGTACGAGCCGTGTGTCTTGGAGGGAGGCGGGAAGGTTGTAGGGTCATTGACGGTACCCTTGTAGATGGCTACATGGGGTATGTAGGCGTGAACAGTGCCGAATGACAATGATTTAAGATGGTGACTTACGACCGCCGGGGACATATGCCGCGTCAGAAACGCTCCGGGCTACACTTGCGCGTACATGAGCGCGTTAAGAAATTCCAGCGAGATGTACAGGAGGATCCCGAGTTGCAGGCGCGGGGCCGTTCGCCTGGTGAATGCCACAGCTTTATCAAGAAAGTAACAAGACGTACCAGTAAAAGCGAGTGGTCGAAGCGAGCTACGTGCAAACGTAGACGCTATCCGTTGGTTGACAGCAGAGCGGGCGATGAGGGAGGCGGACATGGTGGTCGTGTTCTGGTCGGGGACGCCCGTGCGTAAAGGTGCGCAACGGGTATTCAGTAGACGCTCATCGGGCACCGATTATCGCCGCAGCCAATTGAGGGAGGTCTATATGTCCACTCGCATTGATGTGGCGCGCATTGATGTGGCGAGTGTACACAAAAGCCACAGCTTCCTGTATCTGTTGCAGATATTACCGTGAGCTCTATCTTCCCCATCTATACACCATACTTACGTATAATTTGCTTTTTGTAATTTATACGCATCGCATTTGAGTATTTTCACTGTCGTTTTAGGGTCGGTCTTGGAATCTTAGTTGCTGCATCGCAAGTGCCCCAGCAACGAGATGTTGTGAGGGCATGAGATGAGATGAAACCGAGATGAAAAAAGGCAATCGCAGAAGCTGTACACTGGTGTAAGATACGAGAACAAGCCAACATCTCGGTTTCGCATATGTCAACACTAGAGTGGATACCTTAACCTCAACGTCTGTCGGATCATCGGGACGGCAATGCAGCTTTGCGGACGATGTTGAACGATGCAATTAGTGCTCGTCAGCGGAACGTGCGCTGCTAATCGTATGATCTACCCGCAGTCGTTCACATCCGATCCGGTGTATGCATACACTCACATGTATCTCATGATTTCACACACACTTCACGGCTGCACGACCCATACCACTGGGCCCTCGTCCTGCCATACAGTTCCAAGTGCAGCCCCATATTTCCGAGCCCATGGACATACATGAAGAACACCGAGGACGATTATTCCAAGCCCAGCCCATCTGCGTCGTCGTCCAACTCGGTGAGTTCCAGCAGCGCCACACGGTGATACGCGAGTAGGCTCATAAACCAGCCTCTCGAGGAAGGAAGACAGTCGTTCCTTAGAGATACGCGAGGTATTGCAGACGCGCGCCGCCCGCAGGTCCCGCTACAGATCAGTTCCTCGGGGCGCTCGACGACTTCCTCCGGGCGGTCACCTTCGAGCAGTGTTGGGCGCCTGTAGCGGTTGCCAAGTCAGTATGCAGTGTGCGGCCATCTGCCTACATCTGATGCTGCCATACGTAGGGGAAATACCAACCGTGCTATGGCGCTGTTCAAATTCCTCTGGAAATAAATCTAATACTAAGGATGGACATAGGTTGCAAAACTTTCAGAAAGTCGTGAATAGTAAACTCGGCTCGCCGCCGTTTGCCACCGGATCCTTTCAGATGGATACCAGGTGTCCTGTCTATGAAACAAAAATATAATGTCAACAGATGTGTATGTTGAACGAGTGAGCGAGACGCTCCAAGTGGAGGGTGTCAAACGACAGAGGTTGCAAAATTATGTCACAGATCGTCACGCACTGCCGCGCATGCGACGTCGCGGCAGTCGGCCGGCTTGACCGGCACGCAGGTTACCGTCCCACCGCGATCTGGGCCACTGCTGAAGCTGAAGGACTTATGATCAGACCTCCGTCAGGATACCCAAGAACCAAAACAAATATATGTGGAGTGATAGTAAGCGTAATGTGGGATGGAGAATGCAGGAGAGCTGCCGAAACGGAGTTTGAATATGCGAGATTGCGTGACTTCCTTTCTGAGTAATGAGCCAGCGCTTTGTTGCATTTGAACATTGTTCCATAACTCTACACCGAGTCTGTACTACAATGAGAACAGGAGATTGATCATAAGAGTGGTAACAGGTATATTACATTGCTCCAAGAAGAGCGAGATGTTTCAATCACTGGATCGGACTAGATCTGGAAATCAATGCATGAATTTCACAATCTTGGAGACGTTTGCGACACCAACGACTCTCTACAGTGTCCGTCTATTTTGACATTTACTTTAAGATCAGAAGCATGGGTATTGTTACGATTATTTTGGAAGGCCAACCCTTACTATTTCTCGCTATGTGAGCCAGTTTGCAACCTGTGACCGCTTTGCCCACCCATAGTACTCAATGAACGTTACATATCCTTGTGTCCCGTTCACCCCCTATAACCTAAAGCGTGGAATTGTGGCGATGTACCGCATTGGTGTGGTCTATTACACTAAAGGTGGCAGACAGTGATGTCAATCATGATACATGATGTGGCGCTGATTCCGTTGATTATCAGTGACCATCTTAACAGCACGTGCGTGGTGGTCAATCATAGTACATGCCGACCCGGTGTGTCACCTCCAGGCAAAAGGTGACTGCCTGGGGTTGAGCCAAGTTCTCAGATCTGCCCCAATTGTTCGTACGTCTTCAGGGTATAGATGGGGAAGGTAGAGCTCACGGTATCATCTGCAACAGATTCAGGAAGCTGTAGCTTTGGTATTTGCTCCAACTAGGAGACACACGCCGCATCACCGGTGGCGTATGCTCCGCATCGAGCGCAATTCTTTACACAGCCATTAGGTCTAGTATGCCGTCAGTGAACAAACACTTCGTAGTCCCCTTTTACTATGTGTCGGCGGAGAACTGTACCACTGAAATCTTTTACTCGGTGAATTGTGCCAGCGTGCTTCTAGCGGTAGCATGCTCCGAACAGCAGTTCTCCGTATCAGCATCTCGCTGAGTGCGACGCATGTTGAGCAGCATGCGGGAGATTACGATCGACGTCATCCTGCAGCAGCGTTTGTTAGTCAAATATCAGTATAGGCCCAGGCTTACAGACATACGGCGAAACAAATTCTCCGCACACTCCGCGGTATGCGCTCTAGTTACCACCTGCAGGTCAATGAGATGCATAAACCAGCGCCTGTGATGATCTTACTCCTGTTGTCTCCAGGCCGATTTGCGCCATGTTCAGAAGTAGCAGAAACCTGGAATGAGAAGAAGACTCGTTACTTTGCACCATCTAGCTATGTCCAAATGCATACGTAAAATATATGATACCTAACATCGAGATTCTGTAAGCAATGCAGCAGCGATCGAGGACCACCGGAAAAGACTCACCATCCCGTAGCAGTATTCCCGCGAGGGCATGCATGCCGATGAGCCTGCCTAGCCGCGCAGGCTCCAAGGCGATCCACGTTACGGTAAGGACGAGTGCATCGGATGCGATGGAACATGAGCGGGTGATCACAATTACTACTCGGACAATCAGCCGGATACCTGCACATCTACCATAATATCAAGTACATACATCTACAAGCACAGGTGATATACTCATCATTGCTCCAGGAATCAGACTTCAACCCACTCACAGATCAAGTGCGGTAGTGGAGAGCAAACTGAAGGCGTAACAAGCAGATGCACCGTCGTTCTGTCCTGGTTCGCTGATCGCGTACCTCATTTCCGCAAGATTGTACTGTACATGCTGTGAGGTGACTGCGGAGAAGCCGTAGTCGGATGGCTTACCACATTACTTGCTACAGGTACCAGTCCCAGCGTCACCGCTAGACAGACGAGGTGCCACCTACGCCCGGGGATGGCATACATGCGGATGCCTGAGAATACTGCCATTCGATGACGAAGTCAAAGATACCTCTGCCATGAAGCGTGGTTCTTACCTGCCCAGAGGACAAATGGAATCAGCCCAAAAATTGTGCTCACAACTTCAGATGTCACACAACTACAAATTGGAGGACAATTAGCGCGTGATCGAACATGCTACTCACTTACGGACCTCTAATACGACAATCATCGATCAGAGTTTGTATGGACCGCGACCAGTTGGGACTTACAGAAATCGAGTTCCAAGGCATGGCAGCCAAGAGCACGCGTAGCGCGTACACCAGGGTACTATATCTATTCAATAAAAGCAGCCATTTAGAAACCAGCCCGCCACCTCCCCAGACGAGCGCAACCTCGTCTGACAGGGTGATGGCATACTCGTAGAAGATAAGGCCTGCCAAACGTACATGTTGCGTTCGGAACATTTGCATAAATGCACAATTTCACAAGAAAGATGAACGAACGCACAACTAGCAGCTTGTTGAGCGTACACTGAAACAGCACTGCCCACGGTTTGAGTTATCAGAGGGCAAGCGAGGGACTAACATACCTCTGGTCCAACGTGGTGATCAACACACCAATATTTCCATTCGAAGATACTGCCATGTCGAAGTATTAATCCCGTGTGCTGGGAGGGAGCACCTCTTTACTGAGCCGAGCCCTGACACGTCCTTATACTTATATACAGCAAGCATCTGCTGCACATATCTGGAACACAGACGCATGGCTGGATTTGATTTAGCTCAAGCCCTACTTACGTAAAATTTGCTTTCTGTAATTTATACGCATCGCATTTGAATATTTCCACTGTCGTTTTAGGGTTGGTCTCGTACAGTACTCGCACCCGACCACCGCATTATGAACCGAGACACCCCCCATTTGACGCCCAATCATCACGGTCACATCAGCTTCGCAAACGTCGAATTCCGATGTAGCTATCCGATCCTTGCCGTCCACTCTCATTTTTTTTGGCTACCGTTCCTCTCCCCATACATTATATTATTGCTGTATGTTATCTCGCTTAGTAGTCATATCTATAATCGTCCATGATCTGTCTGTGCACCTGCAGTGGAGGGAAAGAAATCTTCCTCATCTTCCTCGATTGATCCTGTCTGCTCAAAGCCATATCCTTCAGTACCGAGAGTTTCTTCGCCAATTATACTCTCACTGAGGATGTCATCCTGCACAACCTCGCCTATGTCGTCATCGTAAAATGTGATGTCCTCGACGTCCGACTTATCTGAGTACGACTCAGTATCCTCGTCGTCGGAGAATAGTCGCTGATTTTCATGCTGCTTACGCCGCCCGGGACCGGTGTCGCGCATACGCGCTGGACCTCGAGGCCGCGTAGTGGCGCGGGTACAAGAGCAACACACATTTTTTGACTATGGTACAAAGAGAATCGAGTGACGCGAGGCCCTCATGAGTTAGGCTCATAAATCAGCCTCTCGAGGAAGGAAGACAGTCGTTCCTTCCTTAGAGACTCATGAGTCTTCAGCGAGGTTAAGGAGCGCTGAGCTGTCTGGGGAATCGGACAGCTACGACGTTTGACAGCTTCTCGAAGCTGATGTGACCGTGATGATTAGGCGTCAAACGGGGGGTGTCTCGGTTCATAATGCGGTGGTCGGGTGCGAGTACTATACGTCTGGGTACGAGACCAGGTTGGTCTTGGAATCTTAGTTGCTGCGTCGCAAAAGCAACGAGATGTTGTGCCTGCCATATACGGCGCGACCGGGCTACGACACTGCATAGTAAATGGGGTGCATCAACGTGGCATGATCGTACCGGGCTGCAGTACGAAGTGCCACATTCAGATCGTTGTGAGTGTATTAAGTCAGGTTCCTGGAGCAATGCTGAGAATATTATCTGTGCTCGTAGTTGGTTGTACTTGAATAATCGTGGTTGTGCAAATGTCCGGCTGATTATGCGCGTAGTGATTGTGATCAACCGCTCATGTTCCACTGCATCCGATATACTTGTCCTTGCCGTAACGTGGATCGCCTTGGCTGAGCCTGCACAGCTAGGTAAGCTCATCAACGCGCATGCTCTCGCGGAATTGATGTTGCGAGATGGTGAGCATTAACATCTCGCAACGGCTCCTGATTGCTACTACATATAGCTCACATATTTTCTGACATATAGGCATTGTATTTTTTGTGTATGTGTTTCAACATAGCTGGATGGTGCTAATAATAAACCCACGTCTTATCTGCAGGTTTCTATTACTTCTGAACATTGCGCAAATCAGCCTGTGGACGACAGGAGTAAGCTCATTATGGATGCTGGCTTGTGCATCTCATTGACCTGCAGTGATAACGGTTATCACTAGAGCGCATACGCCGAATTATACGGGGATCTCCTTCCGCCGTGTGTCTGGACGCCTGAGCATTCACTGATGTCTGACTAACAAATGCTGCCGCAGGATGACGTTGATCGTAATTTCCCGCATGCTGCCGAACATGCGTCGCACTCAGCCCGATGCTGATACAGGAGATTGCAGTGTGGTGCGTGTCACTGTTGAAGGCATGCACGCCTCGCCGAATGGAGGACTTCGGTGGGCCGTGAACAGTATGGGGTGGCGGTTAGGTGCTTCGGTAGGCTCATTACTGAAAGGCGGGGACAGCGAACGGTCTCAGCCTGTGGAAAGTGTGTTCATTGACGATATGCCAGGTTGAGTGACTGTGACAAGTTCGCAAGGTCAATGAACATATGCTATCGACCGCCCCAAATAACAGCATCCCTGGATAAGTTCTATGGCTCCCTGGATCTGCCGTAAATTCAATCGTGATCTGTGTCTCCCTTGCGATTCAGCAGGATCGTGAATGATCAGAGACACACGTGTATACTTCCTGCTCCCATGCTACTTAGCTTTGCGCTCTATACGCACTGCACATATCAGTAACGGGGCCACTGCACCATTCAAGGACTGTTCCGAATCGCCCTGTTACTTTTTCGATCCGAGAAGCGCCTGCCGCATTCCTACACCAAGTTGTCGCATCTGCCAACGATGCTACAGAAATGGGGCGCATGATTGCGGCACGGTGAGCTCTATCAGATTGCGGCCTGATGTGCCACAACCAATCACTGCATAACCAAAGGTGCGGAAGCGCAGCATCAGTTACTGCAGCTTGCCTGCCAGTTGAGGCCTGCTTATGCCATGAAGTACTATTGCCTGCGGTCTTGAAACTTAACCGTGTCGCCCGAACAAAAAGTTCAGCTGCCGAATCCAGAGGGCTGTACGAGTGCACCATGATACAGGTTACCTGCTGCGATGTCCAGATGCCCTCGCCATGGAGAATGAGCTCAGGGACCTCGCTGCTACTCAGGATGATGATTATGATTATGATATTGTTCTCGGAGAGGGCTAGGCTCATTGTGCCTTTGTTTCAGCAAGACAGAGTAGCCTTTGGTGTTAGCGACCTGTATGTGTTTCAGGTGATCTCACTGCTTACGCTGTCGCATCCAGTGCAAGAGGATCGACAAGACTATTTGAATAGCTCGTCGATGCCCACGATGACAACGATTTACGATGTGAGTTCTCGATGCGCTGCATGACAATCTACCTTGTGCATGTTTCCTCAAAGATGAGCCCCAGACCAAAGGGCAGCTGAGATGTCATTTCTGGCAAGATGAGACGATACAGAACCTGTGTTACGAGTGGTGGTGTAAGGCGTAAAATACAACATCAGAATCTGGCTGTACGTTTATGTGAGAATGAATGTTCTTTATCGAAGCTGATATCGAACTCTGACCTGTCGACATCGGGACAAACAATCACTCCGCCGGTGCTTTGTGTCTTCCGTAATTTCCATCCAATACGTATAGGTCTCCTACACATACGTACACATATATTACATGGAGTGAGATGTCCGATTTTTGCAATGAGCGTACGCGCAAAGGTGCTGTAACCTGTGGACGGCGTCCAGTCAACCCTATCATCTTGTCCCTCGGCCTGCGATCAAATGCGAAAACCTTCTGATAAGGAGCCAGGCACCTTCCACATCCAGAATGGACCTAGACCGGTGTGAGCATAATAACAAGATGCGTCATGTTCGCACTCGTACCGCTAGGATCGGCTATCATGGAAAGGGTATGAGAGACGGGCAATTTGACCTGCTGCTTTGCACACACCTTCCTCGTGGAACGCGCCCGTCCAAATTCCTGCGACGCCCGCCGCACTGCACACATTACCGATCTGCACACCCTCCGTGCTGCAGTCACACAGATTGCCATCAACGCCCTTGTTCCATTGAAAAACTGACATAGTAAAAAATTCACCTCCACTGCGTAACCCCGTCATACTTTGTAACCTTCTCAAGAGCGGGGTGAGTGGAGGATACGACGAATCGGCACAGCTCCCTGCAGACTCACGAAGAACCACCGGATGGCGCCGTCTGTGAGTAGACGGACGTGGCCCTCTACTGTGGCGTCGCCGTTGTGCGCCGCAGACGAGACGCCTTTGAAGAACAGTGGCGGGTAATTCGGGTTGACGAGAGGGAACAATGACGATGATGCAGGAGAGCCTGATGTTAGTTGTGGGTCGATCGCCTCAAAGCGCAGCTCAACCGGACGGATGGCCTCCTGGTACTCGTCGTCAAAGTATTCTGGGTTACGGTTCCCCTGAAAGTTATACTAAGATGGGTCAATATCCCTTGGTCTTACTGGATGGCCTGAGGGACCCACATTGAATTCTGTAGACACGGAAAGTTCAAACTGAGCCGACAATAAGCAGATACCACGCATGTTTCAACCTACCAAGAAGGTCACTGGAGTTGACCGCCAGGGTCACTAAGTGATATTTCCACGGAAAGACAACATACCGAGAATCCATGAAGCAGACGAAACGTCTCCACGTCCCTTCTACCCCCGCCCAGTCATATGGTTTGCGATCATGCGAGAACGGCGCAGAGTACGCCTGAGTGGATGAAAGACCAGCAGGAGGCTTGCAGTACAGTCTCAGCGCGAGCATGGGCAGCTCCCAGAGCTTCAGAGCCACCACGTTCACGACATGCATGACATGCTCCCAATTGACCACGATCTCGCCGTCCGCTCCGGGCGTGTAGGGGCCATAGTACGTCTCCGGCTTGTACCTGCGGAGGTCGTAGACGTAGCACCGGCTGTGCTTGCGCAGCTCACGCAGACGCCTCTTAGTCACCTCGTCCCCCAGGCTGTCGTCGCTCGAGCGCTCGTACGAGAGCGCAACATACGCCATGAGTCGCGCGAGTAGCTTACGTTCCGGCACCGCCACCGAGTTCGCATCGAGCTTCGTCAGCTTGTTCAAGAGCGGGTCCAACCACTGCAGGCTCTCTGATGTGTCAGACTCCGGGCCGTCTGATATGGGTAGCGCGGTCTCGACAACAGACACTAGCGTCTCTAGTGCTCGGGGCAGACGTGGATCCCCCGCTAGCTCCTCGCGACCTACCACAATCTCCGCTTCGACCCTGCGTTGCAGCTCGCCCCGCCAGTCGTGCTGCTCTAGGGGCTTGCTCGGGATCAGAGGAAGGACTGTCTTGCGGAGGTCATCGAAGGGTCTGGATAGGAACAGCTCGCGCCACAGGTATTGGTCATCGTCCTGGTATGCCAGCTGGTATGCGCTGCGACATGTCCGAGAGAAAGTCTGCACCGGGCGGTCAATCGTGCTCAGAACGGACACAGAGGTTCACCACATACTGCAACGTCGCGCGGTTGGCAGAAGAGTAGGATGCGTTTGATGAGTTTCGGGGGCAGGCCGCAGAAAGCAAGAGGCATCGCGGTTGTTGTCGAGAGAACCCAGTGGGTCCCGCCATTTGTAGCTTACGAACATCTGCTGTGGCGTTATCTCGGGGCAGATATCTTGGTAATATGCTACGTCAAGCGGATGGCCGCTCGGACATATGAGGCACGATCTTCCTCGGAGAGCATGTCTCAGAACAAACACGGGTTCGGACCACATAAAAGTGAAGACGAAGCAGACTTCAGTCTCGCATGCTGGATATGAGAAGGGCAGCTAGAAGGGACTATCTGCATATCCTATGAACGCCTCAGCGTGGCGTCCAATCAGGAAGGATTGATTTGAGATCGCAAGACGTATGGATGCAGCGTGCAGAGCTTCTCTTGATTTCATGAAAGTCTATCCAGTCTAATAGTATTCTATAGTACTCAGGGGGTAATCATGGTGAGAAATGCGGAATACAACCCTCGAAACCTGAATGCCAGGACCCCGGGGTCGAACGTAACGATTTTAATTTAGCGTGATACGAGCGATGTTAGTGGTCCCCGTCCTTCTCCGTGATAGTTGGAAGCTAGCCGTTCGACACCTGCGTCTCAGCAGAGCCATTCTGATGCCCATGGTCGTCTGCATCGTACACCGACATGTCGGGGCGGCCGTGACGGTCGCCGGCGGCTATGGGGCTGTCCGCGTCTTTCCGCGGTGCCAGTCCAAGTAGTCACGGCGCACTTCAATATAATCGTTCGCGAACTCGCCAATCTGCACAGGCAGAGTTTCAGCTCAAACCTTCGTTTCATTGCGCATTGAGGACGTACCTCTGCGTCATCCATTCCAAGTATCCCCGCCTCAGGCGAAGCGCGTAAGCTCAGCATTGGGATCATGTTGAGGCCTTTGGCGAGCAACGCCGTCACAGCGAATGCGTAGCCCACGGCAGCACATACATAGGCAAACTGGATGTACAGTTGTGGTGCGAGTTGTCCTAACCCCCGCGGGGTGTCAAGCGATATCAATTTCATCTCCGGCAGAGGCCCTCGTCATGACGTGCGACGGACGGTGGCAAGGCAGACACCGCTTGCATCCAGCGGATTAGACCGCGCTGACATGAGCGCGTGGTCCGCTGCGGCCCAAGCTGCGTTGGGGCTATTCTCAGTCTCCAAATGCCTCAGTTCAATCTTCAGTCATGTCATCGTCCGAATACCGCCGCCTATACTGCAGAGCGTATCTATGACTTAGCCCCGCATTGGTGAGGTTACTGCTTTAAGAATATGCAGGCTCTAGCGTATTGTTATAAAACATAGGCAGCCTTTTATGCAATTGGTGAGTACGATTCAACCTTGCCCCGCCAAAAAGTGTGGCAACTTGATGCGGATGCGCGCCTACACGGTCCACGTGATGCTAAGGGACGCGTACACTAACGCGCGGAACGCGATTTGTCCTCTCGAGGCCTTATAATACCTGAGCTACTCCCCTCAGCTTGTCTTCACGCACCTTAGGGTTACTCGGAAGCCCCCAAACTACCCGTCCTGTTACTCGAGTCTCCCCCACGCCGTTGGCGAGGTTAGATTCAACCTGTGGATAGGGCACCTGATATTACAGGGATAGCAAAGACACACAAGGTGAGGATAGTGCACAGATTTGATTCAGTAACAACTCTAGCATGAAAACTCGAGGCCGCAGACTAGCGTTCAGCCGTGATGCTCAGCATTCGTTTGTCGAGCCGCGTGTGGCTGATTCCAAGACTGTTTGGCCTCGCCGAGGGTTAACGCGGCAATTATATCCGCGCACTACTGTATCATGCCTATTCTTTGGAGTTTGGATTAGCTCCAGTCAACCATATGGTGCGCTCTACATACCATCACGTTCAGCTTGCCGCCACCTGCACCTCATCGTGGTTCCGAGAGTGGACTGGTAGAATGCCCGGGCATCCTAGCAGCTACTGGAGCCACTGGTATTCTACCGTTACAAAGGGGCCCAACGCTGACAAGGAAATGCGATTGTTCGCATGATAAAATCGTGAGCCTTACAGCTAAACCTATCTTCATGATTGCATTATGTGCATCTACGCCTCGCTCGCTGCTCAAGGCGCCAGGCGCCTCTGGGCTATTCACATCAATGGCATGTTCATGACCGCGATCAAGTCCCCCGAATGTTTCTTCCATCGCCGGATCCCAAATTTCGACGCATATAATCATTCAATTGCGGATGCTGACCATCATGTCGTCTCGTGCTTTACAGTACGCATGTTAAAATGCCGCCCATCAAGCTGGCAATCATAGGTGCGGGTCCGTCCTCATTCTATGTCGCATCCCGCCTGTTATCTCTCCTCCCGCAAACAAGCCCTCAGGCTTCCCAGCTAAAGATCCACATGTACGACCGCCTATGGGCACCGCACGGGCTGGTACGATATGGCGTGGCACCGGATCATCCTGAGGTGAAGGTACGCGCTGGTGCCCATAACGCCACACGCCACCACAGCTCAACCTCCCGCAGAACTGCACACACAAATTCGACGGCGCCGCCGAAGATACGCGCCTCCGGTTCTTCGGCAACGTGTCCATCGATGCGCGCGTCCCGTACGCGACACACATTCCCCTCTCCGCACTTCTTCCCCACTACACGCACCTGCTAATCGCCTCGGGCTGCACCGTGCCCACGCTGCACCCCGCGCTTCCGCCCTCCGCTCACTGCGTACCCGCGCTCTCGCTCGTACACTGGTACACACAGCATCCCGCCGCACCGCCGCCGCCGCCGCTCGAGCGCCTCAAGCATATCTCAATCATCGGCCAGGGCAACGTCTCCCTCGACGTCGCGCGCATGCTCCTGACCCCTCCCTCTGTGCTCGCGAAGCACGACGTCCCGGAGCGCGTGCTCGCGGTCCTCGCGGCCTCCGCCGTCGAGCACGTCTCCATCGTCGGCCGGCGCGGCCCGCACGAGGCGGCGTTCACGACGAAGGAGCTCCGCGAGATGATGGCGCTCCCCGACGCGGCGCTGCGCCCGCTCGACCCCGCGCTCCTCGCGCCGCCCGCCGACGGCAAGCCGCTGACCCGCCAGCAGACGCGCACGCTGCAGCTCCTGCAGAAGGGCTCCGCGAACGGCTTCGGGACCACCCGCAAGACGTGGTCGCTCGACTTCTTCCGTGCGCCCGCCGGCCTCGCGGGCCCTGCGCCGGGGGAGGACACGGCGCGGCTCACGCTCGCGCACACGATGCTCGACCCGTCCGCGCGCGCGGTGCCGACGGGCGAGACGTCGACGCTCGAGACGTCGCTCGTCGTCACGTCGCTCGGGCACCACGCGGACCCCGCGACGGCGTGGTACGAGCCTGCGCTCGGGCGCGTCCGCACGGTGGGCGGGCGCGTGATCGATGCGGCGGGGCGGACGATGCGCAATGTGTACGCGAGCGGCTGGGCGGCGACGGGCGCGCGCGGCGTGCTCGCGAGCACGATGATGGACGCGTACGCCGTTGCGGATGCGATCCTGCGCGATGCGTTCCCTGAAGAGGACGTGCGCACGGTCAATGTCGGCGATGTGGATGTGGGCGCAGGTGCACAGACTAAGGGCGAGCTTGGATTTGCAGAGGATGTATTGGGGAAGGACGTCGACGTTGATGTGCCGCCTCCAGAGGTGGAAGCTGCATGGCGCAGGGGGGAACTGACGGACTATGAAGATTGGAAGTTGGTTAATGCCGAGGAGATCAAGCGCGGTCAACAGAAGGGCAAGGAGCGAGAGCGCATGGGAAGAGAAGAGGCTCTGGCCTTCCTTGAAGGCATCAGGCTGCCCAGGTCATGATGTGCGCGCAATTTGGAATTCACTAGAGGTGACGGCCAATATTTTGTGATACTCTGATGCATTCACTGTCATCTCGTTTTGTTTGGCCAATAACCGTAATCCTTTCTCTACAACTGCTCACATCTCAAACGTTACAACGGTCGTCTGTATAAATTAAACGTTTGTACTATGACTCCGATCGTTCTTGGGAACACATCTGCAGCATTGCAGGATTTCTGTGCGATAGGAGCTAAGTGTATGATGCGCATAGTATTCACCAACATGTATGGGAGGTGGTGATAGAGAGATACTGTAGATATCTGGAAGCGTACCAATTGGTATCGCGCGCACGGAATGGCTAGCTGAAACATGAGATATAGAGGTACTGGAGACATGGACGCGAGAAAGAAGGGAACGTAATATACTTGGCTGAGAGTTGAGCCACAAAGATCAGAAAGCAGTGCAGGGCAACAATAATAAGACCGGAGACAAGTAAATACGCGAGTGTCCGTTCGATGGTGTCGGTGAGCGAACGTAGTCAGCCTGCTCCCGTAATGTTACAGGCAAAAAAATAAGTCAAAGGGCAGTGTGCCTGTCAGAGTGGACAGAGACAGCTGTGATGATCAGAGGCCTATTCCTCTTCCTCGGGCTCCTCAAGCACGTTATGCAGGGGGGCGCCGTGCACGTAGCGGTTTGGCAGGTTGGGTTCGGGGATCTCCTCGAGCAGGGATTCTGAATCAAAATCTGATTCTTCCGGGGCTGACACAGATGTAGAGGGTGAAGGGGATGACTGGGCGGCAGAAGTCGCGGACAATTTCGTTGGTACTGGGAGAGATGCGGAGCGTACAGGAAGGCGGGAGGTGGCCTGCAGGGGAGGGAGAGTAGCTCCGGCGCGCTCGCGCTCACGGTACATCTCGATCAACGACGCGGTCTTGCTTGCGGATGGCTTCGCAGAGCTAGAAGGCTCAGAAGCAACGGACGAAGGTTCATTTACAATGTACGCAGGGCGCTTGCCGTTGGTGGGCAATTTCGGGGCATGATGATGAACTACTAACGGTGCAACCGCGGGCTGCGGTACTGGCTCGATCTCCCCCTCCGTATCAGATCCGTACATGGAGGATGTAGCAGAGTCCTGTTGCCGCGAGGTGCTTCTCGACATCGATCCAGGAACGCCATCGGCCTGCGAGAACGCATCACTATCAAAGGACGATCGGTCAAAGCCGCCGCGCGAGTCCTGAGAATCGAGCTGCGCGGGGCGACGCTCGGGGTGCAGATCAAAGTAACCCACCCGCTTCGCCCGCGCAGGCGCGGCTGGCTCTTCGTCTTCGTCATCTCCATACAACGCGGAGTCGCGCTCGCGGTTCGAGGGCGTACGGTCCGTGAACGAATCCTCCATCGTCGTGACATCGAAATCCCTCCGCTCCTCCCGGATGGACATCTGGGCACCCTGGGGCGGCCGGATGGGCTCCATATCACTATCCTCGTTCGAAAACCTATGGTTGCGCACGCCGGCGAGCACCTCCGCGACCTCTTGGCTCGCGAGCTCCGGGTCCGACCGCCTGCTGCGCAGCCTCTGGTGCGCGGTGCGCTCGGCATCCTGCGTCTGCATGCGGCGGTTGCTGTTCGCGACGAGTATGTCGACCCACGCGTCGTCCTTGGAGCGCCGGCGCGCGCGCTTGTCGTTGAGGCCCTTGCCGCCGCTCCCGAGGTCCTCGTCCGAGAAACTGGCCAGCCGCGCGTCAAAGTCTACCGTCTCATACTCTGCAGGAGTTAAGCCCGACCTTCGCGAAATCGTGGGGCTGACCGGCAGCCCCGCAGGCAGCCGCAGGCGCGAGATCCGCCGCTGGAGCGCCGAGGGCGAGTCGGTGCTGTCCTGCTTGGCCGGCCGCGGGCGCGCTGCCGGGACGGGCGATTGCGTGTTGAGGCGCAGCGCCGGGGCGGACTGCTTCGGACTGACCGTGTTTAGGGTCGCAGACCCGACGTGTCCTGATGTCGCGGAGTTGCTTGGGGCAGGAGACTGTCGGTCTTGCGATGTCTGGCGGTTGAGCGATATAATCTTGGTGGCGCTGCCGTTTTCACGCAGAAGACCTTCGAACTCGAATTCGCGGTAGGATGGGCTCGTTGGGACGTGGCCCACAACGTACGGCCGACCATTGAGCGTGGGTGCCTGCTTCCATTGCTTGGATTTGTTAGCTGTGCCGAAAAGCGAGGGTAGTCGACGCCTTGGTCTGTCTGACAGCGCGAGCTGTTGTCTATACTCTAGTGGCACGAACTCTTCGAAGAGGAAAAGCGTAGTGGACAATCGCGGGTCAGAGTTGTTCGGTGGAGGTGTAGTTCTGTTCACCGGCATAGACTTGAATTCAACCTGATTGTTCATGATACGTGAACACATATTGTGCGCAAGACATAGAACTGCTTTGTGCGTACCAATGCCCAATTGCACTCTCGGTCCACCTCTTCGCAGCGCTCGATGTCCATCCACCCGCCCCCGTACACGAGGTCACAGAACACATCCACGAATGCCTCCTCGATCACTTCCTCCTGACCGAGCACAGGTTCAGTATCCCATCCAAAAGCGGGCAACGCCTTCTGCGTCTTCTTCAGCTTGCGGTGGATCTCTACCGAGTGCGTCGGCCAAGCGTTGACGGAGTTCGTCAGAGGCGTGCTAAACTGCAGGGTCGCATTCAGAGGTGCATCTGTGCGTGAGAACCCAGACGAGGAGAAGTCTTGCCAGGTGAGCGTCGCACGTTTCGCGTTGCGTGCCTGCGTGGCGAATACGTCAAGTCAGCTTCCGCCCCCGCACGATGGAATTACACAGCGTACCGCCCGTGCGCCCTCCGTGAGGTCGAACTGCAGCTTCTTCTCGTCTGCGCCGAGGTCGCCGAACCCCATGATCTCGAACTCGCCCCACTTGAGATCGGTCAAGCTGCGGAACCGGTCCTCTCCCGCGCGCGCGCCGAGGATGCCATGCTCCTTGTCGTCGAACAGCGGCGACGGCGCGGACGACGCGGACGACACGGACGACGTGAGCGACGGCGCGCCGCTGAGGCTCGGCGCGCCGGAGCCCGCGCCCGTGTCGGGGTGGAACTGCGGCGGGAGGTCCATCCGCTTTTTGTACGCGTCCGAGTAGCGCGGCGCGAGCTTGAGCGTCGGCGGCGCGACGCGCTCCCACTCCTTCGCGCTCGCGAACGCGCGCTCGCCGACGGCGGACGCCGCGCCGCGCGCGCGCTGCGCCCACCCCGCCGCGGTCCTGACGAGGTCCGGCGAGTACATGCGCACGTTGCGCCGCACGCGCACGACGCGCACGGTCCGCGCCCCGCGGCGCGGCTCCGGGCGGCGGTCCATGCGCCCCGCGGCGGGCAGCATCGCGGGGTAGTCCTGGATCCAGGCCTTGAGCCGCGTGGGGACGCCGACGAACGGCGCGGCGCTGGCGCTCGTGGCGGGCGCGTCCTGCCAGCGGATGAAGGCGAGGATGAGGTGCTCCGTCGCGGTCGTCGCGCGCAGGTAGTAGACGTAGGCGTGGTGGAAGGCGAGCGTGGAGGGGCCGAGGCCGAACAGGAGCGGCCCAAACAGCGCCGATAGCGTGGGCGGCGTGTGCCCCGACGTCGCGGAGTGCGCGGTGAAGCGCGAGAGGAGCGTGAGCAGGCCGACGAGGATCGTGCGGAGCAGCGGCTCGAGCGGCTCGAGGAACGCCGCGAAGTGCGTCTCGGGGTAGTTGAGCGCTGCGGGCGGGGTTAGAAGTAGGGCGGGGAGGCAGCGGCGGGCCGCGCACCTGTCTCGGCGTCGCGCCAGCCGACGTAGTCCTCGTACGGAACAAGCCCGCGGACCTCCTGCCCCCTGACGATGCGCACGACCCGTGCGAGCCCCCAGCGGAGACACATCCCGAGCTCGTGCGGGCCCGCGAGCCGCGCCTCCTCGCGCCACTGCCGGTCGGCCTCCGCGGAGGGCTTGCTGCATGTGCGCAGGAAGGCCTGGATGAGCCGTCGGACGGCGTTGGAGGAGACGTCGAGGGCGAGCGTGGAGAAGATGAAGGGCGTCGTGAGCCCGCGCATGCCGAGCTCGTCCCCGACGACATCGACGAGGCGGGCGACCTGCTCGAGCCCGAGGACTACGTGCCGCGCGAAGGAGAGGTAGCCGTAGTCATGGGTCTGCCGCTGCTCCGTCCCGGGCGTGTCGCCCGTTGTCTCGATGCGCGGCGGCTCGAGGTTGAGCGGGAGGAATGCGCCGTCCGGGATGGCATACTCTGTTGCTTCCGACTCGACAACAGAGGGGATCTTTGCCCTCGCCTTGTCCTTGGGCTCCTTTTTCTTCTGGCTCTTGATGCTGGGCTGGGGCGAGGCCGCGAGGCCGCGGGCAGAGCCCTTGCTGGTGACCCTCCCGAATTCGTCGTGCGGGGCAGGCTCGCTCGCTTTCTTTGCCGTAGACGATGTGCGTGAACGAGAGAATATGCTCGGCATCAAGAGAGCGGAGACGGTCGGGCAGCGAGCTCGAGACGGTTGAGCGGAGGCCAGGGTGCGATCGCAGAGTTCACACTCGTGGGCAATAGGGTTCGGTGGTAGAAGGTCGTAAACAGGCAATCACCCAGACAACGTCTGACGCAACGACGAGCGACAGCACAATGCAATGTGGTCCGTGGTAAGTGCGCCTTAGGACACGGCAAAGCGATTACGCTTCCGCACTGGGATCATACCAAAACATTTGTATTGGGTTATAGCATCGTGCAAACATCACTAAATTCCGGGGTTTGCAACACCCGATACGAGCTTATCCCTGCATCGTGACAATCATCCTGGTGGCGGTGGACCGGAGCGCGGTGATCGCAGCCGACGATACAGCGGATCAATGCATCCATCGGAGCATCGCTGCACCCAATGCGGCAAATCGCAGCATGGAATCAAGTCCATCCGTCCACAGAAGTAGCCATCCATTCAATCAACTCGGTTCATGTAACTGAAGCCGACATCGCAAAGCATGTGGTCGCAGTATTTTGCCCTGGCATTGCTAGTGCAAGATGGCGGTGAGGCCAGAGCACTCATAAGCTGGAACGCAATGAGATCTTCGTGCTGCAATGAGGTTTGTTCGCGAGTCACAGGAACTGGTGCTGGAATTTGCTGATCCGGAATAGAAGCAGATTGAAACAAATGAGGAAGATAAAGTGCTTGCGTTACTAGGAACGTTGAGGGCATTGCTGAAACGAGATCGCGCAACGCCACGACGTAGACGCTGGGCGTGGTGCCACCACGCTCCAGGCACCCGCGACGGTTCGCGCATCCAGCAGCGAGGTCGCGGTCAGTCGTTGTGTGAGGAAGAGCATTGTTGCGCCTCGCTATTCCCCCAACTGCTAGATCGTCCAGGAGCTGATGCGTGAGTAGCCGCTGCAAGGGCATGTTTGACTGGGAAGAGTGACGGGGATCGGCACTGGTCGCACACCGCTGTTATATGTCGCGCAATTAGAAGTGTTTTGCTAACGATAATTATCACTCGGCTTTTTGTGGAGCAAGAACGAGGAGTGGTGGAGTGTGGCATCATCAACACCCCACAGAGTTAATCCAGGCAAAATGCATGGTAACATGCTAATTAGCATGTTTATGATCACTCGCCATCGCTGTTGGGTTTCGGCGTGTGTTTTCGTACATCCGATGCGGGTTGACTGTACTTGGATACAGTTACTGGTATGTGTCGCAACGATCAAGCACTGCGCTCCAGCCACTCCACTTCAAAAGTTGTGGAGCTCAAAAATCGGCGCTACAGTGATAACTATCGTTAGCAAAACACCTCTATTGCGGAATGCCATACCTGACATCGGAGTTGGGCGCGCGCGGCGGGCACGACGCGCCAAGAGGCGAGCGGGATAGAGGCGGGGAGCGCGGACCCGGGGACGGTTGACGGCGTGACGTTCCTGAGGGTGTCTCATTGCCAGGCTGACATGGAAGGACATCACGCCCGAGACACGACGGGAGGGGCAGGACGAATACGCAGCGTCCAGAGTCATCAAGGGCATGCGCCGCAATAGGGCTCGTGATGTTGATCGGCCGTGGAAGGCGACATGGCCGGGGTTGCTGCGCAAGAGGCTTTCCCCACGAGTGATGGCGATGAGAAAGTCGACGCAAATTCGGGCTCCACATGGTGTGTTCCAGCTCCCATGGAGAACAGCGGCGGACTGCTATCGAAGGCTCGCAACCATAGCCACAGTTTCCTAGGACCTCCCGGGCTGCACTCGTGCTTCCAGCAGACCCTCAGAGAGCAAGAGTCGTAGTGGCTGTGAAGCCGCTGTGTGGCGTCCCCAATTCTGATTTAGCACGCAGTGGCGCACCGTGGTACAAATTCACCATGCGCAGTCCATGGTCATCCGTAATCAATTAATGACACAACACAAGATAGCGCCGTAAGCTGGTACAACAAATTCATCAACATCATTCAAGTCTCAAACATCATGATATGATACAAGCAAACACTTAAAACGGCCTCGTCTTGTCCGACACGAACGGCGGCGGGCCCTCCGGGGGCGTGTACTTCGGCGGCTGAGGCTGGTAGGGCTGATAGGGCTGCGCGAACACGATATATTTAGCCAATCTGGCACTCGGAGCAGCAGTGACAGCGACTCGTGACGCACCGGAGCGAAGCCGCTGCTCGGGTCGTAGCCGTGCGTCGGGGCGGGGTACTGAGGCTGCTGGGGCACGTAGACGGGGCTATACGCCGACATCCTGTTCGGCGGCACGCCATACGCGCCGCCCTGCATCGGGTACGCCTGGTTGTTCACGTAGGCCAGGTTCTGCCGGCGGATGCGCCGCTGGCGCATCACGCCGACCATGATCATGAGCAGGAGCCCTACTACGGCTGGAGGGAGGAGGAGAAATGAGAGAAGGATTTGGATGTCGTGCAGACCCTGCGCACCTATGGCGATCCCGATGCCGATTCTCGCGCCGGGCGAGAGCCCGGTGCATTCCTCGAATCTGCGAAGGAGCTTAATGAATCAGATCAAGGGTGAAATAGATGCACCACGCACCCATTATAACCGCAAGGGTATGCCTGTGCCTGCGGGACATGCGCGAAAGCCCATAGCACTGCGGTCACAAGCGGCAAGATGCTCAGCACTGCTCGCATTAAGCGCCAACAATTAAACGGCTGATCAGCACCGCATCAAGGTTCATCACCGTCAGACTCACTAGTAGTGCAACTACTCGGAGGCCAGTCAACGAAGAAACAAGATTGAAGCAGCAAAGCAGCTGGTGGTTGTGGGGAGAGGAGCAGGTGCGAAATAAAAAGCGGTGCAACGCCGCAGGCCCGCAGTACTTGTCAGGCCCCTTCGGCTTTGCGGCCGTTAAGCGCCCATGGCCCCTTTCGAGGTTGTGGGCGCCTGTGTATTGCACAAGGATATGCGGTTTAGACGCCCGTCCGCACACTCGAGTTGAACCTTCATTCTGCTTTTGCCGCGCACTGCAAACTGAGAGTGCCGTCGGCCCACTATCGACGACCACCGACTTCTCAGCACGAGCTGCGAACTGCCAAAGAAGGACGCGATGTCGGACGACTCAGACTTCGAGGACGAGGTGCCGCTCTCGCACGCGTACTCTAGCAATAAGCCCGCGGCCGCCGCCAGGGGACGGGGCGGCGCGGGCGACGATGACGGCGGGTACAAGATCCGCGGCGCGCTCAAAGTCCCGCGCCCGACGAGCTACACGACCCAGGCGCTGTTTGGTACGTCCGCCGCACGCTTCGCTGTTGGGCGGCCGCTGAGCCGTGCGCCGTGGCGCGTCTTGCAGATCAGATGGTCGGGGGCGACATTGACCTGGAGCCGGACTACCAGCGCGGTGCGTGGGTTGGTTAGGTTGTTTGGCGCAGGAGCAGTTTGGCTGAGCTTGGACGTGTCTCAAGATGTGGTGTGGCCGGAGGCGAAGCAGATCGGTAGGTGCTGTCGGCCTGGGAGGCGTGCTTGTGGTGTGACTGACCGACATGCCTGATAGGGCTCATCGACTCCATCTTCCGCAACTTCTACGTCCCGCCCCTCATTTTTGGTGAGCATAGATGTGTTGACAGCGCGTGTGATGCTGACGCATGTCCTCAGCCGTAGTCTATCGAGACGACGGGTCAGAAAAGAGGGTCTCGATCGATGGAAAACAGAGGCTGACATCTATACGGAAGTGCGTAACTTCAGTGCTGCGCAAGGACACATATTGACCAGCGCATTCATCACGTCGATGTAGATTTATGGAAGGCGAAGTGAGTGCGTATACCTTCGGGGGCATTGCAGGTCGCTCATACACAGTGTAGATTTATCGTACGTATCTGCATCAAGTGTGTCGAGGAAGATCACTCACCTAGCTGTCTTCAATTAGACAGAGACGTGTAAGGCACCGTGTACAGATCGATAATGAAGTGCTCATCCTGCTTCGCAGATTCACGAAGGAGAAATTTGTCTTCAAGAATACTGGAAAGTTCAAGGGAGTCAGCGTACTCCCGGACCGCTATATAAAGATCTTCAGGACCAAACAAATTGTGTGTATCTCCGCTGCTCGTCGATAACCGCTGACGGCTGTATTCTGTTCAGGTGTGTATTGAATACCAGGATCTCACTAACGAAGACGAAAGGGAGATCTTCCAGGTAGTTCTTGCCGTCCGCCTTTGATTTCGCGCTCTGATGGTCATCTGTCCAGAGAGTACAGTTGGGTATGGCATTGACGCCGGCAGGTATTGCATTGCTCTCCTCATCGGAGGCATTTATTCTCACTCGCGTTCTGCAGAGAGACTGCAAGCAATCAGCAGCCCGAGGGCCAATCTCATCCGCGATCTGCTCAGCCGCTACGTGCACGATGGCCTCGCGGCTGCGCTGGACTGGGAAGTAAGCCGCGGTGCGGACTTCCGGTGCCTCACGCATGTCGTCTACAACATCGAAAAGTGGTCCACGTCCCCCACGTTCCCGGGGATGGTCCAGCTGCAGAAAATGATGCAGCAGCCGAATGAGCCCGAGGAGAAGTTCGTTAGCCAGGTGCACCAGACGTTCCAGGTGTTCCTCATGCTCGCGCAGGACCCGCGCTACAGCGCGGCGTTCCGCCTCGCGGACGTCAAGAAGCTCGCGCCGGTCGAGTTCATTGCGATCGCGACGCTCATACACGTGCACAAGTACAAGCTCACGCCCGCGCAGCTCGCGGAGGCGATCGTGCTCATGCGCCGCACCGTCCGCGCGGACGAGGTCGATATCCGCATGAACTCGCGCGTCAACAAGCAGTTCGTCGATTTTATCAAAGATCTGAAGGTCTCGCAGCTGAAGCCGGATCCCGACTCCATTGCCGCCGCCAAGTTCAATCCCATGAAGCGGAAGCGGGCGAACGGCGCCAAAGACGAGGGGGACCCGATGGAGGAGGAGGAAGTCATGCCAAAGGGGAAGCGCCGGCGCGACCCCTCTCCTCCGCCCCAGCACTCGCTGACCGCATCTCAGGCGCATTACGCAGCCGTGCCGCCAACTCAGCCGCCGCCATATATACCTCCCCCTCCTGAGCCGTCGCAGCACGCACATAGGAATACCCCGCCTAGCGCGCATGCTCAGCCTGCGCCGTCACCTGCCAGCAATCGCCTGGCCGCGATCAGGGCAGCGAAGTCATCCGCATATGCTTACTCACCACATGAACCTTCTGTGGCCCGACAACAACAGCCGCCATTGCCCTCCAGCTTCCCGCCTTCGTCTCATGCGATGTCCGCAGATGCCTCGTTGCGCACCGACGCTCAGCGATGGGGGAGGGACGGGCTGCCGGTTTCTCTCCCTCCAACACCGACCCTCCCGCCTCCGCCGCCACCCGTGTCCCAGAGCGATGCTGTGCTGGCACGCTCGATGGCGCCGCCTCGTCGCAGCGGGCTGCCACCACCACCCCTCGCGGTTGACCCATACAGACGCGGCGACCCTGCATATTCCAAGCTACAGTCGCCCGTACAGCACGAGCCGCCATATCCGGGACGATCTGTGAAGCGCGAGCCGTCGCCGGAGTCTGCGTGGCCTGCCCAGTCGCAACCGTGGCACGCACAGCAGCGATATGAGGAGCACAATGCCTCCCCTCGTACGCCCGTACTTGACAGTAGACGAGACTACTACTCTGATCCTCGGTATAGGGAAGCACGATAGTGGTGACGTTTAGTTTAGTACGTACGTCCTCGACGAGCCTCGTTACCAACTCATGACGCGTGACGTTTAGCCTCTAGATGAATTTGATGCACTAGGATCTGAAGAGAATGTCGTCCTGCTCTTGCTTTTGGCATTGTATCTATACCAGCTAATGCATGTGAGTGACGTCGCGAAGATCGCACGTTCCCCACCTTCATGCATGTGGACTGATCAGCGATCTTGTGGAAGTAAAAGATCTCATTATAATAGAAGTTGATAAAGTGGTGGTACGGAATAATAGGTTCCCATATAGCAATGAACTGGCACGGCGATAGGAAGGCTGTCAACAGGATCCATGACTACTATACTAAGCCACATGCGGCATCAACGCTGTCAGATGTGTGGCAGATATCAGCTTAACCAACTTTCCAAGCCCAAAAGGGACCTTTGAATGGTGTAAGGATGAAGGATCTAGCAATTTCTCAAGAGACACTCACCAAGGGGTTCGACTCGCTCATGGCTGGCTCCTGTCCATATACCGAGGACGCCCATGGCCGTGGTAGGCCCACCAATCTGTACGCCAATGGATACCCAGTTGAGCGAGCTATCCTCCTGAACCATCACCACGACTGATCAACATATGAAAGCGATCGCTAAACCCGGAGGACCCACCAATTTGATAGCCCACTTCACGCTTCCATCGGCGATGACACTGACAGTGCCGTGGACCTTGCGCACTTGATTGTTTGCACTAGTCCCAGCTGTCTCACCCTCAAAATGAATCGTAGGACGGTCTGGATAAGCGGCGACAGATGATGGCGAGTATGATGCGACGCGTAGTCGCATCGGGACTATCCGGACAGCCTCTTGCAATGACGTCTCATCGAACTGAGAGGAGAGCTGCAAGGATGACATTGTCAGGACAAACATGAGCTGTCAACGCCAAAGCAAAGCACATACATTGTGCACTGGATGACAGTGGAGTTCAGGACAGTGCAGTACGAGGATGGGTGAGACTCACGGACGAGGTCGCGGTAATCCATCCAACAGATACATCGTCTGTAATCATGATCATGTTAACATCTCAGGGTCACGCATAGGCACACAGGACTACTGGCCTCCACACGCCTGTCACCCCAGCCCAATCCCAGCCCTCCCCGGGTATGGTCGCAGATGGCTTGGAGGCGCCCGTCCCACCCAGATTGACAGACTGCGCCCTCTCCTTGCCCTTCAGCTGGCCGAACTGCACCATCGGCTCGGCAACGTCCGCAGCCACGGGCGCGCCTTCACTGATGTCCATCGGCGCGCTACCCATGCGCAGCCCGTCGAGCCACAAGAGACCGTTGAGCTCGTTCGGGCCGACCGCCTCGCGCAGGTTCGCCTCGACGATGGTACGAATGGCGGCGAGGTATGCCCAGTCTGGGTACAGCTGGGCGTCGCTCGGCAGGCCCGGCTGCGTTGATGCGGGTGCGGGTGCGGGCGCCGCCGAGGACGGTTCCTTGGCGCTCCCGGCGTCGCTGGCCGCAGAGTCCTCATCAGAGGCATGCTGGTCTGACGACTCGCTGTCCATATCGCTCCCGCTCCGCTCGCTGTTGTCCTCTGCGCTCTCTCCGTCCGAATCATGGCCTTGCTCCGAGTCGTGAGCGGTAGCCACTACGACAGGTGCTTGCGGCGGTTCGTCCGCAGGGTGGAACGGCCCCCACCCGCGACGCGCGGACAGGTAGCGCAAGTTGTACACGCGCATGCGCGCGAGGCGGCGTGCGCGGCGCCGCTGCGCAAGGACGCTCATGTCTGGCGTGTCGGCTAGAGCAGCCCCGGGTGCCACGGTGATGAAATCCTCCTGATTCTTGCGTGGAGGTCGTGCGCTCGACGTCGCGCGTTCGTCGGGCCCGGATGCTTCGGCCACAATGGTTGAGGTAGAGTGTTCGTCTCCGGGAGCGGGAACGGGGAGGAAGCCGGTGTATGTGATCACCTGCCCGAGAAGCTGCATGAGCCGCGCCTGCGGAGGGTCGAGCGACTGGCCAAGTACACCGCCCGCCCATTGCGTGCCAGAGACCAGAGCGGTAAGCGCAGGTGGCAACCCGTGGCGAAGGGCGTCCTCGAACCATGCAATATTGCGCGAGCTGGAAGTGGGTGCCGCGCAGGCGGTGGAGTGTGTACTCGAGCTTGTGCAGGAGGAGGAGCACGAAGAGGAGGAGGAGAGGAAGTGATGCGGTTGTGGGGGAAACACAGGGTAAGATGGATACGCGTTCGCGATGCCTGGGATGTCTGCGATGGCGGAAGTTGCGAGGCTATCGTGGGAAGGCAAAAAAGAGCACACGATGGTCGGCGGGCAAGGGAGTGCCGTTTGGACGACAGAGATGAGGGTTTCAAGCACACATATACCGTGGAAGATGGTGTGACCCTCGTCCGCGGTCGAGCCAGCGTCCGCACCCTGACCAGCGAAGCTTCTGTCTGCATGTGAGAGATCAGTGCTGTACCGTATGTAATTCATCGTCCAGATCCTCCGCCGAAACTCTCCTCCCCAGTCAAAACTCCTCTCCTTGTCCTTGTTTACCTCGTCGCGCCTTGGATCGTCAAATATCGTTAGGAAGATCTCTCGCCATAGGTGGTGGTCGGGTGAGTGGTAGACAAGGTCGCGGAAGGTTCTGCACGTCTGTGCAAAGGAGGAGATCGCGGTGGGGAATCCGCAGAGAGCTGTGAAGATCAAGATGTGTTCTGTAAGCTCGGCGGGAAGCGTCAGAATAGTCGGCAATGGCGAGGGCGCGGAAGCGGAAATTGTGGCGTGACAGAGTGGCTCCATAGGTGTGTGCGGAGGCAGCAACGAAAGGACTGTTCGTCGTGCAAGTGGTGTGTGTCGCTATGATATGAGAAGGATGCTGCATACAGGCAGCGTGTCAGTACAGTGAGCCTTGAAATGCAAAGTCGATATCGGAGAAGTGTCATCCATGCAGATGCAGCCACCGCATGACATATCATGTGCAAGCAGAAAACGGTGCAAATAACCAACGGATATCACGGGCATGCGAAAATCACTCCATCCCTCTTCGTGTATTACACACCTCAATCCACTGCCCGCGACAAGCTGACAGATGACTGACTCAGCAATGTCGCATTTCGTTTTCGGCACAGAGGTTTCAAGTCGGACAATTTCCGGCACAGTGCTCGGGAACAAGTCGTGAAGAAGCTAGAGAATGCACGTGAGACGCACCTGCAAATCCTGCAATCAAGTACTTTGCGGGCGCGAGCTTCAATTGTACATGGTTTATAGCTGAAGAGAGTGCGTGTAAATGGTTAAGCACTCTTCGCAATGTGTTTGTTGCAATAACAGTGAAACAAAACTACCGACATAGCCATGCGGCCTTGACAATCAGCAAATGCGGTCGGAGATCGAGGTGGGCGATTATGCTCACCCTCTGGCACAACTGGATATAGTAATGCTTAGTCGCGCAACAATATGCGCCCTTAGATCCTGCTCTATAGATTGATAGTCGTTGTGAGTACAAGCGGGGGTATCGAGAGGTGAGAGGAGAGGTTAAAGTGCGCGGATTAGTCGTGTTGCGTTCGGTAAGCGAGGGACATGATTCGGCGCTCGGAGCGCCACTTCGAACCCGAGCCCAATCTTAGATCACGCGCGGGAATCCAAATTCTACAAGGCCCATTTAGGAAATCGTAGTTGTTACTCGCTCGAAGGCCAAGTTCCTCGTCATATAAGCTGGCATTACATTGCGTTTGATCCTATGCTTGTTTGCACGATCGTATGGCTCACTGCTGGATAAACACGCTCTTAGCTTTACGCGCGGCTCGCCTCGGGCCTCCTGGCCGTCACAAGGTAAAGCCGGCATGGACCCGGCAGCTAGATATGTAATCGTGCGGAGGACCCACCGAGCTGCCCGTGAGTGTCACGAGCACGTCACGACCATGCGCCGTAATAGCTTAAGTACTGAGACCCACAGATGCCAACAGAGTTGGCATTGTGCCCTTGTGGCGCAATTGTTATTGCATTACGGCTGAATATCGTTATCGGGCCTCACGACAGCGCGTGATAGTGAGTTACTCTCTTATCTCCAGCAGCGGCGCTGAGCGAAAGCAATCTTGTGCAAACGCAAATAGGCCAGGGAGAACGGTGTGATTCTGTAAATTTGGAATTTCGTCGAATTATAGATAATGCATCGAACCCCTTGCAAAGACACGCGTGTGGAACAGATATACTCATTATCATTGCGCAAGATACATTGGCATGACGTGTCAACCACAATGTATAGGCCATATATACCATATATTCACACCAGATCCGACAATGTATTCTGTGGCACCACCATATCGGGATGAATCACTCAAGCTACCGTCGGCTTTGATCGGCTGAAGAATAATGCTGACACATAATGCGTGGCAATGTCCGGGGTCTTGCTACGCAGGCATGGCCTCGACAACCAGAACGACGCTACGAGTCCCTTCCCATCCAATAAAAGACATACTCTGACAATAAATACACAGTATTCAACTATGTTCATCCTTAATCTCTCGGAATGACAACAAAATCCACATCCATAGTGCTGCGAAACAAGATTAAGGTGCAACAATTGACGCGTTTCGATAATGCGTAGAGGCTACACGGACGGCCGTTACATATTGCGGTTGAATTTCAGCTATGAGCAACAAGTTCTACGCCATTGGAAGCCTGGGCTACTTCATTCTACTACATATTATTCACATATTTAACTTGAGGATGGTTGGAATCGAATCCGCAGTAAACTGATGTGCTACGAGCTGATAATAATATTAGATCAATATAATGGCCAACACTGGCTATCACGGCACCGGATTCGTTTGAAGTCGAATAACTGGCTCAGGCATAAACTCACCATCTTGTGAAGGGTACTGCAGATACAGCATAGGCTACATTGCTGCGTAGGCGTATCATCGCAGACTGAAGGTGAATATCCATTCATGAGCCTTGGTTCAATGCTTACAATTCCTAAGAATAAGATACTGATTGACATGAGCCCTTATTTTCTCAATGATCAATAAACATACTTTGCGAAAAGTGATTTTGATCTTTACGATGTGGTCAGAAAGTATCTTTCGTTGGTGTACCGTGATTTGATGCGGTATACCGATTATGTGAGTTGTCAGCCGAGTTTCTTCAAGCCACATCCTGGATGATCATGGGTCATCAGTAGTTATGTACATTCAGGGCCTCGGAGACTTTTAGCAACGTATTATGATCTATTATATACCGTTTCGCCCTCGTACCATTTCCGGATACGCGATATTCGGCTCCCGACGTGCGCGCGCAACGTTCAGGCACGTGCGAGCTCGCCCACGGCAAATCCATGTTCTGTGGCCACTGAATGTAGCCTTGGAATCAAGGGTATGAGCATCCCATGTCTGGACAGGCCCATTCTTAGATGCTGTGACAATGTGAGCACCGTCTGGCGAGTACGCCACGGAGTTCACGTAGGCGCCTTCTGTCACGGGCAAAATGTGACTCACGCTTAAACTCACGTACGATCACTACACAGTGCCATTACCGGCAGCTAGGATATATATGTATAAACACTACACTAATACATATAGGGGGTAGAGCACTATGTTCAGACTTCATTCTGAACTTAGCGTTCTTCCGCCCGCCTCATCCCAGTTAGCTCTGAGGGCCCAGGGTGGTCTTGTCACCTTCACACACGATCGCCGATTGTAAACAATCACTGGTGTCTGGATCCCATATATGCAGCATTGCCTCCATGAATGCCGAAGCCTGCTCCGTATTTGCAATGGAACCCATTTCCGACGGTGCGGCGACGGTGCGCTTGATGTTCATCCGGGAACCGGTGACGATAGTACGCCCATCTGGCGAGTACGCAATACACGTAACTTTGTGAATGGGTACAGCAACCTTCGGAAGCAGCAAGCGTTTGGTAAGAGCTCCAGACACCGTACTCCACATGTTGATCTCGCCGTTGCTAGAGCCGGAAATAGCGAACTGGCTATCAGGAGAGACGGCTACCGAACTCATCCCGTGCGTATGACCGTCCACGGTGGACAGGATGGGGCCCGATACTGCATTGAACATATTCACCCCGTGCGTATAACCGTACATAGTCTTTAGGGTGGTGCCCGACACTGCATCGAACCTGGGCAGGCAGTGATGTCGGTGAAGTATTCAAGCGCAATCGATAGACGTCATTAAGTAGTGTAGAAGCGGATGGATCTGTAGAACGCTCTGTTGAATGCTAAGATCGGGGTCGGCACGGTACCTTTGACGAGCAGATTGAATCCAGGCTCCCCACTCACCTCGCACCAAGAACACAAATCGGGCAAGACATATGCGGCCGTGTCAAGCCTGTCGAAAATGCTCGACACCTCCAGCCAATGCAATGATTTGGTTTGGCTGAAGTTCTTCACCATCCTCGTGAGCTCTTCATTGGGCTCGGAACCGGATAGATGGGTCGCCCAGTGTCTGGCAGAGTACTGCACATACATAGGTATATTGTCCCGAATGCGCTTTTTAGATCGTCGACAGAGTCCTTGGTTGTCATGGGATCATCCAACTGCAGTATATTTCTGTACAGGCTTTGGGGGGAAGTGAGGACCGCGAGACACGCAGCCGCCAATCATCCATGGTACACCTTTTCCGAGATGTAGTAGTCAGGGTTGATGCAAAGCGATGGATCAATGAGGAACTGGGGGAAGCTAGCATGCAGTGGCTGTATAGGCTGGTCAGTTCCTGGGCTATATAAAATTACAGAACCGAGTTTAGAGAGTATGAACTCGATGCCGTCTTGAGATATATTGAGAAGGGATCGCATACTAGACGCGTTGAGATTATTCTGAAGCAATGCGATTGCACATAAGATGCATAGAGCTAGAGAATGATTGCTCTTCCTTCGCTTTAAAAACGACGATGGAAGCGCCCCAGCCAGAACGACCAAGTATAGATTGTCCAGTGCGCTTAACGTAACCTGCTCATTCACTGAGAGCAATTCATCTGTGAGCTCGGCGATGGAGTTAGGTCGTGACTCCTCGTGGATGATGGTTGATGCATAGATGAATAACCCATCCACGGATTTCGTCAGGTCATCAATCACAGTGGGTCGCAATGTCAGAACCCGGCTGAATTGTGGTAAGGACAACAACTTAGCAGAGAAGAAACGTCTGATGTCTTCATCGACGATCGTGCGCGAGATCTCATGAAGCCCATACAGCTTTGCACTCTCCGCGAACTCGACTGATTCGAAGGCCCTTTCGATGTGCAGTTCAGGACGCGTCGTAAGCAAGACACGCAAGGGGGTATGCCAGCAAGCGCAGCCTTTTGCCAAGCAAATGCAGCATCCTAGGAATGCGCTCTAGCTCGGGATCAGTGCATTCGTCCAGCGCATCCACAATGACCACCACTGGATAGGGATGCTCTGATACAGATGACAGAGGATAGATGATTCCGTGGTCTAGCTGATGCTCGATATCGTGGTCCTGTGTGCGAAACGACGGATCGCGGCATGCATCGATGATATGGGAGTGCATATGTGGTTATGACAGAGCAAGTTGGTATGCAATCGTGGGGAAGACATAGGCTATGCAGCTGAGGTCGGCGTCTCCGCGCACGAAGAAGAATGATGCACCCAGATGACCCTTCACATCAAGTCGCCGTGCGAGCTCGTGTGCGATCGTCGACTTTCCGGTCCCTGCGGCACCGCTCAGAATAAGGATGGAGGCCTGTTCGCCCTCGTCTGCTGCCCATTCTTACAACGTTCCAAGCAGTTCCGCACGAGTCCCTGGAAGGTAGTGGCTCTTTGTCAGCATCGATAACGTCCTGTGCCTCTTTATCATTGTCCCTCGCTTTCTGCGCCACAAAAAAGTATCATCAGCAAAAGAGCAAAGTCAGCTAGCTCGGTATCGTACCATGATAATGTTGTGCACGCGGCCTAGCGTCGACATGATACCGTCGACGCCTGGAGCATGGGCGCTCAGTCCGACGAACTCACCTACAGTCTCAACAGCATACTCTGCAGCGGTCAACGCATCGTCGGTCCTCTGGCCATCTCCCTTGAGGCGTGTCTCGGCGCTAGCGTGAGAGGGCAAGGGAAAAGCATCGCGCGTGGAGCCTCCTTCTTGGTGCCTGCCACGGCCAAAGCGGGGATGGAGTAGATTGTGTAAGCGAGACATCACTAGAGGTTTAGCGTTGGGAGACGTTGCTTGTGGTACTCAAGAAACTAAGACAATCGAGTAGAGGGAGAACAACAAAGCCGGGGGTCATCTTAAGGCGAGACAAGGGGCATGAGACCGTGTGTGATCGGAATGCCTCCGCCTGCTTCTGCATCAGTTCCCCTTCGGGCGGTAAACCAAGTGAGACAGAACCTAATATGTGGGCGTCTTCGTCCTCGAAGGAGATAAAGAAGCGCTATCAGCGGGACAATGTACTAGAAGAGGCAGAGGCGCAGTGCAGCTTTAGAAGATGCGACAACTCCGTGACAATACGAGATCAGATCATGTACCCTAAGCGGTATGGAGGCCCCTCTGAAAACGAAGGCTGAAATACTAACAGTGAGAAAGCACAACACCTGCTGTCATGATATAGAGAGTGGCGAAAACCAGGATACCGGCGTAGCTGTGGGACTGATGTGCTGTTTGCAAAGGCAATCACTGCATTTTCCGCAGCTGAGCGCGATTAATATAACATTGGTTGTGCATCTGTGTGACCGCTTTCGACGCGGCCGAGAGGCTGCACAGAGCGTGTCCTGTTGAGCATCGGGCTTTTCCGCGAGATGCCAGACAGAATGACGGCAAGGGTCAGGAGTGCCCGCCACCGCATATGGTGCATGCACCTACTGCACAGCATTGCACTCACACTCGCTCATTCACTCCGCCACAACAGTCAGAGGGCTCTGACAATTCGGGCCCCTGATATGAGTATCATGATATGCATAGATAGGTATACTGTCCTTCTATACTTCCCTTCTAGCGAGCGCGAGAGATTCTCCAAGCGTTATTCGACCATAGCGGAGTTGCTTAGGAGAAGAAAGATAGCTCCACTGAGGCCCGTATGCGCGGGCAATCGCCATAGAATGCTGGCATAGGGAGTAGACGGAGTGCTTGGGAGTTGCGACAGAGCTGCTCAAGCGAGATCCACAGGGAAAACCCAGTGCAACGGTGTTGTAAAGTTAAGACATGTTTCAACAGCCGAGTGCGGTAGGCACAGCTCCCACCATACGCCGCACCGTGAGAGGCGGGAGTACTGCGGACGTAACGCGCGAGTGGTGCGAGGAAAGACTGTATACCACAGAAGTGAATGTAGCTCATCTCACTAGCGACCATCGAAGCAGGTTATTGGGCACGCAAGGCGGCGGGACTCGCTGAGGAATAGGGAGGTCGGCAGAGAAGTGCTTGCAAGGAGGCGCTCACGCGGCTCGACATGCATGAGGCATGCGTCCGTTGCCAGTCACGGAATGCTATGGAAAGAGATCGTCGATGGAGCAGGCAGAGACCGGGGAAGTGGCCTTCGCCGGCGAGCACAGAGAAGAGGCACGCCGCACTTGTCGAGAAGCCGCGCTCAGTCACAACACGTGCAGCATCTGTCACACTAACGCCCGCCATCGACTTGAGTTGAATCTGCTGCAGTGGCACCGCCGCACCGGAGATTTGCCGCGAGACCATCACGTTGGCATCGCGCTAGGTCGACTGAATGGCATCTACTCCCATGCTCCCGCACTCTCCTCGGACTGGCCTTGGAAGGAATGCAGGCTCCAGCCGCTCATCCAGTGCGCAAATTGCTGTTGCAATTGCTTTTAAGGGCCGGCGATAGCAGTAGAGTGGGGTCGGTGCATTTTCGTGGTCAGCACTGATAATTTCCAGACGATACTGCTGAGGTTGATGAATGCACATGGTTGCCCCAGTTACTTGAAGTACTCATGCGTTACACCTAAGGCTCCAACCATATAATATACATGTACAGGAAATCAGTAAATATATGGTATATAGTATATACATGGTATATACATGGTATATACATGGTTTACATGGTTTTCAGATGGTAGATTTTTCAGACATCTTGACATAGCCATTGCCTTGCCCATATGGCTATGGAGATTGTCTCCTCCTTCAACAACATGCCACATGTATCAGCACTTGGCTGATGCAAGTCAGAAATTGGTGTTAACAGCCCCACTAGTAGCTGGAATGGCTTAAAAATTGTGCACAATGTGTGAGATGATGGGAAACTTTTACACATGAGTCAAATGCATGATGCAATCACTATGTGGGATGATATACAGCATAAACATAAATCTGATTTCACCTTCTGCCAAATGAGAGGGTAAGCAGAGTGTGTGAATTACAACTTAACATCCTTGCATTTGTGCAATGGCCAGCAGATTGTCCAAATCTCATATTGCCACTGCACCATACAATCTGTAAGACACATAACTAGCTCAAGTACATATTCAAAACAACAATTTGAGGGTCTAATATGGATGCATTCACAACAACCATATACTATATAATATACCATGTATATACCATGTACTCGGCCATGTGTAAATACATGTATATAGTATATATATAAAACCTGTCACAAATTATTCCACTAATAGTTTGTACTCCCTCGCTATAGGACGCACGCGCGGCGCTAGGCGTACGCCGCGCCTCTGCGCTGTAGCCACCTCCAGCGCCTCCCAGTTATTGCAGGTCACCTGGTCGTTAGGTTAGCGCTGTAGGGTAGCGCGCGCCTCCGGTACTCACACTATGGTCACAGTAGTTACATGATGCGTCACTTAGCACATGACCCAGTAGATACGGCGCACAGGCCTTCTCTTTAGGGCAGTACTAGTAGCTCCATCGCTCATGTATATATTACGACGGAATGTGGGCTTACTCCCCATTCCTAAGATTCTCGACAATTGGGCATAGCCCCTTTCTATCTTCGTTCTGTGTGCGACTCTGGCCGGGGGCCCATCTCGTCTTACTTGACTGTGCGCTGCCTCAACACGTCGACTCTAGGAGTCCCTCTTTAGGGTACAGCCGACAGTTCACCGCTATTGCGGTCGCGCACCATCCTGTACTGCGTTATAGGATTCCCCTGTCGTACAGGGTCCCACAGACAGGTTAGTCTGTGTCAAAACCATGTATACATGGTATATATATTATATGGTTGGAGCCTTAGTTACACCAATGGATGAGTAACTGAACATTCTCTTCTCAGGTCCTTGGACTGATACGACACGCAAAGGCAGTAATTGCAAATTGTCCGGAGTGCCCAGATAATGTGTGTAGAGATCGTAAACATCCCTCGCCCATGAGAGGCACCTATCGGATATAGTGCTTTGTCTATCAGACGCTGTGCTCCTCTCGAAAGGGCTTAGACTCAAATATCCTTCGTAATCCCATGCTGAAGCTCGTGCGGGATTCTCAAGTGCAGTCGTGCAGGGTTCAGTGACTGTACGCGGACGTCGCATGGTTACCGAGCCAATGCCGAAGAAATACAACGGCTATGTAGCCGACGTCCACTCAATTCAATCGACGGAATACTGCACATACAATGTGAGAAGTATAGGAGACAGACACAGATAACAAGTGGTGGATCGACTAACGGGTAACAGCAACAGGCTGTCAGAGCAGGTGATGTAGCCATCGCCGTGGAAGCTAAGTGGATCCCATATCAGGACTCTAAACACTCTCACAGAGGATTGTCCGAGATTTAGTCGGCTTTGATCGGTCATGTCCGAAAAGAGACTGGTCAGAAAATATGTCCAGGCCACCGAACAGCGGCTAAGCTGGTCAGGTCAGTGTCTGGTCTATGCAGCAAGTCTTCACTTGTTTACAAATGTCCGGAAGGCGATTGGATACATTGTGGCAATGAGCTAATGGCTAGAGCTAAATAGGTCGTCAAAATAGCCGGTCACAGGCTAATAGTTTACATGCGATTAGTGTATTGCGACTGTGGATATGCTTCAATGAGCTAGGGTGATGAATAATAGTAGAACTAGGGATTATCGTTGATACTTCTGCTCAGGTCGGGTTTCATGAGTATTGGAGCAAGGGCGACGCCGCTACGCTGTTGACATGGCATGAATGGACGTTGACATACCTGTTAATACTTATGGATCGCTCCGTATATTGTTATCGTCACCATCGCTGGTGTGTCTTATAGTGTCTAAAGCGGTTGATTGCTGTGGGACCGGGTTAACGGATTAACCTACAACTCCTTCATCCCTACTACCGTGCGGCAAACAAATGTTTGGACTTCGCTGAGGCCTTTGTACCGCGCATGCCCTATCCATGTCCGATGCAGTTTTCGGGGGCCCGTCCATATCGCAGTCGCCATGGACAGGTTCCAGCCATGTGTAGTGTCACCGATCAATGAATTATCCGATATTTATGAAATGGCGGGACTGCGACTTTTCGCAATTGAGTCCCGTCCATTCCACCCCTACGCGGAAGATAAACTTTGTTAATAGCCGGATCCGGGCGTTTAAGTGTAGGTACATATAATCAACCTTGGCATCTTCGGAACCCACTCGCCTTATCGATCATGGCTGCTACAGCAGAATCTATGTCAGTCTTCATGGAAATCACCGTGATACATCTCTAATCTAGTCCCTTCGCAGGATTGGAGCGTACGGCTCAATGGTGCCGTCGGGTGAGATCTGGCATTGGCCAGCGCTCATAGCCCAGAAACCATTAACACCAACTGTCCAGCTCTCGTCATATATGACCATATTATTACTCTCCATGCTGAGGTTTCTCTAATATGGGCAGGGAAAAAGACCTGGGTCTCCATTGTGTTTCTGCTCAATCGGTATACAGTATTGACGTGGTCAATTCTCACCTCTATACTCTATTCTTCCCTGTATGGGGATGGTCAATCCGTACGTGTCCTCGCTGCTCTGTCCAACTTAAATCATCTGAGGAAAGGCCAGGGGTTTGGCCGCTCTTGAGCTCATCATGCCCACCTATAATTAATTGCCAAAGCTTGTTTCAGATGCAATCCGACATTGCAAACTTGGTTTTTGTGTAGGATTATGTGGGGTGGCGTATGGGCAGGTAGGCAGTAACCACATTGTGTACGAGAGTCGTACCTGATTGCGTCGTTGTTGAGCTTCTGTCGCCCTCCGTGTGTATGCTGTCAGTGGACGGAGAAGGCTATTAGCCCTTATGACCTTGACATTTGGTCTAATGGATCCCGCGATTAATACTGTGGGTAAAAAAACAACATTTCAATGGTCTTTCAGAGGCTAATCCGGGCTAACTTCAGTTCTCAATGATACAATACTCCTTGTTTTGTCTGCAAGATGAACTCAACAGTTCGAACGTAGCTGCTCATCAGCAGGCGACGACTGAGTATTGGCTTTGATACTAATTTCCGAATGCAAGACTGATTGAGCGCCCTAGCTGTAAGCGAACCTATTCAGCCATGTGGTACACCCACTGCATTCATTATGATTGCACCTATGATCCAGACTTTCTGTGCGCTCGCGCAGGTCTAATCGCCTCCGACATTGTCCTTCTCTACGTCACTTGGAGCAACATGCTACAAGTGACGAGATTTGGGGAGAGGACCGACCAGCGTATGCTCTCGTTATCGAAACTACTACTTAGAAACGGTATGACTATGATGGCTATCACGATGCTAATATTCTGAAACTCAAATTCGTAGGCACGGGCTACTTTCTGTAAGCAGCAACTGCGCTTGATCGCATCACGGCCCTCTGAGTGACGTGTTGAAACTTGAAGTTTCCTTCTGGTGCTCAGCATCTTACAGATTGTGCTTTGGGTGACTGGTGTACGAACAATCATGCTATTTTGCTTCTGAAGTTGATTATTTGCTCATACAGACATTATATTTGTTCAATCTCTGGGTCACCCCGTCAGTTAATAGCACAGCTCATAAACCGCTCGCTCATCGCCACATATTAGGCTTTCTGCTGTTACACTGTCTCGATTCCTCCTTGATCTCCGTCTCTGCAGTGTCTCTTCAAATGCGCTGCGGAATGAAGAGCAGACCAGCAACGACTCGGATACTGCGTTTTCTCCTGATCAAGACTACACGATTCATTTGTCGACATTCGTCAGCACCATGGGCATACAGGTATGGTTCACGCTCATGTAGGATCCTATCTGCTCTTGGTAACGTGCTTATGGTGCGCTAAACAGAGCGATTCATCACCTAACTGATACATTCTCTCCTTGACCGTTGGTCTTCATGTAATCCGGTCGGCAGCCAACAAATCCAGCTCTGGGTCTTCCGTATGCACTAGAATCGTGAACTTGTTTGGCAATCTGCGACGACTTGGAGCATATACAGTAGGAAGTCTTCTAAACTGACCTTCATGCAGTGTCTCCTATTGAGCTTCGACATATCTGCTGATGATGAGATTCTAGAGCTTTTAGTACGCCTTTCGTGAGGCTGTGTATGCCGTGATGGATGACGTCAACGACCTAAGGACAAACCGCTTCGCAAAAACTTCCTTTGCCTGATTCACACGTGGCACGAGCGAGACATGCACATCAAACATTGCGCCTCCGCAGTCTCGAGTCCGCATCGATCGCAAGCGGCAAGCCTCCTTCAATGCTGACAGCATACTATGCAAAGATACTTAGATCATGACTAGACTTACTCATAGTCAGCCACGTCAGCTTCAATGATGCGACTCACGCCGTCACCGCCCAGGATCCATGATAGCCGACTTATGATGAAGATCAATCAGGGAGCAGACTTAATCGACGTCAAGCTGGCTCCACGTTGTGAGAGTAATGCACCCGCCCACATGTCAAGGAACATGATCGTAGGCCGCTTCTCGTTAAGTATTCCCACTCAATATTGCCGTTCAGGGACAGTACCTTCAACGCCGGCTCTACTTTACCCCAGGGACTGTCATTGCCAAAGCGTACGTTGACCGAGTCATTGGCAGAGGCAGCTACGTGCCTTGCGACAGAAGCGCAGCAAGGCACGCTATTGCATGCTTGCAACCTGGCGATCAGCGATCTACGGCTCAAGAGTGGACCAGAACATGAGTTCTCCACCCGATACCCGATAGTCAGGCGCCGCAAAACATACATATTCCTTGAAAGTCTGTTGAAGACACGTATCAAGGCCTTGGATATGGACGCAAGCTTGCATAGCACATCGTGGGTCGCCAGCACCTGTGTAGACTCAACCTGACTGAAGCATGTATAGTCCCGACTACTCCGTGGTGATTCCACTTAGTATGTGTGGACGGCGCTGACGTCGCTAGACAGCTCAATGACCGCGTGTTTGGACTAGTTCTTGCTTTATACGAACATATCATCACCATCGGTCAAGAATGTGCACTGATATGGAGCGGAAAATTCACCATTGTCTCCGTCGTTTTCTTGTTGAATAGGTACACACTCATAGTGTGGACAATTGTCAGCTTCCTCATGCTGGCCGCACTCTCATGGAAAATCCCTACAGTATGTCCCGCAAGTTGTCGAGGGTAATAGAATTCAACTAACCCTTACTTCAGATGCTCCGAAGGTGGGATTTCACCGTAGTATCCCAAGCACTGCATGTGTACTGAGTCCACGACCCTCCGTGTTTTCCAGATATGAGGTCATTCTCGAAGCTTTCTTTGTATGCACGATCATATGGCAGATTATCTGGGCATGTCAGTAATGTCGGAATACATGCGTAGGATGCATCAGCAACTTACGTCCATTTATCAACAGCCCTTGGTGCTCTTCGTGTATATGCAGTCGGTCGCAATCGGTATCTTGCCGCTTTGACTCTGGCATTCAGCCTGGTCGACCCTTGCACGAATATTGTGAGACTATTTCATTAACGAGAATTGCATCTCGCTCACGCTTGTTCCAGTATATACAATCTTCGGGAAGATTACTTGAATACGCCTCCGTAGTGAGCGGACTACAGCGGACTGCCAGCAAGGGCACTATTGCAGCCTTGAGCAGGTATGCTTTCATTAAATGATCTCATTACGAGGCAGACTTATCATAGTGAGCAGATGTGAGCCCGATGCAGTGACTGAGCAGAAATCTGTTGAATTTCTGTTGTGCTCTGGCAGGTGTCTTATCCGCTCATATCGGTTTGATCTTGGCCGATGTCGTCGTCCTTGCCGTAACCTGGAGCAAGATGTTGACTTTCAAAAGAAATGTTGCGACATCGGATTCCCGCGTGTACTCACTCCTCAGGATCATGCTCAGAGACGGTTCGTCATGCAAATTTGGAAGGAGATGGGGGCGTATCAGCTAATTCGCTCTGATGATCGTCTAGGGACGCTATACTTCCTGTGTGCACTTATCTTATAGCGAGGAGATTGACACAAACTGATGGCGTATGCGCAGTTTTTTCCTCCTGCTGAATGTGGCGCAAATGGTTGTGTGGGCTATGAATGTACGTCAAGAGGACAATTGAATTTTTTGCAACCTTCGTATTGACTGGTGCGGCACAGACGTATCATAATCTGACAATGTGGATAATCCCGTCTGTCCTCTCTTTCGAGCCCTCTTGAATGCTCACTGATAATCTATATTCTGGTAGTTTCTCGGCCATCACAATGTCCAGATTTCTGCTAAATCTGCGCCAATGTGGAGCTAGCTTGGATGGAAGAGGCGATACAGTCGCCAGTGCGAATGAAGCTCCGCTTCCAACCTCTAGGGAAGACACCGCAGGCTATATCTCCACTTTCATCGCTAGCATCGGCGCTTCATTGGACGAGGGCGCGAGCTCTACATATGAACTCGAAGTGGTGGGAGGCGCTGGTGCTGTGGAGGACGAAAACGGTGACGAGACAAACCATGGCGCGTAGATTGTGTGTATTATTCTATCTGAGCATGTCAAGGATTAAACAGATGTTGTGCGCGATGCAAACGACTTCCCTGCTCACTCATCAGAGCAAGATGTGACTGTGTGGAAACGGCTACGGCTATCGCATAGATCGCGGACTTGCATCGTGTACGCGATCTCCGCACGCGGTGTACAGATTGCATCAGGTAGCCATTATCGAAATGCGTGCCTAGATTTATCTGCGACTCTGACAGCGACTATGTATGAACAACTGTCAATATCAATATCTATTGTCAATGCCAGACAAACTTCGGCACGGCACGTGCTTCAAAATGTCTGTCAGCTCGGTAATGTCGTCCGCTAATACACGTCGTCCGCACTTCAGCCCGACAATTCAGTCAGTAGGACCTTAAGTGTTAAGTAACTATCCCTTATCGATACAGCTAGAGTTGATCGGTGAAGTAGCTGTATGCAGGAGGCAGACTGACCAACAACAGGGTATGCAGAAGAACGATTAGATTGTTTGTGACCAGAAATCCCACTTGATACTATTTGGGAGTTGGAAATGCGCCGCCGCATGCTATGTTGAGAGTATCTAATACAATGTGTGGACTTGCAGAACTTCAGCGCCATCTGAGGCTGCCTATGGCATAGCAGTGATTCCCGTCTGGACTCTCGTCTTCAAGATGTATGCCGCTATCAACTGGTTGACAGCCAACAAGGTACCTATCGGATTCCAACAGGGAAGGTTACAGATGAGGAGGGCTACATCCAATTGAGAGGTGCTTAGCGGTATCGAAGAAACAGGCCTAGGAATCCATACACCACTGAGCGCTTCCAATTGCAAAGAGTGTGACACAACGGGTCACATGATCGCGTTTAAACGTTACACTTTGGCGCCTGCGCTCAATTTTACAACTCGCTATCAATCATGTCAGTACTCATCGACATCAAGCTAGTCTGACGCTGTAGTCATGCACATAGCGCAACACAGGTTTACGGTGGTCTGCCAGAAATCGCCGTGACGATCCCACGGCATGTGTGTGTTCCCAGGACAACTTAGGTCCCGCGGTTGCTCCGAGCATCAGATCTTTGATTGTTGGAACTCCTGCTGATGCAAAAGAGGCAAGCCTGCGTTCTGCTGGTACGAGAGAGGTAATATTAATGCTGCCTTTTGTACATCAAGTTATCTCATGAGCACCGCTTCAAGGTTTTGATAGCTGTCAGAATAACGGGCACCAGCTTTCACGCAGGGATGCCGTGCAACAGGAGGCGAATAAGCACTGATTGACAGCTTCTATCACTATCTTGCTGACTACCGCCATGCATCCTTCTGAAGCCCATGCTCTACCCATCTCCACCCTCTCCAGACCTCTTCCAGCCACTGCGGGCATCAAATCTCGATAAATTCCTGGCATTTTTGAGATATGTCTTCTGAATTGACTAAAGACCAGGAAGCCACTCTCGAGCAATTCCGTTCGCGTCTCGCCGAACAGGACCTTCTGCGCGACGGAGATACTATCGGCTCGGATGATTTCACTTTGCTGTATGGTCAAGCCTACCATCGGGGCGGTTAGTTGTACTGATGCTGCGTCCTGCAGGCGATTCCTGCGCGCGCGACAATTTGACGTAAAAGCCGCAACGACGATGTGGGCTAACTGTCTACAGTGGCGGAAGACCGTGCAAGGCGTAGGTATAGACGAACTGTACAAACAGATGGATCCATACGACGTACGCCACGACCGTCACATGTTGTGCGTGTCCTGCCACTTAGCGGTTTCTCACAGTTCCCAGAGCGTAGAGAGGTGTTCGAATACTGGCCGATGTGGTTTCACAAGACGGACAAGGCGGGGCGTCCGCTCAGTATACAGCACTACGGTGGCGTCAACATGCCCGAGCTGTACAAGCTCATAACGCCGGAGCAATTCATGCAGTACATCATCGTAACCGCAGAGAGCATACCTAGAGAAATATTCCCGGCTGCGTCACGTGCGGCGGGGAGGCAGGTCGAGGGCGAGTATTTGGTTGTCGATCTGAAGGGGTTTAGGTCAGTCTTTCTGGTTCGGTGTAAAAGAACGAGCCTCAAAGCATGCGACAGTTTGGGGCAGTTCTGGCAGATGAAGGACGTTGTGCGCGAGTCGTTCCAGATAATGCAAGACTACTTCCCGGAGCTGTACGTTCACAATTCCTTCCAACGTGTTGCCGCTGACAGTCCTCGCTGTGGCTACAGCATGTACAAATTCATCATCATCAATGCGCCAGTCTCGTTTACATATATTTGGTCTTTTGTCAAGCTGTGGCTCGCAAAGGAGACGCTCGCCAAGATTGACATCCTCGGGGCGGACTATCAAAATGTGCTGCTCAAGGACATAGACAGGGAGAACTTGCCAGTTGTACTCGGAGGGACCTGCGAGTGTGAGGATGTGGGAGGATGCAAGTGGTGCCGGGCTCCACGGTAGGTTGGTACCTGTAACGATGCGCGCGAGGCGTCATCAACTATCGATAGAGGCACACTCGTATTAGCTGCTGCCTCAGTCTCTCAGGGACCGGAGCAAAAATACATATCAAGGCCTGGTTCAACATATCCGAGAAGGGAGTAATCTTACGAACATTGACCGGAACATGCAAGAGATGTGATGTATAACTCAATCTCAATCTTCCCGCAAAAAAACATAGCAACGGTAGATTTAAAGCATGCATATCTCACCTCACTGCCCTCCATAGACTGCTGCTGCTCAGTCTACGGTTCCTGCTCTGGTTGCAATGGCGGAAAGTAGCTTTGACGTAACTCCTTTGGCTGCAAGTCTTTTTGGTGGTGTGACTTGCGCTATATTGTAAGCATGATACGTTCCTAGTGAAGCTGAATCTCACGTCATCCAGCTTATACGGCGTATCCTGCGCACAAGTCATGTATTACTTCTGGCATTACACGGAAGATCACATCTGGCTGAAATATATGGTATGTGAACTTGGCCTCTTTTCTTCCTACACTTCCTTTGACATTGTTTAGATTGCCGCGCTATGGTACGCTGCATGCCGTGGCATTCTTGCGAGTTATCTGACACAGTGACACTCGGAATTATCACGTCTGCATCCAGGTTTCTTGATACCTTATCCTCATGCTGGAGTACTCATGTGAGTCCTTACACAAATGCTTCAACTCTGGGAGATTCGATACGCCCGCAGGTCTTGTGGGATTACTCTCTCTCAAGGGTTTGTCTGACCAGCGTTATGGGAGGTCCCTCATATCTCGCCCACTGTACTTTTGAATCGAGTGCAGAGTAAATATCCTCTAAATGACCGCTGAATGCTCACAATAACTGCGCTCCGTTGATCCTACACAGGAATTCGTTGGTGGTACGGTCCTGCTTATCTACTGGAACCGTTGAAGTATTGATAGCTTCATTACTGAATAGGCTGAATTTATCTGCGTTGTAAGCGGCAACATGACCGCTGTATATGTATGGGCTCTGATTCATGTCATCCTTGACCTTGCAGGCTGCTATGGTATTGTTGGTTCAATGGTATGTGATAATGGACTTCTCGTTGCTATCTATCATAATAATCTGATCCGTGCAGCAACTATGCGTACACGATTTGGAGAGGTATGAGTCGTGGTCTGCTAAAACGAGAAATCTTACGATATCATCTCTGCTGTTCAAGTATCTACAGGATATCCGTATCGGATACTCTTGACTTTCACTCTGGCGAGTTCGTTAAGTCATCTATTGGTTGAGCTGACACATTCCCTCAGGTCTTCCTGATCATGGGCTCCTGCGGTGAGATTCAGTGATAGGCAATTGCTGATAATGAAATGTGATACTCAATCGTTATTCGACGATGTAGCGACAGGAATCAGTGAGTTCCGCCTAATAACTAGGTTAATGCTGTGAGATACTAATTAAATAATAGCAAATGCCTGCATTGGGTAAGCAACGTTCTCTATGTAATGATGTAGAATACATGGTCAAATCATGCTTCACAAGATGGTCTGTGGGTATCCCTGGATTTTCGCCTATGCGTGAACGGTATCCAGAACGTTCCTCAATCACAGACGTAAGGCATCTGCTCACCTTGAACCTGGACTGACACTAAGTGCCATGGTGCTGCTTCAGGCCTTTTTCCTAGGCCAAATGGCCTCTGCTTCTTTGGCAGATATTATGATCGTTGTGCTACTATGTAGCATTATGTACCGCCAAAAGACAGTCTTTGAAGGGTAAGTGGGAAGCTCACCAACCCGTAACTCAGCTATGAACAGTATTCTCACAATCAATGAACAGCACTACGTCTATGATTAGTAAGCTAAAGCAACTTTTCATTGAACGAGGCGCATTGACGACGTGAGGAACTCTGAACATATCTTTCCATAAGGTCAAAGCTGACTGTCCAACAGTATGGTGCAGACACTTCTGATCATCACCGTATGTTCCCGCTCATTGTGCAGGCTCTCTCACTAAGAGTCAAATGCAACAGTACGTAGGCGGAATGTATAGCCTATCGACGCTCAATCCATTTTCCTGGCTAGCATTACATATGGTTGTGGGCAAACGTGAGTGGTTCTGAACAAGTCATTGCGTGTGTGTGGTTCCTCAAATGCTTTGATATAGTATATGTGAACTCCTTACTCGCAACGTAAGTGATGCATGGCACTTTTCAGTCAAATTGAGTCCTGACAGTTGGCCAATAAATCCCAGATTGAACGCTCGTAGGTACATCCGAAGCATTGGTGTTGTGGCAAACTACGTGGGTACAGATGAGCGGGCGTAACATGATTGCTGTAGGTGCATTTGGCAAGTATGATGGAACTTGGCGACCAATATTGACTATGTTCACAGCTCAGGTTTGAGAACAATGTTCACGTTTTCGATTACTCGTATACAGAGCATGATGTATGTACTGCTGTGTCGCACTATTGTGCTGTGCGGTGTATCTCCGGGCTTCGTCCACTTTCGAACAGGTACTAAACCAGATGTATACGGACACCTGTGAAGGTTGAATGGTAGACATCTGTGAAGGTTAAATGCACCTCGTTCGGCGGTAGAAAGAACAGCATAAGCACTTGTTCAAACACGCCAGGAGGGGTTCTCCAAGCATCAGGCTTAGACTAAGGAGGATGTTGGGGAAATGGGATCCATTCAACCACGCAAGCGATTTTTGGGTTTGGTCCCTGAATGATTAAGCCCTGACGCTCCATAACGCAAGTCTTCAAGACAGACGATACAGTAAAATGTGTGAATGACACATTGGATTATACCAACCGTCAGTTTCTATCGGGAGAAGCTTGTAAAATTGATAAAAGTGGGCTGGGAATTCAGAGGCAGAGGCGGGGAGAGCAAGCAAAGGAAGATGCCTAAATCGCCCGGGGACTAGAGCTATACGGGAAGCAGATACACAAATACAACCTAAGCGGGAACGTCTAGCAGCATTTACGGTTATTCTAGGTCTAACACAGCTCATTGACAGATGAAGCGTGAAGCAAATTAATGCACAGATCGAGGGGTATCGCCAGTATGATCCAGAGAAGCGGATGTAAGAACCTGCCACAGAAAGCGGAGAAACCAGCAGCTCTGAGGGCAGCAGTAGAGCGCTATAATCAAGATCCAGATGCTCAACATGAGAGAGAGGTTGCCCGGATGTGAGGATGGACTCAGGCCAGAAACCGAGAGCGTGATGGACATCTCTGAGGTCGAGACGGACAGATACGACTGACCTATAATACAGCTTACTCGATAGCCGTCCTTGCCAACTTGCGGTTGGGACGTATAGTTTGCGTACTACTTGAGCTGACAGTGTGCGCAGCGACTATAAGTAGGCAAATAGTAGCGATATCAATGTCCAGAGTACCAGTGCCACAAGTAGATCACAGAACGGTCATGTGGCTGATGCAACATATCGCTCCCCTAGCCAGACGTTGACGCAGGCGGCGAGCAGCCCTGCGAACACGGCGGCGGCAGCGAGCAGGCGATGGCGAACATATACGCACACACCGAGCGCTTACGCGGGCGACGCGACTGGCGGCGAACGAACTGCTCTCCATCAGCCATGACGAGCCCCTTGCCCGCTTCCTCAACGGGCCTGCCTGCCCTGGCTCACTTGGCACCCCTCCTTGCCTGTGACCGCCATGGTCCTTGTCCCGCTGCTCTCCGCCCTCGCCCTCCTCGCGCACGCCGGACGCGTTCAGTCGCTGTCCGACGCGCAGCTCGCTGCCGTTCCCTCTGATCTCTAGCCCGGCGCAACCCAGACGTATGTCCATTTCCTCCTCGTCGCTGACCCGCGTAGCTGGGAGCTAGGCTCCGCCGCCGGGGCCCTTACCGAGGCCCTCGCGCCCGCCTCCGCGGTCTTCGCCAACGCGTCCATCCCGCATCCCGCCTCCCTCCCGGCCAACGTCTCCTACATCTGGTCGATCGGTACCTCCGGCATCACCGCATCCAGCACGCCCTACTACAACGCGTCCGCCCTCGTGCCTCCGCTCCAGATCGCGCACAACGCCGCCGCCAACCGCTCGAACGCGATGGATCCCCAGCCGTTCATCTACGTCAGGGGCGGCGCGGCAGGCGATCCCGCGAGCCTCGGCGGCACGTTCCTCCTTGCGAACTGGACGGGCGCGGACGAGCCGCCGCTCAATCAGCTGCGGGTGAACGCGAGCACGAACGAGACGCTGCCCGGCGAGGGCAGGGGCGTGTCATACGCACGTGCGATCGAGGAGCAGCCTGGGTACGCACTCGCCGTCGTCCCGCGCACGAGCGACGGCGCGATCAGCCATCGCATCGAGCAGGTGCAGCTGTGGTGAGTGGTGTACCATCACCTCTACTCTCGATTACGCATGCTGTCTACCACTACTCATCTTATGAACGCCTTCGCGCCGTACATTGCCTCTGCGTTCCCGCTGCTCTTCCTCCGTCTTCGCCTCGTCGCCGCTGACCCTGCTCTCCGTGTCTCTCCATGGCAGTGTCCGATCCCCCCCTGTGTCCGCCTATGGCGCGGGGTCCGCGTCTTCCGCCGCCACCCCTTCTGGTAATCATTCGACATGTCTGGACTTAATTTTGAATAGTGCTTGCAGATGCGGATCTCCCGTGTCAACCAAAATGTCACCTTTGACGAGGTTGGCGGTTTTGATGATCGTAAATGCTTGTCTGTACAGGTCGCTACGTTTGTCTGATTTTGCTGCAGATACCAACTCCTTGAAGGAGATGACGCTCCTGCCCTTGCTGTACCCCGAGGTCTTCCAGCGGCTTGACCTCACACCACCTCATGTGTCCCATTCCACGGCCAGCCAGGTACTGGTAAAACGCTGTTGGCCCGCACTTTAGCTGCGAGCTGTCGCTCCGATGGGAAGAGCATTTGTGAGTATCAACACATTTGTTGTCGAGGCCGAACTGGGTGAATCTGCTCCTCGAAGAAGCTCGGAATCAACAACCCAGCATCATTTTCTTCGAGCAGAGCGATGGCCTTTCACCCAGCGCTCGTCCAAGCAGGACCGGATCCGCGTGTCCATCGTCTCGACACTGCTCGCGCTCATGGACGGCATGGACGGGTGCGGGCCATGTCATAACCGATTGCTACGCATGTCGGAACCTCAAGTTGTGGTTTGAGACATGCCACTTTTGGTCATTGCCAAGCAGGCGCCAGGGGCCCCCCACCTAAACCTCACGTATTACCAAGCTTATTAGCTTGCCATACACGTGCGTGCACCAAGCTAATAAGCTTGAATTATCGTCCTACCCGCATACTGCCAGTAGCACCGCAGTTGATTGCCCTTCTGGGGTGAAGATCATGTGCCCGCCCACTCCCCGCGCCACCCACCAGCGCCTCACTCCCCGCGCCACCTACCAGCGCCCTGCCGCCCCCACGCCACCGACAAGCGCCCCGCCGCCGCTGTCGCGCACGACGGCGGCGACGGCGCGCTCAATTCTTTACATAATCACACCGTTCTTTCACGCTTTCTAGACAACGTAGCCCTACGATTCAAATGGTAATAACAATATTTCCGTAGCTCCCACACGTGGGGTGGATGCCGCCGCCCGACGACGGATGACATCCGGCGGGCGTCTGACCTCCCAAACGCGGAGAGTTATCCCACGATCGGCGCTACGTCTCGTCGCGCCAGATAATGGCGCGCTTATCTTATCGCGCTCATCCCACACCGCCCCCGTGCCACCGACAAGCGCCTCGCCGCCGCTGTCGCGCACGACGGCGGCGACGGCGCGCTCAACTCTTTATGTAATCACGCCGTTCTTTCACGCTTCCTAAATAATGTAGCCCTACGATTTCAATGGTAATAACTATATTTCCGTAGCTCCCACGCGTGGGATGGATGCCGCCGCCCGACGACGGATGACATCCGGCGGGCGTCTGTCGCGCCTCGACCTTCAGATAGCAGCGTGCTTATCTAATCGCGCCGCCGCGCACATCGGTGGCGATGGTGGGCTCATTCTTCGAATTTTTGACTCGCGCTTTTTGTATCATATGTAATATAGTATTTACAGCCTTGTAGAGTCATATTAAATTTTTGTTGCCCCGGTGATTGAGATGGATGCGTCACTCAGCGGGCGGATGACATTGGGTTTGGCGCCCAAATCTCTAGATTAGAATGCTTATCTAATTGTACCTTGGCGCTTACTGACATTCGTTCGGTCAGACGCATCTTATCTCCGGCTTCTCGATCTTCGATCATGACATCATTGCCAGCCGAGCGAGCGCGCATGGACAAGTCCGTAGGGACTTAGTGACTATGCCTCTGCAGCCACGGCTGCAGATTTATTTCCACACCCCTGTGTCTGATGATGATTCCCATCCTTTATGGTTGCAGATTTATTTCCTCCGCTTCAGATACACACCCTCATAACGCTCCTGTGTCTGATGATGATTCCCATCCTCCGTGGTTGCAGATTTATTTCCTCCGCTTCAGATATACACTACCTTAGTGTTCCTGTGTCTGATGATGATTCCCATCCTCCGTGGTTGCAGATTTATTTCCTTCGCATTTTCAGAACCCTCCTCCTTCGCTTTACATCTATGTTCACACTCCTGTGTCTGACATTAACAAACAGAAGCATATATTTGATTAAGTACAAAGCGAGCAGATAGCGGCATCATGTTTGCGATAAATTTGCCACTTCTATCGGTACATTCTCTCTACCTCCTGGCTGAGGCCTTCTTGGGCCGCGCTTGATACCCTTGTCACTTTGCACCTTGCGCGTCTTCGTTGGGATTGTGATGCCCAGGCCGTCTTCCGTAGTCACTGTATTGATGAACGTTGCCAAGATTGGTGTTGCGCGCTTTCGTTTGTTGCCTGCACGATCTTTGCTGCCTAACGAGAGCACTGGAGAGGAGTGCTGGGTCGCATAGTGTGCAGGTAGGAGTGTTGGGGGTGGCGATGGTGGCAGGGCAGAGGGCATTGACAGCGGCGGAGACGAGGCGGGTTCCAGCTGCTCCAGCAGCGACGGACACTGTGTCGTGGATGGAATAGACGATGCAGGTGTGGGTGGTTGTGGTAAAGAGAATACGACAGTTGAGGTAGGGGGAGGTGTGTCCACGTGCACAGGCGCTGTGGATGGAGCAGGGTCGTCGCTCTGCGATTGAGCGGGGTCAGTGCTAGGCATCACCGGCGTTGCCACTGGGAGGCGCTCCTCTTTCCATCTCTTGAACTCTTCCGAGCTCAATAGACGGAATCTTGTGGTGCCGGTCTCGAACGCACGACTGAGAACGAGGAGCTCATTGCGCGAGCCAACATCGCTTGGGCAGCAGAAGTCGGTGAGTGGCCAACCTTCCACTATTATCCCGTACTTCGCAGTGATTGCGGAGTCGAAATTTGTGTAAATCATATGAGTGACTTTTGTCTTGGCGGTTTCGTCTAGCATAAGATCAGCGTACGTTATGACTATACCGCGCATGATTACTTACTGAGCTTGCGCAAAATCAAAGCAGCCGTTTGCTTCTTCAACTCAAGGACCTCTTCGACATAATTGCTGACGACACCTACGCTGCGTGAGCATGGTAACAATTGGTCGTATCAAAATTACATACCTTGAAGCCCTGCCACAAGGTACGCCTCCATGCGTAGTCCGACATCTGCAATTTGTGTCTTGAAAGCAGATTCAAAAAAGTCTGCTGCACGTTTGGTTGTCGCATAATGAAACGGCTGATTTGACAGGTCCATGTTCCCTCGCACCGCAATAATCACGCATTCAACGCCAGTGCGTTCATACAGCGCCGCAACCTATCCAGTGTTATAACTGTACAAGGACATATAATAAAATATGACGCACCTCCCGTTTGATGTTGGCAAGAGTGGCGCGAGCATCGTGGAATGCGTGAACTGGGAGCTGATGTTTAGCAGTAGCCCGCATTTCACATCTATCCACAAGTTCCTCGATTGCATCCTCGGTCGCTGCCAGTCGTTCTTCAGGGGTTAACGATTTCCATCACTGTGAGATTTGAGCTGTCAGCTCAGAGGACTTCTTGCGGGGCACGTCAGGGGGCAATGCTTCAAACAGGACGTTAGTAGAATGAACAAGCGAAGAGATGATGCATACCTGAATTGATCCGACGAACTTCTTGGCTGAGATATGCGTTCCATCGGTTGACTTTGCGCTTCTTGGACCGAAGGCGAGTGGTCTGCATGATAAGATGATAGTAGTAGTCGTCGGTGTGGCCGCCGAAGCGTTGTCGAAAGGACTGGGCGATAGCCCACATGCTTCCACGGGCGTCTTCTAGTGCCAATGTCAACGTCTGCTTTCGGAGCGCTCGTGCCGCCAGTTGCGTCGCCCTGTCCTCTGCTTCCTGCGGGAGGGTCCGTCGCTTGCTTCTATGTCTCCAGGAGTATCTTATGTTAGTATTCCTCCTGGTACGAGACGCGCGAAGCAGCTCACCGATGGCTGGAGTGTGGTGAGCCATATTGAGATCACTACACACCTGTTACGGTTATTTTGATTTTTCAAATATCGACAGGACTCACCACCGGGTGAATACGATACAGGGACTTGTTGCGCAACCAGCCCCCTGGCTACTCGTGATCTTACTGGGCGCATCCCCAGTTGTACTAGTCTGTAGGGCTCGTTTCATCTTTGGCAGATCCAACTCTGCCACCGTTTCATGTTCGTCGTTTATTAGTTGACAGATGGCGTTCAACCGCCATCATTCCTATCTATCGTCTCAGATATATCACTCCATACTTATCAAACGTTCGGGACTATAGCGTAGATAGTATCGGTGGCATCTGGGACAGACTTGACCCCTGAAACCTAGCGTAGTATAAAAACTCATGTACTTACCGTCGAGGCTCTTTAGCTTGACCTTGTTGTATAAACAAGAAGTCTTATACTCGTTCTCAAACGTAGGAAACTACGCTCAGTATTTCTCACTCGAGCATCGAACGACTAAGTCCTCGAAGTGCACATTGACTTCTCGGACTTAGGCGAGTCTTATATTCTATTTGACTCGCACTTGAACAGATTATATCCTCTAACGCGTATTGGATATTAACCGATCTCCTAAGGACTTCACTTAGGACCCGAAGGCATCTAACGAGTATTTGCCTTGCATACGGCGACGTGCCTACGTGCAGAAGAACGATCTATATTCGCGACTCGAATATACGAACGGGTATTCGACCCGTAACAACACCCAGCCGTGTTCGAGCAGATCCGAAATTGAATGGGTGGGAGGACGAAGGCCGTAATTTGATGATGATGCTTCTCTTCTGTGAAGTGTTGAGAAGAGGAAGAAGGCACCAAGTCAACTTCGAAAACTTTCACAACACGTGATTGCTCATCCAACCCATCCTCGACACAGGACATTCGATTTGGCAGCTGTAAGTACATCACTTCATGAAGCTAGGGCTTGTGAAGACTGATTACATCCTATACTACACAGATAATAAACGAATTCCATCTCGGAGACGACTGCGCCGTAGGGCGCCAGCGCGGCCGAGAACTGCTCCGGCGAAGAACTATATGCGTACGCTTCTATGATACGAAGGCGAGCATCTACATCATATCCGTGTGTCGTCAGATAATAGTCTGCATACGGTCCTAGGGATGCAATGAAACGTCTGAGCGGGTTGGGACGACGCCCAGTGTGCACGCAAACGACATCCCGGAACCCCCTCTCGACAAGATAGATCCAGTCCTCCGGGGGAAGAAGACTGTCGCGTCGGATTTCACAACTGGGGTGCGGCGGGACGGGTGTATGTGGCGGGACGGGTGTACGCAGCAAAGCAGGATGGGGAGGAATCATCGGAGGCGGTGAGGTCGTGTGAACAGGGTCGGAGGGCATAACATCGTTCGTGTTGACCCGAGTTGAAGCAGCCAATGGAACGTCGCGCGTTGCGTCGGCATTCCCAGCAGCGCAACTCTCCAAGGGAGGTGAGATAGACAAGCCTGGGGAAGAGAAGCTAAGTACAAGCTTGGCGACTTCTAAAATTGAATGCATACCTGTCAGCTGCGCCGTCACGCCGACGATCCCTGCCCCCGCTTCATTCTGAACGTTCGATATGCCTGTTATGTAACATTACATGAGAATAGAGCAGCAATACATTAAAGTTGTAGTGTCATACCTTCTGCCTGTAGCTCCGGATACCAATAGGCATCGTCTTCCACGTCCAACGTAGGCCTCCCTTTGTAGCAGTAATAACGTATCGCCTCACCAAGATTTTGGAACGACACATTCTTCTGGCCACTGAATCCTTTGACAAGAGGCTCGATTGATTCCCTGCCAATATCACGTCGGTGAGTTCTGCAATACCCAGGCAAGTTGCCGAGGCAATCGTACCATCTGAACCAGATCCCTGTCTTGCGACCATACAGTACGGCGTAAGAAGCCTTAGCATCCAGATAGTCCTCGATTTCCTTGACTGCCGGGGATTCCAGAATGCTTGTAACAATCTGCACGACAGTACACGCAGGTGGGTCTTCCGTTGTCGCATTGTGGAAATACCTGACTTGCAGCTCAAAAAGCTTGTCGGCCTCCCTCTGATTATTGCAATGTATGACAATTGGAAATGGGTAAGGATACTTGTTTTCTGCAAGTTCACGAGGGCTTCGCACACATGCTGGTGAGTTGCTATGTAGTAATTAATACATAAACTCATGTACCGCACATTATAAATCCCAGCCTTTGAGCCTCCAAGTACGACACATCGGCTATCCATAGTTGAGAAGGTACGGTAGTTCTGAAATATGGCTATAAGCTTGTCGGGGAGTTATGTCAAGAACGAGGAGCTGAGCGTAATTTCAGTGAACGCACCGCTCTTCGAGCTTAATATAAAATCCGTCTCACCGGTACCGGAAGTCTTGTGGGTGAGGTAGATATGAGCAGGGTGGGCAGGCAGGTATAGCTTAAGCAAGAGTGGTTGATCGGGCGCTGTGCGACAGAGTAGACGCGTCGAACAGACAGCCGCGTCAAGCTGCAGCAGTCGCGTCAAGCAGTCACGTCAAGCTGCAGCAGTCACGTCTCGCGTCGCCCCTCGATCAACCACGCATCTCAAGGTACATCCCTTCAAACTTCACATGCACACATAGTAAAGCCCCGTCTTTTCATCCGGTGCATAGTACAGTGACTAATAGTTTATTTTGTTACAGTAAAGTAATTCACGCGTGTCCAGAGTCGCGAGCTCTCTATTGCATGTAGCATTAAAGTTGAGTCGCGCGTTATTATTCCCATCCTTCGTGGTTGCAGATTTATTTCCTCCGTTTAAGATACACACCTTCATAACACTCCTGTGTCTGATGATGATTCCCATCCTTCGTGGTTGCAGATTTATTTCCTCCGTTTCAGACATACACTCTCATAACGCTCCTGTGTCTGATGATGATTCCCATCCTCCGTGGTTGCAGATTTATTTCCTCCGTTTAAGATACACACCTTCATAACGCTCCTGTGTCTGATGATGATTCCCATCCTTCGTGGTTGCAGATTTATTTCCTCCGCTTCAGATACGCACACTCTTAACGCTCCTGTGTCTGATGATGATTCCCATCCTCCGTGGTTGCAGATTAAAGTTGAGTCGTGCACTAATTTCTACATCGCAAGATTTGACACGAAATCTACTAATGCCCCCATCTCCACTTCGCCCTCATCATTTATTGCATCTGCCTCAGCATCCTCAGCATCCAGAATCCCTCCTGTGAGTATGCTCGTGCGTTCCGTAGCAGGCCGGTCATCTCCTCGATTAATCACGTCTGCAGGGAATACACAAACGCCTACCGCCGCAGCGTGGTTATGAGTGCCAGGGTAAGGTATGCCCGTGAATCCTTTTAGTTTATATAGCTTTTCAAGTTGATCTAGATGCCGTGCGTTTATATTCCTGCGGCGTTCACAATATTCGGCTACTGCTCCGTATACCCTCGACTGCTCGGCTTTGAGACGTGCAAGGACATCCGAAAAATGAGCCTCTTCGTCACGAATGGACGTGTGCAGGCGGCGTGCCTCGACGTTACAACGCTCAATTTCCTCTTGCGTGCGTTCGATCCGCCGTGCTTGTTTCATTGTCTCGCGAATCGCAGGCCGTGTCCATGGTTTGTCCATCACACTGTTGCGAGTATCTCTTAACAGGTGAAAGTCCTCCAGGAAATTGTAATGGGATACTCTCTCCCAGTCGATGGTGGGCTTCGGGGGATCCAGCTTCAAAGCAGCCTGATTGTATATCTTGACGGCGTTTCGAATGGCTTTTGATCGCGCTTGCAGCGATTTAGCAATGTATGTTCGCGCGCGATATCCTTGAAACAGATCGATCGTTAATTACAATCATATAAAAGCCACAGCACTTACCCGTCTGCGATATGTTCATCCTGTGTAATTCGAACAGGCATTGGATTACGAGGCTCTGGAGATTGTCCAACGCCTTATGATACTGCCTATTTGTCATGTAGCTTACTGCGTCGATGTATTGCTGATCCGTTACTTCCCACCGCCTGGCAATTCCCATGTGAACCTCCATTTCTGTAACCTCACGTGTTAATGTAGCATGTCGTTCGCGTAGGAATTTACGCCGAGTCTCCAGCTTTCGCGTGCGAGACAATTCAGCATTATAGTCGACTGAGCTGGCAATTGGAGGAGCGAAACGTAATTCAGCGGGGGCAGCGCGATAGAATTTCGAAGAGATGCCTTCAAGTTCAGCCACTACTGCACGTAGCTCTTGTAACACCTCGACGTAGGCGACCGCGTGTAAATTAGCGTCGTTCTCGTGCTCGAGCTGCTGAAAATAGGAGCGCTCCTCTTCATGCCATGTGTGTATCTGATCCAGTGTGATGCCTAGTGAGTCCAGTGCTTCTTCCAGAGCTGTAGATTCTGAGTCCAAGATGTCTAGAGCCTGTCTATAATTATTGAAGATCATAGTGCTCAGGTTTGCATATTTTCCTTCATCCCATTGTTTGAAGTAAGTGTCGATTAGAACGCGTCGGCGATATGCCGATGCATGTCAAGTGACAGAGGCAAGATTGTTGGATGCACTGAATATTCTCTCCAGTGTCTCGAGATCCTCGATGCCTGCACCTTCAATGACGTTCAGATGGTTGCGCGTCTGACACGGATAGCAGTGAGTATATCCGTGGAAGGCATTCACACAGCATCTGCAGTTTGCCTCTTTCCATCTCCATCCAAGAGAACTGCGTCGTATAGTCCCCTCAAACTCGCATCCAATGTCATATCCCACGAGTACGCGTTCGCCCAATACATCGAGTGATTTTGATACAATTGCCAGGGGATATTTGGCTCTATGCAATCAGTTAGCCATAGTTCACTATAATAACTCATGCTTACAGTTCTCCAATTCGTACCATGTCCATGAGCCACAGAATAAATCCTTGTCTGCATGCACTGGCAAAGATCCGGGTCTCGTCAAAAATTGCCCACATTTTTTTTCTCATCAGACGCCGCCGCCTTCCAGTTCTTCGTACACGGTTCGTAATCCGGGCGATCGATGGCTCCATCCGTCGGGTCACCTTCAGTCATGTCTTGAGTATCCTCCTCTGCGTCGTTGCCCTCCTCCTCCTCTGCATATTCCGCCCGTGAATCGTTTGGTCTGCGCTTACGAGATTGCACCTCATTCGCGTACTGGTTAACGAAGTCCTGTGCTAAGAAGTAGTTGCTTTCCTCGAAGATTCGGATATCTCCTTGCATCCTGTTGTCGAACGGAGCGAGGCGCTTGAGAGAATTGTTACCGTCCATACATATGAGCCTCTTCCACTTCAGAGCAGGCTCCCCAATAAGCTGTGATATGACATGAGAGATTTAAAAGCAATTTGGGGACCTCCACATACCTCATAGCCACAAGCTGGACAGCCATACAAAACACGCCAGTTTGGAGAGTCGCGTCCAAGTGCAGTGAGTACTTGCTTGTCAACGATGCGACGCATGCCAAGATATACCTCAAACGCGTCTGCAACTAGGGTTCGAAAGCGCGCTTTATACGGAATCTAAAATATATTATAGATTGCGGGCAACATAGTGTATGAGCTGATGTACCTTATACAAGTAACACATCAACTTGCAGAAGGCTTCTATGCTGAACGATGCTTTGAATAGTCGAATTGAATATAGGAACTCAAGTGATTTTAACGAGATGGCGACGGTTGGATTGATCGGCGTGGTACCGAGATATCCGTGCATTACTATAGCCTCAGCGTTTGATCGCATACTTGAAGCGCGTCGGACAGTAACAGAGGTTGTAAGTGTCACAGAATATTTGGGGCTTGGAAACCCCAGTGGCACAATATACCATAAGGCATAACTGCGCAATGGTATAAGCCAAATACCTAAGGGCAAGCGCCCAGCGTGGGAATATGAACTACACATATAGTGAGTCCCAGCTATAACAGCAACGCTGTTATAGTGGCCCTTTTGGCTAAGGGGTGCTAGACGTATGTCTCCATAGACGCCGGTCTGGGATTGCCGGTAAAATCTGTGACATTATAACAGCGTTCCTAAGGTCACCGGTTCGAACCCGTATAATGGCAATCTGCCATTTATCCATATATGGGTATTCCATCGAACCCCTGGCTTAAGGGAAAAGCGCCCAACTATCACGTGACCCCTGGGTCGTACAGGGCTCCCACCGCAGGGAGATAAATGGTCATAAGTCACGTGGGCTACCGTGAAAAGCCTTAACCCGTTCCCAAAATCCAAAGGGATAATTCGGGCCTTCAAGAGGTTGGCACAATTAGGGGTTTAACCTCTAATATAAGGTAGCATATAGTATGGTAAATGCTTAGTACCGGGGGCGACTATATGTCATAAGCCTTCCCTTCATTGAGGACAATGAAACCTTGAGAAGGGGGTAGTGTCACAGAATATTTGGGGCTTGGAAACCCCAGTGGCACAATATACCATAAGGCATAACTGCGCAATGGTATAAGCCAAATACCTAAGGGCAAGCGCCCAGCGTGGGAATATGAACTACACATATAGTGAGTCCCAGCTATAACAGCAACGCTGTTATAGTGGCCCTTTTGGCTAAGGGGTGCTAGACGTATGTCTCCATAGACGCCGGTCTGGGATTGCCGGTAAAATCTGTGACAGTAAGACTAAAGATATCAAACGCAGAAATGTCGCATGTTGTCGCCAGTGTGTCAGACGCAGGCTCCTCTGTACGATCTGCGTAGCGCCAGTGGGTATACGCTACCGCAAGTTCTGGAAGTACCACACGCCAATTCTCGTCCATGTGTTGTATACGCTTGCGCCAGGTACGTGCGTCCTTTCTTCTACGAAAACTGCGCATATGATATTTAGCAGCAGCAGCTATAAAAGTGTCATACGACATACCTCGAATGTGTAATATCTCGTAGTGCGTGCATGAAATCTTCGTTCATACACAGATCCTCAGGGATGGTCTCCCATTCATCGTCATCATTGCCAACAGCCTCTGAGAACACCCCGGCTGGCTCGGCATCTTCAACGTCCATGGGTACTTGATCGCCACGGATTTCGGCAAGGATGCCCAAAGATTGCCGGCTTAAGCCTGAGATCGTCATTATTACAAAATGCGCTAGAATAGGTAATGCCCAACATACCTGCAGACCTCATCTCGTTCCTCTCCTTAACCTTCTGTCTCTCTAAAAAGAGGTCACGTTGTTTTAAGTTTTTGTCGGCTGAACTCTGACCCAACCCCTGGCCTACAGACGTGTGCGCTGTTACGGTTATTTCAATTTTTCGAATATCAACAGAACTCACCACCGGGCGAATACGATACAGGGACTTGTTGCGCAACCAACCCCCTGGCTACTCGTGACTCTACTGGGCGTATCCCCAGTTGTATTAGCATGTAGGGCATGTTTCACTTTTGACAGATCCAACTCTGTCCCCGTTTCATGTTTATCATTCGTTAGCTGACAGATGGCGTTCAACTGCCATCATCATTTCTATCTATCGTTTCAGACATATCACTACATACATATCAAACGTTTGGTACTATAGCGTAGATAGTAGCGGTGACATCTGGGACGAACTTGACCCCTGAAACTTAGCGTAGTATAAAAGCTCATGTACTTATTGTCGAAGCTCTTCAGCTCGACCTTGTTGTATAAACAAGAAGTCTTATACTCGTTCTTAAACGTAGGAAACTACGCTCAGTATTTCTCACTCGAGCAATCGAACGACTAAGTCCTCGAAGTGCACACTGACTTCTCGAACTTAGGCGAGTCTTATATTCTATTCGACTCGCACCTGAACAGATTATATCCTCTAACGCGTATTGGTTATTAACCGATCTCCTAAGGACTTCACTTAGGACCCGAAGGCATCTAACGAGTATTTGCCTTGCATACGGCGACGTGCCTACGTGCAGAAGAACGATCTATATTCGCAACTCGAATATACGAACGGGTATTCGACCCGTAACAGAAGGTCGAGCTTATCACCCCCTCACCTATCACGGTGTAAGGGCACATGATATTTGGACCAGAATTCCCAGCACGACTGATTGAACTCTTGCCCGAGGTGTCACGGATGTGCCCAGGGGGCCACTGTACTTCCCTCGCTATAGGTTTCACATGCGGCGCTAGGCGTACGCCGCGTCTCTGATCCTCAGCCACCTCCTCGTGCGTCTCTCTAGTTTGTTGGTCACCTGACTGTTAGGTTAGCGCTGTAGGGTAGCGCGCGCCTCAGGTATCGCACGTTATGGTCACACAGTTACATGCGTCACTGTAGTTACATATATCATGTGCTCTCTTAGTTACGGCGCACAGGCCATCACTTTAGGGCGGCCATTACTGGCCAGCTACACATGTATAAGTACGACGGATGAGGACTTACATCCTCATCCTTGAGATTCTCGTCAATGCACTATTGTGCCTCTCTTACTACTTCCCTGCGCGTGCTCTGGCCCGAGGGCCCCTCTTGTCTTGCTCGACTGTGTGTTGCCTCACTACATCGCCTCTAGGAGTCCTTAGGTGTGGTCTACCTTTGGTACAGCCGACAAGGTCACCGCTGGCGCGGTGTCGCACACGTCTTGTAGGGCGTTAGGGATTCCCCCTGATGCCAGGGTCGCACAGACGGGTAAGTCTGTGACACGAGGACATTCAGGGAGTCTACAGACTCAACCAATACGAGTGGACTGACACCATTGGAGCCTTCCGTAACCGCGGAGGAATTGTTGTCATCCCCAGAGAAGATAGGGCATCGAAGTGGGTACAAGTATACCCCTCCGCAGGAACGACTGCTTGGGAAATAACGCGTGAAGCGTTCGAACGATTCGGAGAAATCCCTCCGATGTCAACCGCGACGTTGACCGAAAACGAAACCGAAACCATCAACAGAACCTCCGATGCCGATAGAAATACGAATCAGCTTTCGGGCGCCACAGGAATGGCAGGAATTGAGCGCATCGGAAATGATGGGAGAAATCCTGGAATCTTTACAGGACCAGATAACAGCCAGACCGGAGGACAGGACCCTCCAGGATTTATATCTGCTTTTGCGCAGAGTGGGGTTGGGTCTATGGCTGGAGGAACAGACCTCTTTGGAAACCCCCCACAGAACGCACCCGGAATGGGTAGCGGAGGAAATCCGTCTTGGACTAGCCCAAGCGGAGGAATGGGAACAACAAACCCAGGAACATGGCCTTCAGGCCTATTTGGACGAACCTCCGCAGGTACAAGCGGAGGAGGATTGGGAGGAAACTTCGGACTCGGAGGAGGGAATGCCCCCCCTCCTGGAGGACTCGGAGGAGGAACCCCCACGAACCCCGGAGGAGGAACCCCTGGAGGAGGAAACCCAGGGAACCCCGGAGGAAACCCAGGAAACCTGGGTGGAGGATACCCGGGAGGAGGAGGACCCCCAGGGGGACCTCCACCACCGAATGCGCCGCAGCCTCAACCTCCGGCGCCGAACCCGTATTACCGACCCCCGATGATAAAGATCAATCCCCCGGACGTATTCGATGGGGAACGATCCGACATGCAGAACTTCATAAACCAGTGCAATTCCTGGTTTACGATGTACGAAACGTCATTCCAGAACGACGTTCAGAGAGTGATCTTTATCCTCTCTTATATTTCGAACAAGGGGAAAACGGGCCAATGGAAACAGAACTATCATCGGGTTTATACGAACCCCCAGACAAAACGATTCTTCCCGCCTAGTCTTGCACAGTTTGATGCAGACTTCCAAAAAGCCTTCGGAGCCATCGAAGAAGTACAGAAGGCGCGGAAGAAAATCCTGGACGTAACCCAGGACAGAAAAGACATCGATGACTACATCACCGAATTCAATAACTTGGCCGGGAAGGCCCAGTACGATCGATACAGCGCGGACGGAAACGCGCTGCTTATAACCCTATTCGAGAAAGGTGTCACGGTTCACCCCTGGGGGGTACCAGCATCCCTTACTATGGTTGTATGGGCGCCGCTGCACGCGCGCGCGCCCCGCTCACTTTACGTTTCCTCTCGGTCGCGCCCTAGTTACCTCCAGGATCACCTGACCCAGTAGGCGCGCGCTAGTCAGGCAGCGCGCGTGCCAGGTACTCACATGATAGGTCACCATATAGTTACATGTTACGTTACTTGTACGGTCACGCTTACGTTACATGCGCACAGGCCATGTCTGTAGGGCAGGCTAGATACTTAGCGTTCCAACACATGTACTTATACTGCAGCGATGAGGGCTTACTCCCTCATCTTTGAGATTCTAGTCATTGGGCCTTGGCCCCTTTCTTGCTATGCGCGTGATGCGTCTCTGCCCCGGGGGCCTCTCTTGTCTCGCTTGACTGTGTGCCGCCATGGTATGTCGCCGCTAGGAGTCCTCGGGTTGGGTTCGCCCTTGGTACAGCCGACCCGGTCACCGCTGTCGCGGTCGCACACATGCCTCGTTAGGCACGTTAGGATTCCCCTGCAGCGCAGGTCCTCACAAACAAGTAAGTTTGTGACAAAAGGGTTACCCAAACATACGACCCGATACATCATTGGCGTTCAGCCACTACCAGCGACCATTGATGAATGGCAGTCCGCTGCCTCGTACTATGAAAATACGTACAAGATATTCTTGAAACGGGATAAACCGTTTGTCAAGAAAAAGGCTTGGCAAGCCTCGAACCAGAATAACGGACGCACTAGTGCTCCACAGACAACCGCACCGAAAGATCCGAATGCGATGGATGTAGATCGAATGACCACCCAGGAAAGGGACGATCACATCAAGAAGGGAAAGTGTTTCACCTGTCATCAGCCAGGGCATATGTCGCGAGACTGCCCGAAGAGGCCGAGGAAGCCAGCCCGCCCTAGGCGGACCACTCGAAAGACCGAGGAAGAAGAAGCCGAGCAAGAAGCTCGCATCGAAGAAGTCTCAGAGGAAGAGACTGAATACATCACCGCGAACAGAGCGGTCACAGCGATTAGGGCCCTGAAAGCCAAGAACCCCGAGCTCCTAGCACAGCTCGTAGAAGAACAGGATTTTGCCTAGGAGGGAAGCCCACGGTCTTACCCTCCGAGAAAGCAGCGCATGTAATTACCTCGTTCGAGAAGAATCGATCCCTCTTCATCCCGGTAATCATGATGTTGGCAAAACCCGTGAAGTGCAATGCACTAATCGACTCAGGAGCAATGTCGAACCTGATCCACAGCAGAGTGGTAGAAAAATACAAGGTGCCCACGCAACCCTTGAAGAACCCGATCATCGTCAAAATATTGACGGAACAGAAAACAAAGATGGGCGAATAGACTGAGAAGCCACCATACTACTACGATATCCGAAGACCCAGAAAACGCGAAAAGTCCGATTCCTAGTAGGATCAATCGGAACAGAGAATATGATCCTAGGGTATGGATGGCTAAAAGACGAAAACCCCACAATCGACTGGAAGGACCAAACAGTCGATGTACGATCAATACTAGGGGCAGAAGAAAAGAAACAGGAAACCACGATCCGAATGGGTACGGTAGAAATGGTAGTTGCCCCAGAAGGGAAAATTCCAACAAGGGGGACCCAAGAAGCTGCAGGGTACGACCTTTACGCCGCAGAAGAAACCGAGATTCCCACCGGAGGATGGAAACTCGTCTCCACAGGAATAAAAATGAAGATCCCGAAGGGATCGTACGGAAGGTTGGCTGGACGATCAGGCAACACCCTCAGACACGGATTGGTAGTACAAGCCGGAGTCATAGACTCGGACTACCGAGGAGACGTTGGAGCCATTATCTTCAACTACTCAGACAAAGCACATAGGATTATCCCGGGAATGCGAGTAGCCCAGATAATATTCGAACGACACCTCACCCCCGACATCATAGAGGTCGAAGACCTAGACGAGACAGAATGAGGGGAGAAAGGGTTTGGATCCACAGACCAACCAGAAGAAACAAATCAACGATTATACACTCCTGAAGAATATGAAGCAATCCGACGCTTCACGAAAGCAGACCCCAAGATCATAGGAAAAAAAGGGGAGACGCGAAGGAAATTCCGAACGAAGATACAAATCATCAATGCTGTCAGGAAAGCATTAACGAAATCCCAAGAATTCGCGCAGAAAACCCCCGAACAAGACCGGACGATTGAAGAAATGGTCCCGAAACACCTACTGGACTTTGCCAAGGTGTTCAGCAAGGAGTCCGCAGCAGCGTTCCCCCCGTCGAGACCATGGGACCACGCAATCGAATTAAAACCCGATTTTGTGCCGAAAGACTGCAAAGTCTATGCACTCTCGCCTAAAGAGCAACAAGTGCTGGACGAATTCCTAAAGGAAAACTTGGCCAAGGGATTCATAGTCCCTTCAAAATCCCCGATGGTGTCACCATTCTTTTTCGTTCCAAAGAAAGACAGCGGCTTACGACCCTGTCAAGATTATCGATACCTGAACGAAGGAACGATAAAGAACGTCTATCCCTTGCCACTGATCTCAGAGCTCCTGGAAAAGCTGAAAGGAGCAAAGATCTTCACAAAAATGGACCTTAGAGCGGGATACAACAACGTGCGGATCAAGAAGGGAGACGAATGGAAAGCAGCCTTCAAAACAAACCGAGGGTTGTACAAGCCCACAGTTATGTTTTTCGGATTGTGCAATGCACCCGGGACCTTTCAGGCAATGATGAATGAAATCCTGAAAGAAGAAATCCTCGAAGGATGGGTGCTTGTTTATATGGACGACATCCTCGCTTTCTCAGAAGATGAGAAAACACACAAAGAACGGGAACGGCGGATCCTTCAGAAATTAGCAGACAACCACCTCTTTGTGAAACCCGAGAAATGCACCTTCGGCGTCAACCGAGTTGAGTTCCTAGGGCTGGTCATCACCCCAGGGAACATCCAGATGGACCCAGCAAAACTCAACGGGATTAAAGAATGGCCGACTCCCCGAAATCTCAAGGAAGTCAGATCCTTCCTAGGGTTTGCGAACTTCTATCGAAAATTCATCGACCACTACTCAACGCACGCACGACCCCTGGTAGACCTCACAAAAACGGTCACAGGAACGGGGTTCCAGTGGACGGACAAAGAACAGAGAGCATTCGACTTCATGAAGCAGGCATTCACGACGGCGCCCGCGTTAGGAACACCAGACAAGGAGAAACCATTCATCCTCGAAACGGATGCATCTCAGTTCGCCACAGGAGCAGTGCTGAAACAAACAGATGAAACGGGGCGCGAACGGCCAGTGGGATATCTCTCACAATCCCTGACATCAACAGAACGGAACTACGAAATCTACGATTGCGAACTACTCGGAATAGTCCGAGCATTAGAAGAATGGCGGCACCTATTGGAAGGAGCACCGCATCGGATCTTGATCCGAAGTGATCATCAGAACCTGACGTACTGGAGAAGCACACAGCGCCTAAATCGGCGACAAGCGAGATGGCATCTATTCCTTTCACAATTCGACCTGAAATTGCAGCACGTCCCCGGAAGGAAACTAGTCATGGCCGACACACTTTCCAGGTTGTACCACCTGGACGAAAGCAACGAGGACAACGAGGGAATCACCATGATTCCAGACGAACTCGTCGTCCATGCAATCCAGATCCCGATCATTGATTGAATCAAGAACGCCAACGATCGAGATGAATCTGCGGAACAGGCGATCCGTGCTCTAGGGGGCACAGGCGAATTCCCCGCGAAAACCACCGCAGATGAATGGCAACAAACGGATGGAATACTGCTCTACAGGGGCAGGATGTACGTGCCAAAAGACGAGGACCTTCGACGGGACGTCATCTCAAAATACCACGACACGATCCCGGCTGGACACCCTGGGATCTGGGGTACAACAGTACAGGTTACGACCCACTTTTGGTGGCCTGACATGAGAACAATGATAGCGGAATACGTCCGGGGCTGTGCAATCTGTCAACAGATGAAACCTGATAGGAATCCGCTAAAACCCCCTTTGCAACCAATACCGACACGGGAAGACGCCCTCCCCTTCTCACAGTGCTCGGTCGATTTTGTCACCGACCTGCCAAGAGTCGGAAAGTATGACTCCATGATGGTGATCGTCGACCATGGCCTATCCAAGGCAATCTCTCTCACCCCGTGCGACAAAACGATCACTAGCGAAGGGGCGGCAGAGATATTTCACCGAAAAATCTACTCGCTATATGGCATTCCCCGAAAGATCATTTCAGACAGAGGACCACAGTTTGCATCAAAGCTTTTCAAGGAATTATGCAAGCTGCAGGGAACGGAATCAGCGATGAGCACGGCGTACCATCCACAGACCGACGGACAGACAGAAAGAATGAATCAACAGATCGAAGTATACCTTCGCATCTATTGCATGAACGACCCTTTCCAGTGGGTACAACGACTACCTGACGTCGAATTTGCACATAACACACGGCGAACTGAAAATCGACCTGCGCCACTTGAAATAATCTTGGGATACACCCCAAGAGGATTTCCAGACTACGACAGAGTAGGAAACGTCCCGGCAGCAGCTGACAGGATCAAGAAGATCAAAGAGGCGCGAAAGATGGCATTCATCGCGCACGAATTAGCTCAGAAAAGAATGGCAGGACGTTTCTTCCGAGAATTACCGAAGCTCGAGAAAGGAGACAAAGTCTGGCTCGACGCAAAGAACCTAACTATCCCCTACGAATCTAACAAGCTGGCACCAAAAAGGGAAGGACCCTTCACCATCACAGAAAAGATGGGACCCACGACATACCGGTTACAGTTACCGGCGAGCTGGAAAATTCATCCGGTATTCCACGCTGCCCTACTAAAACCATTCAAAGAAACAAGGGTGCACGGACCCAATTACCTACGGCCGCCACCGGATATCATTAAGGGGCAGGAGGAATATGAAGTCAAAGCTATCTTGGCTGACAGATGGCGAGGAAAGAAGCATCAATACTTCGTCAAGTGGAAGGGCTATGCCACGGCCGACAACTCATGGGAAGACGAGGCGAACTTGGAGCATTCCAAGGAGCTGATAAAAAGCTACCACCGAATGCGAGTCAGAACAACCCCAACACTCGAAAGCCGAACAGTAATAGTATGTCGACGACTCGCCATCAGCTCCCCCGTTGCACCACGACTCCCGGTGACGCAGACCGTCGAGAAGGTCGGCCGAGAGGTACGCCACCGAGGAGGTATTCCCCCCAACACCTACAGATCAGACACACCCTCCTCTGGTATAGGGCCGAGGGACCCTTTGCTGGCCGAGCCGATGGCTGGACGGCCCTCTTCGACATCGCGCAGGATCTCACCCACGTATACAGCTCGTACCAGAACATCACCGAGGACCTCGTCCGAATGGAGGGGCAGATCAGAGCACAGAGGGAGGGACTCGAGCTACTCACCGACCGACTTATCGACAGACTGGCCACCACGACGATGGCACGACTACGACATGCGCTCAACGACTTCGAGGATCGCGAGCACACTACTCCCAACCGACCCGAATATGTACCACGACCCGCCCGCTTTTTCACCACCGACGAACGACGCCGAGTTGCAAGGCCGTTTGATTTTATGGAACGCGATCGAGTATTATTTCCTCTGCCTACCGAGACTCAGAGAGCCCGCCGAACAGGAGTTAGAGACCCGACGACACGTATTTCTGGTATGGGAGGCGACGGGAGACGTGAACCACCTGCACGCCCGACGAGCCCTAGGGCTACCCCAGCGCGACAGCGAAGAGCGAATAGCACGCCGCCTATTCGACGATCTCCTTCGGTGCAGAGCATTACCCGCGAGGAGTTTGAGCGAGGTGCGAGGGAGCACAAACGAGACACCGCCTCCCTACCCGCATGGGCAGCACGGAACCTTCACCGAGCCGCACACCACTGGAGGTACCAACATAACGAATACCTCCGCGATATCCCTTCCCTACGGGTACCAGCGAGACCTTCACCCGAGCAGCCGTGTCGACAATGTGGTTCCGCTAACCACTGGATCCTCGACTGCCCCGACTGTTACGGTCGCACGTAGAACCACTCACGTGCTATGCAAGGCATTTAGCCCCCTTCGCTAAAAGGGCGTAATCTCGCGGTTAGGCGAGACTGTGGTTCCAGGTATATAAGCACGTTGCCTGTTGCCTAATTGGGTAACGGTTTCACACGCTTACCACTTCCCGTGGGCTCAGCCGTGTTAGACTCGTAACACCGACTATATTTGCCGAGCTTGTGGGCTCAATCAACCAGGTCATCGACAGAATGAATGCCGCCAACACTTTGTATGGCGAACTCCTACGACCCCATCCCTCAGCGGGAACGGCGACATCTACAACGAGCAGGATGCCGAGGCACTCTGAGGAGAGGAACTTGGAGGATCCGTCGAGGCCGACGAATGCCTAGGGAGGGGCTGATGTTACGGTTATTTCAATTTTTCGAATATCGACAGAACTCACCACCAGGCGAATACGATACAGGGACTTGTTGCGCAACCAACCCCCTGGCTACTCGTGACTCTACTGGGCGTATCCCCAGTTGTATTAGCATGTAGGGCATGTTTCACTTTTGACAGATCCAACTCTGTCCCCGTTTCATGTTTATCATTCGTTAGCTGACAGATGGCGTTCAACTGCCATCATCATTTCTATCTATCGTTTCAGACATATCACTACATACATATCAAACGTTTGGTACTATAGCGTAGATAGTAGCGGTGACATCTGGGACGAACTTGACCCCTGAAACTTAGCGTAGTATAAAAGCTCATGTACTTATTGTCGAAGCTCTTCAGCTCGACCTTGTTGTATAAACAAGAAGTCTTATACTCGTTCTTAAACGTAGGAAACTACGCTCAGTATTTCTCACTCGAGCAATCGAACGACTAAGTCCTCGAAGTGCACACTGACTTCTCGGACTTAGGCGAGTCTTATATTCTATTCGACTCGCACCTGAACAGATTATATCCTCTAACGCGTATTGGTTATTAACCGATCTCCTAAGGACTTCACTTAGGACCCGAAGGCATCTAACGAGTATTTGCCTTGCATACGGCGACGTGCCTACGTGCAGAAGAACGATCTATATTCGCGACTCGAATATACGAATGGGTATTCGACCCGTAACATGCGCGGTACGTGAGAGTCCTTTGGTATGTGCCATGTTGAATAGATGCAACTGAATAAAGCCGATTATGAGCTTGTATAGTGAGTCGAAGTAAGTTAGGCACAAATATCGTCGAACGTCTCGGAAGACCTCAAGCTCGCCAGCTCACGTGATAGATCATCGGTCATGATCAGACACGCTTATACGTTCTCCAGTGCGTACCTGGCTAACCATGGGTAAGTCGAATAAGAGTCATAATAAAACACAGGAGTGTTAAAATAAATGTAAAGCGAAGGAGGAGGGTTCTGAAAATACGAAGGAAATAAATCTGCAATCACGGAGGATGGGAATCATCATCAGACACAGGAACGCTAAGGTAGTGTATATCTGAAGCGGAGGAAATAAATCTGCAACCACGGAGGATGGGAATCATCATCAGACACAGGAGCGTTATGAGGGTGTGTATCTGAAGCGGAGGAAATAAATCTGCAACCACAAAGGATGGGAATCATCATCAGACACAGGGGTGTGGAAATAAATCTGCAGCCGTGACTGCAGAGGCATAGCCACTAAGTCCCTACGGACTTGTCCATGCGCGCTCGCTCGGCTGGCAATGATGTCATGATCGAAGATCGAGAAGCCGGAGATAAGATGCGTCTGACAAACACAAGATAACACTTACTTGTTATGATCTTGGTATTGCTGGTTAGGCAAGAGATAAAGCAGATGTTAAGCAGGATACGTTGAGTGGTTAACTCGTAGTATGAATGCAATGAATAGAACTGAGGCAATAGCGCTCAGCAAGTCCAGTATATATACATGATAAATAAGACCCCTAACAGTCTTATTAGATAATACTAGTGTCCGTATTCGTATGTACAAGTCCCCAGGTACCTAAGTACTTAGTAATATACGATAAATACATATGCCGATCAAAACCGGGATATAGAAAGGCGGCGTAGGCCGCGCGAATGGCGTTTTGCGCTCTTGTCATTACAAAGACGGGGCGTGACCAAAGCCCGGTCCGCTGACGTTTATATGCTGACTGCTTCCGGACGGAATGTCCGATTGGCTAGAACTAGACATGTGACTGATGGTAACTACTAGTGATAAGATAAGACCGTCGTTACGGGAGATAACGCGGCCATCATTCGGCACGTATGTAACCGTTAACTTATGAACCAGATAAGCTAGTTATTGGTCTAGAAAGTCGTAGATAATTCGTAGAATTTCCGGAAAAATAGTAAGAAATATAGGGAAACTAGGAGAATTCTTGTGACATTACCCCCCCCTTAGATTTCAACGACCCCGTTGAGAGTAGAAGTTGTGCTAGAGCCCATTGAAGGGTTAGTCTTTACGATTTTTCCACTGTTATCGTCCTGTCGATCCAAAACCTTGTGTACCGCGCTTGGTTGGCTTGTTGAACTGCTCGTTGTAGGGCCCACTTCCATGTAGGTGAGGTCGAATTTCTTTCTCGAACTTCTCCTTGGTCATGGATTCCTGTATTTCGGGCGTGATTGCTACTTCGCAGATTAGCTGAGCAATTCTGTCGCCTTTCTTTACTTGGTACGGGTCTCCAGTGAGGTTCATCAACATGACAAAGACTTCTCCGCGGTAGTCATGGTCTATTACACCTGCAAGGACGTCAATGCCCTTTTTCGCAAGTCCAGACCTTGGCGCTATCCGACCGTATGTCCCATAGGGAACTTTGATACGAATGTCTGTGGGGACCGAAGCGAATTTCCATGAATTAATCAGGATATCCTGCGCGGCATATAGATCGTAGCCGATTGCATCGGTTGTTCCCCTGGTCGGTAGTTTGCCATTGACTCCTACTTCGATTTCCAAGTCTTCGTTGAACTCAACGTCGGAATGTACCCATTGCCCTGTAAAGGGGTCGCGCTTGTAGTACACTTTCGGTTGTGTAGGATCAACATCGTCTCGGTATTGGGGCCAGTCATCGGGCCAGACACATGTGTCCAAATCCCAATCTGGTGAATCAGGGTCGAAGACGGCTATTGTCTGCCGTGTTCCGCCGAGTCTAGTTGATCGGCGAAGGGGTTGATTTGGGTCGGTACTAAGGGCTGAATATTTTGCCTTGTACTCGTCCAGAATCTCCTTAGCGTTAGCCAAATGTTCCTCGATTTCCCACGTGTCCTCCGCAGGTCCGGTGCCTTTCCAATGGATAAGGTATTCCCACCGGCCGCGTCGGTTACGATGGTCGAGAATGGCTTCCACTTCCCATTCTTCCGGGTCTTCCATCTCCGTTGGCTTGTCAGCCGCTGGAGGATGACTTTTCTGACCTTCGATGGTTGATTCCTTGTACATGACCAGTTTTGAGGCGTGGAACACAGGGTGGTAAGCCCTATATTGTGCATCCATGTACACCTTGAACGTTACCGGTCCCAATTTTTCCGTGATTCGGAATGGGCCGATGTAGCGAGGGGCTAGACTTCTTTCGGTGTCTTGCCAACTTCGCACGTCCACGAGTACTTTGTCGCCCACTTTGAAGGGGACAACTTGCTTCTTTTGGTCATAGTACCAGGACCATCTTTCGGCTGCAATTTTCATTGCTGCCTTAGCTTTCTCTTGTGCAGAGAACCGCGTGTTCGCAATTTCTACTAAGTCTTTGTTTCGACTTGGCTCGAAACTGCTTGGTCCTGCAATTGGATGACGACCTAATTCCACCAGGAACGGAGATTCCTTGGTAGTTTCGCTGGCTGCATTATTGTACGCAAATTCCGCTGTTGGCAGGAACTCCGACCAGTTATCTTTTTGGTACGTATTTATGTAGCACCGCAGATACTGTTCGAGTATTTGGTTCACTCGTGCGGTTTGTCCGTCTGCCTGCGGATGGTATGCAGTAGTCATCGACCTTTGAATTCCTAGCAGGGTGCACCATTCACCAAATAGTTTTGAGGCGAATTGTGTCCCTCTGTCCGATACTATCTGTTTTGGCAACCCGTGTAAGGGATATACCTTTTGATAGAGTATTGTAGCTAGGTCTTTCGTTGAGAAGGTGTTTTCTATAGGGAAAAACCTTGCTCTTTTGGTCAACCGATCCACTACGACCATGATTGCGTCATGCATTCCCGATGGGGGTAGCTGAGTAATCAGGTCTATTGTCACCACTTCCCACGGGCCTGACGGCACCGGTAAGGGTTGCAGGGGGCCGTACGGCTTCTGCGGGTGGTTCTTCATACGTTGGCATGTGTCACATCCGTCTACGTATTTTTTGACGTAAACGAACATTCCGGGCCACCAATAGTTGCGGCTTAGCAATTCGTACGTTTTGTAACGTCCGAAATGCCCAGCTGACTTGTGATCGTGATGATACTCGACCACTTGCCGTCTGATATCCGCTGGTGTAGCTGGAACGTAGACTTTGCCTCTTCGGAGGAGTAACCCTCCTTCGTAGTTCCATTCTGATAGGTCTTTTTTGAATTCACGAGGGCCGGATGAGAGCAGCTCCTTGTAATCTTTTGTGACCTTGTCGTCTAGCAACACTTTGCGAATCTCTCGGAGTATCGATTCATCTTCCGATTGTGGGGCAGCATGGGAGGTATCAAGAGCCATTGCCATGTACTCTTGCTCGAACCACTCAGGTTTCAGAAGAACCTGGTCGCGATTATCGAGATCCACCCCCTCCTCATGGTCTGGCCGCCTGGACAGAGGATCCGCGGTTAGCATTGTTTTGCCAGGTTTGTGCTTCATTTGGAAGTTGAAGCGTGAGAGGTACAGTGCCCAGCGGGCTTGTCGTCTCGTCAGTTTTTGCGCCGTTTTGAAATAGGTCAGGTTTAGGTGATCCGACCATATCTCGAATTTTTCAGGATGTCCCTCTAGGTAGTGTCGCCACTCCTCTAGAGCCCTGATGACAGCCAACATTTCCTTGTCGTAGATCTCGTAGTTCCTTTCCGGGGCACTTAGCGATTTGCTATAGTATGCCACGGGGTGGAATTTTTTATCCGTAGGATCTAACTGAGATAGTACTGCTCCGGTAGCGAAGTCTGACGCATCTGTTTCTACACGGAAAGGCTGATCGTGCGACGGAATTCGAAGCACGGGCGCTTTGGTAAATGCTTCCTTTAGGGTTTGGAAGGCATTTTCCTGCTCGGCGTCCCAATGCCAAGCTTCTGACTTTTTGGTCAGCATGGTGAGTGGTTTGGCTATTTTTGAGAAGCCTTCTATGAATCGCCTGTAGAAATTGGCAAATCCAAGGAAAGCTTGAACCTCTTTGACCTTAGTAGGTCTGGGCCAGTCCTGAACTCCGGCGTACTTCTTCGGATCCATCATGATGTTACCGTCGGAAATGATCATTCCTAGGTATTCGATGGAAGACTGTTCGAAAAAGCACTTTTCGGGCTTCGCATACAAGTCCGAGTCCTTCAGGGTTTGGAGAACCCCTTTGGTAAGTCGCCGATGTTCCTCCATATCATTCCCGAAAATCAAGATGTCGTCTAGGTAGACAACCACCTTGCCGGTCCGAATGAACGGTGCGAGGATAGAGTTCATCATCGCTTGGAACGTTGCGGGGGCATTGCAGAAACCGAAATACATTACCGTCGCCTCGTATAGTCCACGGTGTGTAATAAACGCCGTCTTCCATTCATCACCTTCCTTGATGCGGACATTATTGTATCCCCATCTAAGGTCTATTTTGGTGAAGATGGTCGCATGGGACAGTTGATCGATGAGATCATCGATTCGAGGTATCGGATAACGATTTTTCACGGTTATTTCGTTTAGCCTCCTGTAATCGACAACCATCCGCAGTCCTCCGTCCTTTTTGTGGACGAAGAAGACCGGGGATGCCATTGGACTTTCGGATGGTTGAATGTAACCCTTCCGTAGTTCGGTGTCTATCCACTCATCCAAGCTATTACGCTCTTGGGGAGACATTTTGTATGGTTTTACCGGGGGAGGAAGCTGCGCATCTGGTTCAAGCACTATGGCGTGATCCCAGGGCTTCCGTTCCGGCATCCTCTCTGACGCCTTTTGTGAGAACACCGTTGGCCCATACTCTTGGTATTGTTCGGGCACTAACGATCGCCATTTTTCAATGTCAATCGGTGGTGTGTTTTCCTCACGGTCGTCTGCTTCGTCGAGGTCTTTGTCAAGTACCTCGGCTACCAACTGTGTCAGCAGGTTCATTTCCTCGTTGTCAAGGGTTGCCACCCAGGCGATCAAAGGATTTTCGGGGTCCTCCTCTCCTAATATGTCCACGGGAGTGTCCCAAATCGAATTTACTTCGATGATTTCCTTTTCTGGGAGTTCAACTGCTTCCTCCTCAGAAGGCCGGTTGCCCTTTTTTCTGGCGTAGGGTTGGTCGTGTGTACAGCGTGCATATTCCATTTCCCCTTTCCTCCAATCAAAGGTAGGATTGTGGAGACGCAACCAGTCATAGCCAAGGATTAGGTCTGGTTCTAGGTGCATGACAGTCAGACCTATTTTTTCCTTGTGTGTGCCATGTTGCATAAATGCTTTTACTGATTGCGTTAAGCGGCCGGCGACGTTTTCTGTTCCGTCTGCGTTTGTAACCGTAATAGGAAACGCTAGTTTGTCGGTGACCAGCTTATGTTTATCGACCAATCGTTGTGATATGACCGATATGGTTGCACCGCTGTCGATTAAAGCCAGAGCCTGCACTTTTTGCCCATATACCCAGAGTGTTACTTCGACACGAAAAGATCGAGCGAAGTCGCGCGCATCGTTGCCAAAAATATGATACATTGACTCGAGTACACTCTTTACAGCGGGTACGGGACTAAAATTACATGGGAGCACAAGTGGGCAGGTCATCACATGTGCTCGGTGGGAAAACCCGAGGCAGAGCTTCCGTAGATGCCCAGGGTGTTTGCGGAGTCGGCTATCCGCTTGCGAAGCCAGGGCAAATGTGTCCTGATGGAGTCGCCCGACGGTGTAGGTGCAGTCGAAGTCGAACCAGTCGACTGGGTCTGGACGGGGCTGGTGCCTTCTGCCGATCGCACCGGGCTCCCGCTTTTCTCCTCATCGCTGATGCGCGTAGTGGGGGCCAGAGGAACCACCTCTGGTTGTTTCGGAACGTTGGTCCGGATGGTCCCTACGGTGGCTTGGGGGGACTCATCTTCGTCGTCAGTCACCAGTTCCTGGGTGCTGACAATTCGGACCTTGTATTTTTTCTTCGGGTCCAATTTCTTCTGGCCCGACTGTTGCGTTCCGCTCGACGAGCCTGTCGGCTTCGTCGTTCCGCTTCCACTACTGGCCGGCTTGGCTTCCTTCGGCTTGTTCTTAGGGTTCTCAGGACAGTCGCCCCATTTGTGTTGTCCTGGGTGCTTGCGACAGTCCTTCCCGTAAGAGCCGGTTTCCTTTGCCTTGCCTTTGCCTTTGTCATCAGCCTTGGCAGGCTTCGACGTAGCTTTGTCGGTGGTCTTGCCAGACCCCGACGACTCCTTCCTTTTTTCTTCCTCAAAGATCTTGCCTTTGAGCTTGTCCGGGTATTGCCTCTTGTAGAGGTCAATGGCCATATCGAGGTAAACCTCCCAGTCGGTCGGCATTGTAAAGCCCGGCACCGATTCCAAGGTAGCGAGTGTCTCTCGCACCTTTTCCGGAAGGATCCGTTTGATGTGACTGAACAACGTCTTGTTGTCAGTTTCGGCCAGGCGAGCCAGGGTCCTGAGCTTCTGTGCCCAAGAGAAGAAGTCCGATTGGAGCTTCTTTTTCCCTTCATCTCCGAAGTACCCTTCGATCTCCTTTTCGGCAATTTCCTTGTCCGTTTTCTTCCCGTACACCTTCTCGATTGTTTCCGCAAACGTTTTCCAGGTGTGCCCCGAGGTTTGTCCGGCGGCGATTTTATCCACTACCGGCGACATGTACTGGTAGGCCTCGCCCGTAAGCCGTAGCAGGGCTTGGCGAACCTTGTCCTCCTCGGAGGTCACCTTGGCGTCTGCGAAATACATGCCCATTTTTTGGATCCATTCTTTCGACGAGATGGAGTCCTTAGGGCCCGAGAATTTTGGTGGTTGAGTTGGTTTGGTCTGTTGGAAGTTGACCGTTGTGGCTGCTGCTGTCGCGGCTGCCGGTGCGTTTTTTAGAGCGGTTAACTCCGCTTCGAGTTGGTCAATTCTATTAATTAGTGCCGTGACCTGGGCACCGCTGGGTCCCGCGGTTGGGACTGCCGGACGCTTTTGCAGTACTGCGATATCTTTTTCTATGCGGACGAACCGATTTTTGGAAAGGGTGTCCAATTGTTGCCGCAAACTCTCCGCTTCCTCTAGTGCTTCGATTCTATTTTGAAGCACCTGGTTGTGACTCCGAATCTGGTTGGTCTTGTTCCAGACCATTTCCATATTCGTGTCTACCCGGCTTTTGTATGCCGCGAGGTTGCTATAGAGGTGGTTTTTGGCTTGGTACAGCGCCTCTCTGTAAGCTTCCTTTCCCACCTGCAGAACTTCGTCTGAGGCGGCCACTTCCAGAGTGCGCTGTAACCTTCCCGTCAATTCGTTTTCGCTCCTTTCCGGTTGCACGACTATTTCCAGGGTTCCCCTTTCATAGGAGGGGAGGAGATCGGGGAGCGTCCCAAATAGGGGCTCCGTGTCGACTGGTTCCTCCAGCCGTGGAGTCTCGCTGCCTTCGGGGGTGATGACTGCTCGGCGTGCGGGTGTTTCCGGGTTAAAGAGCCTGGAAGCTCTCGTGCGTGGCGACGCTTCTTCCTGGGAGTACCAGTGGACGTCACCGTAGTAGACTATGAGGTCTGCTAGGGGGATGGCGGTACAGTAGTTGTCCCACCTCCACCACGAAATGTGGTTCCTGGTCGAATCTTCCCCATAGTACTTGATGTACGCCGTATGGTTTACATTTAGGAATGGGCGCACGTGCGCCGGAATTGAGTTGAAGGAGGTGACACTCCCCCTAACTCTGATGCCGAATACAACTCGCAGGTAGTCCATCAAGCAGGTTTGCTCTCCGGGCCACGCGTGCTTGCCGACGGCGGGGCGGTAGGCCGTAGCCACCTTGTGGGTGTTGTACAAAGCGCCTTGGACGATTGTGTAAGACACCATTGCTGGACAGTATTCGTCAGCTTGAGTTATTTTCTTCCTTAAACGATAATTCAAGAAAAAGGTGCCTTTTCAGGACTTAAATGCCTTTTCAGGACTTTTCGCAATCAATGCCATGCACCAAAAAAAAATGCCTTTTCAGGACTTTCTATCTACTACAGCTGGGGTTTGCCAAGGTCGAAGTTGAGACCGCTATGTACTAGGTGTGTTTTTAAGTATGTAACATGCTGTTTCACGTCTAGGTCTCCAAAAACGTGTTCCACCCTCCTGAGATATTTTTCGAGGCGGCGGAGGTCTTCGTTCTTCATGGAGTCCTGACGGACCCTTTGCTCCAGGTGTGTGGAGAGATCGTCGAAGTCGGTGATGAGGGTGGTGAATTTTGCTATGATGGGGGCCGTGGTGGTTGCGTCGGGAACCTTCCATAGCCGGAAAAGGTTCTTGTGGGCGGCGTTCATCTGTTTGTCGACGTCTAAGAACCAGTCCCACTTCTTCTCCGTGCAATGGACGTCCCTGGGGTTCGGAAGACCCCTCTTTTCGACCCACTCGGCCAGCATCCTAAGCTCCTCCACTCTCTCCAACAGCGACTTCTTTGGGGGCTCGATTCGCTCCCGAAGACTCCTCACTATTCTCTCTTCCTCAACCCTCTTCCTGGCTGCCTCGGCGATCAGCTGATCCAGGGATTGTTTCTGGATCCGAGCCTCGAGCTTCTCCTTCTGTCGGAGAAGCTTGTTGAGCTTCTTCCGCCTGATGTCGTCGAGGGCGGCTTCGTGGTTGACCCTTCGGATCTCCTCCGGGTCGGGGTTCGGCTTCCTGTAGAAGACGTCTTTGCCCTTTCGGGACTTTCCTCGCTTTGGGGCTGTGACCGCGGAGATGCGGTCTTCGAGCGATTTAGAGGAGGCAATGTGCCATTCCTCGCGCTCCCCCGTAGCGGCGTTTCTCGGAGTAACCGTGAAACGTGGTGCTTTCGGCATGACTACGTAAAAAGAAGTCTTAAGTAAGCTATTCTAGTGGAATTTCACGCGGTCTTCTGTCGGGGCTTATCGTCGCTTCTTGATGTGTCGTGCGCTTATCCTCCGGCGTCAATGGGCGCTCCGCCCTCGACCGGACTTAGTGTCGGCGACTGGATGGCGTCTCTCTCACGCTACCAGGTGGGGGATACAGCAGGTCATCTTCCCTTGATGCCTGGGAGTGCAGGATTTGGGGTATTACACCCCGCATGTGCCCACGCCTCACTCCAGTTAGGTGGCTGCCAGTGTTTAAACCAAACCCATGCCCTGAGGGACTTAGAGGGCGCCAAGGCCAGAACTCTATCGTTCTGAAGCCGTATCGGCAGCGGTTCTAGGCAGGGCAACTCGTGCCCACCATCCCAACTCTAAATAGAGTGGCCCCTGTACGCCTGGGGATAGGCGAGAAGGTCGTCTCCGGCCCGGTCAAGTAGTTACACCGTTGCCATCGATTCCCAACGTATGGGGAAAGGCTTGACAGCCAGTCCCCTGGTTCCGCTTAAGCCTACGGTCCGGCTATTTGCCCGAAGGCGGTGATCCCCCAGAGCCCACTAAGGATACCCCGCTGCCTGGCGGCGAGCAGGGGTGCGCAGACGGCGACGAAAACCCCTAAGAAGAAAAAATCCCAGACCCTCAAGGAGGGCGGGGGCGAAAGCAAGTTCTATTCATATAACACAAGATAACACTTACTTGTTATGATCTTGGTATTGCTGGTTAGGCAAGAGATAAAGCAGATGTTAAGCAGGATACGTTGAGTGGTTAACTCGTAGTATGAATGCAATGAATAGAACTGAGGCAATAGCGCTCAGCAAGTCCAGTATATATACATGATAAATAAGACCCCTAACAGTCTTATTAGATAATACTAGTGTCCGTATTCGTATGTACAAGTCCCCAGGTACCTAAGTACTTAGTAATATACGATAAATACATATGCCGATCAAAACCGGGATATAGAAAGGCGGCGTAGGCCGCGCGAATGGCGTTTTGCGCTCTTGTCATTACAAAGACGGGGCGTGACCAAAGCCCGGTCCGCTGACGTTTATATGCTGACTGCTTCCGGACGGAATGTCCGATTGGCTAGAACTAGACATGTGACTGATGGTAACTACTAGTGATAAGATAAGACCGTCGTTACGGGAGATAACGCGGCCATCATTCGGCACGTATGTAACCGTTAACTTATGAACCAGATAAGCTAGTTATTGGTCTAGAAAGTCGTAGATAATTCGTAGAATTGCCGGAAAAATAGTAAGAAATATAGGGAAACTAGGAGAATTCTTGTGACACTGACCGAACGAATGTCAGTAAGCGCCAAGGTACAATTAGATAAGCATTCTAATCTAGAGATTCGGGCGCCAAACCCAATGTCATCCGCCCGCTGAGTGACGCATCCATCTCAATCACCGGGGCAACAAAAATTTAATATGACTCTACAAGGCTGTAAATACTATATTACATATGATACAAAAAGCGCGAGTCAAAAATTCGAAGAATGAGCCCACCATCGCCACCGATGTGCGCGGCGGCGCGATTAGATAAGCACGCTGCTATCTGAAGGTCGAGGCGCGACAAGGCCGAGCGCTGAGCGTGGGATAACATTCCGCGTTTGGAAGGTCAGACGCCCGCCGGATGTCATCCGTCGTCGGGCGGCGGCATCCATCCCACGCGTGGGAGCTACGGAAATATAGTTATTACCATTGAAATCGTAGGGCTACATTATTTAGGAAGCGTGAAAGAACGGCGTGATTACATAAAGAGTTGAGCGCGCCATCGCCGCCGTCGTGCGCGACAGCGGCGGCGAGGCGCTTGTCGGTGGCGCGGGGGCGGTGTGGGATGAGCGCGATAAGATAAGCGCGCCATTATCTGGCGCGACGAGACGTAGCGCCGATCGTGGGATAACTCTCCGCGTTTGGGAGGTCAGACGCCTGCCGGATGTCATCCGTCGTCGGGCGGCGGCATCCACCCCACACGTGGGAGCTACGGAAATATTGTTATTACCATTTGAATCGTAGGGCTACGTTGTCTAGAAAGCGTGAAAGAACGGTGTGATTATGTAAAGAATTGAGCACGCCGTCGCCGCTGTCGTGCGCGACAGCGGCGGCGGGGCGCTTGTCGGTGGCATGGGGGCGGCAGGGCGCTGGTAGGTGGCGCGGGGAGTGAGGCGCTGGTGGGTGGCGCGGGGAGTGGGCGGGCACATGATCTTCACCCCAGAAGGGCAATCAACTGCGGTGCTACTGGCAGTATGCGGGTAGGACGATAATTCAAGCTTATTAGCTTGGTGCACGCACGTGTATGGCAAGCTAATAAGCTTGGTAATACGTGAGGTTTAGGTAGGGCCCCCGCCTTCACGTGATGTGCGGTATTTCAAATATACGCAAATGGGTTGGGAAATTAACAGTGTGCGTTACTAAAGGAGGCTCATTTGGCGCGTGGGAAAGCTATATAAGCGTCACGCAGATCTTGCCGCTCCCCTACTCCATATCTTCTCCGTCAACATACCATTCTCTATGTCGGAATGCAACTTTGCAGAACGTGTCGACCTCAACGAGAATTCTTATAATGGCTCTTTAGCCAGACTCCGTGAGATCGCCTGGCTTGGAGAGTCCAGCAAACTCTTCCATTCTCTCCCCATCGTACGCGATGCTCAGCCTAAATCAGTTGAACTTCCAGGAAATCCCGTTGTACTTCACTGGGACACAAATTTAGCTTCCGCTGTGACGGTGCTTCAGATCAACGGACTGTCGTCGATCCTTGTTAGGGATGAATATCCGAACATGCTACGGGACATCATCGACGATGCCGTGCTGGGCAAAAAGACGGGAACGAGCAACAGCAATCACAGCGATGTCGATGAAGATATCAATAACGATGAAGGTAGCAATACCGGCGAGCGTAACGGAGCTATGGACGTTGATGTGGATGCTCAGCCATTCCATAATCCCTTCGATAACTTGCCACAAGGCGGATACGATGCGGATTGTGCAATTGTGATTGGCAGTCCCGGTATCGGTGATAATGCCTATTGTCCGAATCTTTTCGCTGTATGCTTACTATATCTTCAGGGAAGAGCGTCTTTCTGATCTATGTCCTTGTCCTCCGCCTGCTCGCTGGCCTAACCACCATCTTCCAGCGGCGCGCCAATGAACTCTATGTCTTGAACGACGAAGGAGTCTTCAGAGTCACTGATCTTGCCCTTACAAGTAGTCATATGCACCTTTACGTCCCCAATGGAACATGGTGCTTGGTTGATTCCAATCAAGGCTTGACGGGCGTACCTGAAGATGTCGTTGAACTGCGTTCCGCTATTAAGGGTTTCATACTGCAGGCGGCGTCTCCGTGCGCCGAGCGCGTTCATTGGACGAACAAAGTCAGATCGCGAGTACCGAGATTCTGGATGGCGCATTGGTCCCTTGGGGAGCTCATCATTGGGCATGTCGTCCTCGCCTTTTCTCTATGCGAGCAGCGAACGATCGTTGTAACAGCCGGGATCTTCAATACTGGGAAACTCCTCAGCAGAAGCCATCCGAGTCACAGCTCGCGAAATTTTCTATATGCTTTGGCACATCTGCTCGTCAAGCGTATTCCTGTGCGGCAAACCCAGCCGAGTACAAAGATCGACTCTACGGCAAGATCGAAACTCTGAATCGGCGTACCCTGCCCGATTTGCTCAACCATTATTCCGCTAGAGTGATGGACGACACATTATCTCATGACATCCTTGTGGCTACTCCATCCCCTCGTGATCGAAAGAAGTTCGACCTGCAGATAGTCACCGACCACCTGTGGACGAAAGTATTGCAACAGCTCAACAGTACCGATGCGCAGGCCGCCGATATGCTATATCAGCTATTCGTTGGCGATCCTGACACCAGGGCTAGCGCCGGCTACCTCTTGGAGCGAGCATTCCTTGTCGAGTTCCCCAAAGGCGGTGAGTGGCCCATAACCGCCATGACCATGAGCCCGCGATCTGGAAAGACAGGCACCCATTGGCGGTCTCATGCCACCAAAAGCAAACCTCTCCACAAGTATCTTCGCTTGGGCTATCAATGCTGCATCGTGGCTATAGCAAACGATCAAATCGATACACCAGTCAAGGCATTCAACCGTCTGGATCGCTGTGAATTCTCACTCGGGGAACCTCTGACATTGAAGGAGAGATTCTACATCCCTCGGTCTCGGCCTCAGCTATCATTCGATGGGTTTGTTTACGAAGCTGTTCCTCAACGTGCGACCATCTTCCAGGTAACTGCCAGCAACCAGCACCCGATCTCTGCAAGGGGTCTGGACTGGCTGCACGACTGCGGCGCGAAGTCTCTTCGTCTCGTCGTCGTTACGCCTCCCTTGGACGACGGCGTTGTGGAGGATATCTGGGTTGCCAACTCCCATAAAGACAAGCTAGACGAGGTTTATCACCTCGAGCTATCCAGCCTGAAGTGCACTGTGAAGGAGATTATGTGATGCCCTGTGTGTGTACTGCGGTTCATCGTTCCTTGTACGTCTAGTGGCTCCGTTAGCCACGTTGATGTTCTCTTATGACTAGTGCTGGCCAAGATTACTATTATAATCGATTATAATTATATCTAATCATATTAGATACACGGTTGAGACAGGTCCTACTGGTGTCTATTATGAAGAATTACAATATGTTGAATGGAGTAGTGCCAATTTCAGCATGGCCCACTACGTTACACAGCGTACACCGGGGGCATTATCTAATGACTTTGTCGGAAACATGGTGATATCATTTAAATATGCAAACATAATGCATTGGTTGATAACATTGTAAGAAACACAGGACCTCGGCTGGCCATGGGCTGCATAAAGATCCAGACACCGAGGGGCATTATCTAATGAAGATATTATATAAGCAGTCAATGCATTGTGTTTGCATTTGATCACTTATACCAAAATGTTTCCAACAAAGTCATTAGATAATGCCCCCGGTGGTACTGAGTACTGAGTCCTGATGTTTGAAAGTTTAAGTTTGTTGGGAGGTTCAACATGCCCAAGGAGAAGTGGAGTTTTAAGTTATTCCCATGCTCCTGTTTGAGTGCTTGTGTCCATAATATTATCGGAATCTAACATTACAATCTGAACTATAATAATTCCACTCTATATAATGGGAGCTTGCATGGGATGCGCTCACATGTTGCTCACGTTTTGTGCATGTTGTTATATGCACATGGATGCCACGTTTGCTGCGTGGCATCCATGTGCGTGTTCATTCCTCCTCCTATTAGATAGGGCACCTGCCACCCAGGGAGTTGGGTGCTAGCTCGTGTTCGGCATGCTGTTCCTGCCCTGTGTTATGGGGATTTGTGCCCTGTGCCACAAGGATTTTTGTAATGTAAATACCCCACACCACAGGGATTTGTACCCCATGCCACAGGGATTTGTGCCCTACACCATGGGAATTTGTGCCCCATGCCATGGGGGATTTTGTAATGTAAATACCCCACACCATGGGGATTCGTGGCCCATGCCACAGGGATTTTTGTAATATAAATTGCCTGTGCTGTAGATGCCTGCCAAAAGATTGCAAAAAATGAAGAAATTCCAGGATTAGTTGATGGACCACATTACACAGTATCACAAGCAAAGTGATGATAAGACCAAGCGTCAGTGAGGCGTCAGAAGTGGCTTTGTGGGCAGAGACAAGAAACAGGAGATGCAGGTTGGGGAACCATGGGTAATGCACAGGAAATTGCATGGGATCCACAGGTGGCTTGAAAAAACCCCAATTATCTGAAATAGGCATACATAGACTAGGATAATATATTGAAGTGGAGAAAACTATGTGACCATGGTGAAGCCATGGGTAATTAACCTAGTCTATAAGTAATGGGAGCTGGCATGGGAGCCAGCATGTTTTATGCACCTGTCACAAAATGGCCCTTTGGCATTCCAACATCCCTCGCTGGTATGCAAAGGCACCAATAGGTGTGCAGCTAACTCCTCATGGCCAGCGTTCCTCCACATCTGCTCCTTGTTATCTTTGTAGACCACCTGACCTTGTAAATTAGTGCTGTAGGGTAGCGTGCGCCTCAGGTACCTCACGTTATGGTCACACATAGTTACATGTGTCACTACTCATATGACCTCATAGTTACTGTGCACAGGCCGGTACTTTAGGGCTAGATTAGTTAGTCATCACTCATGTATTTAAGTACGGCAGATGAGGTCTTACAACCTCATCCTTGAGATTCTCAACAATGGACTAAGGTCCCTTTCTTACCACCTCTCTGTGTGCTGGTCGGTCTACTGTTGCCCCACCTTTGCCTCTCAGATGCATGCCTCTTGCTAAGTCAACACTGAGTATGGGAGCCTGGTCACCTCTGCGATGCTCTGGGTTCACCACTGGCACGTTGGTTGTCACTCGTTAGGTTTAGGTTGGGTCCCCGGCAGGGCTGGTCCCACAGATGTGGTACATCTGTGTCAGCACCTGGCAGCCACATTTGCTGCATGGCAGCATCTGTAGGGTGCCCATTGAGCACATGAGTTTAATTACCCATGGCTTCGCCACGAATATCAATTGTCACTTAAGTGTGATAACTAACAGAATAAGGGAAAAACACATTAGATGGAGACATTATGAGTCCACCCAACCTCCAGGGTGTGTGATAAACCTGCTGCACCTGTCCTTTGTTCTCTGCCTGCTCAGCCACTTCCTCCACCTCACTGATACTCGGTGTCATTGTCACTTCACTTGTAACATTGTGTCCACAAATGTGGTGCCTCAAAAAACTCCCTGAATTCTCTTAATTTATTGCGATTTTTTGGTGGGTATCTACAGTACAGGCCATCTATGTTACAAAATCCCCATGGCACAGCACAGGGAGGACACACGAAACGTGAGTTTTTGTCGAAGGGATTTGAATGCGCGCCTTGCAGGCACTGGGCATGGGAATCCACTGGCCAACTCCCCGGGTCGGTGGTGCAAGCCCTATGGGACGACGGACAGCACGTGGCACACGTGGAAAAGCACATGGCAGTTCCCATGCAACGGTCGTCCCTTTATTATATGATGCCAGTACCTGCAAGGCATGTGTGCTGATTGCAAGATTTTACAAGCAAAGCAACAATGAGACTGAGCATCAGCAAGGTGGAGGAAGTGGCTGAGCAGGCAGAGACCAGAATATATTCCTAAAACATAATATTTGTGGTGAAGCCACAGGTAATTAAGCTAGTCTGAACTATGATGGGAGCTCAAGTGGGAGGTGCTCATGTGCAGCTAGCATGTCACTTGCATTTTGCACACATGTTTTCCACATGGCATCCATGCATGCTGTCCCTGCTCCCATTAGATAGGGCACCTGGCACCCAGTGTTACATTTTATTTATCAAACACTCACAGAACTCACCATTGGGTGAATATGATGCAGGGACTTGTTGCACAACCAACCTCCCTGGCTACTCATGACTCCACTGGGCTCAACCTCAGTTGTACTAGCATATGGGGCCCATTTCATATGGGCAGATACAACTCCGCCCTTGTTTCATATTTATCATTCTATGATCGACAGATGGTGTTCAACTGCCATATCATTGCTATCTATCATTTCAGATATATCTCTACATACCGATCATATGTTTCAACCTACAACGTATGTAGTAGTGGTGGCATCTGGGATGGGTAGGACTATTAAAACCTAATGTAGTATATAAACCTTTGTAACTAGTATCAAGGCTCTTCAGCTTGACCTTGTTGTATAAACAAGAAGTCTTATACTTGTTCTCGAACATAGGAAACTATGCTCAGTATTCACCAAGCCCTTGAACGACTAAGTCCTCGAAGTGCTCATTGACTTGTCAGGCTTAGGCAAGTCCTCTACTATGACTTGCACATCAGAATGGATATATTCTCTAACGTGTATTGAATATTGAACAAATCCCTAGGGTCTTTTGACTTAGGGCCTGAAGGCATAATACAAATAGGGTATTATAGGAGCCTTGCACATGTCTGTGGGACTTAGTGCAGAAGATCTATATTTGTGACTCAAATATAGCAAATGGATATATGACCTGTAGCACCCAAGGAGTTGGCTGGTGGATTCCCACACCTGGCACCTGCAAGGTGTGCATGCTGGTTGCACAGATTTTACAAGCAAAGTGATGACAAGGCTGAGCATCAGCAAGGTGGAGGAGTGGCTGAGTGGGCAGAGATAAGCAACAAGCCCTAGAACACAAAATTTGTGGCAAAGCCACAGGTAGTTAAGCTAGTCCATGATATAATGGGAGCTCACATGGGACACATTGTGTGTCAGTTGCATTTTGTGCACATGGACACCATGTTTGCCATGTGGCATCCATGCACACATTTGTTCCTCCCCCATTAGATAGGGTGTCTGCCACCTGGGGAGTTGGCCAGTGGATTCCCATGCACAGTGCCTGCAAGGTGTGCACACTGCTAACTTGCATTTTGCATGCTGTTCCTGCCCCATGCCATAGGGATTTGTGCCCCATGCCATGGGGATTTTTGTGACATAAGTTGCCTGTGCTGTAGATGCCTGCCAAAAGATTGCAAAAAATGAAAAACATTCAGGATTATTTGACACACAACATTACACAGTATTGCAAGCAAAGTGACAATGAGACCGAGCATCAGCGAGGTATCAGAAGCGGCTTTGTGGACAGAGACAAGGGACAGAATGTCAGGATTTAAGAACCAATTATAACACACATCCTGCATGATTCCCACAAACCAGTCATAATAAATCCCAAACCAATCCACATCTCAAATGGTTCAATCCAATAACAACCCAGTCTTATCCAAACCCTCTAACAAAATCCATAAAGCAATAACACCATAACTCACAGCAGCATTAAAGATAAAACCAATAAATCCCATGATCACAGAAGACCCAGAAGACACTCCAATAAACTCCACAAAGAATCCCAAGAAATATTCTAATAACCCCAGAAATACAAGGCCACCATAAGGCAACATTCAAACATAAAGTTTAACAAGCTCCTGATCTACAGTTGTGGACAGCCAAACTCAACAATTTGCATAGCACCCAAACCACTAAGTTTTGCTGAAATCTGAGGCCAGATTCAGACTCAGGGGTGCTGAAAATGTCCAAAAACGCACTCGAATTACTTTTCCTATGCCTTTTTAAGGTTGGCCAAATTTTTGGGCACGATTTATGGTGCCTAAATGGGCGCCTCGAGGCCCGAAATACCATTTTGTGAAAACATTTGGTCATGGATGTATATACAATGGCAACTATGGGTTTAGAACAGCTTCAATGGACATCATTGCATGTGCGGAAACCTGGCAGTGCTGCTTCTGCTTTCGAACAGCCCACACAGCTGCTTGCCCCATGAGTCCTAGCTGATAGGCACTCATGAACCTCCATGAACAATTGAGGAACCTTCGAATAACATCAACTGGACTGTCACAGATTTATTCGTGCAGCCATCCCCCTTGGTCTATTGACCTCCATACTTGCACGTTAGGTGTATTGCAAGAGGCGCTATTGCCTCCCAAAAGTTAGCGCGTCATGTGACCTCAATTGAGTGGGTCACGTGATCTACTAACTTCTCAGATTAGATAGCGGCACCAGGTACCATCACAGGTGCCTTGTCAGTGACATCATCGGCCTGGACTTCACCTGGCATCGTCATTACTGACATCATAGTGACCTCATAGGTCTATTCTTACATAGATAAGGTCATTACCATCCCAACTGCGCTATCTTTAGGGTAGCACCACATTATGACGCCTTATGGCACCATTGGGCTTACTCAGCCTACCATGCACAGACCACCTTAGTTTAGGGCGGTCTTACCTATGACTAGTGTACATGCTATCTCATGTATATATAGCAAGGGTCTAGGACTTTGCGTCCTTAGACTCAACAATCTAAGCGTTCAACCATGAATGTTAGGGGCGATTCCCTTTTCCTATCCTCCTCCTTTGCTGTATGAGACTATGCGCCATCTAAGCCCTTCCAGTTGGATTGGCTCCTCTTAGACGACTAGGACTTGTATTCTACGCCGTCTCTAGGACTCGCGCCCTTCAGTATTGGAAGTCACAGGATTGTGACATGGACAAGCATTGAGCTTCTCAATTGCAACCTTTTTTGTTTCAGCAAATGTCTTCTTCAGCACTTCTCAATACCGGTACTTGCACCAGCCCCAATACTGATAAATCAATGAGTCAGCAACAAATTGTCATCAGAAATTGCAACGTACCATCTCAATTGGATTCAGCTCACAGTGAAACTTTGGAAGGAAGATACAGATGTGTCCAGCTTCAGTGATAACTGTCTTGAGCATGGACAGTTGGTTTGCAAAGTCATCCTGCTTGCTGAGCAGCCGTGCCATGCAACAATTAGAATTTTCCCATGGGCAGACTGGGGAGCATTTCGCGCACATGCCCTGCACATCAAATCCACGCTCCTCGAGAACTCATTGCAGGCCTTTGGGACGACCATCAGGAAGTGTCATCACCTGTGGCTGCCCTCTGTATGTCATATAGGGGTCAGATTCTGGGATAATTGTATCTCGTTGGGTGCATTGCTTGCTGCCATCAGATTTGTTCATGTCGAATGCTCAGAGTGCGTTTGGTGGCAATGAGGCATGAGCGGAAGACTGATCGAAAATGTAAGCAATTGTACGGCCAGGAAATGCAGCTTTGATGATCTTGAAGCTGCCCCTAACCTGCTTGATAAGCTGATCAGTATCCCACCAGGGGTCACCATTTGTCCCAAGATAGATGATGCACCGCGCATCCCTCACGGCCATTCCGTTCGCATCATATTGTATTAGCTGTCCAGTTTCAGATGTGATGAAGTCAGAAACATGGATGAGATGGACACAGCCCTTTCTCTGCAGGATGGTCTGTCCCTCAGCCAACCTGAAGGTCAGTGTGATCAGTGTACCATATAGACGAGCCCAAAATACTCACCAAGCACTATGTTTGTACTCGTTAACATGGAAGCATGACTCATTGTGAAAAACGGCAACTACCTCAGTCTCTCCAGGCACCAACGTTAGTGCTACCCATGTGAGCTCAGGTCCTTCAAAGTGAGCCATTCTTCTCTCGAGTCTGGCCATCTGTGGCAAGAATACCTCTTGGTGATACTTCTTCACATCCTCGTGCTCATGCCCATCCATGTATACACCTTTGCATAGGACCATCAGCTGCCATCCAAGCTTGATCAACCATCACCATTGTTACGGATCGAATATCCGTTCAACACAAAATAACTAAGTCAAGTTACTCAGCGTATTGAGTAGCGCACTACTCGTTGGACTCCTTAGAGTCAGAGCGTCGATATACAAGCTGCAGGCTTAATTGCTCAAGCCTTTGAGAACAAGTATAACATCCTTGTAATTCAACAAGATCGAGCTGAGGAACTCGACCGGTATTTACATCAGGTTATATACTACGGTCTGTTAATCGGGGTCATAGTGTCCTTGGTACTGCTACTATTAAGTCCGTCAGGCTAACGATATAAGTAATAAAGGAGAAGGGTCACGACTGAGCGCAACAAGGGATGAAATGTAGAACTACTGTGGTTAGACACAGAATATCAGCTAGAGCGCGATGCAAACGCGGAGAGTGGGCATAGGGTTGTTATACATGAAACAGGGCCTACGGTTGAACGGAGGCCCCTAGAAATAGAGCGCTGGGTATAGCGGTTGAATGCTAAGTCCTCATACCCGGTGAGGTGTCAAAGAGAATATTCGGGTGTACCTGGTAAAATCGTAACAGCTGTGCCGTTCGTTCGCACAGTGGCTTCTTTAGAGTGATACCGAAGGTAGGAAGAATTACTGAATTGAGTGCATTCTGGAACCGGTGGGGAGTGATGTCTCCAACAGTTTGGAAGGTGAGCCATTCTCAAGCAGCTGTGCACACGATTTCCTCATGGAGATAAGATTGTGCATTCTTGATCCCACCTCAATTCTCCACTGGGAGTTGTTCGTACAGCTGGTAATGATGTGCAAGAGCATGTACACGCCATGCAAAATGAACACCTTCACCCTCATGCCACTGTCGTGCAATCTCATTGCTGGCAGACATCCATCCAAAACCCTTCAATTGAAGTGTGGTGAAGTTGCGGATAACAAGGAGCTGATTGATGCGCGATAATGGTAATGATCGCTCCCCCTTCTTGAGGTCATTTTTGACCTGCTCCCGCAACATTTTCCAGTCACAAACCTGTGTGCCTGCACAGACCCGGTAATGTATCTCATTCTCCCATGAGAGCCCTTCCTCGTCTCCTGATAGCTCCTTATCTGAGTCTGTATTGGCTGCTGCATTGACTGAGTCAGTCTGACCTTCATGACAAGTTCCGCTCGTAGCAAGCCTGGTATGCAGTGGCAGTTGTGTGGTGCATTCAGTTCTGATAGGAGGGTGGATGGTAGAGAAGTGTGGGTCTGTAATATCTCTTGTCGCTGTAACTGCCTGGGAATGGATGTGATTGGTCATTGTGGGTTCAACTGCTTGAGAGTCAGGCAGCACCTTGCGCTGCACAGAAAACCCATAGAGTGCGGTGAGGGAGGTTGCCTTGAGGTGCTCAATCCTTTTTTTGCCACCATATAGACGTTGTGTGCACGGCACTTTGGCAGTGAGATCAGGGCCTATCTTATATTGCTTGGGATGAGCTATAAATCAGATATCAGTGGCCAATACTGCTAGCAGTCAGATGAATGGGTACATTTATGCTCTGCCTCTTGCCTCCGTTTCCGCCTTTGTAACTGTGGAGGTAACCAGTCCTCATCCTTAGGATTGTCACCTTCATGCACTGCCATCTTGAATAAAGCATCTGTAAGTAATTCACTCTCGAGTCCTTCCCATTCAATCAACTCTTCGATATCAGAGCTGACTGATTCACTACCATCATCACCACAAATCACAGGCTGAACACTGTCATGAAACAGTCCTGCATCCCATCCATCATCAGGCTCTACACATTCTTCTATCCCGACAGGACTTGGTGCTCGTGAGCGGCGAGATTGTGAAACTGAACATTCTTCAAGTGGATCGTCATGAGGGGTAACATTAATGACTTGCTTCTGATTCTGAAGACCAGAAGTATTGTGGCTCTTGGGGTGGTGTGGACGTGTCATTTCGAGAGAAGCAGGCTCAAGGTTGTGTATCTTCAGGAGTCAATGTTGTCGTTGTCTTGAAGGTGATCATAGATTTTCAACAGAATCATATTCAGTTCGACGAAAGGAGTCGATTGCACATTTTTTCGGATTTTTAGCTATTTTATTTTGGGGGGGGGGGGGGGGGGGGGGGGTTGGCCAATTTTTTGGGGAGTTAACCCATAAAATTCATTTTTATGAAAATCGGTTCGATTCATTTACGTTTGCACTCTCTATTCATATAGGTTTCAGGGTCATTGGTCATTATATGGAGGTGCTATAAAGTGCCGAACTTTTTTGTCGAGTTTGGCTGTCCGCAACTGTACCAGAGATGTATTTGGTCAAAAGCCACACAGAAACTAAGTTTGCTTCTTTCATTAGTTTATACTTCACAGAAGCATTCCTGAGAATATCAGAACCACCTATACATTTCAGGAAGCGTTCATACAACTTTAACTCAATTTCAATTCAAGAATCAGTAGATACACATGGTTACCACACATTGCAGATCCCCAGCCATATCACACATGTTACAACCCACAAAAACCCTTAACAAGGGTCTAACAAAGTCTATTAACCCTAGTGCACTACCCAGACACCGCTAAACCATTACAGGTATGTGAGATACATAGGTACACACACAGACTCATGTATATATAGTAGAAACCCACCAAGTCTGATCCTCAGCTTGGTTTTAATCAAGTATATCCTCCTCAGTTCCCCTTGTGTCTGGGCATTGGTCTGACACAGAAGAGGCAGGTTGGGGAACCCATGGGTGATACACAGGAAGTTCTTGGGGATCCACAGGTAAGTTCAAAAACCCCTTGCTTTGTGTCTGACTTCTGTTACATTCTCATGTGGGAAACAGTCACATGATATGTAACCCTCTTCACTAAAAGGGCAGCAGTGTCATGGTTAGGCAACATTGTGATTCCTGGTATATGAACCTATCCTCCATTGCCAGGTTGGGTAACAGGTTTCACATGCTTACCACCTGTCCTGGTGGCCTCAGCCATGTTACATCTGTAACAACTTCCCCCAATGATCTGAAATAGGCACACATGGATTGGGGTACAATATTGAAGTGGAAAAAGCTGTGTGACTGTGGCAAAGCCATGGGTAGTTAACCTAGTCTATAAGTAATGGGAGCTCATGTGGGAGGCACTCACATGCAGCTAGCATGTTGCTAGCATGTTGCTTGCATTTCGTGCACATTCAGTGCATGTTTTACACACATGGACACCATGTTTGCTGCATGGTGCCCATGAACATCATTGATCCTCCTCCCATTAGACAGGGCACCTGCCACCTGGGGAGTTGGCCAGTGGATTCCCATGCCCAATGCATGCACTGCATTTGACAAAAACCTGCACAATCTGCATCTTGTGCATCCTTGTCTGTGGCATACTTAAGCTGTAATTCCATGCCACATCCTTAAGCTTGTGCCAGCATAGACCTCAAGCAGATCTGCGACCAAAGTCACTGATTGATGCAGGTGTGCTATGGTGCCAGCACCCTAGTTATGCTACTTTTGTACAAGTCTTACTGCTTGCTCAAACTGGTGCCTAGAGATAATTGGTCTAGCCAAAATGCTCTAATTGAAAGTAGGAACAAAATGGTCAGGTGGATTTGTCTGAAAATCAAATTGAGAAATTTCTATGCCCAGTGTCACAGTCCTGTGATGTCCAATGCAGAAGGGCGCAAGTCCTGTCAACGACCTAGAAAGCAAATCCTAAGACGTAAAAGGTGCCAGTATAGGATACTAGCTTGCAGCGCAAAGTCTCATGCAGCAAAGGAGGGAGGAAAGAGGGGACACGCCCCCATGCTTAACATATACTCAAGATGAACATTCTAAGTCTAAAGGCGCAACAGCCTTAGACTCACAGTATATATACATGAGATAGCATGTACACTAGTCATAGGTAAGACCACCCTAAACTAAGGTGGTCTGTGCATGGTAGGCTGAGTAAGCCCAATGGTGCCATAAGGCGTCATAATGTGGTGCTACCCTAAAGATAGCACAGTTGATATGGTAATGACCTCATCTATGTAAGAATAGATCTATGAGGTCACTATGATGTCAGTAATGACGATGCCTAGTCAAGGCCAGACCAATGACGTCACTAATGATGTAGTTATGGTGCCTAGCAATGTCTAGGCTTGTAATGGGGAGATAGGGTCACCTGACAAGGCACCTGTGATGGTACCTGATGCTGCTATCTAATTTGAGAGTTTGGTATATCACATGACTTACTAAATTGAGGTCACATGATCTGCTAACTTTTGGGACACAGTAGCACCTATCGCAATATGCCTAACGTGCAAGTATGAAGGTCAATAGACCAAGGGGAAAGGGTGCGTGACTAAATCTGTGACACCCAGATTTGGCCAGTTGTGGGAAAGTGATACTGTTATGATTTCTACAGGTACACTCGAATATCCTTTGATGCCTCACTGTGTATGAGGACTTAGTGTTCAACCGCCTCACCCATGCACTCTATTCCAGGGGGCCTCCGCTCAACCATAGGCCCTATTTCATGTATAACAACCCTGTGCCTATAGTGCCCTGTCTCATTGAGTTCTAGCTGATCCCATATGCCTAACCATATATCTTCTCTGTTTCATCCGTTGTTGTGCTCAACCACAGTACTTCTCCTTTATTACTTAGAACGTTAGTTCAGACTTAATAGTAGCAGTACTATAACCCTGATTAACAAACCATAGTATAAAACCTGATGTACATGTCAGTTGAGTTCCTCAGCTCGACCTTGTTGAATTACAAGGATCTTAATATTCATTCGAAAGGTCTAGGGAATTAGACCCCCAGCTTGTATATCGATGCTCTGCCTTTGGCCAACAAGTAATGCACCACTCGATACGCTGAGTAACTCAACTTAGTTATTTTGGCTGAACGGATATTCGATCCATAACAGATACCATATATGGAAAGTAATGACAATCATACTCATCTGACTACTCTAAATATGGTATATATGTCACAGATTTTGGCCTTAGGGACTAACTGTGCGCCCTACGGTAGAACATAGCACCCAACGCCACCTCCTAGATGCGCATGCCAGCGCTTGGAAGGGAGCCAGACAGATCACGTGACCTGTAGGTCACATGTAGGTAGTAGAATACCACCCCGGTCACGTGCACATTACTTACATAATTATGCCATATGACCGTGAGTAGCGTAGAACTACCTCCGTGCACAGACCATGCCTTTAGGGCCGGTTGCATAGAATAGGTAGATAGTGTCTGCTCATGTATATAAGCACATGCGTTCTGAGGTAGCCCCTCAGAACTAGAATTCTATCGACTCCTCCCTGATGAGGGGCAGGATTGTCACCTATGGAACTCCCTCACTGCGCGACTCTCTACTCTAAGTCTTGCTAGTCTGGGAGACCCTCTATCTTCTATGCGCGTACGCCTAGAACCGACACACCTTGGGGCTACACCGGAACACTAGAGATAGGGGGGGAAGGGTGGTATGTTCTGTGTCAATATAGTCAAGCTGATGGGCAGTGAGACTTGTACCAATGAGAACTGCAAGCTCACATCAACATCCTCATCAATGCTAATGCATTTGGCTTGAAATTCCTGCTATGATAGTAGTGGGTTCTTGTGGTTCGGTTTTTGTCAAAGAAATATACACTTTTTGCATGCACCTAAATTTCGTTTCAAGAGCATTTCAATCTCTCAGTAAAGTGTGGGAGAGCTTTTCCCTATCTGTCCATGCCTGTCACATGATATGATTTTCAATAGCACTATTTCATCATGATGTTGTTTTCCTTAGAATGGGTGGCAAGTGGGGATGTCAAGGTAACCCTCATTAGGGTCAGTGTAGGCATGGAAGACAGGGAGACCCTACTGCATGCCGTTTGAACCACCCTGCAGGGTGCTGAAGCTGCTGCAGCCAAAATTAGCTCATAATTGAGCTCTGACAACATCATCTGTTGTCACATCTTTGTCACAAGAAAGTATGTCTCCTCTTATTTCCAATATTTACATGGTGTTTCCCCTTGAATACAGGCCCAAGGGCACCCCCTTAAAGCCCTTAAGGCTTCTAGCCACCCTCATGCCCCTTACTGGACGCGTAGGGCCTTAGGTACACGGTCAATAGGTAGATATGTGACCACGATGCGTAGACAGGTGACCGCATAGCAGCACCTGATCTACAATGACTAGCGCCCAGCACCTGACAAGGTGTCTGGGGGCATATGAGTTCACAAGGTCCCATTACTGGGGCCTTGGTTACCATCTTACAGCCTAGGCCTTACAGCCAAGCTATGACCCAGTCATGTGTAGCCATTAGGGTGCACAGACCATGTCTTTAGGGTAGGTAGATGCTCAGTAGCTATGCCTCCCTCATGTACATAAATACCAGGACTTGAGGCCTTAGTACCTCAGTCCTAATATTGTCATTCTAGGGCATAGCACCCCTCAACATCCTCTCTGTGTGACACCCACTCTGCTTCTTGGATACACCTAGAAGGCGGCCTCTGCTACAATGACGTAGCACGCCCTTGTAGTTCTATCCTTATGCGACTAGCTAGGGATACATTTAGGGTCCCTCACCAGCCTGTGAGTCTTGTGATAATCTTGGGCAATGTCTGGCACACTACAATACCACTACTGTATAGAATACCTTGTCCAATCAAAATGTAGCATGAGATCTCATTGATGTTGCTCCCAATCAATGTTATCAAGCTCACAGATGATGATGTATATCATCTCTGTCAAGCCATGATCACACTGAAGTCAGAGCACTATGCTCAAATCAGCTTTTAAAGGAAGGTATCCTCAGATACCACCTCCATTGCTATCACTGCAAATGCATTGTGTGCACCTTGTTCATCATATCAGCCTTTCTTTCTCTCTGAGCTTAACGGTGCACCAGTCCTCAAACAAATGGCATATCCTTTCTTCAACGTACCATAGAGCACCCCTTCAAGCCAGGTGAGTGTAGTTTTCAGTTTGAATATGCTGTATTCTAATGCGCCACATTTCTCCCTCTCTGAGTGCACAGGCAGATGTAAGCATGGGGGCCAGTACTATGGTGCACATACATAATCTACAGTTGGCCCATCTGATCTCCCAATTCCCACAAGCACATCACATTTGCACCAGCAGCACAGCCATCTCACCATGTCGATCACAACACCACACATGACTGTTGCTGCTCTTACACTCACCTCAGTTCCAGTGCATTCACAGTTGCATCTTGCACACTCCTGCCATCACTGCAGATGCCTTGTCAGTCCCTTGTCACAGTCGCAGATGCCCTCCCTCTTCCCTTCTCATGCAGCAAATATCCTCCCTCCTCCACAACAGTCCAGGCTCTGCCATGCACACACTGTCACAAGCTCTTGCATGATGATGCCACCATGCACATGCAGTGAAGTATGAATGGATTGTGTATGCACTCTCCCACTCACCCCCTTCCCTACCCTTGACAGTGAGCTGCAGGCCACCGGATTTGAGGCCAATTCATGCCTTCAAGGACTCAGCACACAGATTGTTCACAATGTCGATGTCTACGTCAAACCACTTCCTTATTTTCTGCGACAGAGGACATTTGTCATGCACCTCAGGATGGTAGTGAATGCAAACAACATCCAAGTGTGCTTCTGGCAGAGCAGCATGTATGAGACAGTCGACTCCTGTCACTTTGGACACCTCCTGTACCTTCATACAGGAAAATATGTCTAGTAATTACAGAAAATAGAAGGGGTGCCACAGGCCCATATGACCTTGAACCACATTTTTGACTGAGAATCTACTCTTTGTTGCTAACTTGAAGATTTTGTAGCAGGCCTTGCTGGAACCAGCGCTACCCTTATATATTATCATAGTGAATGCAAAGGGATTCTGTGACAGCACTCTAGAAAAATGTGATGAAACTGTTCAGCTCAGTGAAATTTGGGCAAAATATACATGTGGCCTGCATCCTCAATGACCCTGAACAGGAAATTTCTGTTCTTTGAATCCAGCTGATTCTCGAGTACACATTCCACTGGTGCAGCAACCAGTTGCATCCAGGTCACATTCCCCATGATTTGGCATCTGCAGCTCATCAACCCAAATATTTGGCTCAACAAGAATTTGATGTATTCCTCTGGGAAGATTGATATAATCAGGATGATTGAGCAGGAGATTCATCAGTTGCATAGCCTTCTTGTTCAGTACAAATCCTGTACTGTGATGTGTGCAATTGCCACTTCCCAGCACTGAGCAGCATCAGCTTTGCATGCTTTCTGTGTTTTATTCAAGCATGGAATGTAGTGAACTGGTGGAGATACATTAATATTGTACCTGCCCTGTATGTTACAGATCGAATATCCGTTCAGTTGAAATAACTAAGTCGAGTTACTCAGCGTATCGAGTAGCGCACTACTCGTCGGACTCAGAAGAGTCGAGCGTCGATATACTAGCTGCAGGCTTAATTGCTCAAGCCTTTGAGAACGAGTATAAGATCCTTGTAATTCAACAAGGTCGAGCTGAGGAACTCGACCAGTATTTACAGCAGGGTTTTTATACTACGATTCTGTAATCGGGGTCATAGTGTCCTTAGTACTGCTACCACTAAGTCCATAAGGCTAGTACGCTACGATAACTAAGCTGAAACGTTACGGTTGGGCGCAACAGTGGCTAAAACACAGAAACTTCGTGGTTAGACACGAGATATCAACTAGAACCTGATACGCTGTGAGACCATGGGCATAGGGCTGTTGTACATGAAACAGGGGTCACTGGTTGAACAGGGGACCCTAGAAATAATCATGTGATACTGTGGTTGAATGCTAAGTCCTCTTCTCCAGTGAGGCGTCAAAGATATCCAAATAATCGTGTACGGATTGTAACACTGTATCTATATCACTACAAGCATTCAAATCTTGCATCTCTGGGCTGTGCCATACCCAAAGTGTTCGGTATCAGGGCACAGAAAGTACCGGTGCCTATATAAACCTTGCATTGGGGTTAATGCAAAATTGACCCAAGGATTTGGCCACTGTACAAAAGTAGTGGTGACTAGGGTGCTGGCACCATAGCATGTATGCCACATTCAATGTATTGGCCCATCTGGAGTCCAGATCATTCAGTGACAGTGTTGAGTGTATAAGTGCTGTACTGAGACTCCCAGTGGACTGTAGAGTGTGAAAATGAGTTTTCCTGCACTAGTAGCATCTCTTTCTATATCACTTGGATAATGGTATGTCTGAATGTCAACATTGATCGATTGATCATCCAGAAACTAGGAAAGGCAAGTTCACTTCTTCAGTAACATCCTGCTTGATCTTTCACCTTCCTATTCAGACTGCATTCTTGGAAGCACCTGCGAGACCCTGAACTATATGCCTTGCAATGTGATGCTATAAGCTAGTGTCGAAATTTACAGGAAGGTGCCTGCTCATGAGGCTACATGCTCCCTTTTGGACTCCAGGGACTTCATCCAGATAGGTTACAAACACATGGCTTAGATATGTACAATCTGTCCCTTTTTATGCTAATGGTGACTCATCTGCCCATACTACTTCAATTATTGTCACGACCATGTGCTGTAATAGCTTACAGCTATTTCGGAAATTCATGACACGATGCGTTTTTCTCAATTGTGCCAACCAATGAGGAAGCTACGAGTTAGGGTATGTGGCTAGAGCACCAATACCACGTGAGAGACCTCTAGCTAACTTCTGCAGTGTATGTTACTAGAGCAGGATATCCACAGAGCATCACAGATATCATTCCATCCAGATTCCCATAGCCTTAGTGCGTGAGCCTTAAGACCTGCACTGATATGTCGACAGACCATAATGGAGCTGGGAGACTTGGCCAGCAGGTTGCGGCATGCTGCAGCCACATACTGAAAATGGCAGTTTCCTTATTGATTGGCACGATCAAGAAAAACATGTCGTGTCATGAATTTCTGTAAGTACTGAGACCCACCGATGCCAACAGAGTTGGCATTGGCGCAATGGTTATTGCATTACGGCTGGAAGCTTGTATTGGGTCCACACCAGCACGTGATAATTATTGGCCCCCCGACTCCTGCCATGCCTGCCATTTCCACCTTGGTGTGCTACTGAAAGACACCTACCTCTTGGCAGGGACACAATGGATGGCACACGGAAAACAGAACAAGAGAATCCTGTGATTTTGAGTGTACACGCATGTGAATAACGTGAAAGGAAAATAAGTAATTGAAGCAATAAGGTAGGACAATATGGGTGTGAGAACGCTATGAGGTGGTGGTGCGGGAACAGGAGATCTGCTCCTCGATGTGGCGCCATCGTCGCCTTAAGTATCGTAAACTGACAGACAAGCAAATAGAGGAAAACATGTCACATAGTCCGGAAAAGGGCATCGTGCAACCATAAGAGGATGAGCGGTGTCAGCGTGTGGTTGTTTGGTGCGTAACGAATGACGTATGTCGCGTCTTGATGAGGTTGTCGTATGCAATAGGCTTACAGCTATTGACTCCGATCGATGCGCGACTCCGATCGCACCATCGCGCGCCGAGCGCGTCGACTTCCAACAGCTAGCTCTCTGCCTCGGCCCTCTTCTGCCAGTGGTCGTTACGCTGGATCGCCACAAGCGTGTTTGTCACGTGTGCAAACACGATTCCCGCTACCGGAGGTATACGTAGTTGGGGATGGCTATGGGTAACCCCGCCTAGAAATCTTGCGTGTATGTTTTACTGCCCGCGCGTAATATAGGGTTTACAACAAATAGTAACAAATTCATATTCCTCCGGCGCTTACATAAAACTTCCTCGTTGTTATCACGGTCCTCCTCCAATGCCACATCGGCTTGCCACATCGGCTTCTGCCTGTACCTGTGCCACGAATGCCACTTGGTCAATTGACTGCTCGAACAGCTTTGTATACTCCTACTCTCCTGGCAATGCCAGAGTCGATGGCTAACTGGGCGCGAGAGCAGCAGGTAAGAACGCCTGCAAGCGTAGGTCTGGCTGGTCAATCGCGACGCAAGGAGGACGTCCAACTTGACGAGATTGATGATAGCCTCACTGAGCTGGCTAGCTCGCAATGCCCTTCAAAGTAAAAATGGCAGAATATCATGATATGATTGCTTTTTGCGGAGGAATATGGATTTGTTGATTGCGCTCTCCTAGAATATACACTAGGTCGATGCATGCTCCTTGCGCTTCTGCGCCTTGGCCGTGCTCGTCTTGCTCCATCTCCCCTTGGTCCCCGTCTTCGCTACCACTGGCACTGTGCCCTTCCTTCTGTTCTCCTTGTGAAGCGGCAACCCGTCAGCAGCGGCGCGCTCGACACATCATACAAGGCAGGAGTAAATGCAGGCTGCATGGATCCAGCAGCCCATTTCTTGTTCTTCTTTTTTTCCCTCCCTCCCTGTCCGCTCCCATTCCTTTGCTCTTCTCCTTCTCCGCTGGTGGCGCGGTGTCCGATTTGGGTACAACACCCCATTCTCCTTTCTATGTCGGTTCCGCCGCCTCACGCTCCCTTACCTTGCTCGTTTTCAATTTCTTCGCAGCCGGCGCATTTGGAGGGCTTGCAGGGCGCGCCTCATTGCCGGCGGTGGGACGTTTGGCACGTTTGCGCTTCCTCTTTGTCACCTTCCTCGGAGCCCGGTCCTTATCCGACGGTTGTTGTGATGACTGCGCGCGAAGTATGGCGGCGGGAGTAGTTGATTTAGACGAGGACGTGACAGGCTCCCCTTTGCGATCTTTGGGTTTTTGTTTCGTCAGGCTAGGGATAGATGCGGGCTTGAGTGCGGGTGAGGGGTTGGGCGCAGGAGTGAGAGCAGCATCGGAGGCATCGCCCTTTTTGCGCGCGCTTTGCATGGGTTGCAACATAGGAGCCTTCTGTTTCTCCTTCTCGCTTTTGCTCTTGTGAGGTAGAGTATCTCTCGGCTGAGTGGAGGGCCCTGCCGCTGCCACTCTTCCACCTGCGGTCGAGGTAGGCACGCCAAAGGCTCTTTCCAACTCTGTCACAGTACACTTCAGGTTGGGTAGCACGAGATGATAAACCTTGTCTATTTTGTCCATAGGGGAGCTGGCAACCCAGATATCCTTCACAACGCCGCTGCTCAAGGGAGGTGTGACGATGACGAGCCAGAGAGACTTCGCGCCGCAATCGTGCAGCCAGTCCAGACCCTTTGTAGAGATCGGGTGCTGGTTGCTGGCAGTTACCTGGAAGATGGTCGCACGTTGAGGAACAGCTTCGTAAACAAACCCATCGAATGATAGCTGAGGCCGAGACCGAGGGATGTAGAATCTCTCCTTCAATGTCAGAGGTTCCCCGAGTGAGAATTCACAGCGATCCAGACGGTTGAATGCCTTGACTGGTGTATCGATTTGATCGTTTGCTATAGCCACGATGCAGCATTGATAGCCCAAGCGAAGATACTTGTGGAGAGGTTTGCTTTTGGTGGCATGAGACCGCCAATGGGTGCCTGTCTTTCCCGATCGCGGGCTCTGGTCATGGCGGTTATGGGCCACTCACCGCCTTTGGGGAACTCGACAAGGAATGCTCGTTCCAAGAGGTAGCCGGCGCTAGCCCTGGTGTCAGGATCGCCAGCGAAGAGCTGATATAGCATATCGGCGGCTTGCGAATCGGTACGGTTGAGCTGTTTCAATACTTTCCTACACAGGTGGTCGGTGGCTATCTGCAGGTCGAACTTAGTTCGATCACAAGGGGATGGAGTGGCCACAAAGATGTCATGAGATAATGTGTCGTCCATCACTCTAGCAGAATAATGGTTGAGCAAATCGGGCAGGGTACGCCGATTCAGAGTTTCGATCTTGCCGTAGAGTCAATCTTTGTACTCGGCTGGGTTTGCCACACAGGAATACGCTTGACGAGCAGATGTGCCAAAGCATATAGCAAATCTCGCGAGCTGTGACTCGGATGGCTTCTGCTGAGGAGTTTCCCAGTATTGAAGATCCCGGCTGTCACAACGATCGTTCGCTGCTCGCATAGAAAAAAATGGCGAGGACGACATACCCAATGATGAGCTCCCCAAGGGACCAACGCGCCATCCAGAACCTCGGTACTCGCGATCTGACTTTGTTCGTCCAATGAATGCGCTCGGCGCACGGAGACGCCGCCTGCAGTATGAAACCCTTAATAGCGGAACGCAGTTCAACGACATCTTCAGGTACGCCCGTCAAGCCTTGATTGGAATCAACCAAGCACCATGTTCCATTGGAGACGTAAAGGTGCAGATGACTACTTGTAAGGGCAAGATCAGTGACTCTGAAGACTCCTTCGTCGTTCAAGACATAGAGTTCATTGGCGCGCCGCTGGAAGATGGTGGTTAGGCCAGCGAGCAGGCGGAGGACAAGGACATAGATCAGAAAGACGCTCTTTCCTGAAGATATAGTAAGCATACAGCGAAAAGATTCGGATAATAGGCATTATCACCGATACCGGGACTGCCAATCACAATTGCACAAGCCGCATCGTATCCGCCTTGTGGCAAGTTATCGAAGGGATTATGGAATGGCTGAGCATCCACATCAACGTCCATAGCTCCGTTACCCTCGCCGGTATTGCTACCTTCATCGTTATTGATATCTTCATCGACATCGCTGTGATTGCTGTTGCTCGTTCCCATCTTTTTGCCCAGCACGGCATCGTCGATGATGTCCCGTAGCATGTTCGGATATTCATCCCTAACAAGGATCGACGACAGTCCGTTGATCTGAAGCACCGTCACAGCGGAAGCTAAATTTGTGTCCCAGTGAAGCACAACGGGATTTCTTGGAAGTTCAACTGATTCAGACTGAGCATCGCGTACGATGGTGAGAGAATTGAAGAGTTTGCTGGGGTCTCCATGCCAGGCGATCTCATAGAGTCTAGCTAAAGAGCCATCATAAGAGTTTTCGTTGGGGTCGACACGTTCTGCAAAGTTGCAATATTCCGACATAGAGAATGGCATGTTGACGAAGAAGATATGGAGTAGGGCACCAATTTGAGCCCACATGGGATGTGACGCCCTCGGTCACGCAACTGAGGACGCGTCGTCTGTGTCCGCTCGTCTGCGTCCGCTCACTGACATCGTCCACGCTCAGACAACTCACTCTTGCACACCGTCACACATCATGTCGCAGCCATGGAAGCGTACAGGCCCCAGAATCGGCCGTCTTGGAGACACGAGCTCCTCGTCCTCTGCATCCAAGTACGTTCGCGCGTGCTGCAGTGTCCCCGTTCCGCTAAAGCTGACTTCCTTCGGAACGCGCAGTAGCAGGAGCAACTCATCAGGCCCGCGGATTGCAACTCTGCGCGACACGACCAACAGCGACCCCGCGCCATCGATGGGTGGAGGGTCCGGCGGAGGGCACGGACATGCGCACGATTCGGACGACGATGAGGGGAGCGAGCCCGAGCACCGCGAGGCGGAGAGCTGGTTTGCTGGAGGGGAACGGAGGTGCGCCGCGTTCCAGACTTCTTTGTGCGGATGATCGAGGTCTGATCTGCTTGCCAGTGGGATCTCGGTGCAGAACCCCAATAGACCGGGATCGACGCCTGGGGGAAGCTTGGTGAGGGATCTTCTGCGCAGGGCTGCAGAGTGGGTAGATGCTTGTCGCGACACTGGCGGGGCACATGCTGATGCGGTCGTTGCCACAGAGGCGGAACTGTCCAGCCCCAGGAGCTGCAGACGGCTCACAGCACTGCGTTCGCCGGCGGTGGGCACACCCTCGGGAGTGATGAGGTCGAAAGTCAATTTATACCTGACCCTAACGCCGCGCCAGGTACCTCGATTGCTTCGCGTAGAGCTCAGTGATCCTGACCACCTTCCAGCGGAGCCCGAAGAGGAGACTGCGATCCGCCACCTCACGTTTTGGCGCGATGGATTCAGCGTCGAGGATGGTGAGCTTATGAGATACGACGATCCTGCCAATGCGCAAATCCTGCAGGAGCTGAATACGGGGTATGCCTTTCTCTCCTCGCCCATGATCGTTCGCAATCTCATACTGGAAACGCGCAGCCGCGCGCCACCCCACATCCTGAATGTCCTTCCGGGCCAGCCTGTCGAGCTGCGTGTCGTGAAGCGGTTGCAGGAAGACTACGTCCCCTCCCCCAAGGCGCGCAGCGCACAGGCCTTCTCGGGCACTGGTCATCGGCTCGGCTCGCCTGTGCCCTCGTTCTCGGGCGCGAGCAGCAGCAGCGCCGGCATGCCGGGCTCGTTCCCTCCCGCTGCGTCGAGCTCGAGTGTTACCTCGCCTGGAAGGAGCGCTGAGAGCATCCAGACGAGGTTCGAGGTAGACCAGACGTTGCCGGCGACGAGTGTGCAGATCCGGTTAGCGGATGGGACTCGGTGAGTCTTCACTGTTTATCGCAATTGTTGGTTGACTGACGGCTTCGCCAGCTTGGTATGTCGCATGAACCTGACGCATACAGTGCGCGATATCCGGAATTTCATAAACGCGTACGTGTGCTTTGTATGTTTGGCGGTTCTGTGGCTGACTACTTTCGCAGGTCTCGTCCGGAAAACAACACGCGTCCATACGTGATCATGACAACGTTCCCAAATCGCACGCTCGAGGACGACACTCAAACAATCAAGGACGCTGGACTGGTCAACAGCGTCGTCGTGCAGCGGTGGGTATGAGCTCGTGTATGCAATCTCTCTTGCGCTGGATGTCATGGAACATGTGCCACGTTGTGTCTGTATTGTAGAAATGCTGTGGTGAACAATGCTACTTTGTAAAGCTACTTTGTAACATGTCTGACCGCGTCGTCGGCAAAGACCGTGTGAATATGAGACGCGGGTCGACGCGTCGGTGGCACGCGTTTGACCGCGTCTGTCTCGCCGCGCCTTTACTCAGGACGATCACTAGCAATAAAGTACTCCGACTTTACACCATGCCTCGTTCAGGAGCGCGGCCAGAGCGTAGGATCTCACAATCTCAGCGGCCGCCCCGCGCAAGCCAGTCGCAGCCGCAATCACGGCCACAACGCGGGGGGCGCAGGCAGGTCGAAGAAGAAGACGAAGGGGAGGAAGAAGCTAGAGAAATGAGTGGTGGCGATAATGATGAGGAGGTGGATGGCGGCGAAGGGCAGACAGTACGTGATGTTCTTCTCTCGTCATATACGCGTGTTGATGTCTTGGGTGCGGTGCTCAGGAGCTGGAAAGGAAGGCAAACGAGCTCGTCCGTCTGGCGCTTTTTACGGAGAACAGACGCGTCCCCCTTAGACGAGATGAAATCTCGAAGAAAAGTGTGTACTATCGTCTTATTAAAATGAACGCGCACTCTATCTGACATGCTTGTAGTCCTCGGGTCAAGCACTCTCCAATTCAATGCTGTGATGCAACGCGGGCAGGAAATTCTTCACAAGACTTTTGGAATGGAGCTTGTCGAGCTGCAGCGCGCCGCGGGTGACAACTTGGATGACCAAGATGCCGAGCTCCTGAAGGGCACGAATGGGAAGAAGCGAGGTAGGCAAACCTCCTTCCTGCCATTCTACTGGAACTCAACGCTATACGCTCTCGTCCTATACGCCATGTCCAGCTACCCCGACTGGAACGAAGTCGTACATCCTCCGCTCCATCCTGCACCCGAAGATTATCTCAATTGCCAGCACGCCCGACCCGGAGATCCTCCAGATTGAAAAGGCCGATCTGGTGCAGTTCGCCGAGACCCATCACACGTCCGACCACGGCGAGGACACCGGCCCCGGTGTGAGTGGGTGCATCCTCGGATGGTCTCAAGCAGACGAAGTGGGCTCCGTCGGGCTGCTGTACACGATCCTTGCGCTGATACTCGTCGACGGAAGGACCATGCGCGACAGTAGGGCCCTGAGCTCTGTCCCGTCTCCAACTGTTGCTGACGCCGGCATTGCTACCCTAAAGGTGACCTGCGAACCCACCTCAAGCACCTCTCCGTTGGCCCCAACTCCCCGCTTCCCCTGACGAGCCGCACTACTTCCGCCCAATCCCTCACGCTCGACAGCTACCTTGCCTCGCTTGTGCGACAGGGATATCTCGAGAAGGCGCACGGGGGATCCTCCGCTTCTAACAAACGCGGCCGCGGACGCCCTGCCGCGCACTCCCAGGCAACGGGCGAGGACGGCGCGAATGCGGTGGAGTGGCGCTGGGGGCTGCGCGCCGCGAGCGAAGTGGGCGAGCAGAGCGTCGCGCAGTTCGTGGCGGAGTTCATGGTCAATGTGGGCGCGGGCGGAGAGGCGGGGAGCGACGAGGAGGGGGCCGCCGGCGCGAGGAGGCGCGAAGAGGGGAGGAAGCGGCAGTTCGATGCGGTCATGAAGGGGATCGAGCGGGCAGCGGCGGGGGCGGCGTTGCAGTATCTTGTGTGACTGAGCACCGAACGTTTTGTGGTGGGTGGCTGAGTTTCGTATGCTTTCCGTTGTCGCTCACGTTCTCGTCTTTGGATAGCTTATCATGTGCTGTATCGTGTAGAGCAAATACTCTTAATCTTGAAAGCTGAGTCCCGATAGTCTCGCCATGCAATATGATGAGCAACCCACTCATGAGTCTAACTCTACTGCCCAACTTCCGTAGCTTCTGCCAATACGTTTCCACCCGTCCCTATACAGCGGGGACGATCCTTGGGATATTTGTGCTAAAACGAGGCATGCATCACGCAGCCAGCCGCACGGCAACAACGTGCTGATATCATTTTCACCGAGGGCGTTCTTCTCTCATCGGGCGCAATCGAGGAGCTACAGATGCGTGGCTTGATTGCTAGAACGAGAGCCAAGATGAGCGGTGGAGGGTGTGTGCGTCCAGTTTGAAGGCGATGCAGCGAGATTGTCGGTCTATACACAATGTGTACGTCTTTGAGATGCCACACATCATCGGTGAGTTATCAGCCAGGAGGTTGTCATCCTGGCCAGGGCAGGGCCTCCGTGAACCACTGAGGCAGGCTTCTCCCGTACAGGCTCTCCCCGTACGTCATGGCAAGCACCGCCGTATGAATTTGAGCCGTATGGACGGCATGCTGCCGCTCACTACAAATTCAGAGCCGAGCACTCGAGTGTATCGGCCGCGTTTTACCACTGCGCAGCTGATAACAATGCCTGCCGCGAGCCGCTGCGCCTTCTCGACGCAAGAACGAAGCGGGGAATGTGAGCGCCGTGATGAGCGCGAGCTCCGAAGCTCATATAATAACGCCCATGTGCCGAGATTCGCGAGCCCAGCTCCGCGACGCACTCTCGCATCGCTCGTTCCGAGAACGGCAGCTCATTTGGCTCGCTGCGCATGTATTTAGTCTCATGCCCGTGGAAGTGGTATCACAAGCCGTGCGGCTCCTCGCAGGTATGTCGTAAACGGACCCATTCAGCACTCAATTCGATCCGGCCAGGGTGCGACACTAGAAAGTCTCGACCCGGCCGTTCGCGAGCGTAAACAATGTGCGTAACACACTCGAAACGTCCAGGCTTACACGGCGACTCATAGACGATACCCGCGAAGGTGCTCGATTGATTGCTTGACGGGCAGCAGCAATTGAATTGTGCTGTGAGCGCGACGCGTCGTGACGCGGTCATGTGCCCCGCGTCGAAGGTAACGCGTGTCTCGTTAGCGACGGGCTCTTCGTTTTCACTGCATGGTCTCGGCGGCACGACGCCAGCCTTCTCCATCAGTTATGGTGCGTTCCAAGTGTTTCAGCTGCAGGTCATCTGGCCACTCGTTGCGCTATTCCTGCAACCCTGAGTCTCCCGGTCCGCTCGCCCGCGCACTGACTTCGTTGGGTCACGCCCCGCGATCGGACGGCCGCGAGCATAACTGACAAGAGCACAGTCCGTGCTCCATCTTGGCCTCCGGCGTTGACGCTGCAAGCTACCGCCGCCATTCAGAACGAGGTCACCGGGTGCACTCGCGCATCTTATTGCGGCTGTCCCTGCTCCCTGCCGCAAGCTGCATGCGGCCGCGTCTGGCAAGGTGCCGTGGCCGTCGCGCTCGTCTTGATTCTCGAACTTGGCCACCTCCCTATCCCTGGGCGCGCTGCTGCGGAATCGACGCGTCTGGCCCCGACTAGCGTCAACGAGGCTCGCCGCTCGGAGCCTGCGTGCCGTCCTGATTGGCTTGCGATAGCCTGATTCTTACATCGACTTCTATGCTTCGGCAGACTATCTACGACTTGTATTTGCTCCGCTGTGGCTATCGTGTCCATGACGCTGTGCTATCGTAACGTCAATGCCGTGGCGCTTCCATCCCTGCACTGTATAAGGATCTCCCACAATCGTCCCGCGCCGATCACAATGAGTGCCGTTTTCTGAGAGGCGAGACGGCCCTACACTTGGCGCGTTATCTATCGCAATCCGCGCGTCGGGTCGGTAGTCTGTGTCAGTTACAATTTTTGCCCGCACGCCGTTCATTCTGAATCCATGCCGCACAAGCCGACTCCATTGGCCGCCATGCCGCGCTCCGCACAAAGGCGGCTCCCGATTGACCATTCGCTACCTGTTCTCGAGCCTCGACGACGGCGCGCAGGATGCAGAAATATCCTCCGCGACGCGGCCTAGGCCCCTCGAGCTCGAGATGCCGTAGTGCCGCGCGCAGGCGTGAAGCAAGCCGCTAGTCGCAGTCGCCGAGCTCGAATCTGCAGCGGATCTTGAGATGCAGTCGACCAACTCCTCTCAATGCCGCGAAGCGCGGCACGTGTGCGCGGTACGCGCTATGTCTGCGTCCGCTGTCATGCTCGAGGGCGACTCTGAGCTCACCGGATTCAGACTGGCAGACCTAGGCCGCTGACACTGTGCAAGCGCGAAGCCACCCTGTTTGTCGGGGGTCAGACACGGCGCTCACCATCTCTCCGTGACATGATCCATGGCCGTGCCGGCGGGGAATCTCCTGTCACAGGCCTCTCAAGCCAGTATCAGTGCAATCAAGACCAAGGTTATGCCGTGCGGTCGCCCAGATCTGAACCACTTCCGAGTCCGGGGCGAACAAATCACCACGCTTATGATAGTGTACTTGGGGGACTGCGTCCCGGGCGCGCACGCTCGTAGCATATAAGCGCGGCGTGTCTGATCGACCGTGCATACTGCAGGTAGTCTCCTCGTTCCCCCCGACAAGCACTCCTCGTTGTCCGAATCGTTGTCCGAGCCTCTTGCCTGCGACGCGTATCACGTGAGTGCGAGCACGCACGAAGCATTTTCCGCATCGGGAACTGACGGCGTGCTTCTTGCCTCCACTCCATCGCTCTCCCCGGTCTCTGCGTTTGTCAAACCGAAACGAAAACAAAATGGCCTCGTTCCTTCGTCGCTTCGCCACCTCTGCCTCCGCTGCCAGCACACCAATGTAGCTAATCTCGATCATATCTTTGTTCTATAGAGGTGCTGACGCGACGCGCAGGTCGAACGTCTTCGTGAGTACCCACCTTCGTCCCGGACGTGCATACTGTAGCGGACGACTGTTGTACCACGAATGCTGACGTGCCGCGCGGATAGTTTGACATCGCCATCGACTCACGGCCCGCGGGACGCATCGTGTTCAAGCTCTACGACGATGTCGTACCCAAGACGGCGCGCAACTTCCGCGAGCTCGCGACTGGTCAGCATGGGTTTGGCTACTCCGGGAGCATCTTTCACCGTATCATCCCTAACGTAAGCCCGAGCGCATGTCGGCCAGCCTACCTTTACCTTATGGCATGTTAGTTCATGCTCCAGGGCGGTGACTTCACGCGACACAACGGGACGGGTGGCAAGTCGATCTACGGGGAGAAGTTTGCTGGTCAGTCGATCTCCTCTCATAACGCGACTCATAGCTCTGATGTTGCACGTACTTACGCACAGATGAAAACTTTAAGCTCCGGCACTCGAAGCCCGGCCTGCTCTCCATGGCGAACGCCGGGCCTAACACGAACGGTTCGCAAGTGCGTCACGATCTGCACTCATTTGCCCGTTCACCTCTGCCATTTTCCCGCCCTGCCATTCTCCATCTCTCTCCCACGTTGTGACGATATCTGACCCTTGCATGCAGTTCTTCATTACAACCGTCGTGACGTCCTGGCTGGATGGAAAGCACGTCGTCTTTGGCGAGGTCGTCGAGGGCATGGACATCGTCAAGGCCGTCGAGGCCGTCGGCACCGACTCAGGTAGGCCCAAGCAGAAGGTCACGATCACGAGCTCTGGCACTGTATAATTATATCCCCCCCTCCTCGGCGATGCTGCATAGACTCGTCTGTATCTGCTGTTTAGGTAGCCATCTCGAAAATCTAGTCGCGAATGTCCATTCCGCTTGCGGCGCGCTGGAATGCAGCGCTGTTCTCCCAGCAAGAAGACAGACCGCGCCCAACGGCCCGGCCGAATCACAATCGGCAGAAGCACCCGCAGGGAGATCTACCTCGAAGGCCACACATCCTACCGCACGCCGCTCCCACAGCCCGGGAAGCTCGGGCAGCGTCCAGCGTTGCCCACGCGCATCGTGCATCGTGCTTCGCGCTTCGCGATCTGGGTTCGGATTCCCTGCGTCCGCCATCCTGTGTGCGAAGGCGTGTGGGTGCGGTTCGACGCTCAGACCACTTCGACGATCTGCGCCAGGCCGCGTTTGTTTGATGTCCGCGGCTGATCACACATGGCTAGCAGAGACTCCCATATCTGCGCCAAGTGCAGCGCGCAAGGTAGGTTCCCGGGTCGGCGACCCCCGAGCACGTCCTGCAGCACAGGCCAGATGCGCCTCCTCTGCGCGATAACACCCCCGGGGTGCCACACCGGCACTCTGGCTGTGCGCTAGAGCCCTATAGCTGATGCTGAGCTCACCCCGCCCTCCGCGGCGCGCTCAGGCTCGGACGCAGATGCCCACATTCAACCGTGCCTGTGGCGTATCAACGGCGCGTAACGTGCGAGGCAGACTGACGGCAGGCATCGCGCGGTGCGATAGGGGGAAGTACGGAGCGCACTGGGGGCGGAGCGTGTGCGGCATCGCGTGCCGTGCACCGCGGGCAGCTGCACCAGTCTCGAGCCAGGCTCGCGGTAGGACGCGCGAATATGGCGACGCTGCCGTATACGCGTGCCGTGCGATGGCCGCGAGCCGTGCCGTGGAATCTGCCTTCGAGGCTGCAGCTGCAGTCGGGGGCCAGGTGCGCACGCACGCACGATCTCGACTCGCAAGGCGATAGCCGTCTCCCTACTGAATGCACCGCGAGTGCTTCGTGAGCTATCAGCGCAGACGAGGCAGCGCCGCGCGAACGCGCCAGCCTCCCGTTCCCGAGCGCGCTGCAGCGTCGAATCCGGGAGGCTCTCGCCTGGCGGGGCACCATCCCCGCGGTCTGCGAGCCCGCCGCGCCTGCATCATCGCAGACCATAGGCGGCCTAGCGCGGGCGGTTGCGCAATGCGCCGGCGAAGGTTTGCAGCATGCACGTCTGCCGCGGGGGGCCTCGGGACGAGCGTGTGGCTCGGCTGCCACTCCGAGAGCCCGGGCAGACGGGGACTGCTGGCTGCTGTGGGTGCGGTTCCTTCTGGCCTCGCGATGTCCGTCGCCACAATGATGTAAGTCTGAATCCGTAATGGGGCGGCACCCTCTACTTTGCCAAAAATCAGAGCACGATAGCAATAGAGCACGATAGCAATAAAATACACGCGGAGGCCCGCCACAGCAAATACAGCGCATCACCAGACCGGGGTATCGAAAACCACCCTCCCCCGCGACGCCTACCAACGCTGCGGGCTGGGCGGGAAGGGGGGGGGGGGTCAGTTAAAAAAAGGCGGACGCGCAGAGCCGGGGCGCGACGCACCCAAACGAGCCGACGATCGGCTTGAACGCGGTCCCGTTGTAGTCCGCCGTGTTCTGCCAGACGGTGTTGCCCCACCACTTTTCGATGTTGCCCGCGCCGATCGTGCCGTCGCGGGGGTACTGCAGGCAGAAGAAGATGAGGATGAGCGCGATGGCGACGCCCGAGTCGAGCGCCGCGGAGAGGATGTCTGCCGTGCGCACGCGTCAGCCGAGAACGCCCGCCGCGAGCCACGCGGGCGACGCACAGTTGTACTTTGTCCACCACGAAAAGTGGCGGCGGCGGATGAGGAAGTTGAAGACGAAGCCGACGATCGCCCAGGGGACGTAGTTCACCGCGGACGCGGGCGGGATGTAGGACGTGCCGTTGAAGATGACCGGGAAGTTGACGTACTTGAGGAGCGAGTGCGGCCAGCGGCGCGCGGCGAGGTAGGACACGAGCGGGCAGACCGCGCCCACGACGAAGAAGAACGTCAGCCCGCTGCGCGCGCGCGCGCGTCGGTCAGCGGCTCGAGGGGAAAGAGCGAGCGGGACGCACTAGTAGATCTGGCCCTTTGAGAACTGCCGCGCGGGGCCGATGACGCCCCAGACGATGGACGCGGTGCCGAACACCTCCGTCGAGGGGCACTGCGCGGGGGCGGGCGAGCGGGTCTGTCAGCGCGCGCGCGCGCGGACGAGAGAGCGACGCACGATGAACCTGTCCTTCTGCGTGGGCGAGCACATGTCCTCGATGTTCGTGAACATCCACGCCTGCACGCCGAGCTGGACGGTGCCGCCGATCACGGACGCGATCACCTGCGCGAAGAACATCGGGCGCGGCCTGCGGGCGGTCAGCGTGCGTGCGCGTGCGCGTGCGGGCGGGCGTGCGGGGGACTCACGGGATCTTCATGTAGTGCCCGAGCTTCATGTCGGACGCGAACTGGAGCGCCTGGAACATGGAGATGTACCCCCACGTCTTGAACATCATCATCGCGATCGGGCGCCCGGGGAGCGCGTAGCCGATGATGAGCTCCGTGACGACGCTGTGCGCGCGCGGGCATCAGCCGGGACAGCACCCACCGGCACGGCGCGCGTACGCACTTTAGGCCGATCTGCTGGTTCGTGATCGCCTGGATCATCCCGCACGGGACGGTGTACACGAACGCTGGCGCGCGGGTGAGCGGGGGTCAGCGCGGGGCGGGCGGCGGGCACGCACAGATGAGCAGCGCGAGGATGAGCGCCCAGACGGGGAACTGGGTGTCCCACACCTCGATCGACACGACCGCGAAGACGAACATGGACACTGCGGCGTGGTCAGCGCGCACCGGCGAGCGGCTGGAGCTGCGCACCGAATATGCAGCCGTACCACCACTCGGGCACCTGCGGGTAGCGGTTCATGAGGCGGGCGTGGATGTCGGGCTGCTCGGAGAGGCTGCGCCTGCTCTGGACCCAGATCTGCTTGCGGAAGTAGAGGAGGGTGTGGACGATGGTGCTGGTGATGCTCGCGAAGGAGAGGCCGTAGGCCATGGCGAAGGTGGTGCTGAGGAAGAGGGGCGAGTAGGCCTCGTACGCGGCGAGGTCGAGGGTCGCGTCGGGGGTGAGGATGCGGGTGACGTCGTACGCGTTGCCGCGGTTGTCGTACGAGGTGCGGGACGAGATGGGCAGGTACGCGGCGTACCAGGTGTTGGTGTAGTAGAGCACGGGGGTGAGCACCCAGAAGAAGAGGACGAAGCCGAAGGCGACGTTCGCCTCGGCCCACCACGGGGTCGCGAGCGGCGAGCCGATGTACGCGATCTGGGGGGGAGTCAGTCTCGGCGCGGGCGTGCACGCGGGGGCGCACCTGGCTCCAGTCAAAGGTGACGAGGCTCATGCCGAGGCCGTTCTGGTAGCCAAAGAGCTGGTTGACGACGACGTTCTTGGGGGCGATCCAGCAGACCCAGCTGAAGACGCTCAGGGCGGTGAAGATGTACCCGGGGAAGAAGAACCACGCGCAGGAGGCGGCGAAGGCGCAGGCGAAGAAGCGCTCGCGCGAGATGCCCCCGCGGGAGCCGATCCCGGCGTACTGCGTGGAGTGGAGGGTGTTGAAGAGCGCGCAGGTGACGAGGTTCGTCGGCCAGATCATCGAGGGCGGCTGGACGAGGAAGCGGCGGCACACGCCGCCGATGGAGAACCCGATCTGGGCGGGCGGTGAGAGCACGGCGGCGGGGGACGGGGGGGACGCACGAGCTGGGTGGACATGACCATCATCCACTGGTAGCTAAAGTTCCAGACCTGGTTGTAGTACACGCGCTGGACGGCGACGATGTCCGTCTGCGGGCGTGTGAGCGGGGGCGTGGCCAGAGGGCGCGGGACGCACCGCGTACGCCGAGTTGTACCCGACGGTGGCCATGATGGTGATCAGGACGTGCTCCTTGACCGTGAACGGGCCGGGGTTGAGGGACAGGCCAAAGAGCTTGACGCGGGGGACGATGCGCGCCCACAGGCGGCAGACGGGGAACGCGAGCAGCTGGGCGACGATCTGGGGCGGGTCAGCGGGGGCAAGACCTAGCCCCGGACACGCACCCCGGTCACGATCACGGACGGGTAGCGGAAGAAGAAGAACTGGTTCATGCCCGGGACGATCATCGCCCACGCGACGCCGACGACCCACGCGCGGAACGTGCACACCGGCATGTCCCAGTCGTCCGTGTTCGCCACCGCCGAGCGCACCTCGGGGTACGGCGAGTCGTCCTCTGCAGCGCCGTCAGCGCACCGCCACGCCGCCCAGCAGCGCCCGCACGCACCGAGGATGAGCGCATCGCGGTCGATGTTCGGGTCGTCAAACTCGGCGACCGGGGCCGCGTACACTGCGCGGGCAGGTGAGTGCCCCGGCGCGCGCACATCGCCAGGCGTGCGCACCTTGCTTCTCGGCGTCGAGCTTGTCGTCGAGGGAGCCCGAGCTGGCGACGGAGCGCCGCTTGTCTGTGGCGTCGAGGAGGACAGACATGCTCGGCGGACGCGCTGCGGACGACGGACGCGGGGAGGTATATGTACTCTCCGCGATAAGCCTCCGGGCACTGGCCGGGGGCCTTGTGGCTGCTCACATAAGCGGGACCATGAGGGTCGGAGGAAGATGGCAGGTCGCCGATTGTGTAGGCGCGAGAAGGCCGTGACGATACGAACGGTGGCGGCATACGACTTGCAAGTGACCTCCTAGTCGTGAGCCTCCTCTTGAGGGGATGGCTGGACACACATGGGTTGAGAGCCGATGAAAAATGACGACACATTTGAAGCAGAGTGGAAGGGTTGCCTAATTAAGTAGGAAACCTGCCATAATGGTACAGTGGCAAATGGAGTCACGTAGACACGTCCGACGCGAAATGGCTCGAACGTGATATCCACTTGCGCATCGAGCGTATTTCGCCTCTACAGCGAGTAGCTCGCCATAAGCATAGTACTTGTCCCTGTGGCTCATCTCCCCACCTGACCGTCTATTGAATTATGATGGCGCTGTAGCGCATTCTGCGCGCTCTAGGCCTGCTCGGCGCACCGCGGTCGCTCCTCTGCATTCGTTTCAGTCAGGCACTGTCCACCGTAGCGGCCCGCCCGCTGTCAAGAATGTATGAGCGGAGCGCAATCACGATCACTGCGTGACCAGTCGAGCGGTATCCTCGACTCGCATGGCAGCAACATCCTCCACTTTAGAACACCGCCTCCGACTTCAACGCGGTGCAGCTTGCAGTTCCCGCTCAACTATCGGCCAATGGCCATTCCGGAATGATTGCGTCCGTCTTCTGTGGTGCCAAGCTGACGGCGATCAGTAGGGGACACCGATAAGCACCGCAGCATATGGCGCGCGGTCGGCTATTGACGGGCTGGATGCCAACGGCAATTTAGTACCCTGCCTCTCGCTGTCTTTCTGCCAGGGAGGCTGCGAACAAAGCAGTCGTGGATGGCATGCCGCCCTGTACATTAGACAGCTCTCATGATTACCGGTTGACATGCCATTGGAATGCTATCGTGATGCGCTGCAACGAGTCACTAGTCACTAGTCATGAACGGTATTCGTCAAGAATTGATTGCAATGGTCATTTGAAATTTCCGACATGCAACAGCCACCCCATGAGACGCGAATGTCAGCAACATCACGCCACAAGTCCTGACCGGTGCATTCTACATCCCATTCGCGGACACATCAATTCTGCGGCGGCAAGGCGCGGAGACAGATTAGATAACGATGCTCGCTCAGCGCGATCTAATCTGATCGCTGTAGGCGCGGACCTCGGACACGTCGCGTGGCCCATCATCCGCACCGCGTTGCACCCCGCCATCCTCGCACGCACGCACTCCGCTCATCCTTGCACGGCGCCGCCACCTACCACTTCTGGATCCCCTGAATAACCTCAAGCAATGGTACGCCCCTCCCACTCGCCCCGCGCCCGAGACTGACCATCGCCTATCCCACGCACCGCCGCAGTCCGCGCTGTTCAACTTCCAGTCCCTGCTCCTCGTCATCCTCCTCACGATCTGCACGTGCACCTACGTGCGCGCCGTCGCGCCGCGCCTCATCGACCGCAACAAAGAAGGGTGCGTCCGCCGCGCTCCCTCCCAACCCCACCTGCCCCAGCCCAACCCCAGCCCACCCGACCTAACCCAGCCTGACCTTGACCTGACCAAAGCTGACCTGAGCCGACGCGCCCACAGGTTCCTCGGCCTCTTCTGGATGTCCGCGCGGATCGGTGCGTGCCCCGCGTAGCGACCGGTGCGCGCGCCCGCTGACTCGCCGCCTGCACGCAGGGGAGCGCCTCTCGCCGTACGTCGCGCTCGCGTGCGTCGCGATGGCCGTCACGATCCTCTTCCAGTGACCGCGCGCGCCGGCTTTGCGCGTGGTCCCGTCGCCCGCCGTCCCTTCGTAGCGCTCTGCCCCCCACCACTGACCCACCGCGCACCGCGCCGCGCGCCGCTGTGGCGGGCCGTGCAGCACACACACCAACCTCTCGGAGAAGCGCACCGCGCGCCGCCGAGTCGTTCCCTTTCTGCTTTCACGCTGTTGACATACCCTCGGACACGCCAAAAACAATAATATGATACCTCGCTGCCATAGGGCTACGCTATCCTACCCGATTGTCTGCGTGCCTGTGTGCCTTGCGGAAGTATGCTCAGGTAGGTGTGCGATATATTGGATCAGCTGATTTAATTACCCAGTGTCGCGTGCGTGCGTTCGTTCCCGGCCGACACAGAAACCACAAGCCGTAAGTATCGCCGCGCCGCGCTCACCCAATTCTCCGCGGAGCGACGCCCGCGCCGTGCCCGCGCAGTTCCGTACGTTCGCCCTCTGTCCTCAACGCAGTGCCGCGCAGTGCATCATTGATACTGTGACGTTGGCGCGCGCTGCGGAGCGCCACATGAACGCTGATTCCGTCGGCGCCCAGAGAAGGCCTCTCTGGCAGATGCGGAGGCACATCGCTCGCGTACGCACGCGCAGGCGGCGTACCGTGTACGATAGACGTACATATGTGCCCCTGGACCTGGGGCGCGAGCCGGGTCGCGCGTCGGCCGGGTGCACTGCGACTGAATGGGCAAAAATGAAATCGGGAGCCGGCCTGAACTCTCGTGCCTAGCACGAACTCTACGGCGGACGGCTCCGCGCCACCATTTCGCAGGCCGCGGACGCCGTTCCGCGGGCTGCGGGCTGCGATCGAGACGGGCGTGCGTGATTCCGGTCGTATGGTAATGTACATGAAGAGTTGTGCTGTTGTAGAGGAGGAAAGTGTGTGAACAAAATAACGATCTGAAGACAGTGTGGAAAAAGCCCCGAGCTTCGATGCTTCTGTCGGGCTTCGTGTAGTCGATACACGTGTGCGAAGACCGGGACGCACGTCTTGCATCCCGGCATTAAAAACCAGTCACGAAAGAGCTAACCGCGCTCAACGCACCACGACGGCGCACAACAACTAGGTCAAAGACTCGAACGAAAAAAGAAATTTTTTGGTACCCTTTTCGGTATAACGCCAGCGAAGCGACGGCGCGTGCGGGCGCACCACACACCGCCATCCATCTCCGGAAGCGCAGATCTGATCGGTGTGGTCCAGTGGTCCATCACGGCACGTCTCCAGCCATCCACGGGCCACCCGCGGAGCACGCACCTACCACCGCGTACGCGCCCACTCCTCCCTGCTATATCCCCGCCCGCGCCGGCTCGCCCACTCGTCCCTCCCCCGCTGGCCCTCTCCCACCGAGTGCCGGCGCCAGTCGCGCCACTCGTCCTTCGCGTACTCGTGCGGGTAGCCCCGCGCGCGCGTGTACTCCCTGCTGCGCTCCCAGTCCCTCTCGCGCGAGGCCGCCCGCCCGCGGCCCCGCTCCCAGTCACAGTCCCGCTCCCGCTCCCGGCTGCGCGCGCGCCCCGCGTCTGAGTCGAGCGAGGACGTGGACGCGCTGCCCGCGTGCGCCGTGCGCTGGAGGGGCGCGGCAGGCGGGGGCAGCGGCGGGAGCGGCGGGGGCGTCTGCTGCGGGGGCGCGGGCAAGGCGATCGAAGGCGGCGGCGCGGGCGCGGGCGCGGGGTGGCCGTTCGCGAGGTGTCCGTTGGCGAGGTGAGTGCCGTTTGGCGTGCGATGCGGGGCCGGGGCCGGCGGCATCGGCGGGGACTGGGAGACGTCGGCGGGCGGGGCGGGTGTGTGGATCGGCGCGGGGGACGGCGCGGACACGCCGAGGCCGTTGGCGTGCTGCTGCACGGGGGCTGCAGGTGCTGCAGGGTTCAGCACAGGGGACTGTCCATTAGGTCCCACTGGGGGGATACTCGGGGATGGCGCCCAGTCCATCGCATGCGGATCGTGGGGCGGGGCTGGCTGTTGGTGCTCGGGCTGCGAGGGCGGGGGAGGCGGCGGCGTGGGCTGCGCAGGGCGCCCATATCCGAACTGGGCGAGCACCTTCTCGATGTCCGCTTGGTGGATCTGCTGCCCAGCGGGCATCGAGACGGATTGGTTCCCGGGCACGGGCGGCTGGCCGGCCGACGATGACGTTGCTGCAGGGGATGGATGGTGCCCGTTTACAGTGCCGTTGACACCGGGCGCCGCGGGCGGGATCGAGGGGGGCTGCTGCTCGCGCTTCAGGAGCGGCGGCGCGTTGTCCAGGATGTCGCGGGGCGGCTGGGTGTCATTTGCAGTCGGCTGGGTCAGTATCAGGGACCCTGATTGCGGGGTGGTGGACCCGGACCCGGAATGAGGGGATGCAGATGCCCTGGTACTTGATGTTGCATCCGAGCTGGCAGCGAGCTTGGCTGCGCGGAGGGCAGCCAAGCGGTCCACGCTGCCTTTGAGAATACTCCTGGTAGGGGTGCTGGCGCTGGAAGACAGCTGGGGCAGCCTTGCAGTGTCACTCTCCGGCTCAGTCTTCACAGTTAATGGGGTTGTGGAAACAGGTAGAGCAGCTGAAATAACAGGGGCAGCCGGGACAGATGGGGAGGCCGGGGCAACAGGAGAGGCCGGGGCCATTGGAGAGTCGATACTCATTTCATTGAGAGATGCGGTTGGGATGACTGGCGAGTTAATCGTCAAGTCGCCCAGGCGGCCGGTCAAACTGCTTTTCCTTGCTGCGGATGCGGGAGACCTTCGGGGCAAGGCAGGAACAGGTGGAGTTGCAGACGCAGGCCGGGACGGCGGCGGCATGTCCGCCGCTTGATGTATAACGGGGGGTGCCTTCGGGGCACGTTGCTTTACAGGCTTTTCGGGCATACTTAGTGGCTGGCGGGCCAATAACGAGTTGATTGTTGAGCGCCCGGGCAGAGGAGGAGGTTTGATTGACACCATGGTGGATTGTGAAGACTTCGTTGTTGCTGATTTTGACGTTGGTTTCTTTGACAGTGCCTGCTTTGTCTTCGTAGTCTCCTGTGCCTTTGCATACGTAGTGCGGGAGGCTTTGTGGGCCGGCTGAAAGTCCCCATCGCTGTCCTCATCGCTGCTGCTGTCTCCGCGCTTCCTCTTCTGTACCTTCTTCTGCGTCTCGCTTCGCTGAGACACACTATTTGCAGCAACTGGCTCGTCCTTTGCGTCTTTCAGCACTTCAGCCTTCAGCCCTTTCTTGATGAACGTGAACATCGTCTTCGTGACACGACCATTCGCACGGATATCTGCATGCTTCCCGCGGACGTCCGCGCGCATCTTAAAGATCGCGCTGGACAGCTGTGTCATGGACAAATTTGCGCGGTGGATATAGATCAGGAGCCCCGTCATCGTGAACTCAATTGGCGACACGCGCGTCGGCTTCTGGAAAGCTGCGTTGTATCGCTTGTTTCGGACAAGCGCGACGAAAATCCGGAAGGTGTCCAGCACCTCTGCGCGGAACTTGGGAGATACTGTGGCGGTCGGAGACAGCCACTTGTCTAGCTGCGCGGCACCAGGAAAGGCCGCTCTACCATTCGGCTGCTGGTCAATCAAGTAAATGATAGATGCCAAGCATTGGAAGTCCCGCCCTCTGGCATGCCCCCAGTCCAAGCTGTCGCCAAATCCCTCTTCCCCGAGAATTTGCGATTGAATCTCGCGAATGAGTGCAGAACGTGGACCTGTGTTCGCTTGCATTCGTTCTAGCGTTGAAGAACAAAATCCCGGAGATGAGCGGGCCGCATATATCGAGTGGCAGAAATACCAAACCTGCAGGTGTCAATGCCACGCCGAGCTGTACTCTCTAAGGAAGATGTCACTTCAAAAGCTGGAGAACCACGCTGAACAGTACTGTACCTGGAAGATCTCCCGTTCTTGGTCATCCGTCAAGCAGTCATACTCTACACAAGTAATTTGCTTATTGGCAAAGGCTTGCATATATTGCCTTGGAAGCAGGGTACGTTTCGGGCCGGGCCCGTCCTTATACCAGTATCTCTTGCTTGTAACACTGATGTGACCATGTCAGCAAAATGCTAGCCAATGCGAAGTATGCATTTACTAACGAGTCTTTGTCTGTCAGGCATGGCAATGACAGATCGAGTATGATCAATGGAGACACGAAGCATGACATGAGGTCACTCACGGCAAATCTATTGCATTATGCGAAGCACGCATATACGTCAACACAAAGCTTCTTTCCGACACGGTGAAGCTTACCAATCCGTCCATGAACCTGCGTGGAGGAATAAAGTTAGGCTTTCTGCTAAACACGCCGATGGATGACCACACACATCTGGATGGATGTCAAACGCTGCTTTCCGTCGATACAGGTGCGTCGCTCAGTCCCATCATCTTCTGCCGTTACAGCTGCACAGAGGGGTTGTCATGAGCTCCAACCATGTTCCTTCTAATGCACCCAGCATTTACCGAAGATGACTGGGGGGATATAATAGTTTCTGAGGATAGAGTCTATAAGCCCGGATTGCTTTGATTCTGGCCAAACAACATCTGATGATGGTATCATATCAGTCTGGCAATGAGCCGCTGGGTTCCGCCTCTTGTGCCAGTATGTTCCACTTTTAGGCAAGGTTCCATCACGTACCTCGCTGATATTCTGGATTCAGGTCGATTCTTTCGTCAATCATCTGATCTGTTCAACATCGTCATGAGCTGATGATAGATGAGATGATCTGTCCTACCATAAAGACTTTTCGCAGAGTACTGCGTCGTTCGTGGCGGCCGCAACGCATTCTGGATCTGAGAAGAAGCAATCGCGAGGTAGGTAGACTATTGAGGTCCAGGATGGGGTCACATACCTTATAATCATCCTTGACCCTGGATGCCCTTTTCTTCCGAGGTGCTGGGATATAGTCTTCCTCGGAAGAGGACAACTCTGTCAAGTCAGACTCAAAATCAGAGAGAGACATTATGTGGCTCCTGTGATGTATGTAGCGGGTACAGATACAGTCCCAGAGCAGGACGTGGCATTAAGAGGTTGGGACAATAGACAAAGGTTTTTTTCGGGACCAATCCTGGCTGCAGCAATGCAATGGCAGCAATGCAATGGTGTGGTGAACACGTGCCGTGCCGCGTTTTCAATCTCCGCCTACGCGTGAGTGGCAACGCGTCGTCTCGCGCACTAACCTCGCGTTCAACCACCGCGTCTGGTCTGCTGCCTTCATATCACTCGCCATGCGCATCGAAGAGCTTGTTCTTGAAGGCTTCAAGTCCTATCCTGTTCGCACGCAGATCACAGGATGGGATTCGTCCTTCAATGCCATAACGGGTCTGAACGGTTCGGGCAAGTCCAACATCCTAGACGCGATATGTTTTGTCCTCGGCATCACCAACATGTCCTCAGTACGTGTGTCTCACTGAGTTTACTGGAACGTACGCCAACTTGTTACAGATGCGCGCACAAAACCAACAAGACTTGATCTACAAGCGAGGCCAGGCAGGTATCACGAAAGCGAGTGTGACCATCGTATTCGACAACTCCGATCGCGCGACGAGTCCTGTAGGTCTGGAGAACTGCAAGCAGATCACAGTCACGCGACAAGTACGGTCGGTTCTGCTTGATAAACGCGCGTCCTGATGACCGCGCCGCAGATTGCACTCCCTAATATCTCGAAATATCTCCTAAATGGTCACAAGTCACAACAACACACCATCCAAACGCTTTTTCAAAGCGTGCAGCTCAATATCAACAACCCCAACTTCCTCATCATGCAGGGCCGCATCACCAAGGTACGCACCCTCTCCCGCCGCATCTCATTTAGTCCGTAATATGAGTCGCTTAGGTTCTGAACATGCGGCCGCAAGAAATCTTGGGTATGGTTGAAGAGGCCGCAGGGACGCGCATGTTTGAGGAACGCAAGGACAAGGCTAAGAAGACAATGGGGAAGAAGGAGAAGCGGGTGCAGGAGATCACGGCGCTCCTTGAGGAGGAGATCACGCCCAAACTCGACACTCTACGCGAGGAGAAGCGCGCGTATCTCCAGTGGCAGAAGGCATGCTCGGAGCTTGAGCGCATCGGGCGAGTGCTGCGCGCGTGGGAGTGGACAGAGGGCCGTGAACGCGTCAACCGCAAGGAGGCGGAAATTCAGGCCAAGAAGCAGGAGGTTGACAGGGCTGAGAAGGGGAAGGGACGATGTCAAAATGAGATTGAGGCGGCGGAGAACGACGCCCAGGAGGTGGAGGCTCAGAGAGAGAAAGAGCTTCGGAAAGGAGGCAAGTTCAAGAAGCTTGAGGAGGAAGTGACGGAGCTTGGAAAGGTGCTTGTCAAGATCCGGACCCAAGTTGAGATCAAGATGGGTACAATCAAGGACGAAGGGGAGAAAAGTAAGACGCTCGAGCAGGAGCTCACCGAAGTACGCCACATCTACTTGGTACATGCTACTACTGACACTTTGACAGCTACAAGATGCACTCAGTACTAAGCGTGGACAAGTGGAGGAGCTCACGACGTCGCACAGTGCCGTCAAAGAGAAGCACAACACCCTACAAAGCGCACTCTCGAATGCGGAGGAACTGCTCCAGACATTGCTTACTGGTCTTTCTTCGAAGGGTGCAAGTAACACCGGCGGTGGCTACATGGGCCAGCTTGCTGACGCCAAGGCGCGATTAGCGCAAGCAAATACAGAGGAGGAACAGAGCCGGGTAAAGCTCAGCATGAGCGGGAAGGAGCTGAAGACTCTGGAAGGTCGCTGGAAGGAGGTTGAGCGCGAGGCTGGTGATGGTCAAAGAAAACTTCAGGCAATGAAGAACGAAGTGGAGGGTTTCAAGAAGCGACTTGCGGATTCTGGATGGTCTGCTGAGCAGGATCGCGAGGGCGAAGCTACGCTCAGGGCAGCAAAGGCGGAAGTCCGACAGTTAACTGAGGTAAGATCATCGAGATGAACTTACGAAGAAGAGGTTGATGACAGTGGTTATTCAGGAGCGCGACATGGTCAAGCAACGGCTGTCATCTCTAGATTTCGACTACGCTTCGCCTCATCCTAACTTCGACCGTTCCAGCGTCAAAGGTCTAGTTGCTTCGCTGATCTCTCTGGAGCAAGCAGACTACAACAAATCGACTGCGCTGGAGATCACTGCTGGCGGGAGACTCTACAACGTTGTGGTAGGAAGCGAGCAGGTCGGCAAGCAGTTACTTGAGAAGGGCAGGCTAAAGAAGCGAGTCACTATCATCCCGCTCAACAAAATTGATATCAGCTCCAGAATCTCGAACCAGGCACGTCGACCCTTCTACCTTCTTTGTTCCTGCATTGACTGGTATGTCTAACAAGAAAATACAAGCTGCGATGAAAGTTGCCCCGGGTAAAGTCTGCCTTGCCCTCTCCCTCGTTGGCTATCCAGAAGAGGTGGCCAATGCGATGATTTACGTCTTCGGGAACACGCTTATCTGTGACGACGCCGAATCCGCTAAACTGGTCACCTTCTCGCCTCAGGTTGGCGGTGTGCGTTCGGTCACGCTTGACGGCGACGTCTATGATCCGTCGGGCACGCTGAGCGGAGGGTCCGCCCCGAGCGGGAGCGGCGTTCTCGTGAAGGTCCAAGAGCTCCTCGAGGCTGAAGGCAAGCTTGGCGAGGCGCGTGGGCGGCTGCAGGTTTTGGAACAGGAGGAAGAGAGGGGACGCGGGAGCAGAGAGAAGTGGAAGAAGCTCGCGCGGGAGCTAGAAATCAAGGAACATGAGATGCGGCTGCTCCAAGAGCAAGTAGAAGGCAGTAATGCATCTCGCGTATGTTCTCATTCCCCAGCCTATGCCAGATCCAACATTAACGCTTGCACAGGTTGGAGCAGAGGTTGAGCGGGTAAAGACAACGATTGCGGAGTTAACGCAGGCTGTCGAGGCTGCCAAACAAAAACAGAAGGCAGCGAAGGACGAGATCAAAAAACTTGAGAAGGACATGGACGAGTTCAAGAACAACAAGGAGGGCAAGATTGATGAGCTCAAGGTAAACATTAGATGCTGTAACCACGCCTGAGCCCATCTCATGATCACGTAACATTTACAGGCAGACGTCTCAAAGCAGAAGGCGGCTCTACAGAAGCATTCGGTGGTCGTAAAGACTCTGCAGAAGGAGCTGCAGACCGCGACCCTCGAACTTGGTAGGCTTAAAACATCCTAACACAGAGATAAACGACTCAAATTAAGACAGAACAACTCGAAAAGGACCTAGAGGCCGCGAATGCAAACCTGACAGAGGCTCATGAAGGAGTTGCAAAGCTCAACAAAGAGCTTGCGAAGCTGAAGGAACAATTGGCCGCCAGCGAGGTCAGTATCTCGTCACACTCCACACCCAGTGTAGCTGATGCGTCTCTTATAGGCATCCTACGCCAAAGCCGAACGCAAGTTGCAGGAGGAGCGTGCCACCTTGAGCCGGTTCGATAACGAACTTAAAGAGCTTGAGCGAGTCATCAAAGAGAAGAAGCAAGCAATATCGGATGCCGACCTTCTGCTCAAACAGCTAGAGCACGACATTCAGTCTCTGGGCAAGGAAAAGACTGCTGCTTCCAACTTCGTCACCAACCTGGAGAAACAGTATGAGTGGATTACGGAAGAGTATGAGTGCGTATGACCTCTCGTGCCGCTGGTGTGCAACACTGAAGGCTATTCAGGTCATTCGGCAAATCAGGCTCCCAATACGATTTTTCGTCCGTCGACATAGGCCGCCTTAAGGAGAAAGCGAGGGAGCTGGAGAATCAGCAGAAGGGTATGAAGAAAAAGATTAACCCCAAGGTCATCAACATGATCGATACGTAAGATGAAGGTACTTTATATAGCCGTAATACTGATGTTTCGGGCAGGGTTGAGAAGAAAGAAGCATCATTGAAGAAGATGCTTGGTACGGTTCTCAAAGACAAAGAGAAGATCGAGCAGACAATAGAAGAGCTCGATCGCTACAAGCGCGATGCACTGGAAAAGACATGGTCCAAGGTCAACGGGTAGGTGATGACTTAAGGCAATAAATGCGCGCAAGCTCACAAGCTATTTGCACAGTGATTTCGGTGGCATCTTTGCGGAGCTTTTGCCTGGCAACTTTGCGAAGCTGCAGCCTCCCGAAGGCCAAGATCTGACGCAAGGTCTTGAAGTCAAAGTGCAGCTTGGTTCTGTCTGGAAACAAAGTCTTACAGAATTGAGTGGTGGCCAGAGGTCAGTATGCTAGAAGTTGTCTGCTGTGCTGTCAATCATGAGTTTCTGGTCTCAAGATCCCTCATCGCTCTCTCTTTGATCATGTCACTTCTCCAATTCAAGCCCGCCCCCATGTACATCTTGGACGAGATTGATGCAGCTCTGGATCTGTCGCACACACAACATATCGGACAGTTGTTCCGGACGCGGTTTAAAGGATCACAATTCATTGTCGTCTCGCTGAAGGAAGGCCTCTTCACCAACGCGAATGTGCTATTCCGGACGCGCTTCCGCGATGGAACATCAATCGTCGAGCGTACCGCTCAGCGATCAACTTCTGCATTATATGCTAACACGGAAAAGGAGAATGACGATGGCGATGCGCGCACGCGACGGAGATGAAGGGATGCTTACGCTGACTAAGGTATATGTTACATTATATGGTTTGTATAGTATCGGTATGTTGTAGACGTCATGTGTTGTACTAGTCTTGCTTACACTCGCAGCTCAATGGAATACCATTTGCTGATCACGCACTCGGTGGTGAATCGCATGATACCACGGACACCTCTTCCGGGACGAAGTAGCTCATCGTATGAGGATGACGATCGTGAGTGCTGTGCAGTGGTCATGGCGCCCCAGAGCGGGCCGGGCTAAGGGAAGGTAAGTGCGACCACTCGCACACCGCGTCATATGACCAACCTGGTGAACAGCCGTACCTGTCCCGCTCACTACGACGATGATAGGCCAAATCGATTTCGGTAATGACGGTTATTTCTGTCCTTCATACTTCCGCCGCTTTGTCGGTTCATTGAGACGCGTATAAATGCTCGATAACCGTCAACTCGCGATCACCGCCTCGTAGCGCCCTAGTCGAACAAGCACGTCCCAGAGCGCACTATGTTGAGTATACGTACCTTGCTGGTTCTGTTCGGACTACTTTACTGCTGCATTCCCGGCCTTGCATTAAACTATGATCGCTTCCTATGCCAATATCCTACGAGTGACCCTTTGGAAGGCTGTCCACCCAACACGCTGCTCGTCGGACCCTCGTCACAGGCTAACTTCACGTCCATTCAGTCCGCCGTCCTGAGCATCCCTAATGGCACCACTCCGTACACGATCCTCATCCTGCCTGGCAACTATAGCGAGCAGATCAACGTCACGCGTGTCGGGCCGCTAACGCTACTCGGCCAGACGCTCGAGCCAACGAGCCGCGCACAGAATGCCGTCGCGGTGTACTGGGCGGCGGTGGCGGGGACGGGCGACAACGCGTACACGAGCACGCTGACGATCGCACCGACGCTAAACGCGAGCCTGACTGGCTCCGGCCCGGACGGCAACCCCGTGCCCGCGGGAACTCCGTTTGGGAACACGGACTTCAGAATTTATAATATTGACTTTGTCAACGACTATGCGCCGTATTCGGACGGGCCGAGTCTCGCTGTCAGCGTGAGCTATGCGAACACCGGCTTCTACTACTGCGGATTCTATAGCTACCAAGACACAGTCCGTGTCTTGTTGACTCCGCCGTCGCGCTGACGCTCATTGGCTGACCTGCAGGTGTACATCGGGAAACTGGGCAATGCTTATTTCTATGAAAGCGAGGTCGCGGGCCAGACGGACTTCTTCTACGGCTTCGGGACGGCATGGGTCCAGTCTTCGCTGGTTACCCTGCGCGGGTGCGGCGGAGGGATCACCGCGTGGAAAGGCACCAACACGACTTTCGAGAACAAATATGGTGTCTACATTCACGACTCCGTGGTCATGAAGGCAAATTCAAGCCTCGAAATCGAGGGTCAGTGCGCGCTGGGACGGCCATGGGTATGTACCGTCTATTCACTTCCGCACAGGATCCTCACGGCTCTGTAATACAGAACTCCCAAATGCGCGCAATATTCGCGAATAACTATCTGGACGACAGCATTAGGCCATCCGGGTACATCCCTTGGGAGTCGGATACGTCGAGAATCGACTTCAACACCACGATGGCAGAGTACGGAGACTTTGGGCCCGGCTTCAATCTGACAGGCCGCATCGAGGGTAATATCACGCTGCTGATGACGGAAGAGGAGTACGAGCCGTATGATCGCGTCGAGAAGGTCTTCCAATTTCCGTTCAACGGTACTTATGGGAATGTCGCCTGGATTGACTTTGCACCAAGCCAACCGTGAGCCGCCTCGGGTTTGATCATAGACACCTGATTGTTTTGCTCATTGGTGAATAATTCCCATGGTATCCGGGGCAGTTACTGGATTGGGTGATGGTTAGGACGTGCGTGCCTTCAATTGCCGTTGAAGAGATCGCAACGCACCCGGCTGTCCGAGACCTACGCGCCATTCGGAAATGAGCTGGTGCCATCCTTGGTTGCGAGTGTATATGCCCGAACGCTAGGAACCTGTCAACAACTGTGTCCGTCATGCGAAGTGTAGATGAGAGACCGCTGCAAAGCAGTAGCATCTACATATCGTCATTCTTTTCAACCGCATTCCTGTAAATGGAGCATTGTGCTGGCTGCCTAATATACCTAGTCCTCGAAGATGCTCAGTGAGATTGTCAACTCAAGTGTCAACATCGCGCGCAAAGACCCGTGATTGAGGTTGAGTATGAACAATACGAGCAAGCAGCAGCTATAGGGTGTAGGGAGCCCTCGTGTCAAACGTTCGTGGTATGGCTATAGCCTGACAGCCGCTGCAGTACCCTTTAATTGTCACATGTTGTAGGAGATATCCACGAAGCGCAGAAGAGAGTACTGCCGCTAGCAGATCAGTGGGATACAGAGTTTCAGTCGTTCTCTGCACTTGCAGTCAAGGTCTGAGGGACTGCAACATTGTAATAGAAGGTACCTGATCATGAAGGAGCAAATATTTGCAGAACGAGTTGCCGAAGTTCACTATACAACAATGCAAATTGCAAGCACAACATCGAATGACCATCTGCTGCGGTGGCGCTCATCACAGAGACGCCCGGTAGTTCTGTGAGAGATCAGCAGACGTCATCAGATGGCGCTGCGCTGAAGCACCAGCCAGAACCCCCATCTCTTGACATCAGCGCCGTTGTCTGGGGCTATGTTTAATGAGCTTAATATTTTGGAAATGACTGGCTATGCCGTGAGGAGACCGGCGAGCGCCGTTGAACGGTTCGACCGTCGAGCCATTGCACTTTGGCGCTGGGGCACAGCCATTTAAGAGAAGAGATGCCTGCTTGCTTGCATGTTGAGCACGGTCATTCTGTCTGAACAAAAAACTGCTTGAATGAATGAGCTGATCAGATTATCCCGTTCTGAGGATATTGGGGACCCAAGAACAACATGCAGTGTGAGTGTTCACCATAGTAAGGCTTCTTGTCTCATTTGAAATGCACTCATTCGGATATATGCATCGTGTCGAAATTGACGGGAAGGCGCCCGCTCGTGAGGCTACGCGCTCCCTTTCGGACTCCAGGGACTTCGTCTAGATGGGTTACAAACGCACAGCGTAGGAACGTACAATCCGTCCCATTTTGTGACTCATCTGCCCGTACCGCCCCGATTATCAGCCCCCCGACTCCCGCCGCGCCTGCCATTTCCGCCTTGGCGCACTATTGACTCCGATCGATGTGCTACTCCGATCGCACCATCGCGCGCCGAGCGCGTCGACTTCCAACACATCGACGGGAGGAACGCGGGCTGTCACAGTTTACGACCAGTGTCACATAGTTTCTGCCATGTGAATGTCGCATTTTCTTCTTCTGGAAGTCGCTACAGCAGTTGTGGAAAATCTCGCTATGAGCCAATGCGTTGATATCCAAGAAAAAAAGACGTTGATATCCAAGAAAAAAAGACGACTGCAATACAAAGAGCAATCAGGCGCGTCTCGAGAGATCTCGACGGAGAAAGCTGTGATCTCCGATCGATGCCATTGATCAGCGCGCGCGCCAATCAAATACGCAGACTGCTGCACGCATCTGATCTTGACCATGACTCATGACCACCACAATCATAGCCAGCACAGGAGTAAGCGCGGACGCCGTTGCTGTCAGCGTTCGAGGCAATTGAGCTCTCAAAATGCTCGGTATCTATCTCAGGCTCAGCATCCCTAATTCATCCGAGCGGACGTCAAAATTTGGGCGGTAGATTCTGGCAGCCATGCGATCAAATCATCCTTCAATGCTACCCAATTCTCCAGAAGCCCAAGCTTGCTTCATGATCTCAGACAGCACCCAAAGGACATTGCGCTGCCCTGCGTGCCCAGGCAGTGATCTTGGACCTTGCGGTATATGACGAGCAGGTACGCAAACAGCACCGGGTCTGCAGCCGAGTTGCACTGGGAACAAGCATCGATCAGAACTAGCAGCGCTAATCAGAAAGATCCTGCAGTTTGAGCCCCAGTTTCTTTCCCGAATCTGGCTCAGATTCACTGGCGCTTCGCTGTTGTGAGGGCACTAGCGTCGAATTTCGAGACTTAACTTTCTCTACTCTTCCCCGGGATTCATAGAAGTTATCCCTGATCCAAGCTTGTCGCAGCCTGTTCTGACTGTTCCATTCACAAGCAAGCGCTATACGATTGGGTATCGTATCCCCATCGACGCACAGGAGAACATCGTAGCGTGCATCAGAACTCGGCACAGCCAAACACTAACGATGTTGTCCGTTGTGCCGGGCACGTTGCGTCAACACGCCAGCTTCATGGCAGATCTACACCCACTCATCGGACGAGGGAACCGTCCCCCTGGCAATTGCCCCCTTATGATTAACTGATGATTAATAGATTTACCATCGTTCTTGAGGTACGTTGTTACCTTCGGTTCTACGTCACATTCTGTCAACTGTCCGGCAAATATGATCTAATCCAGCCTATGGCCCACTGGTGTATCTATTACGAAGCGAACAATCGCGTAGCGTGCTTAGAGCAAGGTGGGTGCCTCACACCTTCGTTCAGATTTTGTGACCGCGCTCGGGTTCGGAAATGAGCTGCCGTTCGAGGTACGAACCCGTGTCATTCTACACACAAACTACATTGCAGAGCGTGTACAAGCCATGACCGACGACCGACAATGCCGTGATCGAGGTAGGTGTCGTCGCAGATGACCTTGGAGGCGACCATGAACACGCTGATGAAGAGCTGGTACCAGATGAACCTCGTATGGTTGTCAGATAAGGTCCGGCACTGTATATGTAGCGGAGGAGTACAGTCTCATGAAACAGCGGGCGCAGGACGCCATTATCGACAAATGCTCTCCCAAGAAATGGGCTGGACGGGTGGCGATCGCTACCACAATAGGTAAGGAGGCGTCATGACTTGTCGCCGCGACACAGCAAAACACATAATCAGCTTATGAATTGTTGACGACAGCGCCACCCGAATGCGCGTAACATTATCCCGATCACGGACTGCTCGAATCCGTTTGTGTTGTTCTGGACCCCTCGGCACTAGTTTACATCAAAAATGTATCAGCCACTACTCGTGATGGTGTGTAGTATGATCGTTTTCTCTCCAGTAGCTGTTCAACGAGCTGCATCCTTCCTCTGGGATGCATTACATGCACACGACAGTATGCATATGATTGCCAGCTTGGGGACAGGCAGTGCGTGCTTTATCGCTATTCTGCCGTGAGTTCGCACCTGCCTCAGCCAATGACGTGGTTTAATGTGAGCTAGAACCGATGTTGAGAGACGCTGAGCGGCGACATTACATAAAATAGGAATACTCAACGAGAAGCGATTGTGTTCCTTGACGTGTATGCATTCTCCATCGCTTTTACAATGCGAAGATAACTTTACGTCAATCACAATATGTTCCTGAGTAATCTTCGTCACAAGCCGGCCATCATGTAGCCCGGGCGGTAACACGCGAGAGTCACATCATTTAATATATGAGATTGACGACACAGACTGTGAGTAACGTCATGATCTAAGAGTCCGCGTTGTAAGTATTTTGAACAGACGCCCACCGCTTGCGATTAATGCGGAAATCCTATCTGCAGCTTTAGCTTTAAAATATTCAATGTTTATGTCACAGAAATGTGATACGTGTGAATTGCACAAGGGAAATACAATCAAGATGCATACCGACTCATAATGCACGCAGGAAGATATGCATAAAACGTCAAAAGAATAATGCGTAGCTCAAATACGTGCGATGCAGCAACACACATCCTAAGTATTGAAAGCTCAGTGGATCTTCGTGAATCAAACTGCAGGTGAATATGTGCTTCAGTGCTGTGTTATTCTCCGACGATTTTGGCCTCAAGTGTGCCCGATTTGAGCAAGCATGTGAGCAATATGTGCATATTATATCGAGTCAACAGCGACCATTACGTCATGTATTTTTACACATATCACACAGGTGTGACAATTCAGCCTCAGCAATGCATATCCTCCTTGCAATGCATAGCCTCAGCCGTTACTCAGACGTGACTCAGCATAATGTGTTATGAATGTGTCAACTGTATTCGTAATTTCTCGAGCCTTCGACATCATGATCACGGCAAACTCAGCCTCCCGGGAGACGTGCCAAGGTCTCAGTGTGTTATTATCAGCGAATATGTCGAAATGAGCTGTATTAGGGTCAGTTAAAAAGATCTCGTACTGTAAATGCTCTAAATCCAACACGGGTCGCTAAACAATTCTAATAGGTATAGAAGACCCGGAGCTTGCGACCGCCGAACGGAGTCGCATGAAATGCCAATGATCCAAGAGAGACTTAAGTCTGGACTCTAAACCGTTCTGTCTGATCACCATGAATACGAGGCTCAGGATAGGTAGAATTCTGCGTGGACGCGAGTCTTACCAATATGGGAGCTACACACTCTCCCTGGCGTCGATACAGCCTCATTATCAGCACTTGAGTTGGCTTGAGATTCGGGCTTGGGAGCTGTGCCAACGGTGCTGACGAACGTTGACAGATGAATCGAATAGTCCTGATTCTCAGAATAAGCAGTATCACTCTCGGTCTGCTCTTCAATCCGCGGCGATTCTGGAGAGACACTGCAGAGACGTAGATCCAGGAGGAATCGAGACAGCGTAACGGCGGAAAGTCTAGCATATGGTGATGAGCGATGAATCAATGAACTGTGACAATGACTAACGGAGTGGCCCAGAGATTGAATAGATAGAATGTCTTCATGAACAGCTGATCAACTCAAGTGACAGATCAGTATGATAGTCCTTACATGAGTCTCCCAAAGCACAATTTGCACGGTGTTGAGGGCCAGAAGGAACCTTCACCATGTCATTGAGGGTGTCATAGTATGATAAAATCTTGAAGAATTCTCACAAAAAGTACCCCGTCCCTGTGACTTAATCAGAAGAGAAGCATCATGGTAGCCATAGTCGACATACCATCCCTGAGGAGTAGCTTAGATAAAGAGAGCATACGCTGGTCAGCGGCTTCCCCACATCTCGTTAATTTGTGCATGTTATGCCAAGTGACGCAGATAAGGACAATGTCGGAGACCATTTGGCCTACGCGAGCGCACAGAAGGTCTGAAATATTGGAAAAGGGTTATTTGTGCATGCGGTATCTGTAGTGGCCAGATAGACCCGCTTACAGCTGGAGCACTCATATTAGCCTTGCACGCGGGAATGAGCATCAAAGTCAGTACTATGTTGTTGCCTGTTGATGAGCAGTTACTGACGAACTGTTGAGTTCGTTTCGGACACAATACACGGTGTATTGTATGACTGAAGCCTGCAGTTTACTCGAGATTGAGTTTCTTTTTACTGACCTCAAGCATGCATGTCACCCACGATGTTGGTTGCGGGATCAGCCAAGCAAGCTACCAGGGCTATTATGGTGACTAACCAACTCCGCCCGCTGATAGCATACACGCGGAGAGCGACAGAGACTGGGCAACGAAGAAAGTCGACAAAGGTCTCATATACGATGAGGTCACTAACTTACCTGCCCATACGCATCCCCACACAATCCGGAATAGATACCAGAATAATTGTAACGTCGGATTACACCTAGATCAAGGCTCGAGATTTGAACATTGGTGAGCAGTGTAAGGTAAAACGCTCAAACCCCTGGATTCTGTCAGGTGAACGCTTATCAGACAGAGCAATGAGCGCTGCTTACAGATTGCTGAACCCCAAAAAGGGCGGAAAAAAGGAAAGAAGTGAGAATTGACCAGGCCAGCATGGTGTATCGATTAAGCAGAAACACGATGGAGACCCATGTCTTTTTTCCTCCCCAGATCAGAGAAAATTCAGCATGGAGAGTAATGATGTAGTCGTATATGACGAGAGCTGGATCGTTCGTGTCAATAATTTCTGGGTTAGTCGCGCTGATCATCATCATTTCTCACCTGATGGCACCATCGAACAGTATGTTCCAACCCTACAAAGAGGAATAAGTCGAGAAGACAACAGGGGTTTTCCATAAAGACTGACTGAGATGCTTGAGTAGTCATGTTCGAGAAAGACGGGGCGAGTTCCGAGTACGTAGACGCGGGATATATGTGCGTACACCTAAACGCTCAATTTCGGCTGCTCAAAGTCTATCTGAGACAACCCCGCGCAACGGTGGGTGGATTGCGCAGCATACAATTTTGAACATTCGTCATGGCTTGTATGCCGGAAATATCTGATAGCTCATTGATCGGTAGCTGTACACGAGGCTAGAACCTGTCTTATGGTGTCGCATAACGAGTCCGGCCGCAGGGTATGAGAGGACCCCCGGAAATTTCCCATTAAGGTTCCCGATAGTTCGGACGCGGAATGGCCATTTGTCGTGCGAAGACCTCAGATAAGTCCGGACATCTGATCCCTCACCCCTGCAACGTCAGTAGCGGGTTCTGACGACACAATGGCTCACTAACCTTTGTCTGAGGAACGCTGTGTTTCAGATTGATCCGGCTGAATAGTCATCGACCGCTGTGGATACCTCCCCAGCTCCTCCGTGGCTTCACTCTATGGTTTCGGCTGACCTAATGCATTTGCTACACGACAGACAAACCAAGGGCCTGAAGCACAGGACACGCCGGTGTGCTAAAGATGTTCGGAAGGAAGATGGGATATACCAAGCGCAAGGACCTGGTGAATTAGGCGGCATTTGTGATACGCAGTCTGCAGGTAGCCCGTCAAAGTAGCGGGTGCTACCAGAATCGGCCCTACTACGTGTCCTGCTATGTCATTTCGACAGCATAGCGGCATAACTCTAGCCTAGATGCGCGCTAGACTAGACCCTGAATATCAACGGTAATTCCTGATCTTAAATTCGCTCCACTCTCGCATCCTATCCGTGATTTCAATACACAGGTGGTATGCCACCATGCCTGTTTCTGGCTGTCGTCGTCGACCTACTGAGGCTTATTCACTCGCTCATCATCATTGGCAATATGCCAATCGGGGGAGCTCCGAGTCCGCTGTGAACTTCGAGACTCCGAAAACCAGGGAAGGCACAATGTATAGCCCGTGCACAGTGCTGACCAGCGGGAATGCTGGTTGGTATCCTGGACATGCCTCACCACATTGTGGCCCGTATTTGTCCGGTCAGAATGACCAAATAGACAATATTCCAGAAAACGATAGAGAGAGATTTCCGGGTCCTGCTAGGGAGCCAGTCTAGTGAGCTTGCAGCAATGGGGACATCTATGTCCAGAGGTATATCGCCACTGCCTATTCGCCGATTTGTCACTTGTTCCCGGGGGACTGTCCGCCTATACTTACTCATTTAGTACGTGTAGCATTCTGACGATTGAATTGATGCAATATCGGCTGTTTAGCCGTTGTATATTCTTCGGCATCTACATCAGTAACCATGCAACATCCGCAAACATCCATAAATGTCGTGGAACTGTACCTCAAAATTACGCACACGCAAGTTTCTTCTGGAATTGCATAGGAAATTCGAACATGAGACCTTGCGGACAGATCAAAGAGTCTGATGGACGAAACGCTATCTCCGGAATATGCCTCTCATGAACACAAAGTATCGTTAGCCTCTGCATACGTCACCTGAACACCTCAGATGGTTCGCCATTATTGCACCCGCACACCATAGTAGTCTTGTCACTTGATAGCAGCATATTCCGTTGATCCAATGGTGTAATCCATCGGAGCATTAAATACTATTGACTTGGCTGTCTTACTCTATCCCAGGGACATCTTGCACACTGGTCAACCTATGTAGCATCGTGTAGCAATCGTTAAAGCGTTACCACGGCAAGCACTCACGACAAAAGCGGCCCAACCCTATCACGTTTCGGCGAGAACGCTCATCGCATGTCAATGCGTATTTCAGATGCTGAAGTAGCAGGTTAGTATGGCGCGATAGATCCCTGCACCTTGTTCGAGCGACAGTCCCGGCCATATTATGTAACACAATTGGAGAACTCGAGATCTCCAGCATCACTGTAGCTCCATTCTGTGGCTTCGCTTGCTTGAGTTGGAAGTGTTTGTAAGACTTACGCACCCAGGACCTGAAACACCGGCGACAAGATAGGCACATCCTCTGTACTCGACTATCAAACCGTAACCAGCACGTGCGCGCGAGTTCTGAACAAGAATGCCCAAATTCGGACAAGCGCCGACTGATTACATAGATGGCAGTACAGCATGAGAACTGGGCACGCGGTGAAGTAGAACCAAGCGGCCAGACTCGAGTTATCAGTAACGCGCGCTTATTTGTTGAACGGAAATCACCAACGGCTCAAGACAGCATTTTCCGGAAACGCTATAAAATACAATTTTCGATGAGAGTTCAAGCTTTCACGTTTGAGATTTTTGAGTTGCACTGATTGCAAACCCGGATAGTCTTTCGATTGCAGATCACGTGGCAAGGCCGTGAAGCATGATCGAGTGATCACGCCAAGTGATCACGTCACTGTCGCGACAGTTAAATTCCGGAAGTCTCCGAATTTAGCATTGCAATTATCAGAAATGGGGTCATCCCCTCACTACGGTGGAAGTCTTTCTGGGATGAAGCTAGTAGAGGACTTAATCTCTAGCTCAAACGTATTAGCAGTCAGAAAGGCGGTTTCGTCCTACCCGCCGTACTATCGCCACTCCGGATGCTTTGACAATGATACGGCATGCAGCATAACCATTAGAGAGCAGTCAAGCGCGACACAACGGGCGCATCGAAACAGAGCGGCATGAAGCGTGCCTGTGGCGCGCTGATGACTAAGGACTGACGTTCAGCGATCAATGCGGCATGCTTGCATTCAGTGCATGCAGCCTGCATGTTTGAAATCCGACGGAGATCTCACTCACGATTGTGTAGGCGAAATTGAACCGGACTTGAGACGCTTGATGGCATCCTAATCCCACTAGCGTAGGTGAATCAACTAGTAACCCTCACACTTTTGCTCTGCGATTAACTAAATTGTCCATTTGGCAGATTTTTAGACTGCGTAAAGATACAATCTATATGCTCCGCTTCAATGTCGATCTTATGGGATAATCGTGCCTTCGCGCGTTGATAGATCAGGGCGTAATGTACCTCGCGTATACGTCGCGGTTCTCGTCGGCTACTATCCTCGCATGCAACAACAAGACCTAGTGTGAACAGTGCCGAAACGAAGTGGCAGTGAACTAGTCGGTTATACGGTATGTAGTTAACCGTTGTGTTGGCCGATAGGCCGAGTGCGTATATTCGCGGAGGTTGATCGGAGCGCCAATACGATGATTACCAGCTATGGGGTGCCGATCAGGCCTTCAGGCTTCAGGCGTTGCGGCTATCCTTTATGCGTCTCCCAGCTCCCAGCTCCTGAGACATTGCATTCGTTTTCAATAGGACTGTATAAAACCCCAGCTGTCACAAGGCCATATTCGATACACTCTCTGTGTCCAAGGAACTCATCTCATTTGCAGGTTTCACCGATATTTCCTATATCTGCGTTGCCCCGCCCGCGCGCTTATTATTGCAATTGACCTTAAACGCTCTCGCTCGCACAGGATGAGCTGCCCCTTGCATCGGGCTCTATCAAGTATAATCTTTTGACATATGCATGCCGTGGTCTGCATGCATTATCTGTCGTAGATGGAGGTATGCTATGAACTGCTGATCAGATCCCGACGACTATTGGCTATCTACACAAGGAGCATCCCCTCTCCTGCTACTATATTCGTAAACTATGCACAGAATGGCTGAAGCATCCTCATGCATCGAGGCGGCTAACCCCTTGACCTTTGCGCGATACGCTGTGAAGGTGTCCAGGTAGCATGTCAGGAGCAGCTTCAAGGGAGAAGTTCGTCTTCTCCATGGAAGGGGACATTGTAGGCAACGTGAGGGTCTCAACACTGCACCCTCTACAACATCGTCTCACTAGCACTATCGATAGCTTACTTTGGAACTTCCCTACCTTGTGCGAGCATGATGCACGGGGCGGGTGAGACAATCGCATGCCGGTGAAATATACCGCATGGTGCATGCAGAGTATTTTTGCACATTCGGAGAGCACCGACGGCCACATTCAGGTACGTAATAGATGTCAGCACAAAGAAAGACTCCTATCCGCCCATCTGATATTTTCTGCGCACAGGCTTTTCCAGATATGTATTCGACATGTTCGCATGTACACTCACTATATAAACGAGGTGATGTCTCCGCGAATTGGCTGATCATGTATTCTATCTGCTCCGCGCACGCAGCGATAATATTGCTTCTATGGAGAACGTCAAATGTCGGCAGTTGCCCAATTTTACGCCAGGCATAGCTGCGCGCGAAACGTGAGGAAATGAAACACGCGGCATACCAGACGCATTTTCACTGTGTTTCCAAGATGCCATACGGAGATCAGGATTCTGAAAGAATGCAGGAGACAGCTATGATAAGAGAAGCACTCAGATTTCCAGAATTCATTCACAATGCGTTTACTACGAGACGAGGCTATTGGCGACCTGTTATATTCCACATCTCGGTGTCCCTTCCATTAATACTCCTTGCATAGTACTGCCGTCCCTTCGAATCTTCACTGTTGGTTCAGTCTTTATTTCCATCTGCACCTACAACATCCATGTTGTGCGTATTGATCTCTGCCAACAGTATTTGATCTCCATAATTGTAATCGTGTTCAGTACCAATCCTTCGGATGTACTTGCGAGCATTCAATCTGAGAAATTATTGTCAGCTGTCAAGACACTGCATATCTTGCATGGCAGCCTGATTCTGGCACATACAATGCAAGCATAGAGCTCACATATACTGATCATGAGTATTTAAGAAACCACACATGTGATGTAATGTGCATATCACTCAATGACTGATATTATATATGCATGACTTACCGATTCCTATCACTGCGCCGTTAAAATGTATGATGATATGCTGTAAATATATCATATCACAAAGCTCACCACAGGAGGACATGATGAAGAACACCTAAAGATGCGGTGAGTTTGGGATGCCGTTTTTACAGATGGAATTTACCACAACGGATGTCAGCACTATCCGGTATTTGGCAACTGCAAATACAGAAAAGATCATAGATTGTAAGAGATGGTCAATACTGATGTCAATGAATCATACATTTCCATATTGTGTGGGTGTAGTAGCCGTGCAAGCAAGTTTGTTACCGCCCATAGGTCAAAAGAGCCCTGACACATACAGTTGAACCAGGAGTATTACAACTGTCTGTAATCTCAGATGGTTGGAATTAATCCAGAATCATTATAAGCATTGCTGACCATACAAAAGAATTGACTCCGTTCAGGAAATCAGCTATGACTTTCCAAGTGATTACTGTAAAGTTTCAAAAATGTACCGTTAATGAAGTGCTAGGTGGAACGACACTCTAAGCTATAGAAGCTCCCACAACTTTGTAGATTACTCACTCTCCTAATTGCGCGCTTCCAGAAATGCATAGAGATCCTCCATCAAATTCAAAACAGCCCAGCTGAGTGGAGTGCATCTGAACAGTGCTACTCCATATGCTCTGCTGGTAGGTCATATCGTTGAGTGCCAGAAGATCTTTGTTGGGAGCTCACAACAGCACCCAAGCATGTGGTCACAGTATCCAGAAACCTGAATGCCAATGCGGCTATGGTATAATTTGCCTAGAATGTTTGAAACATCACTTGCCATAGACAGGCAACCTAACAGACTTGAAACACATAATGGTAGAAGTGAGAAGACCTTACATACCATATCTTCAGCCATGGATGATCATTGGTGTAATGCCTGAAGTGATACAGAACTTGTGCACAGGACACTCCATACAAGCTGGTGGCCATTTAAGTCAACAATGTAACATGGAACAAGTCATGCTCACATGGCAGTGCATGTTACACCACCAAAAAGACTGCCTGATATTATATGCCTGAATTGGGTTTGCCAGGGACATTGCAGTTCTAGTGAGAGCCTGAGGTCGAGGGATGGAGGAGATTCATGGAGGGGAAAGCATTATCAATATAATGTAGAGTTTCAGTCAAATATCTTAATCTGCCAAGTGCCCTTCGCTTTAGAAATCGCATTTGCGAACTAGGTTTGCACACAGATTAATCTGGCGCAGCTGAGCAGATTAATCTACCGTGAAAATAAAATATAACACCGGGATTCGAACCAAAGGCCCAAGCAGACGAAGACAACAGCGCATCATAGCGCAATAGCCGACTGAGCTATGGCAGGAACTGTGAACATTAAACAATTAAAATATATATAGGATTCGCACAGAACTTCGTTTTCGCAATCTCTACATCTGCTTCAATACAAATGCAAATATCTTTGGGAAGCACTGGTCATAGTGTATTGACCTTTTACATGCCAACTTGCTCCAGATCATGCTATGTCACACAAGTAGCCACTATCATTAATTGTTCGTACTTGCAGTAGTAGCTAGTCTCCTTAAATCTGAGTGCGAAAATGAAGTGCGAATACAACCTATATATATCTTATTCGTTTGGAACTCACCATTGCTGCCATAGCTCAGTCGGCTATTGCTCTATGATGCGCTGTTGTCTTCGTCTGCTTGGGCCTTTGGTTCGAATCCCGGTGTTATATTTTATTTTCACGGTAGATTAATCTGCTCAGCTGCGCCAGATAAATCTGCGTGCAAACCTAGTTCGGAACTGCGATTTCTTAAGCGAAGGGCACTTGGCAGATTAAGATATTTGACTGAAGTCCCTCGTATAACCTACAGTAACATATCCTCACCGACGAGAGTCTCCCTAATGTTATGCATATGCATTTATCAATCAGATGACATATCATTGATGATGACAATCTGTGGCAGGGTGTCACGTCGTCTCGGCCATACGGGCCACCAAAATGTTGGAACTCTCTTGTACAACATACAAGATGCGCTAGTGAGCATGTTAGTGTTGCCGAAGTTCAGTTCAGAACCAAGGTTCAGAACCTGAACCGCCAGAACCGAACCTAGGTTCAGGTTCAGTCCAGGTCCGGTTCAGGGTAGGATGTCAAGGTTCGGTTCGTGGTTCAGGGGGGCCATGGGTACCCTTGAACCAGGTTCGAACCGGACTGAACCTTGAACCACTTAGCATTAATATATTCTTGGCAACTGCTGGTGGATAAGCATAAATTACAATCATATTCTTGCCATCTTTGCTATAGTATTGTTGCAGTAAGCTATGGATAACTGGCTTCACCATGGCAAGCATCAGCACTCATATACTCCAGTCTCCCAATATGGTGAGAGCTCAACCCCATGCTGGAAGTATTGTGCTTTCTTTGGCACTGGGCTACATTCACTGCTGTCAGATGAAGTAAAAAATGTAGTCCACAATGTTTCACTTCATATCCATGAACCTAGGTTATATACAGAGCTGTCTAATAAGGTTTGTTATTGAGCTTTGCCTCAGGCTAATTCACACTCATTCTGCTCATGGATTCTGATTACTGAACTGCTCAAATTTGCTGCCTTGAGTGATTATTGTGCATCAAAGTTATGTTTTACCACTGTAAAGAAGACTAAGAGCCACTTTGGAATGTAGCAGCCCAATAGACACCAAATAGAGGCACTGCAGAACTTGAAGTTTGGTGTTGTCAGAAAAATATTTCTCTCGGGTTTCCCGGACAGGTCAGGATGTGCCAGGATAGGTGAGGTGTTTTAGGGGTCGATGGCGAGCATTATACCTAGTAGACACGCAGCTTGTAGCGATCCAAACGGCGGGAGCACGTTGAATGGATCAGGAATGATATAAATCGAATTAAAACATTGGTAACTGATTCCCTAAGTCCTGAGCGAACGCCTCGAGCACAGCTCTTCGTCTAACTTCGTCTTGGCAGTAATCAATGTATTTTATTGTATCTGCACGTTGCCTAAATACATAAAGAGCCATAAGGTTTTCTACAACATTTTGAGTGCTCTAAGATTTGAGTATGCACCCTACAAGCTAGACAAGTCAGAGACGAACCCTGAAACAGCGAGGATTGTCCTGGAATACAAGAAAATTATTTTACAAGACCGATAGACCGTAGATCTAAGGTGGTGCGCAGAGGTTAGAGAGAGAAGACATGGAAAAAGCTATAGGAAAGCAGTCGAGGTTGGGACAGACCTGTCTATGCTAGAGAGCCTAGAGAAATGTCGGATAGTACCTGTCTTTGACTAGATGAGCAGCCAGAGAGTGTCTGCAGGGCTTCTGCGACGTTTCAGATTGTGCGCAAGCCAGCAAAGGTTCACTGTGGAGGGACTTGAGTCACTGAGATTAATTTAGCAACTGCGCTTCGTTAGTGCTGCGCAGTTCCCCATGTGCATACCAATCTGTAGATTAATCTACCAAATTGATAAAATAAACCGCGCTAATAGGGATTGAACTCTCAACCTCCAAACAGCAGGGCCAGCATACAAGATATCCATAAGCTTACCACTACACCAAGGAGCAATACAGCAAATAGGCTTCTTCATATGCTATATACCCAATAATGAAAAATTTTCGGTCATTCAAAAATTTATGTCAAGTAATTCATTGGCTTTAAGAAATTGGTCAGTTGAAGCACTAGCTACAGTAAAAGTATACTATAGTCATAATTCTACACCCAACATAGAGCTATCAAGGCTAGGAGCTTAAAATTTGATGAAAAAGTTTTGTTAGGCCGGAATTTGGGGGAGCAAGAAACTCTTGGTATAATTAATACAATTGTAATCTAACAAATCCTTTTAGTGTAATGGTATAATTCATGTCTGCTCATTGCATTGCTACGGCTTGCAGTTCGATTCCATCTCGCGTAATTTTTAGAAATTAAGTTGGATTAATCTGCTCAACACAGATTAATCTTATTTCTCCGGCGCTAGCTGAGCACTTGGGCAACTGTGCAGCGCTAACGAAGCGTAGTTGCTAAATGAATCTCGGTGACTGAAACTCTACCACTGTGCGAGCATGATTGAGGTCGAGCACGATCGGTCGAGCTGTGGCTAAACCGCCTCGGATGGCTACCAGCTGGCTTTCCGTGGTGCATTCTGCATCATTTTGATGCGTGTTTGGTCACGTCTCGGTGTTCTTACATGGTTCTAATGTCTATGGCACATTTATATTGCAGCACATTGGTCACTCCAGTGGACTCAATATATTATATTTACATACTAGAAAAGCAAGTCATTTAGTGGTTCGAACCTAGTTCGAACCATGAACCGAACCTGCTGAACCAGTTCAGCAGGTTCAGTCCAGGTTCAGGTTCAGGTTCAGGCTCCCTGCAGTCAGTTCAGTTCTAGATTCAGCCCCAGACCCCCCTGAACCTGAACTGAACCGAACTTCGGCAACACTAGAGCATGTACATAGCTTCAAAGTGCAGATCACATTGACGTCGACTCAACGGACAGACACAGCGCAATGGGCGGAAAGAGCTATCGAGATTCGACATTGTGAGTACGATTAGACCAACTAACGATTTTATCTGTGGCAACATGGTCTTGGCAATTGATCATGAGCATCAGGTCAACATGCCGCTGATACAATGTCCATCAGCAAAGTGTGAGACCGTAGATCTACTCATATCTACGTAGATATACCTAGCAGGTCCTGTAAATGTAGCCGGACCGGTATAGTCATGTATAACCCCCTTATAGTAGCAGGTCCGTGCAATAGCAAGCGCCCAGGGGGCGCGTTCTTGCAAGGACACCACGCCCAGGCCTGGGGCCCAGGCTATTGCAAGGACCTCACCTGAGGCCCTTGCTATTGTGAGGACCTTATCTGAGGCCCTTGATATTGCGAGGACGGTAGCAGTCACCTAGGCAGTGCGGGGGCACCGCTCTAGGACACCGGTTCCAGGATTGTAGCTTGTAGAATATATTGTATCCACACAATGCAGTGCTAATAAAAGCTCGATTTTATTCATGTTAATAGAGCTGGCTACTAACACAAGTGGCTACAATAATATCCACCGCATAGCAGTAGTCTCTGACCTCTGCTCCCACCCGTGGCGTGTGCAGCAGCATGCCATTAGTATCAGCATGAATGTACACTGCAGGCGTGGTGTGGACGCTGTGCGTTGCTATCACCACAAGTGTGCCCTACACGTGGCACTCACTATCACTGTACAGCAGGAAGGGAAAGAAGGTAGACGCACATGAGCATCACGTGTGTGCTGGTTGGCACGTCCCCCAGCATGGACGGTGACAGGGCCTTGGGCGAAGGGTCATCTGTCTGCCCTTGTCTCAGTGCTCATGGCCCTGTGCACCACATCCTTCTCCGCGTCCTTCACATGCTGGAGCACCGCACTCGCAGCCAGGACGTGCTCAATGAACTTGTGGCAGCACAGCTGGAAGAGCAGGAACCCCTCCTGTGCCTCAGCGGTGCTCGGATAGTGTGCGTGCAGGTCCTCAAGCGCTCCGTTGATGTCGCCTGCACGCACCGCATTCAGGATGGACAGCCACATCTGCAGGTCGCACATCTCCCAAGCCTGTGGCACATCTAATGGTCAACATCAGGGAGGAGGACAGTGTATATATGCACATATCAAGGGAGCAGACATGACAGTCGACGCACCAGAGATTGGGAAGTGAGGGTGAATAGTATCCAAGCAGGTGCTTTCAGTAGTGATGTGCAAAGCCCGGCTCGGCTCAAAGCCTGGGGCTTGGGCCCGGCTTTGAAGGGTTCGGGCTCAGCAAAATGTCAGGCCGGGCCCTCCATGACGGCTCAGGCTGGCTCGGGTCCAGCTCAGGCTCAGACCGGGGCTTATAGGCAATCAGGAAGGACCTCAAATTTATTGCTTTGTACAGCTCAAAATTGCAGCACAACACATTCAGAATGCACAAATGTCCACTATTTATTGTTGTCCTGATCTACAAGTACTTTTATAGCTGCCCATGACACTGACGAAAAATCCAGGTCTCGATCACAACCCCGATCGCAACCCTGATCACAATAGTTACAAAGTCCTGCACCAGTCAAAGTCATTGTATGGTTGTTGAGAATATTTAGGATGAAAGTATGCAAAATCTTGTACCAAACGGACCTGTTTTCGCTCATTACAACAAACTTACAGTTGTGCGCCTAAAGCCACCGGCTCAGGGCTCAGCTACGAGGGACTTCAGTCAATTATCTTAATCTGCCAACTGCCCTTCGCTTAAGAAATCGCAGTTGCGAGCTAGGTTTGCACGCAGATTAATCTGCTAACTGCGGCAGATTAATCTACTGTGACAATAAAATGGCACATCCCGGATTCGAACCAAGGACCTTAGCGCAGATGAGAATAACAGCATCGCAGCGTAATTAGCCAACTGAGCCATTGCAGCAACAGGTACCATTGACTAATTAAAATATATATAACGCAAATTTTACACACAATTTTCGCAAATCATCAAGGCAACTAACTGCTACAACAAGCATACAGAAATCAATGATAGTGGTAGCTTGATTTACCATGCTTGACCTGGAGCAACTCACCATGGGAAAGCTGAATACACTGGAATCACAGGTCTTTAGAGGCAGATTCATTTGTATTTGTGTTATGGAAGATGTTAAACGAAAATGAAGTTTACAAAATACTCTATATATTGCTTAAAATGGGGGCAACACCTGTCACACTGTAGCTCAGTTGGCTAATTACCCTGCGATGCTGTTATTCTCATCTGCACTAAGGTCCTTGGTTTGAATCCGGGATGTGCCATTTTATTGTCACAGTAGATTAATCTGCCGCAGTTAGCAGATTAATCTGCGTGCAAACCTAGCTCGCAACTGCGATTTCTTGAGCGAAGGGCAGTTGGCAGATTAAGATAATTGACTGAAACTCTACCAGCTACGGCCGGCTCACAATCCAAGCCGGGCCCTAAGCCGTTGTAAGCCGCCCGCAAGGCTCGGCTCGGCCCGGCTCAAGTCGGCTCGGCCAGGCTCGGCTCACGGCTTTGAGCTGGGCTTTGCACATCACTAGCTTTCAGCATTTTGGTTCTGTCATGGCAACTATTCCCGTTAGCATAATGGCAGCAGAATAAAGCAGGGCTTAATAGGGTGCGCAGAGAGAGAAACCAATAGAAGAGCTGCGCATACAGCGAGCAAGCAGGGTTGCATATGAAGACCACAACCTCCACAAGGGCAGGAAAATGCGGGTGGGGAGGAGACGTCAGCAGGGGTTGGTAAGCAAGATGACGTACCTGCTTGCACATCACCGTGAACAAGGGTATCGGTGGGAACATGCACACTGCGGACCAGGGAGCAGGCGAGGACCTCGCATCAGCAGAGGTGTCATGTGAGGTGCAGGAGAGGCTGTTGCTGTATTGGAGGTGGGCGACACGCTTGAGAAGAGCGAAGGTCCAGCAATGGACATTGAGGGAGAGAAGGGCGAACACATTGACAGCCTCGAGAGCTAGCCTTTATAGTACTTGACTCCAACTTTCAAGAGCCGACTGAAAGAATGACAGATTGCATATACACCGTACAGTATGACGAAAGATGTTGCCCGATCAGGTAAGAGACTTGCTAAACCAGATAAGAGTTGCATCATGAAGACATCGCCTCAGTCACCTTGTAGTCGCACGGCCGGAAGAACAGCAATCAACATATGTTCGGCTCCCTAACTCAAAGTTTAGCTCATCCAGCACTTACCCCATGTCCAATGTTCTTGACGAAGTGCTTTATGAGCTCCGGCTTTTCCTCCTTGACATATGTGAGTGTATGATGATAGACGTCATGTGCAACAGCATCGTCCTTCAATTGTGGGAGTATCTTTGCCTGGAGTGAAAGCAGTAGGGAGTAAATAGCTTCTTCCTACAGGCATCAGTAGCGCCCACTGTAACATATACTAATCAGGCCATCACCGCCACACCGGTTGTGCCCTAAAACCAGCGGCGCCGTGCACGCACTATTTCTATGTGCTGAACGGAGTCACGGACTAGCATTACAGGAGCTACTGCCTGCTGAAGCGCTGCGCTTCAGCAGGCAGTAGACCCTGTACTGGCCCCTGTACGTGACAGGGTGCCGTCATAGATATCCTTCTTGCTTCAAAACCATTCAATTTTTACGGTAGTTGTGCCAATCTGTAGTAAATCAATCTACGAGTTCCAATTTGCATGCTCTCTGAGGGACTGTGCTTATTACTGAGCAAAAACCGTGTGTCTCATAACTGCCATTAATACCGCTGTCTTCATTAATCCTGCAATTAGTATGTCTGTCCTCACTAATCCTGCAATCAATATGTCCATCCTTGTTAATTCTGCAATGAATAGGTCCACCCTGTTTGATCCTGCAATTATGGTATCCATCCTCCTTGTTCCTGCAATTAATATGTATGTCCTCTATGATCCTGCAAACAGTATCCCGGTCCTCTTGATTCATTCGCTATTGGTGTTCTTCTTGTATGGTCCGCACAATGCTCTGCACGTCAAATTTGCTCATATCTATGCGTATCTACTCGACAGATGTTTACAATAGTTGGCGGACCATATATGAGGTCTCGCATTTTGCCGATGTCTGAGGGCTGTGCACATCTTCGTTATCTGTGACGCTGTAGACTGACCGCAGTTGGTGGAGGGCCAGAGCGCACACCGTAAGCGTGGAAGCATGTACCACATCTCACAATTGATACATTAGTGTGCTCTAAGAGCTCTGCATCATCATAGACTATCATGTTGATGGGCATTGGTTATGTGTCCTTTTAAAGAAGGTGTATTTGAATCAGACGCCTGCATCAGAGTTTAGTCTCCCAGCGGGACAGACAGTAGTGAAAGCCCGCTGATGACCGGGGTCAATAATATTGATCATAGTCGCTATCTGAGTTTAATGGCGAGATTAATAAACCGGCCCCATCATATGTACATGATGAACGCATCGCAGCTCACATCCTTGGAGGCGAGCACCAGCAAGCATATTTCCATGCCATATGTGACAGATCTGTGTCGTCGTCATTTTGTTTCATGGTACAGCAACCACACATGACATCCTAGAGATATATATCAGATGCAGCTGGTATGCCACCCATTTCCTATCATGTTTCCCGCAGGCCAGTTGTGCATGGCGTAAACATGGGCACCTGCCAATACTAAAGCAATCCTCTATCGAAGCATGCTCAAGCTACGTGCACTGTTCAGATGGAACACTGATTGCCAGGAACACCATCTTGTCTCAATAGCGAGTATGCACGCAAGCATATCACTACATACTTGAATGTTATCCTAGGTTCCTTCCGTGTGTGTGCAAATACATTGCACGGCGTAATGCAATATGTTGCGTTTGCGCCGGTGCAACGGCTGTGCCTCACATGCATGCGCCCCACGCATACTGCATGCAGCAATGGTATAGCCATCCATTAGCTCCGATTTTTCTTGCTGTCAGCCTTAAAGAATGTGACACAAGCAACACTTCAAGCAACTACTCAGGGGAATATGACTCGCATGAAAGCGTATTCCTGATCTGAGGCTACTCAAGGCGTATAAGGCCAAGACGAGTCTGGGGTGCTACCCTGCTCATCGGCCAGTATATATGCTATTCTACTGTTTGTACATGTTTGGTTACTGTATAGTTATTACATAAGCTGATAGTCCGAGATATGTAGGTAACCCTATAATGGGTGTAGGTACACGGCACAGAGTGTCTGGGGGTCTGACAACACGTGATAGGGTGATCGGGGTCTTTGCATGTGATTGCTTGTGTGCTTAGATAAGATAAGGGTTTAGGCTCTAGTCACTAGTCGTTGGCTAGGCGAAAGAAATCGGCTTGTGACAGTACCCCCTCTTCTAGCTGCGTGTCCCCACGCCCAGCAATCGTTTTGGTCATGTGTGGGTCAGTTTGGCATGGGTGGTCAACGTTGTGCTTCTGGCATATATGCGGATTGTGCATTTGTAGGGTGTATTGTATGGGATAGATCCAACCCGGGTTTTTAGGGATAGTGGATTCTATGCATTGTCATACTTGAATGCCGTACTTGATGACATGAGTTGTTGGGTTACAGAACCATAAGTTTCTGGCATCGAGTTGCTTTGGGTAGATATAGAATGGTATCTTTGATTCCCTTAGCAATGTTTCGTCGATGTCGTTGTGGATGATGAACTCATTTGGTGTCTGTCTGAGTTTCCAATCTAGGAACTTTCTGTCAAGTTCTTCCCATTCCGGATCCCAAGTGGCATGTCTGTTTTTCCACTGGTGTCCTGGGGCGGTTGGTTTTTCCTCGAAGAATTTGGTTACTAGTTCCTGCCATGGAGTTAACCCGCGCTTTCTTTCCCATGTTGTGTTCCCATCGGACCACTCGACTTCCAGCTCGACTCGCCCTTGGTCTTCCCTGGATGCGAGGATCCTGAGAGGCCTGCAAGCGTCATTGCTTTCCGTCCGTTCGTTATGGTCCTGATTGGGGAAAGCCGGAGCATGATACGGAAGTAATAGGACCTCGTTGAATACTGGGTATATACCGCGCATGTCTGCGGGTAGGTCCAGTTCATATGCTCCATGTCCGACTTTCTTGGTGACCTTGTACGGGCCATACCGTTTCGAATCGAGTTTCTTCGTGGGGTTTCCCATGTTAATGTTCCGCCCATCGACCCAAACCATGTCTCCCTCGTTGTACGTGTGAGGGTTGGTTCGTTTCCGGTCGTAGTACTCTTTCATATGAAGTTTTGCTTTCTCGAGATTCTTCGAAGCAGTTTGGCTGACCTCGTGCATGTGTTCGACCCAATCCTTGGTGGTTCCCACCCCCTCTTCCAGCTCTGGTGCCTCCACTCCTGTAAATGGGTGGTATCTGTGAGTAAGGTAAAAGGGGCTATAGCCCGTGCTACTATGTACGTGCCATTTGTAGGTGAAGCTAGCTAGCGGAAGTAAGTCCGGCCAGTTGGTATGTGTGTCGTTAATAAATAGTTGTAGGTACACCTCTAGTTCCTGGTTCATACGTTCCGTTTGCCCGTCTGTCTGTGGGTGAAATGCGGTACTAGGGTTCCCTTCGATGCCTAATCTACATGTCACAGATTTCTGTGGCGTTAGGCTAACTGCCACACCCCGGGTCGAACCCCGGTCCTCTTGTCTCTATGTCACATGATCAGTGCTCCGTAGTGTAGCGGTATGGACATAACCCAGTACAGTTGACTATCTAGTAATGCATTAGCTAGTAATGCATATTATCTCATAATGCATAGCCTGAGCTGGGGACCGAGATCGTCCCCAAGGTGTTATGCATATATTTCTGATATTGCATAATGCATGCCCGAAGTTGGGGTTATGCATTATTAGATTGGCTATATTTGGTAATTTAGTGCATGCATAGTGTAGTGTGACTCTGTCAGTTCTCCCTGTAGACGACCGGAAGCGCAAACCGCACCCTGCAAAGAAGCCCTGTGCCCATCCTACTGCTAGGGAAAAGCTACCTAAAGTTACCAAAGAGCCTAGGTCTTCAGCAGTCAAGCCACCAAAATATGCACGAAGCAATCACACTCTTCATGACTGCTCTGTCCTCAGTTTGCAGAAGCTGAGGGTGTCTCGATACTTGTTCTCCAGCAGCAGTTGCAGAAGCTATGAGCTCATTTACATCACATTAACTTTGATTCACAAAAGCAGAGCACGCTAGATAGGTACTGGCAGGATAGTCTAGATGGTAATAGTTCGGCAAACGTATAGTGGCACTCAATGCGATGTTGATGTGACAGAGCGTGACGTACCTGTGCGGGGAGGTCATGTATGATCACAATAAGTCACACTGTGTGACGGATTTGATCACGCATAACACCTCATAATGCATAGCAAAATCCGGGGACCGATGGTATGCATTACTAGATAGTCAACTGTAGTAGATACATAGGTCAAGTGATATGGCTTAGTCAGCGGCACTACAGCGCCTGCGCACGGTCCCTTACTTTAGGGCCAGTACTTACAGTAGTAGTGCGCGTGACACATGTATATAAGCCTGCGACTGAGGTCTTACATCCCCAGTCTTAATATCATCGGCGTTGGGGCGTGTCCCACATTCTATGCTCTATACCTCTGCGTGCTAGGCTGGGTCGGCAACCACTACTTAGTTATGGTCTGCCTATGGGCATAGCAACACCCATCCAGCTGCCCTTCAAGACGTTCGTCTTGCGCCTTAGACGTTAGGTCTTAGGCCCTGGGCATGAGCCGTACGTATGACATATTCTGTGTCACTACGATATACGTCCTTGATAAAGTCCGATACGAATTGTGGTCCTCTGTCACTAAATACTTTCTTTGGTAGTCCGTGTTGTGCATATACTTTATCTACAAATATGTTGGCCCAACCTTCGGCGGTAAGCCTGGTTGTGGTTGGGACCGCGATATAGTCCTTGGATTTCTGTTACGGATCGAATATCCATTCCACGCAAAATAACTAAGTTGAGTTACTCAGCGTATCGAGTAGCGCACTACTCGTTGGACTCCGCAGAGTCAGAGCGTCGATATACAAGCTGCGGGCTTAATTGCTCAAGCCTTTGAGAACGAGTATAAGATCCTTGTAATTCAACAAGGTCGAGCTGAGGAACTCGACCGGTATTTACATCAGGTTATATACTACGATCTGTTAATTGGGGTCATAGTGTCCTTGGTACTGCTACTATTAAGTCTGTCGGGCTAACGATACGAGTAATAAAGGAGAAGTGTTGCGGTTGAGCGCAACAAGGGATGAAACGTAGAACTACTGTGGTTAGACACAGAATATCAGCTAGAACATGATGTGAACACGGAGAGCGGGCATAGGGTTTTTATACATGATATAGGGCCTACGGTTGAGCGGAGGCCCCTAGAAATAGAGCGCTGGGTACAGCGGTTGAACGCTAAGTCCTCATACACTATGAGGCGTCAAAGAGAATATTCGGGTGCACCTGGTGGAATCATAACATCACCCCCCCCTCAAGCCTTCATCGCCCTTGATGAAATCCAAGCATTACGGCCACTCAGAGGGCCTCTGGGTCAGGGTCGTTGTATCCCACATCTGTATCGGGGAGCGGAGGCGCCGGAGGGGGGATCCATACCTGATAGAGGGCACATTCGCCGATGCGATGTCCTGGCTGCATGACTCTGCAGGTGGGGCATCTGTAGTCAGGACAGTCGAGGACCCAATGCCAGGGGCTACCGCATCGATGACAGGGCTCCTCGGTAGATGGTCGAGGTGGCGAGCGAGCTGAGGGGACGGCGTGAAGATACTCTCCTGACTCGTACCACTGGTGGTGATGGTGGGCCCAGAGATGTTGTCTGAGCCAGGTAGGCAGCTGATAAAGGGATTCGTCCCATCCGTCCCTCCCTCACTCCCACTCCTCCTGGGTGATGATCTCAACTGATGGAGATCGGTTACTAACTCCGTTGCTAGCAGCTGCAGAGGTCGGCGAGGGGGGCGCCCTACCATGGCTTGACCCCTCTCGAACTGGGCATCATTCATTGTTTCGTGGATGCGGAGGAGAGTTCGCTGATTCTCGAGGTCGAGGTCCTGCAGGGGCGGTCGGTACGGCAGCGTCGTGAGGTACCACATGACTGTATTCCATAAAATCGAATGGTTCTGCAATTTGATCCAGTTCACCGTCATCGAGTAACCAGGGGGGCATGGCTGGGACAGGGCTTCGCGTTCGTGGGGGGCAGGGCGGGCCCGCTTCGACTTCTGCGAACGCTCGCCAGATTCGCGATGGTGTCGATGCCCCGAGGTGGTCGATCCACTGAGTGATACACCATCCAAGCCTCTGTCGTTGGAGGAGGGCCGTGTGTTCGAGTTGGACGATCCTCTCTGTGACGTCCTGGTACTGGTTGAAGATGTCTGTAAGCTCCTGTACGAGTTCAAATCAATCGGTCCAGGGGGTCGCCTGCCCTCTGGGGGGGATGTCAGACCTGTGCCAGGTGAGCGCATGTCTGGTGCGGATGTGGGCATCCTCCGAACAGCCATAGGACCTGCCTGTCTGGTACCCCATGTGGATTGCGAGAGACCGCCACATCGTCGGGGCGGTGTGACACAGACTCACAGAAGGCTGTGGGACCAGCTCACAAGCCGGGGAGACCCCCTAGACGTCCACGCGTCGACGTGTAACCCAGTCGCCAAAGGCTGCCTAACGTCCTTTGCAGGGGTGACAGAGAATGGCGCAGGCGACACGCAGACGAGCAAGGCGAGGAGGGAGAGTCCCTAGCAGTCGGTGCACACACAGTCTGGTTGTAAGAAAGGAGCCGAAGCTCAATGTCGAGAATCTTAGAGATGGGGAGTAAGCCCCATCTCGTCGTATGTTATATACATGTGCGTGTGTACTACCGGTCTAGCCCTAAAGTGATGGCCCGTGCGCCATGTAACTATGGGGTCAGGTGATGGTAACGATCATGTAACAAATGTGACCTAAATGTGAGTACCTGATAGTGTGCGCTACCCTACAGCGCTAACTAACGGTCAGGTGATCTGGACGGAGTCTGGGTGGTGGCGTAGAGGTAACTATGGAATAGAGGGGCGTCGCACGTATAGCGGCGCCCATAGTACCGTAGTGAGGGATGTAAACAAAACGTACGAAATCCGTGACACGGTGGGTCGCTCAGACGGGCTGGTTGTAGGGGGTGGTGTCGACATGCTATCTCTTCGACCTGCCGGACTCTGGTCTTCATCCTTTTGCTTTTAAATTCCCTGAGGACGTCCGGGGAGTTCTTCAAACTAGCTTCGCTTTCCCATGAGTCTTCCGCCAACGGGTAGCCTTTCCAATGAACGAGGTATTGTTTCTTCCCTCGGTATTGTCGTTGGTTCAGGATGGCTTCGACTTCATATTCTGCTTCTCCATCGACTAGTTCCAGGGGTGGCTTCATATGATTGGGTCCGTGCACCCCAGTCTCATTGAACGGCTTCAGTAGGGCCGCATGGAAGACCGGGTGTACCTTCCATCGAGGCGGTAGGACTAGCCGATAAGTTACATTCCCAAGCTTTTCAGAGATAGTGAATGGTCCTTCCCTTCTGGGGGCGAGCTTCCGAGATCCGTATGGGAGGTGGAGGTTCTTGGCATCGAGCCAGACCTTATCCCCTTTGTTGAACTTAGGGGGGTCCCGTAGGGTCCTTCCTGCCATCCGCTTCTGTGTTAGTTCATGAGCGGCAATTGCTTGCTTCTTGTGTGGCTTTTAGTCGGTCAGCTGCTGCCGGTACCTGGGTGGTTTTGACTTTGTCTGGTAATCCTCTCGGGATATATCCCATGATTACTTCTGTAGGGGCAGGCTGCCCCTCAGTTCTTCATGTGTTGTGAGCGAACTCTACATCTGCCAACTGCGTTGCCCAAAGTCTTGGATCGTTCATACAGTATATGCGCAGGTAGACTTCGATTTGTTGGTTCATTCTTTCTGTCTGTCCGTCTGTCTGTGGGTGGTAGGCCGTGCTGAGGGCGGATTCGATTCCAAGGACTTTACAGAGTCCTTGGAAGAGCTTGGATGCGAATTGCGGTCCTCAGTCAGATATGATTTTTGGGGGAGTCCGTACTTCAAATAGATTTGCTGATGGAATATGTCAGCTGCCCCTTCGCTGGTGATGGTCTTGCTGCATGGGGTCAACGATATCACCTTGGATGACCCATGATCGACAATGACCATAATTGAGTCATACTTCCCTACCGGGGGAAGGTCCGTGATGAAGTCAACAGAGCATTGTGAAAAGGGGAGGGCATCTTTTTTTTTCGGAATCGGTTGTAGTGGCGGCTTTGTTGGGTTTCTGTCGGGTTTCATTTGCTGACATATGGCGCATCCTTTGACGTATTCTGCCACCGTTTTTCGGAGGTCAGGCCACCAAAAGTGTTCCTGTACTTTCAGCGTCGTCCCCCAGATTCTGGGGTGACCTGCTGCAATTGGATTGTGATATCTAGAGACCACATCCCTTCTCAGGGTAGGGTCTCTGTGAACGTACATTCGTCCTTTGTACAAGAGGATCCCTTCACTGTACTGCCAGTCTTCCATGGCTGTCCTCGAAGGGGCAGCCTCTCCTGTTCTGAGGGAGCGGAGAGCCTGTTCCGCGATCGGGTCGAAGGGCTTCGCGATCTTGATCCGATCGATGATTGGTATCTCGATGGCGTGGACAAACAGTTCATCGGATAACATGAGAATATCTTCGTTGTCGTGTTCTGAACCATCTAGGTTCAGGAGGCATGAGAGGGTGTCCGCCATTATCAATTTCTTTCCAGGTATGTGCTGTAATCGAATGTCGAACTGGGATAGCAAGAGGTGCCATCTTGCTTGTCTTCGATTCAATCTCTGGGCGCTTTGCCAGTAAGTAAGGTTCTTATGATCGCTTCTGATCAGAATCTGATGTGGTGCCCCTTCTAGAAGGTGGCGCCATTCTTCGAGGGCACGGACTATTCCGAGAAGCTCTTGATCGTAGATTTCGTAGTTTCGTTCAGCTGCAGTGAGGGATTGGGAGAGGTAGCCTACTGGCCGTTTGTTCCCTTCATCATCCTTCTGCTTGAGTACTGCACCAAGGGCATATTTAGATGCATCTGTCTCGAGGATAAATGGTTTCATTTTGTCGGGGAGTGACAAGGCCGGGGCTTTTATGAATTGGTGTTTCAGGAATTCGAAGGCCTTCTCTTCTCGATCAGTCCACTTCAACCCGCTCCCTGTTGCGGTCTTTGTGAGATCGATGAGTGGTCGGGCATGTGTGGAGTAGTGATCAATGAATTTTCGGTAGAAGTTTGCGAAGCCCAGGAAGGAGCGGACCCCTTTGACGTTTCATGGGGCGGGCCACTTCCGAATTCCTTGGAGTTTGGCTGGGTCCATCTGGACGTGTCCTGGGCTGATTACTAGTCCTAGGAATTCTACCTTGTTAACTCCGAAAGCGCATTTTTCCGGCTTCACAAACAACTTGCTGTTGGCGAGCTTTTGCAGAATTCACCGTTCTCACTCTTGGTGTATGCTTTGTTCTGGGGAAAAGATGAGGATGTCATCCATGTACACCACTACCCATCCCTCTGCTATTTCTTCTTTGAGGATTTCGTTCATCATGGACTGGAACGTAGCGGGTGAGTTGCACATCCCAAAGAACATTACTGTGGGCTCGTAGAGACCGGCATTCATCTTGAATGCGCCCTTCCATTGGTCGCCCTCTTTGATCCGCACGTTGTTATATCCTGCTTGCAGGTCCATCTTGGTGAAAATCTTCGCCCCTTTTAACTTCTCGATGAGTTCGGGTATGAGGGGTAAGGGATATGCGTTCTTGATCATTCCTTCGTTTAGATATCTGTAATCTTGGCAAGGCCTCAGGCCCCCGTCCTTTTTAGGGACAAAGAAAGCGGGGGAGGCCATCGGAGACTTTGAGGGTCGGATGAACCCTTTTGCAAGGTTTTCTTCTAAGAATTCATCCATAGCTTTCTGTTCCCTGGGGGACAGAGCATAAACCTTGCAGTCTCAGGGTACAAAATCGGGTTTCAGTTTGATGGCATGGTCCCAGGGTCTCGCGGTGGGAAGGAGGCGGCTGCAGATTTGCTGAAGACAGGGCTCGGGCTCAGCGAAATGTCAAGCCGGGCCCTCCTTGATGGCTCAGGCCGGCTTGGGCCCGGCTCAGGCTCAGGCCGGGGCTTGTGGGTAATCAGGTAGGACCTCGGAATTATTGGCTTGTGCAGTTCAAATGACAGCACAACATAGAATGCTTATATGTCTACTATTTGTTGATAATCTGATCTACAAGTGTTTTCACAGCTGCTTATGATGTTGACCGAAAATCCAGATCTCGATCACAACCCCGATCACAACAGTAGTGACAATGTTCCACACCATGTTAGCAGATCACAAGTCATTGTAATGGCTGTTAAGATCATATAAGGTGAATTGATGCAAAATCTTAAACCATTTTCGCTAATTTTAACAACACCACAGCTGCGCGCCTAAAGCCGCCGGCTCACGATCCAAGCCGGGCCCTGAGCCGTCTTAAGCCGCCCCCAAGGCTCGGCTCGGCCCAGCTTAAGTCGGCTCGGCCAGGCCCGGCTCACGGCTTTGAGCCGTGCTTTGCACATCACTAGTAAGCACAGCCAAAAGGCTAAAGACGCAACTATTCAAGGCAACAGGGACCAAGTAAAGCTATATTTTGTCCAAGTCTGGGAGGCATTCTTACACCTCCAGACTACTTAAGTGCGGGCACTACAGCAAAATGCATGACGATATACCGTTATGTGGTTTTCCCCTTTGTCATCACTCCCTCACGCTACGATAGCGCTCGTCGCACGCAACGACGCATTACTTCCAACAGGATCATCGGGGACAGGAATATCAATGGCAGGATCATGGCACAGACTTATACTTAGTCTTGTGTATATGTACATAGCCCTAGATGGGCTCCTCAGAGAACATGCGACAGGTAAGTTTTTTGAAGGTATTCTGCTATACTAATATCAGGATTTCGGGAATGACAGTCCGTGCGACGCGCTTTCGAAAGTGGCCGTACACAGAATTTGCATGATATCCAATGAGCGAATTTGTTCATCCATCATAGGATTGACGCTTCCTGAAGAGAACCCTAGCTTTTAATGATGGGATGACGGTGGTGGCAAGTAACATATTTGGCGGGCGGGATCCATCACCACCAATCTTTACGTCGTAGTCGAGGATAATCTTGGCGAGCAGAGCCTTCATCAGAATCGACACGAAGAACCGTCCTGGGCTATTCAACATTCAGCTTCAGCCGGAGTTTCATGCAATGAAGTGAGATGTACCATGCATGCTTTCCAAGACCGAAGAAGATGCAGTCCGGTGTCAAGCTGACGAATTGGTGTTTTGTAGATTCGCCATCCGCCTCCCTTTTCTCGACAAAGCGGAACGGCTTGAAGATAGCTGCATCTTTGTACAGACCCTCGTCAAAATGGGTTGCCGCAGCTGCGGCGGCCATGAGGACACCCGGTGGAATAACAACCCCATTGGAGAAAGTAGCTGTCTTCAATGTCTTGCGACGCAAAGAGACTGGATGTGAGGGATATTGGCCGTGAGCAATGCAATGTTAGAGAGTCAAGTATTGTATGACGTACTAACGGTAATTCCATAATATCTCTGCGTCTCCTTGATGAAGCTGTCTAGTTTCCACATCTTGTTAAAGCCAGCTCTGGTCCATCCATCATCTGCAACAGCTTTCATTATCTCTTCGCGAAGGGGTTGTATGCATTCTGGAAGGTGTGCAAGTTGGTACAACACTTGTGTCATGCTCTGTGAGTAGACCTCTGAGTTCAAGCGTCAAAAGGTGTCATAAAACGCATACCAAGCTGGAAGTACGCAGCGCGCCGAAGTTCGCTATGAGGAAGGTTTGATAAATAAAATCCGAATCGAGCTTGGCGTTCCAAGCTCCTTCTATGATCCACATGAGGAAGTCATCCTGAGAAACAGTGCGTTAGGTGTGTCTCGCATATACCATACAACTTAACTGACCGGCTTATTGTGCCATTGCGCTCCATGTTCTTGTAATCCTTTTTGTCGCTCAGAGACAACAGGCCCCAAGTGTTTCTTCATCAGCCTGATCGCCTTTCGCCTCCATGGAAGCAAAGGGCCGATAATGCTACGAGGGTAAGCCTTCGGATCGGTATTTATAAGCTACGTCAATCAATGGAACGTACGGTCGCAATCGCATAGGAAGTAGGTCCATGACGAGCTTTCCTTTCATGACATCGACAGTGAAATCAGTGACGATCTTGATATACTCAGGTTCTCGACCTCAAGTCAATGATGTAAATAATGATATCTGTAACGTATTGCCTGATGCGGCTTACAGATAGGGGCACCAATAAATATTCGGTTCTCGACACACGCAATGCACTGCAACAGGACTTCAGGCATGCGTGTCATTTCTACCCACTCTGTGAAGGTCTTGCGTCAGAGCTTGCAGTCAAGAGTGTAAAACTTCAATACCCTGTTTTTGCGGGAATGCTTTCTCGACTGAGAGAAAAACTTCCTCGACAATGTCTGGAACAATGGCGGAGAGGTTGCGAGTCATTGGGCCATGTATCGCGGCGATCTCGATAGGGGGTTCAACTGGATTTTCTCCTAGAGTGTACTTTGCTTGTATGAGCTGTGTTTATATAGAGTTTCGTTTGATTAATGCATTCGCGGGTCATGCCACACGAAAAGCTTACGTCTGTCGCTGCTTCTTGTATTGACACGACATCATCAGGCATTTTAGATAACTCTTCGTTCATATCTGGACCGCTAACGAAGACCATCCATCGATCCCATGATGCTATCCTGAAGACCTTGTGCTGGGCCGAAAGTGAGGACAGCCTATACGCCTACGCTGAAAACCTGTACCTTCGCATATCCCTCTTGAAGCATTCCCTGTGCGTCAAAAAGCCATCTTGCGGCACTAAGGTAAGTGAGGAATGGTGCTGAGAATCCAATGGTCGGGATAGATTGCAGCTTGAGTTATAAGTGCATCAAAATATACGATCACAGGTGAGAGGTTAAGTGGCGCATACCGGGTTTGGCCTTCGCTGAGCGCAGTAATAAAGCAACGAAAAACCCGCGACAAAGTAAAGGAGCTGGGGTGAGATGCCCATGCTTGAGGATAGATGGCAGGGGGAAGAAGTTGCGCCAGGAGTCAGAATAAGTAGTAGACCCGCTGTAGTATTCACTTAGTTCCAGGCACTGAGATTTCTATGTGATAAAATGGACGATTTCCAGTGTAACGGATCCGGCACACGGCTTGTGATAGTCATCATTATCGATCACCTTGGCGGGCCATAGACGCATCGAATCGAATGACATCTCGTGATATGACACGAACACTCCAGCCTTCAACGGGATGATAAAAGATTGCATAGCACAAAAGCCAATGTATGTATATGGCATGGTTGTCCATTCACCGCTTGGTGAGGGCTATCGCCGATCTGGAATGGTCCACACTGGCGAACGCGGGACCATTACTAGAGGCGATTCGTTTATGACTGTGGCGTCGATTGTTTGAGCTCCTCCGCCGGACTTATGGAGGGGAGCGGGTGAAGTGTAGTACCTGGCCTCATAGATCTCAGAATTGCGACACAAACCAGTGGCTGCATTCGCTGTCAATCACGAAAATTCAGGTAGCATTGAGACATATGCCTTAGAGGGAGTACCCTGATGTTGTATTTATGGCCGACTGATGAAATCTAAACCTGGCCTATATTCTGATATTAGCACCGTGGGGTATCAATGATGCCGCACTCTACAGCCTTCGTTCTCATAGTTCTTGCTTCACCTCGGAAAAGCCGAATCATAAGTATCGTTAGCGGGGCGCCTCTAATGCGTGAAAGAATTGAAAAGCCATTTAATTTTCGCTCCCTGTCGCCGGAGGTATTGCGCCGAGACGTCGGGATGCTCGCGCGAGCTCCGATGTCATATCGATAGGCCCCATCTGACTACACGTCCCTGTATACGGAGGTGAACTGACACACCGGTGTGAAATATTGGGGCGATATGTATGATGTACGCCAGCGGACAGAAATATTTTTGGGTCATGGTTCCGAGATTAATGCCATCATTTGGAACTAGCTGTAATATCTCGACTTCGCTGTCAGGATTTTGGCCAGGCTGTCAGGATTTCAGCCTAACGGTTAGCCGACTGTCACCATTTTTGAAGGTCACATGTGCGGCGGCTATAGGGAAGCCTATCGGCTCACAAGGCGGTAGCAGATGGAAGGTGTGCTGTGCGACGTGCGTTGGGCAATGTAGAGGATAGCTATGATGCAAAGTTGCAAGGCCGGGCGTCAAGCTTTCAAGCCTCCCACGCGCGCCTGTTGAAATGAGCAAGCCGAAATCGTATGCCAGTGTGGAGGAGAAACGCGACGCGATACATCAATGAATCCGAATATAGCAAGTCCGACGTTGATCACAACTCTTCACGCTTCCCTTCCTCACAGTAACCAACTTCGCTTCAAGTCCTCTCGCTCCATCGGCACTCTAGGCTGGCTAGCTTATCTCGACTACGGCAGCCTCTTCTTGCACTAGACATTTTCGTTCTCAACTTCTATTCATTGATATGGTACGCTTTTCTTTGAATTCTACTACACTGTTCTATCCTCTACCGACTCTACCAGCACGCGAACTATAGCTTGCGGATATGTCGGGCTGACACGACGTAGAACCACTTGGCGATTCAGACCGACGTTCCCACGCTCGAGGGCGGCGAGATGCGCACGTAAATAGGGCGCGGTTTGCGATCAGCCAATCGCGTTCAAGCCATTGCGCATCAGTTTTGCCATATCCTAGAGTATAGCGGACATGTCTGTGCCGATGACGCGGCTTCCATCTCGTCTGTTTTTACTACACAAGTATTGTATTATTATAGCAAGTCGTTTACTTAATCAAGTAGTTCACCCACTTTTCATATGTTATCTCATCATGTTTTATGTTCTGTCATTTTTCTGTCGGCTCTCGGATTTCGCGCACTCTATAACATAAGAGCTGACTCCAGATGTGCTGTAATGCATCAACTCTCCCCGTGGTTTCTTCTCATTCTGCTCTGCTTCGCACTAAGGGTTCTGCAAGTCGGCACTGTCCCTCAAGGCATCAGAGCTTCGAGATAACGAAAGTACAGATAGTCAGTCATTAGTAAGCATGTTCATCGTAGTTTCTCTCTCTCTCTCTCTCTCTTTATGTATATATATACACACACATACATATATACATATATACATTAGTGTACGGACATCCGTGTCACAGATTATTCTGCGACATGGGCGACTGCCAGGTCACATGGCGCGACCCTCCTTTCTCTCTTACCACCACCATCGCCTTAGGCACTCATGTACCGTCCACCTACACAACAACCCCTACGCACCGTCCACCTCACCATGAACCCCCCACGCACCGTCCCTGGCACACAGAGGGTCCCTAACGACATCACCCCCGCTACCTTTGCCTTTGATCTACTTTTCAACGCCGCCCAAAGCATTCACCGGGCGCATGAAACCACCTAGTGTTGTGAGGTCCGGTCTCAAGGACCGCTAAGCACCAAGGACTGGACCAGGACCGGACTGACTAGGACCGATTCAACGGTCCGGTCCAGTCCTGGTCCTGACACGGTCCTGGTCCTGGTCCTTCTGAGTGGTCAGATTTTGCAGGACTGGTAAGGACCGGTCTGGACCGGTCCTGGACCGGTCCCGAATTTATCGTAGAATAGCACTTATAATGTGGTTACTCCAAGGTAGGGAACCATGACTGACCAATTTACAATAAAACCAAAGTATTTAAGAACCCCTAGAGTGGGTCTGCATCATGTATATACCACTGGCTTAGTGATGTGCAAAGCACGGCTCAAAGCCGTGAGCCGGGCCTGGCCGAGCCGACTTAAGCCGGGCCGAGCCGAGCCTGGGGGGGCGGCTTAAGACGGCTCAGGGCCCGGCTTGGATCGTGAGCCGGCCGTAGCCGAGCCCTGAGCCGGCGGCTTTAGGCGCGCAGCTGTGGTGTTGTTAGAATTAGCGAAAATGGGCCCTTTGGTTTAAGATTTTGCATCAATTCACCTTATATGATCTCAACGACCATTACAATGACTTGTGGTCTGCTAACACGGTGCGGAACGTTGTGACTACTGTTGCGATCGGGGTTGTGATCGAGATCTGGATTTTCGGTCAACATCATAAGCAGCTGTAAAAACACTTGTAGATCAGAATAACAACAAATAGTAGACATATAAGCATTCTGAATATGTTGTGCTGTCATTTGAACTGCACAAGCCAATAATTTCGAGGTCCTACATGATTACCCATAAGCCCCGGCCTGAGCCTGAGCCGGGCCCAAGCCGGCCTGAGCCGTCAAGGAGGGCCCGGCTTGACATTCCGCTGAGCCTGAGCCCTTCAAAGCCGGGCCCAAGCCCCGGGCTTTGAGCCGAGCCGTGCTTTGCACATCACTACACTGGCTATTAGGGTAAACACATCAGACAGAAGCTGACATGAATAGTAACAACCAAAAACCTTCTGATTTATGATACAATGAAGCACTGCTATTGTCTTGGGCAATGCTTGGCACACACAAGTTGTCCTCATATTATCACTAGGTTTGCTGACTGACATGCAGTTGTGTATTCTCCCATCCAGTAGTGTTAACACTCACATATTATGGTACACATGCATGGTGCATTCAATATCACCCAGTTATTGGCAGAGTGCTGCTTAGTGGTAGTTATATGCTACTCGTTGTGGCACATACAAAAATGCAACACATGATCTCATCAGATACAACTTGAGGTGTGCAGTTACTGCAGTGTCATTTCTGTGTGTTGACTTCAGTATACAATTTTACTATCAGAAATCAAGAATCAGTGTACCATAGCCAATTTTTGGGCTGTACTTAGTATGTTCTGGTATATATCGAGTAGTAAGTACACTTTTGTTGCAGTTTCTGATATATAAAACTATAGTTAAGTCAATAACCACTTGATCGGTCCTGGACCAGTCCAGACCGGTCCTAGGACTGCTATAGGACTGCGGTCCTACTTGGGACCGGTCTTCAGTCCGGTCGCTCGTTGCCCATGGCGGTCCGGTCCTGGTCCCGGTCCTCGGTCCTGCCCAAAACATGCAAAAGACCGGACCGGACCGGACCTCACAACACTAAAACCACCCCATCAACTTATGCTCTTCCTCTCTGGAAGACGCATGTATCCTACCTTCTCACTGCTATCACCCATGGTGCCAATGAATTGGCCCACACTGAACTCCCTTCCCTGCTCACCTTGCAGCAGGATGTCAACAACCTTGTGCTCCACCTCACCTCACTCCTAGCGCCCACTTTCGACAACCTTTTGCCCACCCCCCCCCCACACCCTCCACCCCTAAGCCACGCACCACTCCATCCACACCTCACCTCAAACATATTTCCAAATGATCTCTCCGACCCACCCCGAAGAAGCTCGAACCACGTCTACACTGGGTTCCGAATTGTCCCGAGACACCACCTCGAACGCCATCCCCACAACCTTCACCTCCTTGTACCCCATCACCCACCCCCAGTCATCACTCTGTTGACTCTGTCAACACCGTCGAATTCCTACTTGAGCCACCCCTGTATGATCACCCTATTGGCCCCCTCGAGAAACCCCTTTACGACTGTCCTGCAGGTTGTTACGGGTCGAATACCCGTTTGTATATTCGAGTCGCGAATATAGATCGTTCTTCTGCACGTGGGCGTATAGCCGTATGCAAGGCAAATGCTCGTTAGATGCCTTCAGGTCCTAGGTGAAGTTCCTAGGAGATCGTATAATATCCAATCCGCGTTAGAGGATATAATCTGTTCAGGTGCGAGTCTAATAGAATATAAGACTCGCCTAAGTCCGAGAAGTCAGTGTGCACTTCGAGGACTTAGTCGTTCGGTTGCTCGAGTGAGAAATACTGAGCGTAGTTTCCTACGTTTGAGAACGAGTATAAGACTTCTTGTTTGTACAACAAGGTCGAGCTGAAGAGCCTCAACAGTAAATACATGAGTTTATATACTACGTTAGGTTTCAGGGGTCAAGTCTGTCCCAGATGTCACCCATACTATCTACGCTATAGTACCAAACGTTTGATAAGTATGTAGTGATATATCCGAGATGATAGATAGGAATGATGGCGGTTGAACGCCATCTTTCAGTAAGTAAACGATGAACATGAAACGGGGGCAGAGTTGGATCTGCCAAAGATGAAACGCGCCCTATAGACTAGTACAACTGGGGATGCGCCCAGTAGAGTCACGAGTAGCCAGGGCAGTTGGTTGTGCAACAAGTCCCTGTATCGTATTTACCCAGTGGTGAGTTCTGCCAGCGTTCGAAAAATTCAAAATAATCGTAACATCAGCTCCCCCCTAGGCATTCATCGGCCTCGACGAATTTTCCAAGTTCCCCTCTTCAGAGTGCCTTGGCGTCCTGTTCGTTGTAGATGTCGCCGTTCCCGCTGAGGGACGGGGTCGTAGGAGTTCGCCATACGAAGTGTTGGCGGCATTCATTCTGTCGATGACCTGGTTGATTGAGCCCACAAGTTCTGCAAATATAATCGGGGCAGTCGAGGATCCAGTGGTAAGTGGAACCACATTGTCGACACGGCTGCTCGGGTGAGGGCCTCGCTGGTACCCGTAGGGAAGGGATATCACGGAGGTATTCGTTATGTTGGTACCTCCAGTGGTGCGCGGCTCGGTGGAGGTTTCGTGCGGCCCATGTTGGTAGGGAGGTGGTGTCTCGTTCGTGCTCCCTCGCACCTCGCTCAAACTCCTCGCGGGTAATACTCTGCACTGAAGGAGATCGTCGAATAGGCGGCGTGCTATTCGCTCTTCGCTGTCGCGCTGGGGTAGCCCTAGGGCTCGTCGGGCGTGCAGGTGGTTCACGTCTCCCGTTGCTTCCCATACCAGGAATACATGGCATCGGGTCTCTAACTCCTGTTCGGTGGGCCCTCTGAGTCTCGGTAGGCAGCGGAAATAATACTCTATCGCCCTCCATAAAATCAAACGGCCTTGCAACTCGGCGTCGTTCGTCGGGGGTGAAAAAGCGGGCGGGTCGTGGTGTGTATTCGGGTCGACTGGGAGCAACGTGCTCGCGATCCTCGAAGTCGTTGAGCGCGTGTCGTAGTCGGGCCGTCGTGGTGGCGGCCAATCGGTCAATAAGTCTGTCGGTGAGTAGCTCGAGTCCCTCCCTCTGCGCTCTGATCTGCCCCTCCATTCGGACGAGGTCCTCGGTGATGTTCTGGTACGAGCTGTAGACGTGGGTGAGGTCCTGCGCAATATCGAAGAGGGCCGACCAGCCATCGGCTCGGCCAGCAAAAGGTCCCTCGGCCCTGTACCAGAGGAGGGCGTGTCTAATCTGCAGATGCTGGGGGGAGTACCTTCTTGGTGGCGTACCTCGCGGTCGGCCTTCTCGGCGATCTGCATCGCCGGGGGTCGTGGTACGGCGGGGAAGCTGGTGGCGAGTCGTCGACATACTATTACTGTCCTGTTTTCGAGTGTCGGGGTTGTCCTGACTCTCGTCCTGTGGTAGTCTTTTATCAGCTCCTTGGAGTGTTCCAAGTTCGCCTCGTCTTCCCATGAGTTGTCGGCCGTGGCATAGCCTTTCCACTTGACGAAGTATTGATGCTTCTTTCTTTTCCATCTGTCAGCCAAGATGGCTTCGACCTCATATTCTTCCTGTCCCTTGATGACATCAGGTGGCGGCCGTAAGTAATTGGGTCCGTGCACCCTTGTTTCTTTGAATGGTTTTAGTAAGGCGACGTGGAATACCGGATGAACTTTCCAGCTTGTTGGTAATTGCAGCCGGTATGTCGTGGGTCCCATCTTTTCTGTGATAGTGAAGGGTCCTTCCCTTTTTGGTGCCAGCTTGTTAGATTCGTAGGGGATAGTTAGGTTCTTTGCGTCGAGCCAGACCTTATCCCCTTTCTCAAGCTTCGGCAGCTCTCTGAGGAACCGCCCTGCCATTCTTTTCTGGGCTAATTCATGCGCGATGAATGCCATCTTTCACGCCTCTTTGATCTTCTTGATCCTGTCAACAGCTGCCGGGACGTTCCCTACTCTGTCATAGTCTGGGAATCCTCTCGGGACATATCCTAAGATTATTTCGAGCGGCGCTGGCCGGTTTTCGGTTCGTCTGGTGTTGTGCGCAAATTCGACGTCAGGCAGTCGTTGTACCCATTGGAACGGGTCGTTCATGCAATAGATGCGAAGGTATACTTCGATCTGTTGATTCATTCTTTCTGTCTGTCCGTCGGTTTGTGGATGGTACGCCGTACTCATCGCTGATTCTGTTCCCTGCAGCTTGCATAATTCCTTGAAAAGCTTTGATGCAAACTGCGGTCCTCTGTCTGAAATGATCTTTCGGGGGATGCCATATAGCGAGTAGATTTTCCGGTGAAATATCTCTGCCGCCCCTTCGCTAGTGATCGTTTTGTCGCATGGGGTGAGAGAGATGGCCTTGGATAGGCCATGGTCGACAATCACCATCATGGAGTCATACTTTCCAACTCTTGGCAGGTCGGTGACAAAATCGACCGAGCACTGTGAGAAGGGGAGGGCGTCTTCCCGTGTCGGTATTGGTTGCAAAGGGGGTTTCAGCGGATTCCTATCAGGTTTCATCTGTTGACAGATTGCACAGCCCCGGACGTATTCTGCTATCATTGTTCTCATGTCAGGCCACCAAAAGTGGGTCGTAACCTGTACTGTTGTACCCCAGATCCCAGGGTGTCCGGCCGGGATCGTGTCGTGGTATTTCGAGATGACATCCCGTCGAAGGCCCTCATCTTTCGGCACGTACATCCTGCCCCTGTAGAGCAGTATCCCATCCGTTTGTTGCCATTCATCTGCGGTGGTTCTCGCGGGGAATTCGCCTGTGCCCCCTAGAGCGCGGATCGCCTGTTCCGCAGATTCATCTCGATCGTTGGCGTTCTTGATTCGATCGATGATCGGGATCTGGATTGCGTGGACGACGAGTTCGTCTGGAATCATGGTGATTCCCTCATTGTCTTCGTTGCTTTCGTCCAGGTGGTACAACCTAGAAAGCGTGTCGGCCATGACTAGTTTCCTTCCGGGGACGTGCTGCAATTTCAGGTCGAATTGCGAAAGGAATAGATGCCATCTCGCTTGTCGCCGGTTTAGGCGCTGTGCGCTTCTCCAGTACGTCAGGTTCTGATGATCACTTCGGATCAAGATCCGATGCGGTGCTCCTTCCAATAGGTGCCGCCATTCTTCTAATGCTCGGACTATCCCGAGTAGTTCGCGATCGTAGATTTCGTAGTTTCGTTCTGTCGGTGTCAGGGATTGTGAGAGATATCCCACCGGCCGTTCGCTCCCTGTTTCATCTATCTGTTTCAGTACTGCTCCTGTGGCGAACTGAGATGCATCTGTTTCGAGGATGAACGGTTTCTCCTTATCTGGTGTTCCTAGTGCGGGCGCCGTCGTGAATGCTTTCTTCATGAATTCGAATGCTTTCTGTTCTTTTTCCGTCCATCGGAACCCTGTCCCTGTGACTGTTTTTGTGAGGTCTACCAAGGGTCGGGCATGCGTAGAGTAGTGATCGATAAATTTCCGATAGAAGTTCGCAAATCCTAGGAAGGATCTGACTTCTTTGAGATTTCGGGGAGTCGGCCACTCCTTAATCCCATTGAGTTTCGCTGGGTCCATCTGGATATTTCCTGGGGTGATGACTAGTCCCAGAAATTCGACTCTGTCGACACCGAAGGCGCATTTCTCGGGTTTCACAAAGAGGTGGTTATCCACCAATCTCTGAAGGATCCGCCGCTCCCGTTCCTTGTGTATTTTCTCGTTTTCTGAGAAAATGAGGATGTCGTCCATATAAACAAGCACCCATCCTTCGAGGATTTCTTCTTTCAGGATTTCGTTCATCATTGCCTGAAAGGTCCCGGGTGCATTGCACAATCCGAAAAACATAACCGTGGGCTCGTACAACCCTCGGTTCGTTTTGAAGGCCGCTTTCCATTCGTCTCCTTTTTTGATTCGCACGTTGTTGTATCCCGCTCTAAGGTCCATTTTTGTGAAGATCTTTGCTCCTTTTAGCTTTTCCAGGAGCTCCGAGATCAGTGGCAAGGGATAAACGTTCTTAATCGTCCCTTCATTCAGATATCGATAATCTTGACAGGGTCGTAGGCCGCTGTCTTTCTTTGGAACGAAAAAGAATGGTGACGCCATCGGGGATTTTGAAGGGACTATGAATCCCTTGGCCAAGTTTTCTTTCAGGAATTCGTCCAGCGCCTGTTGCTCTTTAGGCGAGAGTGCATAGACTTTGCAGTCTTTCGGCACGAAATCGGGTTTTAATTCGATTGCGTGGTCCCATGGTCTCGATGGGGGAAACGCTGCTGCGGATTCCTTACTGAACACCTTGGCGAAGTCCAGTAGGTGTTTCGGGACCATCTCTTCAATCGTTCGTTCTGGTTCGGGGGTTTTTTGTGCGAATTCCTGGGATTTCGTCAGCGCTTTCCTGACCGCGTTGATGATTTGTATCTTTGTTCGGAACTTCTTTCGCGTTTCCCCTTTCTTTCCTATGATCCTAGGGTTATCTTTTGCGAAGCGTCGGATCGCTTCGTACTCCTCGGGAGTATAGAGCCGCTGCGCTGTTTCTTCCGGCTGGTCCGTGGATCCGAACCCTTTCTCCCCTCGTTCTGTTTCGTCTAGGTCTTCGACTTCTAAGATGTCGGGGGTGAGGTGTCGTTCGAAAATTATCTGGGCTATTCGCATGCCCGGGATAATTCTATGCGCTTTGTCTGAGTAGTTGAAGACGATGGCTCCGACGTCTCCTCGGTAGTCCGAGTCTATGATTCCGGCTTGTACCACCAATCCGTGTCTGAGGGTGTTGCCTGATCGTCCGGCCAGCCTTCCATACGATCCCTTAGGGATCTTCATTTTTACTCCTGTGGAGACGAGTTTCCATCCTCCGGCGGGAATCTCGGTTTCTTCTGCGGCGTAAAGGTCATACCCTGCAGCTTCTTGGGTCCCCCTTGTTGGAATTTTTCCTTCTGGGGCAACTACCATCTCCACCGTATCCATTCGGATCGTGGCTTCCTGTTTCTTTTCTTTTGCCCCTAGTATCGGTCGTACATCGACTGTTTGGTCCTTCCAGTCGATTGTGGGGTTTTCGTCTTTTAGCCATCCATACCCTAGAATCATATTTTCCGTTCCGATTGATCCTACCAGGAACCGGACTTTTCGCGTTTTCTGGGTCTTTGGATATCGTAGTAGTATGGTAGCTTCTCGGTCTATTCGCCCATCTTTGTTTTCTGTTCCGTCAACATTCTTGACGATGATCGGGTTCTTCAAGGGTTGTGTGGGCACCTTGTATTTTTCTACCACTCTGCTGTGGATTAGGTTCGACATTGCTCCTGAGTCGATTAGTGCATTGCACTTCACGGGTTTTGCCAGCGTCATGATTACCGGGATGAAGAGGGATCGATTCTTCTCGAACGAGGTAATTACATGCGCTGCTTTCTCGGAGGGTAAGACCGTGGGCTTCCCTCCTAGGCAAAATCCTGTTCTTCTACGAGCCGTGCTAGGAGCTCGGGGTTCTTGGCTTTCAGGGCCCTAATTGCTGTGACCGCCCTGTTAGCGGTGATGTATTCAGTCTCTTCCTCAGAGACTTCTTCAATGCGAGCTTCTTGTTCGGCTTCTTCTTCTTCGGTTTTTCGAGTAGTCCGCCTAGGGCGGGCTGGCTTCCTCGGCCTCTTCGGGCAGTCTCGCGACATATGTCCTGGTTGATGACAGGTGAAGCATTTTCCCTTCTTGATGTGATCGTCCCTTTCCTGGGTGGTCATTCGATCTACATCCATCGCATTCGGATCTTTCGGTGCGGTTGTCTGTGGAGCACTAGTGCGTCCATTATTCTGGTTCGAGGCTTGCCAAGCCTTTTTCTTGACAAACGGTTTGTCCCGTTTCAAGAATATCTTGTACGTATTTTCATAGTACGAGGCAGCGGACTGCCATTCATCAATGGTCGCTGGTAGCAGCCGAATGCCGATGATGTATCGGGTCGTGTGTTCGGGTAACCCTTTCTCGAAGAGGGTTATGAGCAACGCGTTTCCGTCTGCGCTGTATCGATCGTACTGGGCCTTTCCGGCCAAGTTGTTGAACTCGGTGATATAATCGTCGATGTCCTTCCTGTCCTGGGTTACGTCCAGGATTTTCTTCCGCGCCTTCTGTACCTCTTCGATGGCTCCGAAGGCTTTCTGGAAGTCTGCATCAAACTGTGCAAGACTAGGCGGGAAGAATCGTTTCGTCTGGGGGTTCGTATAAACCCGGTGATAATTTTGTTTCCATTGGCCCGTTTTCCCCTTGTTCGAAATATAAGAGAGGATAAAGATCACTCTCTGAACGTCGTTCTGGAATGACGTTTCGTACATCGTAAACCAGGAATTGCACTGGTTTATGAAGTTCTGCATGTCGGATCGTTCCCCATCGAATACGTCTGGGGGGTTGATCTTTATCATTGGGGGTCGGTAGTACGGGTTCGGCGCCGGAGGTTGAAGCTGCGGCGCATTCGGTGGTGGAGGCCCTCCCGGGGGTCCTCCTCCTCCCAGGTATCCTCCACCCGGGTTTCCTGGGTTTCCTCCGGGGTTCCCTGCTCCGGGGTTTGCGGGGGTTCCTCCTCCGAGTCCTCCAGGAGGAGGGGCATTCCCTCTTCCGAGTCCGAGGTTTCCTCCCAGTCCTCCTCCGCTTGTACCTGCGGGGGTTCGTCCAAATAGGCCTGAAGGCCATGTTCCTGGGTTTGTTGTTCCCATTCCTCCGCTTGGGCTAGTCCAAGACGGATTTCCTCCGCTACCCATTCCGGGTGCGTTCTGTGGGGGGTTTCCAAAGAGGTCTGTTCCTCCAGCCATAGGCCCAATCCCACTCTGCGCAAAAGCAGATATAAATCCTGGAGGGTCCTGTCCTCCGGTCTGGCTGTTATCTGTTCCTGTAAAGTTTCCAGGATTTCTCCCATCATCTCCGATGCGCTCAATTCCTGCCATTCCTGTGGCGCCCGAAGGCTGATTCGTATTTCCATCGGCATCGAAGGTTCTGTTGATGGTTTCGGTTTCGTTTTCGGTCAACGTCGCGGTTGACATCGGAGGGATTTCTCCGAATCGTTCGAACGCTTCACGCGTTATTTCCCAAGCGGCCGTTCCTGCGGAGGAGTATACTTGTACCCACTTCGATGCCCTATCTTCTCTGGGAATGACAACAATTCCTCCGCGGTTACGGAAGGCTCCAATGGTGTCAGTCCACTCGTATTGGTTGAGTCTGTAGACTCCCTGAATGTCCTCGGGCAAGAGTTCAATCAGTCGTGCTGGGAATTCTGGTCCAAATATCATGTGCCCTTACACCGTGGTAGGTGAGGGTGTGATAAGCTCGACCTTCTGTTACGGGTCGAATACCCGTTTGTATATTCGAGTCGCGAATATAGATCGTTCTTCTGCACGTGGGCGTATAGCCGTATGCAAGGCAAATGCTCGTTAGATGCCTTCAGGTCCTAGGTGAAGTTCCTAGGAGATCGTATAATATCCAATCCGCGTTAGAGGATATAATCTGTTCAGGTGCGAGTCTAATAGAATATAAGACTCGCCTAAGTCCGAGAAGTCAGTGTGCACTTCGAGGACTTAGTCGTTCGGTTGCTCGAGTGAGAAATACTGAGCGTAGTTTCCTACGTTTGAGAACGAGTATAAGACTTCTTGTTTGTACAACAAGGTCGAGCTGAAGAGCCTCAACAGTAAATACATGAGTTTATATACTACGTTAGGTTTCAGGGGTCAAGTCTGTCCCAGATGTCACCCATACTATCTACGCTATAGTACCAAACGTTTGATAAGTATGTAGTGATATATCCGAGATGATAGATAGGAATGATGGCGGTTGAACGCCATCTTTCAGTAAGTAAACGATGAACATGAAACGGGGGCAGAGTTGGATCTGCCAAAGATGAAACGCGCCCTATAGACTAGTACAACTGGGGATGCGCCCAGTAGAGTCACGAGTAGCCAGGGCAGTTGGTTGTGCAACAAGTCCCTGTATCGTATTTACCCAGTGGTGAGTTCTGCCAGCGTTCGAAAAATTCAAAATAATCGTAACACAGGTCCTATGGAAGGACCTATCTACGACTGACCCGCTGGTCCTATGGTGACCCAAGACTCACTCTTAGTGTCTTCGAGTAGAAGGGTTGATAAGTTGTTGAGGCGAGTGGTCAAGTGAAGCAGTAGTTATTGGCTAAAGCGTCGTGTAACAGATTGATAGTTCTAAGGACTTAGGCCTTAGACGTCTCAGCTTATATACATGTAGGGCACTACCTAAGAACTGCCTGCCCTAATGCTATGGGGTCTGTGCGCACCAGCGGTAATGCTGTGCGCTTGCGTGGAATGTTATAGAAATGTATGGAATAGGCCGCGTAAGCGGTCATGTGTACGTGAGTCAGCGTAGCGCGTCTAGATAAGCCGTGCCGCTGACGATGGTCTAATGACTGTTGTCATGGAATGTGCTCGAAGGTTCTCGTGGATACGAGAAGAATGATGGGTACGTGGTTAGGGGTACTAACTACGTTAGATAGGACTTGTCGTTAGACAAGTCGTGGAAAATCGGTATAAATCCAGGAAAAATTAGGTAAATGCCTAGAAAACTGTGACATATGGAAGGACCACTTTATTCACGACCCGCCAGCCCTGAACCGTGGGGTGACGTGTTGTACGCATCTCCTCATATCTTCGTCCCCATCCATTCTCTTACCCTCCAAATCAACAACGTCCTTCGATGTCCCTCCGCGACCACCGAGCCTTACGACTCACACTTACTCAGCATGGAATGGTACGAGGTACTCCGGAACACCATGTTCTGGTACCGTCTTCACCATGCCAACGTCCAGCACAACGACCCTATTCAATTCTCCAACTTCAACTGGATCAACGACAAATCCACGAAGCTCCGATCCTCCATTTACGTATCCTTCCCCAACGATGACACACATGTCATCCTCGAACACATTGAAGAATCTCTTGCCAGCGTCCAACGCATTGCCTGCAAACGCGATGTATTCAACCCTCAGATCTCTTGGGAGATCGTCACCTCCACACCCTTCTCTGCAGCGAGTACTTCTGCATCATAATTATCCTTTTTCTACTCATTTTCCACCTGTATTCCCAAGTATTTATTGAACAAACGTCGGCCTAACTCGGGGCTCATGTGACGTTAGTTCCACTCCTTCAGAGTACCTTCGACCCCTTCCCCTTTCACCATGAGTAACAGACGTCCCATCGCTAACACCACCCTACTCATATTTGCGATACTCTTTACCTTCGACCACGGGCTCTAGCAGCTGCCGCACATGTACATAGTATACTGACTGCAGGGTATAAATGGTTGTCTCTCTCTCTCTGCCAGGTCACATGGTCTCTTTTGATTAGATAGCCACCCTTAGGTAGGCATTTGATAGATAGAGACACCCAGAAGGCACGTGACCAACAGATCCCATGCTCCCTTATGATACACTAGCTTAATTACCTGTGGCTTCGCCACAAACGTTATGTCTTAAGAATATATTTTAGTCTCTGCCTGCTCAGCCACTCCTCCACCTCACTGATGCTCGGTATCATTGTCGCTTTGCTTGTAGAATCTGTAACCGGCACACATGCCTTGCAGGCACTGGGTGTGAGAATTCACCCCTGTGGCATTGGGGTGCAAATACCTGTGGCACAGGGTACAAACCCCTGTGGTGTGGAGTATTTATATCACAAAATCCCCATGCCACAGGACACAAATCCCTGTGGCATGGGGCACAAATCCCCGTGGCATGGGGCACAAACCCCCATGGCATGGGCCAAAAATCCCCATGGTGTAGGGCACGAATCCCCATGGCACGGGGTACAAATCCCTGTGGTGTGGGGTATTTACATTACAAAATCCCCATGCCATAGGACACAAATCCCTGTGGCATGGGCCACAAACCCCCATGGAATGGGCCACAAATCCCCATGGTGTGGGTACGAATCCCTGTGGTGTGGGGCACGAATCCCCGTGGTGCGGGGCAGGAACAGTGCGCACACCTTGCAGGCGCCGGGCGTGGGAATCCACCGGCCAACTCTGCGGATGGCAGGTGCCCTATCTAATGGGAGGAGGATCAACGGCGCACATGGATGCCACGCAGCAAACGTGGCGTCCATGTGCGCAAAACGCGAGCGACACGCTAGCGGCACACGAGCTCCCCTTACTTTATGGATGTGCCCCAGTTGGCACATGACCCTACTGTAGCACTGCATGCACAGCCCACGCTCTTTAGGGTATGTAGATACATGACTGCTGTGCGGCCATGTATATAAACCTACGACGTTCTGAGGCTTACCCTCAGAACCAATAATCTCAACTCTGGGCTTAGCCAGTGGCAGCGGCCCCTTACTTCATCTTGCACTTGCTAGTCTGTGGTTTGGCTTGGTTCACAGACCCTCAACCTGTTCATAGGCTGCAGTTGCCTAATACTGCATATAGAAACAACACAGATAAGTCTGTGTCAGTCCACCATTGGCTGCTTGTACACTAGTCGTATATTAGGTTTGTCTTATCATGTCATCTCTTCTCCTCTTATCTCTGTCTCTCTCATGCATACTGTCTGTGACCTGCTCTGTCTGCATCTCCACTTTTCCCTTCCACACTGAAATCACTGAATTTGTGTGGATGTGCCAAATCCAAGAATCCAAGTCCCCAATGAAGAAGGATTACCAATAGTTATTTTCTCAATTCAAATATAGCCGTACAAAGTACAGAATGCAATTTTAATCAACTTTAAACCAATCTACATAATCCTAATCAATTTTGTCCACTGGTGCCCTTTGTACTACGGTGCCAATGGCCTAGTCACCACCTATTTTGTACAGTGGCCAAATCCTGGGGTAACCCCAAAGCAGGGTTTACATAAGCACTGGTACCTGATGGCACCCTGGTACTGAACATTTTGGTATGGTACAGCATGAAGAGCAAAAGGCTTATTGTGATGTAGATACAGCAACAGTGCAGGCCCATTGTATCTATACTATTTCACTACATACAATATACCATTCCAAGCTTTCACCAGCCAGCATTGCATGGAGACAAGATTTCCTATGGATATCTCTCTGATATGTCATCATCAGAGGGTGAGTATGAAACTGGAGATGTGGGTGCTGAAGGTGGGAATTGGAGCGAAGAGAACATCAAGGAGCATCAAAGCACAATGCTACAAATACATATCTTTGCAACCACTGTGCTTACACATTGCAAGCTAATATGTCAGATGCACTGCCATCAGTAAGTGTAGAAACAATCCATAAATGGGAGCACCAGGTTATCAGGTGGATGAATGCTTATCACTAAGATTGGGCACAAAGATGCTCAATTACAGGTGCAACCATTCAGTTCTTGTTGATACAAGTCTCACTGCCATGTCCCAGAGACTGTCAACTTGACTGATATACCATAATTCAGATAGTAGAAATATCATTACTTTCCATATATGGTACATATTTCCCACCACTGGCCAAATTTGGACACAGAAAATTTCCAATTTTGATTTTCAGAGAAATCCACCTCATCATTTTGTTACTACATTCATTTTAAGCATTTTGGCTAGACCAATTGTCTCTATGAGCCAATCTGAATGAGCAGTTACACCTGTACAGAAGTGGTGGTCTCTAGGCCATTGGCACTAGTGCTTATATGGTCCAGTTTGGCTTGGTTTTGGCAACTTACGGCTTACCAATGACTCAGATAACTGTTGGGAACCCTTGACCTATGGGCAGTTTGGTCCAGTTTGGTTCAACCATGACTCAAACTGTAGCTAACCATATATACGGATCAAATATCTGTTCAGCAGCAGTAACTTAGACAAGTTACTTAGCTATCAAGTGGCACACCACTTGTTGCTCCCTAAGACTAGATTTTCTGTTGAAGGGTTCAGAGCCTCAAGGATACTCATTGGAGTTTAGGTTTTCCTAAGTTTGAGAATTAGTATAAGATCCTTGTATAGATAACAGGGTTGAGCTGAAGAGTTTGTCCAGTATAAACGTGAGTTTATATACTAACCATTATTGACTGGGGTCACAGTGTCTTTGGTACTACTACCATTAAGTCCATAAGGCTAGCTTGTTAAATGGATAGGGAAGGATGTTGTGGTTGAGTGCAACTGTGGCTGAAACATGATGGTACAGTGGTTGAATTGTAGAAGCTAACTAGAAGCCCTAGTACAAGGATGCAGGGTTGTTGGTTCTGAAATGGGGCCCTGATTGAGCAGGGTGTCAGTAATATGGGGTGTAGCCAGGTGGAAGAACACCAAGTCTCATCATACACTAAGTCCTATTGCACAGTGGGTAGTTTGAAAAAATACCAGAGTCTGCATAATACTGTAACAATGGGCCTCCACCACTTGGAGGGTGCTGTCACCTGCTGATGGCACCCCAAGGTGCTTGGCAGCATGTTCTCCCCCAGCATGGGCGGCAGCAGTGGGAAGCACAAGAAGAAGGGCAGGGAAGGACAGACAATTCCAGCACCATGTTCAGTGTATCTGGCCATCTGAACAAGCAGGAGATTTACAAGATGTTCTCCAAGAGCCTCAAGGTGAACATGCCAGCATGGATGAATGCCCCACACTAATGCATGCAGCTCTCATTCCCACATGAGGTTGAGGTTGAGATTGTCACATCCACAGTGCAGCCCACATTGATGGTGCACATCTTCACATTCACACTCCTTGAAGCTGTGATGCCATTCATGTCCTTTCTATTAACAGACATTCTGTGGGTGTCTGTACTGAGCATGGGTGACCCCATGCCATCCTCACTTGTCCCATTTGTGGATGACCTGTTTGTGCACACCCATCCTCCATGCTGCTCAGCCCCTCCCCAGGCTTCACATAGAAGGTGGCAGGCAGTGGTGGGGTGCCCATGCCAATGGTCATGTACCACGGCATGTGCCTCACAGTGTGGAACCACACAGATGCAGAGTGCACCACTGTGATCTGCTGAACACTCGAGGCTGGGTAAATGTGTGAGGAGAGTGTGCAGAGCACTGTCACCATGTGCCAGGTGCAGTGGCACACATGGATGGGTGCATATGGACCATGGTATGCAGGCAGCAGCAGCATGGGCACAGATGTTGACATGAACATGTACAGTGAGATGGACAGTGAGGACAGCATGGTGAGCAAGAGTGACTTTGACAGTGTGAGCATCATCAGGCACATACCCAGTGAGAGCATGTTGTTCCTTTCAGGCAACACCATCTTCTGGCTCCTGTATGTGCTCAGTGAGTGGGCCAAGTTTGCTTCCCACATGCTCACCATGCAGTGCTTGTGTTGTGATTTGCGATCTATGACCTCATGCGTGACTACCTCACATGCTCCTGGGCATAGTTCAGCAAGGATGTGCAGTTGCACATGCTGCATATTGGAAAGATCTTCATGCACCCCACACTGTGTTCTGGCGAGCTTGTGCACCTCAACACATCCACCACCATGGGTATGCACACCAAGACCACACTTGAGGTCAGGTACATTCCAACAACCTCATGCATCTGGAGCTGGCTATCCTGCAGCAACTGCCTGTATTATGTGAGTGCTTCATTCTTGGGATTGGGACCATTTACTTAAGCATGCTCCAGTATTCAATCTGAAGAAGGAGTTCAAGCCCAAAGACCCCAGTGTGTATCAAGTTCCACCTTCATCAATGATTTCACATCAGATGTTAAGCAACAAGCATCAACAATCACCTCAGTTTACTCAATAATGAGTATGTGGAGCTCTACTTGGCCATCTGAAGAAGATGGGAGGCACAGAGGCTATATGGCTGCACTGGTATGGGGATACTGATGATGAGACAGTATGCTTTCCCCTTGATCTCACACTGTCCCTTTACTGAAGACTTGTGTTTGTAGACTTTTGTTGAGTGTAAGACACACTGAGAAGATTGGATGGACTGATGATGGTTCACAAGGATAACTGGGATGGGCATATACATTCAGGGGATAATTGGCATAAAATGTATATCAGCATCAATTGAGTACTCTGACTGTGAATAGATATGTGTATGATGCATATTCAACATTTCAAAAGCATTGATGTATTTAAGATGTACCACACTGATGGTGAGCATCATCTGCATGGCCAAACAGCAGTGCATCCTGCTTACAGGTAAAAGATACGAGATATATGAGAAGCAAAAATGGAATATAGAACGTACAAAAAATGCTGGTTACCCTCCTCAATGCTCTGAAGTGAGTGTGGCTTGATTGTGGTCTCTGTGAGAAGCAGTCAGGGAGCACACCTCCTGTAGCCATTCTGGAGTGGGATTCGTGGACTTAATCTAGCACTACTGGCCAGAAAGCTTGAGATTGGATTGGGTGTGAGTGAGTCCAACAGACACAGGAGGTGGTGAAAACAATACATACAAGCAGGTACAAATTGCATCATCAATCCTCACACTTATGTTCAAAGTAGGTAGCCAAACCGTGGTCTAAGCTGCTCATGAATCAAGTCAGATGACAAGTTGGTTTGTCAAACTAGCATAATGTTACGGGTTGTATACCTGTTCATATATTTGATGCGCAAATATAAATCGTTCTTCTGCGTGTAGTCCAGAGGACAAGTGCAAGGCAGATATTTCTGTAATAAGCCTCCGGGTCCTAAGTCAAAGACTCTAGGATATTGTTCAATATCCAATACACATTAGAGGATTTAATCGGTTCAGATGCAAGTCTTAATTCTATAAGACTTGCCTAAGTCCAAGAAGTCAGTGTGCACTTTGAGGACTTAGTCGGTTTGAGGACTTATTCAGTTTGAGAGCTCAGTGAATACTGAGTGTAGTCGACGCAGGAATATACCACATCACTAGTCCCACTGCTCACCACTATCTCTAAGTCCTGAGCCCTAGATGAAGACATTGGAGAGGCTCCCAGACTAGTATGACTAAGGTCTGAGAGGTTCGGGTGATGATGAACAACCAGCAAGGAGTAATGGAGTATAACCTAGAGCAGAGCGCCCCAAGGTCGAGATTGATTGTGTTAGAGGTGTAAGACCTCTAACGTTGAGTTTATATACATGAGAGGCTGTATGCTACTGTAGCTAAGACCTGCCCTACAGGCATGGTCTGTGCACTGCCTTAGTCATCATGCATGTGATGTGTATGTAAGCTGGGCCGGGGCATACTGCTACACATCTAATCTACTAAAGGCACCTGGAAAATGGCAGAGTGGTGGAACACATGAGAGAGGTCACAAGATGGAGCCATGAGCACGCCGGTTCAAGTCCCCTTGGTTGGCGACCCTAAATCTATGGCATGTCATGTAAGTTTCTGTGACAGTAGTTTCCTACATTTGAGAACGAGTATAAGACTTCTTGTTTATACAACAAGGTCAAGCTGAAGAGCCTCGACGGTAAGTACATTGGCTTATATACTACACTAGGTTTTAGGGGTCAAGTCCATCCCAGATGTCACCGATACTATCTATGCTATAGTATGAAATGTTTGATAAGTATGTAGTGATACATCTGAAATGATAGATAGGAATGATATGGTAGTTGAACATCATCTGTCAATCACAGAATGATAAATACGAAATGAGGGCTGAGTTAGATCTGTCAGAGTTGAAACATGCCCTATACACTAGTACAACTGGGGTTAGGCCCAGTGCGGTCACGAATAGCCAGGGAGGGTTGGTTGTGCAACAAGTCCCTGTATCATATTCACCCAGTGGTGAGTTCTGCCAGTGTTCGTAAAAAACGAAATAACCGTAACACATAAGCCAGGGACTGTTCCCACAGTTTGACTTGCTGACCAAGTCGAATTTCGACTGACTTAGTCATAACTGGACTGAACCGCAGAAGCACTAGTTGGCACCATAGTCTGCATCACAAATTATGTGATGACATACTATATCCCAGGTATAAGGGAAGACCTCAGTAAAAGAGGTGACTGCCTTAGGGCAAAGGACCAGCCATGGGTGATTGTCACAGTCTAGCATGCAGTATCATACAGCAAGGGGCAAATCCCAATAATGAGATTGATAGTTCTGATGGGTAAGCCTCAGAACGTCCTGCCTTAAGTACATGTGCAAACACAGTGTTCATAAAGTATAGTGACTTACAAAACTGTTGACAAGATTGCTTAATTCACATTGCTTTGGTTATATCTCAAGCTATTCTGCATGAAATATAATGAATGTAATGACGTTTCAAAGCCATACATCTATGCTTCAAAATGGGGCCTCTACTCCAACATTTGATGATGTTGTCAGAGAGATATGCCATTTTCTTTAGAGGTCACCCTTGTCAACAGTTTTGTAACTGACAGCTCTGGTTATGGAAATATTTCATTATTTCATTATGTAGGCTATGTAGTGTGATAATATCAGTCATTTGATGATCTTAAAGACTCATAGACTCATAAAAAGCACAAACACTCACTTGCTTCTGACCACCATCATGCACCAGCCCATTTCTGCTGATACCACACAACACATCCTCCTTTTGCTGAATCAGGGCAAATCTTGTCATCAGATTGGGAAGGAGACTGGTGTCCACTATTCAACAATTAGTAAACTGTGTGCACAGCATTGCTCTGGACTTCCCAAGGCTAAAGGAGGCCATCCTTCTATTCTTACCACTACCAACCCCCACTATGCCATCTGTCTTATTGGAACTGACAAGGCAAGCACTGCTCCTGCAGTGGCTAGGGCCCTATCAGATGTTACAGGAAAGACAGTCAATGCACAGACTGTGCACAGAGCACTAAACAAAGCTGCGATGAAGGCAGTGTTGAAGCAGAAAAGGCCCAAGCTCATTGCACGTCATAAGTCTGCAAGAATGGACTTTGCTCTAGCCCACCAGCATTGGACTCTGGATGACTGGAAACAGGTTATATTGTCTGATGAGACCAAAACTCATCATTTTGTGTCAGATGGGAGGCAATGGGCATGGAAGAAGCCTGGAGAAGGACTTAGTGACAGGCTGGTTCAGGGTACCCTCAAGTTTGGTGGTGGATCATTGATGATATGGGGCTGTATGAGCTGGGAGGGAGTAGGGTTTGCCTGCAGAATTGATGAAAGGATGGATTCAGACCTCTATGTAAGTATTTGAAGGATGAGCTTCAGAATAGCTTGGAGCATTGGGGGGAAACCATGGAGGAGATGGTATTTCAGCAGGACAATGTGTCACAAAAATTTACGTGACATGTCATAGATTTAGGGTTTCCAACAAAGGGGACTCAAACCAACATGTTCATGGCCCCATCATGTGACCTCTCTCGTACGTTCCACCACTCTGCCATTCGTCAGGCGCCTTGAATAGATTAGATTAGATAACGTCTTGAAGCATACCCTGGCCCGGTCTGCACCTGACACATATATCACATGCTTACAATAGTGCGCTCGGACCTTGTCGTTTAGGGTAGACACATCGTTGTTTAGTGAACTGCATGTATATAAGCCAATGTTAGAGACCTTCTGTCTCTAACACAATCAATCTCGACCTTGGGGCACTCTACCCTAGGGATATACTCCACTACTCTGCATGACTGCCTAAGCTCACCCTCTCCCTCAATCTAAGCCTCGCCCCTTAGCCCAGCAATCAGCTCTGTTAGAGGGCCCTTTCAGTGTGGTGCAGCAGTGCATTAGGACTTGGCGTGTAGACTAGTGGCGCGGTATGTTTCTGCATCACAATGACCCCAAGCACACTAGCAAGAAGGCACAGAAATAGCTCCAAGAGCATGTTATCAAGACTATTGTGTGGCCTGCTCAGCCTCCAGACCTTAATCCCATCGAACATCTATGGAGCCACCTCAAAAGAAAACTTGCAGATTATGAGGAACCACCCAATGGGATCACCCAACTATGGGAGAGGGTGGAGAAGGAATGGGAGGCTATTGACATGCCTGTATGTCAGACCCTGATCCATCATATGCCAGAGAGGGTAGATGCAGTGTTGAAAGCCAAGGGAGGACACACCAAGTACTAGAAATATTGGATTATCATGGTCTGGAATGCATCTGTTGATTTTGGTAGCCTTTAAAGTGAATTGTGATTCTTGATTTTGATGAGACAAAAAATTATTATTGTGATATCATAAGATATATGGCTTTCTAACAAGATGTTATTCATGAGAATCCATGCAGTGTAGCTCAAGATATGACCACAACAATGTAAGTCAAGCAATCTTGCCAACAGTTTTGTAAGTTACTGTAACTACCCTAAAGTATGGGGCTGTGCACTACAGCACTAACTAGAGGTCAGGTGCTGGCTTATGTAAGCAGGGTCATGACCTTATCTATAGGTGAGTGTCAACAATGTGAGTCCCTATCTTATCTATCTACAGGTCATGTGCCATTATAGATGCCGTACCTATGTCACAGACATAATCTGTGACAGTCTGACATAGACACATGCCAGCCTAGAGAGAGAGACATCCATTTATATTCCACAGCCAGTATCCTAAGTACATGTGTGGCAGCTAACTAGAGCCACATTGGAGTAAAGAGTGCCAAATGGTAGAGTAGGGTGATGGAGGGGGTCATACTTCATTGGATATTGTAAGGGTGTTGTGGTAGTAAGGATGAATAGAAGAAAAATGGGATGAAGTATGAGTATTGAGTGAAGAAAGTGAACATATGCAATGGTGATGGAGGATGTCATGTGTGGTTACATACAGTTGGGGACAAGTGTTACAGATTGAATATCTGTTCAGCTACGATAACTTGGATGAGTTACTTAGCAAGTCAAGTAGCACACTACTTGTTCAACTCCAGGGCTGGTACTGGAGAGTCAGAGTCTAGATATACAAGTGAGAGCTTAGTTGCCTAAGTTCGAGAATGAGTATAAGATCCCTGTAATTCAACAGGGTCAAGCTGAGGAACTCAGCCAGTATGTACATTGGATTATATACTGCTAACTATTGATCGGTGTCATAGTGTCCTTAGTACTGCTACTATTATATCCATAAGGCTAGTATGTTATGCTGACTGATAAGAAGGTCACAGTCAAGCATGACAGGGGTTGAGACACAAGAACCATGGTAGTTGGACACCCAAGTACATGCTAGAATGTGATACGACTGGAATGTATGGGGTGTAGGGTGTTGAGACCCTATGGTGAAACACCAGATACCAACTAGAACCTGATATGAGAAGAACATATGGGCATAGGGTATTGGTCGAGGAACAGAGGTCATGGGGGCCATGGTCAAGGAGGTTGTGGAGGTTGTGGAGGTTGCAGTTGCAAAGGTTGTGGAGGTTGTGGAGGTCATGGTCATGAGGGTCATGGTTGAGAAGGGTCATGAAGGTTGTGGTCATGGAGGTCATGGTCATGAGGGTCATGGTTGAGAAGGGTCATGAAGGTCGTGGTCATGGAGGTCATGAGACGGAGTCGAGAAAAAGAAGTATTACATGGTTCTACTGTAACAACAAGCAAAGATGGTAAATCTTTTGATGAGTTATTCCTGCTGTTTCACATGATAGATAGCAAGTTTTGGTATGGGAATGTATCCATCACATAGTTAGGAAGGTGTTTATATGAGCCAATTTCACTCAAAGTCAATTTGAAAATTTTACCTCTGAAATTTTGGTGTAGTGCCCAAAAAATCGATAAAATCGACGAGAAATTGCGCAAAATGATTCTTTTGTCATTCTGAATACGATGGTATCATTACTAGCAAAATTCATCGAGCAGTTTGCATTATAAAAATCATTGAGTTCTGCCCTAAGTGACACAGACTCACAACGTCTGTGCGACCGGTGCAGCCAGGGGTTCTCTATGGCCTAGTGTCCAGCTAGAGCGATGGGCAGCACTGAGCCTTCAGGTGCCTAAGTGCCTTATAAGCTGAGATAATGCCCCAGTCAAGTCAGACAAGAAGGAACAAGGGGCGGTGTTGGCCAGTGCACACAGAGAGGTTGCAAGAAAGGGACCTAAGCCCTATTGCCAAAAATACTAAAGATGGGGAGTAAGCCCCATCTGCTGTCTACTTATATACATGTGTGTACAGCACTCACAGTATGCCTTTAAGTCTGGGTCTGTGCATACAACAGAGGCAGTGCTATGAGTGACCATGATGTAATGCTACAAGTAACTAAGTGAGTGACCGTGATGTGAGTGAGCGGCAACATGCACTACCCCGGAGCGCTTTTCTACTAGGTCAGGTGGTCTATATTGTATCTAGGGAGTGGACATGGAGGTGGCAAGGGTGCAGGGAGTTGGTCACGCATGCAGCGACGCCTTGCGATCCATAGCAAGGGATGTTGTAGAGCCCATACAGGTCGTTCTGTGACACTAAGCACTGTCCCCCATCAGTAATGCAACCTCCGAAGGGCAAGAGAAACCTGACCAGGCTCAAGAATCAAGCCAAAGAGCTTCCCACTGCCCATGAGAAGCATGGAGAAGCTTTGAAGGACACTATGTTGAAGTCTGTGCATGGCATCTGGACAAGTGCTGGTGATTGCACTAGGTGCCTATAGGTAGTAATCAAGTCACCAAGCCTGTGCCTACTTCCTCATGTGTTTGCAAGGAGTGTGTCACAAGCCGATTTCTTTCGCCTAGCCAACGACTAGTGACTAAAGCCTAAACCCCTTATCTTATCTAAGCGCACACCTAAGCAGTCACGTGCCAAGACCCTGGACACCCTATCACATGTTACCAGACCCCCAGACACTCTGTGCCATGTACCTACACCCATTATAGGGTTACTTACATTACTACGGACTATCTGATTACATAATACTGTACAGTTGCCAAACAATGTACAAACAGTAGAATAGCATATATACTGGCCAATGAGCAGGGTAGCACCCCAGACTCGTCTTGGCCTTATACGCCTTTGTCACAGTTTTCGCTGTGACCACTAACCCAGCTTTCTAGGGGTTCTACAGGCCTTTATGCGGGCTCCCCCCGGTACGTTAGCACCTCAGCGTCACCCTCTTATGTTAGACGCCAGACCCAGTAGATTAGATAAGATAATGTACATGTGCGCTCACGGGTGCGCGCGCCTTCACCTACATCACATGACGGTCACTCCATTACATATAGTGTTACTAGTTACAGCACAGCCTCTTAGTTACCTGCGCATGGGCCTGGTACTTTAGGGCGGCCATTACTGGCAATGCTTTCACTCATGTATTTAACGTTGGCAGAATGGGGCTTACTCCCCATTCTTTGGAATGTCGGCATAAGGGCTTAGGCCCTCTCTCTTTGACACAGAACATACCGCCCTTCCCCCCCCTATCTCCAGTGTTCAGGCGCAGCCCCAAGGTGTGTCGGTTCTAGGCGTACGCGCATAGAGGTAGAGGGTCTCCCAGACTAGCATGACTTAATGAAGGTAGTCGCGCAGCACACAGGGAGTTCCATGGGTGACAGTCCTGCCCCTCATCAGGGAGGACGTCGAGAGATTTCTAGTTCTGGGGAGTAAGCCCCAGAATGCATAGGCTTATATACATGAGTAGACGCGCTACCTACTGTTCTACACTGCCGGCCCTAAAGGCGTGGTCCGTGCGTGTAAGTACTTCTACGCTACCCACGATCATATGACATAATTAGGTAAGTAATAGCACGGGACCAGGGCGCTAGTCTACTACCTGCATGTGACCTAAAGTCACGTGATCTGTCTGCCTCCCTTCCAAGCGCTGGCACGCGCGTCTAGGAGGTGGCGTCGGGCGCTAGGTTCTACCGTAGGGCGCACAAATCAGCTAATAAGGCCAAAATCTGTGACACTCTTACACCCTTGACTGCGCGTGCCTCCGCCTCACCTTCAACTTCGACGTCTCCATCTCACCTTATGCGTGCTAGTCTGGTAGCTCGACGCTTAGCCTTCGCAGCCGCCCCACGTCCGCTCGCCTCTAGGGATAAGGAGTTAGGAGGTTAGATAGTCCCCCGGCAGGGCCGGGTCCCACAGTCAGTAGGACTGTGTCAGCCTTGAGTAGCCTCAGATCTGGAATATGCCTTTGTGCGAGTCATATTCCCCTGAGTAGTTGCTTGAGTTGTTGCTTGTGTCAGAGTGGTACAGTTCCTTTGCTCAGCCAAGTGCATTTTGGTGCCCATGAGTTCTGTGATAGCATTTTCTCTACATACTGGTAGTGATGTGCCGGCCCGGCCCAGCCTGAAAGCCCCTGGCTTTGGCCCAGCTTTGGACGGCCTTGGCTTTTCAAAACCTCAAGCCAGGCCCCCATTGACGGCCCACGGCTTGGCCCGGCCCAGCCTGGGGCTTGCCCAGGGCCTGGCACTGTGAGGATGATCATCATTGTAGCCACACAAACTCATAACATACCTTCTCCAACTATCTTCTGACAAATCCAAGCTCCAAATAATTAGTGAATTATAGTGTGAAATCATCATTTCACCGGCACGGTGCTCTGTGGCACACCTACCAAATGGGGCATCGTATAGGCGCCCAAAGTGAGCGCACCAAGAATTCAATCCATGGGACTATCCTCTTGCTTGAATTTAAGAATATAGAGATACTACATTGGAATATAGCATACTGCTACTATATATATCCTTATATCATAGTTACTAGACATTTTATCTGTTAGAGCTTTGAGGCCCGGGGCTCATGGCTTGGCCCGGCCTGGCTTGAGACACAAGCCGGGCCCTGGGCCATCTCAAGCCGTGGTGTAGGGCCCAGCCTGGCCCGGCCCAAGTAGGGCTTGGCCCGGCCTGGCCTATGGCCCAAAGCCGGGCCTGGCACATCACTACATACTGGGGATGGTGTAAATACAGATACCTTAAAGTAAAAGCTTCAATGAAGCCAAAGAAGTTGCCTGGGAGAAACTCAATTCATGCCCAGTCAACACCATTCATTGCTTCATTAACAAGTCATGGTGCTTCATGGATGCATATCGGCATGGACTGACAGATAAAGCTGCTGCTTGAGCTGCAAGGAAGTATAGACAGCATCAGCAGGTTTTGCAGGGGGCAATGATGGCAATAGAAGCAGTATTGAATTGATTCATTGCCATACAAGTTCACTTCATGTAATCACAATAGCTCTACTACCGTATGTTGGCATCCCAGAATACAGACACCCTTCAAGCACCCTGTAGATGCCTGGCAAAGTTGCCCCCAAAATTTGGCGCAGCTAAATACTCGTGGGAAAATTCTCGGAGATGGTTCTGGAGGGCTTTAAGGCCTTCTGGATCCATTCCTGATATCAGTTTTATGCCAAAAACTCGTATCTACTTGACCCAATACTCTGGGTCATACCTCAACCAACGCCCGCCCACTAAGTCCTACTCCCACTACTAACGCCTTTCAGATACGAGGCGGTCCCCAAGATGCTATACGAGGGGTAGTCGACAAGCACTACAGCGTAGTCGAGGGTCTCCCAGACTAGCAGGATAATCAGACAGCGCAGCGAGGCATGGAGTAAAGGCGGCCCTAAGGCCAATGCCAAATTGATGAGTCTGAGGAGTACGCCTCAGACTCTTAGGTATATATACATGGGGGAAGCGCTGTAGTACTTTGGTAACTACCCTTGCCCTAAAGCGACGTGGCCCGTGCGCACGCGCCTAACGATCAAGGACTGGAACGCTTACTTAATGGACCATGTGATATACTGTAGAAGAAGGTAGCCGCGCGCGCTATGACACAAACTTGTGTCAACGTACTAGATTGTGCTTGGAGGCGTATTTGCCAAGACGTTGTATGCATCATCGAGGGCCCCAGACTAGCACGCTGAGAGATGAGAGTTTGAGGGACTAGCCCATAGTCGAGATTAACAGTTCTGAGGTGTAAGCCTCAGAACGCACTAGCTTATATACATGGGGGAGCGTACGCTACTGGACTTGAGACCAGCCCTAAAGGCGTGGTCTGTGCGTACGTTATGTAAGTGCCCGTCACATGTATCTATGTTATGTAAGTCAGCGCTAGACCAGAGGAGGGGGGGCTACGCGTAACTACTAGTCCACTGTGTAACTGGCGGACGAGGTCATGTGACTATCAGACGTAAATACCTAAGATCGACCCCCGCTGGGGGCGTACCTACATGCCACAGAATCTGTGACACGCTAGCTACTTGGTAGATACGCGCCAGTAAAGGCACGTGTCTATTCGGCAAGTCCCTAGGTCGTGAGTTCGACCCCCGGTAATCGCATTATAGATAAATCACAGAAAAGTTCTGTGACACTACTCAGTATCGAATTTACCGTGTTTGGTTGTCCCCAACTGTACTACCATGGAGAGTCGTCCATGAAAGAGAGTGGTGACGGTGTCGTTATTGAGTTCGAGTTCGAAGATGGCGCGTTCAAGCACGTGAAGGATATGGTCATGTTCGTTGTTGTCGAAAGAGATAGGATGGACAATTTGGTTTTACCGTCGGGGATATTGGGGTAAAGCCAAGTGATGGATTGGAGATCGAAGATGTACTTCATGGTGAGTGGGACATGGCTGTAGAAAGACGTGGAATTGAGGGCGTCGAGGAAGTCTGCGGCGAGTTCGTCGTCGGTGAGTAGTGCGAAGGTGTATTCGTCTCGGCATAGGACACCGCTAATTTGAACGGTGGTTTGGTGAGAGTTGTCACGTGCCAGCCTAGAGAGAGAGAGACAACCATTTATACCCCGCAGTCAGTATACTATGTACATGTGCGGCAGCTGCTAGAGCCCATGGTCGAAGGTGAAGAGTATCGCAAATATGAGTAGGGTGGTGTTAGCGATGGGACGTCTGTTAGTTGTGGTGAGAGGGAAAGGGGTCGAAGGTACTCCAAAAGAGTGGAACTAACGTCATACGGGCCCCGAGTTAGGCCGACGCTTGTTCAATAAATACTTTGGAATATGGGTGGAGAAGGAGTAGAAAAAGTATAACTACGATGCAGAAGAACTCGCTGCAGAAATGGGTATGGAGGTGACGATCTCCCAAGAGATCTGAGGGTTGAATACGTCGTGTTTGCGAGCGATGCGTTGGACGCCGGTAGGAGATTCTTCGATGTGTTCAAGGATGACGTGCGTGTCGTCGTCGGGGAAGGATACGTAAATGGAGGATCGGAGCTTCGTGGATTTGTCGTTGATCCAGTTGAAGTTGGAAATTTGAATCAGTTCGGCGTGTTGGACGTTGGCACGGTGTAGACGGTACCAGAACATGGCGTTCCGGATTACCTCGTACCATTCCATGCTGAGAAGGTGAGAGTCGTAAGGCTCGGAGTTCGGGGATGGACGTCGAAGGATGTTGTTGATTTGGAGTGTGAGAGAATGGGTGGGGATAAAGATATGAGGAGGTGCGTACAACACATTGCCCCACGGTTTGGGGCCGGCGGGGTGTGAAAAAATTGGTCCTTCCATAGGACCAGCGGGTTGATCGTAGAGAGGTCCTTCCATAGGACCGGCAGGTTGGTCGTAAAGGGGTTTCTCGAGGGGGCCAATAGGGTGATCATATAGTGGTGACTCGAGTAGGAATTCAACGGTGTCGACAGAGTCGACAGAGTGATGACTGGGGGTGGGTGATGGGGTATGAGGAGGCGTAGGTTGTGGGGATGGTGTTTGAGGTGGTGTCTCGGGACGATTCGGAACCCAGTGTAGACGCGGTTCGAGCTTCTTCAGGGTGGGTCGGATAGAGCGTTTGGAAACGTGTTTGAGGTGAGGTGTGGATGGAGTGGTGCGCGGCTTAGGGGTGGAGGGTGTGGGGGTGGTGGGTAAAGGGTTGTTGAAAGTGGGTGCTAGGAGTGAGGTAAGGTGGAGCGCAAGGTTGTTGACTTCCTGCTGCAAGGTGAGCAGGGAGGGGAGTTCGATGTGGGCCAATTCATTGGCACCATGGGTGATAGCGGTGAGAAGGTAGGATACGTGCGTCTTCCAGAGAGGAAGAGCGTAGGTTGATGGGGTGGTTTCATGCGCCCGGTGAATGCTCTGGGCGGCGTTGAAAAGAAGATCAAAGGCAAAGGTAGCAGGGGTGATGTCGTTAGGGACCCTCTGTGTACTCGGACGGTGCGTTGGGTGTTCATGGTGAGGTGGACGGTGCGTAGGGGGTGTTGTTTAGGTGGACGGTACGTGAGCGCCTAAGGCGATGGTGGTGGTAAGAGAGAAAGGAGGGTCGACTTCACGTGCCAGCCTAGCTACATTAGGTTGAGCTAGTGAGCATATCGGTCCCGACGTAAAGATGTGCCTTATAACAATAGATAGAGCGAGTTAGTAACTTTATCACATGAATGCGACACAAAGCTAGCGCCACAGCCGTACGCGTAGCCGTATGCACAACTACCCATTAACCTCTTCTAGCGTCTAAACATTCGGTGAATGAGATTATAGCGGTCTCAGATGTCTTACTCGAGCAACATACCAGGGAAACATGCCGTTCAGCTGGTATGGATCTGAGGAAATTGCATTCTGTGGGGAAACAGCAGAGTAGTGCAGCGGCAGATGGAACGCTGCGAGTCCGACTGTCACCAGGCTCATCAGACTCGCACACACAGTGTCACACAGTTGGATACGGATGATTGATCACACTTGTCATGAACCTCGCAGACCGATGCCGTGATAAAGTTGCAGGTGGTCGCGATCCCACGCACGATGAAGCGTTCTAAGGGAACGGTTACTGGCGACTCCGATAAATAGTCAGGTAATCATCACAAGCTGAGATGTAGCCGAAGAGAGCAGCATCAGAATAACTTCTATCGACAGTGGATGGAAGAGATACAAGAAGCGACTCGAGAAGCGGAATACGACTCGCGTTTTGAGCATAGACAACTAGGCATAATGCGGCGGCGGAGGATATGGCACGTACGCGGTAATGACACGCACCCCACTCGCGTCCGTGGTCCTGTCAGAACTTAATCACACGCTCGCCACGAGCCTTGCGTGCTGGTGTGTATTTCCACGTTAACATTAGAGCCTGTTGAGCACCGCCGCCTACTATTATAGTGGAGGGAAAATAACTAAGCTTCAGTAAGCACAACTCAAGTGCTACCAGACCTCAATTATGAATTTCGCGTAATGTTCGGCTTCAACGTCCATACTGCAAGAATGTCATCATTTATATCATAAAAGACCGTGGGGTTATTTTACCTTCCATACCCGACTTGTATATTTGTCATACTGGGTACGAATACGGTTCTAGAATGAAGCAGTATCGGGAATTCGCATAACAGCTGCTTTCGCACATCTAAGCCACGTCTCTTACGTATGGCTTCGAGTGTTTTCAAATAAATTGATGGAGAGCCCTCCATCAATATGTAGTAACTAGCAGATATCCGTCCTTTGCCACAGGATTGAGCCTCGGTCTTGAATTCATGCGCTCGTATGAACAGGAGGCGGCAGACCTATCTTAAAACAATAAGTGCGCCGATAGTCGATTTGCGTACCCTGCTTGCCTGCGAGTAGGCAACTCAGCCTCTCGAGCATAAAACAGGTCCGACGACGCAGTCGCAAGGCAAATTTGTCAAAATTCATCACACAAAGGTTGTCCACATCTGTGGGTGCTTTGCACCCGTGAAATGTGTCCATGAATAAGAACAGCCTATAACAGTAAAGCCTGCTAATATCTTCCACACGATGTTTGGACTGAAGAGCCGGTATGATGTCGAACACTCACTGCCGCGTTGTATCGATTACGCTGCATAATCGACTTATTTGTCCTACAAATGGGTGGTGATTAAGGAACGACCCCCTGCACGGCTCACCAGCACTTCCATAGCTCAATACAAAGGTTTTTGTATTATGAGCTATGCAATCGATTATCTGGTCCACTGCAATAAGTCACACAATAAAGACTCGGTGGTGGTCATGGGACAATGTCTGCGAGTGAAGCTCCGCTTTAGGCGCTGGCATCGATCTCTTCAGGATATAACCAGCATCTCAATGTCAGCAGTATTAACGTCGCGATCTGCCCATTGTCTTCGCCGAGACGCCAACTCGTTGGTAGAGGAACCCGCCACATCTTCTTCGCCCTGGCCTTCGGAAACAAAAACAACACCAGTAAGATCGGAGCCTTTATCATGAGGATTTAAAAGTCCGAAGTTACCTGGGGGAGCTGCAGTGAATGTGGCGAATAGGTTGACAGATAACGAGTTGAAGCTGTCTCCACCTCCGCTGGATACCGCCCGCAGATCGAACATCAGGTGCGAAAGGATTATGGCAGTGAATCTTTTCATGCACAATGTATAAATGTACGGACCGATGTAATGTAGTATAAACTTACAGTGGAGTTAAAGTGGCAAACACTACATCGATCTACGAATGCAACTTATCTCGATGTGTACACATTCGTTGGATGTTGCTACTTACACCGGCATTCACGGACTCCATACTTTCGAATAGGATTCCTAATACGTTGATAATGAAGAGAGCTCTGATCTCGGACGTAAATGCTCCGGAATGACGCATCAGAATGTCGGTTTTACCCGAAGTAGAGGGCCGCTACACCTTCCTGAGCAAAAAGTTCGGAGTGCATCATCGGCACAACCACTCACTATCTCTCATCAACACTGTAGTCACACTTGTGCTCTCTGTTTCACCGTATAGCACCGCAGGCTTTCGGGTGTATAGCCATGTGACTATCAAAATGAAGCCATCGGAAGCTACAGCTGATGCTCTGGAGCCGATCATCCCTATAGCGAGATCAGCCACAATTAGTGGGGAAATTGCTTCATCTCACAGCTATGTGCGCAGTCAAATCGGAGACAGTAGCGAGGGAAGCTGTATATTATAGTAAATGCCTGGGTCATAATACGTACCTTGACCAATTAGGGGAAGCGATGCTAATAGAACATGGCTCTAATCCTGGGCTGAATGACATCGGACTCATGACTGCAGCAAAGGAGGGCTCCAGTACTATCAGTGAATACTAGGCGGATGTTAGTGACCGTTCCAGGCTTCGGAATATGTCCCGAGTATGTGAATAACACTCACACCGACAGTCGCGGGATAGACTAATGCGAGGGCGCAAGTGATGAGAGATAGCCAAATGTTGCGGCCCGTTACGGCATATACCCGCAATGCCGAGAACACTTGAACCAATTTGAGCAGGGAATCTGGAGCAAATGGCAAGAAACCGACCAGCTGCGCTACACATGAGGACGAAGTTGAAAGAAATTTGCGCCAGCGTGACAGCAGTACAGCTACACGAAAACGGTCAATGCCATATTACTTGTCGGTACTGAGCTCTCTCACTTTACATTGATTCGCGTAAGGAAATGCTCTCGCGATAAAGATGACATCAGATACGTACCTGTTCGCTATTATTCACCCAACTTGCTGGATGTGCCCAGCTGAGCACGATCAATGTGGTATTGAACAGGGCGGAGTATCGAAATCCCCAGAAGAGCACGTTCCCCATCGACCACTTTGGCTTCCAAGTCCACACGTATCGTACCTCGCTGTCGAGGGTTAGGAAGTAGTCGTAGCAAAACGCTGCTGGAGGGCATCTCTGTTGAGGCGGGCGAAATAGAGCATGATAGGCGTAACGAACCTGTGCCCGCGGCAGTCACCCAGTTTGAGATCAGCCTGCATGAACGCACTAATTCATCGTCCGAGCTTTGATCATAAGGTTACCGGTACCACTTACGACTTGGTGTAGATGCTCCACTGTGCCATGGCAGAGACAAGAGGCTTTCATGAAAAGCGGCACGCGAGTTACCAGACTGCTATGTGACGGGCGTTGGGCACCGGCAACGTCGCGATAGTACTGCCGAATGGGAGTCAAATGATTAGTCCGTATCTGCACCTCTTGCGCTTGATTACGCCCCAAACGCCGATCTTTAGGCCTGTTAGGAGACGCCGACGCCGGTCGGCTTGCTCTGGGCTGATCTCACAGGTTTCAGCCATGTAGGGGCCCCCAACTCAGCTTCATCATGATCAAAGAGAGCACAATTAGCTGACGGATATCACGCGCCGTGGCTAGATCGGCGTGTTCACAGAGTTTGTTCAGGCAAAGCCCGCATTCCACCGCGAACGTGACTGAAAAGGTCTACGGATTGGTTATGGTCATGGAACAGCTTCAAGGCGTTACGCCGACTTGCGCGAATGGATCTATGAGCCAATCCATGAATTTGTGTCTGGCAAACGACATGGATGAGCGACGAATAGCACGTCAGTTGGGTCAACCGAGGTTGTGAGCGGCTGTGTCGGCGGGGTCGGCGGAAGAGATTAGCGAGATCCGACCAGATGTTCTATTGTTGTTAGCGTGTGTGGCGCGGTCGGAACGGGTGTCTTCGGTGTTGCCGGGATCTTCGTATTCGAGTCTACTTGGCTATATAACACAAATTATTTCGTCAGCATTGCAATCATTTTGATAGCTAGCGAATGCAGCAAATGAGCTAGCTGTAAGATATTACGACGCGCTGCGCGTTTCATGTGGCGAATAGGAATTGGGCCCATGTAATTGTGTCCTATCGGCCGATCGCGTCAATTTAGCAGGCCAAGACCTACTGCAATAGCAAAGAGCACATGCTTACCCAATATATATGCTTACACGACTGTAGTGAGCTGGGTCGGGAAGCCGCGACCGGAGTGCTGCGGGTATTGCTTCAAGTTCAGCGTCAATGCCGAGAAGCGGCGACCTCCGTCACGACCTGGCGGTCAGCTGTTGTGCGCCTGCCTCTGCGCCGAGCGATCCACAACACTCAAGTCCGCCGCGTTTGCGGCAGGTAGCTACAGCTGTTGTGAATCGCCTCCCTTGTGATTGACTGTCTCCTCTGAGGCCGATCAACAGAAAGGCCGATCAGCAGAGACTTTCCGCCACAGCGTCGCTATATTCATTGTCAACTGGATGGAAACACGGGACAGGAGCGGAGAAATCCATGCGTACAACGAAGAATGGGAGGTTATACATACGTTCGTACATACGGCACTGCACAGACGGGACTTCGTAATAGTCAAGCAAGTGGCGTTTGGCTCCATTTCCAGCGTTCAGCTCCAGAGAAGTCAGGAATATTGGTACGATTCGCGTATGTACGAAGACGCCGCGGTGTCTACTCTTCCCTTCCTGCTTGCAGTTGAATCCTAAAACTCACAGAATTGCAAAGCTCAACAGTTACTGGATCTCATCGAGTGATCGACGGTCTGATGGCGTCGGGGCGACGCATCCACGGACATCGCAGTGCACGCTTCACGTGCCAACATCAAAATCCGGAGCTGTCGGTCGCGATCGCCACATCTACCCACTGCATTTTGCCTGCCAACGACGAGATAAGAGCTGGCGCCACACCACGCACACACCGTACCGCCCCTTCATACCGCCCCGAACTCGCAAAGCGGGACCAGGCACATCAAACATCAAGCACGCACGACGACATCGCTCACTCGCCCCGCCTCCTCGACGACACGCGCTTCGCACGTCCGAGCGTCGGGCGCACGCGGGGCCGACCAGCACGCCCAAAAGCGAGTTCGGTCGCCCGCGTTCTCGGCAGACCGCGTTCGCAATCCTCAGCGCGCTCTGGCCACCCAGCACGGGCGCTGTCCATACCTGCGGAGCTCCAGAGAGACGGTCATCGGCCGTCGCAGGCGCACCAGCAGAAGGAGACGCAATGCGCAGGTGGCAGCGCGGCCGGTCGTCGCGCTTGGTGCCTGCGCTCTTCCGAGTGGGCGCGGGGAAATGGGAAGCGCGTGGAGTCACCCTTGAGGTGTATGAGCGCGGGGATGACGATAGGGCGATGGACCATCTAAGGGGAGACGGATGGGGCGTCCGTGGTCTGATTCGCGCGCGTGAATCGGCGGTGTGCTCGCTTCGGAAGGGCGAACAAGATATGAGTAGGAAGCGTCTCAGGATCCCACCTCAGTGTACAGTGATGTTCATCATGCTGCACGTGCTATGCGTGACATTGAATCTCCTGTGCATTGGTGTGATTAGCATCTGGAATCCTTGACATGAATTAAGCGATGCAGTCGTGGGGTGGACCATGTCCGTCCCGACGCGCGTATATCGATCACTCCTGCATGCAGCCACGCCGCACTAGGAATGCATACATCATGCGTAACTGAATGATTGCAGCCGGCAGGTAACATGGTCGTGAGTAGTACTGCGTGCTGTGTGTAGATGCGTAGAGGGATGGTACATGCCCTCACCAGCGAGATATCTGCTAACGAGTGCAGAGAGCACATAGAGTCATTCACCGGTCGAAGGACAGAGGAGTGCGAGTGCTCGAGTGCAGAGGAGCCCGAGACTAGTTCCAAGATATCGAGCGAGTACGAGTCCCAAGCACAGAGATATGATGGTGCGGTACAGGTGCGGCGGTCCCAGAGGCGAAGACCCCGCAACTAGACTCATGTGGACGGCAGGGAGCTGGAGAGCGACGTCAGAGAGAAGATGATCCAGCGAGAACGCGGCTTCCCAGCCGAATAGCAAGTGTGATACGCCTCCTTTCTTCATTCTGAGCTTAACGTCGGTAGACGAGACGACTCCCGCGTCCTGCCGTTGCAAACAGCACGCAGCTGGCAAGCGAGGCTGGCGGGCGCGCGGCGGTGTGCGGCGCGAGGAACAGCCTGGCGCCGCACAGGGCCCCGCGCTCCGACCGTGCTGCGTGCGGGTGAGATCAGTGCGTGCCACTGAAGCCTGCGATATACAGAGCAGGAAAGAAAACCAGGAGGGGGGCAGACGAGCTGGGAGCACGGAGAGCACAGGTGGTGACCGCTGGTGTGACCTGCGGGTAGACGTCGAGCAGAGGTCGCAGTGGAGGTCGTGAGCGGTGAGTATAGTGTGCGATGAAGAAGCAGAGACGGAGACCGTCGCTATAGTGGTACGCTAGCGCTTCGGCACGAGCAGTCTTGCTTGCGCATGCGGGCGTGTACTGCACGAAGACAGCGTCAGTGATGCGCAATCGGCGAGAATCGTTGCACGGGCTCGAGTAGTACGTGACGCTAAAGTCAGAGGGGAGACTGCGGTGCGAACGCTGGATAGGGAGGCTCACGTACCAAAGGAGGCGCGTGCGGGCCGGGTGCATCTGCGCGCCGAGTTGGCGGTGAGCTGAGGATGGCGCGGAGCAACTGCTGTATGGTAAGCTGGGCTGCGCGCGCCAGAGGCGAGGTGGATGTGCAATTGCGGGGTGGTGTGCACAGAGCGGGCAGCGGCGGGAGCACGTCAGTGGCGCCGCCCGCGGGCGCCTAGATAATACGCGATCGCGGCGGCTCTACGATGCTCGTCTTCCCTCCATCGTCATGTCATTTCTCGCCAGCACACAGTCTACGCTCAAATTAGCGATGCTGCAACTGCGGGCAGGCAAGCCTGGTCGGTTCATCCTCACGATGGTCTGGTAGCGTCTACTCCGCCACGCCCCTCGTCACCCTGCGCATCTCCTCGTCCGTCACAGTCTCGGGGTCGTGCTCTATGTTTCGCCAAGACCTAGCAGCGCAGCTGCGAGCGGGGCTGCAAGACCGTGCGCGCTTTCTGTCGGTAGGCGGCAAGCCCGTCTGGGTCAGACGGCCTACAGCCTGTCAGTGGTCCAGGGCACGATGCAAGCTAGGGAGCAAGCATGTCCATATGTGGGCATTGACAGCGGACAGTAGGTCATTCGTACATCTTCGCTATTGCACCCTGCACGGAACCGAGAAAGTGCATGGCCGTGCGCATGGAACCAGCAGGAACGGACGTACGAAAGACCGTGCACGAGACGGGTGCAGTTGTCCGTTGCGAGGCATGCTGTCATAACGCAGCAGAGAAGATTTGCCGGCGTCTGCTCCTAAATTTGCCCCCTTCATCCTGCCGTTTGAGGTGGAAATGGACGTGGCTGGCAATCAAGGGACTGCCGCTAGCACGCGGATGGGTGGGCCACTATAACAGAACGGTGAGCGCATCGCAGCATGAGCGATGTTGGGAAGCCCGTGGAGCGCGTTATATCAGCCGCTTTGTCGCCCGCCCAGTGCGCCATTCTACCGGGCGAAGGGTTCTGGGGGATAGCATAACGGGCTGGAGCATGACCACGCTATCGTGTGTCCGACGGCTTGTCGCGGTTGCTCCAGATCCTCCTCTGCGGTCTGGGTAATTCATGTAGTTGGTGAACTACGCAATAGGGCGTCGTCTGAGTCACTGTACCTCTCACGTGTTTATTGGATGGCCTGCAGTATACGATGGCTAGTAGGTCGGCAAGCAATAACTGCAACGCGCAAAGCTGGGTCGTTGAGAGTGTCACGGTGAATGTGCGCAGGAGGATGTCGCAATTTTTTTTTCACGCTCAGTGGCACTGATGCTGAAAAATACATACAGATACGTAGGCCCGATATCGATCACTCGCTCAGGAGCGTCGCGGGAATGGGGGCTTGACCGCGGCTTGCTTGCACCACATCTCCAATGACTAAATCACAACCTGATTGCCGCGCGACCCCCACCTGTCACTAACCCTGGGCCCTATAGATGTGTTCCGTTGATCTGTAGTGAGCAAGTGACCGACTTACTTGCCCGACTTACACCAGGGTTCATACGTTCAGGGCTCGGGCGAAGCACCCTGCGGCTGTTTGCAACACGGGCGAAGCACACCTGCAGCTGCTTGCAACACCACGTGGTGCACGTGAAGGACGCTGCGATGCTGTTCGCCACCGTGCAGATTTGCAATCAGCCGTAGGACACCATCATTCGGAGAAATCACGGGACGGCAGTAGGATGCAGCGCGTCGTTCGCGACCGGCGAAACGGCTTACTCCATGCAGTAAAACTGTGGCGAAGATTGGCTTGTTAAAGTGTTGAGCAGCAAGCTGGGGCCCTTTTTGCAGGCTGCTCGATCACGCCCGCAAGTGATGGAAGTCTGGTTAGCGACGATGTCTCTGATCCCTAGCCGTGCAAGATACCGATCAACCCGAGTGACTGGGATGTCGGCTCCATTGCTCTTTGTGGCTACGGTAGTCTGACTTTGCTATTGGCCTAACCTCATTGGCTACGGTATGTGACATTGCTCTCACCATGACAAGACGTATATTTGACGTGAATTTCGTATAGGCTTCTTCCACTCTATCTACGGGATGCATCGCTCTCATGTCCCTTCTCAGTCTGTATAAGCAGAAGACTTTCATGGATCCGAATTTTACACAGTCAATCTAGCCGGTAGGCATTATTCGTAATAGCCGGTGCGAAAATGGATGCCGACCAGATTGCAGGGGTCCATGTTCCCACGACGCAAGTGGCGCAGAAAGCTTTCGCTGCTCTCCTGTCTCCTGTATGGTGTATATGTCCTCGCATGTACTTGGCACGTTCAGGGTATCCCTATTGCCCCCTGATCACCCACTCTGCAGATGTTATGCAGGACATTCCAGCCTCATGCCGGCTACTCAGCTCAGTCTCCGCGGTTTTCGGCATCGGTCCATTTATGGACCATGGTGCCAGAATGATCGAATTCATTGAACTTGGGATGTCACGATGGTCTCCCGGGGCCGCCCAGTCGCCTGATTGTGCGCAGGGCACCGAGTGCGACCGGATCGCTCGGCCACATGCGGTCTCGCACCTAGTGCCTTTGTCCCGCTAGCAGCCGAAGCCCATCTCCAGGCGCCAAACACCAGCTTCTCTCTCTCTCGGCAATTCTCTCGTCCGCCTCGCTCATATGCCCCTCCTCCTGCTTCGCTTCTCAGATCGCTCCCAGCCCCGCAGTCGCTCGTTCTAATCCTGTCCCCAGCTGCGCTACGCCGGCGAAATGACTACGGAGATTGAGAACTTGGCCGGCGCGCTTCTCATTGAGATGTTCATGGCTGTATTGTGCGTGCGTGCTGCCTGGCATGTGACGCGCGTTCGCTGACTCTGGGCGCCAGGTTGTATGGTATTACGACTACCCAGGCGTACATGTATTGGTGGAATTACCCAAATGATTCGAAGCTCACGCGGCGAACAGTTGTGTCCGTCTGGTGAGTTTCTCTGTCGATCAGGTACATCCATCACATTTGAGCTGCTATCAGGTTCCTGGAGACAGTCCACACCGCCTTCTGCCTTGACATGATCTACAGCTATGTGATTGTTGATTTTGGCAACATTGCTCGCATCGAGAAGATCGTGTGGTAAGTGGGGAAGTATACTACCGCATCGATCGACGAAGGTGACATGCATATCTGCAGGAGCGTTGGGGTAAGTCCTGGTCCCGAAATAGCTTTGGTGATTAGCTTCATTCATCATCGGTGATATTTCCGAAGGCAACTGTCATTACCGCGGTTCGTGTGCATTGACCTGTCTTCGATAACTTTGTCTGATACGTCGGTCCTATCAGGTGATTATCGCAGCCATCGTACAGAGGTGAGGAGCGCATGACGTTGGTCCGTAGCATGGCAATGCTAACGTGGACTCCAGCTTTTTCATTCATCGAATATGGATTTGTGGGTGGTTTTTATCTCATTGCTCTTGTAGATACTTACTCCGTATCAGTGAGCCAACATAGTCTAGTGATGACGATAATCCCGGTACGTAGTCCGCTGTATCACAGAGCTCTCAATGACCTTGGTCAAGGCGGTATGCCTGTTTCTTCGCGTTGGTACGTCACTTCGTTGCCGCAATAAACTAGCTCTGATGTTCTACGAAACTACCAGCGCTGGGATGTGGTAAGCGCCTTAAGTCATACATGACGAGCTGCTGATGTTGACCCCTTTTTATCGAGCCACTGCAACGCTTACGTACGTCGTATTAGTCAAAATGCTGCAGCTTCCCTGACATGCCCACCATAGCTGGACGATTGGCTATTGGCCTGCTTTCCGCACTAGTATTGGTCCAATGGTGCGTTAGCGAGTGTTCCTAGCAGTGAAGTGTGAGATGCGACTCCCTAGGCACGGCATAGTTCACTCTAACCACCGGACTAAGCCTTGCTGCCCTCGTTGACTTCATAATTGCGGCCGCTATGATATATTATCTGAGACGAAGTCAGACTTCCTCGCGCAGGTAGCAGCATTCCTCTGTACCCGTGCACACAGCCCTAAAGAGTTGTTTTGACAGGACGGCACACCTCATCAGGTCGATCGAGGCATACGTCATCAACACAGGCAGCTTGACAATGTATGATGATAACGTCTGTTTGTATTTGTACTGAAGCTAAATTGAATATGCAGGTTAGTTTCTGTTGCCATCGTGCTGACGGTACGCACCAGCATTCAACGAGGCATGCCTGCGCCGGTACCTAACACAATATTGCGCAACAGTTCACCCTTGAAAAGGGTAGTTTATTGTTTACTGGACTGGTTGAGATCCAAAGCAAGCGTAGGTAACTTGACTCACCTGCAGGCTGCCGCTGACGCAATTACTAGTTTATGCTAATTCCTTTCTCGCATCGTATGTTTCCAGCCTTCAGAAAACAACGAGTGTCTTTTTACTAACGGATGGGTGACAGTCTGAACGCTCGGCAGTACCTGACCGAGAGCACACGTGGAACAAGCGCGAATAACTTCACCACCATGGATTTCGCTTCGCGCTTACCCACGGCCTTCCGGACGAATAATGAGAATGGACCAACAACAGTGAGTGTCGGCACATTCTACACATCGTGTACTGACGACGCACTCCCTTCAGCACATCGAATTGGGCGAGGCTATATCTAGCACCGCAGAAGATGTGTCATGTGGTAGCATCGTGAAGCGACCGCCGTCGCCAGCGCTATCGCCAGTAGATAGCCCGCACGAGATTGGTAGAGAGCGAGAAAGCAAAGACCAATCTCCCGTTTGATTAATGCAATATGTTTGAAAAAGCGATGATCTCCCTGGCTAGTGTGAGGCTGATCCAGTCACTGCCGAAGACAATATACGGATGCCTATGTGGAATAGCATCATGGCTGACAATTGCAGCTTTCATGGATTTGTCATGCTACAGCTGATGGGCTCGGCCCAAGTCACAGCATAGTACGGGTTTCATGCGGCACAACGTGCGCCATCATATGAGATCCAGAGGATTATGCAGTTTATTGTTGTGGTATTCACAACGTGCGATCTGGCCCTACCCTTCAAGGCGCATGGGCATACCAGGTGCATGAGACGCTGTTAGCTGATGGGATTCCATTGGGTTGGCGCTGAGCACAGCGGCTAGCCGGCCACGGGTAGGCTAAGTGCGATATTAACCGAATATGCTGATGATGGCAGTGTTAATCAAGGAGGCACCCAACTGAAACGATACAACTTGAAGATGGCGCTTGAAAATTTGGTCGCGCCTTTCTATCGCTGTACTTAATGGCCAGCTCCGAATCTACTGTTCGCCCTCGTCTTCATAATATCTCACCGATTTGTGACTGGTTCCCATAGCCAGTATTGTTCTTATCGCACTTTATTGTTTGCATGGCCTGGCATGGCCGCAGATTTCGAGAATATTACTGGAGCATTTCTAATGGAAATGTTTGTGGCTGTATTGTAGGCAAAATAGCGATATCTTCTGCGTATGTCTCTAACCTCGTCGAAGCCTGTACGGTATCACGACAAGTCAGGCATACGTGTACTGGTGGAACCACTCCAATGATACTGTCACTACTCGGAGAACAGTGCTACTTGTGTGGTGAGCCTACAATTTCATATAAATAATCAGTAGACCCCTGACTGAGACCAAGGGTGCTGGAAACGATTCACACTGCAATGTGCCTTCAATTGGAATTGGTATATACATACATGATATTGGACTTTGGCGCCCGTTTCAAAGTCGATGAGATGATATGGAAAGTTCCCTTTAGTATGTTACTAGCAAATTCCCCTACTAACGACCATGCCATCAGGAGGTTTGGCGTAGGTCCTAATGTTGACAGTTTCGAGATCTTAATCGGTTTTGATGTGCCAATAATTTTCAGGTTACTGTGTTAATAGCGGTATCTCAACGCACTTTCATTTGGTCCTGGATATTGAGTCATTAACAGGTCATGATCGCAGCCATCGTTCAGAGGTGAGTGGCACGCAAGTCAATCAGGTTTTTGTTTATCCGATCGCAGTTTCTATATCCATCGGATATGGATATGTACGTTCCTGACAAGTGACAGCACGAGCACTCACGATGGTGCTTCTAGTAAGCCGGTATAACACAACCATAACCACGGTGATGGTGCGTTCTCGGTCTCGGCCTCAAACTTGAGCAATAGCCAAAAATATATGTAGAGCATACTGCTATTTCTGCGTATTTGTATGCTCATAAGATGACGGTCAAGAATCAGGCTGATAGTCCGACTCATCCGTAGTGCTGGGATGCGGTTGGTGGCCCACTGGCTCGATATCCACAAAACGGGCTTAATCTGAGCCTTCTATCGTGCAGGGACTGCAGGCTTTTCGTACGAGCACTCTCCCACACATCATAAGGGAACAATCCTTAGATTTCTTCACCGCAGATGGACAGTCAATGATTGGTCCGACTTTCGGTCCAGTATAGGACCTCTGGTTCGCGAGCGTTATGATCATGTCATTGCATGCCCGCTCATATAGCAATATTAATCTCAGTTTACACTGACTTTCGGCCTGTGCATCGCTGCTGTTGTCGACCTCATGATCGCGGCAGCCCTTGTGTACTTTCTACGCAAAAGCGGCGCTACTTCAAGGAGGTGCGAGAAAGTCCTCATTTTTACTAGTGTCGCTGATCTCCTTGAATTCAGGACGGCACATATTATTAGGTCTATTGAAGCATACTTCATACAAACCGGTAGTGTGACAGTGTGAGTATTTGATGCATCTTGTTATGTGTCAGCTTGTTGTTCAAATGCTGCATGAAGGCTTGTGTCCATTGCCATTGTTTTCACTGTACGTAGTCAATATGTAGAGAGTGACTGCATATGATACAGGAGTTTTATCGAGCAGTTTGCATTCTTGAAACATAACTTTCTGTTCATTGGATTGGGGGAAATACAGGGCAAGTGTAAGTCCTCTTCCATTTATAATCCCCGACTTCCTGATCCTGATCGGTATTCCAGTATATGCCAACTCATTGCTCGCATCGTGCGTTGATTGTATTTCGGTTTTAATGCACTGTTTCCTGATATGCATGTTAGCCTCAATGCAAGACAATATTAAGCACATACAGAGGATTCTGCAAACTACTTCTCCGGCAGCATCTATGAGTGTGTGACCCTGTGTTTACAGGCGTCCGAGCACTCCCCATAATTGCTGCTACAGGCACACATAACCAGGATGTACTGTACATTTCTCTTTGAAGTAGTTGATTCCAGAGCTCCAAGAAAGACATGCTACGTACACACACCACAATACAAGCCCCAAATTACCTATGCCTATTCTACAACCTGATCAAAATAGAACACACATTTGAACGGACCACCGCCTCTACGCCCGCAACCAGCACCTAAAGAAGCAGCACGAGGCCGAGCACGACGCTGGCTGCCAACCCGAACACGCTGACGCCAATGCGTCCCGCGGCGCCCTGCGCGCCGATCGCGCCCGCCTCGACCCAGTCGCGCCACGCGGCGTACATCTCCACGACGAACGCCTGGCCCTCGGGCGAGCTCCCGCCCTGCACGCTCCAGTCGTACGGGTCCACGACCGGCCCGAGCCACATCTGGGGCGAGAAGTGGAGCAGGCCCGCCCCTTCTGACTGGGAAGACGGGGAGGGCACCGCATACGACGCGTACGCGCTAGACGTAGTAGCCGCAGGCTGCGACGACGGCGCGGTGCCGGCGGCGCCCGTGACGTAGGTCGCGGCGTCGTACGTGTACGACGTCGACAGCGGGGCGAACGAGGACGTCGAGACGTTGTACGTGGCGGAAGGGGCAGCGGACGAGCCCGCGCTTGCGTTGGCGGTGAGCGAGCTCGCGGGGCCCACGCCGTTGCCGGTGCCCCAGGCAGCGTACGGCCCGCTCGCACTGAGCGCCTCTCTGCACTTCTCCGCGAGCGGCAGGTGCCTGTACACAGCCCCGGCGAGTGCGAGGCGGTACACGGTCGACGCGAGAAGCGCGGTGCTCGATGCATCAAGGAAGGTGCTGCTGTCGTTCGCGTAGTTATGGAAGAGATACGAGTCCTGATCCTGGACAGCTATCAAAATGGGGCTTCGCATGAGGTCTGATTCGGGTCTCACCAGGTACGAATACATCTCGTTGTGAATCTCGGCGACCCAGTTCTTCAGATCGTTGATTTCATTGGACATGTCGCTCGCGTATTGCGAGTGCACCATTGTAGATAGCACACGAAGCATTCCTGCGGCAGCCCAGGCGTTCCCTGTCATCAGAGCAGCGCCAGTCAGTAAATAGGATCTTCGATAAGGATAATATATTCAAGGGATTTCAGGTCGAAATAAGATCAAAGAAGAGAACGGCGAGAAGTGCGGGAACAGGCTGGCGATCCGATATCAAATGGAAGAGAACGCGGGCCTTCGAAAGATTGGCCACTGCATGTGCCTCGAGCTTCGTGTGGGATGAGGAAGCGTACGTTCAGCAAATGCCATCGGTGTTATTTTCGAAAGAGTTAATCAACGGGTAGTTTATCAGATTTCGTGAATTCGATCCGCGCTGCATGCGTCATGTGATACAAAAAATGTAGAGAACTAGTTGTTATTCTAGCACAGTACTGACCGGTGGACCAGAACCCGGGGTCATGATTGTTGTAGCCCAGCAAGATGTGCCTCCACATGCTCATTTTGGAGTCGTACAGGTACTGGCGGTAGAGCTTAATCTAAGAAAAGGCATGTCAGCCACGCACACATTGATGGATCCGCGTTGGATCCCGGAACAAAGACAACTAAAAGAGGACGCGTTGTCATAGCTAGCAACAGCCGACACGAGATGGACAGCATTTTAATTCCTTGCGCACACGACCTCGCGCTATAGGCGAAGGCAAGGGAGTCAGACACGGTGCTCACCTGCGTGTACGCCTCGGTGAGCAGGGTCTTGTTGTCTTGGAGGACGCCGGCATAGGCGAGGAAGGGCGGGACCATGTAGACGTTGTCTGCCCTGGAGAGACGCGGAGAGCGAGTCAGCAACGACGCGGCGAAGACGGGGGCAGGGCAACGAGAAGCGCAGAGGCAACGTATGGCGCGGGCGTGTTCATGCGACGAGGAGCGGGAGACAACATGCGTGACCTGGAGCAGAGGAGATGGCGGACCACTCACCACAGCTGCACCTGCTCGATGCGATGGCTGATCGCCCCGTCGCTCGTGCGCGGGACGAACGTGAGCGTGTACTCGAGCCGTTCCTCGCTCGCACGCGCGTACGTCACGCCCTTGCCCTCGCCGTGCAGCGTCTCGTTCGTGCTCGCGTTCACCCGCGGCTGATTGAGCGGCGGCTCGTCCGCGCCCGTCCAGTTCGCAAGAAGGAACGCGACGCCAAGGCTCGCGGGGTCGCCTGCCGCGCCGCCCTCGACGTAGATGAGCGGCTGGGGGCCCGTCGCGTTCGACCGGTTGGCCGCGGCGTTGTGCGCGATCTGCAGCGGGGGCGCGAGCGCGGACGCATGGTGGTAAAGCGTGCTGGTTGCGGTAATGCCGGAGGTGCCGTTCGACCAGATGCAGGCTCGGGGCTGGTCATGGCCGATGGAGAGCAGTGGCGTTCGTTCACCGCCAGTCGCGTCGCCCGCGTAGGCACTCGATGTGTGCGCATATGTTCGCCATCGCCTGCTCGCTGCCGCCGCTGTGTTCGCAGTGCTGCTCGCCGCCTCTGTCGAGGGGAGCGATATGCTGCATCAGCCACCTATAGGAGAGCGGCAAATTCCGGGTGTCCGGCGTCTAGCACACGCCACAATGGCACGAGCTTGGTGCGCAGAGCGCGACGGTATCAACGTAAAGGCTCCTCAGATCAAAACATTCATGCCTTGCGTCAGTGGAATGTATTGCTCAGAACATTGAATACATCAATTTCTTGGGAATAGAATTCTGAGATAAAATCTGTATCGTACAATTTCATACATTGTGCATGGCACACTGCAACTATGAGACAGGTTAACGGGAATGTGTTCCTGACGATTTCTGCAGGCAAACAAACAGAATCGATATGTGTACTAGGTTTGTGCTGTAGGTCACTGCCAAAGGAGGAGATACCAATCCATCAACGTGTGGAAGTATGATTTAGAATGCTTGCCAATCATGATGTGAAAAGCGATAGGACCCTCAGGTCATTGAAGTCAAAGCTACACTAGCAATATCACAATCTGTGACAAGTCATACATAGCACAGGGTTTCACATATATCAGCATAACAGCATCAGTGGTCCAAGTGACACAGAACGAGGGACTTCAGTCAATTATCTTAATCTGCCAACTGCCCTTTGCTTAAGAAATCGCAGTCACGAGCTAGGTTTGCACGCAGATTAATCTGCTAGCTGTGGCAGATTAATCTACTGTGACAATAAAATGGTACATTCAGGATTCAAACCAAGGACCTTAGCACAGATGAGAATAACAGCATCACACATTAGCCAACTGAGCTACAGTGCAACTAGTTAGTGATGTGCAAAGCACAGCTCGGCTCAAAGCCCAGGGCTTGTGCCTGGCTTTGAAGGGCTTGGGCTCAGCGGAATGTCAAGCCGGGCCCTCTTTGACGGCTCAGGCCGGCTTGGGCCCGGCTCAGGCTCAGGCCGGGGCTTATGGGTAATCATGTAGGACCTCGAAATTATTGGCTTGTGCAGTTCAGATGACAGCACAACATATTCAGAATGCTTATATGTCTACTACTTGTTGTTATTCTGATCTACAAGTGTTTTTACAGCTGCTTATGATGTTGACCGAAAATCCAGATCTCGATCACAACCCTGATCGCAACAGTAGTCACAACGTTCCGCACCGTGTTAGCAGATCACAAGTCATTGTAATGGTCGTTGAGATCATATAAGGTGAATTGATGCAAAATCTTAAACCAAAGGGCCCATCTTCGCTAATTCTTACAACACCACAGCTGCGCGCCTAAAGCCGCCGGCTCAGGGCTCGGCTACGGCCGGCTCACGATCCAAGCCGGGCCCTGAGCTGTCTTAAGCCGCCCCCCCAGGCTCGGCTCGGCCCGGCTTAAGTCAGCTCGGCCCGGCCCGGCTCACGGCTTTGAGCCGTGCTTTGCACATCACTACAACTAGTGTCTGCCCCATTTTAAGCAATATATAGAGTATTTTGTAAACTTCATTTTCGCAGTTTAACATCTTCCATAACACAAATACAAATGAATCTGCCTCTAAAGACCTGTGATTCCAGTGTATTCAGCTTTCCCATGGTGAGTTGCTCCAGGTCAAGCATGGTAAATCAAGCTATCACTATCATTGATTTCTTTATGCTTGTTGTAGCAGTTAGTTGCCTTGATGATTTGCGGAAATATTGTGTAAAATTTGCGATATATATATTTTGATTGGTCAAGGGTAACTGTTGCCACTATGGCTCAGTTGGCTAATTATGCTGCGATGCTCTTATTCTCATCTGTGCTAAGGTCCTTAGTTCGAATCCTGAATGTACCATTTTATTGTCACAGTAGATTAATCTGCCGCAGCTAGCAGATTAATCTGCATGCAAACCTAGCTCGCAACTGCAATTTCTTAAGCGAAGGGCAGTTGGCAGATTAAGATAATTGACTGAAACTCTACACAGAACATACCTTGGCCCTACCCCTATCCCCTAGTGTCGACCTTATATGCCTGTACATGTAGTACTTCTGGCATATGGGCGAGGAAGAGGCCCCCCAGTCTAGCGAGACAAGAATGTATAGTCACACAGTGGGAGTACTGTCACATGCCAATTTCAAGCTTCTAGGCACAGTACCTTTTCCGACCATCGAGAGCACCCCCGAGGCTGGAAACCTGATGCCTCAGCTAGATCCAAGCCCTACATGTGTACCACTACAAGGCACTAGCTAACAAGCATCGCCAGCCCCGCCTAAGAACCCTAGTCCCAGACCCTACGTCCAGTCCAACATAAAGCCAATAGCAATCACGTGACCCCGACCAGCTACAATGAGCCCAGTAGCACCTAACCAGACCAACCCCTTGCTACATGGACCACACCTCATCAGGTCACGATCACCCAGACTCACGGCTAGGACCCTGTCCACCCAACCAACCAAACCCTACGCCTCCCGTCTCCACAAACCACCACCATTACTGGCTACATGGTCATTACCGACCAAGGACTCATGCCATTACTGGCACGGACTATGTACTATACGGACTAAGGCCCATGGAAGGCCTTAAACTCCAGCTACCCTAGTCTACGAGGAACACCGACCTCAGGCAGCACCTGTATGACTGAGAACCCTAGCAGTCACAGGTCTCTACATACTGAGTGCAGCCGATCACGCTCAATCACCCTATGTCACGCACGGCCCGTACTGGCCAGTCCACGCTCTCGGCAGACGTCATCCTTCAGTACCAGCACGTGGGAACCTGGGCCGCCATGTGCCTTCCCCTCAGTACCAGTCCTTGGGAACCTGGACCACAGATGCCCCGATCACAGACATAGAACCCCACCATTACTGGTGAACCCTTGATCGACGAGAACCACAGATCGGGCCTAACCCACTACATTGCCATAGACATCCAGCGCTCCCCTAGCCGTACCAGCGCTCACGCTCCAATGCCCTTACTGGCCACCACGTAGCATGTAGATTACCTCAGCGCTGATGCCCTACGGGCCACGCACCATAACATGTACAAATAGTGTAGACTATATAAACACCAGACAGTCTTGAGCGAACCTCAGACTTGTCTTGGCCATTTCAGCCTTAGATGCCCGGACCAGGAAGGCGCTTTCACGTGATCCCCCTTCCCCCGGTGTGTGTCTGAGGTTGTGCGTGTGTCAAGTAGAGAGCATAAAGGCATATCCTGCCCCTCATCAGGGAGGACACTGAGATTACTAGTTCTGAGGAGTAGCCTCAGAATGCATATGCTTATGTACATGGCGATCACTACACTATGGTACTGAGGTCTACCCTAAAGGTAAGGCCTGTGCGGCTTCTCCATCACGTTTACATACGTAATCATAATTATGTAGCTATCTAGCATGTGGCTGAGGCACTAGTGCTACAGGTATAATGCATGTGGCTACATACCATGTGACCCTCTTGTTAGCGCTGGCATGCATGTTAGAGATAGTAAAGGGCACTTTCGGTACCTCTAGAGGGGGGGGGCGGATGCGTCCTATGTCAACGTAAATTCTGTGACAATCTCAGCTGAGGGACTTCAGTCAATTATCTTAATCTGCCAACTGCCCTTCGCTTAAGAAATCGCAGTTGCGAGCTAGGTTTGCACGCAGATTAATCTGCTAACTGCGGCAGATTAATCTACTGTGACAATAAAATGGTACATCCCGGATTCGAACCAAGGACCTTAGCGCAGATGAGAATAACACCATCGCAGCGTAATTAGTCAACTGAGCCATTGCGGCAACAGGTACCTGTGACCAATTAAAATATATATAACGCAAATTTTACATACAATTTTCGCAAATCATCAAGGCAACTAATTGCTCCAACAAGCATACAGAAATCAATGATAGTGGTAGCTTGATTTACCATGCTTGACCTGGGGCAACTCACCATGGGAAAGCTGAATACACTGGAATCACAGGTCTTTAGAGGCAGATTCATTTGTATTTGTGTTATGGAAGATGTTAAACTGCGAAAATGAAGTTTACAAAATACTCTATATATTGCTTAAAATGGGCACAACACCAGTTGCACTGTAGCTCAGTTGGCTAATTATGCTGCGATGCTCTTATTCTCATCTGCACTAAGGTCCTTGGTTCGAATCCGGGCTGTGCCATTTTATTGTCACAGTAGATTAATCTGCCGCAGTTAGCAGATTAATCTGCGTGCAAACCTAGCTCGCAACTGCGATTTCTTAAGCAAAGGGCAGTTGGCAGATTAAGATAATTGACTGAAACTCTACCTCAGCTGGAGTCTCTGACAACATACTTCCTGTGCCTGCTTGTACTGAGGTGGAAGGATTGAGAAGATGGCACAGGGGATCCAGATTACCCACTTGTCTGGTAGAAGGTAAGTGTTACAACTAAGGAAAATTTGAATCTCTTGCTCATATTGCTTAGGCTAGTGTTGCCGAAGTTCGGTTCAGTTCAGGTTCAGGGGGGTCTGGGGCTGAACCTAGAACTGAACTGACTGCAGGGAGCCTGAACCTGAACCTGAACCTGGACTGAACCTGCTGAACTGGTTCAGCAGGTTCGGTTCATGGTTCGAACTAGGTTCGAACCACTAAATGACTTGCTTTTCTAGTATGTAAATATAATATATTGAGTCCACTGGAGTGACCAATGTGCTGCAATATAAATGTGCCATAGACATTAGAACCATGTAAGAACACCGAGACGCGACCAAACACGCATCAAAATGATGGAGAATGCACCACGGAAAGCCAGCTGGTAGCCATCCGAGGCGGTTTAGCCACAGCTCGACCGATCGTGCTCGACCTCAATCATGCTCGCACAGTGGTAGAGTTTCAGTCACCGAGATTAATTTAGCAACTACGCTTCGTTAGCGCTGCACAGTTGCCCAAGTGCTCAGCTAGCGCCGGAGAAATAAGATTAATCTGTGTTGAGCAGATTAATCCAACTTAATTTCTAAAAATTACGCGAGATGGAATCGAACTGCAAGCCGTAGCAATGCAATGAGCAGACATGAATTATACCATTACACTAAAAGGATTTGTTAGATTACAATTGTATTAATTATACCAAGAGTTTCTTGCTCCCCCAAATTCCGGCCTAACAAAACTTTTTCATCAAATTTTAAGCTCCTAGCCTTGATAGCTCTATGTTGGGTGTAGAATTATGACTATAGTATACTTTTACTGTAGCTAGTGCTTCAACTGACCAATTTCTTAAAGCCAATGAATTACTTGACATAAATTTTTGAATGATCGAAAATTTTTCATTATTGGGTATATAGCATATGAAGAAGCCTATTTGCTGTATTGCTCCTTGGTGTAGTGGTAAGCTTATGGATATCTTGTATGCTGGCCCTGCTGTTTGGAGGTTGAGAGTTCAATCCCTATTAGCGCGGTTTATTTTATCAATTTGGTAGATTAATCTACAGATTGGTATGCACATGGGGAACTGCGCAGCACTAACGAAGCGCAGTTGCTAAATTAATCTCAGTGACTCAAGTCCCTCCACAGTGAACCTTTGCTGGCTTGCGCACAATCTGAAACGTCGCAGAAGCCCTGCAGACACTCTCTGGCTGCTCATCTAGTCAAAGACAGGTACTATCCGACATTTCTCTAGGCTCTCTAGCATAGACAGGTCTGTCCCAACCTCGACTGCTTTCCTATAGCTTTTTCCATGTCTTCTCTCTCTAACCTCTGCGCACCACCTTAGATCTACGGTCTATCGGTCTTGTAAAATAATTTTCTTGTATTCCAGGACAATCCTCGCTGTTTCAGGGTTCGTCTCTGACTTGTCGGGTGCATACTCAAATCTTAGAGCACTCAAAATGTTGTAGAAAACCTTATGGCTCTTTATGTATTTAGGCAACGTGCAGATACAATAAAATACATTGATTACTGCCAAGACGAAGTTAGACGAAGAGCTGTGCTCGAGGCGTTCGCTCAGGACTTAGGGAATCAGTTACCAATGTTTTAATTCGATTTATATCATTCCTGATCCATTCAACGTGCTCCCGCCGTTTGGATCGCTACAAGCTGCGTGTCTACTAGGTATAATGCTCGCCATCGACCCCTAAAACACCTCACCTATCCTGGCACATCCTGACCTGTCCGGGAAACCCGAGAGAAATATTTTTCTGACAACACCAAACTTCAAGTTCTGCAGTGCCTCTATTTGGTGTCTATTGGGCTGCTACATTCCAAAGTGGCTCTTAGTCTTCTTTACAGTGGTAAAACATAACTTTGATGCACAATAATCACTCAAGGCAGCAAATTTGAGCAGTTCAGTAATCAGAATCCATGAGCAGAATGAGTGTGAATTAGCCTGAGGCAAAGCTCAATAACAAACCTTATTAGACAGCTCTGTATATAACCTAGGTTCATGGATATGAAGTGAAACATTGTGGACTACATTTTTTACTTCATCTGACAGCAGTGAATGTAGCCCAGTGCCAAAGAAAGCACAATACTTCCAGCATGGGGTTGAGCTCTCACCATATTGGGAGACTGGAGTATATGAGTGCTGATGCTTGCCATGGTGAAGCCAGTTATCCATAGCTTACTGCAACAATACTATAGCAAAGATGGCAAGAATATGATTGTAATTTATGCTTATCCACCAGCAGTTGCCAAGAATATATTAATGCTAAGTGGTTCAAGGTTCAGTCCGGTTCGAACCTGGTTCAAGGGTACCCATGGCCCCCCTGAACCACGAACCGAACCTTGACATCCTACCCTGAACCGGACCTGGACTGAACCTGAACCTAGGTTCGGTTCTGGCGGTTCAGGTTCTGAACCTTGGTTCTGAACTGAACTTCGGCAACACTAGCTTAGGCACATGCTCATGAATATCTTGTGCTATCTTGGATGGTGAGAGACTTCCTAGCAGTCCCTGGTGTGAGCATCTCAGTTGAATAGCTATTCTCATCTTTGTGACATCTCTGCATCAATGCCAGGAGCTCTCTCAAAGCAAAAAAGACACAGGCCATGTGCACAAAGCAGTGGGTGCAAGAAGGAATGCTACATGTATAATAACCATGAAAACTGTATAAATACCTGGTATATACTGGGAATATAGCCTAAAAATACTCATTCATAGCTGCAGAAAGCAAGCTGCAAAAGAACCAGTGAACACACGGAAGACTGAAGTTTGCCGAAACGAGCTAGGCGCTCAAGAACCCGGAAAAGGTACGCATTCTGCAACCTTGCGAATTCACTCCCTCATTCCGCCCAGACCGCGATCATATACAAGGCTGATGAGTCCAGCGAGGGCTGCAAGATCACGTACGCTCAGCTACTCTGCAAGGCCTGCTCCGTCGCGAACGTGCTCAAGTACCTCGGTGTCAAGCGCTGCAACACCGTGTCCGTCTACCTGCCCATGACCTACCATGCCGCCGTTGCCTTCCTTGCGTGCAATGACAGGGAGCAGGGACGGGGCGCAAGGATATGGTGGGTGGATTGGGGTGCTTATAGGTACATTCAGACACTCTACATCGATACATTGTGATACATTGCTAAACCTTCAGACGTGACCCTGAGATACATACAAATATATTGAGTGTATCGAAGCCTATCCTGGATACATCCGGATGTATTTGGAGTAGGTAAGATACATTTTGCGAGTGTCTACCGCGTATCCTAATGCAGTCTATGGTTTAACCAGTATCCTGATGTACCTGGTACATCTGAATCCATTTAAATACCTTGTATTCTCACTGGGAATCAAGGATGTGATGTCGGAGAAACCAAAACTCCCATATGCCTATCAAAATGTGTCTGCATTCAAAAACCATCAGGTATGCACTTGATACATCTGCATGGTCGCTGTTAGAACGAGGCGGTGTCCCCGGCAACTGAATGATCGAAGTGTCCCAAGCGCAACTTGAGTATACCTATGTTTACGCGAAGCTCAACTGGCTTGCGTGAAGCGTTCTGGGTGCTGAAGGAAACGCATGGCATACCAGCCATATCTGTTTGCGTTTTAAAGATGCTATACTCATCATGTAGAGACGACCATAGTCAGAGAAGGATGCCATATGAGATTGTTGTACCCACGAGACAAAATCGAACACGAAAGAGATCTGTCACATATCACATGGAAAGACGTGTGCTGTGTCCGTCTCCTTGGAGGACAATTGCGGCGCATCCATAGAGTACGTATGGACGGGAGCCCGAGTCCCGACTATTCATCGCGCCAAACTCAAATGACTTCCGAGTCCAATCACAATCCCGATTGACTATATACCGCACTCTGACTGGTCAGGGTGCAGTGTGGTCAACTACTGGCGGTCTACATCGTCACAGGTGATGTATCGATGATGCACAGCCCCCGGGTAATGAATCAGAGAACTGTCAACACAATTTGTCTGGTCAAAAAACTTAATATCATTGTTTCTGCTTGCCACCCATTGAACCGTGTCCGTCCGTTATGCAGACGTCGGTGTAGTCCACCTTTCAAGCAGCGTATATGCTCACAGACGCACATTGCATATTACACAAGATAATCCCGGCATTTCAGTCATCACTAGGCTCACCCAAACAGTTTCTTGATTGCATCATCAGATGATTATACCGAATGGGCTTACTATCAGATGGCCAATATGACGTGATACCCTGCCGCATCCCGTAATCATCAACAATATATCATCTGATAGATGGATAGAAAGGAGATAGTACAGCCTTTGTCGTGAGGCTATGGTACTACGCAGGCTACATTAATAAGGCTTTCCCCTCCACGATTCTCACCTCCTCGACTTCGGACCCCGCTTTAAATGCGATGGACCAAGTATATCCCACTCCCTCTCCTTCCAACCTTTCTGGCAGTCTATTCGGTGGTGAAACATGCGCTATTATGTGAGCACAAATCGTTTCACGTTGAGTTGTTGTCTTTGATGGCCACCAGATTGTACGGGATATCCTGTGCACAAGTTCTGTATTACTTCTGGCATTACGAAAATGATCATCGGTGGCTGAAATGTACGGTATGTGAGCTGATCCTCACTTCATTCGTTTTTTGGATAAAGCCAGTTAGGTTTCCAGTCTGTGGTGAGTGACATTTAGCCCATTCCAGGCAAATTAGATCATAGCCGCACTGGCAATTAGGCTTTTGGATACTGCAACCACATGCTTGGGTGCTGTTGTGAGTTCCGATGACAATTATATAGTATTTTATAATAGAGCCTGTTAGCAGAGCGTCTGGAACAACACCGTGGCTGTTCGCAATGCAGAAATTCAGCCCCCCCCTCAGTGGAGCTGTTTTACGTACAGTGGAAATACCATATGCATTCCTGAGGATGCGCAGTCTGGAGAGTAGGTGCTTTTTAAACATCATAGTAGCACTTGGTTCTGAGAGTGATGTGCCAATGTAGCACTTCGTTGACGGTATATCTCACCATCTTCACCATTTGAAGGTCATAGCTGAGGCATTGAACAGATCGAATTCTTCTGCACAGTAATTGATGCATATCATCATCATTGAATAACACCAACCATCTGATATTACAGACAGCCATCATACTATTGGTTCAATTGTGTGTCTCTATTCTCTCTTTGAACTATAGATAGTGACGAACTTCCTTGTGCAGCTACTATACCTACACAATATGGAAATGTATGATTTATTGACTCTCAACTGGTTGTTTCTTACGGTTCATGATATTTGCTGCTGCTTAAGTATTTGTATCTGCCAAATACCGGATACTGCTGACATCAATTCTGGTAAATTCCACGTGTAACAACAGTGTCTCAAGCTCATCATATTGTCAGATATTCTGTGTTGTGTCCTCCTGTGGTGAGATTTGTGAACATAAGAAATTGTGGGAACATATCATATCTTCTTTATTATGCAGTGATGGGAATCAGTAAGTCATGCATATATAACAGGAGCCATGAGCAATATACTTACAATGCTATAGTAACTGCTGTGACTGGGCAAGTGTTTATTATCACTGTTGATACTGAGTATTTTCTGGCTGAATGCTGACCCTAGATTTAAGTATGGAGTTCCTGGATCCAATTTCTTTCATGGACTCTTGGAAGAATTAAAGTCACAGTTTTCTCTGGAAGTAGGGTATATGCTCACCTCATACTGGCCCCTACTCTCACCACTTTTCTTTTACTTAGTTCCCTCCTGTCTCCCAAATGGTCTTGTCTTCTTGCACAGATATCATGATCACAATGCTGTTATGGAGTAGAATGCATGATCATCATCAGGTGACAGTATTCCATAGGTAAAAGCCAGAATCACTGATTCACAGACAGGATAGTACAACTAACACAGCTATTAGCACTAGCTCAATGGTCAATAAGACGAAAAAATTCATCATTGAACGTGGTATGATGACAACGTAAAGAACACCATAACATTCCCTGAATTGAAAGAGACTAATAACCAACCAGGGCAGTGCAGATCCTTCAAATAATCATTGTGGGTATCTACTCATGATGTGGTCTGTAACTGCTGAAAGGACAACAGTATTTATCTGGGTACTACAATCTCTTTGTAATTAACCCATATGCTTGGATAGCAGTACACCTTGTGGGGAGCAAATGTGAGTGATATGCACAGTGCATTGCATGTTTAGCCCCTAAACTATTGATGAGCAGTATATGCAAACTCCATGCTTGCATTGTATGTGTCTTATGAAGACTGTCATACAAAATATGCAGTGCCTTGACAGCTAACAACAATTTCTCAGATTGAATGCTCGCAGGTACATCCGAAGGATTGGTACTGAACATGATTACATTGATGGACATCAAATAATGTTGGCGGAGGTCAATATGCACAACATCAATGCTGTAGGCTCAGACGGCAGCCAAGGGTAGATGAAAATGACTAGGCCGACAGTAACAGATCATAAGTATGAATATGTATTCTACAAGTAGCACTACCAAGGAGCACAATATGGGAGGGACACTGAGATGCAGGAATATAACAAGTCACCGCTTACTTGACCGAGCCTGACGCAAGGAGCAGCTGATTCTGTGCGAGCGAAAGTGTATAAGGTCAATTGCATCCGTAGAATGCGAGTTTATGAGCATGCAGGGAAACTCAGATAAGAAATATCAGTGAAACCCTGCAAATGCAAATGAGGTGAGTTCCTTGGTCACCAAGAGTGTGGGGATTTTATTCACGGCCCTGTTGAAAGCAGATGCAATGTCTAAGGAGCTTTGAGACACATCAGGGATAGCCAAAACGCCTGATCGACACCCCATAGCTGGCAGTCACGATTGACACTCCAATCTACCTCCACGAAGCAGCACTTGCGACGGCTTAGCTTATTAGCCACCACGACAATCAAACACCTATTGTATATGCGACTAGTCCGCCATCACCTTGCTATCGCACTGTTTATACTGAGTTTTGCTGTTTCATGCGAGGGAGTAGTTGCCATTGGTGAGAGCCGCGATGTGTAGACGAGGTACATCACGCTCTGATCTATCGACGCATGAAGGCAGAATTATCCATGAGATCGACGTTTAAGTGCAGCATACAGGTTGTGTCTTTGCGCAGTCTAATTTTTGACAAAGATTTGCCAGATAGACCAAATATTTAGTCGCTGAGCAAGGGGGGAGGGTTGCTAGTCAATTCACCTATGCTAATGGGACTAGGATACCATCAAGCGTTAAGTCTGGTTCGATTTCGCCTACATCAGAATATACAAGAGCAATCGCGAGTTATATCTCCGTTGGACTTTAAACATGCAGGCGGAATGCACTGGAACCAAACATGCCGCATTAATCGCTGAATGAACAGTCTTAGTCATCAGCGCGCCACAGGCACGCTTCATATCACTCTGTTTTATGCGTTCGTTGCGTCGCGCTTCTGTACACTTGACTGCCTTCTAATGGGTATGCTGTATGCCATTTATTCAAATCATCCAGAGCTACAATAGTACAGCGGGTGGAATAAAACCATCTGTCTGACTGCCAATTTATTTGAGCTAGAGAATAAGTCCTTTATTAGCTATCATCGCCTGAGGCATTGTTATGTCGGAGTTACACACTACTAGCTTCATCCTAAAAGGACTTCCATCATAGTGAGGGGATGACCCCATTCTGATGATCACGGTGGTAAATTCGCAGATTTCTGGAACTTACATGTTAAAAGCACTCAATTATGCTTCATGGCTGTGCCACATGATCCCCAGTGAGAATCCAATGTATTTAAATGTATCCAGATGTGTCGGATACATTTGGATATAACGCGAACCATAGACTACATTAGGATACATCGTAGACGCTCATACAATGTATCTCATCTACACTAAATGTATCCAAATGTATCTCGGAGAAGTTTTGATACATCAAATATATCTGAGTGTATCCTCAGTGTTGCATAAGAAGGTCCAGAGATATCTACTACCGGCGGTACCCGAATGCGCCCCAGAAATATCTCAATCTACCTATATTCATGCTCCCCCCATGCCTGCTCCCTGTCCCTACTCCCTGCCCCAAATCCCCATTGCGGAAAACTGACAGTTTTCCCCATGTTCATAGAATTGTCTTGCATTCTGCAGTATATGAATGAGTATTTTTAGGATATTTCGGAGTGATGAAATACATACCAGTCTGTTCACTGTAGCGGTTACATCTCACAATAAGTGTTGGAAGTCGACGCGCTCGGCGCGCGATGGTGCAATCGGAGTCGCACATCGATCGGAGTCAATAGGCGGAAATGGTGGGCGCAGTGGGAGTCGGGGGGCTGATAATCGGGGCGGTATGGGCAGATGAGTCACCGTTAGTATAAAATGGGACGGATTGTACGTACCTACGCCGTGCGTTTGTAACCCATCCAGACGAAGTCCCTGGAGTCCGAAAGGGAGCGCGTAGCCTCACGAGCGGGCGCCTTCCCATGAATTTCGACAATAAGAACAGTTGCGCACTAACCAAATGCAAGTAGACAAGACAAAACTAAAAACTAACGGCTTAAGTACTTATGCGCACGGGTGGTCATCCACTCACGTGTGGTCATTTAGCTCCTCTTGAAGCTAGAGGGGGATCCATGGAGTTGCCTCGCCAAGACCCAGAGACCAACTGGATATGAGAAAAGCACAGGGAGAAGACAAAATACACTGCACCGCGCCGTGAGCCCGTTTATGTGTAGCGAAATAAAGTTCAAGGGGCGACAGAATAGTGAATGAACCTAAAACAAAGTCATGAAATGACGTGATGATACTGCGAGTTCAGGTAGAAGCGTTACTATAAATGGATTGTGGCTAAGGTGTGACGTGAAGATGAGAAGGAGTTGGTTGCAAGCTGCATCACCAGCGAAAACGTGCTCAATATACACGAAAGACCTGATGTGGATGGTGCACAATATGCCTTGGCTGCTGTGTGGCTGTAGAAGGTGCTTTTGCCCCAAAAAGAGAGATCCTCTTCTGGGATTGTTCACCTCAGCCACAAAGATGTAGAGTTTCAGTTTGATTTCTACAGGTATAATGTATTTGCAATGATTTGATCAAAAGCAGGGGTATGGATGGACGCATATTAATAAACGGTAGTGTGGCAGTACAGAGGGCGGCAACGAAGCGTAAGCGTGTTAACCACAACAATATATGCACGACTCTAGATGCAACTCCCTTGCTCGTACGAAATTGCGTTACATAATCATACACGTACGCAACGTAACTGCAACCTTACCGTAAGATCTGTTGTTCAATGGCATATGTTAATCTACGAAGCAGGTCACATGATCTGTAGATACACTTGGATTACATTGGATAGATTTCGGTACATCGAACTTTTCTGGATAGATTTACATACATCAGGATTCATTGAGATATATTTAAATACCTCGGATTTTCACTGGGCATGATCTGCCATTGTCTAGCTGAAGGACGTGGTATCCGTATTTGCAATCTGTACAGCTCGAGAATCTCAAAATTTGAACTCTCTCCAAAAGCTGTATTTTATTGTCCGAAAGATGCTATCTTGAGCTGCTGGTGCTTTCTTTGTAGACAAGTAAGCATGTATTATTGATGAGCACACTTAACTCGAGTCTGGGTGCTTGGTTCTACTTCACCACGTGCCCAGCTTTCATGCTGTACTGCCATTTATGTGTATTCAGCCAGCGCTTGCCCCAGTTTGGGTATTCTTGTTCAGAACTCGTGTGCACATGCTGGTCATGTAAGGGAGAACTGTGGGGGACAAGTCATTGGACTTGTAAGCCATCATCATGAGGCAATAATCCAAGCTCCCAGACTAGTGGTCAAGATGAAAAGTGGGCAGGCACACAATAAGATGAGTAACATGACCCAGAGCATCCCCCCTAGGCCAAGAATACTAAGACTGAGGAATACCCACAGTCACATACAAATGTATGTACATGTGGCACAGCAAAGAGTAAGTGTCTACCCTAAACTATGGAGTCCATGTGGCCCATAGGGGCATACAGTAATCATATGTATGTAAGCATATACATAGGCATAATTGTGCGGCTACAGGCTGTGGCTGGTAAGCTGTAGAGTCTGTGCTGTATGGGCATCAAACCATCTTGAGGTCACCTGAGACTGTGGCACCAGTCCAGGTGCTTGAGTCCAGCACTAAGATAAGAGTGTAGTGTGGAGGGTGTGTTGTATATAATCTAGGCATGCAATAAGTAGAGGTGCTGGATGTGTGCTCTTGAGATCCAAAGGCTTTGAGGCTTGTAATAAAATTGCAACAATACCTAGAAGATCTTGTCACAAGAAATTGTGGCATTTTTCCCTTATTTTTGCGCTTTTTATATCGATTTTTAGGCTTGTTAGACCGTCTGCGGAGCGGCACATGCATAGGTAGATAAGCTTTATCTTATCTCGTTGTCTTATGGTCACGTTGTAGCATCTTGAGTAGCACGTTACCTAGTTACTGTAGGCACATGATCCTTACTGCGCACAGACCGTCTCTTTAGGGTAGACAAAAGGTCTTAGCTAGTGGGTCACTACATGTATATATACAGGCGACGTCTGAGGATAACTCCTCAGACTTAGGATTTTGGCCTAGGGGGCATGTCCCCTGGTCACCTCTTTTATACCCTCTGCTGCGTGCTTCTGCAAGCCGACTTATCACTGAACGACAAGCTCACTGCATCCTACTTGGGTGTGGGGCCCTCTATTCATTGCATCTTACACTATCTTCTCTTTTACCTGCTAGTCTGGGGGCACCGCAATACACTCATGGGTCACGACTTCAGGCAATATGGCAGGCTGTCTCAATAGATGTGCCTTCTTGTGCTCCACCATTTGGAGTATGGGGGGTTATTAGGGATAGGAGTGGTGGATATAGGGGTTCCCCGCTGGGGCGGGTAGCACAGTGGTTTCCGTGTCAGATCTGAAAAAAATTATATGCCATATTTCTGTGACAGATAGTTGAGTACACAGAGGATGTGCTTATCTATCCTGTTGCCATTGTTTTAGGTCCTGGGTATGTAAGTCTTACAAAGACTTCCACTCAAGCAAGCAAAGCCATAGAATGGAGCTACAGTGGTGCTGAAGATCTCAAGTTATCTGGAGTAGTCAATTGCTTTACATATATGGTTGAGACTGTTGTTCAGACCAGGTGTGGGGATTTACACATGCAATGATCTCAGACAAGAATCAGGGCTATATTACTGACAAGGCCACTAAAACCTTAGAGTGAACTGAGGGGAGCAAAGTGGATGAATGCCAAGTTCAGACTGGGGTTATCAGCTGAATGAGGCCTGCTATTATACTGCTAGGTTGTTTGTATGTGTTTGTACTATAATGACTGTATATAGTAACTAGGGAGTCTGGGCCATGACTAGGATAGGGGTCTAAGCCAGACTCTGAAACGTAGAAGCGTAGTAAGATATGAAATACGTAGTGGTCATCATGGCCATGTGGGAACATGGTCATGGGTCGTGTTGATTAGGATCTGGGTTCCTTCCAGTGTATGATCCAGGCTTGAATGGGCAGCGGAAGCCTTGGGACTGGATCTGGCTCGTTGTCATTAGGAAAAGCTTTTGCCTGTGACAATTACTTGCTCAAGGCATAAAAGGTCAAGTCAAGTCTGGGGTGCTACCTAGCTTGAGGGCCAGTATACATGCACTACAGATGTTTGTACATGTTTGGCTACTGTACAGTATTATATTGTGATTGTAACCCAGTAATGGGGTGAATATTAGGCACATAAGGTGTCTGGGGTCTTGGCTACCATATCTGTGGGGGTATTTGTTATCAACAGTACCAGTGCCGCTGATTATTTTTTCCTTGACACCTCATTGTATGAAGGGACTTAGCATTCAACCGCTCTGCTGCGCACCTTATTCTATGGATCCCCATCCAACTGGTGATCCTCATTTCATGTACAACAGCCCTATGCCCATAGCTGCTCAACGTATCAGGTTCTAGCTGATATCATGTGTCTAACCACAGGGCTTCTATGTTTCAGCTCTTGTTGCACTCAACTGCAACATCTTGTATTTATCTACTTAGCACACTAGCCTTACAGACTTAATGGTAGCAGTACCATGGACACTATGACCCCAGTCAATAGTGAGTAGTATATAATCCGATGTAAAATGTTTGTTGAGTTCCTCAGCTTGACCTTGTTGCAATTACAAGGATCTTATACTTGTTCTCAAAGGCTTGAGCAATTAAGCCCTCAACTTGTATATCGACACTCTGACTCTGCAGAGTTCAACAAACAGTGTGCTGTTCTATATGCTGAGTAACTCAACTTGGTTATTTCAGCTGAACAGATATTTGATCTGTAACAGAAGGTCGAGCTCTAACCAGCTCACTCACTGAAGTGCAAGCCCATGCAATGATTTGACCTGAATCTCCCAGCACAGTTGATCCAACTGCTCCCTCAAGCATATCGACAAATCTACTACACAGACAAGCTGTCATAGTTTTTGTGTCATGCAAGTATTTGCCCAACCCCCGGTTCAAACTCACAGACATACACCTAGATAGTCACATGATCACAGTCTCAGCATTAGGGTACATCATGTAGTACCGCCTTTAGGTCAGCTGACATGCTTATGTACGCATTCCACGGAATGGACAGTAGCTACGCTTGGGCCCCTTTAGGGCAGGTAGTTACACAATGCATCATCTCATGTATATAGTATAGTTGTTCTGGGGCTTACTCCCCAGAACTGTTATACTCGACGTGGGGGCGTGTCCCCTCAGACTTGTCTTCTACTCACGTGCATCCTACCCTCTAAGTGTGACACTGGCTGCATAGCCACCTCAAGGGCCATAGGCCCTGTCTTTGTGGAGAGATAGGGTCATTAGGGGTACGTGACACAATCTGTGTCACAAGCCCAAGTGGAGAGATCCTTCTGCAGGATTCTTCATGGCAGGAGGATACCTAACCATCCCCACCCTGGACCAACTCACACCCAGCTGGGTGCAAGTTCCCCCATCCTCTAACCATCCTTGGGATCAGACACATGCCATGTTCAAACGATTTGGAACAGTCACAAATTTGATGATGCCCACCTACATGATTAACTGAACAGGTGATGGCCAACAACAGACAAACCCTCCTCCACCAGAGGAATCATGGGTGTGATAGGTACAGCCTTGGGTGGCAGTATCATTTGGGAAGTGGAAGCACAGGCCAGGGTGCAGGGGGAATGGCCAATAACCCTCCACCAGTTAATAATCCATTTACTAGCAATCCTGTCGGAGCAAACTGTCACACATTTTCTACAAAAGAATTAAAGTCGTGCAGCACCCCCTCCAGCTACTTCTACAGAACATACAGCATTCCTATGGCCCTATTCAGGCCTTTACAGTGGTCCAGGACTTATCAGGTCATGTGACTGGAAAGTCATGTGATCTACTCTCTTTCATCAGATTAGATAGTGCTGCTAGGTACCATCACAGGAACCTAAGTCAGGTGACTCTATCTTATCTCTTATTGTCACAGATTTATCTGAGACCCTAGCAATTTTCCACACATTATAGCAGTCTATCCAGAATTACCACATCTAACTACAAGTTATCCTGGGGTTATCCCATATTGCCAACATGCCGAGCTAATGCAAGGCCTTATTGCTTACATACACCACCAACACACTACAAAGCAACCACGACTAAGCATGACACACTAGTCAGGACTCATGTGTCACCCAATGTCATAGCTACAGCCACCCAGACCCAAGCCCAGACTTATGACCACGTAGTAACATCACCATCAGCATAGCCACAAGGCTCGCCCTGGTACTACATCACACAGTCCAGACCAAGCTATGTCATCACTACGTCAACCGGTCTAGCCGTAAGGCCAGACCATTACATCACAGCCCTTATCTGTAAAGCCCAGGCTTATGATGTCACCGAGCATGCCATGCTCACACAATGACACAAATCTAATGCCGTACGTACTAGTGTCCAAGTGGACCTGCTGGCAATATAGTCACCTCAAGGTAACAGTGTTGAGGTACCAGACTAGCACGCAGAGTTTGGGAGAATAGACATGTGGAACTCACCCCAACGCCAATGATATCAAGACTGAGGTTGTAAGACCTCAGTTGTAGGCTTATATACATTGGTTGTGCACGGTACTACTGTAAGTGACCCAAATACTCTGGGTCACCCCCCAATACATGACGCCCTACTAACTAGTCGCCCCCTAAGACGTAGTCGATGGTGGAAAGAGCCCAAAGGCTGTAACGTCGAAGGTAACTCGCGCAGACTAGCAGGGTGACGCACGCAGCAGAGATGGAGTAAACATGCCCTAAGGCATGGTCGAGAGAATAAAGGTTCTGGGGTACAACGTCCCAGAACCCTAAGCTTATATACATGATAGTAGCGCTGTAGCCTAAGTAACTACCCTTGCCCTAAAGCGACGTGGCCTATGCGCACACGCCTAACGGTCAGGATCTCGAACGCTTATGTAAACTACCATGTGACCGGGGGTTAGCCACGCGCTAACTAGTATGGGGGTGGTGACGTTGTAAGACATCACCTGATGGTGTATCCAGGAAGTCGAGGGTTCGACTCCCGGTGTAGGTAAATGGTGAGGCGTCACCAAGAAAAACCGTGACAGTAAGTACTGACCCTAAAGTAAAGGTCCGTGTGTGGGTGTAGATAACACCGCTGACTAAGCAATATCATGTGACCAGAGACTCTGTCTAAAGGATACACTCATACCGCTACACTACGACACACCGATCATGTGACTACAGCTCATGAAATGCCCTGGTTCGACCCAGGGAGGGGGTAGTCAATATGATGCCACAGAATCTGTGACACACAACTATGGCACCATAGCATAATAATAGCCGCAAGGCATTATTGCTACTGGTCCAGCACTTGTGGACCACCTCTGAACTCTGGCACAAGCCAAGTCCCAGACTCTAGCCTCACGGCCCAGTAGTCCCTGGCCCTCTAGGCCACCTCATCATAGCTACAGCCTCGTGGCCTCAGCAAATGGCATTACTGACCCGGTGCACAGCCTTAGTCACCCCCTGGACCTGACAAATAGCCATAGTCCCTCAACATACCAGATCACTGGTCTCCCTATACCTGGGCTGCACCCGTTTCTAAGTCAATCAAAAGGTGACTAAACACATTCATTCCTACTGGTCCAGCCATTACCGATGGACACGGCCATTGTAGATAGTGGACTTAGCTGTATATGCCCTTATGGTGCACAGACCATGTTCCTTTAGGGTAGGCTTACTAGTAATAGCACGTGCCTCTCCCTGTACATATTTAAGATCAGAGCTTGACGCTCATAATCTTTAGTTCTATTCTTCTCGGCTAGCACTGTAGAAGCACCTCTCACCTCTGCTGTGCTTGACTGGCTCCCTTGTTGCCTATTTCCCTCACCTTAGGACCATAGGTGGTGAGTCCCACAGCTAGTCTGTGTCAGTACTGGTGACATCTGGGACATATAGGACTCCAGAAATCTAGCATAGTATATAAACTCCTGTAACTAGTGTTGAGGCTCTTCAGCTCGACCTTGTTGTATAAACAAGAAGTCTTATACTCATTCTCAAATGTAGGAAACTGTGCTCAGTATACTCTGAGCCCTGAACTAAGGCTCCAACCATATAATATACATGTACAGGAAATCAGTAAATATATGGTATATGGTATATACATGGTATATACATAGTATATACATGGTTTACATGGTTTTCAGATGGTAGATTTTTCAGACATCTTGACATAGCCATTGCCTTGCCCATATGGCTATGGAGATTGTCTCCTCCTTCAACAACATGCCACAGGTATCAGCACTTGGCTGATGCAAGGGAAAAATTGGTGTTCAGTATTCAACAGCCACACTAGTAGCTGGAATGGCTTAGGAATTGTGCACAATGTGTGAGATGATGGGAAACTTTTACACATGAGTCTAATGCATGATGCAATCACTATGTGGGATATTATATAGCATAAACATAAATCTGATCTTACCTTCCACCAAATGAGAGGGTAAGCAGAGTGTGTGAATTATGACTTAACATCTTTGCATTTGTGCAGTGGCCACCAGATTGTCCAAATCTCATATTGCCACTGCACCATACAATCTGTAAGACACATAACTAGCTCAAGTACATATTCAAAACAACAATTATGAGAATGTAATATGAATGCATTCACAACAACCATATACCATATAATATACCATGTATATACCATGTACTCGGCCATGTGTAAATACATGTATATAGTATATATATAAAACCATGTATACATGGTATATACATTATATGGTTGGAGCCTTACCCTGAACAACTGACACAGTTTTACTGTGACATACGATACTAATGCCCCGCTTAAGACCTAACGTCTAAGCACCAAGACCTATCGTCTTGAAGGGTGACTGGATGGGTGTTGACTAACGACCCAAGGTAGACGGTAACTAAGGAGTAGCGTCGACCACCAGTCTAGCACGCAGAGGATCAGAGTAGGACTGAGGGACTCGCCCCAATGCCGATGATAATCGAACTGAGGTTGTAAGACCTCAGCGAGTAGGTTTATATACATGGGGAGCCAACACGCTACTATGTAAGTACTGCCCTAAAGACAAGGGCCGTGTGCTGTCTATCATGTGCCCCAGTATATACCATGTGACCTACTTATCACGTGACCGTATGTCCTGTCGGACAAGTACGCTATCTACCGCTACACTACCGGGCACCAGTCATGTGACTACTAGAACGTGAAGTCCTAGGTTCGAGCCTAGGAGGGGGTAATACATTAAAACATGCCACAAAATCTGTGACAACAACTAAGTCCCCAAAGTGCACATCGACTTCTTAGACTTAGGCAAGTCAACTTGCATTTCGAAGCAATATATTCTTTAATCTGTACTGAATATCAAATGATCCCTAGAGTCCCAGTGACTTAGGATGAAGAACCGAAGATTTATATTCACGACTTGAATATAGTGAACGGGTATACGACCCATAACACTACATCATGTTTGATTTACTGTTCCCTGATATGCATATCAGCCTCAATATGAGACAATATTGGAATCAAGTGCATATTGAGGATTCCACAAACTACTATTCCTCTATGAGATTCTCACCACCAGAAGCTGAGATGCAACCCAATACTATGAGTAAGAGGATTGAAACATCTACCATGCTAACTTATTGAGTTATCAGTGTATCCCATAACACGAGGCAGCCACAGGTGCACATATACATACATCTTCTGCCAGCTTGGAATGGCCAATAGCATCTATCAGAGACCCTGTGTTTGCAAGCATCCAAGCACTCCCCATAATTGCTGTTGCAGGCACACATAACCAGAATGTACTGTACATTTCTCCGAAGTAGTTATTTCCAGAGCCCCAAGAAAGACATGCTACGTACACACATCACAATACAAGCCCCAAATTACCCTATGCCTATTCTACAACCTGATCAAAATAGAACACACATTTTGGACGGACCATCGCCTCTAACACCCGCACCCCGCACCTAAAGAAGCAGCACGAGGCCGAGCACGACGCTGGCTGCCAACCCGAACACGCTGACGCCAATGCGTCCCGCAGCGCCCTGCGCGCCGATCGCACCCGCCTCGACCCAGTCGCGCCACGCGGCGTACATCTCCACGACGAACGCCTGGCCCTCGGGCGAGCTCCCGCCCTGCACGCTCCAGTCGTACGGGTCTACGACTGGCCCGAGCCACATCTGGGGCGAGAAGTGGAGCAGGCCCGCCCCTTCTGACTGGGAAGACGGGGAGGGCACCGCATACGACGCGTACGCGCTAGACGTGGTAGACGCAGGCTGCGACGACGGCGCGGTGCCGGCGGCGCCCGTGACGTAGGTCGCGGCGTCGTACGTGTACGACGTCGACAGCGGGGCGAACGAGGACGTCGAGACGTTGTACGTGGCGGAAGGGGTGGTGGACGAGCCCGCGCTTGCGTTGGCGGTGAGCGAGCTCGCGGGGCCCACGCCGTTGCCGGTGCCCCAGGCAGCGTACGGCCCGCTCGCGCTGAGCGCCTCTCTGCACTTCTCCGCGAGCGGCAGGTGCCTGTACACAGCCCCGGCGAGTGCGAGGCGGTACACGGTCGACGCGAGAAGCGCGGTGCTCGATGCATCAAGGAAGGTGCTGCTGTCGTTCGCGTAGTTATGGAAGAGGTATGAATCCTGATCCTGGACAGCCATTAATTGGGGCTTCGCATCAGGATCTGATTCGGATCTCACCAGGTACGAATACATCCCGTTGTGAATCTCGGCGACCCAGTTCTTCAGATCGTTCATTTCATCAGACAGGTCGCTCGCGTATTGCGAGTGCACCATTGTAGATAGTACACGAAGCATTCCTGCGGCAGCCCAGGCATTCCCTGTCATCAGAGCAGCGTCAGTCAGTGAATAGGATCGAAGAAGAATACCTTCAAGGAATATCAGGTAGAAATCAGATCAAAGAAGAGAACGGCGAGAAGTGCGGGAACAGGCTGGCGATCCGATATCAAATGGAAGAGAACGCGGGCCTTCGAAAGATTGGCCACTGCATGTGCCTCGAGCTTCGTGTGGGATGAGGAAGCGTACGTTCAGCAAATGCCATCGGTGTTATTTTCGAAAGAGTTAATCAACGGGTAGTTTATCAGATTTCGTGAATTCGATCCGCGCTGCATGCGTCATGTGATACAAGAAAAATCGTAGAGAACGAGTTGTTATTCTGGCACAGTACTGACCAGTGGACCAGTACCCAGGGTCATGATTGTTGTAGCCCAGCAAGATGTGCCTCCACATGCTCATTTTGGAGTCGTACAGGTACTGGCGGTAGAGCTTAATCTAAGAAAAGGCATGTCAGCCACGCACACATTGATGGATCCGCGTTGGATCCCGGAACAAGGACAACGGAAAGAGGACGCGTCGTCATAGCTAGCAACAGCCGACACGAGATGGACAGCATTTTAATTCCTTGCGCACACGACCTCGCGCCATAGGCGAAGGCAGGGGAGTCAGGCACGGTGCTCACCTGCGTGTGCGCCTCGGTGAGCAGGGTCTTGTTGTCCTGGAGGACGCCGGCATAGGCGAGGAAGGGCGGGACCATGTAGACGTTGTCTGCCCTGGAGAGACGCGGAGAGCGAGTCAGCAACGACGCGGCGAAGACGGGGGCAGGGCAACAAGAAGCGCAGAGGCAACGTATGGCGCGGACGTGTTCATGCGACGAGGAGCGGGAGACAGCATGCGTGACCTGGAGCAGAGGAGATGGCGGACCGCTCACCACAGCTGCACCTGCTCGATGCGATGGCTGATCGCCCCGTCGCTCGTGCGCGGGACGACGGTGAGCGTGTACTCGAGCTGCTCCTCGATCGCACGCGCGTACGTCACGCCCTTGCCCTCACCGGGCAGCGTCTCGTTCGTGCTCGCGTTCACCCGCGGCTGATTGAGCGGCGGCTCGTCCGCGCCCGTCCAGTTTGCGAGGAGAAACGCGACGCCAAGGCTCGCAGGATCGCCTGCCGCGCCGCCATCGACGTAGATGAACGGCTGGGGACCCGTCGCGTTCGAGCGGTTGGCAGCGGCGTTGTACGCGATCTGGAGCGGGGGCGCGAGCGCGGACGCATTGTAGTAGAGGGTGCTGGTCGCGGTGTTGCTGGAGGTGCCGTTCGACCAGACATAGGTGACGTTGGCCGGGAGGGATGCGGGGGGCGGAATGGACGCGTTGGCGAAGACGGCGAAGGCGGGGGCGAGGGCCTCGGTGAGGGCCTCGGCGGCGGTGCCCAGCTCCCAGCTGCTTGTGAGTCAGCGCTAGCAGCGACGAGGAGGAAAGAAGACAAGTGGACATACGTCTGCGTCGCGCCGAGCCAGAGATCAGAGCGGACGGCAGCGAGCTGCGCGTCGGAAAGCGACTGGGCGCGTGCGGGGGGCGCGAGGAGGGCGAGGGCGGAGAGCAGCGGGACAAGGACCATGGCGGTCACAGGCAAGGAGGGGCGCCAAGTGAGCCAGGGCAGGCAGGCCGGTTGAGGAAGCGGGCTTGGGGCTGGTCATGGCCGATGGAGAGCAGTGGCGTCCGTTCGCCGCCAGTCGCGTCGCCCGCGTAGGCGCTCGATGTGCCCCGTAATGCTCGCCATCGCCTGACCGCCGTTTTCGCAATGCTGCTCGCCGCCTCTGCAAACGTCTGGGAGGGGGACGATATGCGGAATCAGCCACATGACCGTTCTGTGATTGAAGTGGTAGTGGCTGTCTTGGGCTTATCACTTGGATTATCTACCCCATTAGGAACTTCCACACTGTAATCGTAATAGTGGCGCCAGTGGTACCTGGACCTAATAGTCGCCGTGCACATTATCAGCTACAAAGTGTACGTCCCAATTGCAAGTTAGCAAGGATGGGTATCGAGTAAGTTGTAGGTCAGTCATATCTGTCCATCTCGGCCTCAGAGATGTCCGTCACGGTGACGTTCTCGGCATCTGACCTTCGTCCATCCTCACATACGGGCAACCACTCTCCCATGTTGAGCATCTGGATCTTATGTAATTATAGTGTTCTATTGCTGCCTGAGAACTTCTGATTTCTCCGCTCCGTGGAGATTCTTGCATCCGCTTCTCTGGATCATACTGGCGATGCCCTTCGATCTGTGCATCAATTTGCTTCACGCTTCAGCTTCATCTATCAGAGAGCTTGTTGGATTTAGAACAACTGTAAGTGCTTCTTGACGTGCCCATTCATCCTCCTTCTGTGTATCTGCTTCCCGTTTAGCACTGGTCTCCAGACGATTCGGGCGTGTTCCCTTGCTCGCTCTGCCCGCCTCTGCTTCTGAACGCCCAGCCCACATTTATCAATTCTACGAGCTTCCCTTCACAGAAACTGATGATTGGTATAATCCAATACGATGTTCACATATTTGGTTGTCTCGTCTGTCTTGAAGACTTGCGTACAATGCGTTGATGGAACGTCAAGGACCAAACACAGATTGCTTTGCGTGATTGAATGGAGCCCGCTTCCCAAACATCCTCCACAGCCTAAGCATGATGCTCGGAGAACCTCTTCTGGCATGTTTGAACAATTGCTTATGCTGTTTCGTTTGCCGTTGAGCGAAGTTGCGGAGTGCATTCAACCTTCACAGGTATCCGTATACATCTGAACTAGTGCCTGTTTCAAATATGGACGAAGTCCGGAGACACACCACACAGCACAATAGTGCGAAGTAGCAGTACGTACACCACGCTCTGTATACGAGTAATCGAAGATTGTTCTCAAATCTGAGCTGTGAACATAGTCAATATTGGCTAAGTTCCATCGTACTTGCCAAATGCACCTACAGCGGTCATGTTACGCACGTTCATCAGTGCCCACGTAATTTGCCGCAACACCAATGCCTCGGATGTACCTGCGAACGTTCAATCTGTGATTTATTGGCCAACTGTCAGGACTCAGTTTGACTGAAAACTGTCATGCATCACTTACGTCGCGAGTAAAGAGTTCACGTATACTATATCAAAGCATTTGAGTAACCACACACACAGTGGCTTGTTCCGAACCATTCACATTTGCCCGCAACCAGATGTAGCGCTAGCCAGGAAAACGGATTGATCGGTAGGCTATACATCCCACCTACGTACTGTTACATTTGACTCTTAGTGAGAGAGCCTGCACGATGAGCGAGATCATACGGTGATGATTTGAAGTGTCTGTACTATACTATTGGACAGTCAGCTTTGAACTTACGAAAGACATGTTCAGAGTTCCTCACGTCGTCAATGCGCCTCGTTCAATGAAAAGTTGCTTTAGCTTACTAATCATAGACGTAGTGCTGTTTATTGATTGTGAGAATATCGTTCATAGCTGATATACGGATTGGTGAGCTTCCCACTTACCCTTCAAAGGCTGTCTTTTGGCGGTACATAATGCTACATAGTAGCACAATGATCATAATATCTGCCAAAGAAGCAGAAGCCATTTGGCCTAGGAAAAATCCCTGAAGCAGCACCATGGCACTGAGGGTCAACACAGGTTTAAGGTGAGCAGATTCCTTACGTCTACGGATGGGGAGGTTCCTGGAAACCATCCAGGCAGAGGCGAAGAATCGAGGACAACCACAGGCCATCTTGCGGGGCATGGTTTGACCATGTATTCTACATCGTTACTTAGAAGACGTTGCTTACCCATGAAGAGAATTCACTGTTCTTTAGTTAGTATATCACGGCATTAACCCATCTATTGTGTGGAGCTCACTGATTCCTAACCCTACATCATCGAGTAACGACTGAGCATAAGGTGTCATTGTCAGTAATTGCCTATCACTGAATCTCACCGCAGGAGCCCATGATCAATATGGCCTGAGGGAATATGTCAGCTCGACCAATGAATGACCAGACGAACTCGCCAGAGTGAAAGTCAAGAGCACCCGATACGGATATCCTGTAGATACAGATACTGAAACGTCACAGACAATATTGTAAGATCTCTCGGTTTAGCAGACAACACTTCATACCTCCCCGAATCGTGTGCAAATAGTTGCTGCACGAATCAGAATGTTATAAAGATAGCAAGGAGAGACGCACTATCACATACCATTGGACAAACAATACCACAGTAGCCTGCAAGGCCAAGGAAGACATGAAACGGTGCCCATACATGTACAACGATCACTCTGACACTTACAGCGCAGAGAAATCCAACCTATGCAGTGAGGAAGCTATCAATACTTCAACAATTTCAGTAGATGAGCAGGACCGTACCTCCCACGCATAGCTGTATACGATCAACGGAGCGCAGTTACGGTGAGTGTTCAGCGGTCGTTTGAGAAATATTTACCCTGCATTTGATATGGAACTGTATTCGGCAATATAAGGGAGATTTAAGGGACATCCCATATGGCCGATATGATAAAACTTTGGGACAACGAAATCCCACAGGACCTGCGCGCGTATCGAGTTTCCCAGAGTTGGGGTTTCTGTAAAAATACTCACAATGGTATTCAAGCATGAGATTGTGGTATCAAGAACCCTGGACGCAGACGTGACAATTTCCGAGTGTCAGATAGCTCAAGGAATGGCCGCGGTATACAGCGTACCATAGTACGGCAACCTGAACATAGTCAACTAAGGTGAAGGACAAAGCTACGCCTAGTTCACATACCATACATTTCAGCCAGATGCGATCGTCCGTGTAATGCCAAAAGTAATACAGGACTTGTGCGCAGGACACGCCGTATAAGCTGGATCATGTGAGATTCAGCTTCCCTAGGAACGTATCATGCTTACAATATAGCACAAGTCACACCACCAAAAAGACTTGCAGCCAGAAGAGTAAAGTCGAGGCTACTTCCCGCCATTGTGTTCGGAGCAGGAACCGCGGACTGAGAAGCAGCGTTCTATGGAGGGCAGTGAGGTGAGATGTGCATGGTTTAAATCTACCGTTGCCATATTTCCGAGAAGATTGGTCTATACATCGCATCTCTTGCATGTTCCGGTCAATGTTCATAAGATCTCTCCCTTCCTGGATGTGGATATAGTCAGACCTCAATATGTGTTTGCCCCAGTCTCTGAGATCTGAGACAGAAGCTTATTCGAGTGCGCCTCTATCGATAGATGATGATGCCTCATGCCCATCAACACAGATATCAGCCTACCGTGGAGCCCGGCACCACTTGCATCCTCCCACATCTCCACACTCACAGGTGCCTCCGAGTACAACAGGCAAGTTCTCCCTGTCTATGTCCTTGAGCAACATAGTTTGATAGTCCGTCCCGAGGATGTCGATCTTGGCGAGCGTCTCCTTTGCGAGCCACAGCTTAACAAAAGATCAAATCAAATATATGTAAGCGAGACTGGCGCTGATGATGATGAATTTGTACATGCTGTAGCCACATCGAGGACTGTCAGCTGCAACAGGCTGGCGGGTGACAGTTGTGAGCGTATAGCTCGGGGAAGTAGTCCTGCATTATCTGGAAGGAATCGCGCACAACACTCTTCATCTGCCAGGACTGCCCCAGATTGTTCCATGCCTTTAAGGTGATCCAGAGCTTGACAAAAGACCAAATATATGTGAACGAGACTGGCGCGTTGATAATGAAGAATTTGTACATGCTGTAGCCGCATCGAGGATTGTCAGCGGCAACAGGTTGGAGGGAATTGTGAACGTGCAGCTCCAGGAAATAGTCCTGCATTATCTGGGACGACTCGCGCACAACGTTCTTCATCTGCCAGAGCTGCCCCAAACTGTTGCATGCCTTTAAGACTCATTACCTTACACTGAACCAGAAAGACTAAATTAAACCCCTTCAGATCGACAACCAAAGGCTCGCCCTCAACCTGCCTCCCTGCAGCGCGTGACGCAGTCGGGAATATTTCTCGAGGTATGCTCTCTGCGGTTACGATGATGTACTGCATGAATCGCTCCGGCGTTATGAGCTTGTACAGCTCGGGCATGTTGACGCCACTGTAATGCTGTATGCTGAGCGGACGCCCCGCCTTGTCCGTCTTGTGAAACCACATCGGCCAGTGTTCGAACACCTCTCTACGCTCTGGGAGCTGTGAGGAACCGGTAAATGGCAAAACACGCACGACATGCGAGAACCAACGCGTACGTCGTATGAATCCATCTGTTTGTACAATTCGTCTATACCTACGCCTTGTACGGTTTTCCGCCACTACAGACAGTTGGCCCACATCGTCGTTGCGGCTTTTACGTCAAATTGGCGCGCGCGCAGGAATCGCCGGTAGGACGCAGCATTAGTACAGCTAACCGCCTTGGTGATAGGCTTGGGCACACAATAAAGTGAAATCATCCGAGCCGATAGTATCTCCGTCGCGGAGAAGGTTTTGTTCGACGAGACGCGAACGAAACCGCTCGAGAGTGGCTTCCTGATCTTTAGTCAATTCAGAAGACATATTTCAATAGTGCCAGGGATTTATCGAGATTTGATGCCCGCAGGGGCTAGAAGAGGTCTGGAGAGGATGGAGAAGGGTAAAGCATGGGGTTCAGAAGGACACATGGCGGTAATCAGCAAGATAGAAATAGAAGCTGTCAATTAGTTTCCTGTCGCACAGCATCCCCGTGTAGAAGTTGGTGCCCGTTATTCTGATAGCTGCCAAAACCTTGAAATAGTGCTCATAGGAGAGTTTGATGTGCAATACATAGCGCCATTACCTCTCCCGTACCAGTAGAATGCAGGATTGTCTCTCTTTCATCAGCAGGAGTCCCAGCAGTCAAAGATCTGATGCTCGGGGTGAATACGGGATATAAGTTGTCCTGGGAACACATACACGTTGTGGGATCGTCACAGCAATTTCTGGCAGTTCGTCGTAACGAGCGTAAATCTTTATATGATTACAGCGTCGAACTAGTTGCTTGATGAGTACTGGCACTGACAGACTGGTGGTCAAAGCAAGTATTTATGACCTGGAACAATGCGCGCAGGCGGCGCGCCGACGTGTAACGCGTAAGCGCGATCATGTGACTCATTGTGCCACATTGGTGACTAGCCTTGTACCAGAGAGAGAGAGAGAGAGAGAGACAACCATTTATATCCCGCAGTCAGTATCCTAAGTACATGTGCGGCAGCTAACGAGAGCCCAAGGTCGAAGGTGATAGTTCACGATAGTTATGAGTAGGGTGGTGTGCGGGTTCGTACTTCTGTTAGGTATCGTAGGAGAGGGCGAGCAGATGGTAGAAGCCCCGATGTTAGGCGACACCAATCGCTCTAGTGATACGTAGATAGAAAAGAAAAGAAAAGAAAAGGGAGGTTAAAACTAATAGAAATAGTACGTAGCAGAAGAACCCGGACTTCTTGCAAGGTGTTATGTGGGAAGGCGGTCAGGTACGAGAACGGATAGTCATGGATACGCATCCGTGGAAGTGGGAGGAGATGACGCCGTAGTTGAAATCATGGATAGCGCTCTCGAGCGCTTTGAGTATATGGCCGTCGTCGGCATCGGTGAAAGAGAGTAGAACAGAGGAGTGCGTCTTGTGGTCAGGGATGTTGGGGTTCATCCAACGTATGAAGTGAGGTTCAAAGGGGTATGGTCGTGGAGCAATGGTGTAGAAGGGAGTTCGACTGAGTGCGTAGAAGAATTCGTCGGCAAGGTCTTGATTGGTAACGCGAGTGCCGTCATCGTAGCGACATGCGATGCCGTTGATTTGGACAGTGTAAGTGTTAGGGATCGGGGTGGGAGGTTTGGTATTGCGAATCATGTCGAGGGAAGGTGTAGGTCCTATGGGGTGGTCGTACATGGGAGGTTCCAGGAGGGCTGTCATAGTTTGGTCAACCCAAAGTGGTCTGCATGATTGAGGAGGAGAATCGTCGGTGGTGTCCTCAGGTGTAGCCATGGAGGGAGGAGTGGTTATGGGTGATGGGAGTGGGGGTGCGGATGGGATGGGTGACTGAGAAATGGGTGAGCGAGTTGGGGGAGTGATACGTCGGCCATCAGGGCCAAAATATTGGGGAAACATGGCACGTTCAGCAGGGGTGCCATAATTGATGGCGTAGTCTTCGGCGGATAGTTCCGAAGGAGTGGGCGTGGGCGAGTTGTGGGTGAGTTGGGGGTGAGCAGTGTCGTCCGAATCCGCTGTATGAGCGGATGGTGTGGGGGAGTGGTTGCGTGTGGGAGGAGGCGGTGGGGTAGTGGACTGTTTAGGTGAGTTGACGGTGACAGTCGGGGGTGGGGTAATCGCTGGTGAGGTTACAGGAGGGGTAGGGTTGGGAGTAGGTGGTTTGTTGGGTACCCAATGGAGTTTGGGCATGGGTGTTTTGCGTCGTGGAATTCGGGATGTGGTGACTAAGCGTTTGATGTATGGCGCCTGATGGGTCTGGATAGTGGTGCGTGCAGCAGGCGGTGAGGGTGGAGGTGTGGGAATAGGGTAGGGCATAGGGTTGGGAAAAGTAGGCGCCAGAATGGCGTCTAAGTGGTTGGCGAGTTGGCAGACTGTGTCTCGCACTGTGAGTAAGGTGAGGGCTTCGGTGTGAGCGATTTCGTCAGCTCCATGTTGGATTGCAGTAAAGAGGTAGGATACGTGAGTCTTCCAAAGTGGAAGAGCATAGTTGGAGGAGTTGGTTTTGTGTGCCCGGTGGATACTCTGGGCAGCGTTGAAAAGTAGATCAAATGCAAAGGTGGCTGATGTGGTTTCGGTTTGGACCCTCTGGGTGTTGGGGACGGTGCGTTGGGTGTTCATGGTGGGAGAGACGGTGCGTGGGGGTCGGCGTATGGGTGGACGGTGCGTGAGCGCCTAAGGCGATGGTGGTGGTAAGAGAGAAAGGAGGGTCGTTGGACTAGCCTTGTACCAGCTGCGGGTATAGACTTAAGCTCATGGGAAGCACGGCGACGCATCCGCACGTCTGGTCCCGATATGCAACGTCATCAAGAATGCTTCAATCAGGCTGAGTCTACACAGATGCTGACGACCCGCGATGTGCTAGGCAAGCTCGCGTCCATATCGAAAGCCTTGATATGTGTGTCTTCAACAGACTTTCACGGAATATGTATGTTTTACTGCGCCTGACTATCGGATACCAGATGGAGAACTCATGTTCTGGTCCACTCTTGTGCCGTAGATTGTTGATCGCCAGCTGCAAGCATGCAATAGCGTGCCTTGCTACGCTTCTGTCGTGGGGCACGCAGTTGCTCAGCGAATGACCCAGTCAACATATGCTTTGACAATGACAGTCTCCCCGGGGTGAACTAGAGCCGGCGCTGAAGGTGATATCCCTGAACGGCAATATTGAAGGGAATACTTAACGAGAAGCGGCCTACGATCAAGTTCCTTGGGGTGTGGGTGGGTGCATTGCTCTCACGACGTGCAGCCAGCTTGACGTCGGTTAAATCTGTTCCCTGATTGACCTTCATCATGAGTCAGCTATCATGGACGGTGACAGTGAGTCGCATCATTGAAACATACGAGACTGATGTGACTGACCATAAGTCTGTCTGGTCATGATCTAAGTATCTTTGCATAGTGTGCTGCCAGCAAAGGAAGGCGCAATGTTCGACGTGCATGTCTCAGGCTCGTGACATGTGTGAATCAGGCAAAAGAAGTTTATGCGAAGCGATTTGTCCTCTGGTCGTTGACGTCATCCATGAGGGACTTCAGTCAATTATCTTAATCTGCCAACTGCCCTTCACTTAAGAAATTGCAGTTGCCAGCTAGGTTTGCACGCAGATTAATCTACACCAATCCTGATGAAGCTAGTTCCGCACACAGGTTAATCTACACAATTGTGCAGATTAAGCTACACAATCACGCAGATTAAGCTACACAATCGCACAGATTAATCTACACACATGCTGATGTCGCCGCGCGCAGTAGATCGAATCTGTCATGCGCCAATTTCAAGCTTCTAGGCACAGTACCTTTTCTGATCATCGAGAGCACCCCCGAGGCTGGAAACCCGATGCCTCAGCTAGATACACGCCCTACGCACATACCACCACGGGCACTAGCTAACAGCATCACCAGCCACGTCAAAGAACCCTAGTCCCAGACCCTACGTCCAGTCCAACATAAAGCCACTAGTAGTCACGTGACCACAGCCAACTATGATGAGCCCAGGAGCACCTAACCAATCCAACCCCCTGCTACCTGGACCACACCTCATCAGGTCATGACCATCCAGACTCACGGCTAGGACCCTGTCCACCCAACCAACCGAACCCTACACCTCCCGTCTCCACAAACCACCACCATTACTGGCCAACCGGTCATTACTGACCAAGGACTCAAGCCATTACTGGCAAGGACTATGTACTATATGGACTAAGGCCCATGGGAGGCCTTGAACCCCCACTACCCTAGTCTACGAGGAACACCGACATCAGGGCAGCACCTGTACGGCTGAGAACCCTAGCAGTCACAGGACTCTACGTACCGATCGCAGCCGATCACGCTCGATCACCCTACGTCACGCACGGCCTGTACTGGCCAGTCCACAAGTCCCGGAAGACGTCATCCTTAAGTACCAGCATGTGGGAACCTGGGCCACCACGTGCCTTCCCCTCAGTACCAGTCCTTGGGAACCTCAGACAGCAGACGCCCCGATCACGGACATAGAACCTGTCACAGAATATTTGGGGCTTGGAAACCCCAGTGGCACAATATACCATAAGGCATAACCGCGCAAGGTATAAGCCAAATACCTAAGGGCAAGCGCCCAGCGTGGGAATATGAACTACACATATAGTGAGTCCCAGCTATAACAGCAACGCTGTTATAGTGGCCCTTTTGGCTAAGGGGTGCTAGACGTATGTCTCCATAGACGCCGGTCTGGGATTGCCGGTAAAATCTGTGACAGAACCCCGCCATTACCGGCGAACCCCCGATCAACGAGAACCACCACTCGGGCCTATCCCACTATGTTGCCATGGACCTCCAGCGCCCCCCTAGCCGTACCAGCGCTCGCGCTCCGATGCCCTTACTGGCCACCACGTAGCACGTAGATTACCTCAGTGCCGAGGTGCCATAACATGTACAAACATATGTAGGAATATATAAACACCAGACAGTCTTGAGCGAACCTCAGACTTGTCTTGGCCTTTCCAGCCTTGAGATGCCCGGACCAGGAAGGCGCTTTCACATGACCCCCTTCCCCCGGTGTGTGTCTTGAGGTTGTGCTTGTGCCAGAATCGTGTATAGACGTGTGATAGTATAGATTAGTGTACGCTTACAAATGTACAACAATACAGTTCAATACGCCAGTACTGATCGGTGTCGGCTCAATGTACCTGTTGTATCAGATCTGAGATGCGAATCTATTTGCTCGTCTGGGGTGTACGCAACGTGTACCTCTCGGTTGCAGCGAGAATTCTACCTGATAGTTCTGGTTAGATATGAGCACACAAACGACCAAATTCTACGCACCTTAATCTAGCGAACACCGTTCTACTTTCATATCCTCATACCACTCCCACTTGTAGACTGACGGCTCTGCCCTCTTCCCGTTAGCCTCCTCCGGCTCGTTCGTTAGATTGATGATTGAAGAACTCGACGTGGACCTACGCCTCTTGTGCGACCAATGGGAAGTGGTTGCGGCGGCCGCTCTCGACGTGGATGCCATGGGCTGGCCATTCTCGGCCTTGCATATTTTGCATTTTGGGCGCACCGGTGGGTGCACATGCACCATTGTCGCGTTCATGGGGGAACACTCCCACGGTGGGCATTCCAAGGTTACACATTAGTCGCAAAAGGATACTACTGGTGAAGCTTTGTCACACACCTTGGGTCCTTAATTCAGTTACATGAGCTAGGTATATAGGGATGGCCGGGTGGCGCAATGCGTCCTGCTCTAGAGCCAGCCCAGGGCACCTGGTGAACGTCCAATTGTCGGGCGGGCACAAATATCAGACTGTCGCATAGCATGCACCGTGTCACATCCGGCAGTCGCATCAATAGCGCGTTAGCATTTGGCACGGGGATCCTCGAGCGCAGACCCCAGATGTCCACCCACACCTCCCAAAGTCGATCCCAAATCTCCACTCTAGTCACGTCTACATCCAGGCCAAACATATTCAGCATTGAGGGAAAGTCTGCCAGCCGCACGTATCCATTCACAGCATGGATGATAGCAGCTGCCGGCATCAACCTGTCCTATAAGCACTAATAGTGAATTGACGTTCAATGGAGAAAGCTCAGTCACTAGCCTTCTTCCAGAACACCGCACGCACCGCGGTGATCTTGTCCTGGGCCATTGCATCGCTCACAGACTCGCCGTCGCCGTCGCGGCAGTCACGGCGGTCGCTGTCGCTGCCATCACAGGTGCCGTCGTTGCAGGTGCCGTCGTCATGGGTGCCATCATCGCGGGAGCTGTTGTCGCCGTTGCTGCTGTTGCTGTTGCCGCCGTCGCGGGTGCCGTCATCGCGGGTGCTGTCATCACGGGTGCTGTCGTCGCGGTTGCCGTCGTCGCAGTGGTGGTCATCATGGTGGTGGTTGTGGGTGTCGTGGTGGTGGTCACCAACATCGTTCTGTGATTAAAGTAGAAGTACAATGTAGGCTTTGTATGTCAAACATTCACTTACCTGTGAGGGACCACCCGTGTCGCTTGCTTTGGTCAACGATGCAAGTAATTTCGCGATGTCGTCGTCGACCTCGTCATCATCGTCCTTCCGATCACACGTCAGTACCGCCCTCCAACAGAGCGTGAAAGAACTTACGCTCTCACGAAAAAGGTCGTCGAAGTACTCGTTGAGTGGCGGCCTCTCTTGAGACAATGAAACGGCGTTCACAGTGTCGTTCCTCTTGCCGTTATCTTGTTCCACCGCAGACGATTTCTTCCTTGTTTTTGCCTCTTCCTTGAGCCTGGCTTTTGCATCGCTGGCAGCCTTGGTGGCCTCCTGTTTCAGACGGCGGGCCTCCCTCGCTTGCGCCTGTTTGAACTGTTTGACAGCCCTCACGTTCTCGTGGGCTTCGTAGCGCTTGCGTTTCTCCTCCTCTCGCTGTGCCTGCTTGCAGGCTTTGGCAAAGTCATGCTGCTCCCGTCTGCGCGCCTTTTCGCGTTTGCGCTCCTCACGTTTACGTGCTTTCTCCAGGTCTTGTTGTAGCTTTCTGTTGGTGGCGGCCGCTGTCCATGCTGCTATGTTTTGGGTGCACTCGGCGGCATCATTCTGGGCATCCTCGAAGCGAATCGCCTCGATTTGCTCAACGATCTCCACCGGTAATAGGTCCTGCTGGGGGAACCACCTCTCCCCGCAATTTCCGGGACCCACACACTTCGCCGGTCAGCGTCGAATAGCGTCACTGCAGGTGGGACTTACCAGAAAGAGCCAGTCGCCAACATGGCCTTCCTTGTAGCAAAGCTGGGACCTTACCGGACACAACTTGCATCGAGGACACCTAGCTGGGATCGGCGGTCGGTGGGCGAGAGAGCCTTTCTCTGCTAGCCTCTTAAGGCAGGGAGAGTACTTGGATTTCAGCATGGGGCGTTGCGCCAGGCAGGATGAGGACTTGTTGAGGACTGGACGGTGAAGCTGGACGTGGCAGGGAAGAAAGGAGGGCGAAGAAAATTTCTCGGCATCGGGACGAAACAGGAATTGTGGCTTGTATTTTTTCTCTCTCTGGGTATATGTTTTATTTAATTACGGTGGCGACGTCTGGTACGTGTCACCGTAATTATCGTGAAACTGTTATTGTGGAATATTGGCCCCCGGACACACCACATCATGGGCTGACATACGTATGGTCCATCGTCAGCCAGCACATGTTCTTACTCGCTGCACGTACGGACCGATATCTACCCCTCACCCGCTGATGAGCTCCTCACTGATCATCTACAACGACACCTACTCCAATAAATCGTGGTCCATCGTCGGACAGGGTATGTTCACTCTACCCGCTTGTTACACGCACGGACCGATATCTATACCTCGTCAGCAGAATCCAAGTCATCTGCGACGACACCTACTCCAATAAATCGTGGTCCTTCAGGGTATAATCACCCTCCACGACATCATCCAGGTAGGCTGTATCCGTGACATTGGTGGTATTTTCCAATTTGATACTCCCCTGCACACACTTTAGCACATGAGATAAAGCGTTAGACTGCACCCACCACCGAGATCACCGCTTCGAATCGTATCTCGCAGCCTCGTAGCAAGCGCATGTAATGATACGCCTGTCTATGTCTCCTCAGACCAAATGTAGTCTATTCCTCAAACGACGTACTTGCGTGCATAGTTCGCATACCCATGCTCTCCAGCCTGGTTCTCCTCTGTCGCATGCCGTAGCCATTGCCGTCTCTGGAATAGAAAGAATCACACGGTCTGACACATCTCCTCTTCTAACAATTCCACCTCTTCAGTCAAGTGCGCGCACCTCGCCCTGGAGCGAAACCAGTGCACTCGCACACCTGCAAAAGCATAAGCTCTTGCTCACTGTATAAATGATTGGATTGCACCTTCCTCCATGTAACTCTTCAATGCCGCGTCGCTTACATTCTTGACAAACAACACATCCTCCCACAACCATGATGCCGAGCGTCTACTATCCCCCAGTCGTGTCTCATCGGCTTGCATTGCAAACAACGTGAGATCGCCTTCACGCAACTTGACACAGTCTCACCAGACTGTGGGACCGCGCTAGCGGGGAACCTCTAACGTCCTAAGTCTAACGTCCTCCGACTAGAAGTGGAGGGTGACAACGAGGAGTTGGGACCAGCAGACGCAGATGCAGGGAATCATGGTAGAAAGGGGCCTTCAACCCATTGCCGAGAATCTTAAAGATGGGGGATAAGCCCCATCTTCCTACGCCTTAAGTACATGTGTGTAAAGCCTGTAATGGCTGCCCTAAAGAGATGGCCTGTGTGACACAGATCTATCCTGTGGGACTCACCTAGTCGCTATCCTGAGGTACTAGGGCGACTAAGCGAGGAAAGACGGACCCAGTGCAGCAGTTGCTAGTGGAAGTAGCGCAGCCGCAAACCAATCGAAGCTTGGGACTACCAATGGTAGTCCACTGGGAGTACCTATGGTACTCCGCGTGTGGGCATTCGAGGTGACGACGATAGAATAGAACTGAAGTATGGAGCGCTTGGCTCCTACTTAAATACATGTATGCGGAGAGGTCATGTGCTACTGTATAGTACTACCTTTCCGGGTTATGCGGCTTTGCCAAGGGGCGAAGCTTATCTTATCTACTTGTTTATGATCCTATCTACAATGGCCGTGTGGGCCGGTAATGGCCGCACCAATAGTAAGAGAGGAGGTTTATTATTATCTTGGACAAACGCGGGCACAGCCCGGGTATTGATGGCCGATAAGGCCGGACCAACAGCGATATTGCCTTGTTGCTAATATTATGCTGTATGGTCGTGTTGACATAATTATGCGAAGGCGTGCCGCGCCTGAAGTGTCATTATGATCAAGGATCTTATGACGGTGGGAAGCCGAGGAGGCCGACCCAATAGAACATTGCTTGGTGGCGATGTTTGGTGTTGTGGACATTATTATGCGAGCGTGCCGCGCTCGGCCTATCATTATGATCTAAGATCTTATGATGTGGCTGGTCTTGCTCTAACGGGCGAGACCTATGACGTGGCTGTAGTGTTGCTATTGGACCGGGAGGTACCGTAGCGTTATGTAAGCTGGTCACGTGGCTGTAGTGTTGCTATTGGACCGGGAGGTACCGTAGCGTTATGTAAGCTGGTCACGTGGTTGATAAGCCCAGTAAAGAGCTTGTCGTGGTGGCAATGGGAGTTAACCCGTAGATAACTTGCAGTTAGACGTATAAATCCCAGGTAAATTGCTATAATCATAAGAAAAATGCTGTAAGCCCCAGATAAATCTGTGACACTGTGCGCCGCGCGCTACAGCCGACCGTGGTCATGTTACCTAGGGGTCCATGTGACTAGCTACTCTGTAACTTGTAACGTAGTGACCGTGATGTGTACGTACGCGCGCTACCCCTAGTGCCTTCGGCGTATGCCGGCATCAGCACACCGCTGGTAATCTAATCTACTGGGTCTGGCGTCTAACGTAAGAGGGAGACGGTAGAGGTGCTCACTGAGGTTCCTGGGGCCGCAAATGCCCCGCGTAACCTGCAGAAACAAGCTGGATATGTCAAGCGTAAATACTGTGACATTACCCCCTCTCTAAACTTCGTCGTCCCTGACGAACTTCTCTTTTACTCCCTGAAAGCTACCTGCAAGGTGAGTCCATTATTTCTTTCACTCTCGCCCTACTCTCGAGGGTTTAGTGCCGGGGAGGAACTCTCCGCCGTGGGGTTATCCTTCGTCAGTACTTCAGCCAGCCGAGCCTTGAGCCTGTCGTTGTCGTTGCCATGGTGACCGGTCGATGTGGGGTTGGGACCCTCAGGTCCCTTCGCATACCCACTGGTCAAAAGAGAGCGCAAGGCCCTGCCGCCCAGGGAGGGGTGACGCTACGTACGTACCCTTGTCTCCCCGCTACCTATAATGAGGGGGCGGGCTTACTTCTTTCATTCCCCAGGGTACCTGTAAGAGGGCGCACGCTTAGTGGGGGCTGACAAATGTGTCGACGGTGGCGCTTGTGCCAGCTGCTGCCCCGCTGCGTCGCCAGGTACCTAGGGTAGAAAACCTCCGGCCCAAGCGCGAAGTTCATCAGCGCAGGGGGGGGAGTAAAATATCTTTAAGATTATGACACAGTCTCACCGGACTGTGCGACCGGCCTTGCCGGGGAACCCCTAACGTCCTAAGTCTAACGTCCTCAGGTACTTGCGCAGGTAAGGTGGCGAGTCAGGCTGTATGGTGTCGCTACCAGACTAGCAAGGAGAGGGTGACAACGAGGAGTGGGGTCGATGAAACGGCACGCAGGGAGTCTGATAGAAAGGGGCCTTCAACCCATTGCCGAGAATCTTAAAGATGGGGGATAAGCCCCATCTTCCTACGCCTTAAGTACATGAGTGTAGAGCCTGTAATGGCTGCCCTAAAGAGATGGCCTGTGCGCCGCTAACCAGACGCTCGCACCGCCGACCGTAGTCATGTTACTTTAGGAGTCCATGTGACTAGCTACCATCAACATGTAACCGTAACGTAGTGACCGTGATGTGTACGTACGCGCGCTACCCCTAGCGCCTTCGGCGTATGCCGGCGAACCATCAGCGCACCGCTGGTAATCTTATCTACTGGGTCTGGCGTCTAACGTAAGAGGGAGACGCGGAGGTGCTTACTCCTGAAGCTGGGCATGCCACAGCGAAATACTGTGACAATCCCTAGGGTTTTCACCGGCTGTCTGGGACTCTCGCCGACCGTCTCCAACGCGACGTACGAGGACGCGCGCCGTGATAAGGCCGTTGAGTAGGCAGGCCCGGCTACTCACAGGTTCTCACTCCTCAGGAGGTGTGTGGCTTGGACGCGCATGGTGTACTGGGATGCTGATGGTAAGGTCCCCTGTACGGTGTGGTCGCCATGACAACGGTTGGGATATGGGGGCTCGCAATTGTGCGGACCAGGGTCATTCGACGCTCCTGGCTGCCCCGCCCCGTCGTCAACACCTAAAGAGTGGAGAAACTCCTCCGGGTCCCCGACGTTGCCAACGTCGAAGACGGGGAGTAAGATAGACCTATTAAAATGACACAGACTTGCCTCTGTGTCCAACCCCACCGCTATGTCTTGTCTCTAAGGGACCTAACGTCGTCTATAAGGGCGGCCGCAACACTAAGGGGGGCGGCTACCAGACTAGCAGGTATAAGACGGAGGAGACGTTGCGCAGGCAGACAAGGAAGAGTCAAGAAAGAGGGCACACGCGCCCAACTGACATTAATAGGTCTGAGGTTGTAAGACCTCAGACGCTACTACTTATACTACATGACGGGACCGCTACGCTATGACTGACGGGCATACCCTAAAGGGGGTGGTCTGTGCGCAAGGTAGGTACAGTGTCATGTGAGGGGCTGACTAAGTAAGGGGGCGGTGCCAGGGCGCCACTACTATCTATCAGTGTAATCTAATCTATCTACCGGTCACGTGCCGTCAGGCAGGGGAGGGCGTTGTGACGAAGGGGTTAACGAACGAGCAAGGGGAGGTGTAGTGACGTGGGATCGAGCCTAGGGGCCCCCACATATGTCAGCAGAGGAAACTGTGACACGGATAGTCGTAACAGCATGCCTACCCCAACATGGTTGGAGGGCCAGCTGTTCGACCTATCGTCGGAGAGCATCTTAAGGCAATATCGAATCCTGTCTCATGTCAACAAACCCACCCTGCGGCCAACATTCGCCGCTATAAATGCAGCTTCTAATCTCGACGACGAGATTGATGGCTTGGCCGACAACGACAACGCGTATCCAAACGACGTGCATGATGACGACGCTCCTAGGCTGGAAAACGCGACGGCACAATCGTCTCGCAAGCGCGTGTCAGACAGCGACAGTAAGTCGAAATCGGTCACTTCAGCATGAGCAAAAGTGACATTTGTTATTACAGATCGCCCCACGAAAAAATGAAGGGATGAGACAGGGAGACCTGGGGTTGCTGGGCCCAGCAGGCAGGTTCAGTCCACCTTGCCAGTTCAGCATCCAGGGTGGGCTCCTACGCTGTGCTCCCCCTGGGCAGCGGTTGAGCAAGAGGTCACTGATTTATGCACGGGTGACCCTTCTCGTGCTGTGCTGTACCATCTCCCCCCCGTCCACCTGTTCTGCAAATCCGGGACACCCTTCCATGCCACTATCATACACAACTGGTTGCGCATCCGACAATGGTGCTTCAGCCATGCCTTCAATCCACCTGCGCACAGCAAGGTGTAGATGACTGCTGCAAAATGGCGTCTTGCCCTTGAGGGTCAATACTACCGCTTCCCCTATGACCATGCCACGCCGCAAAGCAGCATTGACGAAATTGCGAGGTTGCCACCGCTTCCACATCATGAGAAGGAGCCGGGCGCACAATCCGAAGCGATGAGAGGGCACAAAGCAAAACTTTTGAAGCAACAATCGCGGATGCGCACTACCGACCGCATAGATGTCGCCATTGTGCTCAACATCCACGGGGGGTTTGCGCCGTACAGTGCAATGGCTGTGTGCCCATCATGGGGCACGAGACATGTCACACGTGAGGTCATTGAGGGTGCGCAGGACCTCTGGGTGGAAATCCTCTGGGAACTGTCGGTAGTATCATTCCGACTAGAGTTCCTACATGTGGACAGGGTGTTAGCGCCGGCTCATTACGCTGCGGAAGATGATATACTCCTGCGCAAGCAGCTGGTGACCGACATCTGGCTAAACAACGAGGAAGACGCTGTGTTGCTGCGCCCGAATTGGGAGGAACAAACACTGTGCGACGGTTTGGTACACCAAGACTGGCAACGGCGCCGTCATAGCGTGACCGGGATGGTGAGGGTGTTGGCCAGCTGGCCTGACAGCAGGCACCTCTATGTGCCACAGGAAAATTGCACGCAGTCGGATTTCGAACATGCGGAAGGAATAGCTATCAGGTTCTACGCTACCGCATGCCACCACGAATTTGGTAGACTCCCTACATTCCCATTGCAGTGTCCAGCATCGTTGTACTCAACCAAGATCTGATATGAAGTGCTCGATATAGTTTTTCGTACAATGTAGCTGCATGCCATGTAATCTCTGGTAAGTACCAGCTTTGCCACCAATGGATTGTCTCTTGCTCACTTAACCTTCAAACGGGGTAGCTCATATCTAGCGCTCTTCCTACAAGATGTCGTCATGAGCATCGGCATGTATAATATTATGTATTTTGCTTTGACATATTTTGAGCCAGGGCGTGATCGAGAAGGTGGGTAAGTACTTGTCTGCCCTTTTCCGGACTAACCGCAGGCGGTGGCTCCACAAGCACTCTCTGGGGTCCCGACCACAAAGTGGACGTGACTCGTGGGAATCTGGCAAGCTCAAGTCGCCTTTCCACTCATGTCCGTAGCGATCTGGTGCGCCAGTGAGCTGGCCTTTCTACGAGAACAATGGGCCAGCGAGGCCATACGCACATTGCTGGGAAGTACCAACCGCTACCACGTGGCTGCATCTCACGGTCACAAAGCCTTCCTCCAAAAATTTGGCGAGCAGCCATACCCAGCCGAAACGGACGACGAGTACCAGGCTCGTCTTGCCCTCTGCAAGACCAATCACTCACGAAAGAAAACGCTGCGGTTCGAAGCTGAAACGGAGGAGCAATGCCGGGAGCGCCTGTCATCGTTGGATCAGGTGCGAAAAATTTACTTGTGCACTCGTAGATCTCACTGACCACGACGTGCATGGCAGCGAATCTACGATTGGGGCAGGAACCACACTACATCGCAATCTGTGAAACAACTAAACGTAGCGATGCCTCACGCCGCGAAAATCGCTTGCAGTGGAAATGATCCTCGTGCTTGCAGGCCGTGGGATGTATTCAGAGAGTTGTTGAAACAGGGGAAGTACACACGACCCGATTCCCCACCCCCTCCTGCAGGGGGGAAGGCATGGACTGAATGGGCTAGTGCACTATATGAAACCCTCACTGAAGAAGAGAAGGCCGAGTTGCAAGAGCTAGTGTGGAAGCGACATCATGAAATGATGCATATGCCTGTAGAGATGGAGGCAAAGCTAGGTACCGAAGAGTATGAACGTGCAAGGTGAGTGGTGATTCCAGCGTGCCGTGATATTCTTGTTGATAGCCATACAGAAAGGCGGCTGGAATGGAGACTGTGATTCGGCTGACGGCGGAGCATTGGGAGAAGCAAACGGGCTGGGTGGGCACAATCATGATGACTGGACTGGATGAGAATGGCTATGTTACAACGTACACGTGAGTCCACCGCACACTAGGTGGGAAGTTTACTAACAACATACTAGTCACAATACGGGTTCAAACCACGCAAACCAAGATTTTGAACATACACTGCGCGAAGAAGCGGGCTTGATGCTAGGACGTATATGTGGTACCCTGTTCTGCTTTGGCCAGGACATTTTCGGTCATAAGTGATTCGTCCTGGGATTAGCTGATGGCTAACAAGCAGATACTAGCTGCTCCCTCAATGCGAGATGTACCTGCCGCGGGAATAGAAACTTCGTCCTTGCCGTTGACGGACTCGGGAGTTTGTCACAAGAAATATATTGTGATTTTTCCCTTATTTTTGCGCTTTTTATTCCGATTTTTAGACTCGTTAGACCGACGTTGGAGGTATCACGTGCATAGGTAGATAAGCCTTCATCTTATCTCGTTATCTACACAGGTCACGTTGTCTCGTCTTGAGTCACGGTAGTTACCTCGTCACATGGACGTTACCTAGTTACCTACTGTAGGCACATGATCCTGATGCGCACAGACCGTCACTTTAGGGTAGACAAAAGGTCTTTAGCTAGAGGTCTCCTACATGTATATATACTGGCGACGTCTGAGGATAACTCCTCAGACTTAAGATTTTGGCCTAGGGGGCGTGTCCCCTGGTCACCTCTTTACATCCCTCTGCTGCTTGTCTTCGCGTGCAGGGTCCTTGACAACAAAGCCTGCTGCGTCCTACTTGGGCGTGGGGGCCTCTATTCATTACATTCGCCTTAATCTCTTTTCTATTACTTGCTAGTCTGGGGGCGTACCGATACACTTATGGGTCGGTACCTCAGGCAATACGGCAGGACCTCTCAATAGAGGTGCCTTCTTGTTCTCCGCCTATGGAGGGTGGGGGGCTATTGGAGATAGGATAGGGCGGATATAGGGGTTCCCCGTTAGGACGGGTGGCACGGATGGTTTCCGTGTCAGAGTTACTGCACTTATGGAAGAAGCTGATCGGAGATCGCTGTTGTCCACCAGTCTGCCTGTGCCATCCCCAGCTGCCCTTGGGACGGAGATGTTACGGATATTCTGATTTTTCGAATACTGGCAGAACTCACCATCGGGTGAATACGATACAGGGACTTGTTGCACAACCAACCCCCTGGCTACTCGTGACTCTACTGGGCGCATCCCCAGTATGTACTAGTGTATAGGGCATGTTTGACCTTTGGCAGATCCAACTCTGCCCTCATTTCATAGGTATCATTTATTAGCTGATAGATGGCGTTCAACCGCCATCAACATTCCTCTCTATCATTTCAGATAAATCACTCCATATCTATCAAGCGTTTCGTACTATAGCGTAGATAGTATCGGTGACATCTGGGACCGACTTGACCTCAGAAACTCTGTGTAGTATATAAACTCATGTACTTACTGTCGAGGCTCTTCAGCTCGACCTTGTTGTACAAACAAGAAGTCTTATACTCATTCTCAAACGTAGGAAACTTCACTCAGTATTACCCTCTCGAGCAACCGAACGACTAAGTCCTCGAAGTGCACCTTGACTTCTCGGACTTAGGCGAGTCTTATATTCTATTCAACTCGCACCTGAACAGATTATATCCTCTAACGCGTATTGGATACTAAATGATCTCCTAGGGACTTCACTTAGGATCTGAAGGCATCTAACGAATATTTGCCTTGCATACGGCGACGTGCCTACGTGCAGAAGAACGAACTATATTCATGACTCGAATATACAAATGGGTATTCGACCCATAACAGGAGACGCCAGAGATCCATGCTGCACCCTCACCGACCATGGCACTCGCGCCACTTGAAACTGAGGGTGCAACGGAGTTGGCAAGCTCGCCAGTGCCATCACCAGAACTCGAGGCGGCGCGGGTGTTGTCACCCACTCCCTTACGGTTGCCGACCGCCCTTGTCTTGGTTGCGCAACAGTCCCACGCAGTGACCCAGAAACTCACTTGTGTGTCTTTTGAGGACGGTTTAGTTGCAACAAGCGAAGAAACTAAGTAGCAGTAGGTAGTAGAGCTAATGCGACGGGGTAGAGCAATGAATTGTTCTAAGGTCTTACGCCTTAGATGAGCAGCTTATATACACATGTGGGATCCGTTCAGATAAGCATGCCCTAATGTAATGGGTCTGTGCGCACCAGCGGTAATGCTGTGCGCTTACAGGAGAATGAGTCACGTTGACTATTTCTAAGTCATATGACGTGTGAGTCATAGGCCGATCGGTATATACGGCGGGCCGCTGACGAGAACGTTATGAGTCAGGTATTCTAGTACCTTCGAGAGGATTCGAGAAGAGTGACGTTTCGTGGTTAGGTTTTATAACTACGTTGCATAGGACTTGTCGTAAGACAAGTCAGAGAAATTCGATATAAATTCGGGAAAAATTAGGTAAATGCCTAGAAAACTGTGACATTACCCCCTCTTCAGGCTTTTTAGTCCCTAAAAGATATTTCTATCTTCCTGTAGAGCCGAAAGCTCCTTCTTTTCTAGTTCCCATGTTTCCATACCTGGCATCGTATGCTTTGATGCTGGATATGTTGACTTCAGGGTTGGGCACTGGCAATATTAGCAATTGTGCTATTTTGTCAGTGGAGTTCACATGATAATAGTCGTTACCGAAGTTCCTGATCATGACTTTGATTTCTCCTCGGTAATCCCAATCGATTACTCCTCCAACGACCAGTAGGTCTCTTTTTGCCATACTTGATCGCGTCATTAGTTGACCATAGTGCCCGTACGGCAGTAGGATTTTTAATCCTGTTTCTATAGTTTCTAACTTTCCTGGAGGGATAGCCACATCTTTGGACGACGTGATGTCGTATCCTGCCGAGTGGCTAGTTCCTTTTTCTGGGTACGCCAGAGAACTTCCTTGTTCTATGTTAAAGTCCGTGGCGAACATAAGATAGTCGTTGAAAACTATGTCGTCATCGACGAAGTTTCCATACGGGTCTCTTTTTACCCATCGAGACGTGGGTTTGAGAGGTTTTTCAGGTCTCTCTTCATCAGAGTCATAACCCTCCGATTCGTCTTCGTTGACGTCATCGTTCATTAAAGGCCAGTCGTCTGGATAGATGTAACGGTCTCCTACTTTCCAGTTGGGATCGTCTTCTGGGTCTGCGACGCGAACTTGGTGTTCGTCTACAGCTTGATCTGTCATTGATACTTGATGTATTATGACTGGTTTATTCTGTTGACGGGTACTCCGTCGTGGTGCTTCGTCGAAAGACTTTGCTTTGTATTCATTTAGAATTTCTTCAGCACCTGTTAAGTTGGTTTCTGGTTCCCATGAATCAGATTCCTGAGTGGTATCCTTCCAGTGGATTAGGAATTCGTTTTTATTGTGTCGCATTCTATGACTTAAGATTGCTTCCACTTCCCACTCTTCGGGTTCTTCCTCTATTTCTAGTGGTTGAACTCTTCCTGGTATGTCCGTGGTTTTATAAAGGTAGAGTTTTGATGCGTGGAACACCGGGTGATATGCCCTATATTGGGACCCCATCTTCAGCTTGTATGTTACTGGACTGAGTTGCTCAACAACTGTGAAGGGGCCTATTCCTCTAGGGGCCAAGCTTCGTTCTGAATCTTGGTAATCTTTGGTGTGCACCATTACTCTGTCGCCGACTTGGAAAGGTGTTTGTTTCTTTCCTTTGTCTGCGTACCACTTCCATCGTTCACCTGCCACAAGCATTGCTGCTTTGGCTTCTTGTTGAGCATTGAAGCGCTCTTGAGCTATTTCGTTGAGGTCTTTATTTTCCCCAACTTGAATGGAATCTGGTCCTGCTCTTGGGTGTCTTCCGAGTTCTAGATAGAACGGGGAATACTTCGTTGTTTCCGAAATTGCATTATTGTAAGCAAATTCGGCGGTGGGTAAGAACTGTGACCAGTTGTCTTTTTCATATGAGTTAACGTAACACCGTAGATATTGTTCTAGGGTTTGATTAACTCGTTCCGTCTGTCCATCCGCTTGCGGGTGATAGGCAGTCGTCATGGATCTTTCAATTCCTAACTCTTTGCACCATAGTTTAAAGAGCTCGGATGAGAACTGAACACCTCTATCTGAGATAATTTGTTTTGGTAATCCATGTTGTGGATAGAACCTTCCGTATAGTACGGTTGTTAGGTCCTTTGTACCGAAACTAGAATTGATAGGGTAGAAGTGTGCTCTCTTGGTAAGTCTGTCTACAACCACCATAATGGAGTCGTAGATGGACTTGTTGATCTTGGACTTTGGTAAATACATGATAAAGTCGCAAGTGATGGTGTCCCATGGTAATTCAGGGACTGGATTTGGTTGTAACATGCCGTACGGCTTTTCAGCTCGATTCTTCATTCTTTGACACATGTCACATGTTTCTGTGTACTTTTTTACGTAGATGTACATTCCTGGCCACCAGTAGTTCCTGGTGATTAATTCGTACGTTTTGTCACGTCCGTAGTGCCCTGCTGAGGGTAGATCGTGGTGTATTTCTACTACCTTACGTCTTAACTCTGGGATGTCTGGCACATAGACTTTTCCATTATGCAGGAGTAGACCGTTCTCGAAGTTCCATTGTTGTAGGTCCTTCTTGAATTCCTGTGGTCCAGCTTTTAACAGATCCTTGTACTTTTCAGTGACTTGGTTATCCATTAATGCTTTCCTGATACTTTCTAAAAGTTCATTGTCTTTGATTTCATCGTTCGTGAATTGGTATGCTGTTATTGCGCGAACGGCGAAATCTTCGTTAAAAAATTCCGGTTTGAGGAGAATTTGGTCTCGATTGTCGAGATTCACCCCCTCTTCATGATCTGGCCTCCGTGACAGAGGATCAGCTTGTAACATGGTTTTTCCTGGTTTGTGATTAAGTTTGAAATTGAAGCGAGTGAGGTATAGTGCCCATCTTGCTTGTCTTCTTGTTAACTTCTGCGCCGTTTTGAAGTATGTTAGGTTTAAATGGTCCGTCCATACTTCAAATGATTCCTTATGACCTTCTAGATAATGACGCCATTCTTCTAGTGCTCTTATGATGGCTAGAAGTTCTTTGTCATATATCTCGTAATTCCGTTCTGGTTCGCTCATTGATTTGGAGTAGTACGCTACTGGGTGATATTTGTTATCAGATGGGTCTAGTTGTGAGAGTACTGCTCCAGTGGCGAAGTCAGATGCATCTGATTCGATACGGAATGGTTGATATTGGTCGGGAATCCTGAGGATGGGTGCAGAAGTGAATGCTGCTTTCAATGTTTCGAAAGCGTTGGCTTGTTCATCCCCCCATTTCCACTCGTGATTTTTCTTTGTGAGAGTGGTTAGGGGTTTTACTATTCTTGAGAAGTCTCTGATGAATCGTCTATAGAAATTTGCGAATCCTATAAACGCTTGGACTTCTTTGACTTTTTTGGGTTCTGGCCAATTTTGGACTCCATCGTATTTTGCTGGGTCCATTTTGACCTGACTTTTAGAGATAATCATCCCTAGATATTCAATGGATGATTGTTCGAAGAAGCACTTTTCAGGCTTTGCGTAAAGATCACAATCTTGCAGCCTTTGCAGGACTGCCTTCACTATCTTTCTGTGTTCTTTCAAGTCATTCCCAAAGATTAGGATGTCGTCCAGGTAGACTATGACCTTTCCAGATCTTATGAAGTCTTCTAGGACGTTGTTCATCATGGCTTGAAAAGTTCCTGGAGCGTTACAGAATCCAAAATACATTACAGTAGCTTCGAACAGCCCTCTGTGAGTTGTGAAGGCTGTTTTCCATTCGTCCCCTTCCTTAATTCGAACGTTGTTATATCCCCAGCGAAGATCGATCTTTGTAAAGATCGACGCTTGGGCTAACTGATCTATGAGTTCGGATATTCTTGGAATGGGGTATTTGTTTTGTACTGTAATTTCATTGAGTTTTCTGTAATCCACTACCATTCTTAGTCCCCCATCTTTCTTTTTTACAAAAAAGACGGGTGATGCGAAGGGTGATTGTGAGGGTTGAATATAGCCTTTGGCTAATTCTTCATCAATCCATTCGTCTAACGAGTTACGTTCATTAGGCGACATGGCGTAAGGCTTGGCTGCCTTGGGGAATACTGCGCCTTCTTTTATTTCGATGGCATGGTCGTATTCCTTACGAGTTGGCATTCGGTAACTGGCTTTCTGTGAAAAAACCGTAGGTCCGAATTCTTCATATTCTTTGGGTACTAGGGTTTTCCATTTTTCAATGTCAACCTTAGTGTTGTTTTCGTCAATTGGATGAGTTATAGCTTCTACCAATTGTACGAATACGTTCAATTCTTCGTCTTCAAAGGTGGCTAACCAGTTGACAAAGGGATTTTCGGGTTCTGGTTTTCCTATAATGTCCATAGGAATATCCCAGATTGTAATATCTTCGTTTTCTAGATCGGCATTTTCTTCCTGCGAAGGTTTCTTAGGTTCTTTCTTATGGATACATCGATCTTTGCAGTTCGAGTAGTCCATCTGGCCTGTTTCCCAATTGAAATGTGGGTTATGCCTTTTTAACCAGTCGTATCCTAGTATGAGGTCAACACCATGGAGCTTCATGACGGCAAGGCCGACGGTTTCCTTATGTTCGCCATGAACCATGTATGCTTTCACAAGTTTTGTTAGTTGACCAATTAGGTTGTGGGTCCCATCCGCATTGTGTACTTTCAAGGGTGGGTTCAGTGAAGCAGTTGTAAGTTTTTTCAAATCTACAAAGTCACTGTTGATGACTGATATTGATGCACCGGAGTCAACTAGTGCGAGTGCTTGTACTTTTTGCCCATATACCCAGAGATCCACACTAATTCGAAAGGACTTAGTGGGGTCGTTCGCAGCATTTGTGTTTATATAATTTATTTTCTCTGGGGCCGATATACAGGTACTATGAGTTACATTATGGGACACACATGGGCAAGCTTTCACATGCGTCCGTAGAAGAAATCCGGATTGATCAGATCCGAAGCGGGGCTCTGCCTTTGTGAGGGCAAGGAGCGGTCGTCGATGATGGGAGGAGAAGGCGGTTCCTCCGTGATGAATGCTGCTGACACCGTCGCAGCTGCCGGAGCCGGCGTGGTGTCTGCTTCGTCTTCCGGTATCCATTCGGTTACCGTTCGGACGTAGCGTCCCTTCCCTTGCGGTTGTGATCCGCTGGTGGTGGTGATGGTGGTGGCTTTCGCCGCGGTGTTTGGTCCTTGGCCTGCTGGCTTGGACTTGCACTCGGGGAAGCCGTTGGTGCAGTTGTCACGCTTGCAACTGCTGCATTTATGTGGGGGTGCTCGGAGCACCCACTTAGTCGTCTTGGGAATGTTGTACCAGTAGGCACCCGCTTGGGCACCTGCTGGTAGCGGCTTGGTTGTGGTCGGGGCTCCTCCGCTGGTGCTCTTTGCAGAGGCACTGGTGGGAGCCGTGGTGATGTGATTTGTGGAGGTCTTTTTAGGGGCCTCCGGCGCTTTGGACTTGTTGTCGTCCGGGAATATGGAGCCTGTGAGCTCGTGACGGTACTGGACTTTGTACAACTCGATAGCCTTGTCGAGGTACTTGTCCCAGTCCGTTGGGATGGCGGCGACCGACATTACTTCGATGAGGGCGAAGGCATCTGTAACCTTTTCAGGCAGGACGTCCTTCAGTTTGTTGAGCATCGTCGTGTTTTCAGTTTTAGCATGGCTTTGCAGCACACGCAGTCGGCCGGCGTACTTGAAGAAGTCGGCTTTCGCCTTCTTCTTTCCCTCGTCCCCGAAGTAATGCTCGATTTCTTTGCGAGCAATTTCCTCTTGGGACTTCTTCCCGTACGTGTTCGTCATCTGGTCCTCGAACTCTTTCCAGGTTCCGAGGTTTTGAGTGGGGTCACGCGCCTTTGTGATACGGGCCTCCTGATATTGGAAGGCCACCCCAGTTAACGTTCGGAGAGCTTTGACGATTTGCTCTCGTTCGTTGGTGATGCCGGCGTCGCTGAAATACATGGATAACTTTTGAAGCCACTCCTTTACAGGAGTGGACTTCTCGTCTCCAGAGAAGGTCGGCGGCTTCTCGACTGGCTGCCTGATGGTGATAGTAGGTCCCGCACCGGTGGCAACTGTGCCAGTGGGGACTGCAGCGAGCTTTGCTTCGAGCTGCTGGACTTTTGCCTCTAGCGTGGTGAGGGCTTGCGCGGATGATGATGCTGCTGGCTGTTTTTCCAGCTTGCGGAGACGGGCCTCTATGAGGTCCATCGCGCTTTGAGACGGCCCGCTAGTCGATTGGGCGGGCGCAGCGGTCTCGAGCTTCTTGATGCGTTGTTCGAGGAACGTGATGTAGTTCCTTTGTAAATCCGCTGCTTTAAACATGCGTTTAAAGCGTTGGTCGAGTTGGCGGCGGAGGGTGTGAGTGGTCGTGTCCGAGTAGGCCGAGCTGATGTCGACTGCCTGTGAGACGGCGTTCCAACCTATCTCCATTTCATCTCGGACATCGTTGAGGTCCTGGATAACTCCTTCCGCCAATTTTTCTCGTACGAACTGGTCTCCCGGCCATTGGACGTCGTCGGGGACCTTTCGTCCAATACGTTTGTATGGGCCGTACGCGTCTGGTAGGGCCGGTTGTTCGAGCGTGCTGGACAGCCGTGCGTATAGGCTGATTGGCTCGATTTCGATCTCCACTTCTTCCTCAATTTCTTGAAGGAAGTCGGGGAGGTAGTTCCTGATGCGGAGTGTGTTTGGGGCGAGGACCGTCTCACCACCCGGAGGAGTAGTTCCTATCGGGGTGGTTGCGCGTACCGGGGTGTGAACTGGTGATACGGCGCGAGAGGTTTGTGCGGCTTGGGAGGTGGACATGTTTGTGTTTTCTGTAATTCAAGTGTTAGTATCCCGCACAACGGTCGTTCCGTTTCCTAAAAAATAGAAAGTCCTTGGTTTTGAATGTAGTCGCTTGAAGGTAGTCACGCCTTTTGTTCGCCTTTCAGAAAGTATGCATTGCTGCTATACTAGGTGTACACTAGGTATTGCTACGCTAGTCCGAGTCCTCTGCCATGTCGACATCCGTAAACTCGTAACTAAATACTCGGGGAAAAGCCATTTTTAATTCCCCTATTTTGCTGACGATGAGTTCGATCTCTCCTTCGATGTCGTGTTGGAATATTATTCCCATCGTCAGTTTCTTCATGTCGCGTAAGAAGCGACGGCGTTCGCCATTTGTTGTCTGCGAGCATAGACAGCATCGCTTCCAACTGAGGATGGCGACCTCGATGTCTTCAAATTTGTTCATGGTTTCTTTGAAGTATTCGGGGTCGCAAGTGGCATGACGGGATCGGGCCGTCTTTCGGACGCGATCGATGATGCGCGTTGCCTGGGCGAGGAGGGGCCAGCTGTTAAGGCAAGCGGCCCATTGATCTTGATTGCACGTGATGTCGCGCCAATCGATCCAGGCGGGGAGGGAGTGTCGGATTTCGTCTTTCCAACCGTGAACCCTGGCTTGGTTCGCGATTCTGACGAGTCGTTCTTCTGCTGTAAAACGACCCTCTCCGAATATCATATAGTCCTCATGCGCCTGCTTCTTTCTCTCGTATTCCTCCCTCGCTTCTCTCTCAATCTTCTCGCACGCCAGTCTTTCGGCAATAGCCGCGAGCTTCTCAGCTTCGCGCTTCTGTCGGGCCTGTTCCTTTTGCTCCTTCCGATGAGCACGGATTGCGGCGCGTCGACGTTCTTCGACGCCTTCCGCGTGGATGGCGTCGCGCTCTTCCTGTGTTAGTCGAGCGGGGATGTGCGAGACGATGGTGTCGTGACCCGTCTGGGTCTTGGTGAGGTGGATACGGCCTCGATTGTCCGTGCGATAGGGACGACCGAGGTCTTCTGCTGCTGCTTCGATTTCGGCCTGTCGTCGGCGAAATCTCGCGGCTTCGGTGTTGGTAGTTCTCGCGACTGTACGTGGGCGAGGGCGGCGAGCAGTGTCGTAGGGAACTGGTCCCTGGTTGGTGGCGTTGTCGTTGGTACGTTCGGCGGGCATGACTACGTTTGACTACATAAGGACGAGGTATCTAGATAAAAAATATCTAGATAAAAGAGTTCTTCTGATGTTTGCTTCTTGATGGTGTTCATACGAGGGTCGATAGATAGGGATACACCGGATCGTGGATTACACGCCGGGACTCAGTTTTTGGACGTATTACACATCCTGGCGCTGACGCCTGATCTAAGTTCAAAGGGGCCTATTACAACGTTCGTTATCTGGGCGTCATTACTTTGCCGCAGATGCCACTCTCGGAGACATGTTAACTCCGAGATAACGGCGTGAACGCTAAGGTTATCCCTTTGACCTTCTGCGCGAAGCAAGAAGACCAACCCTTTAGCCATATGGGTCAAGGCTTTTGTGATAATGCCGAAGCGAAATCACCCGCTTAGCCCTGCGGTCCGGGCAACTCTAACCGAGTCTGGTTTTTATCCCCCAGATCCCTGTACGAAACACCGCAAACTTCTGTTGAAGAGAAAAAAGTAGAAAACTCCCAGAGCGTAATGCCGGGGGAGTAGTAGAGAACAATTCAAATGACCCAGAAACTCACTTGTGTGTCTTTTGAGGACGGTTTAGTTGCAACAAGCGAAGAAACTAAGTAGCAGTAGGTAGTAGAGCTAATGCGACGGGGTAGAGCAATGAATTGTTCTAAGGTCTTACGCCTTAGATGAGCAGCTTATATACACATGTGGGATCCGTTCAGATAAGCATGCCCTAATGTAATGGGTCTGTGCGCACCAGCGGTAATGCTGTACGCTTACAGGAGAATGAGTCACGTTGACTATTTCTAAGTCATATGACGTGTGAGTCATAGGCCGATCGGTATATACGGCGGGCCGCTGACGAGAACGTTATGAGTCAGGTATTCTAGTACCTTCGAGAGGATTCGAGAAGAGTGACGTTTCGTGGTTAGGTTTTATAACTACGTTGCATAGGACTTGTCGTAAGACAAGTCGGAGAAATTCGATATAAATTCGGGAAAAATTAGGTAAATGCCTAGAAAACTGTGACATGCAGAGCCCTCATCAGGCACCGCACTCGTACAAGTAGAACCCGAGCCAGCATCGGCACCGTCCTTGACATCGTCGGTCACACCCATGGAGCGCTCTGCAGTTGCTAGCAGCACTATCCCAATTAATAGCCCTCCCCGCTTGAAGCGCAAAAAGATGGCCTCTGCTAAGCTGTGTGATCCAAATCGGTGCGGGACTGCCGCTCGCTACAAAGACACAAGCTAATTGGTTTTGATAGTGATGAGGAGTCAGAGGGGTGTCCGAGAAAAGCAAGAAGGAGGTAAAGTCATGATTACGATGTCAAACGCCGCAAATCGTCATGTCGTCACAAAGGTCAGAAAATGACACATCAAGAGCAAAAGATTTGGTACAGGCTGTATATAGATCATTTAAAAAACGAACGAATCTTCATAGGACACAGAATAAAGATAACCCTTCGAGGTGGGCAGGGGCAAGGACAGTGAGATAGTACGAGGACGGACATCATCGATGGGTGAGCGGGCGGGTTCTGAGAACTAACAGCATCAGTAGGAATGGTATCTACCCGGATGATCTCAAGGAGTGTGAACACCGACGATGGACTACAACTTGTTTGAGTAGGTGTTGTCGCAGATAAGTTGGATTCTGCTGACGAGGTATAGATATCGGTCCGTGCATGCAACGAGCAGGTAGAGCGAACATACCCTGACCGACGATGGACCACGATTTATTGGAGTAGGTGTCGTCGCAGATGACTGGGATTCTGCTGACGAGGTATAGATATCGGTCTGTGCGTGCAACCAGTCAGTAGAGCGTACATACTCCAGCCGATGTTGGACAACAACCACGCCCGCTGCAGCTTAGACACCCATGCTTCCTGTCCCATTCCACAGATTTTGCTGACGAGGTATAGATATCTGTCCGTGCGTGCAACAAGCGGGTAGAGCGAACATACCCTGGCCGACGATGGACCGCAGGACTGTGATTCATTGGCTTTCTGAGGAATTGATGCCTGTAGTGAACTGTCTTAGACCATAAGCGGAACTAGTATTGTCTAACCTAGCCTAGAGCGAAATGCCCCACGTGAACTGCAATCGCATGAATGGCGTGGAGCGAACCAAGGCCAACTTAGTGAGCTTTACTGCTATTATACAATATGCGGGTGTATGGACTGACAAAGAAAGCGAGCAGGGCATGCACACTAGGTGAAGAAATGCATTGACAAAGAAAGCGAGCAGGTAAACTACCACCAGGTGAATGAATGCATTGACAAAGAAAGCGAGCAGGCAATGTAGTGCTAGTGTGATCAGACTGAGGGACGAGATGCAAGGGGAGAGCAAGAAACCACCGTTATCAGCAGGGTTGATGAACGGGTGCAGTGAAGGGGGGGAGGGTGGGAGCGGGGGCAGGCATCATCGTTGGGATGGGTGAGTGCAGACAGCGTTGACCACTAGAGATTTCATTTGATGGATTTGGCAGAGCGTGAACATGCCCTGGCTGACGATCTGTCGCGGACAGCACCAATGACGAATGACACAGTAGATCCACCCCAGTACCTTGATACTGTATTGGTTGAGCGATTACGCAGTTTCGTTATATGCAGCGCGGTAGCCAATCTTGTGGGGCTCAATGTTGGGTAGCTTGATCTGTGGTGGCTTGATCTACGGCAACTTAATCTGGAGCAGATTGATCTGAAGATGCGTAGTCTTTGGCAATTTGATCTGCAATTTGCGCTGGGTAGGTACGCATGTGAGAGATGATATTCGTACTTGTAACATATCTTCACAAGTACTGGTGGCGGAGTGGTATGCGTATGTATGTACAGTCACTGAGCAATTCCTCAAGTGTGCGGGTTGACACAGTACGCCTGTGGGACTCACCAAGTGCCTATATTCTTGAGATAAGGCGACTTAGAGAGGAGGTATACCAGCGCAGCAGGATGTGAGAGGTTATTCTACGGCGCAAGCCGAGAGAATAATAGAACTAAGGTTAAAGGGCGTCAAGCCCCTACTTATATACATGTTTATGCGGATGGCGCGTGCTACTAGCTAGTACTACCATTCCGGGTTATGTGGCTTTGCCAAGAGGCGAAGCGCTATCTTATCTGATGTTTATGGACTCTATCTACAATGGCCGTGATGGGCCCTAATGGCCGCACCAATCGTAGGAGAGGGATTTGTGTATATTTATCATATGAACGCGGGCGCAGCCCGGGTATATGGGAAGCCGGTTGCCGGATACCGTGAGGTATAATGGCGATTGGCCGGTCTTCGTGTGATGACCAAGGCGAGGCGCCGAGGTCGTTATGCCATTGGACGGGAAGTACCGTGGCATGTGTTACAGCCCGGACCGGATGGTTACCGGGGCATGTATTGGTCTTAGCCGTGAGGCGAGGACCGGTGTTTGGGCTACGCCGTGATGGCAGAAGCCCGGGACTTGGAGAACGCCGAGTCCGTGGGATGGCCGAGAAGGCCGAGCCTATAGCGATATTGCCTTGGTGCTAATATAGTGCTATTTGGCCGTGTTGCCATTATTATGCGAAGGCGTGGCGCGCCTGAGATGCCATTGTGATCAAGGATCTTATGGCGGTGGGAAGCCGGGAAGGCCGACCCAATAGTACAAGGCCGCGAGGCACTGTTTGTACATGTGGACATTATTATGCGAGCGTGCCGCGCTCGGCCTATCATTATGATCTAGGATCTATGACGTGGCTGGTCTTGCTCTGACGGGCGAGACCTGTATGACGTAGCTGTAACTATGCTATTGGACCGGAAGGTGCCGTAGCGTTATGTAAGCTGGTCATGTGTTTGACGAGCCCAGTTAAGAGCTTGTCGTGGTGGCAATGGGAGTTAACCCGTAGATAACTTGTAGGTAGACGTATAAATCCCAGGTAAATTGCTATAATCGTAGGAAAAATGCTATAAGTCCCAGATAAATCTGTGACATTACCCCCGCTTTAGGTTTCATCGTCCCTGATGAAACTATTCCTCATTGTGTACGTCCCAAGAGCGGTATAACGCGTGATGACGATGTGTCAAATGCCGTTATGGTGCTGCTTCAATTTGTCAATTGAACAGGGATAAATGGGAGTTTCAGGACTTGTGGATGGAGCCTGAGCGTGGAAAGCGATTTATTCCTTATTGATTTGTAACGCGTGATAGCAGAGTGCTAAATGCCGTTACTGGCGATTATCAACGCGTGATGACCGAGAGGTCAAATGCCGTTGTTAGGGAGGTGTAGTCGTGTTACTAGAGTGTATTGTCATTGTGCACGCGGATCCTAAGAGGAAGGGCTTTCCTGTTATCGCTGAAGGTGTTCAAGTGCCTTTTCGCGACCTTTGTCGGATTGTTGCTTTTGCTTATGACGTTACTCGTAGTAGAAGGCGATATGGAAATGTTCTTCATATAGTGCCTTTGAATCTACTTGTAATCTGTACTCCTAATAGCTTGCCAAGCGTATTGGAGGGTGCATTGTGTCGTTGTACGTGTTTCGGATAGCATTGTGCGATATTCCTTAGAGTGAGGGCTTCACTGTTAGCTCTGGAGATTTTCTAGTGTCTCTTCGAGCCCTTTGGCGGATATGTTGCTTATGCGTAGTACCCATTGAGTGTAACATAGCGGTGCTTTTTCGACGTCTATTGCCTAGCGGTGAATGGGATTGCAAGTTCCTTCATTCGCGTGGCGGGTGTCTTAGGCTTGTTGCTTGTACAGGGGTAATCCTACTTCTGTACGACTTATGCGGTTTGAACGGTTATTAAAGGGCGTCGCCTTATGAACGTTTATGAGGCGTCGCCTCCCTAGTATCGCAAGTACTAAGCGTGTGACATTTGTCAATGCCCATTTGTTACAGGGGTTGTGTCCCCTAGTTAGATTGCTTCTACGTAGCGATCTCTTCGGAGTCGTAAGTTCCGGAATGAAGCTGTGCCTTCGTGGTTGTATGCACTTATTTATTAACGAGTAGGCTTCTCGTGTAAAACCCCATAGTATAGGTACTAATCATTGTGCATTATGGTCAATGCTTATGATTGTATTCCCTAGACTGTAGTGTCGTTGCCGTAGTGAGGCCTTATTGGGTAACCGTGAGAACATACATCCTTGTCAGGAGTTGTCTCGTAAAGGTATATCCCGTAAGGGCTGAGGTCACGTGATGGCGATGACGGTAGTTTCCAATGTGCTTGTATGTCGTTAAAGTCGTTCTTCGATTGAGTATGACATTGTAAGCGTGGGAACTGGGATGATCGTGGGGGAGGATATATTTCGCTATTGGATAGATAGCTACTATATTCCTATTACAGGGTTGTCGTCCATATACGAATAGGACAGTACGAGCATGAATGAGGGTAATCAGGCCTCTTAGTGCATGTCGTTTGGTGCTTTCAAGACCGTGAGGTACTGTTGTAAGCGTGGGATAGCGGACTTTTGAAGGTCCAGAATGCGGATTTAGGGTTCTCACCCCCTCTTCCACGTTTGATCTCCCGATCAAACCTATTCCGTTGGTTTTGGTTTTTAAAGAGGTTAAACCGCCTCTATAACCCAAATAAGGGTGGGTGGATGTGGGCCGAGGGTATTATTTGACATATATCCATGTACGGCTGTATCCAGGTCGCTCGCATATGCGACCAGATTTTTTATACTAAGGTTTCCCATGCCCTAGTTTGTCGATACCGAAGAGTTTCTCAGGCTCTTGTTTGGTGTAGTGACGAGATGTATTCCTAATCGGAAGATAGGAAACAGATCCGGATTTATTTATTACGTGTCTCGACGACGTAGGTTTCCGTAAACCAAGCAATTGTAATGATATCCGATTGCCAAATCGGAGTGATTGTCCTATAAGATGGGGCTCATCTGTTACTTCGGAGGATTTTCGAGTTTCCTTTTGAAGCCTTTTGCGGACGATCGCATTTTATTGCTAGTGTGAATTTCCAAATACAGTTGTTCTCCCCACAGAGAAAAGGTCGTATTGGAGTGAAATCGTAAGTGAGATAGCTAGTCTCGTGACAATATTTGCGAGTGGCGTGCGAATTTGTCGATTTCGATTCGGGGGGGGGACCGGTTTGGGACCGGTGTGAATTCGGCGATGTGCGAAAATGCCGAATGAAGTGTGATTCTGGAAGTCTTGACGACCTCCGCTACACTTCAAGGGAACGCGTATCAATAGCGTGTGTCCCTTGTTTTCCCTTCCTCTAACCCAGATTGCGAGATTCAATTAAGTAATCTATTGCGATCTGTTTGTACGTGGAACGCCGGTGAGAACGGCAGTGTTTCCAATTATTTATAGACGCTTGTCAGACGTCTCTTCCCAAACGGATGGTAATTTCCTTGTCAGGAGATTCCATTACCGAAAGGGGTGCCCCCGTTCTAAGGTTCTTAACGAATGAAATGACCGTGACTAATGCTCAATAACCCGAATCCCCTTTTCAGGAGCGAAGACCGAAGTCAAACGGGCGCCGATGGATTATGTGAATCCTTATCGACTTGGTAATAGGTTATTCCCTCAGTAATGATAGTTATAAGCATATATTTAACCATAGCGTACACGTTCCTACGTCGGGCAAGGTACTAGTATCGTTGTTCGATTAACTAAGTGTACCTAAGACGAGAAAGGTTGCTTTTTATGTTCATAAGCGACCTTAACAGGCTAGATAACCTGTGAACCAGACGGTGACGCAGGATGTCCAAGGTTGAATACAAATGCTATTGGGCGGTTACTAAGCTACTTTACAAAGTAAGTAAACTACTGGAGCCGCCGCTAAAACCATATATTAACTACTATTGACTGGGATACCAGGGTACCTAGAAGAGCGAGTCATCAGCGAACTATCGCTGAGTGGTCATATTCATTGAACACAATAAGAACGGGGGCATGGTTAGGGGCAACCTCTTGAGGGTTGCCGCGCGGAATTAAACCGCCAGGTGTCTTCATAGATGCGCAGACCCTGTGCCAAGAGGCGGAGATATTCGCTTGTGCTTGGAACAGAGGCGCTCGCTCCAGGGGTAGGGTCGGTGGTTGCCAGAATTTGATCGTCTGGACCACATGGTTGGGAAGAAGATACACGGCCCGCATCCCCTAAGGAGCAGACCGGAAAGTGGACCGCAGTATTTCACCGCAGTCCTTACCACGCCTCAATGGCAAGGCTTGCCGTATTAGGCCCCACTTGTGTCCATCAAGGGCAGCTCCTCTGTCGATCAAAGATCGCGCTTTAACGAGCGCTCCACACATCTAAGATGGTGGGCCACGCCGCAGGCTTCCAGAGGGACCCTCAGATCCAGTTTCCCGTGGTGAGCACGCCGAGCCGCCCGGAGGACTGACGCTATTGGCTACCGCTCAGTGACCTAGGCCGGCGCGGCCTTGCGAGCCGCGCCACCTCACCACTTTAATCCAATTAAGGATCCAAAGCGGGCCCCTTACGCCTGGGGATCGGCTTGCAAGATTCCCACGCCGCCATAATGGCGACTCTACTGGTAGAGATGGGGCGCTGAACAGCGCTTGCCATGTCAGGGGGTTGGGCGCGCACAGGCAGACCGTCCCCTCTTCCCAGTAGATGGGTCTCAAACGCTGGCACCCACAATCCTTGTCAGGATGGGGCGCCTCTCCTTAACCCTGGAGTCCGGGTTTGCAGGACCGCACCGCTGATTAGGCAGGCGCAGCCCCACTGGGTGGCAGGGGGATCAAACCCCCGCCGCTAGTATCCCCCAGAACCCAACCATTAAGCATACAACCCTTGTCAGGGCTGCAGAGGCAGAGAGGGGCGCAATCTCAGACACCTGTGGGGGGAAAAACCCCAGGCCCAACCAATTAAGGAAGGGCGGGGGGGTAGGAAGTTCTATTATTATGACACAGTACGCCTGTGGGACTCACCAAGTGCCTATATTCTTGAGATAAGGCGACTTAGTGAGGAGGTATACCAGCGCAGCAGGATGTGAGAGGTTATTCTACGGCGCAAGCCGAGAGAATAATAGAACTAAGGTTAAAGGGCGTCAAGCCCCTACTTATATACATGTTTATGCGGATGGCGCGTGCTACTAGCTAGTACTACCATTCCGGGTTATGTGGCTTTGCCAAGAGGCGAAGCGCTATCTTATCTGATGTTTATGGACTCTATCTACAATGGCCGTGATGGGCCCTAATGGCCGCACCAATCGTAGGAGAGGGATTTGTGTATATTTATCATATGAACGCGGGCGCAGCCCGGGTATATGGGAAGCCGGTTGCCGGATACCGTGAGGTATAATGGCGATTGGCCGGTCTTCGTGTGATGACCAAGGCGAGGCGCCGAGGTCGTTATGCCATTGGACGGGAAGTACCGTGGCATGTGTTACAGCCCGGACCGGATGGTTACCGGGGCATGTATTGGTCTTAGCCGTGAGGCGAGGACCGGTGTTTGGGCTACGCCGTGATGGCAGAAGCCCGGGACTTGGAGAACGCCGAGTCCGTGGGATGGCCGAGAAGGCCGAGCCTATAGCGATATTGCCTTGGTGCTAATATAGTGCTATTTGGCCGTGTTGCCATTATTATGCGAAGGCGTGGCGCGCCTGAGATGCCATTGTGATCAAGGATCTTATGGCGGTGGGAAGCCGGGAAGGCCGACCCAATAGTACAAGGCCGCGAGGCACTGTTTGTACATGTGGACATTATTATGCGAGCGTGCCGCGCTCGGCCTATCATTATGATCTAGGATCTATGACGTGGCTGGTCTTGCTCTGACGGGCGAGACCTGTATGACGTAGCTGTAACTATGCTATTGGACCGGAAGGTGCCGTAGCGTTATGTAAGCTGGTCATGTGTTTGACGAGCCCAGTTAAGAGCTTGTCGTGGTGGCAATGGGAGTTAACCCGTAGATAACTTGTAGGTAGACGTATAAATCCCAGGTAAATTGCTATAATCGTAGGAAAAATGCTATAAGTCCCAGATAAATCTGTGACACGGGTTCGAATCCTGCGCATTGTGTTTTATTTCTACACCAGCAGCAGGCTGCGTCAGATTAATTTGCAACACGTGCGCCATGCAAACCTAATTCCCAACTGCGATTTCTTAAGCGAAGACCAGTTGGCAGATTAAGATAATTGACTGAAACTCTACCATCCATCACGGCATACACAGCCTCACGAAAGGCGTACTAAAGCTCCAGAATCTCATTATCGGCAGATATGTCGAAGCTCAATAAGAGACACTGCTTGAAGGTCAGTTCAGGAGACGTTCTACTGTATATGCTCCAAGTCATCGCGGATTGCCAAACAAAATCACGATTCTAGTGCATATGGAAGACCCAGGGTTGGATCTTTTGGCTGCCGAACGGATTGCATGAAGGGCCGGCGGTCAGGGAAAGAATGTCTCTGTCTAGCGCACCATAAGCACGTTTCCCAGGGCAGATAGGATCCTACATGAGCGTGAACAATACCTGTACGGAAGATGCACATTCTCCGTGGGATCCAAATGATATCGCCTCAAGATCGGAACCTGAGTTGGCTTGAGGCTCATGCTGGGAAAATGTGCCCATAGAATTGACAAATGTCGACAAATGAATCGTGTAGCCTTGATCACGAGAAAAGACGGTATCATTGCCGGTCTGCTCTTCACTCTGCAGCGCCTCTGAAGAGACACTGCAGAGGCGGAGATCAAGAAGGAATCGAGACAGTGTGACAGCAGAAAGCCTAATATGTGGCGATGAGCTAGCGGTTCATGAGCTGTGCCATTAACTGACGGGGTGGACCAGAGAGTAAACAAGTAAGATGTCTGTATGAGTAAATAGTTAACTCCAGAAGCAGAATAGCATAATTGTCCATACATCAGTCGCAAAAAGCACAATCTGCGAGATACTGAGTGCCAGAAGGAAACTTCGACACGTCACTCAGAGGGTCGTGATGCGATTAAGCGTAGTTTCTGCTTACAGAAAGTAGCCCGTGCCTACGAATTTGAGTCTCAACATATGAGCATCGTGATAACCATCACAGTCATACCGTTTTTGAGTAGTAGTTTCGACAACGAGAGCATACGCTGGTCAGCATTCTCCCCAAATCTTGTCACTTTTAACATGTTGCTCCAAGTGACGTGGAGAAGGATAATGTCGGAGATTATCTGACCTGCACGAGAGCACAGAACGTCTGGAAGCGATCAATAGTAGGTGCAATCATAGTGAATGCAGTAGATGTATCACATGGTTAAATAGGTTCGCTTACAGCTGCGGCGCTTAATCAGTTTTGCACGCAGAAATCAGCATCAAAGCCAGTACTCAGTCATTGTCTGCTGATGAGCAGTTACATTCGAGTTGTTGAGTTCATCTTTCAGACAGAACATGGAGTATTGTATCATCGCGAGCTGAAGTTAGCCCGGATTAGCCTTTGGAAGACCTTTGAAGTGTTTTTGACTCACAGTATTGGTTGCGGGATCAATTAGGTCAAATGTCAGGGTCATAAGGGTTAATAGCCATCTCCGCCCACTGACAGCATACACACGGAGGGCGACAGAAGCTAGGCAACGAAGCGATTAGATGCGATCCTCATACACAATGTGGTCACCGCCTACCTGCCCACACGCAACCCCACATGATTCTGCACAAAAACCAAATTTGTGATGTCGGATTGCATCTAAGACAAGCTTCGACAATTAATCATAGGTGGACATGGTGAGCTCAAAAGTGTCCAAACCCCTAGGCTTTTCTTAGATAAATTCAATCCTGACAGAGCAGCGAGGACACGTACGGATCGACCATCCCCATACAGGGCAGGACACAATATAGAGGTGAGAATTGACCACACCAGTATGGTATACCGATTGAGCAGAAACAAAATGGAGACCCAGGTCTTTTCTCCTGCCCAGATTAGAGAAAATTCAGCATGGAGAGTAATGATATGGTCATATATGACGAGAGCTGGACAGTTGGTGTCAATAGTTTCTGGGCTATGACGGAACTGATCAATACCATATCTTACCCGACGGCACCATTGAACCGTACGCTCCGATCCTGCGAGAGGATTCAATTAGGGAGGTCTCACAGTGATTTCCATGAAGACTGACATAGACTCTGCTTTAGCGACCATGATCGAGAAGGCGGGTGGGTTCCGAAGATGCCAAGGTTGATGATATGTACTTATGCTTAAACGCCCGGACTCGGCTGTTCATAGTTTATCTGAGATACCGGATACCTTCCGTGCAGGGGTGAAATGGACGGGGCTAAATTGCAAACATCCGTCATATCGGAAGTATAAGATAATTCATTGATCGGTGACACTACACCCGGCTAGAACCTATCCATGGCGACCGCGATATGGACGAGCCTCTGGAAATTCCTTAATGAGGTTTCGGACATGGATTGATCGTTTGTAGTACATAGGCTGTAGTAAGTTGATCCCTCATCTACACACGGTAGTAGGGATGAAGGAATTGTAGGTTAATGGTAAATTAGGCGGTGTTCTTGTCTGCACTGGAAGCCCCATAAGCGTAGCGGGTCCTGCCGAAATGGGCCCTACTACTTATTCATCTACGGCTATGTCGAGCATCCGGACATTTACTCTGTGGTCTGAACAGGCATATCAATGTCCATTCATGCCATGTCGACAGCGTAGCATCGTCGTCCTTGCTCCAAATATACTCGTGAAACTCGACTTGAGCAGAAGTATCCCTAGTTATAAAATCTCTCAGCACCCAGCCCGTCTTAAACATATTAACAGTCGCATACACTGGTGATATGCAAACCGGCCTGTTACCGGCTATTTCGACAACTTGTTACGCTCTAGTCATTTTCTGATTGTCACAATATATCCGATGGCCTTCCGGACATTTGGAAACAATTGCAAACGAGTGAAGGCTTATTGCATAGACCGGACACTAACCTGAACTGCTGTTCGATAGCCTGGACATGCATTACTGATCTCTGCAGTCTCTTTTCGGATATGACCGATCAAACCGACTAAATTCTGGACATCTAGCCTTTGTAAGAATGTTTAGAGTCCTAATATGGGATCTACCTAGCTTCCACGGCGACGGCGACATCCCCTGCCCCAGCAGCCTATTGCTGTTACCCGTTAGCCGATCGACATCTTGTTCTCGGGGTCTGTCATCTATACCTCCCCACGTTGTACATGCAGCATTCCGTCGATTGAATTGAGTGGACGTCAGCTGCATAGCCGTTGTATTCATTTTGCATTTGGCTCGGTAACCATGCAATATCCTCCATGGAACCTTGCACGATTGTATCTAAGCACGGGCTTCATTATGGGATTGCGAAAGAGATTGGGGCGTGAGCCCTATTTCATACTGTGTCCAGCCACAGGGCTCGTATTGACTCTTGCTGACTGATGCATCCGTGCTATGACATCACTGCTTATGCATATCTATTACATCCATATGTCTGTCAAGTACTCAAAAGGGGAATTTCCCTGGAGCACTTGGACATTGATACTTGTTCGCAATGCATTCGCTTCCCCCACCAACTTTTCCGCCACTCTCGTTTAATAAACGATCCAACGGAGGGTCGACGAGGAGAGCAAAGCTGACCCGCAAGGGAGGTGCGATGCGTAGTGATGTGCCAGGCCCGGCTTTGGGCCATAGGCCGGGCCGGGCCAAGCCCTACTTGGGCCGGGCCAGGCTGGGCCCTACACCACGGCTTGAGACGGCCCAGGGCCCGGCTTGTGTCTCAAGCCGGGCCGGGCCAAGCCGTGAGCCCCGGGCCTGAAAGCTCTAACGGATAAAATGTCTAGTAACTATGATGTAAGGATATATATAGTAGCAGTATGCCATATTTCAATGAAGTATGTCTATATTTTCAAATTCAAGCAAGAGGATAGTCCCATGGATTGAATTCTTGGTGCTGAAGCCTGTCGCTCACTTTTGGGCGCCTATACGATGCCCCATTTGGAAGGCGCGCCACAGAGCACCGTGCCGGTGAAATGATGATTTCACACTATAATTCACTAATTATTGAAGATACTGGAGCTTGGCTTTGTCAGAAGATAGTTGGAGAAGGTACGTTATGAGTTTGTGTGGCTACAGTGATGATCATCCTCACAGTGCCAGGCCCCGGGCAAGCCCCAGGCCGGGCCGGGCCAAGCCCTGGGCCGTCAATGGGGGCCCGGCCTGAGGTTTTGAAAAGCCAAGGCCGTCCAAAGCCGGGCCAAAGCCGGGGCTTTTGAGCCGGGCCGGGCCTGGCACATCACTAGCGATGCGCAGCCGAGCAGACAAAGAGCGAACGACGGGTGCTCAGCTACGGGAAACAGCAGACAATGGAGACGCGACGGCACGGTCGCGCTCCCTCCCTGTTGTGTGCCCATGCCGCATCCCGCCGCTCGCTTGTCGGTCCGGGGTTGACTAGACGACGCAGACCTCGCGCCATAGGTGGACGCAGAGGGGATCGGACACGGTGCTCACCTGTGTGTATGCCTCGGTGAGCAGGGTCTTGTTGTCCTGGAGGACGCTAGTGTAGGCGAGGAAAGGTGGGACAATGTAGACGCTATCTGCCCTGGAGAGACATGGAGAGCGGGGTCAGCGGTAATGAGGTAAAGATGGAGGAAGAGCAGCGAGGAACGCGGAGGCGATGTATGGCGCGAACGTATTCATGAGACGAGGAGTGGCAGCATGCGTGACTGAGAGCCGAGGTGATGACACACCACTCACCACAGCTGCACCTGCTCGATGCGATGGCTGATCGCGCCGTCGCTCGCGCGCGGGACGACGGTGAGCGTGTACTCGAGCTGTTCCTTGATCGCGTGCACGTGCGACATGCCCTTGCCCTCGCCATTCAGCGTCTCGTTCGTGCTCGCGTTCACCCGCGGCTGATTGAGCGGCGGCTCGTCCGCACCCGTCCAGTTCGTGAGGAGAAACGCATCGCCAAGGCTTGCGAGGTCGCCTGCCGCGCTGCCCTCGACGTAGATGAACGGCTGGGGACCCGTCGCGTTCGACCGGTTGGTCGCGGCATTGTACGCGATCTGGAGCGGGGGCGCGAGGGCGGACGCATTGTGGTAGAGCGTGCTGGTCGCGGTGATACCGGAGGTGCCGTTCGACCAGATGTAGGAGACGTTGGCCGGGAGGGATGCGGGGGGCGGGATGGACGCGTTAGCGAAGACGGCGAAGGCGGGGGCGAGGGCCTCGGTGAGAGCCTCGGTGGCGGTGCCCGGCTCCCAGCTGCGCGAGTCAGTGAGGAGGGGCACCAAATCAGCTGGGGCAGGCTGGCCCGTTGAGGGCTGGTCATGGCCAATGGAGAGCAGTGGTGTCCGTTCCGTTCGCTGCCAGTCGCGTCGCCCGCGTAAGCGCTTGATGTGCCGCGTATGTTCGCCATCGCCTGCTCACTGCCGCCGCCGTGTTCGCAATGCTGCTCGCCGCCTCTGTTAACGTCTGGTAAGGGGAGCGATATGCTGCATCAGCCACATGGCCGTTCTGTGATCAACGTCTTGGGCTTATCGCTTGGATTATACTATCACTGGCCCACATATGCAATCGCAACAGCAATGCAATTTCGCCTCTAGTTCCCCTCCTTCGAATTCAAAAATTATGAATATTTGTACACTATGACTATATGACAATCTGCATGATCTTGTCAAATCAGATTATTAAAAACTCTAGTAGATGAAGAGGAAAAAATGAACAATGTCAATCAGAGTTATTGATGGACTTCGGCTCAGCCTTCACCTTGACAAAATCCTTCCAAAATAACAACACGTCTTCTCAATATACTTGAGGCTTAACATGTAATTTTCCGAGGGGAAATGTGCATTGTGTCAATATAGAGAGGCAGATTGCAGTCAAAGTGTGACATCAGCCACATCCTCAGTCGGCAAATCTGAACTCAGCCTCTGATGCAGCAGGCTTGCCGCTTAGTGGTTGCAATGCACCGATGGCGTTATGCCGTTTGATGCTGCGCGTTCGGCAATTTGGCGATCGTGACTGATGGCGTGACTGATGCTCGGAGAAAAGTTGCATTGCTGTTGCGATGCTTTACGGGCTTCGGTATCATGCAGCATGCACTTTCGGAGGTTCGAAAAAATATATCGTATACTAGAGATGCATAGCTATCATTTAAAAAAATCCCAAGGGATTTGGGCTTGGTTTCATGAAGATAGAGGCAAAACTCGGCAGGACATGCGAAAAAGTTGCATATGTGGGCCAGTGATAGTAATTATCTACCCATTAGGGCCTGTACGGGAACACAACCTGAAAACGCTGGCCAGCGATAGCGATTGCGCTCAGAAATATCGGCCGTGGGAATATCTTTGCGACGCGCAAGCGCCCGCGTGCTTGTCACGCCTTGCTCACGCTTGCTCGGCGCCTACATCACGCCAATCACTACCGGCTGCTCAATGCCCGACACAACCCTCTCTGAGGCGCAAACTCGTGGTTTTGCTGCACATATGGCTATACCCTGGACCACAGCGTCCCTTATTGAGCTTCGAAATGAGGTCAGCTGAGAGGAAGTTGCGTACATCCAAAGTCTGCATGGCCAGTCACAATCAGGTCACAAGGGGTCACACGGCGGTCACTGCTTGCGCTCAGTAGCGGTTCGCATTTCCGAACGGTCTGACATTGCAAAATCGACATCGCTGGCCAGCGCTGTCGAGCGTCTGTTTTTTTGGCAGGGAAATCGGTCGCCAGCGATATCAGGTTGCGTTCCCGTACAGGCCCTTAGGAACTTCCACGCTGTAATCGTGATTGTGGCGCTGGTACTCTGGACATTGATATGGCCACTATTAGCCTTCTAATAGTCGCCGCGCACGCTTAGCTTAAGTGGTACATACATTCTACGTCCCAATCGCAAGTTATCAAGGCTCTGCTTTCCGTGGCAGGTTCTTCCATCCGCTTCTTTGGATTACATTGGTGATGTCCTTCGATCTGTACATCAATTTGCTTAACGCTTCTGCTTCATCTGTTAGAGAGCCTATTGCATCTAGAGCAGCCGTAAGTGCTGCTTGACGCGCCCGCTTAGCCTCCTTCTATGCATCTGCTTCCCGTTCAGCTCTGGTCTCCAGGCGATTCGGACATGTTTCTTTGCTTGCTCTGCCCACCTCTGTTTCTGAATCCCCAGCCCACTTATATCAATTCTACGAGCTTCCCTCCACAGAGACTGATGATTGGTATAATCCAATGTGCTATTTATGTATTTTGCTGTCTCGTCTGTCTTGAAGACCTGCATACATTGTATTGATGGTATTCGTATACATCTGAACTAGTGCCTGTCTCACATGTGGGCGAAGTCCGGAGAAATAGTGCGACATAGCAGTACATATACCATGCTCTGTATACGAGTGATTGAAGATGTGAACATTATGCTCGAACCTGAGCTGTGAATGTAGTCAATATTGGCTAAGTTTCGCCATACTTGCCAAATGCACCTACAGCAACTATGTTACACCCATTGATCTGTGCTGACGTGATTTGCCACAACACCAATGCTTCGAATGTACCTACGAGTGTTCAAACTGGGATTTATTCACCGACTGTCGGGGCTCGGTTCGACTGAAAAGCACCCTGTATCACTTATGTTGCGAGTAAGGAGTTCACGTATACTATATTAAAGCATTTGAGGAACTAAACACACAATGGCTTGTTCCGAACCACTCACATTTGCCCACAACCGGATGTAACGCTAGCCAGGAACATGTATTGACTGCCGATAGGCTATACATTCCGCCTACGAACTATTACATTTAACTATTAGCGAGGGGGCCTGCACGATGAGCGGGAACATACAGTAATGGTTTGCAGTGTCTGCACTATGTGACTGTTGGGCAGTCAGCTTTGACCTTATGAAAGACATTCCAGAGCTCCTCACATCGTCGATGCGCCTCGTTCAATGAAAAGTTGCTTTAGCTTACTAATCATAGACGTAGTGCTGTTCATTGATGTGAGAATATCGTTCATAGCTGATCTACCGATGGGCGAGCTTCCCACTTACCCTTCAGAGATCTATTGACGGTACATAATGCTACATAGTAGCACAATGATCATAATATCTGCCAAAGAAGCAGAGGAAATTTAGCCTAGGAGAGAGGCCTAGAGAGCACTACGACACTGAGGAGATCCTCGGCGCCAACTTGTATTCGATGTGAGCGGCGGCATACGACCTCACTGCGCAGTTCGTGTGCAAGCATTGCGGCAACGGGGTGCACATGCAGCTCGTGAAGCAGGACATGGGCAGGCATCAGGAACACCCGCAGCTTATACACTATTGGATTGGCGAGGGGCAGTGCATGCCAGCCTTCATCGCATGCGTCGTTCTGGAGTCTTACAAGAGTGTGAGGTGGCAGCAGCACGCTATGCCTGCGGATCAGGTCTCATGTAGTATTATGTGCTTTGTTAAATATCTGTCGTTTACACCAGCAGCTGCCTGTGTGATGCTGTGGGCTATGATTACAGATGGATGAGATGGGTCAGACAGGCCCGCGCTAGTGCAAAGCCCAAAATAGCTGAGGATGAAGGAGATGCCCTGTTCTCCTCCTGGCCCAATGTACATCGTGCGTGTGCCACTCAGGTGGTCAAGAAAACGACGAACCGTGGTACTCGTAGAGTTTCAGTCAATTATCTTAATCTGCCAACTTCCCTTCACTTAAGAAATCGCAGTTGCGAGCTAGGTTTGCACGCAGATTAATCTGCTAGCTGCGGCAGATTAATCTACTGTGACAATAAAATGGTACATGGAGGATTCGAACCAAGGACCTTAGCACAGATGAGAATAACAGCATCGCAACATAATTAGCCAACTGAGCCATAGTGGCAACAGTAACCCTTGACCAATCAAAATATATATAACGCAAATTTTACACACAATTTTCGTGAATCATCAAGGCAACTAACTGCTCCAACACACATACAGAAATCAATGATAGTGGTAGCTTGATTTACCATGCTTGACCTGGAGCAACTCACCATGGGAAAGCTGAATACACTGGAATCACAGGTCTTTAGAGGCAGATTCATTTGTATTTGTGTTATGGAAGATGTTAAAACTGCGAAAATGAAGTTTACAAAATACTCTATATATTGCTTAAAATGGGGCAGACACTAGTTGCACTGTAGCTCAGTTGGCTAATGTATGCTGCGATGCTGTTATTCTCATCTGCGCTAAGGTCCTTGGTTCAAATCCTGAATGTACCATTTTATTGTCACAGTAGAATAATCTGCCACAGCTAGCAGATTAATCTGCATGCAAACCTAGCTCGCAACTGCGATTTCTTAAGTGAAGGGCAGTTGGGAGATTAAGATGATTGACTGAAGTCCCTCGGTACTCACGCAGGATGTCACACCAACTCCTTCAGCTCCTTCACAGTGTACTTCAGGTTGAATAGTATGAGGTGATAACCCTCGTCTGGCTTGTATTTACATGAATTAGCAACCAAGATATCCTCCACATCGCCGTTGTCCAAGGGAGGTGTGACGACGATGAGAGGAAAAGACTTTGCACCGCATTTATGTAGCCAGTCTGCATTGGGAGGGAATGCCATATACGTAACATTGATGGTAGAGCTAGACATCGAAAGGTGATGGTCAGACTCTATATGGGAGGGGATTCAGTTTTCGAGATACTTCTGTAAAATGAAAAGGGAAGCAACTAAAGTGCTCAGAAGCAAACGATCAAGATATGTCTTCGCGATTATGAGATACTTCTTTTAAGACCCATCAGATGCATCTTCAGTAGCACCCAGCACATGAGGTGCAAGAGTCTGTAAGAAGCTTCTGTACTGCAACGCTAGCCACGGCCATCTACGACTACATGGAATAGATGCTTCTCCTATGTAGAAGGATACATCTGTAATACCTCTTTCTTATCGGTGTCCTAGTGATACCGCTGCCCAACAATATCAACAACCACACGTACTAGAACAAGGTCATCGGACCATGTCTCCTTGCTCGCGCGCCGTATGCGACACACAATTAGTTCAGTTTCTAATATTTCTATATACCTCGCGGCCCAAGACTCTGCCGGACGGCCTGTTTCGGGAGAGTGAGGCGGACCCAGTGAGCTCGTGAGCTCTGTCACTAGCTTACTATACCCCTCTGATTGCTCGCGGAGTAGATTTTACTTGTTCTGTTTGTAGCTAGATAACAATGTAAATTAGTCCAAGTGTGTAGCACGCCTGAGCAACTTACAATAGACCCATCCTTGATAGACCCGTCCTTGTACGGATCTACTTCCTCTCGATGGTCACCCTGTCTGCAATGAGACCCACACTTGAGATCAAAGTCATGTCCAGTCTTTCTCAGCAGATATCTGCATCTCTACGACCTTAATCAAGACCATTCCCCTTCATCACGGCCGGTGGAGGTACGTGGCGACTTGCTGACACGAGCACGTTGCATGGTTGCTCGCTTTCTTTGTCAATGCATTAGTTCGCATCTTGTATATTATACTACAAATGCTCACGTACACAACGTTACATCGCACGGCCAGAGTCGGCCTGTTCGTAATTCATCTGCGGGATTTGGACCTTGATTTGCGTGCTCATCTTGGGCTTCACGTTCTCCTGCAGCTCGGATGGGTCAACATAGACGGTGGGCGTACCCGCTCCTGAACGCACTTACGGTGCTTTATGTTTGGGCCTATGATCGAGTCACTGTCTAGACTCGCTCATCAATGAACTGGCACAGAGCATGTGAGCGAACGACTCCAAAGCGTAGCGCGAAACGTACATTGCCTCCCGCCCTCCCCAAGCAGTAGTTACTTCGCTCTCTGCACGTTCGCGTAGACAGTCAGGGGTTGTAGAACGCCTGTGCAGGGGCTTAGGTTGTGACGGTATGCGCAAAGCCTACGGGGGCCGCTCCCAGCTCTGTGCATCTGGTTGCCCTTGCGTAGGAGGCGCTCTGCTAGGCCATAGCTCTGTCGCCTGCCAAGTGAGCACACGGTGGGATAGGAATAGGAGACGTCCCACCTGGAACTTTTCGATCATGCGCGCCTGGATGCCATCTGTCTGGCCCGCTGGGACCTTCGCAGGGCTTGGAACCATCAGCATAATACTCGGTATCCGGTGTAATCAACACACTGACCGCTGCTCCACGATGCGCACGTTCACATTAAAGTTTGCGAGTGCCTTCGCGCACATGAGCCCTGCAGGGCCAGCACCGATGATGAGTACGTCGACATCGCTCTCTTTGGTCAGTGGGACGGGCATAGCGGCTTTAGTAGCAGCTCGAATACAACGTGGCGTATATGCACAGCTCGAGGCCCGATGCCATCTTATTTGTCCTGCTCTTAGTATGTGCGCAATAGGCTAGTGTAGACTCATCTCTTCTCGATTCAGTAGTCATGGATACATGATACCGTCATACCATACTGCGCCAATTCAGACCGAATCTGCGATAATTTAACTGGAAACCTTGGATGTTTCAGCCACCAACGTACCAGAGGCACAGCAGGACATCGCTCAGCCTCACCTTTTACTATGTACTGTCACTAAGAACTTCGATGATGCCTCTACCATCCCTTTCAATGGCAGCAGCCACAGCTACGCCCAGCGGATCGTCATCGGAGATGTCTATCACATCATCTCCAGGCTTTGACAACACCCTCCTCTTCTTGCGCACCGGTCTGTCTTCCTCGCTACTTTCAGATATAGAGATTGTTTCCCCTGACATTTCTGCTTTTTTGAACCCTGCTGCATCGAGTAGCCTTCTAGTCAGAGTCTTGCGTGCTTGCATCAATGCCTGTGACAATGGAAACCGATCCCGTCGAGATGGGCCTTCGCCACGATTGCTTCGGACTTTGTCAGCCTGAGCAACGGTCTTGCGCCTACCAACTCTAGTAGCCGAGTTATCCTTGGGCATCCAGCCCACATCACTGTCAACCTCGTCGCTGCTAGGCCATATGCCCTCTACATCGGCACCTTTCTCCCAGCGCCATTTGATGGAGTATGTCACAGATTTTATGACGTATGTACTAACGTCCAAGTCGGACCGCTGGGTGAATATGTGACGCCTATAGATAAAGGCCCCAGACTAGCACGCAGAGGTAGTAACATTGAATCTGAGGGGACACGCCCCCATAGATAGAATGAAGAGTCTGAGGTGTAAGACCTCAGACATTGGCTTATATACATGAGTCACACACACTAATACTGTAAGTACTGGCCCTAAAGTAAAGGTCCGTGTGCAGGCGCTGTAGCGCTGCTGACTAAGCCATATCACGTGACCAACATATAACATACCGGAGTACGCTCATACCACTACACTACAAGGCACAGATCATGTGACTACAACGCAGGAGATCCCTGGTTCGACCCAGGGAGGGGGTAATTAGTTAATGCCCCAGAGATCTGTGACAGAGTAGTCGCCTAGCCTTGGATTGACCCCAAGTTCGAGTGTGTGGATCTCCAGCCCCAGCCCTGGGCATCTGTCAATGTAGACGCGGTGAACCCGTGAGCTATATGCTCTTACTTAAGATGACATGACGTACAGTCTCACTCCGTTCAGGCGCGCCAGCAGGACGTTACTAAATCCTATGTCGATCCTAGACTGCAGACTGTGCCCGCCATGCCAAGTGAAGTCACGGTAACTCCAAACTTGGAAGAAAGAGACTGCTGTCAGATTGTATTCAGTCACGACAACGTTGAAGTCTGTCAGCCTGATTTGGTTATCGTGGACCTCGATTATCTCCGCCGTTGGGCGTGCGTTATTCTGCAGAGATATGGGCAATCGAGGGCACTTATCACGAAGTGACATTACCTACCTTTGTCCAAAACACAACGCGCACTTTGCGCGGAGTCTCTTTCTTGATCAGAAGAATGTCTCCTTCTGGACGTCCATTGTCTTGCCCTTGATCACGTTCATCGTCCTCATCCTCATCACGCTCGCCTTCCGTGCGACCGCCATTGTTCTTATCTCTTCTGTAGCCTTTCTCTTGACGATTCGCAGCAGCGAGTCCGCCTGGTAATTCCTTTCAACCACGTTAGTCGCGGTCTACGCACATGACTTTCTCAGTTTACCTTCCCCTTTCCCTTTTCATCCTCGCTGCCTCCCGCCTTCGTCACCTGTTTTCTACATGTCAGCTCTGCATATATATGCTCATCACCCATTATGTACCTTCCCTAATGGTGGAGACCAGCGCAATGCGTAACGGTCAAAAACCGTCAGCCGCCCGCCATCATGTATGTCGTCGTCACTGTCCTGTTCATCTATCAGACGTAGCAAATATATCCAAGGATTGCCGACATACTGAGTCTCTGTATGACGATATTTCCCTTTTATAGTCTGATTTTGCCATCCCTGCGCTTGCGATCGCACCTGTAGGCACCAACCCCTGCCCACGCAATGCCTCTGCCTGCCTGTTGTTCACTTACTATCTAGAACAGTATGCTGCACACTTACTTCGTCGTCGTACATCCTCTGAAGTGCTCGCGCAAATTCTTCATCGTTGCTCCCCCCTAGCAACACAGGGTCAAGTCGCCCCCCCTTGCTGCGAACGTTGATACCCTACGTCTGGTACGTCTGTCTTAAGCTCTCTGGACCTGATGTGTTGTGAACCCACTAGTTTTTCCGCTCTTTTGACCGCCTTATCTAACCCTTCAACAGCCTTTTTTCTTTGCAGAGCCGCATTTCGCGCCGCACGCTCCTCCCGCTTTTTGCGATTGCGAGCTTGTACTTCAGAATTAATAGCTTTTTGAGCGTGCGCCACAAGCTCCTTTTGGTATTTGTTCGCCGCTGACTCTGCCTCAGACAACATGCCCTTGACACGCTGGACCTCGATGTCCTCCAATAACCCCTTTGGCGTCGGCGTCTGCGGAGGATACCACACTCGATTTGGTGTTGTACACTGTCCACGGCCAGGTAAGATCATCTCGTCTCGTTTAAAGACTCCAGATCCTTACCACGGCATGCCATTGCCCAGCTTTCCCCTTCTTGTAGGAAAGGCCCAGCACTACTCAACATGTCAAGCTCCCACACTGTATGCAGGTATGCGGCACGGAGGGCTTGTGCTGGTCAGCACCCTGTGTCACAAATCTCACTTTGTGACCGCTCTGCCTCAACGCTAACGCTTATAACCCAAGTCCCAATGCCCACCAACACATCCTACTCCCACTACACATGCCTTTCAGTCGCAAGGGGTCCCTACGCAACGAGGTCGTCGTCGTCTAAGGGTAGTCCACAGGCGCTACAGCGAGGTCGAGGGTCTCCCAGACGAGCAAGCAGACAAGGGCAAAGGCAGAGGAACGTCGCACAAGGGGATTGGTGTAAGACTGGGATTAACCCATGAGATACAATGAGAAGTCTGAGGAGAATGCCTCAGACTCTCTGGATTATATACATGTAAACGAGCATTGACTATCAAGGCTGCCCTAAAGCGACGTGGCCTGTGCGCACGCGCCTACCAAAGCGCTAAGTACTAACTCTAAATGCTTACATATACACATCACGTGACTATGCGAGGATCTTATCTATGTTTAAGGATACGCGCCGGATCTTCTCTACTGGTCACATGAGTTTGGAGCGCGCCTAATACCGCTGTAACGTCCCTCAACGCTCCACGACGCCCCCTAGGGCCTATAGGTCGCGTTTTCGTGACACCCTGTGCACACAAGCTCTTTAGGTCTGAGGAATATGTTGACTTCCCCATCGCGTTTACCGGCGACAAAGGGTGATGGGTGGGTGTGAGCATGCAGGATCGTGGGTGAGCAACACCTCATGTGTCAAAAAAATTTGGGATCAGTTTTTGGAGATCGGCACAATGCCCCGGCACGAATGTAGAGCCAGATCAATTATTCCTCTGGGTTGTGATCTGATCATATGCTCACACACATGCTCATTGAATCCCTCAAACGCTCAGTATTTGCTACGCTCGGCTCCCAGACGGGATAGTTTCCTTGCATCGGCCACTACTTAATTGAAACTACATTGGCTAGAATGTATGTTGTGGTCACTGCGTACATTTTATTTTTTTGCTGATGCTGGTGTGCCATTTTATGAGGCTGTCATACCATTAGACCCTCGGTCAACGAGAGATGGCCCTCACATACCTGTCATCTGACTTGACACGCTTGTGTTTCCCCTGATTTAGTGTGGCTCTTCCTCCTACTCGTCCTACAGCGGCTGTCAAAGTGATCTTACACAACCATTACTTCTATCTCATTGGAGCAATGCGAAAACCTTACCCATCATCCCCCAGCGCCCATGCAGACACCTTTCGCACTCGCGCACCTCTCCCCACAATCATAGGTATCGTATCCGTCACTTGCTCTGCGCTGATATTGGTCCCACGCTTGCCCCATGTCGATTTCTTCTGCGCCGCTTTGCCCAATGCGCCCCTCGAACCACTCGCCTTCACCGCCGCTTCCCCGGCACACTGGCTACCTGAAAAAGCACGTAGACCCTCCTGGCTAGCTTCGCCAGCTGCCATCTGTACGTCTCCACCACTTTCTAATTTCCTCTGGCCCGTCCTATCAGCCATGTCATCGGTGCTGTGGCTGTTCTCGGTGGACGGCCTGGAAGCCGTGTCGATAGCGCACAGCGCCTCTCCTCCATCCATCGCCACGTCCAACCTGCCACCATCGTCGCCCTCTCCCCGCAGTATATCGCCCTCTGAACTGGTGACGTTGGACGCACCACTGCTGATGTTACTGGTGCCCTCACCGCTGTCTTCGACCTCCCAAGGGGTTGTCATCGTGTCCTTCCCTTTATTGAACTCCCCATCTCCACCAGCCTTTGTCGAATCTACCGTTTTCGTTGTGTCTCCACTCTCCTGACCTCTATCCTCGCCAGTGCGCTGAACGCTGACAGCTGCTGGTCAAAACATTAGCTGGTGTCATAGCATTTTAGAAAAGCTGTCCTACGGTCATAGATGTCCTCTATGAAATTGAACCATTCATTACCGAGCCGAAGCGGCGAAATCTGCAACTGTTCTGCAAGGTGGGTAATGAAGTCTTTGCCATTGGACTGCTTGGCCGTCGTGTGGCTTGTCCCAGTGTGAGGTTAGCGCAAAGCCTTCGTGACGCAGGTTTAGACTTACATGAGATCACTAACGTTCCCCATTTCGTCCACACCGCCTGCCATGAACAGCACTACCCAGCCTAATTCTTCCTCAATCTGCTTGGCCAATTTAGCCAGGATCCCACCTAGGTTTCTCACCTTTCTGTAATGTAGATATCGCACAAAATCGTCTGCAATTAAGTTCGAATGTGTTATGAAGAACCGTAACTTACTCGGCGCGTATGAATTCATTGTTGCCGTTGAACTCCACTTCTCTGCACTCCTTGTTGGCTCTATCAGCCTCCTCTTGTAACCTGGCCTTTTCCTCATGGCTCAGGGTAGCATACTCCTCCATGGCAGCTTTCGTCCACTGAGCCCCCCCTGATACCTCGCTCGTGCCTTCTTCAGTGTGATCGGACACTTCACGGGAATACTCTCGTTCTGCTTTCTTCTGAGCACCTTTATGCTTGCACCAAACATCCCAGGCTGACACGTCCCGTCGCTCTGCGAACAGCGCCATTCCTTCGGTGATTTTTCTGCCTTTTCCTTTGCCCTTGTTAGGGCTATGGTGATGCATGAACCCATAGATGCGCTTACGGTGCAATGAGGCATGAGTCTAAAGAACAAAATATGTGGACGCACATCAGACAATTTCTTGAGTCGCATTTCACACATTTCCCGCGTTTCTGCAGGCCATTTGGTTTGCATTTCCCGAGTCGCAGCAGATTTTGCCAGGGCTAGTCAAGCCTGGAACTCAGCATCAGTCTCTTCCTCGTAGGGCTCCTTGCCGAATTCCTCCAGAAATTTATCGTAAATGAAGTTTGAGTAGGACTTGAGAGAAGCTGTCTTGCGATATATCTCGCGTACCGTGTTTGAGGTCCATTGCGCTTTAAGAAACAAGAGCTCGCTGGCCCTCCAAGTATTGCCTCCCATGTTGCCAGGCTGGTAAGGTATTGTGTTAACCTTCGGTGCCAGGTTTTTTGCTATTTTCTGATGGCACGTGAGCTCAACCAAACAGATTACCCTTGACTCCGCAGGTCGCACGTACGGACCGATATCTATGCTAAGGCATGGTTGCTCGCTGTAGCGGTCAATGGGCCGTCTGTGCTCGTATCTGGAGTGGCAGCTCAACATGGAGCCATGGATGGATGCTCGCTTTCTTTCGCCCATGCATTGTACTGCCAGCCTTTGCACATGGATGGGCATCTCAACATTGTGCTCGTTCTCACTTTCCTTTATTACCAATGGACATGATGTGTATGCGACTAGTATACAAATTCCGGTCCCGGATGCGCATTGACATATTGGAAAGTTGGCAGAACGCTGCATAATGCAAATACGGCGCACGCACTGACGCTCATCAATCTCCTGTCCTGGACATCCGTGTTCCCCCAAATGGCAAGCCAGTGGAGCAGCTTGTGGCAAATGCGGATTCCCCTATGAATAAGATTTTCATCAACATTAGAACCGCTTTTGACGTGCGGGACTTGACTTCGTTAATCACCTGTCTGATCGTGTCGAGTACGTACTCAAAACTGAACGCCTCATTGTGAACTGTTCAGCATTGTTGAACGCCCACTCCTTTGCTGCATACAACAGTCTGAGCTACACTGTGCGATCAATTACCCTCCGTCGAGTTCACCTACTCACAAATTTGCGTTGAGGAGACTGTCTTCTACGACTAAAACCCACGCTCGATTTTGATAGATGTGTTACGGTTATTTTGATTTTTCGAATATCAACAGAACTCACTACTGGGCGAATACGATACAGGGACTTGTTGCGCAACCAACCTCCCTGGCCACTCGTGACTCTACTGGGCGCACCCCCAGTTGTACTAGTCTATAGGGCGCGTTTCATCTTTGGCAGATCCAACTCTGCCCCGTTTCATGTTCATCGTTTATTAGCTGATCGATGGCATTCAACCGCCATCATTCCTATCTATCGTCTCGGATATATCACTACATACTCATCAAACGTTTGGTACTATAGCGTAGATAGTATCGGTGACATCTGGGACAGGCCCGACCCCTAAAACCTAACGTAGTATATAAACTCATGTATTTACTGTCGAGGCTCTTCAGCTCGACCTTGTTGTACAAACAAGAAGTCTTATACTCGTTCTCAAACGTAGGAAACTACGCTCAGTATTTCTCGCTCGAGCACCTGAACGACTAAGTCCTCGAAGTGCACCTTGACTTCTCGGACTTAGGCGAGTCTTATATTCTATCGGACTCGCACCTGAACAGATTATATCCTCTAACGCGTATTGGATATTAACCGATCTCCTAGAAACTCTATCTAGGACTTGAAGGCATCTAACGAGTATTTGCCTTGCATACGGCTACATGCCTACGTGCAGAAGAACAATCTATATTCGCGACTCGAATATACGAACGGGTATTCGACCCGTAACAGATTGAGCCCTGCACGCGGGCTTGCACCTGGGGCGAGCGGGATGCAGCATAGGTCTGTAAACACTTACAAACACTTAAGCTGTTAGATGGTCAATCAGTAAATACATAGAGAGATAGTCGATTCACATAGACTTGCATATATGAATATTGATGGATGTAGATATAGTTGGGTGAATGCCCATGCCCATGCCGTCGCGTTCGCACCAAGTACGAGCCTGCGTGCATGACTCAGTGTAGTCACGTGACCAGATTGAGCCCTGCGCGCGGGCTCGCACCTGGGGCGAGCGGGATGCAGAATAGGTCTGTAAATACTTACAAACTCTTAACACAGCACATCATGAGCAATACCCTGACGGTGTATTGACAGGTTATTTGTAAATACCCTGTCAAAACACCGTCGATACCCCCACTGGGTATTGCACGGGGTATCGATGGATTTGTCCACATGCACATGCAATAATCCAGCGATACCCCTTAGGCACTCTCCGATAAGCACCGTCCCTGGCCTGAATTGGGCTCGCCGCCGCTGGGGTAGGGCACCGCTTAGGATGTCACAAACATTCAAGAAATGCCAAGATATATTGCGCAAACACGTATATGTAATACAAGCAGAGATAGATACACTACTGACGCCATGCTGAAGCATTGACCAATCGTGGTCTGTGATCTCAGTTGTGTTCACATCCAAAAATCCGCTTTGCAACTGTTGAGCGTAGTAGAATTAGCGCTATGACAACTCTGCAATGACTATTACATACCGAAGCAATGCCAAGCCGCAAACTAGGATTGCCCAGCATGGCGAGTAGCGAATGTATCCAGGCTGCAATCTGTATTACATAACACACAGAGTCAACGATGACAGCTTATGATCTCAGGACGACAGAACATACTATAAATTCGCGCATATACCCAGCTACCAGTGGTCTCTGGGATAGTTTGCATGTGAGCCGATATGCAGAGTGCATATACGGAATATCATACCATTACAAGAGTGTGAACGAATATATTGGAAATGCGCGCATCGGGTGTGGCGTACCGGTGCGATCTTGTCGCTACGGCGCAAATGCAGTCCGGTGAATGAAAGCGCGCATCGGAAGTCAGGCATGTTGGGGCTGGAAAGTGGAACAGCATGTACCTGGAACGGATAGCTCATATGTCAAGCCCTCTAGTACGTTGACTGCATCAGCGTACGTTGCGGGTGCAGGTTCTGTGGGTGATCGAGCTAGTGTACAATGTAGCATCTCAGACAGTATTGAGGACATACCAAAGCAAGCAACCTGACCGATATAAGGATGACAAGCATCCATCTGGGAGCATACATGTATTCAGAAATGAGGTATTACATGGAGAGATGCGCACCGTAATGACTGTCCGCTAAGGACGAGTTCAACGTTTTGATTGCACATTTACTCTGTATTATAACCCTTGCTGTGAGGTATTACTACTTATGATATTGTGAATTTTAAACCTCACCGTGGAGTCTGGAACGTCCAACCGAATGGTGAGTGTCAAAGTCAGTAAGTGAAGCCTTATAACAGAGCTGAGAAAACATGCATATGCAGGGTGGGTAAGGGTGGCTGTGGTAAGCTTGCCTGCATGAAGGTTGATCGTCAATGTCAATGGACAAGTCCACGTTCAAGCAAGTCTCAAGTCGCGCATATGGGTGATGGTGGTCACATGATGCATTAGATAAGAATATCCGAGGAGGTATTGACAGGATATCGCTTCCCTGGGGTATTGCCGGGTTATTGCATGGTGTATTTACAGAAACCCGTCAAAACACGCTCGGGGTATCGCGCCTTGATGTCCTGTGTAAGCTGTTAGACGGTCAATCAGTAAATAAATACATAGAGAGATAGTTGATTCACATAGATTCGCATAGATGAATAAAGATATAGTTCGGTGAATGCTCATATCGTCCCGTTCGCACCAAGTACGAGCCCGCGTGCAAGACTCAGTATAGTCACGTGACCAGATTGAGCCCTGCGCGTGGGCTCGCACCTGGGGCGAGCGAGATGCAGCATAGGTCTGTAAACACTTACAAACTCTTAAGCCGTTAGACGGTCAATCAGTGAATAAATAAATACATAGAGAGATAGTTGATTCACATAGATTCACATAGATGAATAAAGATATAGTTCGGTGAATGCTCATATCGTCCCGTTCGTACCTAGTACGAGCTCGTGCGCAAGGCTCAATATGATCACGTGACTTAAGTCAGCTCTGCGTGTGGGCTCGCACCTGGTGCGAACTGGGACATACGAGCATTCACCAAACTATATCGATCTATTTGACCCACTGCCTAGTGGCTGTAGTGGTTGACGAACTAAATAACCCTGACAATGAAACAACGAACACACATATATATAACAACGAATGCATAATAACAACGAACACATAACAACGAACACATAGACAGACACGCTTTCTAGATGTGCCTTCTATTGGAAAATGAAAGGCACTCACCGCCCATTTCTCGGGCAGCTTCTGCTTCTGGAAGCTTGTGCAGCTTCTGTTACCGCACACGGAGATGAAGATGATGGCATGGCCTTCGTGTTGCCGTGAAGGTCGTCTATCAGGCATCCATCGCCTTCTTTGTTGCCGTCTGGGTCGCCTTCTATCTGCCATCGCAAAGGCATGCGCATGGCTGAGGCCGTATAAGACTGACAGCCATCACCCCCCTTAGTCCAAATCGCTCACTTCGACCCCACTCTGCCCCACTGGCCTCTCTCAACCATCATCGACCAATTTCTCTTGATTTTAATTTTGATTTGAAGATGCCGAAGCGATCGCAAAAGTGTGCAATGCTGGACCTGTACGTGTCGGGGGAGGAGGTGTGGAGATGGCCTGGATTTCAGGCATACACGGATGGGATGGAGTGGTTCAAGGAGGATCAGGCGGCGGCACCAGCAGTTTGGTCGGACGAGACGTATCAGAAGGTGATGGCATTCATTGACAAGTATCGAGAGTGGCCGTACGACAAGCGGCCAGTGAACTTGATGAATGCCCGGAAGACCAACGACGGGGCGGGGATCAAGCTATGGGAGAAGTGGGTCAACAACACATTGAAGGACTGGGGCCTCAAGCAGACGATCAACACAGCAGTAGCAGACGTGGGGCTCAGTCTTGAGAAGCTGGTGAACCAGGCGGGCCAGGCAGATGTAAGTGGTGGCTTTTTGGTTCGCATCTGCGAGCGCTGACAGTCGGGGGATGTCAGATCCCATCGATGTCGGAAGTCCCGCTGGACGACGTGGAGAAACAACTAGCCAGACAGATATTCGGTAACAACGCGTTCAACGTCGACGAGCAGCGTGAATGGATGAAAAAGGATGTCCGTGCATTTGTGCATGCGGAGCTGGTGATCGCGTGGGATCGATACAAACACAAGGTCAAAGACGACTACAAGAACATGCGGAGGATGATCAAGGAATGCAAAGAGGCCCTAGCAAGTAAGTGGTTTCTACAACATGGACTCAGATTGCAGTTCTGACCATCAACCATGTCTATTTGTCTATTTACAGAAATATCGGAAGATCCAAACATGACACAGCCTCAAAGGCACCTTACACGGCTGTTGAAGTCGGTGCGCCAGCTGGTGCCGCTGATGAAGCGGTACAAGGAGCCAGAATCGGAGGCGACATGTGCGAAGTGGGAGAAGCTTTTGAAGAATATGCTGAGCAAATCAGAGGTGGACAGAAGTCGTAAGTGCCATTTGTATTCACGTTCAAGGCAGATACTGAATGGAGATGGCCCACAGAACTCCCCCGGCAGCTGCGCATCGCGCTCGAGCAGCTGCCGGACCGGCAGACGATATCGCGGGTGGAGGCTGAGCTGAAGGATCTGCTTCAGCAGATCCATGCGGAAGACGAGGACGAGGACATCGTGGAGAAGGACATCGTGGAGAAGGATTTCAGAATCCTGCCCACGGTCGACGACTGGGAATCAGGGACGGAGGAGTACATGGGGATGAGCCTCGAGGAGGTGAAGGTGGCACTGGGACTTCCGGAGGGGCCATTCCCGTGTTTCAACGGGATGGAGGATCCGGATGGGCATGACCCGTGGACAGCAGAGGGGCAGAAGGCGTTGAAGGCAGAGACGGCGCTGCCGCTCAACCCACGCTGGCACCAATACGTCGGCGTGCTGAAGATGATGCGGTGCGCGATGGAGGGTAAGCCAGTGCTGCTGACCGACGAAGTCGGGGTTGGGAAGACGATGCAGGCGGTGATGTTCATCGCCCTGCGTGTTTACTATCGTGAACATTGAGAGCAACACAAGAGGTTCCCAGGAATGTTCGGTAAGCAGCTCCATTTCACTCATTTCTTGGGCCTCATCCCTTGTGATGCTGAATGCGCGTTTTTCAGAGAGCGAAGAGCATGACGAGAACCTCCCCGACGGGCCTGCCGTCATCGTCTGTCCCCCTGGCCTGCTCCAGCAGTGGACAGATGAGATCAAGCACTATCTGCAATTTGGACAATTCGACCTGTACCCGTACATTGGCAATTACCCCAACTGCGCGGGGTTCTGGAAGGAGGTCATGGCGAGGTCTCAGCAACAGCAAGCGTGCAGGCGCATCATACTCGCCACCCACAATGTGAGTGAAGCGCTGCTCTGTTCCATGGAAGCGACGCTGAAGCCACATCTTGCAGGCCATCAAATCGGACGCGGGGGGAATCTTCGACGTCCAGAACATGTACCGGCCATTCATCAAGGCCATCAAGCGTGACATGGTGCCCAACACAATCTACGGGCAGATGGTCGGTGCCATCTTCATCGACAAGATCCACATCGCGAGGTCAGTGTCGAGGATGTTTGCCGCACACGGTCAGCTGCGGACGCGATGCAAGGCAGGATCGTCGTCGGGATGACAGCGACGCCGCTGCTGTCTGGGCCGATGGTAAGCACGTTGCTAACTGTTGTTTGGCTGGCTAATGGTAGATGCTGACGTCTTCCTCCCCCTCAGGACATTTGGTCACTAGGGTACATCATCGGGGTACCTGGATGCGGCCCCGACAACGTCGAGCAGCGATGCAAGATAGATTGCGAGCTCGCGTCCCACTTGCGGTGCGACTGTCGGCGGATGAAGGAGTCCGGGAGAGCAGAGGAGATCCTCATGTGGATCTCCCATGGCCAAAGCCTCTCCATCTCATCAGAATATATGATGGCGGTGGGCGAATGGATGGAGGAGATGCGGATCGCGTTCCGCGGACACATCATCCGCCGCACGCTCAAGTCCAAGGACTGGGAGGGCAATCCCATCTCAGGGCTGGTGCCCTACAGGGAGCATCTCATCATCCGGCCGCTGTTCAGCTTCGAGGACGCCGCTCTCGACCAAGTCGCGAAGGAGCTCATCAGTGACAATGATGGGGGAGACGAAGCAGGCGATCTCTTCTCCGTGAAGACGAAGGTGAGTGTACAGTGCAATTACAAGTCGCTTTGGACATGATTGCTGACCGTCAGCAACAGAACTTTTACCTGAACGTCCGCAGGACATTGACCCACCCAGCATGCAACTCGTCGGCGGACTACTTGGAGGGCGGACTGCCCATCTCCAGCAAGATCGATGCCCTCGTCACCATCCTGAAGCACCATCTCGCCTCGGACAATGCGCTTCCGATGGCATACGTCGACGAGGAGAAGAAGCTGTTCCCCGTACAGGTGCCTATGGGAGACCATGTGCTGAACGCGGATGCGGACAAGATCGTCGTCTTTATAGCCTTCCCGTCCAACCTTTCGGTCTTGTCTGAGGTGAGCCTGTTCCCCCACATTGTGTCATGTCATCTGTCAATGGCTGATGACTCCTGACCTAACTCCTACAGTTCCTGGAGGGCAGCAGCATTAAGTTCATGACGCTGACTGGGATAGACCCGCTGAAGGACCGCGTGAAGACGCTCAAGGCATTCCGGGATACGACACGCGAGGATGCGCGGGTCCTCGTCATGTTGGGTGTGGGTGCGGTGGGGTTGAACATCACGTTCACGAACATCCTCATCATCGTCGTAAGTGGCCTGTTTGCTCGATTGCGCTCTTGGGCTAACACGATACCTTTCCGTCATCTTACAGGACACACTCTGGTCGGCACAGGAAGATGCGCAGCTCATCGGTAGGGTTTGGTGTCACCCCCAGAGCAAGCTGGTGGAGGTGTACAGGCTGATCGTGGCAGGAACACCCGATGTGTTCCTGAATAACATTTCGTTCGAAAAGGGATACATGCAGCAGGCGTTCAACAGTGCAAGCAGCACGCTCCATAAGTCTTGTCCTCCCATTCTCCATTGTCCACCAAGCTGATGTCGTCCTTCCAACAGGCACACTGTTTGCCGGATGGGAGGAAGATGTTCAGTGCAGCGAGGCCGCAATCGAGCTGCCGGACATCGTCCCAAAGAAGTCTCACAAGGCAAAGGAAGGCCAAGGCGAAGGTGAAGGCGGCACTCCCAAGCCCAAGCCCAAGCCACGTCGGACAAAGAAGACGGCGTCGATGGTGGCAGCAGAGCAAGACGCGCCGGTCACGTCTGGATCCGGTGTCGGGTCAGTTGGCGCAACGGAAGTGCCGTCAGTATCGACTCCCATCCAGCAGCCCGCTCAGCCCACCCCGCCCGCTGAGGACTTCCCACCTGCCTTCTCCGCTCAGGACCCCTCGCCCGCCCAACCCGCCCCACCCACTGAGGACTCCCCGCACACCTCGTCCACTCAGGACCCCCCACCTACCCCCGCTCAGCCTGCGCTGATCGTGGATCCTGCTAACGCAAGCCCCTTGATGACTCCCCCTGGTAAGTAATTTACATTGGCTTTCCACCCTTTTCTGACTACATCATCTCATCAGGATCCCGCAATGGAAGCCCTGGTCCCTCCACTGGAGACAAGCGCAAGGGCCATCCTGTCAACGCTGGCCTCAGCAATCCTGACAAGTGTCGTCGTTGCGACGAGACTGAGGCACAATTGCCAGATGCGATCGAGGACGACGAGGAGCCACAGGACAAGGGAAAGAACAAGAAGGGCAAGGGCAAGGACAGGAAGGGGCTGAGGGGTCTGCAGCCACCGCCTGGAGAAAAGAGGATCATCAGATCGTCCCGTCGTAAGTAGCTGGGGGCCTCCATGTATTCTCGCTTGAAATCTGTACTTGTATAACAATCGTACACAATAGAATGAAAGCCCCAGCACATGCTGGGGTTTAAACCTGCAGCCCTTAAGCCTTTGCATTCAGGTCTTCCTATCCAAGTGTTATGGTGAATTGTCCTGTGGCCCATATCCTATCTTTCTGTCTTTCTAGGCCATGCTGCTAGAACCAAGTCGGCAGCTTCCATGTGAAGCATTCAACTTGTAGACGGCCAATGGGACCTCACAAGTTCATTAGCACATGTATCAAGTCAGGTTTGTTTTGAAACAGCTAACAGCAACATAAAGAAGTCTAGGTCCATGGGCAAGAATTCTTGCACCTGGAAGGAGTGCGCGCGCAGGGGTGTATAAGGTCACGTGATGAGAGTTAGTTTGAACGGTATATAGTGCTATTGTAGGTTGTAAGTCCTTCTATTGTTGTGTTAGGCTACGGATTAGCAAAGGTATTATGAAGTCGTAAGCAGCACCCATAAGCCGTGTCTCTCATACCTGGGGCGAGCCCGCGCGCAGGACTACAATAGGTCACGTGACTTCATTGAGCCCTGCGCGCCGGCTCGCCCCAGGTGCGAGAAATATCAATCCAGATATGAGGCAACTAGAAAATTATTTCTCGTACTGAGGGTGAGCCCACACGCACGGCTCAATTAAGTCACGTGACCTATTGCAGTCCTGCGCGCAGGCTCGCCCCAGGTACGAGAGACATGGCTTATGGGTGCTGCTTACGACTTCATAATACCTTTGCTAATCCGTAGCCTAACACAACAATAGAAGGACTTACAACCTACAATAGCACTACATACCGTTCAAACTAACTCTTGTCACGTGACCTTATACACCCCTGTGCACGCCCTCCTTCCAGGTGCGAGCCATAGTCGTGCAATGTCGGCCCATCAAAACTACTCATTAGCAAGGACGTTCGCGGCCTTCAATGTGCTGTTCAGTGACAATCATGGAATGGGATCGAATGTGATCCGCCCGTTACAAGGTGTAACGACCGGTGTTGTCCTGTTGGACTTTCTTTGCTGCCAATTTGATGTCTGACAGAATACATACCTTGTGCCCATCATATCTTCCCTGGCTTATCTGTCATATCCACAATGCAAAGCCTCTCCAAGTGCCTTTATTGAACGTACGGTTGTGTCCCTTCTAGCATCTATCTGACAATGTATGGACCGGTTCATCCACCAACTGTATCTGGTCTCAATGTATCCGACGATGAAATACCTCATCGCGGCGATCAACGTCTGCCCTCCTCTTCCCCCTCGCTCTCCTCTTCCGCTTCGACTCGGAGCGTTATCCCGTTCCTCCACTGCCAGTAATGTCGCCTGTTGATCACCACCCATGGCTGTCCTGTTGTCGCATCCTCTGGAAGAACCGTCTGCTGCCCGCTTCTTGGCTTGTTCACCTTTCACATCTGGTCCTTCTGCACATCAGGGAACCACCACAGCTGCCGGAACAGCCCCCGCAGCTTCGTCCGTATGCACTCCACGTCCTGCGTCATCCGAGTCCTCATCATCAGCCTCTGGTACTCCTGCATGTACGTCGCCCTCGGCCACTGCTTCGAATCGAGGTTCACCTGTGTTCCTCGCGGCGGAAAGACCCGATCGAACACGTCGCTCTCGAACTTCTCCGTCACCCGCCAGACCACCCCCCTGAACGGAAGTGTGAACGTCTGGTAAACTTCCATCCCCACCACATCCTGCTCCGCCGCCGTCAATGTCACGTACGACGGCGATTGTCTGCTGCGTCCGTTCGGCGAAAGTGCTATCACGTCGTGCAGCATTTGGTGCCAGATCAGCGTCACCTGATGGTCCAGACTGCCCCGGTCTTCCTCCTCCAAGTTTGCGTCCGGAGCCTCCAACTCGTCCTTCTCTCGCGTCATCAGCGGCACTACTGGCTGCATCCAGATGTTCACCTCGTCCAGCCCAAACTTGAAGTCCGCAGGCACCTCCACCCTCATGTGTTCCAGCCGAAGCGTGTTCCCCTGTCTTCTCGTCCGTGTCGGATGGGTCTTCGGTGCTTCTCTGAATCCGCAGCAGAAGCCGAACACCTTGTACAGGTCGTTCATGCTCCCGACATTGTACAGGTACGTCAGCGTCTCCTCCTCCACTTTCTGTCGGTTGCTCAGCCAGTACGTTCTGTGTCCCCTCCTTCCCCGATCTCTCACTCCCCATAATCCTCGATGATCCCTCCCACGAAATAAATCCCTTGGCGGTCGCCAGCCGTGCACGGCTCGTTCAATTCATCTTCTGATGGAACGTACGAGTCGTCCGACCCGTTGCCGTCGGAACTCTCTCCTTCTGGATAGACCCAACACATCGCCTTGGCTGTCAGCTCCAGCTCCCACTGAAAGTTTCCTGGAGGGTACATCAGCACGTTCAGCATGTAGATCATCACCGCTCCCAGCACCAGCGATGGATGCCACAGATGCTGCTCCCCCGGCGTTGCCTGGATGTTGTACAGCACTGTCACAGAATTTACGGGCGCCTCACGCCAGTTCTGTTATAGGCATATTGAACGCTCCCCGGCTGGTTCGATCCCGCGTACTGACCTCTTGATGGTCATGTGACTACTGAAGATTAGATTAGTGTTGTAGTTAGATAGGGTGACGGTGCGCCCGCCCCGCCAGTCTGCTTCACGTGCACTTGTAGTTGACACCTTATGGTGTGACGATTGCGACGCCGTGCATGGCCCTCTTTAGGGTGGGCCGCGACTCACTAGTTACACCATCTCTACATGTATATATAGTGCGCGGCACTGGGGCTTACTCCCCAGTTTCTTGATTCTAGTCATTGGGGATCCTCCCCTCATTCTGACTTCTACGCTTGACCTCTGCCGTGCGCCCTTGAGTCCCTCTTAGCGACACTCCAACATAGCGAGACACCATAGAGACGATGACGTCTCGTCTGGCTAGGAGGCCAGGACATAGGGATAGGGGATAGACGGTATGTCACAGGTTAGTTTGTGACAAGCACGTAGTGCATTCCCGTGAGGCGCATTATCTTGAAGTCTCTGCATCCAAAAAAGGCCAGTCAGCGCCACTCCGACAACAGAACCCACGAGCACAATGCGTTGTGCTGCTTACCATCAGATCTTCGGCCGAATGCTCATCACGCTCCTCTCCACGAATTTGTTTGGTATATTTCTGAAAGTACGCAAGGCAAGCCTCAGCGGGACATGCACCTCGACCTGCACCGTGCATGGCTGGTCCTGACACTGTTCAAAGATCTTGCTCAGCAGCTGCACCTCCTCCAGCAACCGTTCCATTTTCGCCGGATATAGCTCCGACGTGTAATGTTGCCGAAATGCCCCTCGATGAAGCTGGTACGTTGCCGCCTTATCCGTCGTGTATGCGCTTATGTAGACCACCTCGTCCTCCTGTCTTGCACTGTGTGGCTTGTAGTAAAACCCCCCAAAGTTCATCAGCTGGCACACACAGCAGACGTGTATGTAGATCTTTGACTGGCTCAGCCTTTGAACCTTTCACTTTGACACAGAATGTGTCATACGTACATGTTTATGCCCTAACCCCTTCTACTAACGTGAAGGTGTTGACGACGAGGTAACGTCGCATGGGCTGACTAGGTAGACTCCAAGATAGAGAGTCTAAGGCATAGTGACGGCGTAGTCACCAGAGGCAGTCCCAGTCTAGCACGCAGTATGATGATGAGGTTACACATCCATTGTCGAGATTGATCAGTCTGAGGTTGTAAGACCTCAGACGTCTACTTTATATACATGGAGACCGGCCGCTACCTAATGAAGGGCCTGCCCTAATGGCATGGTCTGTGCGCGCCCCTAAAGGTCACGCGTATGTATTATGTAAGTAGGGGATCACGTGACTGTATGTCCTGACGGACAGGTTGTGTTATACCGCTACACTACGCTGCACTGGTCATGTGACTACTAGAACTTGAGCTCCTGGGTTCGAGCCAGGGAGGGGGTAATACATTAAAAACATGCCACAGAAATCTGTGACATTACCTCCGCTTCATGTTCAGCGTCCTCGCTGAAGGACTAACTCCCAATCCTGCCTGTCGGCAATCCTGTACGCTTTGCCTAATATATCCTGTAAGGTCTACTGGGGGTCACAACTCCCCTATACATACACGTTGCCGCTGACTTGGCATGCTCCGCCTACCGGTCAGCACAGGAGTGGTGCCTAGGTCTGTATATCGCCTGTCGTGCATGATTCCACCCACCGCCGGCCACAGAGACGGCACCTAGGTCTGTAGGTCGCCTGTCGTGTGGTCCGCCGCGTCGTTGGCTAATGTAGTCGTGTAGTAACTTACTTGAGAATGGCCCGCTCTGGGGGGTACGGATGTTGGTAGATTGTTATGTCGAATGAATGTCGTTCGTTGTCCGTGATAGACTGACCGTGTCGGTGTGGGGTTAGGCTTTGCAGCCCTTCGCATACCCACTGGTCATAAAGGGGGTCCTGCCGCCCAGGACGTACGCCGGATGGACGTACCACGAGGTTGTCCTGCTATCGCTCAACAGCGAGGGCGGGCTTCTGTCTTCCACTCCTCAGTAGGAGGGCGTACCTGTCGCCGACGTCGCTTCGACCGTGCTCCTTGACAGGAGGCTCCGGGCGAGTCGTGCTGGCAGTCGCCATAGCAACGCTTGTAATGGGGGGCTGGCGAGTTCATGCCGACCTCCTCTTCAAGGCGGTGCCCCCGCCGCGTCGCTGTCCTACAGAGTGGGAAACCCCAGGCCCCAAGCGCGAATGATCAAGCGCAAGGGGGGTGGGTAAAGTAGTTCGATTATTATGACACAGTTTTACTGTGACGTACAATACTAACGCCCCGCCTATAACCTGACGTCTAAGGCTAAGACCTAACGTCTTGAAGGGCGACTGGATGGGTGTTGACTAACGACCCAAGGTAGACAGTAACCAAGTAGTTATGTCGACCACCAGTCTAGCACGCAGAGGTTCAGAGTGTAACTGAGGGACTTGCCCCAATGCCGATGATAATCGAACTGAGGTAGTAAGACCTCAGCGAGTAGGTTTATATACATGGGGAGACAACGCGCTACTATGTAAGTACTGCCCTAAAGGCATGGGCCGTGTGCTATCTATCATGTGCCCCAGTATATACCATGTGACCTACTTATCATGTGACCGTATGTCCTGACGGACGAGTACGCTATATACCACTACACTACCGGGCACCAGTCATGTGACTACTAGAACGTGAAGTCCTAGGTTCGAGCCTAGGGGGGGTAATACATTAAAACATGCCACAAAATCTGTGACACACTTGTCCACAGTCGGCAGCACAAGCCTCAGGATTTGCTCATGCGCTTGCACTAGCCACTGTACCACTGGGCCCTCCTCGCACATGTTGATCCCCCATGTCGATCCAGCAGCGCGATGTGTCCATCTGCCCGCTATCGAATGTGCTGAGCATGTCTGCCAACTGCAGCCTCCGCTGTGTATGGTTTCTGATTGCATGCCACGTCGCATTCTTTGATCTCAGATCTTGTGCACAAAAAACGCTTTCCGGAATTATCGGATGCAGTCCATGCATCTTATAAGGTGCTCTTTAAAGGTCTCTAGCAGATTCCAGTTGATGTCCAAGCTGGACGGATGCAGCTTGTCCTTCGTGTCTCGGCATCGTGTCAATGCCGTCGTGTATGTTGATGGTCAGTGTGTGATCACCTCTAGCGCTATTGCGATTACCGCTGGCCTTAGACATGCGCTGTAGAACAGCTTCAAGTGTTCTTGGGTCACCATTGGTCGCTTGGGCGGATTGTACATTCCTGAAAAGAAAAGCTGTGTGAATTTCATCAGGTTTGCTTGCCTGTCAGTCCATGTACTATACTTTCTGTATTTTCTGAGCTGAATGAGGTTGAAATGAGGTGGGTAGAGATATCTGTGTGTTATTTTGGAGTTGTTTGGATTTTGAAACGATTTATTTGGAGTTGTGGGGACTTTGATTGAATTTAGTGGGGATATATGAATATTGATTGAATTTATATGGGGTTATATTAATTGAATTTATATGGGATTATGTGGTATTAATTGAATTTATGATATATTATTTGGAGTTAAATTTAATTATTTAATATTTAGAAGTAATTAAATCTATAAGTATTATTCGCCGCAGCGGACGGTCCGCTGATTTTTTCGGAGACACCTCGACTTCTCAGCACCGACACGTAGCCCCAGATCAGGAGATCATTTTTGTGGCTGGGAGCGCCACGTCACGTGTGGAGTGTCATGCTCCACGAATATTTTCGTGATTTTTGCCCCAATTTCTGGATCGCTCTCATTGCTTGGCCTGTTTTGACGTGTTTACAAGGGTGTGGTGGCTGTGGCATACCTCAAAAATTGCATTGGATCCTACTACATGTCATGTGACTGTCAGGGTCAGGCTACTGTAAAAGGAAATTCCTGTATGAATTTTTGTTCTGGAGGCAGATGTGTAGTGAGATTGGAACAGGTGCTGTTCTCTGTGGTCTATAGGCTGGAGAAGTGGATAACACATGGATGTTTTGATTGCTATAGGAGCTGATGGATATGATGGAGAGATTGAGGGTATTCTTTGAATTGTTGGTTGAGAGCAAGCTGTGGAGTGAAAATTTCTGATTGGGATGTTGGGTAGATAAGGCTGGGATTTATGGAAGATAATGGAGTTGGCATGAGTGATTTTATTGATATTGTGTTTATTTTGAGATTTACTTGAAGTTGACTGATGATTTGAAAGGGGTGATGTATTGATTATGCTAGACAAACAAATGATGTTTGAGAGCGGTACGCCTATTGGTGGCTTAGCGTTAGTGGTCCGGGTTAGTTATGAGACGCCATAGGGTGTCTAACCCTGCAGTCTCACCACTAGGGTGCCATCCCTAGCTAGGGCATGACCCCTACAGTACTACTGCCTTGTTCACTACTGTATCTATTTATCCTGCAGTAGTAGCACAATTGTGCGCCCAGCTATTCTGCAATTGGACGTGCCATGTATTCAACCAGTGGTGCCTACATGGCAGCTCACACACTGTGTCCGACCATGTCGGACGTGGATGTCCACTGCTGGGTGGGGTCACATGCGGCTATGGGTAGATAGACGCTCACCCAGCGGTGGACATCCACATCCGACATGGCCGGACGGACAAGGGTGTCAAAGTTGATGTCACAAAATATTGAGTCATTCTGCTTCAGCAAGCCAGATATCATGCTTGGATCCTCTCACAGTGAATCTGAAGGGAACACAGGACCAGTATGAGAGGGAGGAGGAGGAGTGGAGGCTGCACAGATGGAGATGGGATGAGGACTCAATGAACATTGATGATGATGAGAGCCCTGTTTCCAAAGACTTTACTGATGAGAGTGGGGATGCCGAGGTGGATTTGGATTTAGTGAAGGTGCTGAAGGTATTCAAACCGTGAAGCCAACTCTGACAGGCCAAAAAATCCGACAATGTCAGATGCTCATGTCCACCACTGGGTGGGCGTCTATTATTCAAACCACGAAGCCAACTCTGACAGGCCAAAACATCCAGCAATGTCGGATGCTCATGTCACCACTGGGTGGGCGTCTATTTATCGCAGTAATATACAGGCCAATAGATTACTAGAAATGTGCAGAAATGCGAAATTATGCAGCAGAAATACCTGGATTGGAAGAAATTTTCAAACCACGAAGCCAACTCTGACAGGCCAAAAAATCCGGCAATGTTGGATATGCATGTCCACCACCGGGTGGGTGTCTATTATTCAAGCCACGAAGCCAACTCTGACAGGCCAAAAAATCCGGCAATGTTGGATGCTCATGTCCACCATGGGTGGGCGTCTATTTATCGCAGTAATATACAGGCCAATAGATTACTAGAAATGTGCAGAAATGCAAAATTACACAGCAGAAATACCTGGATTAGAAGAAATTTTTAAACCGCGAAGCCAACTCTGACAGGCCAAAAAATCCGACAATGTCGGATGCTCATGTCCACCACTGGGTGGGCGTCTATTATTCAAACCACGAAGCCAACTCTGACAGGCCAAAACATCCAGCAATGTCGGATGCTCATGTCCACCACTGGGTGGGCGTCTATTTATCGCAGTAATATACAGGCCAATAGATCACCAAAAAATCACAGAAATGCGAAATTATGCAGCAGAAATACCTGGATTAGAAGAAATTTTTAAACCGCGAAGCCAACTCTGACAGGCCAAAAAATCCGGCAATGTCGGATGCTCATGTCCACCATGGGTGGGCGTCTATTTATCGCAGTAATATACAGGCCAATAGATTACTAGAAATGTGCAGAAATGCAAAATTACACAGCAGAAATACCTGGATTGGAAGAAATTTTTAAACCGTGAAGCCAACTCTGACAGGCCAAAAAATCCGACAATGTCAGATGCTCATGTCCACCGCTGAGTGGGCGTCTATTTATCGTCATAATTTACAAGCCAATAGATCACCAAACAATTACAGAAATGCAAAATTACACAGCAGAAATACTTGGAGGAAATTTTCAAACCATGAAGCCAACTCTGACAGGCCAAAACATCCGGCAATGTCGGATGCTCATGTCCACCACTGGGTGGGCGTCTATTATTCAAACCACGAAGCCAACTCTGACAGGCCAAAAAATCCGACAATGTCGGATGCTCATGTCCACCAGTGAGTGGGCATCTATATATCGCCATAATTCACAAGCCAATAGATCACCAAACAATCATAGAAATGCGAAATTACACAGTAGAAATACTTGGACGAGATTTTCAAACCGTGAAGCCAACTCTGACAGGCCAAAAAATCCGGCAATGTTGGATGCTCATGTCCACCATGGGTGGGCGTCTATTTATTGCAATCATTTACAGGCCAATAGATCACCCAAAACTGACAAATTATGCAGCAAAAATACATGAATAAAACAGAAAATTAAAGCTGCAGAGCCAGATGCAGTAGGCTCAAAGCCCCAGTCATGTTGGATTCATTGTGCATCCAATATAGGACACCCATTCATTGCAGAAAATAGAGGCAATTTATTTTGATCTTAACCTTCTGCTAGATTCATTTGGTTCTGCTTCATAATTTTGTGTTTCTATGGATCTGTTGGCATAGCAAGTGCACTGTTGGCTGTGTTAAATAGGTCTCTTGAGTGCATAGTGTACTCAACCTGGTCTGATCCATTTGTCTGTTGTGTCCAGTATGACACAGACATACCATCTGTGGGACTGGCCCATAGCCAGGATAGTCTTAATAGCCCTACGCCGTATTCCAAGGTCCATGGCACCTGTGGAGAGGCGGGGGTGACAAGCGAGTCTTGATGGCAGTACGCCGGGTGACAAAGCTGACGTCCCTAGACAAGCGAGCCAAGGACTAGGAGAGGAATGGCAGCCCACAAGATAGCATGAAAGAGGGTGTCATTACCCTACGTCGAGAATGCTAAACATGAGGATGCAAGTCCTCATGCTAGCGCATATATACATGGGGGTGCACCAGTACCTACGAGCCTGTCCTAAGGCACGAGGGTCTGTGTGTGTAATGCAGAGAGAAGGTAACATAATGACAAGGCACCAGTAATGGCGCAGAGTCATGTGGCATAGGGGTAGAGACGCCAGTAATGGCACTCTGGCATAACATGATGGAAGACGCCTGTAGGGGCGCTTCCACATAGAGGGTGGTGTCGGTAATGGCGCCCATGCATAAGGTGAGTGACACTACTGAGGATAGCTACTTACAAGGCGTAGAATGGCATAATAAATCCTATAAAAAGTAGCGGCGACATCCCAGAATAATCTGTGACACAGTACTGCAATTTCAATCTGCTACAATTTTTGCATTTCTGTGCTACACAGTTTTGTATTTTGTCAGTCTATTGCCATGTGAAAGATGCCATTTACTGCAGGAATAGGTGCCCAAGAGCATGTGCACAGAATATGCAGCCATGTGGAATCCCTTTGTTGTGCTGCGTCTGGCTCTGTAATTTTGACCTTTTATTCTATGCATGTTTTACTGCTGCATGATGCATTGGCATGAAAGGTAGACCATTTGCAGTGATAAATACTCACCCTACAGTAGGTGCACATGGCATCCAACCATGTTGAATGTATTTGGAGGTTCTATGACACTCTACAATTTCAATCTGCAGCCATACATGTATTTCTTTCGGTACACAATTTCATGTTTTTGTCAGTCTATTGCCGTGTGGATTAGACCTTCCATAGCAATAAATAGGCACCATAGAGTGGTTCACGGGGCACTCAATGATGTTGAATAGATATTCTATATTGGTTTACAATTTCAATCTGCACTCATATTTGCATTTTTCTGCTGCATAATTTCACATTTCTGTAGGTCTATTGCCACATGAATTGAATCATCTACAGCAGCAAATAGACACAGTAGAGTGGGTGCACAGGTCAGATGCTATGGGTATATATTGAAGCCGATTGGATCTACCATAGTTTTTCTAGAGTGTACTGCAGGCATTTGAGGGTCAGAGAGGCTACAGAATGGGGAGGTGATAAGTATCAGCACCATCATGTGACTTGATTGACATACCTTTTGGGCTGTGGCTGAGCTTCCAAGATAGGTAGTCCAAACTTCCAGAGGCTGTTCTGGGAGATCTGGTTGGCAGATTTTGATAATTGGAGTGTTGTGACAGTTATTGTCAGGATTTTACATTCAAAAGACTTGTGTCTGGGATTATCTTTTACATTTTATGCTTCAACCATCACATACCACACAGGCACTTATGTGTCACATGATGGTTTTCTTACAGGGCTACAATATTGCATATCAACTTGTGGCTGTGGGAATAGCTTAGATAAGCATTATCATGGTACCAGATTGTATAACTATAGTTACAAGCCACCAGAACGCGCCTAGCTTAGAAGTACAGTCTAGATCACAACAAATTTGAAGGTACATGAGATACACAGCGACACAGAGCTACATCTGTGTCTGTTGCCTATCTTCAGAGCCTATAAGGTAACACCAAAATGGCTGTCTTGGTTGCTAAGGTTGCATCACAGACTAGCAAGGGTATAACGTAGAGAATGTGTTGTAGATGAGCAGACATGGTAATGAGATGCAAGACTGGGGGCACATGCACCCCAAGTCGAGTATATTCAGACTGAGGTTGTAAGACCTCAGCATATGGTATATATACATCGGGGATCACTACACTAAGTAATTGGACCAGCCCTAAAGGCATGGTCTGTGCACGATGTATGATACCCTGTATGTAAGCAGTCACATCTAGATGACTAGGCTGAGGTATATCTAACTCTGCTACTTACAATGTAATCTACTGTAGGTTCAAGCTGGGGTAGAGCGGCTGACCCATGTCACAGGATCTGTGACACATGGTCACTTGATTATTGTTACGGATCAAATATCTGTTTAGCTGAAATAACCAAGTGGAGTTACTCAGCATATTGAGTAGTGCACTACTCATTGGACTCCACAGAGTCAGAGTGTGGATATAGAAGCTGGGCACTTGATTGCTCAAGCCTTTGAGAATGAGTATAAGATGCTTGTTATTCAACAAGGTTGAGCTGAGGAACTTGATCAGTATGTACATCAAGTTTTATACTGTGATTCGATAATCGGGGTCATAGTGTCCTTGGTACTGCTACTATTAAGTCCATCGAGCTAGCATTCTAAGTAACAAATGAGAAGTGCTGCAGTTGAGCATGACAAGGAATGAAACAGAGAAGACATATGATTAGACATACGATATCAGCTAGAAGGCAACGAGACAGTAAGTAGACTATAGGCATAGGATTGTTATACATGAAACAGGGGCCTATGGTTGAGTGGAGGTCCGTAGAATAGAGCACACAGTGGAGCGGTTGAAGGCCAAGTCCTGATACACAGTGAGGTGTCAAAGGAATAAACTGAGTGTACCTGCAAAGACCATAACAATTATCAGACACATCTCAAACACACTACCAAGCTGGTTTATATCAGTGGTCTGGGTACATTTTCATGGCCTGCTAACTAACATCTTTTGTCATACTGGACAAACAAGGACCTACAGTCCCATACACAACCATGATTTGGATCATTCATTATAGGGCGTCCAAACAAATGTGTGCTTGTCATTACTTGCTTATGCACAGACCATCTAGCTTCAGGGCAGACGATTACTGATCGCTGCACCTTATGTATATAAGCTTGACTTCTAAGGTGTACTTTCCTTAGAACCGTTTTGTCACACTAATCCAATGTCTTAGTTGTGTCACAGAATTCTCTGTGAGGGGTTCTCGACATCCCTTTCTGTATTGTGGAAGTGCCCCTAGGCATGGGGCTAAGTCTTAGCATACAGTTTTCTCTCGTCCACTCCTTGTTATCTTATCAGACCACCCGACCCAGTAGATTAGCACTGTAGGGTAGCACGCGTCTCAGGTACTTACATCACGGTCACACTATGTACATGTTACATTACGGTAGTTACTCATCATGTGCTCCCTTAGTTACTGCACACAGGCTATGACTTTAGGGCCAGCCATTAGGTAGTTACCTCATGTATATAAGTATGTCGACTTGTTGCCTTATGCCTCAAGTCTAAGATTCTCGGCATTAGGGCTTGGCCCTCTTACTCCTTACCTCTCTGTGTGCTGGTGTGGTCCTTACTGGCTCTTTGACTGCTAGTCCGAGGGTCACCACCTTGTTATGTCACCTTAGGCCTGGGGAGGCCTATGCAACCTCTGTCACTGTTACGGTCATTTTGATTTGTCGAATATCTACAGAACTCACCACCGGGCAAATACGATACAGGGACTTGTTGCGCAACCAACCCCCTGGCCACTCGTGATCTTACTGGGCGCATCCCCAGTTGTACTAGCCTGTAGGGCTCGTTTCATCTTTGGCAGATCCAACTCTGCCACTGTTTCATGTTCATCGTTTACTAGTCGACAGATGGCGTTCAACCGCCATCATTCCTATCTATCGTCTCAGATATATCATTCCATAACTATCAAACGTTTGGGACTATAGCGTAGATAGTATCGGTAGCATCTGGGACAGACTTGACCCCTGAAACCTAGCGTAGTATAAAAACTCGTGTACTTACCGTCGAGGCTCTTCAGCTCGACCTTGTTGTACAAACAAGAAGTCTTATACTCGTTCTCAAACGTAGGAAACTACGCTCAGTATTTCTCGCTCGAGCAACCGAACGACTGAGTCCTCGAAGTGCACACCGACTTCTCGGACTTAGGCGAGTCTTATATTCTATTAAGACTCGTACCTGAACAGATTATATCCTCTAACGCGTATTGGATATTATACGATCTCCTAGGAATCTCACCTAGGACTTGAAGGCATCTAACGAGCATTTGCCTTGCATACGGCTATACGCCCACGTGCAGAAGAACAATCTATATTCGCGACTCGAATATACGAACGGGTATTCGACCCGTAACAGTCACATAGGTTCTAGGATCACTGCTGACGGCGCGGTCGCACCTCGTCTGACGGTTAGGGTCCCCAGTAGGACCGGTCCCACAGATGTGAGTAGTATGTGTCAAGTTGACGTCTCAAGCTGCCAGTACATAGTATAACACCAAGGGGTAAGCCTCAAATCAGACCATAAGTCATCCAGCAGGAGGTTAGAAGAAAAGTAAGGGAAACGCCCCCATAGAGAATATGGATGCCCTAGCGGCAATTGTTAAGTCTAGCGCTGTAGGATGCTAGATGTTTGGTTATATACATGATGTATACTATTCATGAGTAGACCTGTCCTAATGGCTTGGTCTGTGTGTAGTGCTAATATGGTGTGACTATGGTGTGATATGGCATGTACCTGGTAATGACATTCGTGAAGGTTTCTAGGCCTTCTTGTCATGATGGAAAGTAAGTGGGCTATAAGGCCACATTGTGATAGTGGAGTGCTACGCTAATAATAACACTTGATATATGGAACTGCTAGGCTTCTAGCTGGAAGGGTTGTCCTAATGGCTTCTAATGATGTTGATGATCATGTTTCAGGTATTTGATATGTAACGTATCAGAATGTCTTCTGATGAGCTTTTCTATGGTGTCATGACCTAGTAATAGTGTTGTCATGATGATGTCATGGTCTGGTCCAGTAATGGAACCTGATGTCTTAACTTGTACAGATAAGATAAGAGATAAGGTCACCTGGTATGGTGCCTATGATTGGACTTAGTGGCACATATCTAATCTGATGTAGTTGAGTAGGTCACATGACCTTCCAGGTCATGTGACTTGGTAATTTCTAGTGCATCGGAAAGCCCTTGGTCATGTGATTCTAACAATGTAGATGAGGAGACCTGTACTAGTAAAGGGGCTGCACGACTTCTATTATGAGAATAGAGAATGTGGGAAATGCCTTGTAAAACTGTGACACATTCACTTTGTTTACTACTCTTGCAATTCCTGCTTGACGGGTCACTTGTCTTATTGACTGCAACCAACCCTTACAACTGCATTAGCAAGTCCAAGCCTAGACTTGCATCAAAGATATATGGATTCTATTAGCCTTTCAGTATTTTATTCTGACGTTATCTTTACGTGAAACAATGTATTTGTCAGACACAATGAGAATAGACCAATGCAATGACAGTTTATTTTATATTCTCACATATGACACAGATTGTGGTCACCCTAAACTGATGGATCCCCATCATACAAAACACTTTCTTCATACCTCAGGAATCGTAACCTATATGCAGTCAGATAAGTGACAGTAGATTGTTAGGCCTTATTGTCACAATCCTGTCTCTGTGACATCTCAAGCTGCCAGCACAAGATAGAGTTTTAAGAAGAAGAAAAGAGTTCCCAGGCAAGCACACGATGCTCAGCAAGAGTAGAAAAAAGTAGGGAAATGCTCCAAGTTCACATTGTTGAGTCTAGGAAAGTAAGTCCCTATGGTGCCAACGGCCTAGTCACTGCCTCTTTTGTACAAGTCTTACTGCTCGCTCAGATTGGTGCCTAGAGACAATCTGTCTAGCCAAAATGCTTAGATTGAACATAGGAACAAAATGGCTAGGCGGATTTCTCTGAAAATCAAAATCGAGAAATTTATATGTCCAAATTTGGCCAGTTGTGGGAAAGCAGTACTATATAAGGAAAGTATTGACATCTCTACCTATCTGACTAATTTAAATATAGTATATCAGTCAAGCTGACGTGCGAGGGTCTCTGGAACACGGTGGTGAGACTTGTATCGACGAGAACTGAATGCCTGCACCTGTAATTGAGCATCTTTTGTGCCCAATCCTGAGTGATAAGCATCCATCCACCTAACAACCCGGTGCTCCCATTTCCAGATTGTCTCGACACTTACCGATGCCAGTGCATCTGGCATATTGGCTTGTAATATTGGAAACGTATAATCACAGTGGTTGCGGAGATACTTCTTGACAGCACCCCAGAAGTATTCAATGAAATTCAGCTCACAGTGATATTTTGGTAAAAATATGCACATGTGGCCTGCATTCTCAATGACTTCCTGGACAAGAGTTTTCTGTTCCTTGAAGTCTGGCTGATTTTCGAGTATGTGCTTGGCACAGCAACTGATCACATCTGGGTCACATTTCCTGTGACACTGCATTCGCAGTCCATCAACCCGGAGGCTTCGCTTGATGAGAATTTGTCGAATCCCTTTGGGAAGATTGGGATGATCAGGATGATTGTATGGAAAATTCATTTGTTGGATAATTTTCTGATCATTCTTCATGAACCAGCCATCACGCATTTGTGCCTGCTTTCCACCAGGGCACAGATTCATGCGTGACACAAGAAGTGCATCCTCAGCGAAGGCAGAATGTCCTTGTGAGTGGTCAACAGCAATTAAGGCTTGGAATCCGGGGCCATGCAATTTTTCAAATGTCGGAATGATCTTTGTTTTCAGCTATGATCAATTATTTTGTGAGTCAAGTCTGCTACAGATTTGTCATGGCATACCTGGTTCACAAACATCTCACCGTTCCAGAAGCCATCATGATTTTTACCATATTCAAGGCCTTGTCCCGCATCCTTCAACCAACCGAATGTGGAACAGATTACGTCGCTGCGGTGAATGCCCCTGCCAGGACCCTTTTTTTGTAGTGGCTGCTCACCTTTGAAAACCCAGCTTTTTTTGACACCATCATGTGCTTGGGCAGTCATTTTGTCATGCACCACAAACACTAGATGGCACTCAACATAATTTTCTGTTTGCTTGTTGACCTCTTCCGAGACATTTCCAACAACATACTCGATCATTCATTTTTGATGCTGTGCCATTGCTGGCAGGAAGACTTCTTGACGATACCTGACAACATCTGGCCACTCATGACCATCATAATAGAGGCTCTTCTTGTGCTCGATGTACTGGAAGCCTTCTCGATGAAGCCAATCGTGCGCAGTGCTCAGGGAGATTTCTTGGCCAACCTTCAAGTGAATCCATGGGAAGAGTTCAAGCTCCATATACTTCTTTAACCCTGCTGGCATCTCCTTACGAATGATCTCTTTCAGATACTGCTGAGCAGCTGCTGGTACCATGCTGTTTTTGGTGAATTTGGTGAGTTTTTCGGGATTCATGGCCCATTTGTTTGACTGCACGTATGAGCGTAGCTCCACTTGCACCACAGGGTCCTGTAGCAATGTATAGGACTTGATATGCCAGCCCTTCAAGGATACGGGAAGTTCTCGCGCATTCAACCATCTTCGAGCCCACTTCTGCACCATCCTTACACCCCATTTTGCAGAAAAGCCATGGCTTTTCGCTGCACATTCCCCTGCCACAGTCATGGAGTGCTTGTATTTGACAATCAAGCGCAGATAGCTCTCAATACAGTGCCTGCAGCAGGCCTGCAGACTGTTATCGCCTGAAATAAAGGTATGTCGCTTTGATTTAATGAATTTCTGGATTGCATCAAGTCCATTCTCGAAGGTCCGCATACGGTTCTCCTTGATGTGAGAGCGGGTAATGCGTGCTGGCACTTCAAGCTTGCAGTGCTTTGGAGGGGGGGTTGTCTGGTTGGAGCGGACAGTGCGCTGCTGCTGTGAGGGGCTGGAATCCACAGTAAGTTCAGCCTCGTCCATTTCGCTCTCTTCCTCCTCCTCATGCATGAGTAACTGTAGCATCGCACTTTGATGCTCCTGGCTATTGTGGATGTTCTCTTCACTTCCTTCTCCACCTTCAGCACCCACATCTCCGGTTTCGTACTCATCCTCTGATAATGAGATATCAGAGAGATATCCACAGAAAATCTTATCTCCACTCAGTGCTGGCTGGCGAACACTTGGAATGGTATGTAAACCACCCTGTTGCTCATTTGACTGCTGCTCTGACAGCTCAGGACCCTTCTGTGTCGAGAAAAACGAGTGCATGAATTGCGCACCAGAGCTGTGCCCGAAACTCGTCAACACGTACATTTTGCCCATGAATTGTGATAAGTACCTCTTACGGTGAGCCTGTTCATCCCGAAGCTTCTTATCGTGCCTCCGTTTCGTTCTGTCTGACATGCCATTGTAACCCAGAGCCCGGTTGCTCTCTGCTTGCTTCCAGACGCTCTGAGACATTGGTCTCATTAGGATACCGAAGGCATCCCTGTTGCGTTCTTTCCTCTGCTGTGCCATCTCCAGACTCTGACGCAGCTCATCACCTCAGACAAATCGTTGTTGTTGTCGTCATCATCTCCGTCATCATCTCCGTCATCATCTCCGTTGTTGCCCTCGTCATCATTCAAGTCCTCTCCATCTTCATTCTTGTCCGAGGAGATCATGTAACTCACATCCCCCATCCATGACGTGCACTCGTCATCCTCATCTGAGCTTATGCAGAGAACATCTCGCACAGCTGATACTTGGGCTTGTGATGTGCACGACTGCTTCCTGGCGCTGGCGTGTGTGCTCAACTGCTTCCCAGTACGTGCACGAGCAGCGGCAGCTTTGCGTGCTTTCTGTATCTTACTAGAGCGCGGCATGTAGTGAAATAGTACATACACAACAGGCCTGCGCCGTTGCCGTATCTACACCACAACGAGTGTTCAAATGTTCTCTCCGTGCCGTACTATACCCAAAATGTTTAATCTCAGGGTGCCGCCAGGTACCAGCACTTATGTAAACCCTGCATTAGGGTTAACGTGAAGTTGCCCACAGGATTTGGCCACTGTACAAAAGAGGCGGTGACTAGGCCGTTGGCACCATAGATGCCTAGACATATAAGACCTTATACTACTACTAATGTCTACCCTAATGCAGCTAGTCTGTGCACATGTTGTGGTATCATAGTGATGCCATAAGGCGTCATAATATGGTGCTATCTAGGAATAGTGCAGTATGTCATAGAGATGACACTGGCTCTGTAAATATGCCTTGTATGCCATAAATGTGGAGGAAGCAGGCCGCTATGTCATACCTGTCAGATAAGCAGGCCACACTAAGTATAGACCTATAATAATAGGCATGATGTCATAGACTGGGCCAGTATGGGCCCTGATGTTGTAAACGATGGAATGTGGGGCCTTGTAAACTAATAATAGTTCTGACCTCATAGTGTCACAGATTATTGTCACAGATTTGGGACATAGCACATTTTTCGCGCAATTATAGCACCAATTCTGGCCTTATACAAGCCTCTACAAAGTTATCCGGGACTTATCCCACCATGCCGAACCTGCCGAGGTATTATAACGGAACCTTACGGCCAAAAAGGCCTTAACCTACACGTGACCCATAGCACCGGCCCAACGCTACACCACATGACTGATTACGTCATCACTAAGGCAACGTGCTTCGCTGTGCCTCATCCTGTGATCCACGTCATACGTCTAGGTCATAGCACCGCCACCGCTACGTCACAACCCCGTCATAGAGTCTAGAGTCCACAAGTCGACCAGCCTCTCCCTGTCAGCGAGCGCCACTCGCATAATAATGGCAACATGGCACAACAGCTGACTAAGCTCTGTGCCCATCGGTTTACTACGCTGAGAAGCCTAACGACCACCACATGCATCACCAGCACTTCCTAAGCTCCGTGCTTCCCTCAATAGCACACGCTTCTATCACCGGCCTTATGCAACCCCCGGACTTCCCGTCACCGGCACAGTCCTACCTCCAGGCTTCTAGACCCGGCAATGTGCAACCTCCGTGCTTCTCACGCCGGCGTTGCCATACCTCCGAGCCAGCCGCAAGGCCTCGCTCCCACGCCACCACCGGCCTGATCATATCACCGGCTTCTGGCATACCACTCGGCCTTCTCGGCCTGAGTCACCAAGGGCCTGGCGAATAGCCATAGTCCCTCAAGGCACCGGTACAACTGGCCTTCCATATACCCGGGCTGCGCCCGCGTTCCACATGTCCACCGCAAGGTGACACCACCACTCTCTCATTTACCATTGGTCCGGCCATTACCGGCCTCCCACGGTCTCTTAGAGTAGAGTATACGTCAGCATACGCCGATAGGGTGCACTGACCATTCCTTTAGGGCAGACACACTAGTTAGTAGCACGTGTTCTCACCCTGTACATATTTAAAGACCAAGGCTTGACGCCTTGATATCTTAGTTCTATTCTTCTCGGCTACCGCCGCAGAAGCACCTCTCACCCTCTGTAGCTTGCCTTCTAACCCCTCACCAACTTGTCTGAGTAAGACCCTTAAGTTGGTGAGTCCCACAAGATGGCTTGTGTCAATTATTTTGTGCACATCCAGAATTGTCCTCTCTTACTATGTTTACTGTACTTATTGCACATGGCTGGGGTCGATCCAACGACCTGAAGGTCAGTGGGTCATGTGAGTTGTGTCACATGACTTGCCAAACTCTTAGATTAGATAGCAGCACCAGGTACTATCACAGGAATCATGTCAGGTGACCCTCCTTCTTATCTAAGATGTCAGGACTATTATTAGTCTACAAGCCTCACATTCTAGGTTTCTATAACCTCATGCCTATTATTATAGGCCCAGACTCAGTGTGGTCTGCTTACCTTACAGGTATGACATAGTGGTGCCATTTACTATACACATATGACATACAAGGCTAGTCTTACATAGTCAAGTCATCTTCTATGACATACAGTGATATTCTTAGGATACAAAGGACATCATTATGATATACTGCACTATCATTAGAGTAGCACCACACCATGAGGGCTTATGGCATCATGGGCTATACTTAGCCACTTATGCACAGATCACCTTAGTTTAGAGTGGTCTTACTTATTTGCGGTCATACAGACTTCTATATATTAAGGAACCGACGATCTTCAGCCTGGGGATCGCGATAACAAGCTTCGATCCAGATGCCGTAATTCCCGCTTCGACAAACCTGGCAAGCAGCTTATTAGCTGTACATGCAAACTCATACATGAACCTCTGAATATTCGAATTGCCTGCAACAGCCTTGTCGTCATAGTCAGTACTCGGACCCTTCACACCTACATCATCCACAAAAGCATCAGCTTCGTTCGGTAACATGTCACCCAACGTATGCAATATGCATTGACTGAATTCAGGCATTGCATTAGTATAGCCTTGTGGCAGCCTAGTCAATCGCAACGACCCAAAGGGGCATTGGAATGTTGTAAGGTCGCGCGAAACTGATGCGAGAATGCAGTTGTCGAAACCTGCCATAATGTCAGCTAGCATAAAAATGTGATGCCCTACAAAGCTTTCAGCGAAGTCATCTGGCCATGGAGGTAGCACCGCATCACATATAGTGATAGCGTTAAGGTCACCTAAATTGAATACGAGTCGCGGATCATCCTGTTTCTTTTTGACCGCAAAATATGCTGTCCGATACAACGCGGAGAATGGCTCAAACTTGCCAGCATCTAATTGGCATTTGATGACTGCTTTCACCTTCTCCTCGATGGCCTTCGGAATTTGGATGGACGGTTGTGCCCATGGTACGTGTTCGATCACTGGTATTTCATAGTCAGGAAAGTATCTTGGGGAGAAAGTACCTCACTCATCGTCAGTCCACGCAAATGCTGCCTGTCACGAAACCACAACATGGACTAGCAAGTCAATTTCTGCATCTGATAAGAAGTTAGCGGGAATCTTCGCAATCACATCACTCAGCCGCCGCACGGTCCACCGATTGCCTGAGCCGAATTCATACTTCTTTCAGGGTCTCGGTTCAATTGGTAGCGGCATCAACTCAGGTATAGCAATAGGTTTGAATTTCTGTGTGAATGGGTTAGGCATATACGATGGCACTGGGCACACCTTTCGGTCAATGGGCTTATATCTTTTCAATGCTACTGTCACGCTATAATGCATTTGTACACGTTTGCGCCATGCTGAAGGGACTGGAGTCAAAGGAATGGGGCTTGCTGCAATATAATCCTGTAACAACCTGTCAGAAGAGTCTGGTGGATCAATCTGGGAAGCTATCGATAACTCTGAATCTGTGAGTGTAGAGATGTCGCTCGCAACACAATGAAAAATGTTACCCAACCTAGGAATTTCTGAGGACGCGATACTACCTATCGAGGCCAGTTCAGACATCACGCCTCTCTTCAAAAATCCTTGCGCGACACGAGTCCTGTCATGAACACTAATATCTCCTTGTTTCGGTCAGTGCCTGTGTCGACAATATGCACCTGTATCGGCGTCATGGATCGATCACCGTTGCGATGTGCCACAAGGTACATTCCGTTCTTCCTTTCATATTCTAGATTAGCTGCCACCCACTGTAACCATGGCTGCCCGAGAATCCCATTGTGTTGCCCTAAGTCAGTCAGGGTGACAAAGAAATGGTGATCAAACCTTTCCCCCCCAATCTCGACAGGTGCGTCACGGATGCAGCCCTCAAGTGGTGTAAGCATACCATTAATACCTTTGAGTGTCCACCCACACCCATCTGGATCGATAACTAGGTTAGTCTGATCCCACACTTTCTTCAATATTAAGTTCAGCTTTGATCCTGAGTCTATGAGGTACATTACTGCCTCAGTCCCAAACATCCCTTGTACAACTCCACATGCCATTGCAAAGAATCGTTCCTGTCCAACTGCCACAGCATAAACGTCAGCGTGCTGCGTTATTACCTCTTTGAGGTTCTCACCCTCCTGTAAGCTCAGCATCACCGACCCCTCTGTCACGACATTCTCGACTGCCTCTTTCTCATCTTCAACTGTGGCTATCCGAATTGCTTGTGCCACAGATCCACCTACCTCCTTGCGCGTCTTTGTGAGTGCCGCAAAACGCTTCTGCAAGGTAGGCGAAATTCCTATTATCTGTCTCAGTTGCAGCGTTAGCTTCTGATCAAGTATCTGATTAGCGACGTGGTCGGCGGACACCATATCCTATACGTCAGACGTGAACCTCGTCTGCTTCAGATGAGGAGGCATGTCCCTCTTGTGCGCAGTTACCTGATCCTTTTTCCTAGTCTTCCAACCCTCTTCCATGTTCACGGCTGGTGGCTTCTCGCTCGCAGCCTTACCATCCACTTTCGCTGTCGGCGTCATCTTTGTAGCTTCAGACAGCCCCACAACCTTACCCTTCGACCTATCGTTAGTGTGCCTGTATTCAAACCTCTTGGCTATCGGCTCTTCATTGCTTGACTCCCCATCCTCTGCTGTCGACTTCTTGGCTTGTGCTCGAGTAGCTGCAAAAGTGTTCAGCACCCTCAATGAGCATGCGTATACGTCACCTTCGATCAATTGTTCGCCGTCAACTAACACCCCTAGGCTCGAACAGGTACCTGAGGGACCTGCAACATTAGACATGTCACGGTCCTTTTCCTTACCGAAACAGATCTCCTCTTGCAGCACCACTGCGATGCCGCCACGTTGCCCGGCAGGCATCATCAGTAAGTTTGCTCCGTTTGCTTGAATGACCTTCCCAGTTGCTGGCGAAAACTGACACATCTTTTCTGCAATTAGTGCTATCGTCTCTGGACACTTACTCATCCCAATCGGATGATTGAGATTGACACCCTCCGTCTTGGCACACATGAAACATGTATGTGGTGCCCTTTCCATCTGGATTAGATGTATGCTATGGAAACTTGGGATATTTTGCAACTGTTTTCTACTGTTGCTGAGGATTGTGCACTTGGCTAGCAACTGTTTCGTTCTTAGCAGAAGTCTATGTTGTGTCAGGAGGTTGAGATGTGACAGAGACAGAATTGTGAGAGATAGATAAGAGATTGTGAGAGCTGAGATGGTATGTGTGATGATAGGTGATGGGACTATGTAGGAGTGTAGTAGGTGAGATGAGATTAGTTAGATGAGTGAGTGAGATTTAGTTTGTTGGATTAAGGGTAGGTATGGAGGATGAATGCGATAGAGATGATAAAAGTCTGTGTGGTAGTTTGGGGATGATTTGATTTTGGGTGAATTTATTTGAAGTTGTGGGAATTTTAAATGAATTTAATGGGGTTGTGTGAGCATTGTATATATTTATGTGGGGTTATGTGAGTATGAAATGGAATTATGTGGGGTTATGTGAGCATGAAATGAATTTATGTGAGGTTATGTGGTGTTGATTGAAATTATATGGTATTGTTTGGAGTTGGATTCAATTAGGTAACGTAAAATAAATTTTAAATTTTAAATTTTAAATTTTAATTTAAATTTGCATTTTAGGGGTTAGGGGTTAGGGGTTAGGGGTTAGGGGTTAGGGGTTAGGGGTTAGGGGTTAGGGGTTAGGGGTGAGGGGGTTGGGGTTAGGGGTTAGGGGTTAGGGGTTAGGGGTTAGGGGTTAGGGGTTAGGGGTTAGGGGTTAGGGGTTAGGGGTTAGGGGTTAGGGT